>OX454525.1:39355885-40754270 GCA_949715645.1 Portevinia maculata
ATATAAATTTTGTTTAAGTGTTTTAAGTTAATAAAAAAATATATTTGCGCTCTCGTCAGAGAGCGACATCAAATAAAAGACTTTATTTAATTTTAATAACTTTTTATTGAAGTCAAAGCTTCAGATCCCTTACCCTTGGTGGGGGGAAATCTTCCGCTATACGAAGTGACTGTTGGTATGGTAGACTTAAGACTTAACAACTTGAGATACATCGATCCCCTTTTATATTGCTTAATTGCTAACGCAGCATTTTGACTGCGGATATTCTCGCACCAGTTGCTAAAGGCAAAAAGTGCTGAGTCACATTTCCTGCTCATATTTTATAAACATTGAAGCGATGGATCTTTAAAACATAAACATTGATTAGGACAAAAAGTGTTGACTACAATTATTCTTTGTCATAGCATCTTTTTGTGTACATTGAAAGTATGGCAAAATGTTTACTTATTGAATTTAAAATCTAGATGCGCACAAGTGGGTTCCGATATAACACCTCCCCCTTTAGAGTCTTCTAATGGTCGGAAAGTGACCTTTGGAAGATTTACATTGTTTATTATCTTCTTATTTTTACATTTTAAATATGTATAAAGGATTATGACAAGTATAATGATTAAAATTATCATGTACATAGTTAAACTAGTATGTTTGTGCTTGTATTTCAGTTCTTCAATTTCTTTTAAGTTTTGTATATTTTGGTAATGTAATTCTTGAAAAGTTATATCTTTTGATTTGGTATAATTAATATTCTCAATTACATTTGGTATTAAAGGTTCGTGTTTATAATTTTTTCTTTCGTACATTTTATTATTTATTTCAATTTTACAATTTTCGAACTTAATTAGGTAGTTACCTTTAACAGTAATGTTTTGATTATTACAATTTTGATTTATTTCTTGTAATTTTACATTAATTAACACAAGATTATTATTTCCTATTTCTAATATTTCTTGGTTTACATTTTTTATTAGTTTACAATTCATTTGTTTTTTAAATAGATTCTGTAAGCAGTTATCATTTATTTTTGATAAATATTTTTTAATATTTGTATTATTGTAAATTGCTTGATCTTTAGTCAAATATATTTTATTAGTTATCTCTAATTGCTGACTATCTTCTAAGTTTGGTATGGGTTGAATATGTATTTGTTTGTATAATTCGTTTGTAAAGTTTGGCAATTCAATTATAAAAATAATAGAGTTTTTATACAAAGCAAGTTCTAATTTGATTTCTGAAAGTTTTTCAATTGTAATATTATTTTTATCAATTTCTGTTTCTGAAAATATGTCTTTGCTTAGGATTCCTAGTCTCGATGCTAAAATTATGTCTTTAATTTTGTCGATGTCATTTATCAAATATTTTATATTGTCTTTAATTTCTATTTCTAATTTCAATTTGTTAAGATCCCTTTCTAAATCGTGTTGAATGCGAATAGATTTTTCTATATGTTCGGTAAGTTTCTTAGTTTTGTTATTAAACATGTTAGTTACTAACGCAATTTGTTCATTAAAATGATTGTTTATCTGTATTTGTAAATTTGAGTTTTCTATTACATTATGTGTATTTGTTTCTATTAATTTTAGCCTTTCTTCTATTTCTTGCCTATCATCGTCGTCCATAGTTCCGGATAAAAATTTCATGCCTGTACCTAAAATATTAATAAGTCCTCTTTTCTGTCTGTTATGTGGTATTATAGTTTCAAATTCTTTTCTTGTATGTTTCATTAAATTAATAATTTCAATGTTTGGTTCAGGTAAAAGTTGTATATGTTCTTCTAGTATTTCTAAATTTGTTTCGTACTTAGTTAAATTTATAATATGAAGTATTTTAGTATAGTTTTCTATTATTTGTATCTGTTGTAGTTGTATAATGGTAAAACCGTTACCGTGGTTGTAATTAGTTATTTGTATTTCTTGGCTATAGGCCAGTGTTAACTGCCATAGAACTAGTATCGATGCCAATTTTAATTTTATCATTTTTAAATTTTTTCTTTTTCTTTCGAAACTGGTCTTTGTGTAATTTTTGTAAGTCTCTGTTTGGTTTAATAGTTATTTTATTTTTATCGATTTCAATCACTTTTACTTTCCTATGCTTTGTTTTTAATTTATCGAAATATGTAGGATTATAAATTTTGGTAAAATTAGGATTTATATCGGTATCTTTTCTATCTTTATTCACTCTAGCTAAAACTTTATTTTTTGTGCTTTCGATTCTATTAAATATTGTTTTATTGCCTATGCGTCCGAAATGTATGTCACTCGGTTTTTCTCTAGTAGTTAAGTGGATCGTATTGTTGTAAACCTCTATTGTTCGTGTCACGTTATCGACTAAGCTTGGCTTTTGCTTTTCAAATAATCTTATGTTCTCGTTGAGAGTGGAGTGCAAACGCTCTATATCTGAGTTGCCTGTGTGTCGATATGGCGTAGTAATGTGAGTTACTATCTCGTTGTCTTTGAGATATTGTTTAACTGTGTAAGATAAAAAACATTTATCATTGTCGGTCGTTAAGATTTTTGGTTTACCTAGATAAATAAATATCTTAGTTATAGCGGTTAGCACATCGGCTTGATTCTTTGTTTCTAAACGTTCAAGGGCTATAAATTTTGAAAATTTGTCAATACATGTTAGGTAGCTACCATTTCTTGGTATGGGCCAAATGTCCATATGGTAGTGTTCATGAGGGCCTGAGGGCGTGGGCGTTTTTTCATAAGGTAGTTTTATTGGATTCCTTTCTATTTTGAAATTACACATTTCGCAATTGTTCAATACTTTATTAATAGTTTCACGTAAACTAGGTGCGTAAAATTTTCTAATGACTTCAAGGTATGTTTTTTCAATACCAATATGATTAAATTTTATATGGATTTTATTAATTGTTTCCTCAGTTTCTGGAGGATGTAAATTTATTAGGTTAGATATGCTTCTATATAATTTCTGTTTATTATGGTGTTGTTTCCAATGGGTTTGAAATTTAAGAAATAATTCGTCGTCATTCGCATATTTGTTCAAAGGTAAATCGTCGTTATTTATGAATATTGCATTTGTGCAATTTATATCACATTCTGATATTATTAGATCAAAGTCTTTGGTCGTAAAATTTTTTCTCGTAATTGTTATTAATCTTTTACCTATATACGGAAAGGATATTTCCTGAGAATCTTCATTAGTTGTTTTGATGATTATCTGACGTTTAAACATGTTAAGGGGTTTTTCTGTTATTGGAATTAGGTCTGTACTATCTGATTCGACACTGTGTTGTGTACTCGCTAAGTCTTCTTCTAAAGCGTTAATTTCAGGTGAAATCTTGATTCTTGATAGAGCATCGGCAACTTTATTTTCTTTGCCTTGCAGGTACTCAATATCAAAATCATATTCTTCGAGCTTTATTTTCCAACGTTGTAGTTTAGAATTAGGCTCTTTCAGATTATGTAGCCAAACTAGCGGCCTATGATCTGTTAAAATTTTAAAACGTCTACCTAGGTAATGACGAAATTGTTTGGTTGCCCAAACGATTGCTAGGAGTTCTTTCTCTATAGTGCTGTAGTTGCACTCGTGTTTATTAAGTGTCCTGGATGCAAATGAAAGTGGTCCGTGAGATTGGGACAATACTGCACCTATTGCAAAATTGCTTGCATCGGTTGTTAATATAAATTCTTTACTAAAGTCTGGGTGTTTGTTAATTAACATATCTGTCATTGCTACTTTTAGTTTGTTGAACGCGTCAGCATATTGTTCGTTCTTTATATCTATTTTTGAATCCTTTTTTAGGTATAATGTCATAGGTTTGATTATTTTAGCATAATCCTGGATGAATTTTCTATAATATCCAGTTAAACCTAGGAAGGATTGTATTTCTTTTATGGAGGTGGGAATTTGAAAATCTTTTATTGTTTGAATTTTTGACGGATTGGGTTTGATACCTTCTGGTGTAATTATATGTCCGAGAAATTCGGATTCTTTCTTTAGAAAATCACATTTATTCAAAGAAACTTTAAGATTGACTTGTCGAAGTCTCTTGAAGATTAGTTTCAAATGTTGAATATGTTCTTGTAGTGATGAAGAAAAGATGATGATATCGTCAAGGTAAACATAGCATATTTTACCAATGTAGTCACTTAGGACTTCGTTCATCATGCGTTGAAATGTAGCAGGAGCATTCTTGAGACCAAATGGCATTCTGATCCATTCATAATGTCCTGAAAGTGTGGAGAAGGCTGTCTTCTCACGATCTTGTGGATCTATTTCAATTTGGTAAAAACCTTTTGTTAAATCCAAAGTAGAAAAATAGTTGGCTCGACCCATCTTGTCGAGTATATCTTCAATTAGAGGAATTGGAAATTTATCCTCTTTGGTAACCTTGTTCAATTTGCGATAGTCAATAACTATACGCCACTCTTTATTTCCCATCTTGTCCATTTTCTTGGGTACGACCCATATCGGAGCATTATATGGTGAACTCGAGTGTTTGATTATCCCTTGATCCAAAAGATCTTGGATCTGATTATTGACTTCATTTTTATGTACCTCGGGATAGCGGTATATCCGGGTGAAAATTGGGGAATTGTCTGAGACAGTAAGTTTGTGTTTGACGTGTGATGTAAATGTTAGGTCGTCACCTTTATGAAAGAATACATCTTGATATTCTTTTAGGGTTTTAGAGAGAATTCTTTTTTCTTCAATATTCATGTGTTCAGTATTTTTTTGTTCAAACTCGTCGAAGATAGTGTCATTTGGCGTTAAGCCGCTTAAGTGATGAACTTCCATCATGTAGTCTTGTTCGTCAATTAAATCAAAAAATATTGGAATTTTTATGTCATTCAGTGTTAATGTCTTGGTTGCATAATCTAATTTACTATTATTAGGTAATAGAATATTATTACCGATTATCCCATTGTAATTTGGACTAAAATTCAATATATGGAAAAGACAGTTTTCTTTTACTTTATAGGCGAATTTTTCTTTGGGAAATAATGCTTCTTCTGTCACTACGACAGGGTTTCCTACTGTGTTAATTTTTAACGGTTGCTTTCTAGTTTGTATGTATTGGGGTGGAACGTCTATTTTATTAATGATACTATTTGTTGCTCCAGTATCTATGAGCATACGTATAATTTTGCCGTTTTTCTCTATTCTGAGATAGGGAAGTCCGGATTTATTTCCGAGGCTTGTAACTGAAAATTTTGATTCTCGTGAGTTTCGTTATTTGTTTCTAAATTCCTTTCAGTATTACTACTATTATTTTCATTATATCCCGCAGGATTGTTAGAGTGATTTCCTCTGTTGTAATTAACTTGTCTGTTAACCGGTGTTGGGTTACGTCTCAATTGACTACTACTTGGATCTATGTCCATAGGCTGTGTTCTAGAGTTGTTTTGGTTATAGTTCCTATCTGTGTTGTAATTATTTTGGAAAGGAGCTCTGTTTTGAAAATGATTAAATGGTGGTCGAAAATTATTTGGTCTAAAATTGTTGTTAGGGTTGTTTCTATTTTGGCCAAACGCTTGGAAATTTTGGGGTCTAAAATTATTTTGATGATTCTGTGGGACAAACATTTTAGGTTGAAAGTTCTTAACATTATTGCTGAAGTTTTGCCTTGGCTGTCTTTCTTCAAAAGAGTTTGATTCAACAAATCCTGCTTCTGTGAGCTCGTGTAGGGCTTCCTGCAAACTCATTGGTTTGAGGGCGAAAAGAATTGTTCGCATATGTACCGGCAATTTCTCTTTAAAAATATTTAAGGCTGTGAGATTATTATTGTTCACTTCATGGACTTTATTTTCTTGAACCGATTTTTGGTTCAAATCGCACAAAGTTTTTTGTATGTCGTTATAGAAATTTAAAACGTTACCTCTGAAACTGATCTGTCTTAGATCTTCGTACAATTGTAGGCTGTTCTTGAATCCTCCGAAATTATTAATTAGCATATGTCTGATTTCTAACCAATTTTGTAAGTGGGAGTGAATCTCAATGCATCTTTTTGCTATTCCAATAAATTTGGATTTTAAAATATTTATACACATCAGTTGGCTTTGATTATCATACTCGTTAAGAGTTGGTATTATTCCATCTACATTTGTGAGGAATGTGTAAAGATCTTCGGTGCGACCATCAAACGTATTAAGTTTCTCAATATATTTTAATGGATTAAGCGTTAAGCTTTTTTTGGGTGTATTATTTACTTGGGATGTAGCCATTTTGGTTTTCTGATAGTTTTCTATACTTAATTTACTTTGATTAAACTTATGATTATTTTCTTCAAATTTTGTCAATAAAATGTTGTCAATATTTTTATTTTTACTTTTATTGTCTAAAATATTATTGCCCAAACTAAGATTTAAATTATCAATTTTATTTTCTAGTAATTTAATTTTTTTATTTTCAAAATTATTCTTACAATATTCAGGTATACTTCTGTTTCGAATTTCTAGTAGATGTAGGTCTTCTTCTTCTGTTGAACTAGATTCCTCTTCGTCAGTGTATCTGCTTTCTGGGTTAATTATCTTCTTCTTCTGCAATCTCTTGATCATTTATTTTATGCTATTTGTTGGAGCTCTGAAGCTGCCCTTTTCTTCTTTAACTTAGTCTATGAGGTTGATTAATTTCTCTCTATGAGTTTTGTGGTATTACCATGTGCATTGGGGTGAACCACTAATTAATCCGTTTTTATTCACTGAATAGATTTGTTGGATCTTCGATCTTTTCACTGAATTTATTTAAAAATGTTTTACCCGTCAATGTGAGTACGGTTTATTCACTTTCAAAACTTTTTTTTTTTTAAAAAATATCTTAATCAATTTTGTATTAATTTATTTTTATTTATTCACAGCACCGTGTTTAGTCGTAGACTCAAAGATTTGTTTTAATCTTTTTCGCAGAAAAAACTTATTTTTGAAATTTACTTCACTATTTAAACGGAACGGTAGATTTTTACAAGGATTACACGATTTGTGCAATCCTACCGACTGCGCCAATTTTGTTTAAGTGTTTTAAGTTAATAAAAAAATATATTTGCGCTCTCGTCAGAGAGCGACATCAAATAAAAGACTTTATTTAATTTTAATAACTTTTTATTGAAGTCAAAGCTTCAGATCCCTTACCCTTGGTGGGGGGAAATCTTCCGCTATACGAAGTGACTGTTGGTATGGTAGACTTAAGACTTAACAACTTGAGATACATCGATCCCCTTTTATATTGCTTAATTGCTAACGCAGCATTTTGACTGCGGATATTCTCGCACCAGTTGCTAAAGGCAAAAAGTGCTGAGTCACATTTCCTGCTCATATTTTATAACATTGAAGCGATGGATCTTTAAAACATAAACATTGATTAGGACAAAAAGTGTTGACTACAATTATTCTTTGTCATAGCATCTTTTTGTGTACATTGAAAGTATGGCAAAATGTTTACTTATTGAATTTAAAATCTAGATGCGCACAAGTGGGTTCCGATATAACATATATATATAGGTGCGACCAATAAAAACGGACTTACTTTAGAGTAATTCAATTACGCAAGAAATTAATGGTGATTCATTTTAATGTAAATTAAATTTTAAATTCTTACTTCTAAATGTAGGTATGGCACTAAACTTAAATATAGGTAAATCTAATTGAAATTCATTTAAATTTTGGGTAAATGTAAGTATAAAAAAAAATGGTTTGAATATAGTATTCCGAAAAAAAAAACAAAAGGAAAATTTAATCTAGGGTACTTAAATAATGTTCGTACTCGGGAACTGCTTCTGCTCCTGCTGCTGCTGGTTCGGGTATAGATGTCTAGCTGCCTAATTTTTTTTTTTCAGCGCCAGGTAAGTGAGGTTTTAGTCTAATTGTAGCTTAGTCACTCATTTATTTATTTATTAGGCACTATTTTTAATTAAGTATACATTTTAATCTAGTCACCATTTGTTCTAGGTAGATATTTTATTTCTAGTCATTACTTAGAGTTAATTTGCTTCTATGCACTAGTTTTAATTAAATTTTTTTTTTTTGATTTTTCGTGGAGCGTTGAGGAAACCCTGGGCTTCTAAATAGTCCTCGTGCCTGAAGTGACATTCCTCTATTGGGTCCCGCGGCCCTTCAATTACCCGCACCCTCACGTAAGTCTGTGTCTTGAGGCCTACACGTAAGCTGTATCGTTCGACTTTGAATATATTATTATACAAACTTGGTACGTTTCTCCGCAAAAAAAATATATATTTTAGTTTCACTTATTGTTTTATATATGTCTGTTCCTTATCTTTGCTTATTATTATGTTTCTCTAGGCACTAATTTATTATTCTAAGTTTACTTTTCTTTTTTTTTCTTTTTTTTTTTCTTATTTAGTTAAAGTGATTATAGGCACTCGTTTTAGTTTATTTTATTCTTATAATCTCGTCACTTTTTTTCTAAGTTTATTTTACTGATCACTATTTTAAATTATAAAATTATATGGCACTTGCCATCTAACCTATTACACAATACTTCTTACTTCCACCGTCCTCGTCATTGGTAAATTCAAAACTTGTCCTCAACCGACGCGCATCACCCTTTTTATATCCCTAGCCTCGTCGTATAATTCGGTACTTTGTTTACGAACCAAAGTTATTTTCGAGCAAACTTTGTTTACGAACAAAATTAGTTCATAAACAAAGTACCGACTTAATCCCGCATGCCCTATGTTTTACACTCGCTAATCCCTAAAACTACCGACCATCCACAATTCATTCGTCCCCTCCCCCTCCATACCTTCAAGTTAAGCTTATACACCCGATGGCGAGTGCACTCAAGCTGTGCTTGGTACATGCGCACTTCATTCGTAAGGTGAATATGGAGAGACAACTTTCTTGGTGTGGAGGCGTGGCTTCGCCTCTCTTGCTATTAATTTTTTTCTTACCCGCTCACAGAAGTGGTGAGTTCAGAGGTCTCTGCGATGAATTGTTTTAGCTAATGAGATTGGGTCTCGATTATCCACTAGTGAGCGGCCAATGAAATTCGGCCTAAAACAAATTTAGTTTCCAGGCACTGGGGTTGGTGAATATGTGTCTCTACTAACTTTGCTAGAGTGAGAGCCATTGTCACTCTGGGCATTTTCATAGAGTGGCGAAATTGAATTTATGGAGACCACAGAGGCAGAGGAGGTAACCAATTTTGGTGAATGTTAATATTTATTGCCCGAAAGTATGCAGTATGTTACTAGCAGGTTATGATATAACTCCGTACTGGTCGAAATACCGGGAAACGAATTTCTGCCCATAACAACATTTCGTCGTTCAAATCCCTACTAGATCAGAATGGCAAAATGGACAAGTGACAAGGGATTTCGATCAAACAATCTACACCGAAGGTTCAAAAATGTACTGCGGCGTGAATGCGGGAGTTTTTTCGGAATCCTAAAACATCGCAAAATCGTACAGACTTCCGGATACTGCAAGCGTATTCCAGGCGGAGCTACTGGCTATCCGTGAAGCCTGTCGCCAGATCAAACTTCACTCAAACATAACACCGAGGCAAAGGATCGCCATACTTATTGACAGTCAGGCTGCCATTAAAGCGATCGCTTCGGCCACTATATCCTCTAAGTTAGTACTAGAATGCCGTAATGAGCTGGCACTGCTTGATAAGTTCAAGGTTACCCTGATCTGGGTTCCAGGGCACAGTAACGTTTATGGAAACGAACATGCCGACGAACTGGCCAGGCAAGGCTCAGCTCTCCACTGCTGTCTGTGGCGGAACTAGTCCACATTCCGCTCGGAGCAGTTAAGGCAAATATCACCACAGAATACCTCAAGAAAGCCAACCTCAGATGGAGCAGGCTGACTACATGCGTCATTTCCAGAAAAACGTCGCCAAACTACAACAAGGCAAAAACAACCGACCTTCTAGGTAGAACCCGAAAAGACATCGCAAGAATAACAGCGATCATCACGGGACACTGGCCTATAGGTGACCAAGCAGCCAAGCTGGGCATCCCATACAATACACACTGCCGCAGTTGCAAAGTGACAACTGAAAAAGAAACCCTAATTCACTTTTTATGCACCTGTCCGGCTTTAGCTAGGACCAGGCTACGAACATTGGGAAGCCCTTTCTTCAATTCACTTGAGGAAGTCTCTGAGAAAAGTATCAAGGAACTGATAACTTTCCTGAACTCCGCAGGTTGGATTTAGCCTCTCCCACCAATCGATAATACCCGGGTTTTACGTGAGTTTGTGATATTAAAACGGCACTCGGTGCTAATTGGGTTTGTCTTATCAAACCGCCACACCTACCTACCTACCTAATAAGGGCATTGCAGTTATTTCTGGCTCGTTTGAATTTTTTCCGGTTTTCTTCAGATTGGTTGGCCTTATAAGACCGAACGCTTACCTCTTTTAACCTGATAGCCTCTTTGCAGCTCGAGTCACACCACGCGTTTACTTGATACTTTTTATCCGGTTAGGGATAAAGCATTTCATACCCAGTAAAATCATGTTTGTTATCATATCAGCAGCAGCATCCACTTCGCTGTCGAGGAAGCACAGCGACCAGTTAAAACTCTTAAAAAACCGTTTAGTTTTTCCCAGTTGGCTTTCTCGTATTGCCATACGATTCTTTTAGGAGTTTGTTCTTTATCTATGTGGTCGGAGTACGATAAATTCGCTGATATGATAGAATGGTCTGACGAACGTAGAGGCGGTAATACGTTTATATCGTATTTTTCAGGGTGAGAGGTGAGAAACAAGTCCAGTGTGTTCGCGGTTTGACTGCTTATGTCCGGTATTCGTGTTGGCTTATTTACAAGCTGAGTGAGATTGTTAGCCTCAGCAAAAATCTCAACATACCTTCATTCGGGTGTTGTCTGTCCAGAATGTCGAAGCCAGTGAGAATTGTGTAGGTATATTGAAATCGCCCGCAATGACGATTTCAGTACGAGGATGAAGGGTCACAATTCTTGTAATGGAGTCAGACAACGCATCCAACTAATTATAAGTTGAATGTCTGTCCAAATTGGGGCTTCTGTAAATAAAACAGTAGTGGATTAATTGCCTACGGACATGAAATTTGAGCCAAATTAAATTAAATTCCGGATTGGAACATTGACCATATTGAGGCTGAAGTTGGTAGGCTACGTCACTACGAAGTTTTGAAGTTAAATTTAAATATAAAAAAATAGAAATATAGTGGTTTTCTTTATTGTTATGACGAAGTAGTTGCTGAGAACTTTACTAATGATTACAATCAACATGAAATAGCTTCGACATCAAAAAACACCAAAGCAACTGACCTCGATAAATACTTGACCATAAAAACTTTGAAGAGAAATTGTAATCCATATGACTCGTGGTCTGCACATAAAACTGAATTTTCTCAACATTTTGTCCAACTTGCTGCTAGGTATTTATCTGCTCCTTCAAGCAGTGTTTATTCGGAGAGGCTTTTAGTGAAGCAGGACTTGTTTATGAAGACAAAAGAAACCGACTTTTTCCAAAAAATGCAGAAAAGTTGATATTCTTGCATTACAACTTACCTCTTATTAACTAAACATATAATTAATAATTTTGCACTAAACAAAACAATGTTATTGAATTAGAATTTGTATTTAGTGTGTATTAATTATTATTAACTAAGGATAACAGAGATGCCCATAATTCGCTTCTGATCTCTTAATTTCTTTTGAAATTATTGCAATTATAGCACGCGAGCTACACAACTCACGTATCAAAAATAGCAAAGTACCAACAATACCTAACCACAGATGTACCAAATCCTTGAAATAATTCGAAGTAGAAATATCAAAACAAAGCACAAAATAATATAATGTCTAACTTGAGTGGAAACTTTTCACCTAAACCCCTCATGTAGATTTTCTTTTCTCAATTTGAATGTTACCACACTTAAGCGTCGGAAAGCCAAACTCTCTACACGAGCTAAAAAAATTGTAATTCCCACATGAAAACTAAAAGTTCACCTGGGGTTTTTCGCCATATGTATGTCAGTAGCGGCTGCGGCTAGGATCATCATGATAACAGGCACAGGAGACCAAGCAAAAAAATGCAAAACAAACTCACGGCATAAATACAAAAAAAAAATATTAAAACATTCTCACATATCGTCCGTAGGGTACAAAGTTCCAAGAACTTATGTAAATCTACCACTGAAAAGGGAATTTATTGCAAAAGTTTTGATTTCATTGTTAACAGAATTGGTTTTCCATGCTATGGATGCCGTCCTTCTTCAACTCACCGGTTGTTGTTTTCAAGTTGACGAACGAAAATATTTTCATATTCGCATGTTGGACCGCAAAGCTAGGTATATTTGATCTGGCATTTCGAAATAAATAAACGGTATTCTCGTATCACGGATCCTGATCTCACACTTCTCACAGGGGTATCCTTGGGAACGAAGTTATCTTTTGACTTTTTTCATATGTCATCTGTCACGGTGCATGGAGCATAGTTTTGCATCTTTCTTTCAAATGGGGTCCATTGATGTATAGTCAAAAAGTCGAAAGTGGAGAGGAATATGTTTATTTTTGAAAATTGAAGTTTGCTCCCAGCTGGTAGATAGGATATGTGCGCTGCGGATGTAAATTGGAAAATGTTCCCAACCTTTTGGTGAATGCCAATTTGAAGATATGGTGACAAATGGGACACTTTTAAAACAATTTCATGTCACCATTGGTGATTTGGGCTATGCGAACTTAAATGGAAGTTAAAGATGAATATTGATTGAAAAAAGTGTAACAACAGAATGCTTCAAATAGAAATAACTTTTCCTTATAGAACTACATTGATTGACGATAATATAAATTGAAAAGAGCACGTCCACTAATTGCAACAAACGCCAATATTTAGGATTATCAATTTTTTAGTCTGTACTGGACATTGGAGATTTATCAATTCAACTTCAAAAGTAAGCTTATGTCGTAAGAATTTGTACAAATTCGTTATACAGGGTGCGATAACATATTTTTTTTAAATGTACGCCATTCAGGCTGTAGGGGTTGTAGCGGGAGTGGTCTCATTGGACAAGCGTGGTTCTTAAATTTTGTTTCCTTCCAGGTCAGTCACCATCATGGCAACATACCCGTTGCTATGCTGGTAAGAGTCATGACAAACGGCAGAAATCGCCTTGTTCAGAATATAGACAATAGGGGGACGTCACCTACCTTGATATAAATTCCAAAACTGTGTAAAACAAAACTTTTGATATGTACCTACCTACATTATAAAAAAAAATTCTTATTCATAAAATGGGATTGCATGCGTTTTGAAAAAAGGAACTTATTTTTCCTAAATATTCTGTTAAGAAACAGGAGTTTGTGAAAAATTATAAGAATTTACGTGTTATAAAACGAAAATCGTTCAACACCGAAGTTGTGGATTCATTAGAAGAAGATTTTTTAAAAAAAAGCGGCCAAGTGCTAGTCGGACTCGCCCATGAAGGGTTCCGCGCGAATTATAATTATAATTATTATTTATTTATAGAAAATGGAAATGGTTGACGGTTTACGCATAAGGTTTATTTTTATGAAATTAAATGTTTTTTTTTCTATATATTTGAGTTGATTGAATGAAAGGTAAATTGCGGTTTACGATTGATGACGTATTAAAAAAAACTACTTACTAGATCTCGTTCAAACCAATTTTCGGTAGAAGTTTGCATGGGAATGTACATCATACATTTTTTTTAGTTTTATCATTCCCTTATTTTAGAAGTTAGAAGGGGGGGGGGGGGGGGGGGGAGGCACACATTTTAACACTTTGGAAGTGTCTCTCGCGCAAACTATTCACTTTAGAAAAAAATGATATTAGAAACCTCAATATCATTTTTGAAGACCCCCAGACGTATGGTTTGATGAAATTTTTTTTTTTTTAGTTTCAGTTTTAAGTATGGGGATCCCCCAAAATTTATTGATTTTTTTTCTATTTTTGTGTGAAAATCTTAATGCGGTTCACAGAATACATCTACTTACCAACTTTCAACAGTGTAGCTCTTATAGTTTCGGAGAAAAGTGGCTGTGACATTCCCGGACAGACAGGCAGACAGACAGACATGACGAATCTATTCGGCTACGGAACCCTAAAAAGTAAGTAGGCTAGGAACTTGCTAAATTCATATGTTTTTGAATTGAACTATGGAAATACAATTTGAATTTTGTTGATTTCCTTTAACTAATAATAAATTCTTACCCCCGTATTAATAAACAACGGATAGCGGCGAGTTAGCACTAGCACACGTGTTAACTCTTAATTTTGATTAATAAACGTGTGTTAGCTTTCACTGACATGTGATAACGAGTGGATAACTTAACTCACCGAATTCGGCGTATAAGGAGCGGATAACTTCACACATTCTCAGATTGTATTTCATGCATTCACAAATTGAGAGGATGCGCATGTATGTGTAGAAACATTGAGAGGATGAGAGAGAACACTGTCACCCATTTGGGCATATTACTCTTTCATAATGCGTTGACTCCATAGTAGTCCCATCGTATTGGAATGGAATACACAGAAATGAGTGTCAACTGATGAAATATGACAGATACACTCGATTTTTGAATATAATTTGGTTAAGTGCTGCCGTATTGTAGGTGAAGTGCTGCCGTATTGTAGGTGATAAAGAGCAAACAGCTAACACAGGGGACAAATATTTTTATTAATCAGAAAAGTTATCCTATGAACTAGTTCGCTATCCGTGTGCCAGCTAACTCGTGTGTTAAGGAGCGGATAGTGTTTTTCTATTAATATGGCTGTTAAAAAAAAATGATTTAGTTTATGCCGCTGTGTGTGTAGTCCTCAAAATACCTTTAATTAGTGTGACATTATACTCGGAGTTAGTTTTTTAATAAAAAACAAGTGAAAGCAAATTTTTCTAAAGTAATTTAAGTAGACTCTTTTTTTTGTAGATTAGCGTTATATTGTCGTTGTAGATTTGTTTGCGATTGCACTTGACCGTTTCTTCTTCCTTTATTTTTGCTAAGATGAACGAGGGTTTGATCGGAGTAGGATGATAGAAAAAGTAGGTTAGTTGTGAAACCATAAGTGATGAAAGGTATTGCGTCAGTGGTCAACGTTTAATTCAGCTCCTAAAATACATAAAACCAATTGAAAGGGGTTAATTTCAAATGAGGAAATGTGGGATCCGGCATCGTTTCTAATTCATCCCCAAAAGGACCTGCAATTTAGAAACTTTACTTGGAGGTAGTTAGAGAAGAACAATAAATATAAAGAATCAGAAGTGATTAAAGCAGTGTGCGTAGAACTCGTTGAATTAGTAATTTAAAAAAGAGTCATTGGAATAAATTTACACCAAAAAGATAAAAGTGAAAAGAGAGTCAAATTTCACTTTGTAAAAACCGCTTGTTTAATTATTGAAAGAACACCGACTTGTAATTGCTATCACATGAAGTGGCGGCTAGTGCTAAAGCGCAGTTTTACGGCATAGCATAGTCGGTGATCGGATTCCTTTTTGTATTGCTGTTCGATTTTATTCATTATTCTGAGGAAACTCCTTCCCTGTACTGTACTGTAACTGTAACTGGTTTTCGATTTCAATGAACAGATGAACATTTTTCAAAGCGCTCACTTCTTTATATGGGGTATTTTCACGTGTTTTGTGTTTTATATGGCAATAACACTAACTTCCGTCTGAATTGCTTTGTTAATAAGGAAAATTTTTCGCATTTGGAGCAAGGGAAACCCAGAGGGACCAAGAAGATGCACTCTTTGGTGCGATTTATGGGCTGGCGGTATCATCGGAGCGTTTTCATAAAAAAAACAAACGAAATCGAAATATCACCGTCAATAGCGCCCGCTACAAGGCCATGATCATTGATTTTTTGATTCCCAAGTGCATGGACATGATCTTCATGACTTTCATTTTCAGCGGAAAAAATGTTCGATGACAACATTAGCCGTGTTCCTTTGAGAAATAATGTATCCACGGCCGCTGATAACAACGATTACAAGAATTATGGCCAGCAGCAATACTTTGGAATTGGAGTGAGTGCGAAGTTGGGTATATTCACGGTTTCCTGGTATACATTTTTGAAGACCCCAACTGGACCAGGTTGAACAAAATATATACATATGTTTTGCATGGATTTCAAGAGAAATTTGCATATACCCTACCTCGTACCATTTTTTTCGACCTCGTATTTTTCACTTTGAACATTTTACTCACATATTAAAATGTAAAGCGCCCAAGTATATATTCGTTTTTTGCTTGAACAAAGATTATTGGAGCAAGCTTTTTTTTTCTATAAAAACTATTATTTAAGGAAATAAAATGCGAAAACAGTTTCTATGATCAAGTTTTGGCAAGTTTGGTAAAAAGACTATTGTTTCTTAAAACTAAAATAAAATAGAAACATAGGGGCGGGCTACAGTCCGCTTGGGCGAACTGTTGGATACCCTATTCTTATTCCTATATCTCATAAGTGGGCGTGACAAAAATTTAAAGGATTTTATCGAAAAAACTAAGCTTTTGTAAATAAAAACGCTCCCTAGCTCAAACTTTGGTTTTTCAATAAAATTGTTTTATTTAATTGTGGGCGTGTCGGTAGGCGGATTTAAAAAAAATTTCAGTATGAGCATAAAGGGCACCTAGAGAGTATATACTATAAATTTCAGCTCCCTAGCTCAAAATTTGGACTTTCAAAAATAAAAAAAAAATAATTGTGGGCGTGTCAGTAGGCGGATTTTGAAAATATTTACACATGAGCATAAAGGGCCCCTAGAGAGTATATATTAAAAATTTCAGCTCCCTAGCTCAAATTTTGGTTTTTCAAAAAAAATATTTTATTTAATTCTGGGCGTGTCAGTGAGCGGATTTTGAAAATTTTATGTCCCAAGCATTTTTATGGGCCAAAGATCATATATAAAAAATTTCAGCTTTCTAGCTCAAAATTCAATTTTTCCCAAAATTTGTTTTATTTAATTGTGGGCGTGTCAGTGGGCGGATTTTGAAAATTTTATGTCTCAATCAGTTTTATGGGCCATAGATCATATATAAAAAATTTCAGCTCTCTAGCTCAAAATTCGATTTTTTCCAAAATTTTGTTTTTTTGAGTTTGTGGGCGTGTCTGTGGGCGGATTTCAAAAATTCTTAAACTTGATTATTTCGGGACCCTAGAGAGTATATGGTTAAAATTTCAGCTCTCTAGGTCCAGTTTAAAGGCCTAATTTTTGCCGACGGACGGACGGACATGGCTAGATCGACATTACTATCGATGCTGATCATAAATATAGTAACTTTTAGGGGTCTACGGGCAATATTAAGGTATGTTACAAACTATGCGTCAAAATTAATATACCCCTAGAATAGGGTATAAAAAGAAAAAGAAATATGGATTCCTGTCTATCGCGTCGTCGTTGTACCTAGTCCTCGAGAAAACTGAGAATAGACTATATATTTTATTATACAAAAAAACAAGAGTATATAGAACATCCCTGTTGAGAACATCACGGCACATCCCTGATATACATCCACCCCAACAAAACCTACTTCTTATCCCCTTTAGCTTCACAACCTTACATTAACACGTTTTTACGATCAATAGAATCGAATCGAATCGAATCATTGCCGATTCATGAGTGATTCAGTCTAAAATGTAAACAAGTTCATTAGTTCTACGAATTGTTGATTTGTATACAAAGGCTGCGACCATATAAGTTGTTCGTTAGAGGGGATAGAAAAATACATAGCGTCTTGTACGCAAGATATACAAATAGATACCAACCGAAATGAGTTTTGAATTTCGAACCCATTTAGATAACGAAACACACAGAAAAAGAGAAAGTTTCAAAGGCAATTTAATTTAATCAGTATAATAACGGTACACTTCCGTATTTCAGTTTGGAATTTGTGTTTTGTAAATGCAAACAAAAGCATCCCAAACCAAGAGTACTTATGTCTGTACTTAAACTGGTATATTTTATTTTTTCAGCATCAGATTCATTTAGATCTAAATCCTGAGCAAAAATGCTGACTTTTTACTCATACCAGAATGCCACGAATTCTTGTAAGACTTGAAAATTGTAAAGAGCTGTATTACACTTTATTGTCAATAGGTAGGTATCGTTGGATAAGATGCTTTTCTAAAAAGCAATCGAGATGCATAATAGTTGTGTTTGTAGTTGATAGTTTATAGTAATTAGTAGGTGGGTACTCCAAATAGCAATTGAAACAAATTCTGGGTTTTCTTCAAGTGGTAATACAATGGTTTGTTCAAGTAAAGATCAAGTAAGCTGTTTGAAATGTTGAACTACTATGACAAAAGGTCATTGAAATTCTAAGGATACCGAAATTTCTTCATCTTCTGAAGTTTGTCAAGTGGTGTGATACTTATCCTTGTGTGAATTACCAGCAGCAGAATTGATATAAATTTTGTGAGTTAAAATTATAAAGGATTTCCAACTTTTTCAATTGGGCATCACTCGATCTATATCGTGGAGTGCTTACAGCAAGCAGCTATCCGGAGCATAAATTCGCCGGCATTTAAAATGCTACCCCGGTTTTATCATTTAATGTAGGTGAAAGTAATTATAAAACTACTTCTTCTTACTTAATGGCGGTGATTGATTATGATTATGCTCCCACTTAACTGCATCTCTACTGAGCCGCCTGTTGGGTTCACCGCATAAAATTATGAAACTACCAACACCCTCATCTAATGACGTTGATTAATTAGTAAATACATGTGGACTAAGGGAAACATTGATCAGGACCAACCTGGCGATGTCCAGTACCGTCAGTATGTTTACACAGCAATCGCGTTTATTAACGTCCCGGGATAACCATCCAGTATTAGAAGAGAATTGACTGCTGAGGAAACTTTGTGAAAGCGAAATAAGGCCAAACGAATTGACTTACCCAAAGTGCTATAAAGCCAAATGCTTAAATAAGAGCTTATTAACCGCGCAAGGACATTGATCCCTGGTGATATAGGCGAGGTATCAGTATCGTGGCAGGAGAGGGAGGGGAAAATGATCCTGTGTACAAAAAAGGGCGTACACAATCTCCCAGCTCAATGAAATTGTCTCACGATCGTAACGAAATTTGGGTCCGAAGGTATTATAGAAAGCCAAGCAAAACAGCAACGGAAACCTTGTCTAGGGAATAGTTTAAGTATATATGCAGAATTTTGTTATTAGGCATCATGTGAGAGTGATAGGGCAAGAAATGAAAAGGGCTTGGATAAGCTTTTAAAAGTTTTAGAACAACAAGGCAGCCGGCTCTGATGACTAACCAGCCCAAGTTCATAAAACATATAGGTGGTATTTTAATAAGACGCACACATCAAATCATCAACCAAGTATGGGTGGAAGAGAGATTGTCCGATGACTCACCTTTCGACTAGATACGTACAAAAAACCGATCCTGTGTCCTGCAGGAACTATCCTGGTGTATCTCTCCTATGCCGCATAGAATATACTTTCCAACATAATGTAGGATCGATAGTAGACAAAATGTTCATACTGCGCCAAATCATGGGATAACCAATTTTTTGATGTCGACACTACATTTCCATTAACTTTAATTCCGAATATGTAAGCATTCATTATCAGGAACTCTATATGGCTATGACCGAATACGGGATCCCGGTAAAACTGACCCAGCTGTGTAGAAGTTGCTACACAGAATTATTGCAAACTCCAACTAGTTCGCAACATGCCTTAATATTGTTTGTAGAGTCCTAAAAATTAGATACTATGTTTGTGATCAGCATCGAAAGTAATGTCGATCTAGTCCGTCCGTCAGTCCGTTACCAATTTTGAGGTCTTAAAAGTCAAACTTTGGAAGGTGTAGGTACATTCTAGGGACCGAAAATGATGAATCGTAAGGATTTTTAAAATCCACTAACTGACATCGCACGAAGAGTATTTAGACAAAGTATTTCCTAACAATTCGTCCATACAAAATGATTTACCATACTCACCTTTTGTGGCGATACTCTAGTAATCGTCTCTGAGTGGGCTTTCAGATTCTGGATGTTAAGGTTTCTTCATCACCGATTTTCTGAAAAATGCCTCTAACTCAGTTTATCGGAAATTGTCGAATAACGGTGGGTATTTTACAAAACTGCTAATATCTTAAAAAACGGGTCAAGTATTGCGAAAAAAACCTACACCGACTATTACTACTATAAAGGGTGTTCAAATTTGACATATCGTTTTGTATTTGACATATCGTTTTATATTGGCTGCCACTATTTTTACACCGATTAGATTACACCAAAGTTTTTTCAGTTACGATGTAAATATATTCCCGTTAGCTAAAATACTTCGGTACACTATTGGGCAACATGTTTTTATTGTTAAAACTTATTTTAAATATGGTGAACGTTTTGCAGAAAAAAAATTCGTTCAAAATACGGTAGCGAAAATGCTCCGTCAAACCATGCTATTAAACTTATCCTTCATACATTTGAAGAAACTGGTTCGGTTCAAGATCAGAGAAGTAAAGCCTATCATCGTAGTGGTCGTGCGAGTGGAAATATTGCAGCTGTTAGCAGAAATGTTGCTGAAGAGCCAAGGACATCAATTTGTCGTCGTTCACAGCAATAAAACCTCAAGCCAACAACTTTGTTTAACATTTTGCACAAAGATCTGCATGTAAAGGCTTACAAAATACAGTTAACACAAAAATTAAAGCCAACTGACCACCCAGTGTTTCGCCAATTTGTTAATTGGGCCATAGAGAAGCAACAACAAAATGGCAATTTTTTCAAGATTGTTTGAAACCAAAATAAAGTTACTGTATGGTTATTTTGGTATGGCGGCGTAATTGGTCCATTTTTCTTCGAAGATGGAAATGGCAATGCAGTAACTGTGGATGCAGCTCGATATCAAGCGATGATTAGAAACTTTTTGTGGGGTCAATTGGAATATATTGATGTGCAGAATAAATGGTTTTAACAAGATGGTGCAACATGCCACACAGCAACGAACTCAATCGACCTTTTGAAAGAGAAGTTTAACAATCGCATAATTTCCTGAAGAACAGCCAATAATCCTCAAACTGTTCAACACTTCAAAAACAACATCATCCAGCAAATATTACTTATTGAACCATCATTATGCGAAAAAGTGTTTCAAAATGTTGGTAAAAGGTTGACAGTCTACCGAACTATCAGAGGAGGTCACTTGGACGACATTCTTTTTCATTATTAGCCGGAACCAATATAGGTACATTAATTTCCAATATAAATAAATGCAGATTTCACACAATTTATGTCTTTCATTCAAAATTTAAAATGATACCTCAGATTTGAACACACTTTATTTGGAAAGAATTCGATTATTCAAATTTTTGAAATATTTTTTTATACCTTTTTTATTTATACAAATTTTTTTTGAATTTTTGATAATTTTACTTTCCTCAAAAAAGGGCTGTAACGATTTTGATCAATTTTGATATCATGAATAATGACTGTCAGAAAATGGCTTAAGTACCAAATCTGTTTTTTCCAAAGTCTCGATTGACGACACCTTAGCACATCATATTATCAACAATATCTCAAATTTTAAGGAATTTCGATAATATAATGGATACAAATATTATGTAGAAGAAATTTGCATAGTCAGATTTAAGAAATATTTTCTTATAACGTTTTTATAATTTTTTTTCTAACAATTGCTAAAGTTTTTGAAAAACATCACTTATCTTTAAAAAGGTTCTAATACTTAAAGTAAATTTAAGATCATGGCATACTCAGATTTTCGCAAATGGCTCGAATAACGGTACATTAGAAAAATGGCTATATCTCAACAACCGTAGGCCAGATTTGAAAACAACGATTCGTCGCCTGAGAATTGTTTTGTTCCATACGCCACTTTTGTCGTTTTTGAGTTAGGAACGGATTCTATAGTAATTTTGTATGTTCTTTTTAAATCTGTGATTCGATTTGTTCTTAGTCTTTCCAATCCCGAGATATCGAACATCGAATTTTTCCCATATCTACCAAAATCAACAGTTTGTAGAATTGTTTTGTGCCATAAACTATTTTTTGGCGTTTGGGACAAATTTTCCATATAATTTATCGCAATTTTGTTGTGAGAATTGTTTTGTTCCACGTGCATATCACTGCGACCAGAGATACAGAAAATATTAACAACGTAGGGAATTGATTTGTCCTACGTGCACTCGTGTTAAAGAATAGCTATGTATGTGGAACACGGATCGCAAACAAAATTTTAGTATTGGTTTGTTCCACCTCTATTACAGTTGTGTACATAATATTCGATATTATGAATATATGAATTCGGTGCGGTGATGAATAGTGATGCAAACGCAAAACCTAGTTGCAGACGTACGAGCAGTTAATCATTGAATACATATGATTTCAATAGAGGTGTTTAATGAACCTTAGCTGCACAGATAAGTACAGAAAAAATCAGAAAAGTACAAGATTTGGTGTTCCATGAGTAAAAAACTTGCAGCAAAGTGTTCCACATTCTCTCAATTTGTGTTCCATGAAGCTGTGCAGATCAGTTTAGCACAAGTTTTTCTGTACCTAGTTTTGAGGTAGGGCAAGTAAGTGAAATGTGTCAGATTTGAAAATTCAAATTGTACTGATGCCAACTGTTTGAAATAATAAAGAGTGAATTTTCATTAAAATTAATTATGATTACTTTATTTAATGCGGATTAAAGAAAATTTGATGTTTTACAAGAGAGATGAGCAACAAGAAGGAAAAAACGCATAAAAGTCAAAGTGACAAGAATAAGAATAAAATTGACTTGACAGATTAAAATTGTGTAATAGAATTCTTGTTTTTCAAGACTAGATTTTTAACATTCCGCCCACCTCAACGTCTCCTTTGGAACGTTGATTGTCTTCCTGGCCCTCTGAATAAACTGGAAGGGGACATAGTTTGACAATTGGACGCTTTAGAGTTGACGATTGAGTCCTAATAGTGACGACTCTAACGTGTCCATCCGATCCAGGGTGCGTTTCAACCACTCGGGCAAGTGGCCATTTCGTTGGAGGATACCGCTCGTCTACAATCAATACGAGTGTTCCTACTTTGATCGATGGTGTTGTGTCATGCCACTTAACAAATTCTTGATGGCGTTGAAGATATTGGATTGACCACCTCTGCCAAAATCTTTCGAGCATCTGCCTCAGATGTTGAAAGCGAGATAATCTTGACTCTGGTATATGAAGCAACGATGGTTCAGGTACGGTATTGATGGCGTTTCCAATTATAAAGTGTCCAGGGGTTAAAGCTTCTATGTCCTCAGGATCATCTGACAGCGGACAGATTGGTCGCGAATTTAAAACAATAGTTCGCTTAATATGGAACTTTGCGGATTTGACGGCCGCTTCCCATTTGCCGCCAAAGTGAGGGGCTGCAGGGGGATTAAACTGCCATTTGGTTCCATCGTTAGCTAGAACATCTACGATGTGACGACACTCCTTGGAAGCCGATTTAAAAAGCTTTCGCAGTTCTGCGTCAGCTCCTACCAGATTGGTACCACAATCACTCGAAAGCGTTGCACAGATGCCTCGGCGACTGACGAATCTCTTGTATGCAGCTAAGAAGCCCTCCGTTGAATAATCTGTTGCCAATTCTAAATGAACCGCGGATGATGAAAAGCAGACAAACACGATTAGATAAGCCTTGTATTTTTTGGCAGCTCGTCCTCTCCAAGTTTTCAAAATAAAAGGTCCAGTATAGTCAACACCGGCGTGCAGGAATGGACGAGAAGAAATTGTGCGATTAACTGGAAGTTGACCCATGAGTTGGGTCGATATTGCTGCTCGATGACGAGCACAGATAACACAGCGATGAACGAATGAGCGCACGTAACTCCGCCCTCCTAGAACCCAATAACATCTTCTTAATGTTGCCAGCATCAGCTGCACACCCCCATGGAGCGTTGTTCGATGTATATAGCTCAAGACGAGATTGGTAAAGATTGCATCTCTTGGTAGAATTATGGGATGTTTCATATCTGGATCTATTTGTGCATTACGAAGCCGCCCACCAATCCTCAAGATTCCTTGGGAGTCAAGAAATGGTGTAAGTCTATGAAGACTGCTACTCCGGGATAGAGACTCTAAACGAGAAAGATGATTAATTTCGGATTTAAAATAAATGCTTTGTGTATTTTTTATCCAAAACAATTTTGCTTCTCTTATCTCAGCTGGTGTCAATGGACTTGGGATTTGTGATGAACTTGAGATTTTTCGAAATAACGCTGCTCGCTTACACCATGCAGTGATTCGTAAAAGTCTCGATAACGACGAGTAACGCTGAACAAGATCCCACGTTAACATTGTCGGCCTACTTGCAACCGCAGCTAGTAATTGCTGACGTTCTTCGTAATCCACATTAACATCTGGAGTGGGGATAAGATTAGGCCACTTATCAGCTGTTAGTTGGAGCCAGGGTGGCCCCTGCCACCAAAGGCTACTCTTTGCTAGCTGCCGAGGTGATGCTCCTCTGGAGGCGAGGTCCGCAGGATTCTCCTCACCTGGAATATGATGCCAATTTGCTTCGGGTAACTAGGTGTGTAGTTGGTTGACTCGATTTCGGACGAAATCCTTCCATCTGGAGGGCTCACCTAGGATCCAATAAAGAGCCGTACTGGAGTCAGTCCACAGGTGAGTAGGAACTGATTGTAGATTAAGGACACTGATCATATATCTTAGGAGTTTAGTGAGCAGCACTTCTGCTGCTAGTTCTAGCCGAGGAATGGTGACTCGAACAGAACTAGGTCGTTTTGATGACTTTGTTAGACGATTAGCTGGAGCCACTTTTGTCTTGGATGATAACATTGTAATCCGCGTTCCATTTTCATTGATGACACGGATATACACCACGGCTCCAAGTGCTGCTTGCGATGCGTCGGAAAACCCATGCAGTTCCACTGATAAGAAACCGGGAGTCATTCCAAGCCAACGTGGAACGGAAATTAAAGAAAGGTCGTTGAGTTGGTTGATGTAGCTCCTCCATCGAAGTTCAAACGATTTAGAAATTGGTTGATCCCATTCAAAATCTGCCAGCCAAAGTTCCTGAATGAAGAGCTTTGCTCTGACCACTACAGGTGAGAGCCAGCCCAACGGATCGAACAGCTGAGCTGTTCTCGATAGCACTGCCCGTTTTGTATAGACATCTGGTTCATCATGCTGTACTGGAATGAAGATAAAGCGATCCGATTTAGGCTTTCAGTTTAAACCCAAGGTTCTGTGTACTGGACCATCATCGATGCAGAGTGATGAGGATGATGCTGCTCGATATTGTTCAGGTATTTCCACGATAAGGGTTTCATTATTAGCGGACCATTTTTGTAATTGAAACCCGCCTGCTTTAAAAAGATTAGCAATTTGTTTGATTCGATGCTTACCCTCTTCAACAGTAGCTGATCCATCGTACACATCATCTATGTAAGTGTTTTTCTTTATAACATCCTTGACATCAGAAAATCGGTAACTTTCATCCTCCGCTAGTTGATTCAAGACACGGATAGCCAGAAATGGAGCAGATTTTGTACCATATGTAACTGTGGTGAGTACAAATTCTTGAACATTAACACCTTCAGCCCATAGAATTCGTTGATAGTTCCAGTCATCCGGGTGTACTTTGATTTGCCGGAACATTTTTGTGACATCAGCAGAATAGGCGAACTCATTAACCCTCCAGCGTGTAAGAACGTCAGGTAGATCTACTTGCAGCTTTTGACCTTCGTGCAAAAAGTCGTTGAGTGATGTACCTTTATCGGTCTTCAGGGACCCATTGAAGACGACTCTTAATTTTGTCGTGGAACTGCAACTGCGAAGGACCCCATGATGCGGGAGATAAAAAATTTGATGTGTTTGTTGAGTTTGTGAAGCGGCGCGTTGCATATGTCCAAGTTGTTCATATTCTGCAATAAAGTTTGAATAATTAGTTGCAAATTCTGTATTCTTTGTAAATCGATTTTTCATGCGATATAATAATTTTAATGCAGGAGTTCTCGAGTCTCCAAATGAAGTTGGAATTGATTTGAAATGGAGGCGTACGATAAATCTACCTTGCGAATCACGAGAATGCGTACACTTGAACATGTCCTCACATTCCTGTTCTTCTGGAGTAAGTGCATCAATAGATGATTTAAACGATTCTTCCTGCATCCAAAACCTTTTGACTAACTCGTCAAGATGATCATCTGTGTAGCAATGGAACGAGTTTGCTTCTTTAGGTTTCGATGTAGACTCTGATGATGATGAACCTGAAATAATCCATCCCAGTGCAGTGCGTTGCGCGATTGGTGCCCCTTCCGGGCCTTTGAGAAGTCCACTTTGTAAGACTTGCCAATAAACTTCTACTCCGAGAATGAGGTCTATACGTCCGGGTTGATGATATTCTGGATCTGCTAAATCGATGTTTTGTAAATGTTGCCAGTCCGTGGGCTTGACGATAGCTGATGGTATGAAGTTGGTGAGTTTCGATAAGACATATGCGTTGAAGCTGCAATTAAAATCGCATTTGCAAGAATGAAGATTCAATGTTACCAAGCCTTTTGATTGATGCGATGATGATGAATCACCTCCAATGCCAACTATGGATAAAGATGTGTACGATCGTGGAAGTTGGAGGAGGTGGATGAGGTACTCCGATATAAGGTTTACTTCCGAGCCCTGGTCGAGGAAGGCACGAACAACATACAGCTCCCCGGAACTAGATACGACTCTTACTAAGGCAGTTGCAAGAAGCGTTGTTGACTTTGGGGCCTGATTTATGCAGGTTACATTGGAAGAAGCAGTAAAACGACTTGTGTTGTTGGTAGAGGTGTCTTGACTAGCTGATGTAGATGCAGGTGTGCCGATTGATGTGTTTGGTTGATGAATAGTTGTATGATGACGTCCTCCACATTTTTGGCATCTCCATTTTGAAAAACAATTATTGATTGTATGAGGACCAAGGCAATTGTAGCAGAGTCTCAGTTGTTGTAGTAGCTCGATACGGTTCCCAGGAGATTTTGAAAGAAAACCTTGACAAGAAGAGATATAGTGGTCGCCTTTACAATGGGCACATACCTGTTTTGTGTGTTGAGCAGCTACATGATGCGACTTTGCCTTTGTTGGTTGTCTAGAGGTGGATGATTGAAACTTGGAAATTCTTTGTCCTGAAGTAACTCGTTCAAAAGCTTGAAGAGAGCGAATGCGGGTTAGGATGAATTCTTTGAGTGCGTCCCAGGTTGGTGGTTCTGTTGAAGATCCTAATGATTTTTCCCATTCCTTAACTGATGCACCATCTAGTTTGCGGGAAACGATGTGTGTTAGGATATCATTCCATTGGCTGATGTTA
Organism: Portevinia maculata; assembly: GCA_949715645.1. NCBI lineage: Eukaryota > Metazoa > Arthropoda > Insecta > Diptera > Syrphidae > Portevinia > Portevinia maculata. The sequence continues at coordinate 39,383,145 of OX454525.1, forward strand.
CGACCTAAACCTTCGAGCGATCCCAAGGCTGTATTAATTTCGTTGTACAAGGTCTCCAGTTTAGAAGAAGATTCCTCGTCAACAGCTTTGCAGGATATAATAGCTTGGATTGCTGAGTCAACATGGAGTCTCTTATTATCATAATAGGAGATCATGTCGTCCCAAGCGATTTGGAAGTTTGATGCGGTGACTGAAACCCCGTGGAGACGTGACGCGGCCTTACCTACGAGGCATCCCTTTAGAAATTGAAGTTTTGTGACGCACGTAAGCGAAGGGTCGGCTCCAATTATTGCCATAAAGGAATCTTTAAATGAGGGCCATTCAGAGAATTCCCCGTTGAAAACTGGCAACGGTAGTTTCGGTAGCTGGTGGTTGTGTGACGTGGTCAGTGGATTTGCATTTGGTTCTTACCATCCTGATTAGGAACTTCTACTAATTTATCGTGCAGCGTAGTCATGTGTTCCATGGAATTAAGATAATTTTCTTCGCAGACACGATACATTTTGGTTTTAAAGTAGTTTTCTTCCTCATATTTTAGACGCAATTCAGCATTTAATGCTGCTTTAATTGATGTCATCGCTATATGATTTTCTTTGAATGAATTCCAATTTTCATGGAGTGCTGTCTGGCGAGATTCAATTCTCTGGATGTTGGCATTGGATCCCACTTTGTCGATTGAATCTTTGATGATTTCGAATAGCTCATATTGATGTTCTAATATGGCTGCCAGCTTGGTTGCGTTCGACATGGTTAGGTTATGGACTGTATTTCCTTGTGTATAATTATTTTTTATTTCGCGGGAAAAATAATCCAGTTTTTAGAAGGACCATTAATGTTTGAAATAATAAAGAGTGAATTTTCATTAAAATTAATTATGATTACTTTATTTAATGCGGATTAAAGAAAATTTGATGTTTTACAAGAGAGATGAGCAACAAGAAGGAAAAAACGCATAAAAGTCAAAGTGACAAGAATAAGAATAAAATTGACTTGACAGATTGAAGTTGTGTAATCGAATTCTTGTTTTTCAAGACTAGATTTTTAACACCAACTGATTTATTTGTTTGGCATGAGATATCGTATTTCTTAGTTTAATGTTACAAATGTTCGCATATTTATTTAAAAAAATTGAAAGAATAACATGAAACGAGTTCAAATTGTGATCAAATCGACATCAGGCCAAACATTGACTGTGCAGTGCTCACTCAAAACCCGAAATTCACTAGAAAACAAAGAGGATTATCTATTTGAAATTTCGCAGCCGAGAGGAGAACATTATGAGTCGAAGCTGTACTCTTCTGATCTGATTTGATCTGCCATTTTCACTCACTGGTTTAATGCTAAACATTTTGAATAAATTTCTTATTTTATTGTATTTTTTGAATAATTTGAACAAAAAAGATGAAATCGATTTTTCATTTTTAAATTTTAGCATCCAACTCCATGCTTTCTTGCCTTTCAAATATTTTGGATGAGAATTGCTTTGTGCCATATCCATTTTTTTGTGTTCCACGTGTATGAACAAAAAAATCAGTTTCAAAATGTAGGAGGTGGGACACAAGTCAAAAAAGGAGACCTTTACGTTAATTAACATGGCTCGTTAACGGTTTGGCAAAACACTTTGAAAATTGGTAGGTGAACTCTTTATAAGACTAGCTTAAAATTAAAAAAATTAAAAAAAAATTGTATCGCACAGTTTCGGAGTACCAAGTACGCAAACCTTTAAATGCGTTTTTCTCGAAAAAGTGCCAATGGCATTATGGAACAAAATAATTCTCAGGCGACGAATTGACAATCAAGCTTATTCTACAATTTGGAACAGATTTGCATACTTTGATTCTTAAAAAAAAAAAACAATTTATAAAGTATAAATTCTGATAAAATTTTACTTTTCTCTTTTTGTTTTTTTGATCTCTGTTGGCATTTTTATACTTGGAGCAAAGGTAAGCAAATGGCATACGCAAGTCTTACCAAAAGACAAACAACGATACTTTCGAAACACGACAATATCTTAACTATGGGTAAAGTCATTTATTTGCTTCAAATTTTTTTTTTTTTTTTTTTTTTGCGTGTAGCTAGGTGAAAATCGTTAAAAGACATCGCTTGCGAGCTTTGCGATAGTGAAGGCATGATGTTACCATCCTTCCAGTAATCGCATCTAGTCTAAGGACTAATCAGCAATTTTGTTTTAACATTTGCTTATGTACTTATGTACTGTTTTTAGGAACTAACTTTGGTTTGTTACCTTTTTTTCTTAATTCATTATCACTTTGTTCGTGTGATTATTTTGTAAAACATATTTTTCTTTCCTAATTACCTAGTTAACTAGTTCAAATGGTTTAACTCTATGTAATCTTCTAACTAAATTGTTGTTATTAAGTAGTTGAACTACTTCTAAATTAGCATGGTTGCGAAGCCTAACTTCATGTCTTCTTGCGAACTTCCGAACCTCGTCCTCTACCATTTCAATTTTTAGATCACTATTTAGATCAGCATTACGTATGTACCACGGCGCATTAACAATATTGCGTAATACTTTGTTCTGAAAGCATTGTATGCTTTGAAGATTTGTCTTTCTTGTGCACCCCCATAACTGGAGGCCATATGTCCAAATTGGTTTTAATATTTGCTTGTAGAGAAGCAGTTTGTTGTAGATTGAGAGGCATGAATTCCTCCCTATGAGCCAATACATTTTATTGTATCGTATATTTAGTTCATCTCGTTTTTTTTTTGACATGTGTTTTCCAACGCAACTTTGCGTCCAAGGTCAAGCCTAAATACTTAGCTGAGTTCGAATGCAGAACTACTTTATTATTTATGTACACAGGTATGTGTTGTACGTTTTTATTCATAAAGTTAATATGAACCGACTTTAGTTCATTTAATTTTATTTGCCATTTTTTGGTCCATTTGGATATAACATTAACTGTCCTTTGCAGTTTTTCTGTAACTTCCTGTGCGGTTTTTCCTACTGCAAGTACAGCAGTATCGTCTGCAAAAGTGGCAACAGTAGTTTCGTCATTTTGTGGTTGGTCGTTCGTGTATAGGAGGAACAGTACTGGTCCCAACACACTACCTTCCGGTACTCCAGCTTTGATGTGTTTCAATTCGGAGTACTCATTCTCTTGCTTAATTCTAAATAATCGTTGCATTATATACGACTCTAGTATTTCATGATACTCTTTTGGAAGATATTTTTGTAGCTTACGGATTAATCCTTTGTGCCAGACTTTATCAAAAGCCTGTGTTACATCAAGGAAGATGGCAGAGCATATTTGTTTTTCTTCTAAAGCTTTTTCTATTATATCAGTTATTCTGTGGACCTGATCTATTGTTGAGTATTTATTTCTGAATCCAAACTTATGGTTTGGGCTCAGTGTCTTTTCTTCTAGAATCGGATGGAGTCGTTTTAGGAGTATTTTTTCGAATAGCTTTGACAGGATTGGCGGCAATGATATCGGCCGATATGACGTTACTTCACTGGGCAATTTTCCCGGCTTAGGTACCATGATAACTTTCGCAACCTTCCACATGCGCGGAACGCAGCATTTATTATCTGTGCTATTTTGATCATACCTTTCTTAGGCAGTTTTTTCAGAATTTCACCCGTTATTAGATCAAATCCCGAAGCTTTTTTCGGGTTGATCTTTTCTTTTATTTCTTTGGCTATTTCCTAGGTTACTGCTGGAATCGATCTCTCGTCTTCGCACATTTCTTCCGTTTGTTGGGAAATATCATTATGGTCGTATGGCTTGAAAACGTTTTCAGGCGTTTTGGCCCAGTTATCACTGCTGTTTTTCACTGGCGGAATGCATGCCGTTGGTCTTTTAATTTTTTTTGTAGCATTCCACAGTGAGTATTCTGTACTTGCATCGTTTGTCAGATTTGTAAGGTATCTTTCCACCGATGCGTTTTTAAATTCTTTATCTTTATCTGAGCTTATTGTTTAAGCTATGAAGTCTACTTTTATCACTTGACAGTTGCCATCGCTTGCGAGCTCGTCTCTTTTCAGATATAATGTCGCAAATTTCGTTGGGATACACGTTTCTTTTTACTTTGCTATTTAATTCAGGCGTTGCAGCCCATGCAGCCTTTTGTATAGCTAGGGTGAAGGACTGTACTTCACTTTCTAATTGCTCTATTGTATTAATTGTTGTGGATAGTTCGATGCGTTCATCTATTAAATATCTGAAATATGTCCAGTCAGTTAGTTTGTTTACTAGACGTACGTTGTGTTCCTTCATTATAATTTTATTGCCAAGTGTTAGCAGCACAGATGAGTGATCTGAGTCAAGATCTGGCCCTTCCTTAGGTTAGGTTAGGTTAGGTTTATGTGGCTGTCGGCAGAAGCCGACACACTTACACCCATTTAGGTCCATTGTGATACCACGTATATTATCTACCTCAACTCTGTAGATGGGACTGGCCAACGACACGCGGTTGTTCTCAAACGGTCCCCCATCTAAGTACTAACCGCGCCCAACGTCGTTTAATTACGGTGATCTGACGAGAACCGATTAACTCGACGTGGTATGGTCGTTGGTTATTCCTTAACTTGGGTAGTATTTGAGGAAATATTCTTAGTTAAGAAGAAGTCGACAACATCCGGGATTTTGTTCTTATCTGTGGGCCAGTAAGTAGGATTTCCCGTTGAATGGTAGTTAACATTGTTTTTATACCCTATTCTAGGGGTATATTAATTTTGACGCATAGTTTGTAACATACCTTAATATTGCCCGTAGACCCCTAAAAGTTACTATATTTATGATCAGCATCGATAGTAATGTCGATCTAGCCATGTCCGTCCGTCCGTCCGTCCGTCCGTCCGTCCGTCCGTCCGTCCGTCGGCAAAAATTAGGCCTTTAAACTGGACCTAGAGAGTTGAAATTTTAACCATATACTCTCTAGGGTCCCGAAATAATCAAGTTTAAGAATTTTTGAAATCCGCCCACAGACACGCCCACAAACTCAAAAAAACAAAATTTTGGAAAAAATCGAATTTTGAGCTAGAGAGCTGAATTTTTTTATATATGATCTATGGCCCATAAAACTGATTGGGACATAACATTTTCAAAATCCGCCCACTGACACGCCCACAATTAAATAAAACAAATTTTGGGAAAATTTGAATTTTGAGCTAGAAAGCTGAAATTTTTTATATATGATCTTTGGCCCATAAAACTGCTTGGGACATAAAATTTTCAAAATCCGCCCACTGACACGCCCACAATTAAATAAAATATTTTTTTTGAAAAACCAAAATTTGAGCTAGGGAGCTGAAATTTTTAATATATACTCTCTAGGGGCCCTTTATGCTCATGTGTAAATATTTTCAAAATCCGCCTACTGACACGCCCACAATTTTTTTTTTTTTTTTGAAAGTCCAAAGTTTGAGCTAGGGAGCTGAAATTTATAGTATATACTCTCTAGGTGCCCTTTATGCTCATACTTAAATTTTTTTTAAATCCGCCTACTGACACGCCCACAATTAAATAAAACAATTTTATTGAAAAACCAAAGTTTGAGCTAGGGAGCGTTTTTATTTACAAAAGCTTAGTTTTTTCGATAAAATCCTTTAAATTTTTGTCACGCCCACTTATGAGATATAGGAATAAGAATAGGGTATCCAACAGTTCGCCCAAGCGGACTGTAGCCCGCCCCTATGTTTTTTAATATATTCAAGGAGTTCTCTTCCTCTTGTATTTGTTAATCTTGATCCCCAAGATATGTTCTTAGCGTTGAAATCTCCGACTATTATGAATTTATTTCCGAATTTACGGAAGAGGCTTTCAAAATTGTTTTGTTTCAGCCTGTAGCTAGGAGAACAGTATGCCGCTGCTACCGTTATCTGGCCGCTACTTGTTTTTATGTTTACGGATTTCGCTTGTATTTCACACGACTGATATTCTTAATTTTCTTCGTGGCTAACATCTTCCTTAATTATAACTGCGGCCCCTCCTCTTGCTGCATTTTGAGGATGTGGGGTTTGGTATGTCTTGTATCCGCGAAGTTCGTATTTTGTTCCAATTTTGAAATGTGTCTCGGAGACTAGACATATGTCAATTTTGATTATGTCGAGAGTCGCTTGCAATTCGTCTTTACGATTCTCGAGACCATTGGCATTCCATAATAAGATTTGTATGTTTTTAGCCATTATGATCTTTTAGGTAGGTACAGTTCTTTTATTACTGTTTTGTTTTTTCAAGGAGAGATATTCTTTCCAGAATTTTCTTATTATTCTTTTCCATGTCTCCCATTCTGTTAAGGATTCTTTGCATGATATCCCCCATAGCATTAATGGGAGGCTTGGGGTTTCCGACTTGTTTTACAACGTTTTTCGACCGGTTATGAGACTTAAGTTTTCATTTTCGCTTAAGGGTAGATTTCCTTTAGCTCCTTTAGATTTCGGTCTCAAGTCTTTTTTGTTTCTTTTTTCTCCGTTTTTGGTTGCGTCTTTTTGAACAGGCTTTTGCATTTTCTTTTGCTTGTTGTCTTTTACTTGATGTATCTCTTTTGCAACTACACACCCTCTGTAGTTAGCTGGGTGTCTTTCGCTACAATTGGCGCATTTAGGGGCAGCATTTTCTTCCCTTATGCAGTCTTTTTTATGGTGGTCTCCTGCACATTTAACGCATTTCGGGTTTGAGTTGCAGTATTTGTGAGTGTGGCCATGCTTTTGGCAGTTCTTACATTGAGGAACTAGCTTTGATTTCCGCAAAGGATGAATTTGAACTTTCATTCCTAAGATATCTTTAATTTCATAAATTTTTTTGATGTCTTCATCTTGCTCAAAAGTAAGCATGAACATCGGGAGCGGTGCTTTACTCTTGTACTTAAGCATGTTGACAACTTCAAGTATTTTGAAGTTTTTCTTTATTAGGTCATTTGCAATGCGTTCATGTGTGCATGAGTAGTGTAGTTTCTTTGCAACAACCTTTATTGGTCTTGTTTGTTTATTTTCAAATGAGTACCATTGAACTTTTTTCTGGTTTAGCAATTTTGTTAAGTTTCTGTAGGATTCTTCGTTATCCACATTATTTTAACATCATTGCTATTTAGGAGAGCTGTATTAGCTTTTATTTTATTTTCCTCTAAAATATTCAATAAGCCTTCGTACTTCGTAATACAGAGCACTATAATTGGTGGAGGCTTTATTGTTTTGGGTGGTTTGGTTTATTTACCTTTCATCTTTTCTGGGCTTTTCTGGGTCACTTTTGGTGGTGAAAGCTCCGGAGACCTGCTCATTTTTCTTTGTTTGTTCCTTTTTGTTCCCTTAAATGGTGGTTCCGTCTCTCTTTGTATTTCTTCTTCATCCGTAGAATACACTACAGTTTTATGTATCTGCTCATTTTTATTGTTATTATTGACCTGTTCTTTAAGCTGCTGTAGCTCAAGCTTTAGTTTATCAATTTCGCTTGCGTGTTTTCCACTGAGTTGCTTAAAATTGTCTCTTTCTTCACAGGCTTTTTTGTAAGAAGCTTCCAACATAGGATTTTCTCTTGTTGGTTGGGATGGTGGTGTTCTTACCAATTTACGACTCTTTATGAAAGGGTCATCTTTTAGCAATAAATGTTTCCCCCCAGAATCCATGGAACCGGCCTCCGAAGTAGGTGGATTTACCAGTTTACCTGGCGTACCACCTGGGGTAGTTATATCATTTGTTTTGTTCATTGCATATTTTCGTTTTTTTTTTAACTTATTTTTCAAAAAGTTTAAAAATTTGGACTTTAGTCGCCTCTTACGACAGGCATGCCTACCTCGGGTAAATTCTGACCCCTACCCGAAGGGGGGATTTGAATTTTAGTCGCCTCTTACGACCGGCATGCCTACCTCGGCTAAATTCTAAACCCTATCCCGAAGGGTGTATTTGCTTCAAATAGATACATTAAAATCAATATCAAAAACCGTTCAAAAGATCACAATCACAAAGTCAATTATCGTTATGTATGCTTCAACTGGAAATTAGGTCTATGAATCCGCTTAGTTTTAGTCAGTTTTGAAAAAGAAATCTATGGCGCTACGTTAATAAATTGAAAAAATTGAAACAAGAATACCGTAATGTTTATTTTGCAGTCATGAGATTTGGATGAACGTCGAGCACATACACTGCAAGTCATAAGATTAGAAGCAGGCATTTTTGAAAAGTTAAATCGATATTTCTCCCGTTATATGATGGATTAGAAAAAAACGATTATGGTAAATGAGAGACTGTTTTGTTAACAACAAAATATGAAATTTGTGTATAGGAGAGATTTAGCTAACGGTTTTTGGAAGACAAATTGTAAATTGAGTAAAGAATATGCGGAAATAAATCGAGTCATTAGATTAGAAGCACTGAACAAATCAACGTTTTTAGTGAAGTGAATATATTGTTTGTCGGTTTAAAAAACGATACATATTATAAAGTCATTGTTCTTGATTGAGTGTTAATAAAAAATGGGAAAGAAAAAATGTTTAAGAGTGGAGGAAGGGAAAAGAATAGAAGGTTATTGCTCTGAAGGCCTTTCATACCGTGCTATAGCATGAAAAATAAAGCGAAGTGGTCATTGTGGTAGCAATTATTTAAAAAAAAAACTTTCGTCTTACAAAAATATTATAAAGGAAACACTTCTGCTGCCTTATCACTTCGCGAAATGCGGAGTATCCTTAGAATAGCGTCAAATTCAGCTTTATCGGCAGCTAAAATTAGAGAGAAAGCTAATGTTAAGGGCTGCTTATCCACTGTTACCGCACTATTCGGTGAGCTAAACACTTAAAGCGCCTGAAACTTAAGAAAAACCACCACTTAATGACGCAGGAAAGAGACAACGGTAGTGTTTCCCCATAAAGCCATATTTAAAAACGCCTCTAAAGTTGTTTAAACTATCCTGTAGAATTGTTATATCTATTTCAACGGAACTTATAGGTATTTTTTTAAAAATTGTGTTTCATAAGGCGTTTTTCATTTTTAGTTCAGAGCAGAGCCTCAGTTTATCTGATCTAATAAAAAAAATACATTGAATTCGTTCTAGCCGTTCAGCCGTTTTTTTGTTTAAACAAAAAGACTGAACAAATATTGATCTTAGAATTTCTTGAGAAAAATTTAATTAATATATTTCAAAACATCAGATATTTTCAACGATTTTTTTAGGCATCGTATGCCCGTAAACAAAAAAATTTTGCTTTAAATAAAAAAAAACCGTAATTAACAATGATCAACTCCAGTACTAGTTCAATACTAGAGTTTTCAATGTCTAATTAGAAAAGTTTAAATGCGCCTTCCATAACTTAAACTGTAATCGTTTGTTCACTTTATTCATCTCTCATTACTCTTTGAAGTTTTTGTTGAATGTTGAGAAGCAAAAAAAAATACTTAAGCCAAAGTATAACCGTATATTTTCTGTTCAACTCTGGGTTACCCTCACCTAATGATTGACACCATATGAAAATCCGCCTCTTTTTTTGTCTTAATGAAACATCTCAACAGCTCTTAGACGATGCATTTTTAAATAAGTTTAACAAATAAAACTTATTTTCAAACACAAATCAAAAGCAAGAAAACGAATAGAAGTCACCAGTTATTTGCAGTTGTTTCCATTAATTGGCATTCCTCAATCCAATTATCTATTGGCTCACAGATATTTTAGTATATTTCTGCTGAATATGCCACTTTGTTAGGCATTATAAAATTATAGGTTCCTAAATTTTGCATTTTTTATATGGATACTTAGCATTTTGGAAACAATTAATGAATAAACTTATTATAACTTAAATAAGGATATTATTAGTCGAACCTCAGTATGATTCTTCCCAGTACTGGGTAAGTTATTGTAATTGGTCCGAAAATGAAAATCGCGATTTACAACAGATTTTAAAATTTGAAGGTTCACAACATGTTTTTTAATGTTTTTAAGAAGATGCATGTGTGTTTTTTTTATGTGATAATCTTCAAAAGATGCCACACCAGGAATGCGCTTATTTACTGATCCACACCCACCAGACTTCAACCGCTCTCCCCGCGGGAGTGCCATTAGGCATAACTTCGAGGGGCTGGTTAACAATTCATGCTATTCGTCTTGTGTGAGCTACTGTTGCTACTCCTCTTTCAATTTGATCTGTTCCTACTGCTTCTGCTGCTCTGCGAATTTTCTCGATTCTTCGCAGCTCACTTTGCACATTCGTTACGTATGCGCCAATCTCTACTCATGTCACTTCTGATTACAGCATGTGGTCGATTATAGACGATGGGCTTTGTAATTCTATTCTTCGGTGTGCAAATCGCATGCAATGAAATATTGCGTGCTCCGTTGTTTCTTCTTCTTCTGGGAATTCAGGGCAAAGTGGTGAGGTATCGTGTCCAAATCTGTACAAGAACTTGTGATATGCACCATCACCGGATATGAACTGTATAAGATGGTTATTACAGTCTCCGTGTTTGCGACTTATCCAATCTTTTAAAGAAGGTATAAGTATTTAAATCCACCTCCCTTTGTCCTTAGTGCCTGCACCCAGACTAGGCGGCATAATATAACAAAACGGACGTGATTACTTTGGAGAGGAGCATCCTTCTAGCGTAAGCAGGTCCACCGATGTTAGGCGGCATGCCGAAAGAGTTCCCTGTAGTTGCGCTTCCTATTTGGCTCTCTACGATTTGTCTACTTGATTTAAGTATGGTCGGCCAATTCTAGTCCGTCGGATAGAAACCAGTCCTTTTTCTGGGAATTGGCTTCGTTTGTAGCTGATTTTACAGTACCGATATGTTTAAAGGCATTTTTAACATCCAATGTTACTACGGCACATTACTCTTTTGTGCCATATAGCCATATATCTCCTTTATGGCATCAACAGTAGATCGCGTTTTTCTAAAGCCAAATTGGCGATCTGAGAGGGGTCCTTTTTCTTCTTCTACAGCGAAAAATCTATTATTATATATTATTTTCTCGAGTATTTTTTCCATAGTGTCCAAAAGGCATATGGGCGATAGGACGATGGTCCTTCTGGAGGTTTCTTTCCTTTTGGTAACAGGACCAGGTGTTGTGTTTTCCATATTTTAGAAAATGTGTCTTCTTCGAGGAATTTCTGCATAGTCGACATGAAGAGGTTTTGTTCGTTCATAGTACCTATCTCGCGTATACAAAATAATATCGATTTCGTTCTCATCATAATCGAAGCGATTTGCCTAAAAATTAACTGGACAAAAATACATTGAATTCGGTCTAGCCGTTTTTTTGTTTAAAAGAAAAATTGACAAAATATGAATTTAAGAATTTCTTGAGAAGGATTTATTCCAATCTAATTTTTTCTGGTCACAATTCATTAACTTCAAAATATCTGATATTTTCATTAATTTTTTATTATCGTAAAAAATGTAAATATAACAATTAATAATCAATATAAGTGATGAATGAGGAGAAGAATCAAATAATATTGATTTTATTTAGTTTTCGCGTACTCAACTTTATTTTAATTTTCAATGTTTAATAAACATTGTTTATAGCAGACCCGCGACAAACATGCATTCATACTTTCATTTTGAAAACTATTTTCATCCTTTAACTCGTAATTTTTTTTATTGATTATCATGTTAATATCACGCTGGGAAGTTAATCGTGCGGACCTCTTGTGTCGCACTCACAACACTAGTTTTCAATTTGGCAATGAAGGGCAGTGCAATATGTTTCAATTATTGGGACAATACCAATAGCCGAAAATACTGCTGGTAATGATCAAAGAGGAACGCATTATTGTTGATTTCGGGTAAATTTTCCTAACGTCCTTATCTGTTGTATTTGATTTAACATTCGAGTAAAACTGGCCTTGGCAATTGATTCATATTTACTGGTGAAGCAAATAGTTTGACTTTTTTTCAGTCACAATTTTCACTTCAACCCTTCTGCAACTAAAAAATAGTCCTCAAAAGATTTTCTAGAGCAGGCGGGAGAAGAGTTTGAATTGGCTCCAAACTATTATTTATTAATTTCCAACCCCAGTCTTCTGCGCCCAGTTCATTGCCTAGCCACACTTGAACTTGATATTACACACAAAGGGGTTGGAAAGCAGAAGCAGATGTTGGAGGAAGACAAGAGTACCTACTCTTATATTTGTCCATGTACTTTTTACAATCCATCTAAACTTTTTAATATGATCAATTATTTGTTTCCGATAATACATAAATATTGAATAATATAGTTTTTCTTACTAATTATAGCAAGGAGAAGTGGAACTCTAATTCTGAGGATTTCGTATGGAGAAGAGTCTTCTTCTCTTTCTGCTTCTTTTACGGCGAGGCTATGATCAGGAAGAAAGCGAACATAATCCTCCCTACTAACTGCATTCCTACTGGTCCGACTGTGGGGTTCGACGTTTGTAACTCAATGAAAGAGAGTGGACCTCAAAGAGAGGTGGAGAATAGTCAATGTTGTAAATACTTCTGCATAATCAATAACTATGTTGTTTCTTTGTTTCCAAATTTTCTTTTTTTAGGGCCTGAGTTAGGTAAAGGAGCAGTTGTCACGATTCCTTTTTTGAAACATATGTTTGTTTTTATTGTTTTCTTGTTTGATCGTAAAAAAGAACCCCCATGTAAAATTCCATAATTGTAGGTCCTTTGGGGCTGAGTAAGAGGTATGGGAGCCTCCTGAACCGACGTATCCCCTTGAATACATCACAAATCTTATTACTCTACTGAATTTTAAGATTCTGCAAAAATTGGAAGTGCTCCATTAGTTAGTGAGTCAGTGGATCAGTTAGTCAGTAAATCATTGATTCAGTGACTTGTTGTTTTTGCTACTTACGGCATTTATCGGAACAACTTATTAAACAATTCAAATATAGTAAGTTGCATGTTTTGGCGTGTCTCAACAAATTTTGTGTTTCTTGCTTTGCTGGCAAGCAAAAAATCGTTTTAAATTTGTACGGCCAATCAGTGAAAGGGTGCCAACAATTATATACTTTACGCTATAACTTTAAACTGACATAATGCAAAAAAATCAAAGAACATAGTATCTGCTGAAAACATAAGTTTTCTTCTCAGTTAATGTATACTTTCTTTATTCAGAACTCCTATAATATGTTTTTACTCTAAAATCTTTAATATTCTGTGTAATTATAAATCCTTCAGCTTAATTCTGTAATGAACAAATCTGTCATTGTTCTCGCCTAAGCGATGTATTTTGTTTGGTAATAAGGGTGATCGTTCCCGCAAAGCACTACTACTAGGGCTTCGGTATGAGGGCCAACTATAAAGGAACATTTTAATTAAGGGAATTACATTTATTAATTATAGAGAATAATATCTCCTTGTTCGGGTGAAAGCGACAAATAAATATATGTTTATATATAGCTATATGTATATAAAAAGTTGAGATTGAAAGAAAAGAAGCATCAAACGAAGAGAAGCACCAGAAGATTAAGAAAAAATTAACAAAAATAAACTCATTCAGTTTCAGTATTTGAACTCTCAGAATGGTCAGTGTGAAACAGAACAAGAATAACAGCTGAACTGAACAAAGCATTTTCACAGCCCTTGTAACAGAATTCCGTATCTCTGTTCTGGTGAACTTTTTCTATCAACTGACGGCAGCAACTATGTTATCCCTAACCTCAAGCATAGTGCTGGTATATATAAATGCATCTACTCGTTTATTTCATCGTCTTTTTGCTCAACTTTCTTACTTTGTGAATGGTTTTAAAAGATATTTTTTCTTCAGGTATCTATTAGAACTGCTGTGGTTTTCAATGTGTGTATTGCGACCCTCACAATGCCACAAGGGGCGTGATGGAAAGTGTAGGGGGTCGCGAGCTTCGGAATAAAAAATGAAATATTTCCCGTGCAGGGATGCGATAGAAAAATCACTGTAGCGCCAAGGAGATAAATCATATCTAGTCAATTTAGCCATATAGGCCAGCTTGTCACACAATACAAATATATAAGCTGCCCACAAGTGTGCAAGCATGTCTTCAGGCCGGTACTAGTGGAGATCATTGGTGTCGTTAAAGGTTGATCTAACAGCAATTAAAAATAGGGCTTGCGCGTATCGAAATCGTTAAAAAAAATAGGCAGGACTACCTAGGAACTCCCTCATCAAATTCATAATTTGAATGACATTTCCGGCAAGTTATTCAAATCAGGTGGTCAAAATTTGACTGCAAGAGCTTGACAGTGTAAGCCATCTGATATTTGTTATGATTGATTTTAGTCGTAAAATCAATCCTTTTCAACGTTAAGTGATAGCCTGGACCGGCTTTGGTTTGTTGTGAGACAGTCCTCTTTCATTCGGCCTGAGGCTCGCCTCCTGTGTTACAGCGAGTAGTGCAGGTGCTTTCTTCTTTCAAAGGGCGTTGTCGTCGCTTGGTTTTTGTATGTGCTCTTCAATTCGCTATTCAATAAAGATGGCAAAACCCTGATTAAGGCATTCCACTGAGAGATTATATTGCATTGGAAGTATTTCGTATCTTTATAGTTAAAGTTCAATAAATCGTTTAAAAATATAATCGGAATGAGGTTAATTGTTCCGAATGAATAATTGAGAAGTAGTGAAATGGATACAATATTTACAGATTTTTGCTTAGCTTGCATATATATATGCATATACAGGTAGCCATAATGTTTTAAAATAAATCGTCTTACGCATACCCGCACCGGCTTCATTTAAGAAACAAAAATGCAATCAAGCATTTTATTGAATATTTTATGTCTTGAAGTTGTCTGCCGTTGTTCTTTGTAACTACAGAATTTACAAAAACATTGAACGTTTTTTTTTTTCAAAAATCCTTTATTTTATTTTTAATGCCATCATGAAGATAAGGATAACTAATAGCGAATAAGATAAAATATTTAAATTTACAAATAGTAATGCATGAATCAGAGTGGAGTTGATACTGTAACAAAGCATAATCTTTTTCCTACTGGTTCGCCGTAAAATAGCGGCAAGCCTCCCGACTTTGAATCATTTGCTGCATTTGTGTGCTCCAAGAGTTTTTAGGCCTGCCTCTCTTTCGCGTTTGTATTGGAGCGTTGATTGGTATTGCTTTTTTGACAGGGCTCGTAGGATCTCTCCTTTGAACATGACGGTAGCAACTGAGATGATCTCGCTCCATTTTTTTCGAGATAGGTTCTTTGCTGTGAAGTCTTCCTCGTGTCTTGGAACTTCTTATTCGCTGAATCTTCGGTACTCCTGTTGTCATGCGAAACATCTTCATCTCAGCTGCCGTTAATTTACCCTCATACTTTTTGTACAGTCTCCAACATTGTTAGCCGTATGTGAGCGCCGGACGCACAACTGCGGTGTAGAGCTTTCCTTTCACCTTAGGGGCATTTTTCGATCACATAAGATGGCTGAGATTTCCCGAAACTTCACACACCCTACGCTTATACGATGCTTAATGTCTTCAACACTGGCTTCGCTTTTGATCATAGATCCTAGATATTTGAACTTTTCGCATTTGGGCATCACTCCTCCATTCGTATAAAAAGCATTAATGACATTTATCATAATATTACATTATAATAAAAAAGGGAAAAGCCAAAAGTGAGAAATGATAAAACAGAAGATATAAATAACCAATAAAAATTGCAATAAAAAAGATGTAAGAACACGAACAAATATTAATATAATATATTAAATTTTATAAATTAATGCAAGAGATTTTGGACTTTTGAAACCCCATATTTTTACTCTTTTTAAAAAAAACTAAGATTTTTTATTTTTCTTATTTCATATGATAACTTATTAAATAATTTAGGTGCAGAAGCCATGGGGAATTTGAAAAGTGAGATGTATTTGGCCTTGGAACGTTTACTAAAACCCGAGTATACGTTGTTTCCGCTTTTCATGAAGAAACTATATGATTGACCATGTCAAAGGTTTTCGTCATGTCAATGAATAAGGAAAGTATACTTGTATAATTATTAAATCCTTCGCAAATTTCAGAACACACATTTAAAATTGCATCTTCAGTTGATTTACCCTTTTGCAATAAAAATTGACTATTGTTAAACAAGTTATTGTTATTCAAAAATGATAGCATTCAGTATTTCATGACCTTTTCAAAGAGTTTGGAAAACGTCGACAGCAGAGAAATTGGCCTATGCTGAAACATAAAGCTATGATGTTGTTTTTAAAAAATGGTATAACTTTTGCAATTTTCAAAGATTTTGGAAAAATACTTACATTGATACTTAAATTGAAGATTAACGTAGGTATATCAAGAGATATAAAAACCAGCAGTTAATTATGCCATCGGATGTACTTGAACATTTGTTATCAATTTTACTTACTTAATTTTTTTGAAAATTTCATACGATATTAAGTTCTCAAACACAAAACTTTTGCACTCAATGTATGGATTACAACTGAACAAATTACCATTTCATAGTTAAATAAAGTTTATCAACTTCTTAATCCCAGCCAGGCTGCAATTGATTTCAAAACAAAGATTCTGTGACAAACTATCCTCTAGAATTAAAATATGATAATTAAAAAAAAATTATAGAAAGATCTTCGACTCACGATCTGGAAGGGGTACCTGTGCTCTGTGGGGCCATCTCTTCAAGTAGTGCAGTTAAATATTTTTCGGGAAGATATTTTTTTGCGAAGCTATTTCGTCCAGGATGTATTGACTTAGGATATTTTGTTGATACTTATTTTTTCGGATACCGGAAAAGAAAGTAGGTAAGGTATCCACACTCCAAGTGAATTGCAACGGAAATTTACTCAAGCGTTATAAAATAAATCGATTCCCAAATAATAAGTCGCAATATTTTCACTTTATTTTTCCAAGACAGAATAATGCATGTATAACACAAATATATTTCTATAATTTTGCAGGCATCGACATTTTTTTTACTGCCCCTCTTACGACGTCTGATAAATACCTATACAAGAGTTTCCGTTGTCATGAGATGCTTTTCAAATTTGCTGCTTGAATTCGGCAGAAAATAGTTGGGGAAGATAGGTTTTAGGCGCTATTACGCATACATTTTTTTTATTTTTTAGCATTTTGCATATTTAACTGAGTCTGAATCGTCATCTGGGGTAATATACTTTCTATAATACCTTAGTGTACGAAAGAGAAAGATCTTGATGAGATAGGCACCAGGGTGGTTATCATTAGAATTTGGTGATACACCTCTGAATGGTAGCATAGTTACGCAGTGTGCAAGTTTTTACGTAACGTTGCATAGATCCTTCATAGATCCATAGTTTCGCAAGGTTCATGTCAGATAAAGTACCAAGAGGAAGAAATCTAATGCAACTCAGCAGTAAAAATAAATAAATAAAAAAAAAAACATTCTGCTGATATTTGGAGATTTGATTGTGTTACCCCTGCAAATGAAATAATATGATTTTTAATAACAATCATAAATGAATGTGCCTTTTCTATAATGAACTAATCCATACACAAATTTCAAATGATCACCAATACCCTATGGCAGCTATGATTAAAAGTTGAAAAGTTGATCGAAATTGTCTCTACCATTATTAATAATTATCTCCTATCTCTGCCTCAATTAATTATTTTTCACACGCATATTTGATTAATAATCCTTTTGAGAATTTTGAGAACTGAAATACTGAGCAACATTGAATCAAAACACAAAATAATTTTGATTTCTCAGAGCAAAGGAGAAAATGACATTTCGACGCAAAGGCGTCCTTATAGATTATACAAGCACTAATCAACCTCCAAACGCGCTCAGCTAATAAAGCCTCTAATAAAAGTTGAGTTAGTTTTATCAATAATTTTTTTTGCGATCAGAGGCATACGAGTATTAGAGCCTGCGTAACTTTTTGCACTCCTTAATATACGTTTACGATTAAGGCTATACGACTATAGAGAAGGCCGAAAAGCATGTCACCCAATTCCACCGGTCGGTCTGTTCGTTCGTATGTAAGGGAAATCCAACCGTTAGGGCAGGACGCCCAGCAACATGGCATCCTCCAATTTCGTATTTGAAAAAAAATTAAGGTGCCTACCATACAACTTGTTTTTACACACTGATTTTCTCACTTTCCGCGCGCCAGGCAGTCGGCAGCATGCGCACGCACCACCGGAAGCCCAGTGAAGCCTTAAAGCGTGAGTCACCTCATTGAAACACCACCGCAAGGTGGGAAGCCCGGCCTCTCTCAGAAACACGCTACCTAAATAAACATAACTTAAAAACTAAAAGGATGTTACCTAGAGAAATACACAGTCCTGGGAGGGCATGTTGACCCTTTCCGCTCAACAACAAGTTACTTGTATAGTTACTTGAAAGGGGTTTACAACGAAATCTAGAAAGCAATAATCCAGAAAACAAAAATCTAGAAAGTAAAAATCCCAAAAACAAAAATCAAGAATTGAAAAAATCTAGAAAAAAAAATCTCGAATGCAAAAATCTCGAATGAATACTCGTAGATATATAAATTTTTGAGACAATGGTTACAATTCGCTCGAATTGGCAAAGTGAAATAAGACCGAACATGGAAATTCGGCGTTATTTCGCTTTCATAATTCGGCGTTATTTTACTCGCCGTTATTTTACGGCATCTTATTCACTATTGTAATTTTTATAATTTTTTATAATGTTTTTTTTTTGTTAAATATTGACTTGTTGTTGTTAATTTACCGAAAAAAATAAATTGCTGAATAAACTAAATATATAATGCATTTTCTTTAAGTTTAAATTCTTTAAATAGCTAAGAAAAAAATCTCAAATTAACTTTTTTTCGAGACATCGTCTTTCCAGATTTTTGTCCATTCGAGATTTTTGTGCATTGGAGATTTTTGCATTCTAAAGGGTCCGCCATCTAACGTTTTTTTTTCAACTAGTGCTTATTTCGTGAATGGTAACACTTAGCTCATGTCTGATTTGACAGATAATTAGTTTTATCCTTCCGCTGAACGAATATCGTTGTGTATACGCTTGAACAACGCTGGGAAATATTGCGACATTACTTTGAAAATCATGGTAATGTTGCAGAATGTGTGCGAAAATTGCGTACGGATTTTGGAAGAAGAGAAGCACCGTCAGCTCCGTATGTTCGTTATCTTGTGAAAAAAGTGAAAGAAACTGGCATCCTCATCGATAAACCAAAGCGTGAAAAGCCAAAAACAGTGCGTACACCCGAGAATATTGCTGCTGTGGCAGAAAGTGTGCGTGAAGCGCCATCAACATCAATTCACCGTCGTTCTCAACAATTGAACATTGCGGAGACATCATTGAGACGAATTTTGCATAAAGACCTTGGTATCGTGTAGGCTACTGCATGGCCAGCCGAGGTAGCCTTTTGAATGAAATTATTTTCCATTATTAACCGGAAGGATTATACTTTCAAATAAAAAAAGAAATTTGAGAAAATATTCAGTAGTTTTTTTTTATAGTATTTTCAAAAAAAAAGTTATTTGACGGACCCTTTAGATTAAAAATTTGTTATTTCGAGATTTTTTGCATTCGAGATTTTTGTCATTCGAGATTACGTCATGATCCCACTTAAAAGTTCTGTTTTATCCATAAGACATAAAGTACTGAGATATGTACATTATACGTATATTGTTACGATCAATATATTGGTTGAAGAAAATCTCTTTTTTACCAGTTTGATACATTAATAGACGCCTCAAGTGATTCAACATCTTCTTTTTTAGGCCCATCATCTTCAATAACTTCAGGGCTGTCTGTACTTTTATTTCCTTCAGATTTGTGAAGTCTTTTCATTTTCTAAAAGGCTTATTGATTAATGACGTCCATAATTAACAGATAGTCCCGATGGTGTGGTTTTAGGCCCATGATCATTATTATCATGGCTTTGCCAATTTCGGCGACGACTCATAAAAACTTTGGTCTTCGTTAATTTTCAAAACGCTGAAGAAATTGTTGCTAGAATTTCATGAAATTTTGGATCAGATGACCCAACATTTTTCCCAATGCAATGTACTTAGGTACAAATACATTGACATTTTTATTGCAACCGTATTTTTCCGCAGACTTTTAGGTTTCGGGTCACTTCTTTACTGAGAATTGATAAACTAAAACTAGGCTAGGCAACATTTTTCCCATCGCCGAGCACATATTGGTCGAACGTAATTTTTTAGGGGGTTTTAACCTAGAAGCATAATCTACGTCAATTTGAAGTATGCTTTCAAATTTATTAGTCGTCTCGCTTAAATCGATGCCTAGATCGTTATGTACTTGTACATCTCAGTGTTCTTTTTTTTTACGACCAGAGCTTTAGTTTTTGACGGTTTTTCTTGTTGTCTTATAAAATTGAATAAATCCTAAACCTTAACTTAAATAAAAATTAATTTTCAAAACTTTCTCTCTTTTATAAGAATTGGTTTTAAATCACATTTATTCATTAACAATTTTCAATGCTCGTAAAATCAGGAAAAAAAGAATCGGTTTTCTCTTAGTTGCAATTGTGAATGGGTAAGTTAAAGAACATTTTGAAACTTTATTTTTCTTAAGTAACAAAGATTGATCGAATAAGAAGTTCTAAGATAATAGGGACACCCTCACGTCAAAGAACTTGTCTCGAAGAAAATGCAGCGCGACCGGCTCAGTTGGTACCGTCATGTTCAAATGAGAGATCATACGAACACTGTCAAAAAGCAAATATTATTCAACGTTCCCATAAAAACGCAAAAGAGAGTCAGGCCTAAAAACTCCTGGATCCTAATGCAGCAACAAGAGGATTAGACTGGCCTCAGTGATTCAAAATCGGGAGGTCTGTCGCCAGTAGGGATGTAGATAAGTGCAAGGGTTATGATCCCTTTAATCCTGATCATAGCCTCACCGTCATTACGGTAGAAGAAGTTCAGATCATAACCTTGGTTTTTAAGAAGAAGAAGATTATCATCCGCAAAGTTGCTTAAGATTTCCAACTATTCGAAGCTAATTATATTAGCCGCGTTTTATTATCCCAATGATCTTGATACGGATCCGATCTGATAATAAAACGATCTGGATCATCAGTGGCAAGTTGTGGCAACAGTTGCTTTTAATACATAACAGACGATACCAGGTATTTCAAGTTTCTATTGGCACTCAGCCATATTGCAAATTTAGGGTACAATGTGACGTCACAATATGATAGCTTGTTGTGTCGGGGGTGTTGCCATTTGAATACAAAGCAACATACATTTTGCACTCAATATTTTTTTTCCAGAAACTATGTTCAAATGTTATGTTCAAATATGCAACATATTAACAGTATTGTACTGGTAATATTTCCATTAATTTTTGTGTATTATATTACGAAGCAAAACGTCTCAAAAGTCGCAGTGGTAAATTATTCGAATATGAAAATATGCTAATTGATTTTTTGTGTTATTAATAGTGTTTCATATTTTGGTCTGGCAATATTATTGTGTTCCTATAATTTCCTATAATTTAAATAAGCAACGCCACGAAAAAACAGGTAGTGAGTTTTGTAATTACATTTTGGATCACGATTAATGATCCCGATAAATAGCAAGATCCTGTGTTGTTTTTGTTTTACGTATTAAATTGATCCAGATCCAGACCCGCATGGATAATAAAACACAGCTATTGATTGTCATCTCCAATAATAGCCGCGTTTTATTATCCCAATGATCTTGATACGGATCGGATCTGATAATAAAACGATCTGGATCATCAGTGGCAAGTTGTGGCAACAGTTGCTTTTAATACATAACAGACGATACCAGGTATTTCAAGTTTCGATTGGCACTCAGCCATATTGCAAATATAGGGTACAATGTGACGTCACAATATGATCGCTTGTTGTGTCGGGGGTGTTGCCATTTGAATACAAATCAACATACATTTTACACTCAATATTTTTTTTCAGAAACTATGTTCAAATGTTATGTTCAAATATGCAACATATTAACAGTATTGTACTGCTAATATTTCCATTATTTTTTGTGTATTATATTACGAAGCAAAACGTCTCAAAAAACGCAGTGGTAAATTATTCGAATATGAAAATATGCTAATTGATTTTTTGTGTTATTAATAGTGTTTCATATTTTGGTCTGGCAATATTATTGTGTTCCTATAATTTCCTATAATTTAAATAAGCAACGCCACGAAAAAACAGGTAGTGAGTTTTGTAATTACATTTTGGATCACGATTAATGATCCCGATAAATAGCAAGATCCTGTGTTGTTTTTGTTTTACGTATTAAATTGATCCAGATCCAGATCCGCATGGATAATAAAACACAGCTATTATATAATATATAATATCTGCCATATTTCAATGCTTGTAGTTTATGATTTAAATACTTTCTAAGGGAAAATATATTATTTTGAAGCTTCCGGGTCATCTGTTTTAAGAAATAGTTACGTAGAGCATTAACAAAACTGGGGCGCCTTGATAAATATTTTAGTTCACCACAAAAGAAGGTCGTCTTGAGTGTCAGTAAACAAAAAACAAGCATTACTCACATTTCGTTTCTATGCTGGGTGATGATGGAATACTTCCGAGTGGATTTAATTAAAAAGTATTGCATTAAAATGGAGAATAATTTGGGAGCTTTATTAGTGTTTTATTCCCTTATTTCTTTTTAAAACATACCATCAAAATATAGGTCAAGAATTAACCGAAAGGAAAATTATTTTCCGCAGAAGTGTGTTGTAATTATATGAACTGAACGCATTGAAGCAAACCATTAAAAAAATGCTTCTTCGTGCTACCATAAAATAGGACGCTTTGCGATAATGATAAGTTTCATAAGAAATGTCAGTTATTACTAAGAATAGGGATATGAAAATCCGATGGAAATTAAATGCATTGGTTCGTTGCTGACCTCTTTTTATGTGACTTTATTTGTAAAGAGTACAATATATGGACTTTGTTCCTATTTTTTCATGATATAATATTATATACATTCATTCACAAGTTTGCAGCAAGATGGAAATGACCGTAGTTTCCAATAAAGGTTTTCATAAAAACGATTGTGGTAAGTACTTTACGATACGATATACATACGTATACTTCCTAAGGTTAGTTGGTCCTTTATTATATGTATAGACGCACAATTAGTGAAAACTGCAAACTAATGTGCTCAGTAATACACCCACCGGAAAAAATAATTTAATTTATTTACCATCTCATGAATACTACTTCAAGGACTGTGACTCAGATTATGCAATATAAAGTTCATAATTAACATTGCTGACAGTGCACATTTATGTTTATTCCACCAATTGCGTTTTCTTGAAGAAAATCTTTTTGTATCTGGTATGTACAATGTACATTCTTGTATACATAACCCGTTCTTAGAAAAGGCACCAGCACTTCCTTGACGCGTTAAGAAATATGTACGTGTTTAAGAGATGAGTTAGATTGGCATAATTTCACTATGGGAATCAAGCGTTGTAGCGTACTCTGATTGATGCAGTACAACCATCACTCTGTACCGCTTTATATACAAATTAATACATCCCTTACCCCATACACCCTTCCTATCTTGCTCTTTCTCTGCGTGGGTGATTATGCGGGTGGGATAAAGGTACTTGGCACTGACGTCAACAATTCATACTCCTCATCTCACCTTAAGACCAATGAAATGGATTACGATATTTGATTGATGTTTTGATCAAACGAATTGATCGTGCACCTTGGGTCATGACGACTGACTGGTTCGGTATGCGTGAAATTAATTCGACTTTTTTTTGATTTAGAACATGATTTATTTAATTTTTAATTCAATTGTTAATACTTTGACATTCCTTTCATTGAGGTAAATAAAAAAAATAAAAATCTTTATAAGTAAGCTACTATCTCTAATATTTAATGTTCTGAAGTTAGGTGAAACAATTAATGAAATATTTTATAATTTGCTTGAGATTTACCTGTTGTTACCTCTGGTCGTGACATGGCAGGAACAGGATGCTTGATGACTGTGTATTGTCGGGAAATCGTTTATTTGTTAAAGTAGGTAATTCAAGTTTCACCACACTCCAAACACAACTTCTTTAATATTTTAATTTATTTTTTTCACTCTTATACGGGTAATATATCGCACATGTAGTCCGAAAGTGTCACAACTCAAAAATCTTCGTTTTTCAATAGAGTCGAAAAACCATTTTACGACAATAGAAACTGTAAATTAACTATTTAGTCAATATTTATAGGGGGAAATACACTAATAATCAACTTTACATAACAACCAGTCTAAAAGAATTACTTTTACCATGGAAATTAACGTTTTTTTAATTATGACATTTATCGTAATTTTTGCATTAAAAAAACAATGTATTATTTTAAGTTCAGCCACTTTAGTAAATTTGTTTTTGAGTTGTGACGATTTTGATGTATTTATTTTTAAATAGTTAAATCAAATTTTTTCCATGACTTTGGTTTTAGTTTAGAATTATAATTATAATTCTACGGACTATCTTAAACCAAAATGAAGAAAAATGATCAGTACTATATTCAGGGCCGCTGTTCTGTAACTTATCTGGCCGTGCAATAAATTCTCTCTGTTTTTGGAGATCAGCAAGTGCCCAGTAGTTTTCGAAGATAGTTTGTCTTTCTGTCTCATTTATTCTGGAACTGCAACTTACTCTACATTTTTGGCCACACGGTGGACCTTTTTTTCTTGCATTAAATCGTTTTTTAGTCTTTGAAGACGACACATAAGATTTTCAAGAATTTCTCAAAAGCTTTACTTTTTTGCAGGTCCAATTAAGAGGATTCTTGTTTCGTTTCCGTCCTTTAACTTTTTGTTCTTTATCAGAATCAACAGAACTTTCGGTGCTGTCAAGAGAAGTGGTAGAAGAATTGTTTTGAAAATCAGCATCTGCGTCCGAATGGTCAAAATCGCTTTCATTACTATGTATTGGGGAAACTGTGTAATTTTTCTGTTTGGCCTTAATAAGACGAATTTGTGGTGGGACTTCTGGGTTTGCGAAATTTTATAGAAATTGTTTAGAGCATTTTTTGATGTGGTTGGCATTTCATCGAAATCTTGAGTGAGTTGTCATTGTTAAGAATTTCGGAAGTTCTACTTTCCGAAATTTGGATTGATGTTTCGGTTGTGGAGCTTGCTGTATTATAAAGGATCAAATCGTTAAAAATCCTTGTTTCAGGAGTGATCAAGGGTTATGAGAAGCTAAGAACATCTTCAGGGGTCCTCAAACTAATAAAGTCTGTTTGCTCGTTTTGAAACGAATCGAAAAAAGTTGAAAAATTTGTTACTGGATATTCTTTTTTGGTTGCTAAATGCACCATCAATCTTGAGCGACTCATCGAATTCATTTAAATACCTACTTAAATATAGCACCTGTAAAAAAACAAGTAAAACTGAAGAACAAAACAACGTTTTCTAAAGGTTCAAGTTACAATAAGACCGAATCTGGACTCAGAATCGTTCGATCACAACAATTTTAAATTATTCTCACGAGAAAATCATAAAAAAATGTTTTTTGAAACTAGCTTAGTTATAAACCGGTAAAATAGTTTAGGTATTCAGCGATAGAAAACGTTTATTTTCAGATTTTTATACGAAAAAATATCGAAAACGTGAAGTGATAGAAAATTTCTGAATTCAGATTTTATGACAGCATGGCAAAATGATAGCTTTTTTTATCTATTGTAGGTACTTTATTCATCTAAAGTGTCATAACTCGAAAAAAACGTGAAAAAATTTATGGATAAGGGCTTCATTTCGATTTTAAGTATTTGTAAAGTATCTGTCATAACAAGCAAAAGATTTTATAAGAAATTGAAAGAATTTGATATTAAATTGAGCTTTAAAAACATAAAACTTTATTTAAACAACAAAACTGTATTAACTCTAAATTACAATTTTTCATTTTTCTAAAGTGTAGTAACTCTAATAAATACAAATGGTTTCAACTTACCTCAAACAACTTCACTCAAATTAGAACAAATACTTTTTCTCATATAAAGCAGCAAAAGTGTGCTAACTCAAAATAAAACCCTTAATTAATTTAACTAAAATGACACAACTAAAATTAAGATACTTTTAATATTTATTGAACAACTGTTCCGCAGCAGAATCACGACACAACTAAAAATTATGTAATTTTTGACAAAGTATCTTTGATTTAAATTTAAACATCTAAAACGACATTTTACCTTCTGGAGAAAAAACTATTCAAATTTAGTCAATGGCAACTAGATAGATAGGTCCGGGATAATTTCAAATATTTTTTTGTATATAAAACAAAAAAAATGTGTTTTTTTAGTTGTGACACTTTTGTAATACATGTGCGATATGTGTTTTTTTGTTTTTTTTTTTTTAAAGTTATTGATATTTAGCTTAGGGATTTTAGGCAATATTTTTAAGTATTAAATAAATAAGTAGCTACATATATGAATGTGTGAATTTTCTGCTGAGACTTTTGGGGCAGATGAACTCGGGTTATTGATGGATTTCGGTGTGGTTGGTGGTTCGCAACTGACTCGCGGTTTCAGCATATGCCAACGGTAGTGCTAGAACGCATGGACTGGTGATGTTGCACTGACTCTCGCGATGCGACAGATGTGCGAGTCGATGTAGTGGCTTCACCATTCATCAACCGTAGTGCTTAAGCGCGTGCCCTGGTGCTGTTGCACTGACTCTCGCGGTTGGACCGATGTGCGAGCCGATGTGGTGGTTTCAGCATTCATCAACCGTAGTGCTTAAGCGCGTGGCCAGGTGATTGGCCGGAAAGCCCTCCCAGGACGTTACAAATCTCCGCGCTTGCAATAGATTATCAGCGCAATCGCTGCAGCTGACGCTGTCCAATAACGGACCCTCGATCAGGTCTCAAACTTCAAAGCTTTGTCGCTCCTCACCGACGTGAAATAGGGTTAATCTTACACGCGAAATAAACTGAGGTAAAGATGAACTTAAGGTTTGTCGATAATAGTATACCAGTTTCTTAACATCTAAGATTCCTTAGGATTACTTGACTTGATCTAAATTCTCCGACGTCAACGAGGTAAAAGCAGGAATTTGTTTGACGGAAACCGAATCTACGAAACTTGGGGTTTAGGGAGCTCGTAAGTTTTACGATATCAAATTGACATCTGCCACTCAATACTTGCATCAATAGGCTCGAACGCCATTACCGACTTGTTCGTTAGATTCGAAAGTGGCCGCCAGATAATGCTAAGATCCGTGCTACAGCGTATCGAGGCGACGCAGCGGATGGAATTTTAAAGATTAGAACTCAAACAGAAAAACTAAAAAAAAATAACAATGAAATAGGCGCATCTCCGTTCTACAAGCTGTAGTTGGCCCAAAAATAACGCTTGTATAGGTTTCACTAGAAAATGTGTGAAAGTGTTTAAAAAAATCGATTTTAATTGTTAACAAATTCCATTGAAAACACGTTCAAAATTTGCATCATGCAAACTACTAAAACTCTCCATCTTAAAATGAAATCATTAATATTCAACACCACCCAAAACTCATATTTCTAGAGAAACAGAATCATCAAGGTCTTAGTCTAAGGTACGAGAAGCCTTAGCAGAGCATTCGACTGCGTAACAAACAAACAAAGCAAAGTGTAGGTAATGCTAAGGTAAATGAAGCCTAAAAAGCCTCGTCTGCACGGGGGCCTTCCCCAGCACGCCTGGCTCCAGCCTGGATGCATTATTGAACCTCCCGCCCCTTGATGTTTACATTATGTGTTGCACAATTAAAGCTATCTCACATTAAAAAAGAGGTGGCTTTTGGTATAACTCGCACTGGAGTTTTGATGAACTTGCGCAACGGCTGTCCTCCGACTCCTGTCTTATGGATATGCCGTCTGATGCAATGACACCGGAACTTCGGCTGAAGCGCAACTATGAAGTCGACTCTCCTCGTGTTCAGGACTGGCTCTGGCCAGACTCTAAGCCTGAAAAGGAATGCAGTGGAATCTTCACGGGTGACTCCAACACCTTAAGGTTCTAGGCCTAAGCGATACCACCAACTGCGAAGCCTGTGGAGAAAGCGACGACACTGCGGAACATTTCCTCCGTGATGTAAACCTAAGCTCCTTATCATTTAAGCGCCTTCTCGTTTCTCTTAGGAAAACGAGTAAATTCTCATAGTAAAATGTGGTGTGTCCGCCTGGTAGTACGATGGACCAGTATTGAGTCTAAGTGCTCCAGTGTAGAAAGTCTCGCACCCCGAAAAAAAGCAAAGAGACAAATTATGGTAACAAAACACCCTTTTAGGTGCGATCTAAGACATAACAAGAATAGGCTTCGAAATTAATACCATACCTGTGGGAAACCAAGATCCTACAAAACCGAACCACAGTGACCGTGACGAAAAAATCAGCACTAGTATTAGAGTTAAGGACTTGTTCTGCTTGTCTTCGGTGCTGATCACGAGACTCACCACAAAACACAAAAATACTAAAACCCCTCTAGCAGTTCAAGAACTTTAAACAAATCTAGCAGACCGTTAGACTGAAATTTATGAGTGCATTACAAAGTCAAGACAAGGTTAATGTTGAAAATATTGATTTTTTCTGCGAAAACTTAAAAGAACACGATATTGTCTTAGCAAAAATGGTCGACCTATATAAGTCAGTGCAATTCTGATGAACAAAAAACAATAATTCTAGAAATTTGTAGGGAATTTAATAAATTATTTTCTACCAAAGGTTACCACCTAACCTATTTTTTTTTTCGATATTCGTAAATCGCGCAACACCTATCAGTGGAATTTATTTTAGTGTTAAATCTTGTGAATTTTAATAAGGACTTCCAATTTTGTAAGTAATGTTTTTTCTGAAGTTCTCGAAATAAGAATAAAAACTTTAGCTATTTCAAATGGCAATATATAAAATATTATTAATTTAAGTTTCAATATTCCAATTACCTGCTAGTATATTAAATAAGAGGGGTGCTAATAACTGTATCAAAAAAAGCATAAGATTCAATTATCGCCAGGGGGTGCCAACAACTTGTTGATATGGGACTACAGTTGTTGGCACTGCACATACTTTTGACGGTGCCAACAACCGTACTTTACGACGGTTATTTGTTTCAGATTTTTGAAAATGCCTAAACACAAGAAAAGTTATGATGAGGATCGGCTCCAACTACCTGTTTTGGCAATAAAAGGCGGACAGTTTTCAAAGAAGAGAGCTCCGGAATTCTACAGTATACCAAAATCAACTATTTCGCCTTAGTGCCACTTTTAAGAAACCCGGCCATGGCCCGTCTCCATTTTTATCAAAAGAGGAGGAGGCAACAATCGTTTATTGGATGAAGCTTTGCCAACTTAAAGGTTTTCCAAAACGAAAGGAGGATGTTTTAAGCTTCATCAAAGAATTCCTAGAGCAAAATGAAAGGGAGGTATAGTTATTATTTGATTTTTGGGTGCCAACAACTGAAGTTCCGTAGAGTACCAAACACTGTACAACAGGGATGCCAACTACTGTAGTTTTTGAGAGACTTTGTTTATAATCCATCAAATTGTAAATTGAATTGAAGTATTGTTGAATGGTTATGAAAGTTGGTTTAAATATTGTGTTTAACATAACTGTTGTGTACGTTTTTTAAAGAATTTTATCGATAAATCAAAATGTTTGTACGCAAATCCAATTAAAAAGAAGGTATGGCAGAAGACTTTGCATGTTGAAATTATTCAAAAAGACTTAATCTACATACTTTGCACATTAATTAATATAATAATTAATTAATAAAGGTTGCTGGGTTGCAGAAAACCCCCTTCTGTCACCCCATACACATTGCACTGTGATTTCACAGCGCTACAACACCATAAAGTTTTGGCGGCTGTTCATTTTTAGAATTTGAGCGATTTTGTTTCGGGCGATTATTCGCACCGCCATTCACTCCTGTTTTTGGGCAAATGTTAATTTATTTTTGGGTGGTTTACCTATTTTTGGGATTTCTTGCGTTATGTACAATTTCGGGCGATTATTCATACAGCCAATAATTGAAACACATCGGATTTTATGAGACTCTAAAGCAAAAAGTGTTCTCGAGTACCACCCTCTACTTTATACTTTTGTAACATTCGTGCCGCAATAACATGTGGTGTTGAAATGTCAATAGGCATAGTGCTACCAAATCACAGATGAACCTTTTTTTCTCATTGTAGCCTCATTCTCTATAGATTATGAAAAGAAACATGCTTATAATGTCACCACACCTGTAAAAGTAACATTTCGGAAGATTCTGGGTAATACGAAATAACTCCGATATCCATTTTGTAAAGGACTTAACCCGCTGATTTTGTTTTGGATACTGGCCTGTAATAGGAGCTGTGGTGGTAGCATTAATGATGTTGTGTTCCATACCTTATTGCCACAAATCGTACTTTAATGTTTAATAAAGATCCACGATTATTACTTTAAATCCTCTCGCGATGACCAGTCACCTTGACGTGTGTACCATCATTGCATTCGATGGTACCGGTGCAGAGGCTTACGGTGTAAAGATTCAACGGGCTATGCTGTCAAAGGGCCACCCATGGCAGACAGGCCGATTGATGAGCGCCAACCAAGAACTGACCAGGACTTAACGTCCATCCACCCCTAATCCAGAGTGTCATGCGACCCGTGATTATTGGATGGTTTGCAGCCAGGGGTGTCCGGCTGTATCTTTGCGGAGCCTCTCTGATACCGGTCCACCTCAGAGAGTAACCATGGCCTTACCACGTTAATGCGGGGCTCTGGCGTGGTTGACCGTCTTTCCCGCGCTACTCGTGGGATATGCCAAACAAAAACAAACAAAACAAACAAACAAAAAACAAACTTAAAAGAATGCGGGGACAGACCGCAGACGAAGTCATTGGTCGGATGGAGCAGGACATCCATGACGACCGCCTGGTACATGATAGACCCAGAACAAGTCGAGAGGGAGGCTCTAAACTGGTGCAACCCAGCACCAGTCAAAGAACCATGTTCATCACACGACCAGTCACACGGGGGTGCCAAAAGGCCCGGGAAGAAGCCAGGTAGCACAGACAGGTGCACGCAGTGGGGATGGGAGCCAAATCCTAATCCCCTCCCTGTCCGGAAAAGTATTGGTGGAGGGAACTAGGGCAGCGGGAACGAGCATAGCTCAAGTACCAGCCCCTGAACCCCCCGGAAACAATACCGGAAGGAGGAGAAATAAGCCAGCCTAACCTCCACCTGGGAAACCAGGTGCGAGCGACGACCCTCTGCGAAGGGGACTTAGTGGTGCTGGCACTTCCGCTACCTCAATAAAGGCTTCGGGCCTGAGGAAGCAAAAAGGAGGGCTGAGGAGCATCGGGCCAAGCCCGAAAGTACAGAAGTGGCGGCGGGGAAAAGGGGGAATAACAACATCACCCCCCCCCCCCCCCAACAATTAAAGCCAAAAAGCAGAAGGTGGATGAAGGTACCGAGAGGGCCACGGGAAAGCCTGCAAAAGCGAGCGCCATCGTGGTTGCTATTCTCCCGGTCAAATATCCGCAAGAGATCCTCAGCAACTCAGACATCACGGCACTTGAAGACGCCATTGTGGTGGAAATGGCCTTGGGATGGAAGCATAAGCTCAAATTCCAGGGCATACATTTCAAACATGCAATGTTCTTAGTTGACTGCGAGACTCCGCAGACAGCTGAGTGGCTAATGGCAGTAGCCCCAAAGCTGGGGAAATGGAAGGGGACATGGCTCATGGAAGAGCATACTGCTCCTCCGAAGATTAAAGCACCTTCTTCCATTGTCCAATCGGCGGAGCAGGCTCCTGAGGAGGCCGAGGAGTCTATGTCCATCTAGGAGAGCATGATCTCTGATGGGGGAAATAGACAACAGGGTCATCGACCTTTTCCAGGAAATCACCCAGGAGGAGGAAGATTCGTTGCTGAAGGAAGACGGGGTAATTGCCCCGCGCGAGCAATAGCTCGATGAACCCCGCCAACAGAAAAATCAAACTAGCACAGGTAAACATTCACCATGCCGACCCATATTCGACCTGGACAGCACAAGTATCACTAGAAATCCAGTAAGAAACCCAAGGAAAAGCAACTGGGAAACCTATAGAACTGCTCTAGAGAGCAATCTGGGCGCATTATTTTGAGGAAGGCTCCGGACCACTCTCTAGAGCTAGAGAGCACAGTGGAAGGCATAACAAACGCCATCATCACTGCGATTGAACAAAACTGTCCTCTAAGTAGAGAACGGGACAGGAAACAGAAGCCATTGTGGAACAATAACTTGCCAAAACTAAGATCCGAGGTGCGGAAGCATTTCAATAAAGCAAAGCGCAGCGGAGACTGGCAAAGCTACCAAATGGCCCTTACGACATATAATAATGAAATCAGAAAAGCTAAAAGAAATAGCTTCAGGAAATTCTGTGAGACAATCACCAGTACTCCTACTGCGGCAAGGCTACACAAAGCTCTTGCGAAGTCAGGAGGAGTGCCGATGTCTCTGAAGAAACCAGATGGCGAGTTCACGGAAGATGAGGATCAAAAGGCACTATTGCTACTAGAAACTCATATTCCTGGCAGGTCGCCTAGCACTGAGCTAGCAATCAATACCACTTCAATCAGACCTCGGAGGGAAGACTGGGAAAGAACATCAACCATCTGTTCTCAAGGAAGTCTGAAATGGGCAATAAATTCCTTTCAGCCTTTTAAATCTGCCGGAGTGGATGGCATTATACCCGCCCTACTACAAGAAGGGCAACAGTGGCGAGGCGCCCATATAACTCGATTCACGCCGGGTTACCTTTTAAAATTCTACCTTTCAACAATGTTTCAATCCAACAACCAACATGCATCTTAATGTGTGTATGTATATAAACATAAGATTTGAATGTTTCCTACACCTGCACTTGCAAGCAACAAATTCTACCAACCCACCACCTGTTATTCACCTGCTCTCATATCGTTCTACTGCTCTACGCACACAAATACTCACACCATTGCATGCCTATTCTCCAACATCACATACTCCTCAACATACCCCATAAGAAACATATGCGCAAAGCGATAGCAAAACAGAGCATAGTAACCCGGAAATTTTCGCGTTATGAAATATGTGGCTGGTAAGAACAAATTGGCTTTCTTTCCTTGTTTTCCCCTTATCGTTCACCGCGTTTGACTTACTTTTACTTTTACTTTTAAATTCATTTTTATTAATTATTAGCTTATAATCAACTTATATACTAGACAAAAATGAGTAAATCTAACTTAAAATTAACAGGATACTTATTCTAGATTATTGATCCTTATGCGGACGCCCTAAACTTAACTCTATCTTATAATTATTGCCTTTCGGCCTAAAAACTATTTTACGAACTAATCTTACATATTATGTTTTCATCGAGAAAATTTTTAAGAAAACTCGGCATCTTTATCAAATTTTATATTTTTATATAAAAAAACAAATTACAAACTACCTACTCTACTTACTTAAACTACTTAACATATTCAAACTATAATTAGGATTCTGAGCACTCGTTGCATTACGAAACAAGTGGTCAAAATCCCAATTGCTTTCCGAGCGCCTGGCAGTCGTCAACGTGCACATTCGCCGCCGTGAGCTGACTGATGCCTTACAGAATCAATCACCTCCCGGAAGCACCACCACAAGTTGGCGAGCCCGGCCCCTCCCAGAAACGCCATAGCTAACTTAATCTATCTTACAAACTAAGAGGATGTTACCTAGAGTAACGCACCGTCTTGGGAGGGCATGTTGAACCCTCCACCCTCAAAAAGCCACCAAAATTCGGCAAATTGCTTTTCTGTATCGAATTTATCCCTCTCCGCTATTGCGGTACTAAAACGGAGGAGCTCATGAGCATTGGCGACGTCCTCGCCGCGGATGAGCCGCTTATCTCTCGCACTGCGGACCGCGTTTGACTAAACTCTGTTTAATACACGCTTCCTTATGCAAAAATATAACCCGCTTTTCAGCGACTTATTTGGCGAGTTTTGTATGTAGCTGAGGTGAGTTCTGTTTGAACAATTCAGTTGTGAAACAGACTGCGATGTGTAACTTAAAGTAATATTGAGTGGAATTATTGTTGTGCAATATATAATTATTTAAAGTGATCGAAAATAGTGAAAAGTGTGAGAAATGTGAAAAGTTTAAATTCTTTTGTTTTCAGTTAGATTCAGCAAAGGAGAAAATGGCATTATTAACAGTAAATTGTTGTTTAGTAGATTTGCTTTTGGAAGAAGAAAATTATTTTTGTAAGTTGAGTTTTCCTAAAAAAAAGAAGTTATAGAGATAGGACGCTCTACTCCTTCTATGAAAATAGATTATAAGCGCAAGGATGGTTTTGTTTCGCATTTCAACGCATCCATATATCAAAAATATACTTGGTTGACTGGTAGTTGTAAGCTCAATAAAATGTTTTGTTTTCCTTGCCTCCTTTTTTCTAATTCTCCTAGTGTTTGGAGTCGCACGGGCTACGCTGACATAAGCAATTTAATTAATTCGGCAAATAAACATGTCAAGACGGAAAAACACATTCGTAGCTGTTTATCTTTGCACGAATTCGGTACTGATCGTATTGAAACCTCGTTAGGTAATTCCCTTGTAGCTCACAACAAAAACGTTGATAGAAACCGTAAACTAATGGAACGTTTTATAGATACGGTAGTTTAGGCAAACAGGAACAAGCAATTCGGGGTCATAATGAAAAGCCAGATTCTAATAATCGTGGCAATTATGTCGAAACACTTTTATACTTATCTAAATATGACCAGTTAATGGACTCTCATTTGGAACAGTTTTCAAGTGCACGTAATCCGGTTTTTTCGGGTCTATCAAATGACATCCAAAACGATTTAATACAAAGTATAGCCGCAGTGATCAAATGCGAAATTAAAGTAGAAATAAGTGAAACGCGATTTGTGTCCATCATGATTGATGAAACACCAGACATGAGCCATAGTGAGCAACTTAGTGCCGTTTTGCGTTACTTATCGGAGGAAGGAGTAGAGGAAAGGTTTCTTGGGTTTTTTGACGTGAGTGAGAGTCGAAATGCCGATGAGCTCTCAAAACACATTTTCAATATACTTGATGTATACGGTTGCAAGGAGAAATTAGTTGGGCAATCTTACGATGGGGCCGCGGTTATCTCAGGGGAAGTAGGTGGTGTTAAAAAAAAGTCCTGGATGCTTGTCCAATGGCTTATTTTATTCCTTGCTACGCACATGTTTTAAATTTGGTGTTATCTCAATCACTGGAAAATATACCTGAATTGAAAGTTTTTTTTGACAATATAAACACAATAGTACGCTTCTTTAATAAATCAACTAAACGTTCAAATATTTTAAAACAAATAGCAAACAGACGCATGCCGGGAGTATCAGAAACTCGCTGGCATTACCATTCCCGAATAGTTAACGTTATTTTCACCTGTAGATTAGATATTATTGAAACTTTTAAACAAATATTAGACCATCCAAAAGAATGGGACACTGACGCACTTTCAATGGCCGAAAGTTTATTGCTTAAGTTAGAAGGGAAAGACTTTTGCTTTTTACTGCACGCGGATGCAACGGATGTATTGTTTAATTTAATACAAAATAAACAAATAGATGTTGAAGTTGCTAAGCGAGAAATCGAGTGTTTTGAGTCTTGGTTTTCTACTGAGTTTCTAAACAAATTTGATTTAATTTTTGAAAGTATAAGTGATTGTGCTGAACCTCCACGGAAACGCCGATTACTTGATTTTGATTTAAAGACTCACAATAAGCGCCTTTTTGTAGAAATAAAGGACAATATTATATCTCAATTTAAGACACGATATAAATCTTTCACGGATTTATTTTTTTGGATTTACTCAATAAATCAAAATACAGTCGTTTTGCTCAGTCAAGCCCAGATGATAAAATATCTTCGGTGATTAACTTTTTCCCTGGAATTTTCGATTTTGCAGGTTTAAAAAATGAGCTGAAAGTTCTCTATACTACGTCCTCACTTCAACCACTTGACGTTTTATCCCTCTATAAACATTTAAGAAGTGAAATATTGTGTGAAACATTTCCCCAAATCTTAAAATTAAGTGGACTATTTTTAACACTACCAATGACTGTTGCTTCCGTGGAGAGATCTTTTTCCACTCTGAAAAGAGTTCATACATATTTGAGAAATTCTCAAGGAGAAGACAGGCTTTCTGATTTAGCACTTAGAGTACAAATAAAAAAAAATATTTAACAAAACTTTTCACATTTTTTTCCAAATTCTTCTGTTTTTGATTTTAAAAAATATTAATCATTAATATTTTCTCTTTTTAACTTTGAACAAAAACTATTTTTAAAATATTTTTATATATTAAAATATTTTTATATATTATAGATATAAAATCTATACATTTTTGTAAATATTATGCGTGAAGCTTTTTAATTTAAATTTTTATTTATGTATTTATTTATTTAACAAACCGTGATTTATGAAGTTCCTTTTTTTTATTACTTACTATCAATTTTCTTTAAGATACAGCATTTGCATCTGCCAAAAAGGTTTCTTTCGAAGCCACTTTTATTATACTTTATGTTCATTGTAAATTTAAGCTTAAATGACTTGAAGTATAAAAAATTGGCTTTAATTGCTTTACTTCTATGCGATTTGCAGTACACAATATAATTTCAGAAAGCGTTTGCAGGTGCATATTTTTTCCGGCTTACCATTTAACATTTTCCACGCCACGCCACTGAGGGCAAGGTGTACTAATACCACACCTGCTAAAAATAAGAAGGAGCAGTATTGCCTTGGGCCACATACCAATGCAATGGAGACGAGCAAGGGTTGTGTTTATACCAAAAGCAGGGAAAAAAGACCCCACACAGCCGAAATCGTAGAGACCCATCAGCCTTACGTCATTTCTTCTGAAGATGACAGAAAAGGTTGTGGACAATTATTCAAGGGAAGATGTACTGACCACATCCCTCTTACATCATCGTCAGCATGCATACAGAGTGGGCAGATCAAGAGACCGCCCTATATCAGCTGACGGAGATAATTCAAAGTGCCTTGGAAGCAAAAGAAATAGTACTGTTCGCTTTCCTAGACATAGAGGGAGCATTTGACAACACCTCACATGAGGCGATTAAACGATCCCTGGATAGGAAAGGAGTTAACAGTACAGTATCCAACTGGATGTGTGAGCTGCTGAGCACTAGATCAGCAGAGACTCAAACACCATCTGGAACCATCAGAGTCAAGAGGATGTCCACAAGGAGGGGTACTATCACCCTTAGTGCCTTAGTGGAGCCTAGTTGTAGACAAACTGCTGGAAAAATTAACCAACCTTGGCATCAACTGTCAGGCGCACGTCGATGACATTGTATTGATTGCCAGGGGCAAGTTCGAAGAAACCCTTGGGGACATCATACAAAGGGGGCTTAAAGTAACCAAGGAATGGTGCCATACTGTCGGACTTAACATCAATCCGGCGAAAACAACGATAGTACCATTCACAAGGAAAAGACAACTTCAAAGACTTAAGGACATTAGCCTATCAGGCACGACACTGATACCAGTCAAAGAAGTAAAATATCTAAGACTCCATCTAGATAGTAAACTCCTCTGGCGAAAACATACAGAGGAGATATCCAAGAAGGCCACTCGCGCTCTCATCATAATGTAGGAGCCTAGCGGGGAAGGCATGGGGATGCAGCCCAAACATCCTGCGATGGATGTACAGCGCAATCGTGAGACCAATGATCACATACGGAGCGGTACCATGGGCGAAACGAACCAGTCTAGCCACAACAAGAGAAACACTCGGCAAAGTTCAAAGACTGGCGTGCCTGTGCATTATCGGAGCAATGCGTAGCTGCCCAACCGCAGCCATGGAGGTGTTATTTTAATTGACCCCTCTACACATCATGGTGATGAACTAGGCAGACAAAACAATCCTTAGGATGGCAAAGGAGGGAATTGGGAGAGGGAAATGCATCGGTTCGAAAGAAAACGGTGACTTACTTAAAAAACTCCCACTTCTTGGCATACCTAGGGACGATAGCATCAGGAAATTCAACTTCGAGAAGAATTTCCAGAAAAAGCTCAGCAATAAGGAGAACTGGAGCAATGAGCAGCCATAAAGGCTTTTGACGCCTACGTTATCAAGTCAAAACTCGTGTGGGAATGCCTACACGGATTGAATAGACTAGGCAAGAATAACAGAATTTCCATCTGCTTGGTACCTGGCCATGTTGGCATTACAGGCAATGAGGCAGCGGACTCTCTGGCAAGAAAAGGGGCAGAGCAACCCTTCATAGGACCTGAACCATTCTGCGGGATAGGAGAACACACTATACGCGAAGAGTTCAGGAGACTGGGGGAAGAAACAAGGGCCAAAACCTTTCTCAACCTCCAAGGTCTGAGGCAAGCAAAGAAACTCTTAGGAAATTACAACCAAAAGAGATTCAAAGCGTGTATCGGCCTTAACAAAAACAACCTAAGAATCCTAACAGGACTCCTCACGGGGCACTGCAGACTCAAGGAGCACCTGAGGACAATAGGCATATCGGAGGACGGGCTCTGCAGTGAAACCACCGAAACTCCTGACCACATACTGGAATCCTGTGGGGCACTGGCTCACAAAAGGATGAAATATTTGGGCAGGCGCCAAATAATAGACAAGGACATACAAAACATGGACTCATCATTCTCAGATTCATCAACGAAACTGGACTGGACGCTGTGCTCTAAGGAGTGTGACCTGTCAAGGATAAATAAGAGCAATACCTCGACACGCTTCACAAAGAAGTATCTAGAGAGGGCTCTGAAAGAGGGCATGGACCTCTCCGAGGCACAAGCAAGGGGACACAATTTTTTTTTTTTTTTTTTATTTTTATTTTATTTATATATATTTCATCTACAATTGTTCATTACAACCAACAGATGTTGGAAAATAAAAGTAAAAGTAAGAGAATACAATCAAAAATAAAGTTTGTTAAAAAATAAATATATACAATAATTTGTTTTTGAAACTGACTCTCGATAAAGATAAATCAAGTTCTGTACAAACGCTGTTGAAAGCTGCAATGGCTCTTGTTAGCGGCTCATTAAAGCCGTAATTTGTCCGATGATTTTTTTCTAAGAGAAGATGCCGTGTTCTCAAAGATCTCGTCGGTGCATATATTGGCATCTTTGAGAGGAGAACAGGACATCTTGTATGAAAGCATAGCAGATCTCTGACAAACATTATATCATGAATTTGACGGCGCGATTTCAAAGATTTAATGCCCAGAAATAAACACCTTGCTTTATAATTTGGAGAGAATTCCCAGTGCAATGTATAAAAAATGAATTTAGTGAATCGCCTCTGAATCTTTTCAAGGTGATCAGAATAGGTTGAGAATGCAGGATTCCAAATCACATCAGCATATTCGAGGAGGGATCGAACTAAGGCAGTGAATAGTGAAAGTAAAGTAAATGGGTCTCTGAAGTCCCTTCCATTACGTTTTATAAAGCCAACAATAGAATTAGCCTTCGCGACAGTATATTCAATATGACATTTGAACGAAAAAGACGTATCGAGCGTGACTCCTAAATCTTTAATTTTGTTTACCCTGTGTTGTGTTCAAATTAAGTCAATTTAAGTCAATTAAATGTTATTAATCTATGTAGTGCAACTTGCCCATTCTGGTTAAAATTTATGTTGAATGTCAGAATATTGTCGATTATGAGAAATGTCATTTTGCTAATACTTTAATCATGTAAAATTAGTCATTCGTTTTCCAACCACTAATAAATCAAGTTGCAACCCAAGAAGTGCTTAATACTTTAATCAAATACGAATTCAAGTTATTAAATTCAACAAACAACATTTTGGTCGCTTCAAGCCGGATTTATTTTACACAAATCGACAATTAGTTTTTACAATTTGCAACTTCAAATCATTTGTGCTGTGGAATTCCTGGGATTGCTGTTGGAGTCTCATCCCGTTGCAGTTTCGTGCCGTTGTATTGGCATCCCGTTGAAGAACCGTCCCGCTACATCGTTGGAACTGTGCATTTGGTGTTCAAATCCAAATCTGCCTGCTGGAATTGTTAAGTTAAGTTGAGTTGCATCCAAGTGGAGTCCGAGTACCTGCCAACAAAGGAAAGGCTAATTAAACAAAATTCATGTGAGTACGTCGTTGATGTTCAATGCATAAAATAATCGTCCATATAAACTTTATTTGTGCTGTGTTTTACGTACGTCGTTTGGAAGCTTATCCCGTGTTGGAATATCGTCCCGTTGGATTGACGTGCCGTTCTTTATTCATCGTTGGAGTCTTGTACCGTTGAAGTCTGTGCCGTTGTCTTGCACCGTTGAAGTGAATACAGTTCCAGTCCGTAACATTTTGAGTGTCGTCATTTTGTACCATTGGAGTCCACAGTACCTGAAGACAAGAAGTCAAGAAATCATTAAGGGAAATTTAAAGTGAGTGCGATTTTACTTACATTTTTATTATTCGTCCATAAATTAAACAAATTAAAATGAGTGCTGTTTCAATGAAAATATTTAAGAGATTGTGCAATCTAATTGGCAAAGAAAGTATAAGCTTCGGAAAAGTGAGTGCTGAAATTAAGACAAAAAATTATTTGATTAGTAGATTAAACGTTTTAGAGGATAATTTAAGGAAAATATGTGACCATTACGATGAAATGAATTCTGAGGATAATGAAGAAATTTCGAACGATAGTGAGGAATTATACGATGAAGCTATGGAAACTTACTTTCTGTATAAAACAATGTTATTGAATGAGCTAGATAGGTTAGATAGTCTCAACGAAAATTCGCGAGTTGAGAAGACAGCCAAAACTCAGAAATCTAATTCAAGCAATTCCGACAAAACTTCATATTCGCATGAGATTAGACTTCCATCCATCACTCCTCCGATTTTCTCCGGTGACTATAATAACTGGCGTCCGTTTCACGATCTTTTCGTCACATTGATACATGATAATTCGTCATTGTCTAAAATCGAGAAGTTAACATATTTAAAATCTTGTTTGAAAGGTAAGGCTGCGTCATTGTTAGATTACCTCGAGGTCAACAACGATAATTATGATCAAGCATGGTCAATTTTAACCACGCGTTACGATCATAAGCGCATTTTGGTTAGTACGCAGTTGAAAATATTTTTCGATCAACCAATTATCAATTCTGAAACCGCAGATTCTATTAAGGGTTTACTGGATAAGTCAACCGAGGTGCTGCATTCGTTAAAGGGCTTAGGTGTTCCAATCGAGCATTGGGACACAATAATAATTTTTACCTTGCTTCAAAAGTTACCTAGGTCTACACAACAAATGTGGGAGGAAAAATTAGGGATGAGTAAGGATTTACCAACATTTAAAGAATTTTCGATCTTTTTGGAAACTCGATTTCGTTCTTTGGAAGTTGTGTGTCAACAAAAGGTCATTTCAAGGACATCATTTCAAGGAGATCAGAACAAGATGAAGTCAAGGGTGATGCATGTCAACTCCATTCATAAGGAAAAGCACAATTGTTCTGTTTGTCGTAGAGGTCAACACTCCCTTCGCTCCTGCTATGGTTTTTTGAGGTTAGACATTAGCGCTAGGGTTAAGATGGTGGAACAGCTAAGAGTTTGTGAAAATTGTTTGGCTTACAACCATAAGACCCAACAATGTCCAAGTCAGAATCGATGTTACCACTGCCAACAAAAACATCATTCGCTATTACACTCCTCCAATGAACAAAATCGTGTTCCATATAGTCACAACTCACACGGTCAAAACTCTAAGCCTAGTCATTTGCCACATTCAAAGCCACCATCTGCACCCGCTCAATCACATTCGAATTTCGATCCACAGCCGTTTATACCCAATTCCAACAACCAGTCATATCAGGCCTCAACCCAAGTTAATCCCAGCGCACCACCATTCAAACCATCGCATGATCAAGCTAGTACAAGCA
Organism: Portevinia maculata; assembly: GCA_949715645.1. Taxonomy (NCBI): domain Eukaryota; kingdom Metazoa; phylum Arthropoda; class Insecta; order Diptera; family Syrphidae; genus Portevinia; species Portevinia maculata. Next base: position 39,424,933 of record OX454525.1, read on the forward strand.
GGGCTGCTCGCAACTACCACATTTCGCAACACAGAAACACACAAATACTGCTAGCGACAGCCATTGTGATGATACAATCTTCAACCGGAGACTACATCAAGTTGAGGGCGTTGATAGATCCAGGGTCGGAGGCCACTTTTATCACCGAAGCAGCTGCACAACAACTAAGGCTTAAGAAACGTCGCACATTTACTGAAGTCACTGGATTGGGTAACACTAAAAGCGGGTCTTGTCAAAACTACGTTGACTTTAAACTCAAATCAGCACAAACCGATTTCGTTACCGATGTTAGGGCGTTAATTTTCAAAACTTTAACAGGGCTGCTACCAAATAAGGAATTGGTTCCAAACAAATGGAGTCATATCCGAGGGTTAAAATTAGCTGATCCCTCCTTTCATAAGCCAAGACATGTTGATTTGCTCCTAGGTAACGACATCTTTTGCGAAATAGTTTTACCCGAAATAGTTCGAGGAAATGAGCCTATAGCTCCAATTGCTCAAAATACTCAGCTTGGGTGGATTGTTCTAGGTAGGGCCCCGATTGAGACCTGTCGAGTTCATCTGCAGACTTTTGACGTAGACACACAGATACGTAAATTTTGGGAAATCGAAGAGTCCCCGTTTAAGGAACCTGAGACGAAAGAAAACGCTGTATGTGAAGAGCATTTCCAGTCACACACTAGACGTCTGCCAGGAGGACGTTTTGAGGTTTCCTTGCCATTCAAGGACGGTATTCACCCAGCACTAGGAGAAAGTCAACAGGGAGCGCTACGCAGATTCTACCAACTGGAAAAACGATTTGAAAACAACCCATCGCTGCACACTCAGTATAAGAAATGTATAGGAGAATACTTACAGCTGGACCAGATGATTGAAGTAGATGTCAGCCGAGATGAAGTTCTTAAAACACCGTTCCATTACGTTGTGCCACATCATGCTGTGTTTAAGGAGTCCAGTACTACAACAAAATTGCGGGTGGTTTTCGATGCTGCCTTTAAAACCACAGACGGGACTTCCTTAAACGAACATCTTATGGTCGGACCTAAAACGCAAGCAAACATTATGGACATCATCTTAAAATGGAGGAAGTACAGGATTACCTTAACAGCTGATATCGAAAAAATGTACCGGCAAATTAAGATCAGTCAAGCAGATTCTTACTATCAGCTAATTTTCTGGCGGGAGAGCAGGATGGATCCTATGAAGATGTATAGACTGAAGACCGTGACCTTTGGAACAGCCTCTGCACCATATCTGGCTACTCGCACTCTAAACAAGTTGGCGGATGACGAAAAGGAGACTTATCCATCTGCAGCAAAAATGATACGAGAGGACATGTATGTCGACGACTTAGTCAGCGGAGCAGACACAATTCTGGAGGCCCAACAGAAATTAACGGAAATCAGCAATTTACTTTCATCGGCTAGCTTCAATTTACGCAAGTGGGGAAGCAACTGCGAAGAAGTTTTAAGTCTCGTCGCACCCCAAGAACGAGAAGTCAATTTTCTGCTGCCGTTTGAGGCTTCGGAACATATCAAGACATTAGGTATAAAATGGCTTCCTTCTAGCGACTCATTTTCTTTTCAGTGGGTTCACACCGAATCTTCTGACGTCACAAAGCGAACCATACTTTCAACAATTTCCAAACTCTTTGACCCACTAGGTTGGATATAAGGTACAGGATTACCTTAACAGCTGATATCGAAAAAATGTACCGGCAAATTAAGATCAGTCAAGCAGATTCTTACTATCAGCTAATTTTCTGGCGGGAGAGCAGGATGGATCCTATGAAGATGTATAGACTGAAGACCGTGACCTTTGGAACAGCCTCTGCACCATATCTGGCTACTCGCACTCTAAACAAGTTGGCGGATGACGAAAAGGAGACTTATCCATCTGCAGCAAAAATGATACGAGAGGACATGTATGTCGACGACTTAGTCAGCGGAGCAGACACAATTCTGGAGGCCCAACAGAAATTAACGGAAATCAGCAATTTACTTTCATCGGCTAGCTTCAATTTACGCAAGTGGGGAAGCAACTGCGAAGAAGTTTTAAGTCTCGTCGCACCCCAAGAACGAGAAGTCAATTTTCTGCTGCCGTTTGAGGCTTCGGAACATATCAAGACATTAGGTATAAAATGGCTTCCTTCTAGCGACTCATTTTCTTTTCAGTGGGTTCACACCGAATCTTCTGACGTCACAAAGCGAACCATACTTTCAACAATTTCCAAACTCTTTGACCCACTAGGTTGGATATCTCCTTGTATAATCTCGGCAAAAATATTTATGCAAAAGTTGTGGCTGAAGGGTTTGACATGGGATGTACCGGTTCCAGTTGAGGTCCAGGAGGAATGGCTTTCTTTGCGATCACAGCTACCATTGCTGGAAAACATTCGTATACCACGTTGGATTTTCACTGAAAAGCAAAACAAGGAACTACAGCTACATGGGTTTAGTGATGCTTCTATGAAGGCATATGGGGCTGCAGTGTACCTAAGGGTTTTAGATAGTCAGAATAGAACTCACACTCAACTCATAATGTCAAAGACCAGGGTTGCACCACTGAACACCGTTTTACTACCTCGGCTTGAGCTCTGTGGAGCTGTTATGCTAGCCCGACTTTTAAACTACATCGTTGAAGTTTTGCAGTTAGGGGACGTTGAAACCTTCGCGTGGACTGATTCGACTATCACGCTGTGTTGGATAACAGCGCCACCATCGAAATGGAAAACGTTCATTAGTAATCGAGTCGCAGAAATTCAGAGACTGACCAATACCAATATTTGGAAGCACGTTCCTACGCAATATAATCCAGCGGATTTGGCTTCTCGAGGAACATCACCATCGGACCTACAAAACAACAGTCTTTGGTGGAAGGGACCGGATTATCTACAAACGAATTGGTTATTTTCTCCCCCAAGTCAACCATCTACGTTGGAAACGGAAGAAGAGAAACGCCCTGTTAAAACACACACACATTGCATCGCTGAAAATAAGAACGAGTTAATGAAGCAAATCTACAAGCATTCAAATCTACAAAAATTAATCCGAATCGTTTCATATTGTCGCCGAATCGCCTTAATATGTCTCAAAAAATCTCCCTTAAGTCAAATTGCGGCACCACTTTCTCCTTCAGACATGCAGGCTTCAACTCTGATTTGCATTAGGCTTGGTCAAAGAGAGATGTTTTCAAAGGAGATCGAGGAACTTACCAAACAACCATCCTCATCAAAATATTTTGGATCTCTTAATCCGTTCATCGACAGCCAGGGCATTTTAAGGGTTGGAGGCAGATTGCAAAATTCGACTCTAGAATACGATCAACAACACCCGATCATCCTCAAACCTGAACATCATTTTGCCCAACTGCTCATCCGAGATGCACATGAGAAGACCTTCCATGGAGGAGTCCAGCAAATGGTTGCATATCTACGCACAAAATACTGGATTTTAAACATTAAACGAAGCATCAAAAAATGTATCCATCATTGCGTCATCTGCTATCGGTACAGGGCAAGGCCCATGCAACAGTTGATGGGAATTTTACCAGCACCTCGCGTAAGGATATCGCGACCCTTCACACACACCGGAGTCGATTATGCTGGACCAATAGAAGTCAAGGCTTGGAAAGGACGCGGAGGCAAAATATACAAGGGATACTTTGCGATATTTATATGCTTGGCAACAAAGGCAATTCACCTTGAGGCAGTTAGTGACATGACCACTACAGCGTTTTTAGCAGCCTTCCGGAGATTCACTGCACGTCGAGGAGTTTGTTCGGAGATCTATAGCGACTGCGGCAAAAACTTTGTAGGAGCAAACACCGAGCTACAGAAGATGCTCAAGGCCGCAAACATTGATTGGACTGAGATAGCCACAACCACAACGAACATCGGAACAAAATGGAATTTTATTCCTCCTGCTTCTCCCCATTTTGGAGGACTATGGGAAGCAGGAGTGAAATCCGTCAAATTTCATTTGAAAAGGATCGTCAAAAACGAAACACTGACCTTCGAGGAGCTCAGCACGTTTCTTGCTCAGATAGAAGCGTGTCTTAATTCGAGACCTCTATGTCCGCTTACCGATAACTTCGATGATTTTTCAGCACTAACACCAGCACACTTTTTAATAGGTACCTCAGCTCAACTCATACCACAAGCCGATCTATCAACAGACAATGCGTCGTACATAGACAGATGGAAGAGGATTCAAACCGCCGTTCATATTTTTTGGAAGCAGTGGAGCGGAGAATATTTGTCTCGTCTACAACAACGACCGAAATGGTTAAAAACCGAGTCACAGCCCAGGGTCGGCGACTTAGTTTTATTGAAGGATGAACGTTTACCACCCTCGAAATGGATGCTTGGCCGTATCACCTTACTATATCCAGGAACGGATAACTTGGTTCGTGTTGTCAAGCTTAGAACGCAAACAGGAGAATTTAAAAGACCTATCACCAAAATATGTCGTTTACCATCTAACACGAGCACCGTAGAAAACACAGTTATCTAACAAATTCCAAAAATCTAGCATTCATTCAACACACGCGCTCAGTTGCACAGATTCATTTCATTCTAACAAGTCAACTCACTCATTTACTCACAAAGTCACATTATTCAAATACTCATTCAACTTACACGCTCACAACAAATCATCAGAATAATGATACCAAACTCATTAAAAACAATCACTCAAACTTATGTGATACTACACTCATTAGAAACAAGTACTCAAGACACTCAAATGATATCAATCACATTACACTAATCAATACACTCACTCCATGCACTCAATTGATATCGAATTCACTCAAAACATTTACTTAATTACTTAGCATCATTCACACTTTAAACACTAATACGATGTCACATTTATTTAAATGCATTTAAAACAATCACACTTGAATTCAAAACAAATTACTACTTAGCGACCACTCACATTCTTAACTTACCAGCACTCAACATTAACTATATTTTTAAATCTACCACTCTATAATACTACAAAAATTATATTAATCATAAAAATATCGAAACACCCTGCACAAGTTGGCCAGCGCAACACTTATACACCTAGCAACATTTACTCATCTGGCAACATTTATTTGGCAACATACATCCGCAAAATAAAATAATAATAATAACATGATCGTTATCATACATATAATACAGTCCACTAATTCAATTATATATAAAAACAACTCAGTACGAATACTCCGCACCGCAACCCGCAAACACCCACGAATGCAACCATCAACAAGAAGAAGGAACGTGCAAAAGGGGAGACGACAAAAATAAAAATTCCATTGACAAATGGGCATACACACAAACACATGCAATTGTAATGGAGCTCATTTTCGCGAAATTAAAACACAATTTTTTCATCGAAAACCTTAATAAACTGATATAAACTCACCTGAATCCTTCATTGCACACTAAAACCTCTACCTTTAATAAATAAAATGACATTACACGCACTTTAACAAATAAAATGTTTCAATTAAATACAGTACCGACTCGACTAAAATTAACAACACAACGAATTTACTACGAGAAACGCTAGTTACAGCAAGAGTGTTGCACTTTTAGTCAGCTATTGTGCAGTATGGGAAGGAAGGAGATGGAATGTTTTGTTGTTATTCTCGTCTCCGTACTCAGTTTTTGTCATATACATGTTTCAATTTCCATGTTATAATGTTTTCTCTATTTACATGTGAGCTGAAGAAGATAACCAGACACTTACTAGTTGAGAAGATGCTGAAGGCAATGATCAGAGGTGGCATAAGGGCGATCTACGTAACGTGACGTAACTGAGGAAAATTGCGAACGTCGTTCACAGGCGGGGAGAATGTTGTGTTCAAATTAAGTCAATTTAAGTCAATTAAATGTTATTAATCTATGTAGTGCAACTTGCCCATTCTGGTTAAAATTTATGTTGAATGTCAGAATATTGTCGATTATGAGAAATGTCATTTTGCTAATACTTTAATCATGTAAAATTAGTCATTCGTTTTCCAACCACTAATAAATCAAGTTGCAACCCAAGAAGTGCTTAATACTTTAATCAAATACGAATTCAAGTTATTAAATTCAACAAACAACACCCTGTTTAAATTAATTGAGTTAATTGTATAATTATATTCGAAAGCAGATGCACATCTATTAAAAGAGATTACATTGCATTTCTTAATATTTAATTTTAGGCGATTGACGTTGCACCAATCAATTATTCCATCCAGATCAGATTGAATCAAAGCACAGCTCTCAATACTTTTAATAGATGAAAATAATTTTAGATCATCCGCATATAGTAAGCATTGGCTATATTTGATCGTTGAGACGATATCATTTATAAAAATAATAAAAATCATTGGACCAATATGGCTCCCTTGCGGTACACCAGATGTGCAGTTAATACTTTTCGAAAGCGATGTTCCAATTTTTACGCGTTGAAAGCGACCAGTTAGGAATGATGAAATCCAGCGAAGCATTTCAGAGTGGATTCCAAATGCTTCAAGCTTCTCAAGGAGAATAAAATGATTGACCGAGTCGAAGGCTTTGCTAAAGTCTGTATATATTGCGTCAACCTGACGTTTGTTTTCCAACTCATTTAGAGTAAAAGATGAAAAAGAAGCCAAGTTGGTGATAGTGGACCGACCAGATACGAAACCATGCTGCGCGTCCGATAGGCACTCTTTCATTAAAAACTCAAGGTTGTTTTTAACTATGCTCTCAAAAAGCTTAGGAATTGCTGACAGCTTACAAATACCTCGATAGTTCTCAACATTATTTTTAGACCCAGACTTATGAATAGGAACGAGAAACGATGCTTTCCACTCAGTGAGAAACTTTCCCTCAAGAAGCGAACGGTTGAAAATAATTAACAGCGGCGCGCAAAGGCCTGGCACAATTCTTTAAGATAATGGCTGGAATCCCATCTGCTCCACAGCTAGAGTTTGGCTGGAGGGACTTTAGTGCTAACAAGACCTCTTCATAATTTAGTTTCCGAGAGCCAATATTGACATGGTTGCCCATATTTGTTCTTGAGTTGACAGGGCAGTTGTCGTAAGTATAGACAGATTGAAAGAAATTAGCAAAAAGTTCTAGTGTAGACTCCACATTAGATGATTTCACGTCCATGTAGTGCATTGTGCTTGGAATCCCAACTGATTTACGTTTCGAATTCACAAAATGCCAAAATGATTTGCTATCTTGCTCAATATTACGAGTACTACTTTCGATAGACATAATATAATTTTTGTGAAGAAACCTGCTAAGAGAAATAAATTCTTTGCGCAATTTGCTAAAATGCTCGTAATCATTAATATTACCCGATTTTTTAAACACTTTAAAAGCTTTGTTTTTTTAAATTTTTTAAATGGCTCAGTCTCTTATTATACCAAGGAGGCTTTGATAAGGAACGAGTTTCGGAAGTAGGGACAAATCTAGCAAACCCATTACCTAGTAATTCAACGAAGCGTTTGTACATGCAATCTAAGTTCATGTTGGACAGTTCATTAAACCAATTAATATTATTAAACAAATTATTAAGCTCAAAAAAGTTTGCTTTAGAAAAGTTTAAACGATTAACATTGTGCTTAGAATGTACAACAATATATTCATACATTTCAATTTCCATATATAATTCTTTATGGTTAATAGATTCAGTTAGTAGTAAAGCGAAAGGAACTTGTGTAACATTTGCTATAAATTCATCGCGGCAAACAAAAATTAAGTCTAATATCTTTGACAAAGAGTTTTGTATTGAATTAATTTGACTTAAGTTTAACGAATGCATAAAATCGATAAAACAATATTCATGAGGATGCTTAATATTATTAGCAATTAGAAATTTATCATACTCAAACCAAGTCCAATTTATATTAGTGAGATTAAAGTCTCCTAAAACACAAACATTATCTAATGCAGAGCATTTATTATTAACAGAATTGATATTATGTATATGCTTCTCGTAACACTCAATTTTACTATTGGGGGTTACATAACTAACTACAAAAAACATACGCGTTTTATTAAGACTGTTCATAATAATAGAAAACACAACTTGTTCAACTTCTGAAACTGGTAGCTTAACTTCTTGACCATCAAGATTAGTGCGAACTGCGACTATGATTCCACCTCCACGCTCAGCAGCAACTTTACACCGATCAAATCGGAAAACTTCATAAAAGCGATCATCAAATATTTCTTTTGAAGATATATCAGGATATAACCAGCTTTCAACAATAATAATGACATCATAGTGTAAATGACAGGATTTAAAGAACAGACTAGCAACTTTCGTTCGGATCCCACTTGCATTGTGGAAATATAGATAGAGAGATAGATAGATAGATTCTTTATTTTTTCATCATAAAGTTTATAAATTGGTATACTTAAGAATAAGGACATGGCAATACTGCCGTCTGCCTGAGATGACATTTCATAATATGATTTAAAAATAAAAGAAATAATAAAAAGCAAAAATTTTAAAATATAAAGAAAAGGAAAAAAGAAAAAAAAAAGAAAAAATGTTTAACAAAAGATATGAAGAAATATTACTATATAAAACAATGCTATCAATTTTAACGTGATTTGAAACACAAAATATTATACAATTTGGATAATTTGATTAGCTGTTTATACAAAATTTTATCAATTTTAACGTGATTTGAAACACAAAATAATACGCAATTTGGTTAGAAATAGCTGTTTATACAATATTATCAATTTTAACGTGATTTGAAACACAAAAGAGATATTATCAAATTTAGTATGATCAGCAACAAAACAATAAAAAGTTAGGTATAAAATTTGGTCAAAACTGCAATAAGTGGGTAATCGACTATGTTTAATATGTGAAACTGTTACGGTAAGAAAGAGCATGTTGGCAATATTTAAAGAGGCTGAGCCAGCCCATTGCTCCATTTAAAATTTCAAAAAGTTTGTCCAAAGATATAAAACTTTCCCGAAAATGCAACCGGCGAATTTCTTGTAGAATAGGACAAGCAGCAACGAAATGGTATATATCTTCATTCACTCTTCCGTTACATAGATCACATAGCTGGGGCAAGTCTGATCGATGAGGTATAAAGTTCAAATTTAAAATTTCAACTCTTGCTCTAAAAATAATACTTATAACCGAGGCTGAAAATTCATTACTAAAGTAAGAGACTTCCGAGGGCAGTTCATGGTTTAAATGACTATAAATAGCTCTTGAAGTAGATGAAGATGCTCTGGAAAGGTTATCCAGAAACATTTTGTGATCCACCTTAGCAATCACATCAGAAAACTGAGCCTGCCATTCGGTCACATTAGTTTCTGTTAAGTTTAAACTTGTTTCGTAAGATAAAGCTAGTTCGTTCCAGTTTTTAAACGGGGAAGCATTCACTCGAAGTAATTTTCTTAAGATGATTTTGTGAAGACAAGTTTCACTTCTTTTCATCACTCTAGTAATGAAGTTCGCATTTGCCTTCAAATTTTGTATATATATAGGGACTATTCCTGACTCTACATATATGGCGTAGTTGGGTGTTGAGTTAGGCAAACGAAATATCCTCTTAAAAAAGTTCCTTTGTACAGTTTCAAAAGCTTCGAAGTGTGTGTATCCGACGGGTTGGACGCCATATGCCATGCATGCATTTACTGTCGCGTTGAAAACTTTGTACTTGGACGTTAAATCAACATTTTGGTTCGAAAAAAACTTTGGCCACATTATATTAAGAGCCAATTTAGCTTCGTTGCTTTTTTCTTTGGAGTGCTTTAGATAGCTTAAATTGTAGGTCAAGAGGACACCCAAATATTTAAACTCTTGTAAAACCTCAATGTGTGTATTGTTTAGAGACCATTTTTCTTCCGCTCGCCTTCTTGATTGTCTCTTTTCAAATATAACAATCTTAGTTTTTTGGGTATTAATTTGCAAGCCCCAAGACTCGCAAAATGAACTTAGACGGTTTATTTGCAATTGAAGCGTGAAAGGATTATCAGCAAGCATGACTAGATCGTCCGCGTACAACAGGACTTTGATTATAATGTTAGCAAAATTAACTCCACCCGGAAGAAGCTCGCAGACATCATCTATGAACAGGGCAAATAATAATGGGCTGAGGATACAACCCTGAGGAACACCTGTAATTGTATCAAATCGATTTGAAAATGTGAAACCGTCCCATACCCTTGCATTTGTTGACGAAATAAGACTTGCATACACTTCGAGAAACTTTCTTGACAAACCAATGCAAGAAAGTTTGTATATTAAAGCTTGTCTATTGACTTTATCGAATGCAGCTTTAAAATCAACAAAGCAAGTGTATAGTTTCTTTTTTCTATCTATAAATTGTTGAGCAATGCTTGAAATGGCCAAGATATGATCCATGGTTGAAAAACCTGGGCGGAAACCGGCTTGAAAGATGCTCAAAAGACTGTTATCCTCAATCCATTTTGAGAGCCTTTCATATAGGATTGCAGTGAAAGTTTTTCTTATTGAATTTAAAATTGAAATACCTCTATAATTTTCCGCAGCGTTAGCATCACCTTTTTTAAAAATGGCAAAAATTACAGATTCGTTGAAACTGTTAGGGACACATCCATCATTGTACATTTTGTTATAGAAAGACACGAGGTAGTTTTTAAAATCAATAGTGCTGTTTTTATAAAACTCGACTGGTATGCCGTCTAGGCCAGGAGCCTTGCTGTTTTTCAATCTTTGGAGCGTTACTTCCAATTCGGGCAATGAGAATTCTAAATCCAGCTCGTTGACTCTAGTATCAGGTAGCGCGTAATCAAAGGTATGAAGGTCTTCATCAGCTGAGAGTAGAGTTTTAAAATGAGCTGCTAACGTCTCAGCTTCTAAAGAGAACTTCATACCCTGATTGCGCCCACCAAGATTGCGCACTGTCTCCCAAAATATCTTTGAGTTTGTGCAGTTTTCCAATTTCTTAGCCACGTTTTTTAAATAGGTGATTTTCTTAACTGAGCACATTTTTTTAAAATCATTATTAACGCGAAGATAGATGTTTTTGAAAAATTCAGAATTGGTCGTTCTAAACAGTTTTAAGTAAACGAACGAAAGTTTACGGAGATTTCTGCAATCCTTATCAAACCATAAATTTTTAGCTACAAAAGTGTGTGTACTCTTCAACGCAAAAGGGGCTGCGGTCTTTATAACCCGTTCTATACTTTCACATACCACTTCAGACGAGACTGCGGATTGTTGGGGCAGAGATAGTAAGTGCCGAGAAAGGAGGCTTCTATAGAGGGTTGCATTGTTCTCCGACCACTTCAGCTTATTAAAACTAGAAGGTGTAGCTTGCTGGTTTAACTCCTTTAGCTGAATTTTAATTACAATTGGAAAATGAGCCGAGTAGTTGACTAGTGCAACTTCAAAGTCATCGATAATGTTCAGCCAGTCCCCTGAAATCGCAGCAAAGTCAATCACGGATTGTCCCTGCCCGCTAACAAAAGTGAATTCGCCACATGCATCACTAATAGAAGACCCATTCAAAACAAATAGACCGAAAACTTCAAAAAATTCTGTTAAACTCCCCCCGTTGCGGTTATAAATTTTATCCTTAGAACATCTACTCTCGGCCAGTGCAACTCGTGCTCGTATAATATTGGCGGAAGAATTTTGATATTCACCAATCCTAGCATTTAAATCACCGACGATTAACACATGGTCAAGAGAAGTGTTATTCATAAATTCCACTAGTTCATCGAAGTCGCTAAGCCAATGATTGCAATTTAAATAAATAGGAATAATATAATAGTTTAGGTTGTTGCTAACCATATGAAAAATAATTTTAGATTCAATAATTTTAAAATTAATAAGATTACCCCATAAAGATTTTTTAATCCCATATAGAATACCCCCACTGGCTCTGTGGAAATATATCTTTAAAGTCTTTTTATACGACGACAGACGATTAATTAAGGTACTGCCGCCGTTTCCGATAAGTTTTTTGGTTTCACTGCATTGCATCGTTTCTTTTTTTAAATAGAAATGGCCTTATCTTGACACCATTTGGCCAGAAAGAGTATACATAAATTTTATTAGCGAACTCCACAGGAACTCCAATTTAAAAATTTGCAAACTTCGACTCAGATTCATCAAGCCTATTTAGTTTGTAGCACAATATCAATGACGAATCAATCGCAAGGGAAGTTGAAATGAATTCTCGGATTTCCTCAGCTGAGGTGGACACCAAGAAAGAACCGATGTGATACCATTTGTGATTTCTTACGATTTTGAGTCCATGTCGATTTAAGTTTGTCCCAACAATAACATTTTTCTGTTTAGCAAACTGATTAGTGACAATGCGTTGTGAGGAAGTCTTAGTACAAGCAGCAACAACAGCATCTACATCATCAACAGCAACAACAGCATCTACGTCATCAACAGCAACAACAGCATTAAGGGCGAGGCGGCATCAATAGAAATAGGTGAAGAAATAGTTTTGGGCGTGCAAGCAGACGAATTTTTCACAATTCGTTTCTTGGGCAAAGCGGCAGCTGCACGTAAGTTAGTGGGTGAGCATTTAATATTTTGCGAAGAAAGACGTGTAAAGGGCGATGAAGCAATAGACCAATAGATCGCAGTGTAATATACCCTAACTAAATATTATTATTATTATTACTATTACTTTAAATACGTGATTTATTTAACTAAAACTTAGAAACACACAACACAAAGTTGCATATCTATTTATTTCTATTGGAAAATACAATAGAAACTACCTCCTTGAACTGCAACATACATTTTTTTAAGAGCAACGCACTAAATATTTGTTGCTTTCTACCTATATAATTTTTATTTGTATGAATATTATGAAATTTAACATGGTATGCGTTAAAGAGGTATAAGAGCGGACATTTTCACTACAAAGATATAAATATAATATGAATATGTACTTGGTTGTATACATATATAATTTAATTTAATTTTTTGTTGAATTTATCCGTAATGGTCATTAAAATTGTCCGACAAAGTGGTAAAGTTCTATTTCGACATGTTTTTCGGGAATCCTAATTAACTTTGCTTTTATGTTTTTCAACGATAATTGCTAATTGCTCACTGAAATCAGTGGATGAAACGAAAATAGTCCCATGAGGCTGCAACTAGCAAAACTGAGAACTTGTGTAGGCAATGCAAGTAGTGGGGAGTTTTCGTTGATCTGTGGAATTATGGTTCATTTGAATGAGGAAACTAACAGCTATCAGGCTTTTATTTGGTATTAATTGTAAATTGTCATACTAGGTAAACAAATTTTTGTTACTCACAGAAGGTTCCAATTGGTAATATTCTGGTCTAATTGCTCGAAATGGTCATTATTGCATAAACAATACGATTCCCATTGGCACATGCATTTGGTTGACACTATTAGGCCTGGTTTTTGTGAAATATATGAATTGTTGCACAAACGAATGATCCAAAAAAACATATCAAGCGACCATGAATTTTTATTTGTATTGGAAATCACTGTAGGTATATGCTGTGGATATTATCAACAGTATCTGTCGATCGGGCGCAATGCATCAGTTCGATGCCCGCCGGGGCCAAGTACCATCTAGAGTCAACATACATCCAAGAGTATTGATTGTTATGAGAAGCTTCTCAAATTTGGCATTCGGATTCGGCTTAAAATTGTAGGTGTCTTCCACTTCGCAAAAGAAAGTGGTTGAAGAAGGTAGGTTTTAGGCCCTGTATATATAGGCATGAACGGCCCATATGCATCTGTCGTCAGAATGTTGTTGATTTTTATAGTGTAAATTTGAACATTCCTGTGAATACATTTTACAAAAAAAACCATTGAAAGAAAGTACAATTATACCATCATTACCCATCTAGGTGGGTCATAAGTCCATTGCGTATTTTTGGCCTGTGGAGTTATGACTCTGCACTACAGGTTTGTAAGAATGCATTCAATTTCCTTCTCTTTACGAGTACCTACACTATTCAGTGTAGGAGAAGGTAGTGTACCTTGGTCCGGATTTTAGTTTTTTGCCAATATTTTATGTGTCGTTTTTTCATTAGTTTTTCTTTTTTTTGTTACTACCTGAAGTCTTTTCTATGATATGGTGAAACTACCAAAAGGATATTGCTAACCATTCCTTAGAAAACTTTACTTTTATATGCTAACCTCAAACGGTCCAAGGTACAAGACATGATTGTACCTTATTTCACGGAGTATTGTACCTTGGACCGAAAATATTATTAAAAGTTTTCCTATAGCTTAAAGGTGAAAACTTTAATTTATTTCAATAAAAAGTAAAAGTGGTAGCATTCTTTATTTATTTCAAAAAAAAAGCAAAAAAACAAACCATTATCTTAAAGTTTTTATGCTTGATTAAAAAAAAATTATTTCAAATAATAGTATTAAATAAAAAAAACTCTTTTACTAAAAAAAACTTAACAAAGGACTTCAATATTATTTTAAAACTTACTTTAAGGGAACAACATAAAAGAAAAACAAATTTATCACTTCAATATTATTTAAAAATTTTCATTAAAGGACAAACCAATGGTCCAAGGTACACGCGCTATGATAGGTCCAAGGTACACTTACGAGTACACCACTTTAGCCAAACAAATTAGATTTTAACGTAGTATTCAAACCGCATACGAACGACAATGGATTGAAACCAGACAGATAAATAAAATGTGTTCCTACCAAAAGATTAAAGTAGCGGAAAAGAGACAGAAAACTAAGCACTACATAACTTCAGAAAAGAGATAAAAAAAATATTTTTTCATTGATAACTATGTTTATTTTTTTTTCTGCCGACTCGTGCAGCTGTGCCTTCAAAAAGAAACTGAGAAGACACATGAACAGAAGATCAACATTTCACAGAAGGACCGGTTTTTGCGTGCATTGTATTTTTCAGAAAATTGGCACTCGGACCAAGGTACAATCGAACCAAGGTACACTACCTTCCCCTACTCATTTTCTACACTGAAAATGAGTACCCATCCTAAAGGCACAAACAGTGTACAACATTCGATCGTCTTATTATGAAGTGAATAATCCAGTTAATTTCTCTCCTTCTCGTGGGGGATTCATTCAAGATTAACTAATTGTAGCACATTGCGTACAACGAGTACACCGAATGTAGTGGGTGGGTTTGTCTCCTTTGACTTTGATCGAGTGTAGGTGAAATTAATATTGAACATTCGTTTATTAGTTACAGCTATACTTTTTTTTTGATAAATGGAAATAAATGATGAAAGTTAATTTTCATAGTTTAAGAAATACTTATACATATTTATGTACCAACTTACATTCACATTAATGTTAGGATTGAACAAATGATTCCGGAATTTCAGTGGTAAACGCAACTGGGTTGTTAAATAATTCAGATATGAAAGCGAAAATTGTAAGCGGTGAGCATCATTACCACAATCTATAGTCGTTTAGTCTTAATATTCTGTCCCCTTTTGATTTCAGTAGAAATAACAAATTGTCATTGAATGCACTGAGTGTACTAAATTTGAAGTGAACTAAAATTAGAATACAAAGAGTACTCAGTGTACACTGCGAAGACTTAGAATACTCAGTGAAGTATACTCGTTTTATGTGAGTACACTGAACTGAAGGTTTTGTTGTCTTTGGGTGAAGTACTCACTCATTTCAGATATCAGGCAATTCGTTCATTTCATTTTTCACAATGTAAGTTCAATGAATAGAGTACCCGAAAAAATTTAAAGTCTTAAAACTGCTTGCGAGACATTCATTGCAGACCTTTACTATGCACCATGGTAAACTAGCTTTTACATCCGAATTAATCTACCTAGCATTTGATTAACTTTAACAATCCAGTACCTACCGCAATGATATTATTACAATATGGTAAAATTGGACAATTTTCGTACGAGAGATTGCGAGAGTCCGAATTTTGGTCGACTCGAATTTATTTGTTTTTAATTTTGTTTTATATAATAAAGCCGTTGTGGGTTCCATATACTACACCGCAGTTCTGCGTCTATCATTTCTATATTGAAAGATTCATATCAAACGAACACACCATCATATAAATTATATATGTCTCTAAATGCATCGGTTCACTAAACTTGCTTTCTGCTTTTCATCAGCACCATGGTAAAGCTGAAACTTTTCCGCTTCTGCATACAGAATGATGATGCCAAAGAGAAACCAAAGACTTTGTTGTACCTATATATATATACATATATACAACACGTAAGTCAAATACTTGCTGACATGCATTTGTTTACGGGTGTAATGGCATGGAAAAACTTCCATTCAATGCCAGAGTGCAAGTACTTCGCACTTATTTTTCTTGATGTAAGTCTTCTTTAGCCAGCATCCAGCAGGACGGGTGTTTTATATTTACTTTGTTTGTAAGAATTTCCATTTGCACTCTCTGTTACATGAAAATACACATTTAATTGAAATAAATGTCAAACAGTTGTTTTCACGTTTCATGCAACTCAAGCACAATTTATTTATACAAGGTGGCGCAAAAGTAATCCTCCTATCAGAAAATGCTATAAATTTTGCGATTGGCCCCTAATGTCAGTTCTGTTTTGACATTTGTGTAGTAAACACATGCGAAATACACGTTAATAAACAATGTTACGGTACACTGCTCCAGAACGCGGAATATTGGTGACTATTTATTTGAGCAATAATCGGTCGGTGACCAAAAAACATCGGAAGGTTATTTTTGCGCCACCTTGTACTTATTTCTCACTCTGGCATTTAGTTCAATACGTCAGGGATAATCCTTTTGAATTCGGGAGTACATATAACAAAGATTATTTTTTTGAAACATTAATAACATCATACCACCATCAAACTGTGAATATGCCGCACATCAGTACGGCATTAGGTAAATTTTTTATTTGAATAAAGATTGGGTTATACTATTAAAGCGGCTATCCGGAAACATTTATTTAATTGGCTACTCATTACCGGACAAACGCAATTGTTTGATTTGATTCGACCGTCAACTAAATATTCCATATACACTCATTTTCACTTGATTACGAACAGGTATTTTTTGGTTTAATTTTACGATATTTTTTAAATCCTTCGATAATCTGGGAAAAACCAAATGCAATATCAAAGAAGTTATGTTAATATTGGGATTAAGTGGATAAATTAAATTTGTATGCTGCTTTTCCCAATAAGTCCTTTTTTCTTTTTACTTGATTACGACCAGTAACTAAATCTAAGCTTGTTATCATATCAGGAACCTTAGTTCAAAACATAATTTTATAGAAACAACAACCATGGGTAAAAAAAATTCATTAACTAAGGAGGAAATAGGCCAAATTCGAGCTCACCAGGAACAAGGCAAATGTATCCGTTTTATAGCCGGTAAGAATGGAAGAAGACCAACTTCTGCGCCTTTCCTTAGATGGAATAGCTTTATAGGAACGAAAGATTACCGTATGGCAGTACAAGAATGATGGGTCACAATTCTTGTGATGGAATCAGGCAGGGCATGAAACTCATTATAAGTTGAATGTCTGTCCAAATTTGGGCTTCAGTAAATAAAACAGTGGTGTATTAATTTACTATGGAAATTACATTTTAGCCAAATGAAATAAAATTCCGGATTGGAACATTGCCCATATTGAGGCTGAAGTTGGTAGGTTACGTCACTATGTTATAAACGGCAAGACTCTGATGGGAAAAGAAAAATGTCACTCAGTTGTAACCTGGTAGACTAAACTTCATTAAATCGGAGTCAACGCTAATCTGTGCTTCACTTAGTGGCAAAACAGCTGGATTGATGTGGAAAACATGGGCGTATAATAAAAAAAAAAAATGTTTCTTAACCCATAGATGTTGCTCACATCTACTTCAAAGTTCTTACACATTACAAAAGACAATTATGATTAAAATACAAACTACCACGCTATCTACCTTAGCAGAGCCGTGAAGTGAAGATCTGCGTTGGATTTATAATACAATTTACTACAGGTGTTATGCCCGTACGGTCATTTGCTTTGGTCCAACAAAATCAACACCACCACGACTTGATCTCCGCCAGATGCTGCCTCTACCCAACTATTACCAGTGCACACACGAAAATTATACGGCACCTGCAAAAACCAAACAAAAGCAGCAGCGATGTTTATTGCTTTTGTTTTTTGGCACTTGCTGTCGATAATTGTTGATCGCTTCAGCGAAACCGAATTAGAAGCAAAAAGCAAAAAGCGTGCGCAGCTAAAAAAAAAGAAAATTACAGAAAATCTGAAAGTCTGTATTGGGGCAATAAAATTCGGGCTATCAATACCTGTAGTCATTGTATATACACTTTATAGTAGTGCCATCATTGTATATACACTTTATAGTAGTGCCATTCCAGGCAGACGGCAGTATTGCCATGTCCTTATTCTTAAGTATACCAACTTGTAAACTTTATGATGAAAAAATAAAGAATCTATCTATCTATCTATCTATCTAGTAGTGCCATCATTGTATATAAACCTTATAGTAGTGCAACCGTGCGTAAACGACGATACGCCACCAGTGCGCATTCGCCCGCAACAAATCATAATAGTCTAGTTCTACACCATTCTCGTGCTGGGAATATGAGTAGGAGGATGATGCAGGTAGTGGTGGTGGTTGGCAAAGCAGGTTTCGTGTAGATTTATGGTATATTTTTTGTTTGCTTTGATGGAAGGGGTATGTTATGTTTTCTGGATTTTAACACAATTGGTATGTGTGTGTATGATCGTTGAAGGAGAGTCGCATTTCAGCTAATGTGAGGATTCTCAAATGATTTTCTTTATAATTCGTATTTGCAAGTGAAAAATCGATATTCATATTTAAAGGCAGGGGCGATGGTGGATAAAGAAAGGTGGGAGAATTGTCGTCGAGTAGTTGATGGTATATTATTTGTTGGCTTTGATGAATGTTTGGGGTAGGTTATCGTATTTTGAAATAGACCATCACAGTCACCTGTAACTTGTTTTCTTTGTTTTTAATACAATTGGTGTGTATGTTCACATCGGTGAAGGAGATTCGCATTTCAGCACTGAGGATTCCCAAATGGTTTATAAACCATATTTGCATGTGAAAAAATATTAATTGAGGCAGAGATAAAAAAAGATAAGACAAATTATAGTGTATTCCCAGCTACATTGCGAACGATCCTTAAGGGTTTCCACTTTAAAAAGAAAATCGTGGATATTTTCGGACCCGTCGAATGCAATTTGCCACTTTTCAATTTTACAAACTGAACTTACTAAAGAAGTTTTTTGACTTATTGGTGGTGCTTGTCAGAGTTGCACAGTGTGACAAATCGCTGATTTAGCTTGGTTTAATAAGGAAAATGACATGCACAAAATTAAACAAAAACCGGTTAAGCCTCCTACGTAATGACTGTGCAATTTTTTTCTTGTTGCTTAGTGCAACAAAAAAAAATCATCTCAAACTCCAAATTGTATATAATATTTTTTATAAGAAGGTCAATTTGAAGAGAAAGTGTTTATATCGGTTTTAATTGGTTCGCGTATATTTTATAGCTTTTTTTTACCTTTTCTCGATAAGTTAAAAGTCAATTGATATAAAAGTAAGTTTTTCTTACATAATTAAAGATTTTGTTTAAAAGGTATAAGGGGTAAATGAAAGGAAAATTTATAGATAAAATATGTGTTTTTTATATTCATTGGACGAAAAGTATACCTAGTTGTTCAGTGTTGTCCAAGTTGGAGACCGTGTTTGTTCCAAAGCCTTGCATATGCACTGCTAAAATGTGTTTCAACAAAATTTTTCGTTTTTTAGGATGCCCATGGAAATCACGAAAAAGCAAATTTTTTATGTTTGGATTTCTTAATTTAAAATTAAGCGCTTAGATGCTGTTTCTGCTTTTGTTGTGGGTTACTTTAGCCATGTAATGTTTTCTGAGGCTGCAACAAAGTTAATCAAATTAACCTTTAAAACTTTATGTTTAAGATTTGACGAGACATGGGCCAAAAGTGGTCGGCATAGAGAGCGCTTCGAAAATTCAAATTCTCTGTGGCTAAATGAAAATCTAACACTACCACAACATATCTTAGATGAAATACCTTCTTCATCTAGAGTAGGAAGACCGAAAAAAAAGTTATAGATTAGATGCCAAGTTGCGGCAGGTAAAAGACCAAGGCAGTAAAGAAAAAGTCAAAGCCAGAAAATAACTAATCCAAGAAAAATTTACAAGAGAAACAGGGTTATTGGTAGATATGCCAACTCAACAGTCTGGCAATCCTAATGACGGGAACAAGGCTAGACGATTTTTTAGAGATGATGAAAAGACTGCCCAAATTACAGTGATAGATAAAGAAATTATCAAAAAGTTTCATATCATCTTAGAAGCTCTTGGGCCTGGGTTCCCAATAGATGCAGATGCTTTTGAAAATTATGCCTGGTATTTTAAGCCAGTAAGTGTGCATAAGGTCTTCTTTCATGGAAAACAAATAATTTCTACTGTATACTTCCAATCGGACAACTTTCAGAAGAAGCGCAAGAGGCAAGAAACAAGGAAAATAGAAGGGAACTTCTTACCAGAAAAATATCACGTGTAGATACAAATACTGACCCCTTAAATCGATTGCTTATAACCTCAGATCCATTCTTAGCAAGTCTAAGATACTTTTCGAGAAGAATGAAAAGTGTCATGGAACATGAAGTCTTGCAACTTTTAGATGTACCAAATAATTAAAAAAATTAAAATAAGCTGGTGTTTATGTATTGTTTTGTCTTGAAATTTGTAGTCATAATGTTAAATAAAATTTGTTATATTCTATTCTGTGAACAATTTCAATTAAAAAATAAAAACAAAAAAAATAATTTTAATTAAATTCCGCTAAATCAGCGATTCGTCACACTGTGCGTTGGGGCAAAAACGAAACGTTATTTAAAAAATGTTCGAAGTGAGAACGAGCGTTCGAAGGTCTCGTAGGATTCACATTGGGAGTATTTAAATTCAAATTGTCCAATCTTCCAACTAAGGTATCTCTAATAGACTGCATTTCACGAATGAAAACTCGTTGGTTTGCCTCGAGTATTCGTTGAAATTCTGACGTAATAGCTCTTATGTCAGTGGCCTCTTCTTGAACAGGTGGAGGATATCCCTTAATATCTCGTCGCTCATTATTGTCTTCACTATTGTGGTTACTTGCCTGACCGGTTTGCATTGCTGCAGGAGGGTTAGTACCAGCTGTGGTAAAATATTATCCTGGCTTAAGCGTACACTATCCCCAGGTGGAGTACGACTAACTATTGGCCTGGATTCCATTGCTTCCGAACGGGTAGTTATATTTCGAAAAGTGGACGAATTTCTCAAATTACTCGGTCTTCCTCTAGAACGTGAATGTGGAACTCTATTATCCATAATAGGAAATTTCGGATTTTAAATACAACTTCAAAAACTTTTAACTTTCAATATCTTTTAATAAATCTGTATTAAAAAAAAATGAATACCTACATGCATAATTTGGTGTCAGCGCGGTCAGTGCTAAATTCAATATTAAATTTGATAAGATTAGATACAATATGCTTAAGAGCAAGATATCTATAGTAAACAGACGGACTGTGCAAATCAATGCACACAATACGAACAATACTGTATATAATTGGCAACTACAGGTAATATAGTAGCAACATAGTTCACTGTTATAACTACCAGACAA
The DNA here is from genome assembly GCA_949715645.1 of Portevinia maculata. Taxonomy (NCBI): domain Eukaryota; kingdom Metazoa; phylum Arthropoda; class Insecta; order Diptera; family Syrphidae; genus Portevinia; species Portevinia maculata. Next base: position 39,446,570 of record OX454525.1, read on the forward strand.
TACTTACATACTTCCCAAATGAAATGTACATAGTAACAACGCTAAAGTCTGGGTTTATCCCTCGGAGGCATTTATACAATATACAACCGCTACAATTGCGTGAGAGATAAGCGGCTCGTTCCTTCGCGTGGGTCAGTCACCTTGACGTGCGTACCATCATTGCATTCGATGGTGCCGGTGCGAAGGCTTGAGGCGTAGGTTCAACGGGCTATGCTGTCTAAGGGCCACCCATGACAGACAGGCTGTTGACGAGCGTTTACCAAGTACTGACCAGGACTCTACGTCCCCTCTCTCCCCCCTCTCTTTCTTGAGACGTAAGTGTGGTACATGTACTACTTTGCGGCCTCTACAGGACAGCCCGTTCTTTTCCCTCTCCCCCTCCTTATCCCATGGGCTGGACGTAAGGTGTCATACGACCCGTGCCGAGAGTCAACCTGGCTGAGGGCCCAGTCTATCAAATAGCTCAGTCGTGTACGGAGTATCCGGATACCTGGCGACCTCCGGATTAACCAGCCTTATCTGCACAATGCGGATCTCTGTGCAGATGGACCTTTTTTCTCCGCGACTCGTGGGATCTCAATATGAACCTTAAAAAACATAAACAAACAAAAACAAAAAATTTTATGTACGATTCCCTTTTCAAACCGGACGGTAGTACGGCGACCAAGCTGTCTACCGGCATAGCTCTTATGGCACCAGATAGTGTTGGAACTGTGGACATTCATGGTCCCTCCACTAGTGGTTGCGAGCTCAAAAAATCCTTTTCCGAGAGAGAGAGGACTGGGAATCATGGTCCCCCCTCTGCCGACCCCACCAAGTCAACAACTTCGCTCATTGCTAATACGCTGTCTGTAGAACGGACTGTGGCAACTCATGGTCCTTCTACGGTCGGCAATAGCGTTGCCCCCAAAAAACCTGTTGGTGGTGGGACTGTGCATCATGGTCCCTCCACGGTTGGCAAAAGCGCTGCCCCCAAAAAACCTGATGGTGGTGGGACTGTGCATCATGGTCCCTCCACGGTCGGCATAAGAGCTGCCTCTAAGAAACCTGATGGTGGTGGGACTGTGCATCATGGTCCCTCTACCAACACAAAGCGTCACCATAATCCGTCCACGGCGTCATACAAACACCGACGTAACGCCATCCGAATCCAGCGTATGTGTGGCACCATCGCGGAGAAGGATAGGATGCCAGCACAAATCGCCAAACTGGACTGGGCTCAGCAGATCGTTAAGGCCTGCGACCCGTCGATCAAACGCCAGAGGTCAGTGGAAGGAACCAGCTCGGTTCCCAAGAGGCAGAGAGTGCATAACACCGGCATCCCACTGTCACACCTCACAGATCTTTCAGTGACATCTTGAAAGACAAAATTGTGGTCGCAGTCATCGACCGCAATGACATCGACGGGTCTATAACCCATGAGAAGTGGGATATGGTCAAAAGAGCGCTTTCGCGCTCCTTCTTTTCCTTCATAAAAAACCATCCCGGAACTCCTCCGCTTACACATGAAGGAGGGTGGCATCAAGGTCACATCAAATTGGTCGCGTGTGATGATCAAAGATCGGCCGATCTCTACAAGCTTGCAATAAGTAGGCTTGGAGAGGTGTGGCCCGATGCAAAGCTCGAGGTTGTTGCAAGGGAGGACATCCCCTGCCGACCAAGATCTCGTATTTGGATCACTGCGGATCCATCCACCCCTGAGGACATCCTGGAAGTCCTGAAATTCAGCAACCCTTCACTTCCGACCCACAACTGGAAGGTTGCCAAACTGGAAGAGCTGAAGGGCGATTACAGATGTGTCGTGGTTGTACTCAACCAAGAAACCCTGGCTCCTCTGGCCAAGAACGACTACATCATAAGATTCGCATGGGACGACGTCAAAATGCGGGTCTATAAAAAGGATGAAATGGATGCGGGTAAACTTCCCCCTCCTCCTCCTCCTCCCTCTGACTCTACGATCGTAGTCTCAGATCCTGGGGCTTCAATCTCCTTCCCCTCTTTAGAGGACGATGAACCCTCGCTTACCAACGAATCACCATCCATAACCGACGCTTTGTCAGATATGGAGACTGATGATCAAGATCAGGATAAGGCTCTTCTGAGTGAAAACGAGCTTCTCAACTCGTCCTCGGAATTGGAAGGCCTGAATAATACCGTGGTGGAGGCATCTCTGCCTGATTGTAGCGAAAATGCTGAAGTTAGTTCAGATTAACCTCCAACACTCCATAAAGGCTTCGGCCGCACTTATTCTTCGTCTTACCAAAGGCGCAGAAGACATCGTCCTGATACAAGAACCTTGGTTCGAGGACTCAGGACTCCTGGATACTACTCACTGTATGTGACCGATAAAGGTAAACCTAGATCGTGCATACTAGTGAAAAGTAATATTAATGCTTATTTACTCCCTAATTTCAGCGATCGAGATACAACTGTGGCAAGAATAGAGACCGCTAGTAGATCATTCTGGCTAGTATCAGCGTATCTCGCCCACGATCAAGTGGGACCTCTCCCTGGTGATAACCTACAGAGGTTGATCGAAGAAGCAAGGAGGCAGAAAGCTGACCTCATATTGGGGTGCGATGCTAACGCTCATCACACCGTATGGGGCAGCACAGACATCAATAACAGAGGTGAGTCACTTTTTGAATATCTCTTACGTACTAACCTCATTGTTTGTAACTCAGGTAATGAACCCACCTTCATTACCAAAAACCGACAAGAAGTCCTTGACATCACTCTTGTCTCCGATACCATCAACGACATGATTACGGGCTGGAAGGTTTCGGCTGATCACTCTTTTTCGGATCACCGCTATCTTCTTTTCAACCTAAGCGTTGAGCCTCCATGTCAACCCATTTTCCGAAATCCTCGGAAAACCAATTGGCCCTTATACAGAGACACATTACATAATCGTATTAAATCTGTACACTTAAGTCCACCCTGCGACTCCAATGAGCTCGACAATAAAGTCGATGAACTCACCCTGGCCCTTAACGAAGCAATGGCGGAATCCTGCCCGCTCGTACAACCCAGGGGTAAGAAGAAGCCTCACTGGTGGACCCCTGAGCTAGGACCACTCAGAAAGGAGTGCAGAAGACTCTTCAATCTTGCTAAAAGCTCAAAAGCAATAACCGATTGGGACTCCTATAAGGAATCCCTCATACTATACAAAAAAGAACTAAGGAAAGTAAAAAGATCCTCATGGAGACTCTTCTGTGGCAAAATAGAAGAATCATCTGAGGCATCAAGGCTAAGAAAAATCCTCTCTTCTAATCCAATTATGCCTAGCTGCCTTAAGAAGGCAGACGGCTCTTGGACGACATCTAGCGAGGAATCGCTCAATCTGCTACTTGACACTCATTTCCCAGGCAGCTCTAATATTACCGGCAATTTACGCCCTTGCAGGTCAATTGCACAGGTAACTTACTCTCACGGTCTGATTACTAGGGAAAAGCTGACTTGGGCGCTACATAGCTTCAAACCCTTCAAGTCTGCAGGACCAGACGGCATAATACCTGCCGAACTACAAATGTCAGCGGATATCATCCTGCCTGTGCTGGAGATGATCCTGAAAAGCTGTCTAGACCTGGTTCATATTCCCCGGGCTTGGAGAGAAGTTAAAGTGGTTTTCATACCCAAGGCTGACAAATATTCCCACGTCAGTCCAAAGGACCTCAGACCCATTAGTCTATCTTCATTCCTCCTCAAAACGCTGGAGCGATTGACTGATATCCATCTTCGCATGAACATAAATCCGCAATTATTGTCTGCGGCTCAGCATGCATACCGTAAGGGAAAGTCGATGGAAACCGCTCTTCACTCCTTAGTACGCACTATCGAATACTCTCTTCATCACAAAGAGTATACCATGGTTTCTTTCCTTGATATAGAAGGCGCCTTTAACAACGTTAACACATCTGCAATCGCAAATGCACTGACAGAACTGAAGGTGGATAGCTCGCTTGGTGAATTGATTAATCTACTGCTTGAAAGTCGGATTATTAATTCAAAACTGCCCGTTGCATCTGCTAGGAGGTCTGTCAGTAGAGGCACGCCACAAGGCGGTGTTCTTTCTCCCCTTCTCTGGAATTTGGTGGTGAATAAACTACTGATAAACCTGGAAGGGGAGGGCTGCAGGGTGATTGCCTATGCGGATGACGTTGCTATAGCCGTCTCAGGAAAACACCTCAATACCATTAAGGAACTCCTGCAAAACGCTCTTAACAAGCTAACGAGATGGGCTAATCGGTGTGGACTGGGCGTTAACCCCCACAAAACCGAGTTGGTCCTCTTTTCCAGGAAATATAAAATCCCACATATTGACCCTCCCTCTATTAGCGGTACAAGCTTAACCTTCTCTGAGGAAGCAAAATTTGTGGGTCTAATCTTCGATAGGAAGTTAAGTTGGAAACCCAATATACAAGAAAGAGTCAAGAAAGCTACAGTAGCACTTTTCTCTTGCAAAAAAGCCATTGGCAATAAGTGGGGTATACAACCCCGTATTACGCATTGGCTATATACAGCGGTGGTTAGACCAATTCTTACTTACGGGGTGGTCGTCTTGTGGACTGCCCTGGATAAAGCTATAAACCGCGACAAACTGGGCAAAGTCCAGCGATCAGCGTGTCTGTGCATTAGCGGAGCACTCCGTACTACCCCCTCCGCTGCACTGGACATTCTGTTACACCTGATACCCCTTGACATTTTCAGCATGCAAACAGCGGCTTGTTCCGCTGTCCGCTTAAAAGCTACCTCACAGTGGACCAACAAGAAGATTGGCCACTCCATCATTTTGGACTCCTTTAAGTCTCTACCCAGAAACATAGACTACACCATACCCCATCTGCAGTTCGGAAAAAACTTCCAAATCACCATTCCTTCCAGATCATTCTGGGATGATGATGCATTTGCAGAAGATAAATCGATCCACTTCTACACCGACGGATCTAAAACCAGCGTGGGGTAGGTGGGGGCGTTTTCTCAGAAAAGCTAAATCTTAGCCTCTCTTTCCGTCTTCCAGATTATTGTAGCGTGTTCAAGGCGGAAATTTTAGCGATAAAAGAAGCCCTGTCGTGGCTAAAGAGGAATGTGATATCCTCAAAGGATATCCGTATCTTCTCGGATAGTCAGGCAGCGATTAAGTCCCTGGACTCAGTCTCTTCAAATTCCATCGTAGCCCAAGATTGCCGCTCATCTCTCTCGGAGATGGCAGAGCAGTTCAACATTCACCTCTGTTGGGTGCCGGGACATAGAGACATTCCAGGTAACTGTAAGGCAGACGATCTCGCCAAAAAAGGAACCACTTTACCTCTTTTACCTGATAAAGGTTCTTTAGGAATACCAATCGCTACATGCAAACTCTTGCTCAAGCTATCAGCAATCGAGAGAACAAACCTTAGGTGGACATGTAGCAATACTTGTCTAGCGACTAAGCGAATCTGGCCAAAGCTGGATCTGCGACGCTCTAAGTGTCTAATCTCATTAAACCGACTGCATATTAGCTCGACCATAGGTGTTATCACAGGACACTGCTTAATAGGCAGGCACGCCTCCAGACTTGGCATGCACTCAAACGACTTCTGCAGAAGCTGCATGGACGAGGAGGAGGAGGAGACTGTACTTCACCTTCTCTGCACATGCCCTGCACTCTCCCACAAAAGAAATCTCCACCTAGGGGACTTCTTGTTTAACGACACAAACGACTTAGCCAACACTGGCGTTAGAAGTCGTTCGCGCTTCATAAGAAGCTCCCATTGGTTCAACGAGCAGTGAGGGAATCCCCAGATCTGTGTGGTACCACAATGGACCTAATCTTGGTCTAAGTGTGTCGGCCTTAGCTGACAGCCACGTCAACCTAACCTAACCTAAAAGCGGCTCGTTCAAGGCGGGGAGAAGCTGAGTTCCTCCGTTTTAGTACCGCAATAGCGGAAAGGGATAAATTCGATACGGAAAAGCAATTCGCCGAATATTGGTGGCTTTTTGGGTGGGGTCAACATGCCCTCCCAAGACGGTACATTACTCTAGGTAATATCTTCTTAGTTTATAAGTTAGACTAAATTAGCTAGTGCATTTCTGGGAGAGGCCGGGCTCGTCAACTCGTGGTGGTACTTCTGGGAGGTAACTGACGCAGTAAGGCTTCGCGTGTGGACGTTGACGACTACCGGGCATTCGGAAAGTAATTGCGATTTTGATCACTTGCTGCGCAAGGCAAAGAGTGTTCAGAATCCTATTTATACTCGTAGTTAGAAAACGTTAAGAAGTTCAAGCAAGTAAAATATAGAATATGAAAACATAAATGTTAGATTAATTCGTTAAATAGTTTTTAGGCAGAAAGGCAATAATTAAACGGTTATAGTTAAGTTTAGAACGTTCGCATAAGGTTTAACCTTTTTTGTCTAATATGTTAGTTGATATTTAATAATCAATAAAAATAAATTTAAAAATCAAAAAAGTCTCTTCTTCTTCTAACAAAATTATAGGGCTTTCAATAACAATTATGAATGAATGATTCTTTTCTATAATGAGATAATCAATTAACAAATTTCAATTGTTCACCGATACCCTACGGCACCTATTATTACAAGCTGAACACTAGCGGACAAACTCTTTCATGTCTCTGCTACTATTAATAATTATCTCCTATCTCTGCCTGAATAAATTATTTTTCACATTCATATTCGATTTTTTTAAGAATTGTCACTGCTGAAAAGCTGAGCATCTTTGAATCAAAATGCAAAAATAGTTTTGATTTCTCAGAGCAAAGGAGAAGAGAAGAAAATTACATTTCGATACAAAAGGCACTAATCAACCTCTAAACTTTCATCTTATGCATCCTCTAATCAACGTTGATTAAATTTTATAAATAAAGTTTTTGCAGAGGCATATTACAGCCTGCGTAACTTTCTGAACGTTTATGAATAAGGCTGTTACGATACTTTTTTTGCTGATCTTACGAGTAGAGAAAATAGCTAATGAGAAAATGTGATTGAAAAATCGATTCATATAAAAGGGAGTATGTTCCGTTCGACCCAGTCTTGGGCTTTCGAAAACGAAACTATATGCAGTGTTAAGAAACGTCAGAGTTTGAAACAACCACCGCATGGGAGCTGGAAGCGACGAATGCAACTTCTGATACGTAGGCATACCTATCTGCTCATCGGTTAAACCGAGACAATTTACAATTAAGATAGCACACATCAACTTCACGTAGATCAATCTTAAAGGGTTAAAGAAACTTCCATCAGTGAAAAGGATCTTTCAAATTTAATAATTGTCAAATCAAAATTTCTATATAAAATAGTGTTCTTTCTGATTCCAAAGCTCAGAAATAAAGTTAATTTTATTACTATTTTAGTCAGTGGCAGGATTCGTTCTTTATTAATGTGGGGTCTCTTCTTGCTTATCAAGCAATCGTGCCAAGTGGAATTTATAATTAACTCTTTCACTTATTGAAAATTCCAATATAAGTTAATTTTTTTAATGATCCGTCAGGCATTAATTACAAAAATTATTAATCCAACAGCAGTTTAAAAAAAAATATTTAAATTTCATTATACCTTTATTATTCGCATTTACAATGCATTAATAGATTCAGGTATTTTTAAAGGAATCCGAAGCAGGTACCTCAACGCCATAGCGAAAATAAAAAAAATGAAAGTGCAAACTGCTCACACATAATGTTTTCTCATCGTCGGACATGTATGAAAAATGTTGTACTGAAAACTATTGAATGATGATACATGTGGTATACATATTATATCACCATTCAATTAAATTATAAACATAGGGACGGGCTACAGTCCGCTTGGGCGAACTGTTGGATACCCTATTCTTATTCCTATCCCTCATAAATGGGCGTGAAAAAGGTCTAAGTATGGTTGAATTGTTAAGAACGCTCTTATTTTGTTATATAACATTTAAAGGATTTTATCAAAAAAAAAACGCTCCCTAGCTCAAACTTGGGTGTTTCAATAAAATTGTTTTATTTAATTGTGGGCGTGTCAGTAGGCGGATTTAAAAAAAATTAACACATGAGCATAAAGGGCCCCTAGAGAGTATATATTATAAATTTCAGCTCCCTAGCTCAAACTTTGAATTTTCAAAAAAAAAAAAATTAACAGTGGGCGGATTTTGAAAATATTTACACATGAGCATAAAGGGCCCATAGAGAGTATATATCGTGGGCTTGCAAGCAGAAAGCACTAAGTCAAAAATCATAGTTTTGAGTAAATTGATATTTAAGATTTGTTTTCTCGTGAAAATTCAATACTAACGGTTTTAAGTCAATGGATTCCATAAAGTACAAAACTGGTATCGTGACATAAGATTCCAATAGACAATTTCATTTTTGGATAAGCGAAAACAAAAATATCTACGCATAATTGAAAAAGCCGCTGACATAGTGCTTTTTACCTGAATTGATTAGGTATGCAATTAATGTTCTTGTATATACATAATTTGAAAACAAAAGCCCTAAAAAGAAACAATCTTAGTCTTAAACAGCAATTTTTTTATTTAAGCGTAAGAATATTAACAAAAGAGCTTTAATAAGAAATAGCAATGGAAGAAGTACATACTAAAATCAAAATTATAGAAATAATAAGAATAAAAGTAGGAACTATTCACTATCACTTTCTTGTAATACGTCAGGTTCTGGCAAGTAGTCTTTTGTTTTAAGTTGTGAAGGCAAAGATGAAAACCAGGAATGAAATATTTCGGGAACCACTCCTTTTTCGCACATTTCGATTAAATCTTTCTTTTTAGCTTCGCTTATTTTAAGTGGTTCTTAGAGTTTAGGCCACTCTTTTATCGGAAGATATTTTGGAGCAGCATTTCTTCCTCTTCTTGAAATATTTACCACGTTCATAGTTTTAAAATTGTCATCATAGTTATATTTAAATTGGAGAATTTCGGGTTTATTTTTTTCGTATCGGTACCATTTTATTTTAAGCCAATTTACTTTTTGGCCATTGGTGTCCACGTGTTTATTTTTAATAAACTTTTCGGCTAATAACTTTAATTTATAGAAATTTCCAAATTTCATTTCTACAGCTTCATAGGGAAATTTTTTTGGCACACGAACTCTCGCAGCTCTGAATATGTTAAGCCAGTCATTGACGCAATAAATGGGCACGAACTTTTTTTGTTTTTCTATCGCGCTATGCATCGAATCAACTTCCATATAAGAGTGACCACTTTCTAAAAACTTTTGATCAATAACGTTTAATGATGATGTTTGCATAATATTTAAAAAAAATGACACAATATTTACATTTCTGTTTTGGCCAGCGCAAGTATCCGAAAATATGGATAGCTCTTGAACGTTTGGGGGTAATTGCTCTATATACTTCAAAATACATGTACCCACCTCGCAACTCCCGCCTTTACCATTTATTTCAGTCCACGCATAGCAAAATGCATTATTCGGCAAACCCGATTCATAAATAGTGAAATTGTGAAGTATAAGCTTTCTTTTGTAGTACGTCAAAGAAACATCCGTGGATGGTATTTGAAGTACGCTCTGGATATCCATGGAAATTGATCTAAAGATCTGATCTAAGTTGGCCCTTTCTTTATCAGTTTGTTTTTCTTGGAATGCTTCTTTTTTGCGTTGCAAATGACTTTCATAATCCGTTAGCATTAAAAGTTTTGCTTCAGCAGATGAAATTTTGTACTTATTACAAATTAAGCATTGATCTTTTTTCGGCACAAAGAAAGATAAATTGTAGTCGTTACAAAATATTCTTCTATAAGTGATTTCAGAAACTGGATTTTCTAAACAATGTAATTTATATAATTCGAACATTTTTCTAATTGAAAGATTACTGTCTAAATATTTTCTTTTAGTATCTTTACGACAGTAATGACTTTCCATAGACGGAAAACTTTCGATATGTTTTTTAACACTCAAAACAACATCGGGCTTCGTCTTATTGGGTGGTGTATGTTTACCCCTTTTATCCTCCGCAGAATAATGCCCACCAAACTCGTCCTTTCCTAAAAATGCGTTTAATACGCTCCTGTTGGAAATATTCAACGTACTTAGAAAAAATGTCTGTTTTCACATCATTTTGGATAAAAAAATACTTTTTTGCAGTTTGCCGCAGAGTTGCATTTTCATTTCGTGGTCGTCTATATTTTGGGGCAACGCATTCTACATTTTGAATTATAAAATTCTTCTGCTGCACGTAACTCAAAGCCCAAAAATTTGTACATAATTTCAGTCGGCAACCCTCGTTTATAGTAAGACACTCAAATTTGCATTTATGATTTGAAATGGCTTTAGGATTTTTGCGAGTTTAAAATTACCTTTGCTGTCGTTGTAGAGCAAACATTTGGATTTAAGACTCCTGTTGATGTTCCGCTTCCATTTTTTTGGACATGCTTTTTTCCATCTGCCGCCTTTTGCTAACTTTTTGTTGCTGTCTCGTCATTTGTGGCTATTTCTTCCACTTCGTCGTTGGAACTTGACAAGCCGTTTTCACCACAATCATAATTAGGATCTTTAATATTGTCGTCGCTCGAAAAACCTGCCGTTTCATCAATGGCATTCTCTAATGGTCTCAGTGTTTCATCGAAGCCCATCATAGCAGAACTTGTTCCTTCACTAGGACTATTGAAAACCATTTTCTTTACTAAGCATAATTAAGCCTTTATTGAATTTACCAACCAATATTCATATCCCTCTACAAAGCTTCATACAAATGCATTTCTTGGTTTTCAGAGCAGTATTTTCTTTTATCTACGAGTAATTTTAGTAAAGGTAAACCTGCTGTGAGCCAAACTATCTCTTTTATTTATTAAAAGTACCCACCTGCAACTTTAATCTTTTTAGCTAATTGAAATATTTGCCAAGAACGCGAATTTCTAATCATTTTAATTAAGAATCAAATTTACTGAAACGTCTAAACTCGCTCAATACAACTGAACTGACAATTTGAAAAATTCTTTGGAATTTGATGCATTTTGCGTGCATGATTAAGCAGCCTACTGAGTAAGTCATTTTCTAAATTTAAAAATGTAGCTTTGATGACAGGTAAAAAACATTAAGTCTCATTAATGCTTTATTGCTGTACGGTTATAGTAAGTTAATATTCTTGAATGACAGGTAAATCGCACTAAGTCAACTTAGTGCTTTCTATTAGTATTAAACATGATATTTCTGACTTAGTGCAAAGTGAACTCTTAAATAACATACAAAAGACATTGAATATGACTTAGAACATTTGTCCAGTACATAGATATCATTATTTTGAATCAATTTGCATTAAAATGTTAAAATCATAAAAAAATGACTTAGAGCTTTCTGCTTGTAAACCCACGATATTATAAATTTCAGCTCCCTAGCTTAAACTTTGGATTTTAAAAAAAAATGTTTTATTTATTTGTGGGCGTGTCAGTGGGCGGATTTTGAAATTTTTTTATCCCGAGCAGTTTTAGGAGCCGTAGATCATATATAAAAAATTTCAGCTTTCTAGCTCAAAATTCGATTTTTTCCAAAATTTTGTTTTTTTGAGTTTGTGGGCGTGTCTGTGGGCGGATTTCAAAAATTCGTAAACTTGATTATTTCGGGACCCTATTTAACCTATATGGTTAAAATTTCAGCTCTCTAGGTTCAGTTTAAAGGCCTAATTTTTGCCGACAGACGGACGGACGGACGGACGGACATGGCTAGATCGACATTACTATCGATGCTGATCATAAATTTAGTAACTTTTAGGGGTCTACGGGCAATATTAAGGTATGTCACAAACTATACGTCAAAATTAATATACCCTTAGAATAGGGTATACAAAAATTCTGACTTAGAAACTTCAAACTGTTGTACTGAAAAATCGTGTTTTAGTTTTTTGGTAAATACTATTTACAGAGGATATGAGGAAAGTCTGTTAGTAACTAATTAAAGCAAATATTTTTCCTAAGTTCGATTTATTACTTTTAAAACATCTATTACTACTCATAAAAAATTATTTTGACTTAGGCTTTCGTAAAAAAAACTATGCAAAACACACTGTAGAATTTTTGGTCCGTGCGCATGTATAAATGAAGGTTTATACGCTATTCGAATTCAGCATAATTATTCTTTGAGAATATCTACTAATAATTACACTTGCCACCAACAACACATATTTAGGTGAATAGCCTAATAGGGTCAGTGATTAGTGCAACCTGACAACCCAGGGATTCGAGGTTCGAACTCAATCAGTAACTCCTAATAATTTTTTCGTTGCTCCATCCGGCAAAAATCTGACTGCCAAAAGTAAAAAATTGATGCACAGCTTGTCAAAATTTGCAATTCGCACAAGAAAGGCTGGACGAATGTGTTTAACAAACGCATTAATAGATGGTTATAAATCCATTTCAAATATTGAGTTGGCAATAGCGTTCTGTGTTTATGAAACCAATACTCTTCCTTTTAGAACAATGGTATAAATAGGAATTATTTTAAATAAATTTAATGCAGCAACATTATTAAATTTAATTTAAACAAAAATTGAATTTCAGCAAATATTTTTTAAGTCCACCAGCTTAACCATACCAACGGCTCTTGGTTTCATAACAGGCGTTTCAAAAAATATATAAACATAAATATATGTATGTATTATGTTTTAATGAAACGTTGCTGATGTATTTTCCGGATGGATGGATGGGTGGTATAATGCGCTTTGCTCTTGCTCTTGGCCAGTTTTTTATTTTTATTTTTTAGCTCTTTCGATTAATAAATGAAAAGAAAATGTTGAAATTAGCAGTTCTCGGTGGCTGTAGAACCATGAATCAATTTGCCAAATGCGTTGCAGCCTGAGCTTCAGTAGGCACATCTGTACATATACTTTGACCATTAGTGTTTCTGCTCTTTTGGATAAATATAAAAAAGAACATTTGGACTACGAAAAAATGCCCGGTGGTACATAGAAACATGTTTCTCAGCTGAATGGACATAAACATGAATAAGCTAATTATTGTTTTAAAAAGGGATCACAAAGAATACATCTTTGCAGTGGTTACAATTATAATAACGAAAAAAAACAGTCTTAAGTATTGCGGGCTTTTTGAATATTGGTTTATTTTTATTTCTTTTTACTAAATACTGGCCTTGTGTTTAAATAATATGAAAATCCCACTTTAAACGTTGTTTTCTAGATATCATAAAAAAATCTCGGCATAATTAGAAAAATTTTAAGTAGGATTTCCTAAGGAAATTAAATAAAATGGATTTACTTTCTCATACTATCCATACAGGGACGTGCTAAGATTATTACTGCAGTACCCTCCAAAAAAGCAGCGCTTGTCACGAAAAGGACTTAAATGAGATTATCATATCTCGGTAATTTCGGTATTCAGGCTAACCAAGCAGCATTTTAAAATCGTGAAACTGTCCTGCAAGTCTGCATGCAAATTCTTGGGCTGGCAAGACTAGATAACCGAGGTTTCTTATAAGGAAGATCAAACAATTATTAATAACTGTAACGGGTTTCTTGGCAAACCTTAAAACTAATTTATTACAGATATCCAATAATTGACCTCATTGGTTGGCCTCAGTGATGAAGTGATTCGAAACAAGAACACCTACTGATGCTTCTGGATTGGTAGGGCTGCAGTGAAGTGCGAGATCATGTCGTTAAAAAAGAATAATAGGAAGAATTATAACCAACTCACAAAAATTCATCCGTATTTTGATAACTGACTACTTAACGCGGGTTCTAAATGAAATTAGTCAGAAATTTAATTTGGTATCACAAAGTGGAACAAAAATACGAAAAACGATGTTGGCACCATTGTATATTCTATTCAGCTTATGGAAAACATGGAGCCTTGCTTCCTGCAGCATTGATACCAACATTAAATTGAGACTTTAATAGTTTATGATGTCAGGAAATTAAGTAATAGTCCCCCTCTCAGCCTTACACAAAACAAGCATGAATGCATTTCGTTGAAACAACAACAACATTTTAATGTAACTACATCCACTAACCTTGAAGGAAATAACTGAAAAAATTGCGAGTGCTGGGCCTCATGTTAAGATATGTTAACTCCACAACAATTGAATTAAAAATTAATGTATTATATTTTCTATGGCAGTTCTTATGCAAAAGATAATGTATTTTGCATTGCACAAAATTCTAATTTAGAAAATAGTATCATTCTCTCTCTTTTGCACGCATCTCTTGCTTTTTATTATGTCTGCGTAACGTACAGGGAAATAACTTCATGTGGGAATTTAATTCACATCAAGTGAGAAAGTTTGAAGTAATAGCACTTCCTTGTGAGAAATTACTTCACTTTTTAAATGTTGCGTAATTTCTAGGCGAGTCTGGTTCTAGATGTATTTCAAGTATGGGGTGCTCCGCTCGCTGTCATGATGTCACCTTTTTCTCTGCGTGGTTTAGCCGCTCGACCGACCTCATCGCTGTGCTAAGCAGCAACAACTGCCAGTCATCTAAAACTCATGAAATGCTATATAACTTGAAGAAAATGCATTAAGTGTTTTAACTAGAAAATTACTTAGCTTCTGGCTCGCCAAGGCGAAGATATAGGCACTGTAACCTATGAGGTCCGTACCTTCTGGCCACAAATTGTGTATCTCTACTAGTAGTATCTCTACTTTCCGTATAAATTGGATAATGCTGCCAGCTTAGGACTTCTTTAAGTCTTCGGAACCCAATTGTTCCCTGAAGAATATCTTGCTTCTTGTTTCATTGAGGGCTGGACATTCACCTAGAATTTGTTCAGTTTTTTCGTCTTCTACAAGACACTCTGGTCTCTGGAGAGTCGACTATTTTCGTTTTGTTGAGGTGGCCCGTAAGATAACCTACCAAGTTTTTGATATCATGCCTACTCAAATTTAGACATTATGTCAGCATTTCTATTAGGGCTGGATGACTCGTTTGGCCTGTCTTTGTGCTGGGATACTTTCTCAATTGTTGGTTCATTTCAAATGTTCCCAGTATTTTATAGCTGTGATTACTGCTGATCTCGGAGTTCAGCAGAATGGATCAGGACCTTGGAAACGAGTTTCTGAGTCTTTTCTTGCCAGTTTGTCGGCCTGCTTATTACCTAACCCTAATGGCCCGGAACACAACACAGTTTAGTCTGATTTCTTAAGCCGAATTTTTGTAGTGTCTTAAAATAGTGCAAGACTGATTTGAATTCAATGGTATGCGAGTGACGGGATACATAGCTCCTTGACTATCCGTGAATATATGGATAGTGTCGCCTTTAATACCGGATGTATTGATGTTGCTAGCGTATTCTTGAATGGCGTGGAGTTCTGCTTGAAATACGCTGAGACTTTTTTTCCATATTGTATTGTATTGTAATTAAGTATTAGGTTCGTAAATTCCGGCTCTTATATCCGAACCATCTGTATACCACTTTATGCCGTTGTGGCTATTTGGTGGGTTATTTCTAACTCATGCGTCTCTTTTGGAAATATCAGTGGAAAACCGTTTATTGAAGCATAGTGTTTCGTGAGGGCGGTCTATGACCGCAGTTCATATCAAGTTCCGGGAGTTCATCGAGAAGGGTCATACGTTTCGGGTGGTCTTTAAGCCTTATCTCAATTTAATTTTGGTGCGGGCGTACGCCCCCATTTATTTAGCTTAATACAAGCTATAA
Organism: Portevinia maculata; assembly: GCA_949715645.1. NCBI lineage: Eukaryota > Metazoa > Arthropoda > Insecta > Diptera > Syrphidae > Portevinia > Portevinia maculata. The sequence goes on from OX454525.1 coordinate 39,462,185, forward strand.
GTCTTAAAAACTACTTACAAAAGTAAGACTTATAGCTAGGCCTTAAAACTAATACTTAACCCTAATCCTACCAAGGAATTTTTGTTACATGCCATACCAAGGTGTGCCTCTTAGGCACATTGTATCGAATTAAATAGCTTACTGTATTGAAATGTAAAACCCATGTATAAACAAAGAGTTATATACATTTTATTCATTTTAACTTTTATTGAACAAACATCAATACATAAAATACCCATTTATTTTATTTCTTTTCTTTGCAGTTTCTGCAATTTAATGTTTTCTCCGAATGCTCAACACATACTTTTATGTTAGGTTACATATATCACAGCACTGTGTAGACATTCTGCTTTTTTTTAAGGACAAATATAGCATCTTCCTCCTTTTATGGATTTTTGAAGGTGACCCTCTGCTGTTACGGCTAGGTTTTTCAGTGTGGCAAAACAACCAAACTGCCCCGGCTGATATGCTCCATCACTAGTTCGGTCGCCATTTCTTTCAAGAAAATATTACGAAGTTTTCTTTTTTTGATATATTACACTCGGGATAAATATTTTTCCAAACAATGAATAAAGCTATGCTGCAGACATCAATCATATTGAAAAAAAGGCTAAAGGCCACCTGTTGGTCTTGCGCTTCACCGAATATGCATGTGCCATTTGATCTAAAGTATCGACTCCTCCTTTCGTTGAATTATAATACAATTTTTTTTCTGATTTGTTTTCATTTGACAGATCGGTGACTTTGTCATGATGCATGGTCGACAAAATGATCACAGCTCGATTTTTTTTGGGAGCGTAGAATACTAGTCATAGGTTTTTGAAAGCCAAATAAGTTGGTCTCTATTTCCCGACGAGGAGTGGGTAAAAAAAATTGATGGTATACATCTTTTGTTCTTCCGGATAGTTCCTACGCAAGTCAGGCCCTTGGACAGCAAACTGGAAGCAAGTTCAAAGTTGGTGAAGTAGTTGTCGAATGTAATGTTTCTTGTTGGTCCTAATAAAAAGTTCATAAAGCTCTTCAACAACGTTTTCCGCTAAGTTTTCTGATTGCTTTGGTCCTTCCTTTCCCAAGTATGGTATCCTACGTTACGTCGTGGATAGCTAAAGCCACTGTCACAAATCCACCAAATTTTCATACCATACTTATCTGGTTTGCTTGGAATATATTGCCAGAACGATACGCGACCCCGAAAGGGAACCAGTTGTTCATCAATAGTTAGGTTGCACCCGGGAATATAATGCTTCAATAAATTTAAATTCACTCTTTCCCACAGGTCTCTAATTGCAGCCAGTTTATCTTTTTGCCTTCGAACAGTCCTTGTGTTTTTATCGTCAAATCGAATAAATCGCAAAAATTGGGTAAATCTGTTTCGTGACATACCTACATGCTTTATATAAAAAAAATCCATAAAGAGGGCACCAGAGTTCGTTGTAATCAATTATTCCTTGCTTATTTCTTCCGGCAGTAATAAATAGGCCTAAAAATGATCGAATTTCAATATCGTCAACTGGCTTCCATAATGTCCCAATAGTACGAACAGATTCTATATTAGTGAAAATCACTATAATACCAATGGTTGCATCATCAAAAAACAACCTGAATGCATCAAATGGGGTATCAATGTCTACCCCAGGTGGAAGCTTCACCTTATTCAAAGCTGTTTCAATAATGTTGTGCGCTCGAGTTTTTCCCTTTGCAATTGATGTTGATTTCCATGCCGTGCCATCTTTTCCAACAAAGGTTTCTGTATAGTTTAGCAAATCATCATCAACTGCACCACTGTCACTTCCCTGCTGTTCATCGCTAACTTCGTCGGCACTTTCTTCAAAATCTATCTCGATAGAAGAAGTATCGTCATTTCGATTATCTTCATCCTCACTAACTCCTTTATCAGCATCCATATCATTTTCCTGTATTGCATCGATAATCTCCCGTTTAGTTAGTGCTCTATGCCGATCAGTCATAATGTCTGTACATTAGAAATGTAGGTAGATACCATGTATTTGGCATATGTAATGCTGTAAAAATTCGCATTTTATATTTTACTTACCAGATTTAAAAAAAACACAGAGATTGAACTAATGTAAGCCAATTGCAAATATGTAATATATAACAATGTATAATTTACCTATGCACTAAGCACTCAATTCACGGATCAACTGGTTGCAATTTATTTTCACACAAATTGGGGAATAATCCTGCGTATGAAGTTGAAAAAAAACCTAAAAAGGGGGAATCCCCCGAAAAACTTATAGGGGAATCCCCATCATGCGCGATGAAAAGAATTTTGAAGAAGGGAAATGTGAATGCATATTTTAGGAGATTATTCGTCACACATTACATCGAGCAATGAAACGAATGCGCTGCTCATAATAATATTTTTCATATGTGCCTCGGGAGCTCACCTTGGTAGAGGGTATCAGTAAAGTATGTTTATCACGATATCTAAAATGCTGTAAATATATTCAAACTTATTTTAGTTGTTTTATGTGTCAAAAAGCAATTGTTTATAATACTAAAAGACACAGTTCGATTAAAATTATATCTAGAGAAATATAGCGCTTTAGAATGGAATGTGCCTCTGAGGCACACCTTGGTAGGATTAGGGTTGAAACTAATTACCTGGATGGTGAGTGGTGGAGGAGGGCAGATTTTGGGGAGGGGGTGCAGCGAATAAAATCAAAGAGAAGGTGATTAGAATTAACCTTCAGCAACATACGGGATATCGGCTCGTTAAAACCGTACGACGATCGACGGGTGGAAAGGTAGAAAAGGGGAGGGGATCTTAAATTGCGAGGGTTGGTGTTAAAGGCAATATAATTTAAAAGATAGGAACAATCAATGGAGCCAGTGAGAAGACGATGTATAAGCAGAATGTCAGCTACATCTTTTCTTTTTTGGAAGCGTCTGAAGGTTTATTATATTAAGGCGTTCGTGATATGGTGGTAGGATAGTGTAATTATTCCACGGGTGCCCACGAAGAGCAAAATGGAGAAATCAACGTTGAATACTTTCGATTCTATTAATGTGGACCCGGTAATATGACGCCCACACTTGGCTAGCTGACTCTAGAATAGGGCGGACGTAGGTAATGTAAAGGGATTTTATCACGTAGGGATTGGTAAATTCTTTAGACCACCGTTTGACGAAACCAAGGGCCGAGTTAGCTTTATTGATTATATCGTCAATATGTGACCTAAAGGTAAGCTCTCTGTCACACAGAACACCTATCGCTGATGGTTAGAACGGTAACAATGGGTGGGTTGTTTACGTGAAAAAGTAAGAAATTCACATTTAGGAATATTCAGCCCCATACATTTTTTTGACACCAGATCAAAAGACTATTGAGGTCTTGTTGAAGAAGATCACAATCATGTGGAGAAGAAATTATTTTAAAGAATTTAGAGTCGTCGGCATAGGAGATGGAGGAGAACTTAACGACGTTGTCAATATCATTTATTGCGAGAATTAAAATGAGAGGTCCAAGGTGGTTACCTTGGGGAACATCACAGGTGACTTTAAAAGGCAAAGAGAGAACAGACCGAAAACGAACGTTATAAGATCGGTTTTCAAGGTATGAAGAAAACCAATTCAATAGTAGGGGATCGAAACCAAGGAAGGAGAGTTTTAAAAGAATCAAACGATGAGAAATTTTGTCAAAGGCCTTACTGAAGTCAGTAGATATTAAATCCACTTCATTGCAACTTTCTAATGCAGAAAGTGTGATGGAAACAAAGTCAACCAGTTTGGTTGTTGTGGATCTACCTTTGAGGAAACCATGCTGAAGGGGGGAGATAAGAGACTTGCACTGGAAGGATATTGAGTCGTAAATGATACTTTCAAAAAACCTTGGGTAAATGCGAGAGCTTGGCAATTGGTCGATAGTTTGATATGTCATTCGTTGGTCCTTTTTTGTGAACTGGTGAAATGAAGGACGTTTTCCAGATTTTAGGAAATTTTCAAATAGATAGAGAATGTTTAAAGCAAAGCAACCTGCGATGACGACATTAAACATCGCGTATGGACTATACAAAACGGTGTGGTAGGCTGAATGATGTGGCGGGAAAACTACCAGCCTTTGTGACCGTAAATTGGCGCCAAGCTGAAAGGAAATGCATACATACCATTCACAATGTTGGACAGCGTGCAAAAAGTATGAGAGCAAGTTAACGGCAACTGAGATAATACTTCGCATGACAGCATAAATAAAAAGGAAGTAAGCCTTTATGTCAAAGAACATTATCTCAAAGAAAAAGTAGCGTGACCGGCTCAGTTGGTTTTTTATACCCTATTCTAAGGGTGTATTAATTTTGACGCATAGTTTGTAACATACCTTAATATTGCCCTTAGACCCCTAAAAGTTACTCTTTATATGATCAGCATGGATAGAAATGTCGATCTAGCCATGTCCGTCCGTCCGTCCGTCCGTCTGTCGCCAAAAATTAGGCCTTTAAACTGGGCCGAGATCCTGGTCGGGATTCGAATGCACTACCTCCCAATCAGTTAGTGAAGGCGCTACCATCGCACCATTGACACTCGCAAACACTACTGTCATGTTCAAAGGAGAGATCCTATGAACGCTGTCAAAAAGGCAATATCAATCAACTTTCCTACAAAATCGCAAAAGAGAGGCAGTTTTAGGCCTTGCTTGATCCCCAAGGGCAACCAGCCTTTGATTGGCCTCAGTGTCGAAGTGATTCGAAGGAGGCCTGACGATACTCTTTGAGAGTAGGGATATATTGATCCCTTTAAGGTTATGATCCCCTTAGTCCAGATAACTACCTTGTCATTAAAGAAAAGAAGAAGATAATAAGAACATTCGCCCCATCATCATCATTACCATCGTATACCGATAGTTCCAAAAGGAAAATTCGCCGAGTTTGTATGATTCTTAGAATTTTACTTTTTGTACTAGTGTTCGGAACATTTACCCGTCGAAACATAACGCTTACCGGTTCCTCGCGATCATATGCGATGTTTGCGTCAATTTTTGGCACCCGAATGTCAATTTGTCTCAGATTGTCTCCGACAACTATTAGTTACGGAACATTTATATACGTTTGGAAAGCGGATACTATGAACGTAAATTGACTCCCGCTTGGATTTGCGTTGTGCAGAAAATTACTTTCCGAATGAATACCAAGAGAGGGCTGATTATCTAATGTTTTGTAAAGAACCCAACCTTCAATTCTCCTCAATTTTATTCGAATTAAAAATGCCTCCTTGGCGACCGACGAATCAACGGACATGGCTAGATCGACATAACTTTCGCTGCTGATCAGAAATATCTACTTTTAGTTGCCTAAGACCAATATTAAGGTAGCTTCAAAAATGTCTCCAAATTAATATATCGTTGGGATAGAGTATAAGAACGAGCATAAGAAATCCAATTAGGTATATATATTACGGTAAAATATCATACTCTCCTCTCATTCTGACGGCATTATCTGTTTAAGACTAGACACATTCAAAATAAACGTCCTTCAAAAAGCTTAGGCGAATACGAATGATGGAGGCAAAGGCGAAGGCGGTACTAATGAAATTTCCGTCTTTAACTTAAAAATGTTCTCCTACAAATTTTGTTTTGGCATGTTGTTGTTGGATGCAGAGACTGATGTAGCTAGGAAATTGAATTATCCGGAGACTCAATTTATTTTAATGATTTTGCTGCCATTCTTGGTGTTTTTTCCTACTCTTCTCGCGTTTCCTTTTTATATGTTGTTATGCCAGCATAGGATACAAATTAAATTTAACTTCTGTCCTTTATAAGGTCGGCATCGGCACACATAACAAAAGTATTCAGAAAACGAAAAAAAACAACGTTAATAGATTTTATTACGACGTGACCTATTGTCGAAATAAAATGCTATCAAGCAAAAAAGGGGGAAAAAAACTATATTTAAAAGGACACCATTAAAAACGACAAGACACCCTTGGAGCACCTTAGAGTTGTTTTTTTTTTTTATATCTGTTAATACTTTTATATGTTTCTTTTCGCACATTTCTTTTCTTTTGTTATTATATCCTTCATTAGGTACTATATTCTTGCTGGTTATTCAAAAGGGAATGGCGAACTTTTATACATTTCAGATAGTTGTATAGCATATATTGTATTTAACTTAAAGTTGTTGTTAAATGCACTATTAATTGGTGAACAAAATATTTAACCGACCATTAAAAATCTCCAAATATAAAGTTAATTAACAGAAGATATAAGGATGAATTTAAAAACGATATACTGCTGGCGGTCGAGCATTTATTATTTATTTTTACAAGATACATGCAAAAAGCGATTAATGGGAGTTGCGTTCAAAGTGTTTCCGTTTTTAAGGATTTATTCGAAAAAAACAATGCTTATGGCCAAAACGCAACCAAAAACTGGGTGCAGCAAACACCTTTCTATTGCCGAACTGGGGGTAAGCAGGGGTACTGACCAGAATCCCGCCCGGTGTCTCTGGATTCTTTCACCATAAGAATTTTGTTTAAAGGGTTTTGATTCAATTAAACAAATATGTCCAGTGTTTTCTTGTTTCCATGGTATTACGAGTACATATATATTGTAGAAAAATAGCAATTCACCGGTAACGTAAAATAAAGTCCAACGAAATTCCAAAAATGTCACATTATTTCGTTTTCATAGGCTATATCCTACAATTAAATATACAAATCATGTATATTGTATACACCTAAGATAATTTTTGTTCTGTTGTTAGCTGACATAATATGTACGCTGCTTAGGTTCATCGTTCAAGTCCGACCAACTAAGAAATTAGATCCTCCTTTTTTACCATAGGAAAAGGAATCAATCTTCGAATATCTCTTATGTTTTAAAGCAAGTAGAAGAGTTTTATTCATCGGTTTTCTCATCACTTTGCATTGGGCTTGCCAATTTTTTTTTTTTTTATAATTCGCTTACGCTAAAGGGGCTTTGTTGTCTCTGTATATGTACAGTACCCTTATAGTGTTAAACACAGCGCATGCATTTTTTGTTGAACAGTAAGCTGCACCTAGCAATGTAGTATTGTATTGCATGATTTTAGGTGCTACTTACTATTCGAAAGAATAGGAGGATAGGAAAGAAGTTTTTTGGTGCTTAGTATATTTTTTTTCTCCACGGGTGGCGCCTAAATTGCTTAGGGAGATCTCTATTTATATGAATTCAATTAAAAATCATGGCCCTGGCCGGGATTCGAACGCACGACCTGCCAATCAGTTAGTGAATACACTACCATCGCACCAATGCCACCCGCAATCCTTCACAGAGTTGCACAAAAGTTAGCTTAACTAATAACTAAAAAGCTACAACTAAATTAGCTGTATACCATAATAATTTTAGTTGTAGTTGCCACAAATTTTGAACCTAAATTAGTTATTAGTTGCGAAGTGTAACTAAGCGTGTTTAGTTGTGAAAAATTAGTTGTCAGCGTGTAACTAACAATAATTAGCTTTAGTTTTAGCTTTTTAGCTATCGATTAAACACAACTAATAATTTTTTTCAAACAATTTAACCCGAAAAGGCTTACAGGAACAGGAGCGATTCTTTTATTTCGTTATGCATTTTCTAGTTTTAATTATGTCTAATTTTAGAGATTATTATGCCCTTACAAAACACGGGGAAATAGTGTGGAAGTAGATTTGTCTTCGATAAGTTTTGAATAATTTAGGTTGTATAGCTTGAAGTTTGTTGTACATCAGTTGAAGGTAAGAGGGAACCGATGGCCGATTGAAAAATGCCACTTTTAGTTGTCATAAGGTTATTTACCAAGAGGTCCTTGGAGCACCAAATAAGGTCCTTAGAGCACCAAATAAGGTCCTTAAACCCGAAATTTTTTTTTTCTAAAACTCCAAGTGTTCATGCGAATCATGCTAATTTAAATAATTTCATATTCGCATTCACGCCATCTAGTGCGAATGCAGAATGTTTACCAAATCTAGTACGTTCACCACAAAAGAGTCCGAACACTTCCGCATTTCCACGAACATTCCCGGCCGTCTCATATAATATATGGAGAATTTTGGTATATAAGCCGATGACGACCGGCACTTAGGGGATTCTTTTTTTGCTGTAAAACGAGAACGGGAAACCACGGTAAAAAAGATAAGAAACGAAGTAAAATACAACGGTACAAATATAAGAAAACGAAAGAAAATCTAAATTATAAAGTTATTAAGAAAAGAAATAAAACGTTCATCGATACACATAAGTGCATTCCCGTCTTTAGTTTTTTTGACTCGTTCTTCACTGCAAAGCAGATTACGGGATGCAGGAAGACATACCCGTGCAATCTCGTACAATGGATTTTCAGTGACATACCCCTAAGAGTGCGGTTTGTGCAACCATCCACCCAGCCGTGCATATCAAGGATTATGATGCTCGCTATCTGGGGACAGAACTTCCCAATCCGCATTCATCAACACAGCCGTGCATAACAAGGATTGTCGGCTTTTTCTCCGGGGGCATAGCTTCCAGTTCCGCACCTAGTAAGCGGCCAGGTAAATTCGCCACATTTGAAGCAATCATTGGTCCAAACGAGCCGGATCGATCAGCAGATTGCCTGCCACAGCGCTGCAAAACCACGCTGCACGTGGCTACAGTCACGCCACATAACACACCGATATTCAGCCGAGTGGTACAGTTACGCGAGTAGGTACAGTTACGCTGCCCACGCCATCAGCCACGCAAACCAAGCAGATAATGAGAAGACAGCAAACAGCAACGGAACATCAACTTCAACATAGACCACGAGTACACCAGGTGCGTAAATAGATTCAGTGCTTTAATTGGTAGATTATTGATGAAGTATATTCTTATATTTATCATTTATTATCGTTGTAAGAGGGCCCATATCGGCCAAGGGTGGAAGCCTTATTTTTGATATTACATAGTAATTTATATGAATGCCACCACCCGCGCCCTTCCTACTGTGATCGGGCATAATCAGTTAACTCGGTCCGTTGCTTCCTCAGGTGTCTCCTGCCAGGGCTGCTACTGCCCTGGGGATTTTAGTTCTCTGCCAATCAGTGTGTTCACGTTTTTCGTGGTTTTATTTTCAATCTACACTTTTCAATCACACGGCCATTCGTTTTTCGCAGTAACTCGATCCCCAGCATTTCAGTGCTAACTATTTAAATCGGCCAGCCCTGGGGATTATTGTTCCTGGGCATTCAGTATACAACGCGTATTCTTGCTGTATCTGTACGCGGCACCATCGTTTCGTACGCTATCATTCTTTCGCTTTTTGGCAGTTACTCCATTCCTAGCATTTTTTAGTGCCACCGATTTAAATCAATCAGCCCTGGGGATTTTTGTTCTCTGCCAGTTGGTGTTTTTCGCAGTAACTCGATCCCCAGCATTTTAGTGCTAACGCTTTAAATCGGCCCGCCCTGCGGATTATTGATCTCGGCCACTCAGGATACAACGCGTATTCTTACTGTCTCTTTACGCGGCGCCAGCGTTTCATGCGCTGCTTTTCTTTCGCTCTTACCCAGTTACACTTCTATTACCCACAGCGACTGCAGTCTCCAGTCGTTCCGAGCTAGCGTGGTGAGTTGAGGGCAAGTTAACGTTCAGGCCACATCAATATGTCGGTATTAGACAAGTTCATCTTCACTGCCGACCAGTTGGTTAAATACTATGCTGCCTTCAGAGAAATTCCGGACGCCAAGCACACGGTGTCCACATTGGAAGCCCGCATCCGGGAACTCAGGGAGTTATGGCTAGAAGTCAAAGTGGCATATGCGGAGTGCGTGTGTACAAGACTGTCTCTGACTGACGAGCCGCTTGACTTGGAGGCTCTCGACAGCAAGTACAAATTTTCCAATGAAACGTATATCGCCGGCTTCGGGCACATTTCGGATCTACAATCGAAACTTAAAGCTGACGCCCAAGCGAAACTTAAACAGGAAATCGCTAAGGAGATACCCAATCACGAGTCTAACTCCGGTCAGTCTTCGACAGCACATTGTCTGAAGCTGGCCCCTTGTGATACCGAAGTGTTTTCTGGGGACTACTTGTCATGGCCGTCCTTCCGATACATGTTCCAAGCAGTCTATATAAAACACCCTCAACTCGGAGCAGTTGAGAAACTCTTTCATCTCCGCTCAAAAACGAGTGGCGAAGCATATAATATCGTCAGCAAGTTTCCCTTAACGAATACCAGTTTCGACCTGGCATGGGAAGCGCTGCGCTCTACATTTGAAAACAAGCGAATCCTAGTAAACAATCAGATCAAGCAACTATTCAATTTACCGATTGTTGGGGCTGAGTCAGCTAAATCCATTCGAAAACTCCAACGGCACATCAACGATTGTAGAACAGCGCTGCAAGCGCAAGCAATTGACACAGGGAACTGGGACCCAATTCTTGTTTTCGCATGCTCCAATCGCTTACCACCGAACACGCTAGCGCTCTGGGAACAATCCCTAGCTACTCCCACCGAAGTTCCCACGTGGAACCAAATGGATACCTTTCTTAGCGCTCGCTACCAGATTTTGGAATCCATAGCGGATCTGTCATCAACCTTGCCGCTTACCGATACTAACCAGCCCAAAGCTAAGAGAAACCAGTACCTGTCGGCTCATCATACGAAGGTCGAAATGATTTCGCCGCCTTGCAAACAATGTCAGGGTCCACATCCATTAAGAAATTGCGCTCAGTTTTTAGCATTACCGGTGCCTGTGCGAGCTGAAGTAGTGCGTTCCCATAACCTTTGCTACAACTGTTTAGCCTCATCTCACACAGTGGGGACTTGTGCCAGTCGATTCAATTGCAACAAATGTCGGAAGCGTCATCATTCCTTGCTACACTCAAATAACCCCCGCATCACAGATCGGACCGACTACGCTAGCAACGATTTATCTTCGACATCCGCTGCAACAAAAGCGGACTCAACGGCGGTTCATTCGCAACTACAGTCCACCGCTCCTCCTTTCGTGCCGCCAGTCGAACAGCACACCCACTTTGTCACGACACACAGACGAATCTTGCTCGCCACCGCGTGGGTCAATCTGAGAGGCCAGGATTCAACACATCGTGTACGAGCGCTCATCGACCCGGGGTCGGAGGTATCATTCGTTTCTGAGGCTATGCAACGTCGCTTGCAGCTGCCGATCTCGCCAATAACTACCTCGATTTCTGGCTTAAGCGGCACACACACCGCGTCCGCACACAAATCATGTACCATTTCCGTTAATAATGACGAAGATCCTTGTTCTCCCATAGTGGCCCAAGCTATCATCCTTAAGACATTGACAAAGGACCTGCCAAGTACCTCCTTCTCGACCGTTGACTCGTCTCAATTTAGAGGCATCAAATTGGCGGACCCCACTTTCCACAAGTCTTCCCAAGCGGATTTGCTAATCGGCGCCGACCTGTACCCCACCATCATTCGACCAGGGCTTCAAATCATTTCACACTCACTCGTCGCCCAAAATACTATATTTGGCTGGATTCTGTCCGGTCCAATTCCGAGCTCGTTTAATTCATTTTGTTCGCTGGTGTCATCCCCCGACACCAGTTCGCTCGATTCTCAAATCAAAAAATTTTGGGAGCTCGAGGAGATCGCCGATGGCCCTCTAGTCCGTTCGCCAGAAGATCAGTATTGTGAGGACTTATACACCCAGACAACGTACCGGGGCCCAGATGGGCGGTATGTGGTCAGATTACCCTTTAAGCCCACCAAATCGTTGGTTACGGAACTGGGACCATCGAGGAACATCGCGCCTTATATCTGTGTTCAATGTTATTTGACTAAGAGGTCCTTGTAACAAACAAAAAAGGTCCTTGAAAATCGAAAAAGGGATATTATTCCAAAATATCATTTGAGCCCATACGGTATTGTTATTTGACTAAGAGGTCCTTGCAACAACAAAAAAAGGTCCTTAAAACTTGAAAAACGGATATTTTTCCAAAATATCATTTGAATCCACACGGTATATCTGTGTTAAATGTTATTTGACTAAGAGGTCCTTACAACAACAAAAAAGGTCCTTAAAACTTGAAAAAGGATATTTTTCACACAATATCATTTGTATCCACACGGTATATCTGTGTTAAATGTTATTTGACTAAGAGGTCCTTGCAACAACAAAAAAGGTCCTTAAAACTTGAAAAAAGGATATTTTTCCAAAATATCATTTGAATCCACACGGTATATCCGTGTTAAATGTTATTTGACTAAGAGGTCCTTGCAACAACAAAAAAGGTCCTTAAAACTTGAAAAAAGGATAGTTTTCCAAAATAACATTTGAAACCACACGGTATATCTGTGTTAAATGTTATTTGACTAAGAGGTCCTTGCAACAACAAAAAGGGTCCTTAAAACTTGAAAAAAGGATAGTTTTCCAAAATAACATTTGAATCCACACGGTATATCTGTGTTAAATATTATTTGACTAAGAGGTCCTTGCAACAACAAAAAAGGTCCTTAAAACTTGAAAAAAGGATAGTTTTCCAAAATAACATTTGAATCCACACGGTATATCTGTGTTCAATGTTATTTGACTAAGAGGTCCTTGCAACAACAAAAAAGGTCCTTAAAACTTGAAAAAAGGATAGTTTTCCAAAATAACATTTGAAACCACACGGTATATCTGTGTTAAATGTTATTTGACTAAGAGGTCCTTGCAACAACAAAAAGAGTCCTTAAAACTTGAAAAAAGGATAGTTTTCCAAAATAACATTTGAATCCACACGGTATATCTGTGTTAAATATTATTTGACTAAGAGGTCCTTGCAACAACAAAAAAGGTCCTTAAAACTTGAAAAAAGGATAGTTTTCCAAAATAACATTTGAATCCACACGGTATATCTGTGTTCAATGTTATTTGACTAAACGTTCTTTGGAACAACAAAAAGGTCCTTAAAAGTCAAAAAAAGGATATTTTTCCAAAATGTTTGTTGTTTCTATTACCCCTTATTCAAATAACATTGAACTCATGTATACCGTGCCGTTTCTAAAGACATTTTGGGAAAATATCCTTTTTCGGGCTTAAAGGACCTTTATTGTGGCTCCAAGGACCTCTTTGTAAAATAACATAATGTAAAATAAAAGGGACATTCAATCAATTTTTATTTTAAACGCAATATGCAGAATAAATCCCAATAAATTATCGCCATTATAGCAAAACAATAAATTTTGATTTAGTTATTAGTTATTACCCAGACAGCTAAAAAGCTAACCAACTTTTAGTTGTCATCTGCAACTAACTTTGGCAACCTAACGAGCACACAACCTGCAACTAATAGCTAATAGCTAAAATTAGTTGTCATTATGATAGCTAACCACCAAATCGATTGCATTTTTAGCGCAGCTAATTTAACTACGTTAGTTACTTAGTTATGGCGTTAGCTAGATAACAAATTAGGTAGCTAACTGTGCCTTCACTAATTACACCGCAGAGCGATTATTCAGCATTTTCCCGAAGTTCAAAACGTGGATTCGATCAACGATATCTTACTGTTATAATATTTTATGTATACCTATTGAATACCTATTAGAATCCTGTGAAGAACAAAAAACATAATAATGAGATAAACGACCGTTTTGCTAGAGAACCAAGATGGTAAGGCATGGCGGAAAAAATGCTTGAAAAAATCTATGTCTTAGTTTTTGTATTCATCATTTTTTATTTTATGATTAATATACATGTCATTATAAGAAAGAACAACAATTTATTGTTCTTTGTTATATGACTGGACATTCAACCTTTTTATTCAAATGTATACTATAACAATGAAGATAAATATGTACTTAGAATTATATCTATAAAATCGGATTCTGTTAATACATTTTTGACTACTTGAAACGAGACTTTTTATAGTATTTCAGTTTTGAAATTGTTTTTAACAATTTTGTGGAAAGCCAATTCAAAGATTTTGTTTATATAATTATTGTAAGTTATCATCTTCATTATTGTTACATAAGCGGACGTAAGTACTCATTTTTATGTGCTCTTTGATTTGTTCAAAACTGTACAGCATCGTCATAACATTTTCTCTTTTGTTTCGTATGCGTTGGCTTTTATAAAAAAGCGGCCAAGTGCGAGTCGGACTCGCCCATGAAGTGTTCCGCGCGAATTATAATTATTATTTACTTAGGCACCTATTACAGATTTATTGTTAGAAAAAAATGGTTCACAGTTTACGCATAAGGTTATGTTTATGAAATTAAATGTTTTTTTTTTATATTTGAGTTGATTGAATGAAAGGTAAATTGCGGTTTACGATTTATGACGTATTAAAAAAAAACTACTTGCTGGATCTCGTTCAAACCAATTTTCGTTGAAAGTTTTCATGGTAATGTACATCATATATTTTTTTAGTTTTATCATTCCTTTATTTTAGAAGTTAGAAGGGGGGACCAACATTTTCCAGTTTGGGAGTGTCTCTCGCGCATACTATTCAGTTTAGAAAAAAATGATATTAGAAATCTCGATATCATTTTTGAAGACCTATCCATAGATACCCAATACTTATGGGTTTGATGAAAAAAAAAAATTTGAGTTTCAGTTCTAAGTATGGGGAACCCCCAAAATTTATTATTTTTTTTCTATTTTTATGTGAACATCTTAATGCGGTTCACAGAATACATCTACTTACCAAGTTTCAACAGTATAGTTCTTATAGTTTCGAAAAATGGCTGTGACATTCCCGGACAGACAGACAGACAGACATGACGATTCTATAAGGGTTCCGTTTTTTGCCATTTGGCTACGGAACCCTAATAAAGCATACTAGGTCATCACGATACGCAAGTAATAAACAAATGAAAGTATTGAATCAAAACAATGAAAGGTAGACCAAACATTAACCATTTACGTAGAATGGAATTTTTTTTTTATTTTTTTGCAGTGTAAATTTACGAAATAAATATTTGCCGACAGTACAGGGTGGCGCAATTATTGTTCTACAATAAGAAATTCAAATAACTTTTTTTTAATCACTGTTTTTTAATTCTTTTTTATTGTATAGACAATTTTATTTTATTTTATATAACTATGATGATAGACCATATATGACCTCCATGGTCATCCACGCATATGCGACACCTGATCAAAATTATTCATTGCGGCATGAAGGGTTAAAGTCGGGATCACCTCGATTATTGTTTTAATGTACTGCTTCAATTCAGTCAAATTCCTTGGTTTCGTTTTGTACACCTCTTGCTTCACATAACCCCATAAAAAAGTCTGGTGCAGTCAGGTCAAGTGACCTTGAGTTACGTGCAAACCCATATGGTTGCACTTAAACATAATCAGATGCTTTGTCCTTGAAATAGTCAACGGCATTACACAAAACAAATGCAGATGTTTTGCACTTGCCAAAAATAGTAAACAACATGCAGGTGTTTTGCACTTGCCGAAATCTGGTAAACAACACGCAGATGTTTTGCACTTGAAATGGAGCAAGTGCGTTTATACAAAATAAGCGCAGATGTTTTGCACTTAGGCGGACCAACGGAATCAGACAAGCGCAGATGTTTTGCACTTGATGCTTTCGAGAGCCGTGCGCCTTGTTTTTGCTCGCAAGTGCATGCACGTAAACAAGTGCAGGTGTTTTGCACTTGGACATAGAAAACGTTAGAGAGAGGTTTCCTTTTAAGTTAAGTTCAAACTAAAAGCAGTCTTAGAAAAAAACATTGTTAAATAAAGAACCCAAAGTGATAAGTAAATCAAATTTATAATGTGTTTTTATTTTGAGTAAAGTTAAACACGTAACTGGCGTAGTCGGGGAAAAAAAAAAGATGATGCATTTAATGCAGTAATGTATTGTTTTTGTAAACCATTTGTTATTGAAATTTCACTGAAATCCAAAAAAAAAAAAATTAAATATATTTACAAACGAAAAAGTGCATAGTAATTGAAATTTATTCCAATATAATACTACATATTCGGCGAATTAATAATGATCATACAAATAATATATACGACTGTAAAATTGTTGGACTTTTCAAACACTAAACGAGAATTTTAAACTAAAATCTAACTTTGAATGAAAAAAGAAAGAAATAAAATACAAACAAAAAACTGGTGATTAAAATTGAAAGACTAATTAGTTAAAAGACATAAACTAAAAGAAAATATTGGACAACAAGTAAAGTGAGCTCTTACGCTTTGTGGAAGCAGAGAATAAAGCATCGTTGGAATCAGCAGCATAGAAGGAAATCAACTTTTCGGAACGACGACAAATTAAATAAAAGCAGAGGTATGGCAAATTTCAATTTACTAGAATTTATAAGGGAGATTTCGGATTTCACGGGATTGGCAGAAGAACTAGATATATTTATTAAGCAAGTAGACTATGTTTATACGTTGATGCAAAATTTAGATGAAAATTCAAGAGGCTTTTTAGATTTAAAAATACGACAAAAAATTAAAGGTAAAGCAAATTTGGTTTTAATTAATAATAAAAATCCAACTCATTGGCCTTTAATAAAGACCATATTGAAATCTAACTGTGGTGTAAATGGGTTCAATAGCGATCAAAATGAGGAAATTGTTTTAAAGTTATTTATTAGTAAGTTACCTAGTGAGCCAAAACTAATTCTCCATGCTAGGAATCCATCGAATTTATCAGAAGCGAAAGCTATTCTCGTTGACACAGATAATTTTTTTAAACAGTTTAACCATAATTACAACATAAATAGGAACTTCATATATACTAACCCACAACACTTTAGACCTATGAATAGAAATTCAGGACAGCCAAATATAATAAACAATAATAATCAAGCTTATCCAAGAATCTCAAACATTGTTCGAAATTTACAACAGAATAGGGCTCATAACTCTCAAAATACAAATACAATTGATTCCGGTTACTATAATCCAAACAACTCAATTCGTATAAATCAAAGGACTAACAACTCAGGGATCAGACAAAATGGTCAGAGTTCTGGATCTTTTAGAAGTAGAAATTCTAATATGGAAGTTGATCACATAGAGACAGAAAACTCTCATAAAGGTGACTTTCAAGGAAATGTCCAAACTGAACATTCCAACGACTCACGGTTCCAAAATTTTCAATTCCACCGCCTCAGAACTCTTCCATGCATAATAGTAAGAACTAGGTCAAGTCCATTAAAATTGCTTATTGATTCTGGAGCAACTACATCGGTTATACAAAAAGGAATGTTTCATAGTTCTTACAAAACGGAACTTGAACAGCCACTGATACTTAAGTCTATCAGTTCGAATTCATGTATTAACACAAAAATAACGATCCCACTCTTCAAAGAGTTGAACAGACCTTTAGCAAAAATCGAAATGCTTGAAACGGAATTATATAGTGATTTTGATGGCATAATTGGATGTAATATTTTAAAGCCCTTAGAATCAAAAATAGATTTTCAAAATTCACAGCTTATTACGAAAGATGCTACAATTCCACTAGTCTTTAGCAATCTACCAACTCCATTTACACAGGACGAGATTCATACCATAAGTCAAAATGAAATTCATTTTGAAAAGCCTGATATAGACAGTATTATAAAAAGGTTGAAGCTCGATAACCTTAACGGAGAAGAAGTAATGACGTTAACAGCCACCATTCGAAAGTTTAATAAAGTTTTTTACATCGAAGGGGAAAATTTATCATCTGTCGTAAAATATAACCATCAAATTCCAACAAAAAACGATATTCCTATCTTTTCAAAATCATATAGGTATCCTGAGGCACACAAAGCTGAAGTTGATAAACAAATAGCAGACATGCTTCGTTCCGGGATTATTGTAAATTCAACCAGCCCATACAGTGCCCCAATTTGGGTTGTCCCAAAAAAAATAGATAACTCAGGCCAGCAAAAATGGCGCATTGTTGTCGATTATAGGAAATTAAATGACGTAACGACCGATGATCGATTTCCAATCCCTAATATGGAAGATATATTTTCCAAATTAGGTAACGCTCAATATTTCTCAACCCTTGACCTTGCAAAAGGTTTTCACCAAATTCCTGTGAGTATAGAAGACAGGCATAAAACGGCCTTTTCAACCGCGAGCGGGCACTATGAGTTTACACGAATGCCGTTCGGATTGAAAAATGCCCCAGCGTCTTTCCAAAGGATGATGAACGAAGTACTTTCTGATTTTGTTAATAGAATTTGTGTCGTATATTTAGATGATATACTTATTTTTTCAACATCACTTCAGGAACACATAGATTCCCTTAACAAAATCTTTAAAAGGCTTCTTCAATATAATCTTAAGGTGCAAATCGACAAATGCAACTTTTTAAAGCGCGAAACTGAATACCTGGGACACATAATTTCTGCGGAAGGTATAAAGCCCAATCCTAATAAGATTGAGTTGATTAAACAGATAAAAGTACCCCAGACTATAAAACAAATAAAATCGTTTCTAGGAGTCACTGGGTTTTATAGGAAATTCATTAAGGACTACTCGAAAGTAGCCCTCTCAATGACAAAATGCCTTAAGAAAGGTAATAAAGCTGATATAAAAAACAGTCAGTACATTGAGTCTTTTAACAAGCTTAAAGAACTTATATGTACCTGTCCGGTTTTGGCATATCCAAACTTTGAAAACTTATTTACATTGACAACCGATGCTAGCAACTCAGCTTTGGGAGCAGTTCTCTCCCAAAACCAACATCCCATTGCATTCGCTTCAAGAACGTTAAATCGTCATGAAATTCATTACAGCACTGTAGAAAAGGAACTTCTCTGTATAGTATGGGCCACTAAGTACTTTAGACCATACCTGTTCGGGCGTAAATTCATAGTACAGACTGATCACCGACCACTGGTCTGGTTGCATTCCTTGAAAGAACCAAATTCCAAACTACAACGCTGGAAAATCAAGCTGAATGAATACGACTTTGATATTGAATACATTAAAGGTAAAGAAAACAATGTAGCCGATTTCTTAAGTCGTTTAGAAACAAATTATATGGAAAATGATGAAATCAGATCCGATTTGGCAACAATACACAGCGGTATTGAAAATCAAAACGACCATATTTTTATTACAGAAACGCCATTAAATGTGTACAAAAACCAGATTTTATTAGAGAAAAAACATGCAAACAAACATACCAACAAATTTTTATACAAAAAGAAAAGGAGGACAATTATAACTGTGATTAACTATACTGAAGAATTTATTTTAAAGGTCCTTAAAGAAATTTTTCCAATAAAGGGAACCGTTGGAGTCTATTGCAAGGATGATCGTACGTTTATAGAATTCCAAAAAACAATAGTGAAGTTTTTTTCAAATTCACCGGATATGAAGATTCTTAGATGTACCAATATTTTACAAGACATTACCTGCAAAGAAAAATTATTAGAGATAATTGAAAAAACTCATCTGAACAAAAATCATAGAGGAATTGAAGAAACCTATTTTGAAATTAAACATGTATACTACTATCCAAATCTTAGACTAGAAATACATAAATACATAAATAACTGTATTTTGTGCAACATGTGCAAATATGACAGAAACCCAATTAAACCAAAATTAATGATATCCGAGACTCCCAACAAACCAAACGAAATATTACATATAGATATATGGTTTTTAAATAAAAATACTATGTTTCTAACATGCATTGATAAACTGACTAAACATGTGTCTCTTCACCCCATAACCGACAGAAACTCTATAACAATAGTTGATATTCTGAAAGAAAGGTTTGCAATCTTAGGTAAACCAGGTAAAATAGTTGCTGACAATGAGTTTAATACCGCATATATTAAGGATTTCCTAAGAAAAGAAAACATACTATACCATTTTACATCCCCAAATACACACACAGGTAATTCAGTAATAGAAAGATTTCATTTAACATTAAACGAACATATTAGATTATTGAAGCTTAGTAAAGAAAATAAAGATACTAATGATAAGTTGCTAACATTAAAAGCAGTCGAATTGTACAATGACACTTTTCATTCAACAACAAAATACAAACCAAACGATCTTCTTCATTCTACTTTAAACGAATCACAATGGAACGAACTGAAACAAAGAGTAAATTCAAATAAAGAAAAGAAAATTAACAAAATTAACAACGCACGAGTAGATACACCACAGTATAGAGATCGCGAATTAGTTAAGAATTTAGGCTTTCACAATATTAAATACTTACCGCGATATGTAATAAAAGATGTTAAAAGAAAAGACAAAACTTATTTTGAAGACAAAAGCGGATTTAAACGTGATAGGCAAGTTGTAAAAAGAAGTTATAAACATCAGAATCCTATCAAAAATATACAATTTGATAAAAAACTCACAGGAAGAGATTACTCCCAAAGATATATAAAAAAAAAAAACAGTAGGTAATCTAATTTCCTCTTAATTGTCACAAAAAAAAATTAACACTTTGTACCAAGAAAAATATAATGATAATAAAATTAATGTTAGAAAAAAAAAACATTTAGCTATAAAGATAAGTTTAGGCCTCACATTTTTTCTATATATATACTATACCTTTATAACTGTTAAAATAACTTTATAATTCTTAGAATACGTACTTTTACTTCATCTAGTACCTATAATTTAAATTAATGTAAGCCTAATTATGTAAGTCTATATCATTTAAATCATTTATATGTTTATATGGATGCATTCACATATATTTATGTGCATTCAAAAATAAGAGAAAAAAATGTACACCCACAAATAAATATAAGTAAATAGTTACATGCATATTTACTCTAAATTAATATAAAGCTACATATGTATGTATATAAAGCAAGTGAATGCTATCTAATATTATAAAATCCTTAATCTTAAAATATTGTACAAAACCTAGAATGCATTTAGCATTTAGTTTCAAATCTTTAATGAACTTCATTTACTCAGTTCATTATTTTTTTCGGGGGGACGAGTTACGTGCAAACCCATATGGTTGCACTTAAACATAATATTATCAGATGCTTTGTCCTTGAAATAGTCAACGGCATTACACAAAACAAATGCAGATGTTTTGCACTTGCCAAAAGTAGTAAACAATATGCAGGTGTTTTGCACTTGCCGAAATCTGGTAAACAACACGCAGATGTTTTGCACTTGAAATGGAGCAAGTGCATTTATACAAAATAAGCGCAGATGTTTTGCACTTAGGCGGACCAACGGAATCAGACAAGCGCAGATGTTTTGCACTTGATGCTTTCGGGAGCCGTGCGCCTTGTTTTTGCTCGCAAGTGCATGCACGTAAACAAGTGCAGGTGTTTTGCACTTGGACATAGAAAACGTTAGAGAGAGGTTTCCTTTTAAGTTAAGTTCAAACTAAAAGCAGTCTTAGAAAAAACATTGTTAAATAAAGAACCCAAAGTGGATAAGTAAATCAAATTTATAATGTGTTTTTATTTTGAGTAAAGTTAAACACGTAACTCTTGGGGGCCAGCGAAAAGTGGAGTTTCTGGATATTAATTTATTTGGGAATTTTCGTTGGATTAACCGGTCTGGCTATGTGTGCAGTTTTTCCATCTTGCTGGAACCAAATGCTGTTGAAACGGAAAAAACTTCTTCAACATCCTTACATAACGATCCCCATTGACAGTTACTGTAACACCGTTTTCTTCAAAGAAGTATAGCCCCACAATGCACCTTGATGAAACTGCGCACCACACAGTGACTCGTTCTGGGTGCAGTACCGTGAGTATTTCTGCATTAGATTCACGGCAATTTTGCTAACTTACATTGCTAGATCAAAATGGCCTCATCAGACATAAACAAGAAATTTATTAAGCTGTTGTCTTCTTCAGTCATTTCAATCAATTTCTGTCAAAATTCCAGGCGAATAGACAAATCCAGAATAGCTTGCAATTTGTTCTTTGTACGGAAACAAGTTTAGGTCATCATGAATCATCCATTGTAATGACCGTCTCCAATTTGCACGGATAAGTTTCGAGTTGAAACGCTTAGATTTGCCTGAATTAACGATGCTACAGCCGCGTCTTGTGTCTTGAACCAGAACATAGGGATCTCGATGATACGGTCTTCGTGCGATGCTTCAAAATTCGGCAAATATGTTTAACAGACTCATAATGGTCCATCTACTCTTGTGAGTGCCGCCTAACTCCCACCTAAATTCCTTTTGGACGGAAATGAAGGACTGCAAATCATGGTTCCGCTGCACTATCCAAATCCTCCTTTTGGTATCCCAAGCATTCATTAACATGCCAAATAAAAAATAATAATCCGATTACTCACACAAAAAGAAAGTTATTACGTTTGGTTTTTGTCGCACAATTCGTGCTCCACACTGTACTTACTCACTTTCAAGTACAATATGTAATACAAACTACAAACGCTACAATTGTGGTAGGGGACTTTGCGACTTGAATAGCGTCTCCATTCACTAAGGGAGGGAAGGGAGAGTAACAGAAATTGTTTAATATCTAATCCAAACAGTAGATATCTATATCAATTTCGACTCATAGTTTGTAACATGTAAATCTATTTAAAAAAAAACTGTTTATAATCATGCTTATTTTGAGATTCGAATGAATAGTCAAGTCTTTCGAATGTCTATTTTCGTTCGAATTATACCGGTTTTCCTCAAACAAATTTTCTATTCGATCGAATCTCAAAATACAAATTCTTCTAATTCGACAAACTATCGTTCGAATTCGAATGTCAAAATCAGCATGAATGTTTATGAACCCCAAAATATATCGACCAATTGACAAAAAAAAAAAAATAAAAAAAAATGTTTGTATAAATGTTAAAATAATTTTCAGTCATTTTCCTTTGGGACAAACTTTTAATTAAGCAACCATTTGAATGCATAAAAACTTTAAAAACAGCTTAATTTCTGGGGCATATGACATTGTGCTAAGTCGCCCAAAAATGAAAATGAGCGATTTGAAAATGTTTGGGTTTAATCCGATATGACGCTAAGCCAATAAGATCTTATATAAATATTAGAAAAGAAAAATTGTTATACATTAAATAGCTGTTCTCTACTCAA
This sequence comes from Portevinia maculata, assembly GCA_949715645.1. NCBI lineage: Eukaryota > Metazoa > Arthropoda > Insecta > Diptera > Syrphidae > Portevinia > Portevinia maculata. The sequence goes on from OX454525.1 coordinate 39,485,124, forward strand.
CAAAAACTGATTAACTATTAATTGCTCGATTAAATAAAATACACGAAATAAAATTCCATATTAAATTTTAATTTTTCAGCTCTGACAAAAACAAACAACAGAACAAAAAAATCTACATTTAAATATTTACTGATGGATAAATTAAATTAAAAACGCAGATTATTCATAGAGGATACTTACCGTAAGAGCAAATAAAAAATTATTATTATTATTTTTTTAAGCAAACATTAAAATAAATGCATACCATCCAGTGGTATTCAATCCGCGTCTGTTTCAATTTAATTCGTTTTTAAATTAGATTTTCGACTGCTTTGTGTGTGCTAGGGCAGAGTTTGTGCAGCCGATATAAACTGCTGTAGCTGTTTCCGTCAGCATAAAAGCTTATCCGCCGAATAAAACAGGAACATTGCAGCCGTTATTCGTTTATTGTATAAAGGGTTTACTGAAGCATACGAGTGCGTTCTCAAGCACGCACATGCTCTCCGTGCTCGAATTGAAATGCGAGCTAATGTGAATATAGCATTAAGGCTGCTTGGCGATGTGGTTGATCTGCAGGATTTCCTGAAAAGGAGAGCAAAGAAATTAATAACAACAGCTGTTGCCATTATTTAGGTGAAGAGATTCTTGTTAGCTTAATCGGATAAAATGAATCCACGTATGTCGTATGTGTTTGTCTTCAACTTTATCAAATTGTTAATTTGAATGTTGTCGCTCGTATAGTAGCTCGTTGGGATGCCAAACATGCAGGAAACACCTGCGAAGAAAAGTTCCATATTGCACGGCGGGTAGGTAATTACGGCCAGATGTTTTGGAATGGCGTTAGCACATGCATCATGTTGTTGTAAAATTTGACTCAATTTAAATAATTTGAAAATAAAACACTAAAAGTTAAAACATGCACGAATTAGCGAATACACAAATAAAATTGCAAATATTGAACAAACTTTAAACAAGTTCCTACCTATTCAGGAACAATATCACCCTCTCAGAAAACTTTCTTGTGCCTCATTTACATACATCAGTCTAGGTCTATGTCTATCGTCTGTCAGAATCGAACTTAAGACCTATTTTGCTTGAACAAATCCACAGAAAATTGTTTACTTTACAAGAAGATACTGCCATACACTATATAGGTATAGATATTGAAATAAAATAAAGAGAGAGAGAAACAAATATTGAGGAGGAAAAATACCGACAACATATTCTTTTGTGCGGTATTTGCATTTACATAGAATAAACCATGAACTTCATCCCTCGGGGGGATACTCGAAAAGTGGGCGGTTTAAATGGCAGTTTCCTTGTCAGTTGCAACATACGTATATTCCAATAGTTGCGCAGCTATCTTTGTACTTTGGAAATAATTTGTATATATGTATTTTCCTTGCTCATCATGTCATTGAGATGCAAATTGGATGTTCATTTTTTTCTTTTTCTTTACCTACTCTGATCGTAGAGCTATAACAATAAGCTCCTATATTTCAACTCTGAAAGAAGTATTGAGAACAGGGCTAAAAAGGTTAAGAAGTTACTTCATGCGAAATTACTTATTCGTATTTCTGACATATGAAGTAAATTGGGCTTTTACAATCCTTTTGGTTATATTATTGTTTGGAATATTTTATTTTTTTTTTTCAAATTGTAAGTACATTATGTATGATTTTATTTAAGTTTTTTAATTAACTCGTAAATACAAACCGATAATTTCATAGATCATGAACACGGCCGTAACCTGCCATAGGGCCAGTCGGCCCTCCCGTTTTCACCACCGAAACACAAAGAATTCTAGAATTTCCCTACAGATGTAAATCATGTCCCAGATATTGATCGACAACATACAATTTTCTGCAAGACAAAGTCCTTTCTTATTTCTAAATTCATTTTTATCCATTATTTTAGATATCAACTTACATGAAAATGATTAAATCTAACCTAAAATTAACAGGAAACTTATTCGAAATTATGGCTCCTTATGCAGACATTCTAAATCTTACTATAACTTTATGATTATTCCCTTTCGGCCTAAAAACTATTTTACGAACTAATCTTACATAAATTATATTCATCGAGAACATATTTAAAATTCGGCATCATTATTTAAATTTTAAATATAATATAAAACATTATTCAATTCAATTCAATTCAACTTTATTATTAAGACATTTAATAATCAGTACATTTCTTTTACCTTACGTCTAAATACTGTGGCCGACTTTTAAAGGTATGTCTGGCCGAACTCTAATTATTTTGCAGTTTAAATTTATTCATAAATTTTAACGTGATTTATATATGTTGTAGGTTAGTATGTATAACCAAAAATTCTTAATTGTTTGAGTACGCTTGCTACCGGCATCAAAACCCAACTGAGCTTCTGGGGCACTTATAACTAATTTTTATAAATATGACTATGACTATGACTAAAAACTAAAACTTATACTTAATTATACTGAAAAAGGACACAAAATACATAATGTATGTAACTAACAAAAAAAAAAAAACATAATTCATAAAATCAAGTATACAAGAATGCAAAAATTTGGGTGCAGTGAAGAAACTATTTCTCGACTAACACCAATTAACATAAGTACATATAAACGTTTTCATTTTCTTTCATCTCCTTATTGAATTATATATTGCTATATGAGCAAAAGCAGACAAAAAAAATTCAACGTCGATATGTACATGTACTTTGAGTCAAAAACTAATTTATCCTCTTAGATTGCCAGCCAATGCCTTATCGTAGAAAGGTACGGTGAGATTTCTATCTGTTTCGGGTCTAAAAAAAAGGGGACAGATGCAATATGTAGAAGATTGAACGGAGAGATGTAATAAATATCGTTGATACTCAAATTAATATTTGAATCAAACACAGTTTTAAAGGGTTAGAATGTGAAGAACACTTTTGCAATCTTTTTAATAACAATTCAACCTGGTAAATCATTAGAGGTGAAAGTTTGGTGAATTCATATAAAATTTTGTTTGAGAACCATTTTTTATTACTCTTTCGAAACTTTCCGCTACAGAACCTTAAAATTTTTCTTTCGCAGTTCTCCAGTTCTTTAGCAACAGTTGGAGAAATTGAAGACCAGATTCCAAAGCCATAAGTTAATATTGGTCGTATAAGTGTTTTGTACATTAGACCCTTAGTGTTTCCTGGCATATGTTTAGAGCTTAACAAAGGTTTTAAGCTCGATGCTACCATTTTTGCTTTCACAAGGGCTTTTCTGGCATGTTTATTAAAAATAAATCTATTGTGAAGGTTTATAACCAGTATTTTAGGCTCAGTTTTTAAAGGTATGTTATGTCCGTTCATTTGTAAACATAAATCTTTGCTTTCTTTTACAGCTACGTAGTGACCCCTTCCACCTGAGTTTCTAAAACAAGTGAGACTACACTTATCTGTATTTATTTTTAAGCCCCATTTTTATACCCTATTCTAAGGGTATATTAATTTTGACGCATAGTTTGTAAAATACCTTAATATTGCCCGTAGACCCCTAAAAGTTACTATATTTATGATCAGCATCGATAGTAATGTCGATCTAGCCATGTCCGTCCGTCCGTCCGTCCGTCTGTCGGCAAAAATTAGGCCTTTAAACTGGACCTAGAGAGCTGAAATTTTAACCATATACTCTCTAGGGTCCCGAAATAATCAAGTTTACGAATTTTTGGAATCCGCCCACAGACACGATCACAAATTCAAAAAAACAAAATTTTGGAAAAAATCGAATTTTGAGCTAGAAAGCTGAATTTTTTTAAATATGATCTATGACTCCTAAAACTGCTCGGGATAAAAAAAATTCAAAATCCGCCCACTGACACGCCCACAAATAAATAAAACAATTTTTTTATACCCTATTCTAAGGGTATATTAATTTTGAAAATCCAAAGTTTGAGCTAGGGAGCTGAAATTTATAATATATACTCTCTAGGGGCCCTTTATTCAATTAATCAAGTTAATTTTTTTTAAATCAGCCTACTGACACGCCCACAATTAAATAAAAGAATTTTATTGAAACACCCAAGTTTGAGCTAGGGAGCGTTTTTTTTTTATAAAATCCTTTAAATGTTATATAACATAATATGTAGAGCGTTCTTAACAATTCAACCATACTTAGACTTTTGTCACGCCCACTTATGAGGGATAGGAATAAGAATAGGGTATCCAACAGTTCGCCCAAGCGGGCTGTAGCCCGTCCCTATGTTTTAAAATATTTTTCTAAGGTAGGGATATTCTCTTTTAACATAGAGAGGGCAGTGCTTGGTTTCTTGTCACTTGCTAAGATGGTGGTATTATCGGCATAGCGCAAACCACGTGGTTCTTGGCTTATAAATTTTGCAATAGTAAAATCGTGCAGAAAGATATTAAATAATAATGGATCCATTATAAACCCTTGAGCTACACCCGAGAGAACTGCAATTTCTTCCGAACAATCGCGTCCTATGTATATAGACGTAAATCTGTCCTCTAAAAAACTTTTGATAATTTTAGTTAACCAACTATGTAGGTACACCTAAGGAGATTAGTTTAAATAATAAACCCTTATGCCAAATGTTATCAAATGCCTTTTCAAGGTCTATATTCAAGCAAAGGGTGACTTTTTTCCTTCTTAAGTTCTGAATAACCTTATTATGTAAAACCGACAACGCGTGTTCTGTTGAGTGACCCTTTTTGAATCCGAACTGGTTATTTGGAATAATATTTAAATCTTCACATAAATTATAAAGATTTTAAGCTAAAACTCTTTCGAAGAGTTTTCCTATATTTGAAAGCAAGAAAATCGGACGAAAATCTTTAATATCTCTTGCATTTTTACTTTTCATTATTGGAATTAATTTTGCAACTTTCCACGACTTTGGGAAGTAACCATTGTTTTTGCAATGGTTGAATATAGATGTCAAGGCCACGTCAAGGGAATAAGGACATTTTCTTACAACAAAATTAGATATTTCATCCACTCGAGCCGATTTTTTGTTGTTAAGATTAAGTCTTAGGTTGTTACGAGTAATATTATTTGGAGACGTAAATGGTGACTAACTCAAATTTATTGTATTGTTTATTAAAGAAAATGTTTTTAATGGTTGTGTTGTTTGTGTTTGGCAAAATTCCTCAACTTTAACTACGACTCAATCGAAAGTTGGTGTGTTCTCGGCATATAATTCTGAATAAAAGTTTTTAAATGCTTCTAATTTTTGGTCTATATTATCTAAAGAGATGCCGTCATTGTTGAGAACATCTTTTCGAATATCGGTCCCAAAAAATCTTCTTCCTGTGATTTTATCGATTCGTCTAAATGCTTGAGGGGATGGTTTAATATTTTCCAATTTTTTTTAAACGTCTCGTTGTGTTCTAATCTGACTTTTTCTTCAATTATTTTATTCAAACACTGAATTCAAGAATACAGATGCTGGTATTCGAAATTAATTCTATTGAGATGTCGGTGAAAAAGTCTCTTTAACTGTCGCAACCATGTGTTTCTTAATTTAAGTAGTTGTTTAGTAACGTCAGATTTTCCCACTTTTAAGCCAAGGTGTCGACCCGTGCCGAGGGCTGCATGGTCAGATAGTGGTTAAAGAGAACTGGCCGTTTACGGTCCCCTCCGGCGCCCAGGCAAGGCCGGTTGTATCTAAGTGCCTTATCCCGGTAAGTCGGCTCTGCCGGGACGGACCAAACCTTCCGGACAAACTCGTGGGACCTAAAATTAAAAAAAAATGGACAAACAAATAACAGAAAAAAAATAAAAAAAATAAAATAAAACAAAAAAAAATAAAAAACATAGGGACGGGCTACAGTCCGCTTAGGCGAACTGTTGGATACCCTATTCTTATTCCTATCCCTCATAAGTGGGCGTGACAAAAGTCTAAGTATGGTTGAATTGTTAAGAACGCTCTACATATTTTGTTATACAACATTTAAAGGATTTTATCAAAAAAAACGCTCCCTAGCTCAAACTTGGGTGTTTCAATAAAATTGTTTTATTTAATTGTGGGCGTGTCGGCAGGCGGATTTAAAAAAAATTAACACATGAGCATAAAGGGCCCCTAGAGAGTATATATTATAAATTTCAGCTCCCTAGCTCAAACTTTGGATTTTCAAAAAAATTGTTTTATTTATTTGTGGGCGTGTCAGTGGGCGGATTTTGAAAATATTTATACATGAGCTTAAAGCGCCCCTAAGAGGATATATTAAAAATTTCAGCTCCCTAGCTCAAATTTTGGTTTTTCAATAAAATTGTTTTATTTTTTTGTGGGCGTGGCAGTGGGCGGATTTTGAAAATTTTATATCCCGAGCAGTTTTAGGGGTCATAGATCATATAAAAAAAATTTCAGCTTCCTAGCTCAAAATTCGATTTTTTCCAAAATTTTGTTTTTTTGAGTTTGTGGGCGTGTCTGTGGGCGGATTTCAAAAATTCGTAAACTTGATTATTTCAGGACCCTAGAGAGTATATGGTTAAAATTTCAGCTCTCTAGGTCCAGTTTAAAGGCCTAATTTTTGCCGACGGACGGACGGACGGACGGACATGGCTAGATCGACATTACTATCGATGCTGATCATAAATATAGTAACTTTTAGGGGTCTACGGGCAATATTAAGGTATGTTACAAACTATGCGTCAAAATTAATATACCCCTAGAATAGGGTATAAAGACCCAGGCCCTTCATCCGAAGATGAACTGCTCGCCTCCAGTCAGGAGACAATCGTGGGAAGCGGGGACTCTGAGCGGAGCTCCACTCAAAGTACACCTGCTATCCACAAACCATCTACTTCCTCTACACCCGCTGCGCAGGACACTCGACCTAGTGCCCAAAAGCGTGCGGTAAACACCCACAAATCAGCCAGCCACAAATCAGCTAGTAATCGCAGAAAGAGCGCGTACCAGAGGGCCATCTTCATTCTGGGTAAGATTACCAAGAAGGAAGAGGCCGGCACGGCTACTCCGCAGGACCTAGCTGAAAAACTCACGCACCAGCAGATTATTGATGAGTTCATCAAGAATCGCAGGGAGCCACCACCACGCAAGACGGAAGCAACTAAACGCAACCGCTCACAAGAGGAGGTCAAGTCTGAACCTCAAAGAAGCAAAGTTGCAAAGTTGGCTACCGCCAAGCACCACAACCCAATCTCAGCACCCCAGATGACACGAACAGTCAGCGAGGTTGTCAGAGACGACCTACAAGTCGCTTTGGTGGATGAACTCTCTACCAGCGGCAAGACAGTGGCTGACGTTTGGGGTGCCATTGAAAATAAACTTTCCGAGATGGTGATGGACCATCTCTTAAACAACCAAGGCGGACCCCTCCCCTGCTTTGACTCAGCTGAAGTCATAAGAGGTTACAGGGTAATCAAGTGTGAAGACGCTTTCTCCAAGGAATTCCTAAGCGGCTGCGTTCATAAGATCCGTGACGACTGGACCGGCTTAAAGTTTAAGCTGATCCCGGCCAGAGAGATTCCGAGGAGACCGAGAATTCGCATTTGGCTGCCAAATATGACCATCGACAGTGATAAGTTGATCAATTGTCTCAAGCTCCACAACCCTGCGGTTCCCATGGATGACTGGAAAGTCATCAAGGCTGAGGAACCTCACAACAACACCCTATCCTTCCTAATAATGGTGACGGAAGAGAGCGCGGATCACATTGAAAAGATCGGCTGTAAGCTCCGCTTTGGCATAAGGCATGCCAAAGTTAAAATATTCAGGTCCCCGTGTCAGGTCGACGACTTAGATGAAGTTGACGATGCCAACAAGCTGTTGGAGGACATGACGATCGAGGCTAACCGTACTACCACCCTAACCGAACAAACACCCGAAACCAATCAATGCTGAAAGTCGTACAGATTAATCTGAAGCACTCAGTCTGTGCGTCAGATAACCTGATGATTTTCCTCAAAGAGGAAAACATCGACATCGGCATTGTCCAAGAACCTTGGGTGAACGGGTCCAATATAAGAGGCCTTAACGACACCGGATATATCCTCTACTATAACCGCAGCAATAATAACCATGGTAAGCCAAGAACCTGCATTCTAGCTAAAAAGCATATTAAAGTTTTTCTATGCCCAAATTTTAGCTCGGCCGATCTAACAGTTGTTAAGATGGAGAACGCAGGAGGCGACCTGCTAATCGCATCCGCCTACATGGCACACGACCGGCAAGTACCGCCGGAAGAAGTCCAGGCAATGATAACCGCCATAACATCAACAAGGACCAACCTGCTGCTGGGCTGCGATGCAAATTCGAGGCATGTGCTATGGGGCAGCTCGGAGTCAAACGAACGCGGTGAGTCTATTTTTGATTACATTATTGAAAATAACCTAATAATATGCAACAAAGGTAACACCCCGACATTCATCTTTCCGAGTACGGACAGTTTTAACGGCTGGGAAGACGTTATAGATGTTACTCTCTGTAATAATAACAATATTATGAAGGTTGAAAATTGGAGGGTATCCAGTAAAAAATCTTTTTCAGACCACAACTGGATACTCTTCGACATAAATCTCGCTGTAGAGAGCTCGAAACCTTTCCGAAACCCCAAAAGAACCGATTGGGCAAAGTTTAACCAAGTCATTAAGACTAAGTTACACAAAACCCCCAATCAAAAATTTACCTCCACTTCAGAACTCGACACAAAGGTTGAGACTTTTGAAAAAGCTTTCAACGTAGCGTACAAAGTCTCGTGTCCAATCAAATGTAGCAAAAAATCATTCCCCCCTTGGTGGAACAAGGAACTCTCTGCTCTCAGAAAATTGACTAGAGAAACCTTTAACATCTGCCATAAATGCAACTACTGGCAACCCTACCGAGATTGCCTTAAAATCTACAAGAACTCTATCAGAACGGCTAAGACACAGTCGTGGATAGAGTACTGCCAATCCATCGAAACCCTCAAGGACTCCGCAAGACTCAGCAAAATATTGGCCAAAGAACACTCCAACCCATCTCTTCTGAGAAAGGAGGACGGAGAATGGGCTGCAGAATCCCTAGAACTATTAATAAACACCCATTTTCCCGGATGCAATGATTACGGTGCAGAGCCATCCAGCTCACAACGCACACAACCCGACGCCTGGGAAAATATAACATCCATTATTACCGAGGAAAAAATTTCCTGGGCAATAAACAGCTTCGCTCCCTTTAAATCGCCTGGCCTGGACGTCATTCTGCCCATCATGCTCCAGAAATCTCTGGAACTGGCAATTCCATGGCTCACATCGATTTACAGGAACTGTATACTCTACAATCATGTACCCTATTCATGGAGACGAGTGCGAGTTGTTTTCATTCCAAAAGCGGGTAGACGCGGTCATGAAACTTCGAAAGATTTCAGACCAATTAGTTTGACCTCCTTCGTACTGAAGACGCTCGAACGTCTCCTAGACAACCACCTGAGAGGGGCAATAGAAGCTTCACTCCTCTCCAAATCTCAACACGCCTACCTCACGGGAAGATCTACAGAAACAGCTCTTCACGAGGTAGTGCGTACGATAGAAAAATCCCTACACTACAAAGAATACACCTTGGCTACCTTCCTAGACATAGAAGGAGCCTTCAACAATGTACACACTGAAGCAATTCTAGAGTCCCTGAGGGAGCTGGGAATAGCAATCCATCTTAGTCAATGGATTGTTTCCATGCTCAGCACTAGAATCGTTCAAGCAGCTTTAGGAAATAGCAATATAACCAAATATGCCAGGAGGGGAACACCTCAAGGAGGAGTCATCTCACCCCTACTCTGGCTCCTAGTAATGAACAAAATCCTCATAAGTTTAGACAGAGTAGGAATCAAAGTAGTCGGGTATGCGGACGATATGGTGATATTGGTGTCAGGAATGTTTCCCTCCGTGATTAGTGAAATCATGGAGAATGCTCTAAGCAAAGTTAGCACTTGGGCAAAAAAGTGCGGTCTGGGAGTCAACCCGGGGAAAACTGTGCTGATGCTCTTCACCACCAAAACCAACATACCTGACTTTACGCTTCCTCGCCTAAACGGCACACCCCTACCCCTTTCAAACAGTGCCAGGTATTTAGGAGTCATCCTAGATCCTAAACTCAACTGGAAAATAAACATAGAACAACGGGTAAAGAAGGCATGTATAGCCTTTTATGCCTGCAGCAGAACCTTCGGAAAAAAGTGGGGCCTGCAACCAAAATTGACTCTGTGGATGTACACAGCCGTGGTACGACCAATCCTCACGTATGGGTCAATAGTATGGTGGCCGGCTCTAAAGAAAAAGTACAATATTACCAAACTTAATAAGGTACAAAGAACGGCATGCATAGGAACAACGGGAGCTCTACGGTCAACACCGTCAGACGGACTCACAGTCTTACTGCATCTTTTACCTCTTGACCTACATATAACAAACATCACAGCACACAGCGCGATCAGATTCAGAGAGTCTGGCTGCTGGACTGCAAAACCCTACGGCCACAGTAGTATTCTAGACTCTCTACCTAGAAAACTAGTTCCGCCTTCAACAGACTACATCATTCCCAGAATGTCTTTTACAAAACATTTCGTCGTTCAAATCCCTACTAGATCGGAATGGCAAAATGGAGAAGTGACAAGGGATTTCGATCAAACAATCTACACCGACGGTTCAAAAATGGACTGCGGCGTGGGTGCGGGAGTTTTTTCGGAATCCTTAAACATCGCAAAATCATACAGACTGTTATGTAGGATAGGAAAATGAGTACTTGACACGTCGGTGGTTAGTATTACAATGATGCTCTTTATTATGTAATGGCGGTTCTGTTGAGGATTACACATATGCATGTATATTCAGTGTTTAGTACATAGCGAGGTGGGAGTGCAACGCATACAACATCCTCCCATTTTACAAGTTCAATACTTTAGCAAGTGCAAAATACAATTTCAATTGTTGAGTGTTTATACATAAAAAGCTTCATAAGTTTAAAGTGAACATCATAATCAAGTATTAATATAACTAGCAAAACTCATGAATGTACAATTTAATTCGTGTGTACTAAGTTTAAATAAATCAATATAAAATAATAATAAGTAATAATAATTCATGCATGCATTTAAATTCAGTAAATATGTGTATAAATCAAATGTTAGTCTAAACGACATCGTACAGTTCATTGCACGCAAGTGTATCTGTTAACAGGCTTTACAATTCGGCCGCTTCTGGTTTTGTACGTGGTGTTGTCGTCATTACTTTGAGCGACGTTACTGCTACCGGTGTTCTTGTCCTGATTTGTAATAGTGCTCGCTCCAGAACCTGGTGGATTGGTGGAAGCTTGTTCTGGACTATCAGTGACACGCGTGTTTGGTGTCTGTGGATTAACGACTAGGTTTTTTTCTGGAATGATAAGAGCGTTAGTTTTATTGATATGCAAAGAATTACGCCGTATCAGTTTTCCATCATCTGTTCGAATGATGTAAGAGCGAGGAGTGCTGCTTTTCATTTTTACTTCTCCGGATATCCAATCACGAACCCCCTTCTGTATGCATACCCTCTCACCGCGTTGGAATATTTCCCCATCATTGTCATTGACTATGGTGTAGTGTTTTCCGTTAATTCTTGACCTTAGCATCTTTTGATCGACGTTTTCGACTATATTTGGTTTCAATCGAGACTTTAGTATCGGAATTGTAGATCTTGTTAGACGGCTCATCAATCTCTGATTAGGCGATTGCATTCCGTTATCTCGCGGTGTATTTCTCACGTTGATCAACGCAAGATCGATATCAGTGTTGTCCTTAGAGCACCTTTTTAAGAGCTTTTTTGCTTCCTGGACGTATCTCTCGGCCAGGCCATTCGATTGTGGGTAATAGGGACTTGATGTTTGGTGCGAGAACTCCCATGTCCTTGAGAATTCTTTGAATTCTTTGGACGTGAATTGGGGACCATTGTCGCTTTCAAGTGTAACCGGTATTCCAAAGGTTCGGAACCAATACTTCAGATGACCTATTAATTCATTGGACGTGGATCGTTCAAGTCGTCGAAAGTCGAAAAAACTCGAGTAGCTATCGACTATCAGCAGATAATTTTCGCCTCGGAATGTGAATATGTCTGTGGCAACAATTTGCCAAGGAAGATCTGGGATTGTTTTAACAATAAGCGGCTCCTTTGGTTTGGAAGTTTGCGTCGACTGGCAGATAGCGCAAGATTTTATGTAGTTTGTTATGTCCCCTGACATTCCGAGCCAAAACAGAGTACTGCGAGCGCGATTAAGTGATTTTTGAATTCCTTGGTGACCATTATGAATTTTTTTTAGCATGCGTTCCTTTAGGTTGGAGGGAACTACAAGTTTTTCGGATTTTATTAATATTTCCCCATCAATACCGAGTTCGTCTCTAAAAGTCAAATATGGTTTAGCACAGGCGGTGACTTGCGAGACGTCTTGTGGCCATCCATCTCTTACATATTTGGCAACTACTCGTAGCTCTAAATCTCTTTTTGTTTCCTCCTGAAGAAGAGTGCGCATTTCTTCAGAAATCTGCGTTAAGGAGTTTATTTGAAGTTCCTGTTCTCGTGGTTCGTTACTTTCAGCGTTTCTTGGTTGGTTGCAATCCCGACTTAGCGCGTCGGCCACCAAAATCTCTTTTCCCCTTCTGTAAACTATTTCCGGTGAATATGGCATTACCTCGAATAAGATTCTTTGTAATCTGCTTGGGGCGCGGTGCAAAGGTTTTTTAAAAATTGCCTCCAAAGGCTTGTGGTCCGTTTCCACTAAGACCCGTTTCCCATAAACATATTCATGAAATTTTTTGCATGCAAAATGTATGGCTAGCGCCTCTTTTTCAATCTGCGGATAGTTTAGTTGTGCAGAATTAAGTGCTTTTGATGCGAAAGCCACTGGTTGACCGTTTTGTGTCAGCACCGCTCCTAGGCTGTGCTTGCTAGCGTCCACTTGAAGTTTTACGTCGAGGTTCACATCATAGTAACGCAATACAGGTGTGGATGAAATGATTTCTTTCAATTTTTTAAAAGCGCTTTGATGCTCCTGGCCCCACTGCCATGCAACATCCTTTTTAATTAGCTGACGTAGCGGCTGAGTTATCTCAGACAAACCGAGAATGAATTTACCTAGGTAAGTTATCATTCCTAAGAACCTTTGCAACTCAATAACGTTTGTTGGTTCCTTGAGTCTCCTTATAGCGTCGACTTTGTCCTCGTCTACACGAATTCCGTTTGATGTCAAGAGATGGCCTAGAAATTTCACGGAGGTGACACAGAAAACACATTTTTCTTTATTCAACTTCAGCCCTGCGCGCGAAATTAAAGAGATAACATCACGAGTTAATGATTTCAGTTCTTTTGTTGAAGCGGCATGTATTAGAACGTCATCCATGGATACCTCCACACCTTTTAGGCCCTCAAGCAAGCTAGACATTATTTCTTGGAAGATTTCAGGCGCAGAAGCGAGACCAAAGGGTAGGCGAGTATAAGAGTACCTACCCCACGGGGTGGCCATCGTAAGTAAGTTTTGCGTGCGCTTTGACACCATAATCTGCCAAAATCCCTTTTTGCAATCTAGGAGCGTGAAATATTTAGAATCGCGTATTCTGGCTGCTATTTCTTCCAGCGTCCTTAGCGGGTGGTACCTCCTGACTACGTTTTTATTTATGTCAGTAGGATCAATACATACTCTAAGCTTACCATTCCTTCGTGCTATTACCATGGGCGATACCGCCTCTGTGGCTTCTGTGGTTTTGACTAAAACCCCAAGTTCAACCATTGTATCGATCTCTTTCTTGACTTGTTCCCGCAGTGCATGAGGAATCTTCCTTGCGGCGTGAGCTCGTAAAACAGGGTTTTCTACCATGTCTATGTCGTAGATGTAGTTTCGAACGCATCCCAGACCGTCAAAAATTGAGTTGTCGACGTTCAATTCACTCACACGCAATACTAAATTTAATTCCTCGCAAGCTCTCTTACCTAATATGGGGGACACATTTTCATTTACTACCTTGAAATTAATACCGGTAGATCTGTTTCGCACTATGCAGTCAGCATTCACGTCACCCAAAACGTCTACTTTGTTATGCGCGAACCCTACCAGGCGTTTAGTTCTTGATGGTGTTACCCTTAACTGCAGCTGTTCTACAATACTCATGGGAAGAACGTTGCATTGCGCTCCGGTGTCCAGCTTCATCTTAATTTTCTTTCCCCTTACGACGACTTCCTCAAACCAAACAGCTTTCTCATCGTCTCTGATACCGCTTACGGCATCTATGTATAAAAGATCAACTTGCGACCCACTACTACTAGCACTATCATTGTCAAAATCAATATTATGTACGGCACTTGCGCTCTATTTCCTCGACAGTCGACAGCAGCTCGCAAAATGCCCCTTCATGTTGCATCGCCTACAAACTGCATTAAATGCTTTGCATTGTTGTTTGCTATGGCGAAACCCGCAACGTGAGCAATCGTATTCGGTTTTGTATTTGTCTTTGTGTGATCTGTTAAAATTTTTATGTACATTCGACTCCACTTGCTGATCACTCTCGCAAATCCTACCCCGACGTACAATATTTACTTCTTGCTCCTTGTGTATCTGCCGTAACTGTCTGGTTGCAATTTCGCTTGCCTTGCATATTTTTATAGCCTGATCTAATGTTAACCGTTCCTCTGACAGTAATTTCTCCCTAACCGTATCGTTAAACAATCCAATCACTATTTTATCACGAACTAGGTCATCTCTTAAGTCCCCAAATTCACAATTCTGGGCTTGATTTCTTACTTTAGTAAAGAAATCATCGAATGTTTCGTTTTCTGCCTGTACGATTTTATTAAATGTGTACCGCTCAAACGTAACACTTATTTTAGGATCGAAAACTGCTGCGAATTTAGCTTCAATGATGCTCACCTGTTTTCTCTCCTCATCGGTTAGTCCAAAAGAATTAAATATTTCGGCACTGTCTGGCCCGATAGCCAACATGAACTGCGCTGCTTGCTGTTCCGGAGATTTTTTGTCCAATTCTGCGGCTACGGCGTACCATTTGTATCTCTGCATCCAGTTTTTCCATTTTCGCGCCATGTTAGAGTCCACTATCTCCAGGTATCCCGGAGGCCTCACAAAATTAGCACTTCGGCTATCATTCACGCCACTAGCATTTTCCGTCATTTTAGAAAAAAAAACTTGTAATAACTTTAATTGTTTAATAAAGAATCACTTCTGACACCATGTTATGTAGGATAGGAAAATGAGTACTTGACACGTCGGTGGTTAGTATTACAATGATGCTCTTTATTATGTAATGGCGCTTCTGTTGAGGATTACACATATGCATGTATATTCAGTGTTTAGTACATAGCGAGGTGGGAGTGCAACGCATACAACACAGACTTCCGGATACTGCAAGCGTCTTCCAGGCGGAGCTACTGGCTATCCGTGAAGCCTGTCGCCAGATCAAACTTCACTCAAATATAACACCGAGGCAAAGGATCGTCATAGTTATGACAGCCAGGCTGCCATTAAAGCGATCGCTTCGGTCACTATTTCCTCTAAGTTAGTACTAGAATGCCGTAATGAGCTGGCCCTGCTTGATAAGTTAAAGGTTACCCTGATCTGGGTTCCAGGGCACAGTAACGTTTATGGAAACGAACATGCCGACGAACTGGCCAGGCAAGGCTCAGCTCTCCACTGCTCTCTGGCAGAACTAGTCCACATTCCGCTCGGAGCAGTTAAGGCAAACATCACCGCAGAATACCTTAAGAAAGCCAACATCAGATGGAGCAGGCTGACTGCATGCGTCATATCCAGAAAAACGTGGCCAAACTACAACAAGGCAAAAACAACCGACCTTCTAGGTAGAACCCGAAAAGACATCGCAAGACTTACAGCGATCTTCACGGGACACTGGCCTATAGGTGACCATGCGGCCAAGCTGGGCATCCCATACAATACACACTGCCGCAGTTGCAAAGTGACAACTGAAAAAGAAACACTAATTCACTTTTTATGTACCTGTCCGGCTTTAGCTAGGACCAGACTACGTACATTGGGAAGCCCTTTCTTCAATACACTTGAGGAAGTCTCCGAGAAAAGTATCAAGGAACTGATAACTTTCCTGAACTCCGCAGGTTGGATTTAGCCTCCCCCACCAATCGATAATACCCAGGTTTACGTGAGTTTGTGGTAACAAAACGGCACTTAGTGCTAATTGGGTTTGTCTTATCAAACCGCCACACCTACCTACCTACCTACCTAACGTCAGATATGTTATGATATCGCAAATTCTTTGTTTCACATACTTCAGAGTTTCTTTCAATACTTACGGAGATTTTTTCGGTAATCTGATGAATGAGTGAATCTATTTCAGAGTTAGAAACGTTTCTATCATTGACAGTATCAATGTTAGCGATATTATTATGCAGTTCAAATCTGAAATGTTCCCAATTCGTATTTTTAAAACTAATATAAGTGTCTGGAGGCTGCAAGAGTGGTGCGAAGTCTGTAAACTTGAATTCAAGTGAAATTCCAAAATCGTCAGCTATTGTGGGCAAAGTTGAACCAACTGGAGGGTGGGCATGTGCCAAGGATGTAGAGATCAAGAAATAAACTAAATCTATATTTAAGAATGGACAGTCAAAGAAAAAATCGTGAAGTACGATTCTATTTCTATTGCTCTTAGAATCGCCCCATATTGGGTGTCGCGTGTAAAATCGCCGCCAATTATAGCGGCGTCGAAAGTCTCGATAAAAGTATTAAGTCTTTGTAGTTCTCTATGTAATGGCTCACTAGCTTGAGAAGGAATTTAAATACTCCCAATAAGGATCTTACGTGATAGACCAGAAATATTTTCAGAGCTTAAGGTGGCTAGGGCCACAGATACTAATTCACTTTAAAAATGTACTAGACTACACTTATATTTTTGTTCTACGATGAGTGCAGTCCCTCTCCCAGAATCATTCCGTATTATATTATACCCATTAAATAAGAGTTTATGTCTACGATTTAATCTCGTTTCCGAAAGGAAACATATTTGTGCTTTTTTTATCTTAAGCAAGTTTTCAAGTGCTAGTCTTCTGTTGTGCGAGATAATTGAATTACAATTTGTTCATATTATTTTTATGTTGGTTGTATCCATCATATTACTATAGAGGCAACAAAGTCGAGATATGCGAACATTTTCTCTTCTTTAGTTTGAAGTTGTTGGTATTGAGGCCAAAATTGGCGTATTTTTACGAAATGTTAAATTGATTTTTTGCTTCATTTAAGAATTTTTTAAGTTCACTGCTTGGAGAGTTTACGGGATTGGAATTAACTTGCACATTTTCTCGGGGTTGAGAAGGCTTAGCAGATGCTTTTGCCATATCGGCAAAAGAGACATTCGGGTTTGTAAAATTGTTTATATTACTGAGTACTACTTTTCTATTTTCCTGCGCAGATCTTTTGTTTCTATCTGCCATAGCTTCTTTTTTATTTCTATATTTTAAATATGCAGGTTAGGTTAGGTTAGGTTGAGGTGGCTGTTAGCCGAAAGCTAACACACTTAGACCAAAGAGGTCCATTGTGATGCCTGTTACGTACTCAAATACCGTGCTTCCTCGGTTAAGAGTGAAGAGTATAGTACGGAGAGTGAAATAAAACCACGTTCGTTAAGAGTAATAATAGCAATAGTAGGCCCGCCGTCCACTGCGTTGCTGCGACCTTTATTGTGTATGTGTTTATTTAGTACTACGTTTTCTTAAGTTTAGTTTGATTTGGTTTATAGACTAAAAAGGCCCGCCGTCCACTGCGTTGCTGCGACCTGTGTTAGTTTTAGAATTACTTTCTACTCTGCCTTTTCCTACCCACAATCATCCTCTTTTATACTAAGCAGTGGCATGACCTTTCTCCCATCTTTCCCTTCCAAGCACCATTCTCTTCCTGCATTTATCTGCCTGTAAATTGCTTACGTGCTATTTTAGGCAATTACCTAATTGTTTCCTCATTTATTCCACTTAAAAATTGCCGAATGACAACTTGGGTGTCATTGGCCATGTGCCGGTATCGGATATCACCCATTCAAGAAACAATAATAATTTATTACTGTATTTCCCAATAGCACAACGTATTACTCACCGGACTAATGCGACCAGTGCAGTTTTCGCCATATGTTGGGTTTCCGCTGGTCGACCGGGGTTGAAGTACGTGTGTATTGGGTGGGTACGATACTTCAATGCTACGGCAGCATGTGTGAACATAAAAAATGAGGAAACCAAAGCAGATGCCCAAATATAGCCGCAGCCAGGTAATTGGGATAGAGAGATGGTGTTTTGGTTGAAGAAGACAAGAGAAGGTTGCCGTGTGGGTGTTTTGGATATGGTTGTTGATCTGCACATGCAACATGCCACTAGGATCGGGAGTATCTACCACTACCCGCTAAAACCATTTGGAGCTTCTAATGAAGCGTGATAGACTTCTAACATCTGAGTTAGCCAAGTCACTGAGTTCATTAAGGAAGAAGGCTCCCAAATAGAGATTTCTTTTATGGGAGAGTGCAGGACATGGCAAGAGGAGATGAAGTGTAAATATGCAGGACAACCTATGAAACTTGCTGCGTGACCTGGTTCGTCACAGTTCACACACTTAGGTATTGGAACCTCTTTATTAGATTCTTTAAAGCTTTTGAAAGTTGTGATACAGGCTTCTGAATCATGTGATTCTCCACACAGTACGCACCTACTAATATACGCACAACACTCCCCAGAATGCCCGAATCTTTGACAACGAAAGCATCTTGTCACTGACCTCCCGTGTTTTTTTTTCCTCAATAAATGTGTTGAAAAAGTAATTATCTGATACACGTTAGATCTTTGACGGATTCACCAGGCTCTAATTGTACTGTGAACATATTCAGTTTAACATTCTGTTCCTTAGTTCTAGCCGTGAAAAGAGGAGTAATTTTTGAAATTTTCACATTCGGAGCAGCATTCAATAAGGCTTGTTTAATCTTCTAAATAGGCGTGTCCCCATCGTTACCCTTCAACAAAATAGAAATGTGTTTGCTTTCTTTAGGAGAAACTGAGTAAGCGCCGATGCCAGTATCACGTAATATTTCAATAATAATTTTATGAACATCTGAGTTGTTAACATATACTTTCGTTTTTCTATAATAATAATAATAAAAATAATAATAATAATAGCTTTATTTTATTTTTAGACTTTAAACAATTTTTTTTACAAATTCAACATTATGATAAATAAATATATCGCACCCTCAGAACAATAGAGCGATAAATCAAAAAATGCGATTTTTAAGGTAATGATGAGGAAGTGTTGCTATCAAAAGTACTTTTATTTTAAGGGGCTTGCCGTTTTCATGTCTAACAAAATACCGAAGATAATGGACATAAATAAAAAACAACAATATAAGAAGTTTCGAAGTTGTCCGCATTTTCCAATGCAAGACAGAGCTAACACGAAATATTAAACTATTTTTACCTCAAATGTCCTATTATTTCAGAGCAATACAGAGACATTCCAAAATGACTCTAAAAATCAAGTTTATTTTTTTATTTTAAAATAAAAAACCTGTGCAAAAAAGCGACATTACGAAATATGTCACTTTAAATATTCATTCATTCTAATGCAAGACAGATATAAAACGAAATATTTTCAATTGGTTTAGTGCAATAAAGAGGTAAATCGAAATATATCTCACTGCCTCCTCGATTATTCCCATGCAAAAGAGCGATAAGTGGCAAACGATTTTTTTTTTAGTGCAAGAAAGTTATATTCCAAAATTTGGCGGGATTTTTGATTACTCTGAGTAATAATTCTGCAAACCAGTTCATTTTTAAAAGTGCTCTTGAAATTTGTATTAAATTATTAAAAAAGATGGATAATTATTGAAGTTTAACTATTTTGAAAAAGGTAAGAATATATTTAATGTATTTAAAGTGAAATACGGTGATTTTCACAGTTATTTTTCTGCTTAAGTGTGTAAAATCGACTTCATCGTTGCAAAACTTTGTGGAGGGAATAGAAAAGCATTCATGCAAGGTACATTCATTTTAATTGCTTCTTTATTTGATTATTAATAACATCAATATTATATTCAATATTAATCTAAGGTTAAAGAACTCCCAGAGAATAATCTTGTCGGCGAAATCATAAATATTTCCGACTTTGAAACCTATACTTTAGGCCCACCAATACACGAGGTAGTTAAGCACTATCCATGCTGCTTTTTTATTATTTATTTGATTTTAATCCTTTTGATAGATTGCTTATGATGCTTGTTTGATTGAGGACGATCGGGTTGAAGCTATGATTGAGACATCGATTGAAGTTGGGGTACTGGATGAAATTGAGAATGAGATTGAAGGTGAGGTTGTGGTTGACCCTTTGGAAGAAGATGATGAAACCGTTGTTGAAATAGACGAAGTGAGTTGAGTTTTATTTGATTAATAATTTAACCTAGACCACCAATATTCGTTAGGCTCGCGATAAAGTTCTAACGAGAAAACGTAACCGTAACACACAAAATTGGGCACGAAATATAAATAAATCTAACCGAAATACGGGGAAGTCGTATCGAAACGCTTCATCAAGACAATCTTTTCCAGCTAGATGTGTCCAACCGAGCTGCTCAGTTAAGTGTTTTTACAAGTGCACATTTAATTTCACCGCGGAAAAACGTGAAGATATCTTTAGGGACTACTGGCGCTTGGGGGACATATTGCGGCAAAGGGAGTTTTTAAACAACAGCGTCGAGGAAGTCAAACCAAAGTATAGGTATATCAGGGATGGCTCGAGCCGGAAAAACTTTAACCTATCGTTCCACTTCCTGAAAGATGGTGTTCCTATTCGCGTATGTAAGCTATTTTTTTGTAATACACTAAATATTAGTGGGAAGGCTATCGAGACTGCTCGATCAAAGTTCATCAATTCAGTAATTCAGCCTGACCTTAGAGGCACACATACCCATCATCCTACCATTACAGCAGAGCTCCATGAAGCGATGATATCTCATATAAATAGCTTTCAGCGTATAGAGTCTCATTATTTGAGACAACAGACAAAGCGGGATTACATTGATGGAAGCTTGAATGTAAGTTCCATGTATAGAATGTACAAAGATAAATGTGTTAAAGATGGTACCGAATTTGCAAAGCAACACGCTTATGAACACATCTTTAACTATAATTTTAATATTGGATTTTTCAAGCCTAAGAAAGACCAATGTATCCAGTGCTTTCAGTTTGAAAATTCAAATGAGGAAGGGAAAACGGCTTTGCAGGAAATGCATTCCAAACATGTCGAAGAGAAAGAATTATCCAGACAACAAAAAGAAAAAGACAAAGAAAGATGTGCAGCAAACACAAACTTAAAAGTTGTTTGTATGGACTTGCAGGCCGTAATGCCAGTACCATGTGGTGATGTGTCATCTTTTTTTTATAAAAGGAGGCTGCTCTGTTTTAATTTTACTATTTTTGAGCTGTTTTCAAACAAAGGGTTTTGTTTTCTGTGGCATGAGGGCATAGCACACCGAGGATCTGATGAAATCGGCTCAAGTCTTATGGTTTACATAAGCAAATGTACTGGTCTAGAACACCTGGTTATCTGGTCGGACAATTGCTTTGGACAAAATAAAAGCAAGTATATTTTGTCCTTATTAATTCAATTGGTACAGATTTGCAATGTTAAATCCATAACCCAAAAATTTTTGATCGTCGGCCACACTCAGAATGAAGGCGACAACATGCATTCGCTAATCGAAAAAAACAAAGCCAGGTGCCTAAAATCAGGTCCAATTTTCACTTGTGACCAGCTTGTACCCATTATTCAGTTGGAAAAAAAAATAAACCACTGTATAAGGTCCATCAGCTGCAAACGAACGAAGTTTACGACCTTAAAGATTTGTGCTCAAAAACAGGAAAAAACTTCCAGAAAAATCTAGATGGGGAAAAGGTGGTATGGGTTGACATTAAAGAACTTCTGGTTGAAAAAGAAAGTCCCAACATAATAAAATACAAAACTTCGTTTTCGGATACAATTTACAAATGCTTTAAGGTCTCCAGTGAACCTAAGCTAATAAATTTAAAACCAGCATACCCAAATGGTCCGCCAAAAATACCAACAGCAAAAAAAAAAGATTTGATGGACCTTTGTAAGCAGAACTCTATTACAGCTTGCCACCATCAATTTTTTAATAATTTGGAAGGTGAAGAAACAGATACACCCAAGTCTTCTGTCGTAAAAAGGAGGAGAGCTGGAGCCTAAAAATGTAGCTACATACTCAGTTTCTTTTTTCATAAAATTCGTTTCAAAATCTTTTTTTATATTTAACTAATAGGTACCACCTACATCTATTTCGAGTTAGTCCTGTATTGCACTGGATATATTTTAAAATCAGAAAGAGACATTTGGACTTATCGCTTTATTGCACTTAAAATATTTGTAATTACTTGAAAGTAACTAAAAAAAACTATTTTATTTATATGATATAATAAATATAAATAAAAAATGTTCTTAAATATTCAAAGTTCATTGCTTTGTTCTTCTAAATCAGTTGGAGCATTATGAAATATAATTTTGTATGGTAAGTTACAAGCAAACGTTTTATCCTCAACTTTTCAGATAGCGTTTTCTCGAAATGGTGTTTTTTGATATATCGCTCTATTGTTCTGAGGGTGCGATATGGCCTTGGTTTTGTAACCGTCTGCCAGATGCCATCTCTCTTTTCCGTTAAAAACTTTCCAAATATATTTACTATCTAATATGTATAACAATAAATTCAAGTAAGCTTTGATGTGTTTTAATATTATTTTAAACATTGTTCGTATAACAATTTCCAAAAAATAATTTATAAACAGCTAAAGAGAAAAAAAAAAAAAAAAACAAATATGAAATGAAATAAATTACAATTCAAACATAGGGACGGGCTACAGTCCGCTTGGGCGAACTGTTGGATACCCTATTCTTATTCCTATCCCTCATAAGTGGGCGTGACAAAAGTCTAAGTATGGTTAAATTGTTAAGAACG
The DNA here is from genome assembly GCA_949715645.1 of Portevinia maculata. Classification (NCBI taxonomy): domain Eukaryota; kingdom Metazoa; phylum Arthropoda; class Insecta; order Diptera; family Syrphidae; genus Portevinia; species Portevinia maculata. The sequence goes on from OX454525.1 coordinate 39,508,078, forward strand.
CTCTACATATTTTGTTATATAACATTTAAAGGATTTTATAAAAAAAAACGCTCCCTAGCTCAAACTTGGGTGCTTCAATAAAATTGTTTTATTTAATTGTGGGCGTGTCAGTAGGCGGATTTAAAAAAAAATTAACACATGAGCATAAAGGGCCCCTAGAGAGTATATATTATAAATTTCAGTTCCCTAGCTCAAACTTTGGATTTTCAAAAAAATTGTTTTATTTATTTGTGGGCGTGTCAGTGGGCGGATTTTGAAAATATTTATACATGAGCTTAAAGGGCCCCTAGAGAGTATATATTATAAATTTCAGCTCCCTAGCTCAAACTTTGGATTTTCAAAAAAAATGTTTTATTTATTTGTGGGCGTGTCAGTGGGCGGATTTTGAAAATATATATACATGAGCTTAAAGGGCCCCTACAGAGTGTATATTATAAATTTCAGCTCCCTAGCTCAAACTTTGGATTTTCAAAAAAATTGTTTTATTTATTTGTGGGCGTGTCTGTGGGCGGATTTTGAAAATATTTACACATGAGCTTAAAGGGCCCCTAGAGAGTATATATTAAAAATTTCAGCTCCCTAGCTCAAATTTTGGTTTTTCAATAAAATTGTTTTATTTTTTTGTGGGCGTGGCAGTGGGCGGATTTTGAAAATTTTATATCCCGAGCAGTTTTAGGAGTCATAGATCATATATAAAAAATTTCAGCTTCCTAGCTCAAAATTCGATTTTTTCCAAAATTTTGTTTTTTTGAGTTTGTGGGCGTGTCTGTGGGCGGATTTCAAAAATTCGTAAACTTGATTATTTCAGGACCCTAGAGAGTATATGGTTAAAATTTCAGCTCTCTAGGTCCAGTTTAAAGGCCTAATTTTTGCCGACGGACGGACGGACGGACGGACATGGCTAGATCGACATTACTATCGATGCTGATCATAAATATAGTAACTTTTAGGGGTCTACGGGCAATATTAAGGTATGTTACAAACTATGCGTCAAAATTAATATACCCCTAGAATAGGGTATAAAAATGGGTTTTATTTTGTACGCTATAAAGCTAGATTGGATATATTTTTGGGTTCGGATCTCTTAATAATTTATAAAATCTTTTCTATAGTTGTGAGCTTCAATGCAATATTGGGCAAGGAGTTTGCAGTTGCTTCCATTTAAGATACTTATCGAGGCTGATTCGCTTTGTATTGACTTCTCAAAGTATAAAAATCTTATTTCTTTTAGAATGGGGCACACTGATAAAAAGTGATAGGAGGTTTCTTGTTCTCGCAAGTTACATAAAGAGCAGAAACGTTATTTGCCTATTAAAATAAGGTCTAAGGTCAAGAAGCTCTCCCCTAATGCGAAAAATTATAGAGATTTCATACAAGCTCATTTGGTCTGTAAAATAATTGCGCTCACTCAGATTATAATCGAGCTTTGGATATAGAGACCGTGGGGAGCCTTTTGCCTCCTCTATTAGATCTAGTCTTATTTTGTTGTCTAGATTTTTGAGAATGCAGTTGATTTTTTCTCTCATACTCCCATCTTCCATCTCCCAGGGAAGCACCGATATCCCACTCAATATGGATATATCCTCCCATTTCTTGAACCAGCTTATATTTTTTCGTATACTGTATTTTGCTATTAATTTAGGTAGCCGATCATCATAATAAGTAAATATTTTCGCTACATAAGCATGGTGCATTTTCAAGGTGAAAATAAAAATATGTGGAAGACCTGTTTCAAGCAGCAGCATGTAATTAGGTGTTGATTTCGGTAGTCTGAAAAGTTTTTTTTAGGAAGAGCCGTTGCAGTTTTTCAACCTCATCATGCTGCTGATATCCCCATACCTAACATCCATATGTCATTATGGTTCTCATAGCCGCATCAAACACTCTAAATTTTACACTATGTGCAACATTTTTGTTCCTTAACAAGTTTTGCCAGGTTGAGTTTATAGCAGATACAGATTTCTTCAATTTACTTTGAAAGTGTTTTTTTTTGGGTTTGTTTGTGGTGTGAGAATCATTCGCAGGTAAGTGAATTCGTTCACAACTTCAATGTTTTCACCATTTAGAAGCCATCTTTCATTTCTACTGTGCCGTCCTCGCGTTGCTCTAAATATCATAACCTTTGATTTTGAAATATTTATTACCAGATTCCACATTTTACAGTATTTGTCTAGCCTGTTTATCATGAGCTGAAGGCTTTCTGGAGAATCTGCAAACAAAAGGCATTTTATAACAAGTCCTGCAATGTTAATACCGTTTGGCAAGGCGTCAACTATGTCGTTGATAAAAAGCGCAAACAGCAGGGGGGATAAAAGGCATCCCTGACGGACTCCACTTTTGGTTTCAAACCATTCAGACATATGTGGGTTTTTCTATAACCTATGTTAATAAATTTATGCTTAAGATCTGTAATTTTGCATTCAGTAGCAGCGAGTTCGACCACTTGACTTAAGAGCTCACAGTTAGCCCCAAAAATAAATATTGGTGGGCACAATGATACATTTTTTTAAAGTAAATTGGTTATTTACATTTAATAGTGTGTTATTAGGAACATTAGTTGTAGGTGTTTTAGTAAGTATATTAGTGGACTTATTCATAGATATTGAAACTTCTGGAAGCGATGATGATCCAAGTCCTAATAAAGGAGCAAATGTGTTGTTGGATAGATTGCCATAATCAGATGAACTAGGAGATGAGTTATCGGTCGTGTTTTTTAATTTTTTTCCAGTATTTGGTTGGAAACTATTTGCGGAGCTTTCAAGATTTTTTATCACTCTTGTCCACTTCATTTGCTCATCAAATGAGTCATCGTTGTCTGAGTCTGATGCAACCATGGCTTGGCCTTGATTCATATTAAAATTTGTCTCTTTGTTTTTTTGAGTGTTATAAGATTCTACAAACCGGTTTGGGTTAGAGAGAGTTAAACTTGTGCCAGCAGCATTGCTGGCTACTGCATAAATGGGGCGAGATGATGTATTCACTCTTGTATCAGAGATTATGTCTCCGTTATTGTCTTTTTATACCCTATTCTAGGGGTATATTAATTTTGATGCATAGTTTGTAACATACCTTAATATTGCCCGTAGACCCCTAAGAGTTACTATATTTATGATCAGCATCGATAGTAATTTCGATCTAGCCATGTCCGTCCGTCCATCCGTCCGTCGGCAAAAATTAGGCCTTTAAACTGGGCCTAGAGAGCTGAAATTTTTACCATATACTCTCTAGGGTCCCGAAATAATCAAGTTTACGAATTTTTGAAATCCGCCCACAGACATGCCCACAAACTCAAAAAAAAATTTTTTTTGGAAAAATCGAATTTTGAGCTAAAAACCTGAAATTTTTTATATATGATCTATGACTGCTAAAACTGCTCGGGATATAAAATTTTCAAAATCCGCCAACTGACACGCCCACAAAAAAATAAAACAATTTTATTGAAAAACCAAAATTTGAGCTAGGGAGCTGAATTTAATTTTAATCCCAATTTTTTTTTAAATCCCACTACTGAGTAGGGTGGAGCGAAATTTTTTTTTTTGTTAATTGGTATCTAATAGTAAAAAAAGGTGCCTTATAGGCTTAAATATATAAATGCAAAATATTATTCGATTTAGGTAACGATAACTGCCTCCGCAAACACATTGAAACTCTTCTAAAAAACAAATTAAACCAAAAATCTACCTGCTCGTAATCAAGTGAGTAGGTATGCTATAAAATTCATCCAAAATAGAATTTATATATGGCGATCTGCATCTATTCCGACTGTTACAAAAACCAGTATCATACAGATGTGGAAAGCATATCATTTAAAATACAAGAATTTACTAAAAACCATCAAGAGACTCTCCCCAGAAAAATTAGAAAGTTTTTAGCGAAGTGGTAAGTTCCTTTTTGATATAACGGCATGCAAATGCAATGAATTCAATCACTGCACCTTCCTGAACCAAAGATAAAAAGGTTCCGAAACAAGAACAAGCTTTTTTAGTTGACCAAAGAAATGTTCGAAGTATGGCAATCGGTGGAATTGATGTTACTGTCACTAAAAGGCTGCGAAAGAGTTTGGGAAGAAAACAGACTCGAGAGAAATACCAAACTGCTATAAATACTGCTACCCCTGCTGTTTTGGAGATTAGTTCTTCTTTGACATCCTCATCGTCAGCGCCTGAAAGTTCCAAAAGTACGGATAACTTCATTCAGCCCAAACAAAAACACATTCCTGAGAAGAAAAGAATAATTTCCTCAAGCGTTGATTTTCCTACATTATCGAAGACATGTTATAGGTATGGAGTATCAGATAGGGCAGCAGAAGCGATAGCGTCGTCTGTTTCGTTTGATATTTGGTCTGAAGTCGGGATCATCGACAGACATAAAATACGAAGAGAGAAAATTAAAACCAGAGAGAAGTTATTGAACGAAAAGACTTCTGCAGAATTATTTGCATTATACTTTGATGGAAGGAAAGACAAAACCATAAAAAATCTACAAAACTAAAATTGTTGAAGAGCACATCTCTTTACTGCAAGAGTCAGGGTCTACTCGTATATACATGGAATATGTTGTTCCTAAGACTGGTTCGGCCAAAGGAGTACAAATTTCAATACGAAGTTTTCTATCAGATGAAGAAATTCCTCAACATCATCTTATGGCTATCGGTTGTGACGGTACAAATGTGAATACAGAAAAGTACAGCGGTATTATAAGACTACTTGAGACAGAACTTCAAAAACCACTTCAATTTATAATATGCTTACTACACATGAATGAACTACCCTTAAGACACTTATTTGGACATCTTGAGGGATGTACCTAACTCTTACACTGGACCTTTGGGAAAAGCACTTGAAACCTGTGAACAATTACCTGTTAAAACATTTCCAAGTATTGAAGGGAATGTTCTACCAGAAATGGCTAAAGATTTAAGTACAGATCAACAGTACTTGCACAAGATTGTGTCAGCGGTTTTATCAGGTGAGTTCCTACAAGATCTGTCAAATAAATCTCAATGCAAAATGTCTCATGTGCGTTGGCTCACACGGGCCATTTTGGTTCTACATCAAAAATAAACCATCGTGCAAGGATGGTACACACCATCTTTTTAACATAGTTATGGCCTCCAGATATCTTCCAGATAACTTAAGAACGTAATCGATCCCGTCATTCAGCGGAATGGTTATTTTGCGCATCCTGAAAACATTCTTCTTGCTATGGTAACAGTAACAGATAACAATAAACATATAAGAGAAGTGGCAGCTCGGCGCATATTAACAGCACGTAATATGTTTCGGTCTTCAACACCCAGGCTGTTTGAAGTGCCGCTTATTAACTTCAATGCATCAACGTATATCGATTTAATAAATTGGCAAGAAAAGGTTTCTGACCCACCGATTATGCAAAATTTGTGTGACCAAGACATTCGGAGCATCGTGGAATCTGGTTGTGAAGGTGAAGTTTTCTTTTTAAGGCTCCCGTGCTATACCCAAGCTGTTAAACGAGCTGTAAAGATAACAACGGAAGCTGCCACTTCTCAGTACACCAAAAAGGGCCGACTAGGCGCAATAAAGGCCAAAATAGAATCACGGAAGACAATGCCTAAATTTGAGACCAAACAAGATTTTAAAGCATCTTAATTATAAAAAAAATAATGTTTATTGTTACGAATGAATTTATTTTTTGTTTATATTGAATTAAAATTCTAATTATCAATATATATATATAGTATATTTTACGCACTTTTATCTATCTATTTACTTTTATATTGTTTTCAGTCACATCTGTTTACTAAAATGTTGTACCAAATTTTGATTTTTCAAGTCAGTGCGGAGGCAGAAGATCTTTACCAATCTAATCAAAAAACAACATTTATTTTTCTTTTAGCATAACGCCCCAATCCCCCCCTATTAGAATTCCGAATCACAAAAAAAAAAATTTTTCATACATCCGTTCTCCACCCTACTACTGACACGCCCACAATTAAATAAAACAATTTTATTGAAACACCCAATTTTAAGCTAGGGAGCGTCTTTTTCGATAAAATCCTTTAAATGTTATATAACAAAATATGTAGGACGTTCTTAACAATTCAACCATACTTAGACTTTTGTCACGCCCACTTATGAGGGATAGGAATAAGAATAGGGTATCCAACAGTTCGCCCAAGCGGACTGTAGCCCGTCCCTATGTTTCTATTACACTTTGAGTGTTTTGGTTTTTTAGCACATTTGTTTGCAAATTGCTTGTGGGGTTTTTTCTTGTAGAAAGACGTAGCATAGCTTTCTGTTTTTCATTTTCCAGCTCCAGCGTGTGAGCTGGAATATCTAAATCAAACTTTTCACTGATCTCTACTTTTAAGAGTCTCTGTCTCTGGGGGGAAATTAAGTACTTCCGGGCAAAGCCACGCTGAATTGGTAAATAGGAAAAACAAGTAATCGCACTGTTATAGACACGTCTTATCACTTCGACAGATCGATGCGAACTCATATACGAGTAAAACATTAATAAAAACTGCCTATTCTAAAGGGTGGTTAGATTGTAAGGGCCTATGTTGAATGTGTACCACACCTAAACGTCAAGTTTTTTTCTACATTTTATTTGACATTTCTCAATTTCAGACTAACTCAATTTGGACCATGGAAAGAAACACAATCGAGCAATGCGTTAAAGTTATTTAGGCTTATTATAAAAATGGGCGTTCAAATCAAAATGCATTATCGTGCACTTCGTGATTTTTTCGGTCAATTTAATCGTCCAAATGTGCGTACAATCGGAAAAATCGTGCAAAAATTTGAGCAAACCGGGTCTGTAGGAGATATGAAAACACCAGTGCATGCTCGTACAGATCGTACCGTAGAAAATATTGCTGCTGTTCGCGATAGTGTGGCTGAAGAGCCGTCCACCTCAACTCGTCGTCGTGCCCAACAATTGCACCTCTCACGCCCGTCGTTAATGAACATTATGCATAAAGACTTGCATTTACGCGCAAAATGAGGCCGGTGAGGCAGTTACTGTGAATGGTGTTCGCTATCGTGAGATGACAACGAACTTTTTATGGCCCGAATTGGAAGATATTGATGTGGACGATATGTGGTTTCAACAGAACGGGGCTACTTGCCACACAGCTAACGAAACAATGGGTCTTTTACGCGACAATTTCAATGGCCATGTTATCTCACGTGGTAGCGATGTCAATTCTCCGCCAAGATCATGTGATTTGAAACAGTTGGACTTCTTTCTTTGGGGTTATTTGAAAGAAAAGGTGTACGTCGATAACCCAGCAACAATTCAAGAGCTACAGGATGAGATAATTCGGCACATTAACGGCATAGAACCTCAATTATGCCTCAGCGTCATCGAAAATTTGGACCATCGGATGGAGGTGTGCGGCGGCCGTTTGGCCGATATTTTGTTCCATACATAATTGAACCATACCAATATTATCATAATAAAAAGAAATGACAATAATTTCCTAAATAAATTGTGTTTTATTCTAAATCAACATCGGCCCTTAAAATTTAACCACCTTTTACTTACTTAAACTACTTAACGTATTCTAACTATATTTGGGATTCTGAGTACTCGCTACCTTACGCAAGAAGTGGCTTTTCGAGCGCCTGGCAGTCGTGAATGTGCACCGCACCGTCCTGGGAGGGAATGTTGACCCCTTCCCCCTCAAAAAGCCATCAAAATTCGTCGAATTGCTTTTCCGTATCGAATTTATCCCTCTCCGTTATTATGGTACTAAAACGGACGAGGTCATGAGCATTGGCAACGTCCCCGCCGCGGATGTGCGGCTTATCTCTCGCGCTGCGGTAGCGGCGGTATAATAACAGGATACCATCACTCGTATGGAGCAGCCCCTTAGCATCAAATGCCTTCAGGGTGGATAAAGCCAGAACGGAGCGTACTCTCTATGTACATTTCATTGGGGTAGTAAGCCCCAAAGATCAGGCTACTGTCGCTGGCCATCGCCCTTGCAGGGTGCCTTATAATCACCTTAATAAGGAAATTGTTAATCCTATTCAACTGAGCCCCATCGTATAGAATCTTGTTGGGATAGTATTTTATATAGTTGGATTGAGGCGTTCGGAACATGAGCTAAAACATTATCTCTCCAAATCCTGAATCTTTTCAATGCGCTATATTAAACCACAATGGACAACCATAAGCGATGATCAGCCTTATAAGAGTAACATAGCATATGGCCTTCACTCTGGAATCAAGTTGACTGCTATGAAATAGTCTCCTTGTCAGAGCATAAGCCTTCTTGGCCCCAGCAAGACAAGCAACTATATGTCTATCGAAATACAGATACTGGTCAATGCAGATACGCAGATATGTAACTAAGCTTCTCACCCCCAATGGCCGCCCATTTTGTCCAATAATGGCCAATTTCTTCCAGTTTTTACTGTTATCCCTATAAGCCCCAGCCAATGGTGTTCTGACAAGATTGTTTCCGTCTTCTGAAATTTGATTTCCAACTTCCAACCGTCGCAATATCCCTTTATTTGATCGAAGTCATGCAGCAAAAGGATGTCAATGTCCTCGATTTTAGGACCTGATCTGTATACCAACAAATCGTCGGTTTGTATTTCCCCCAACTTGTCAACTTGTAGAAAAGTCCCTCTGACCATAAGGTGTCGAAATCAACTGGAACAAGATCCCGTGCATTGGTTCTTCATTTATTCCACTGAATGGCGGAAACCAGTTTCGACGCGGCATGAATAGTGTCATGGCCCGCCCTGAAAGCAAACTGGTTGTCCGGAATTACGTTATTGTCCTCGACCCACTTCAGGGCTCTATTTACAGCCTTTTCAAAGACCTTGCTAATATTCGGAAGCAGACGTCATCAATACGGCGTTTGGGATGCCATCCACCCCTGCCTACTTTTTATTCTTTAGTGACTCGAAGTTGCATAGAAGATCATCCTTCGACACGAACAGGTGCGATGTACGAGGGCGGGTCAATAAGTCCGTGACTTTTTGAATTTCTGACCTCTTTACTGAAACGGCAACACTGCTCCTGTCAACAGGCATCTGTCAGTTGACTCCTGTCAAAATTTAAACTTGCTGCGTCAGTTAGTTTGTGTTTGACAGCCATTTTTATCAGACTACTCACTAATTTGAGGAGAAAATGGAAAAAAGTGAATTTCGTGTGCTTATTAAGCATTATTTCTTGCGAAAAAAAACCATTACCGAGACCAAGGCTAAGCTTGAAAAAGACTATGGGGACTCTGCACCATCGATTTCAATGGTAAAAAAGTGGTTTACTGAATTTCGTTGTGGCCGTACAAGCACTGAAGATGCCGAACGTCCTGGACGCCCAGTTGAGGTCTCTACACCCGAAACAATCGAAAAATTCACCATATGGTGTTGGCCGACCGAAGATTGAAAGTGCGAGAGATTGTGGAAGCCGTAGGGATCTCGCATGGCTCAGTGGTTTCAATTTTGAATGATCACTTGGGCATGAGAAAGCTTTCCGCAAGATGGGTGCCGCGTTTGCTCACAGTCGACCACAAACGCAATCGTGTAACAACTTCACAGGAAGGTTTGGCGTTGTTTAATCGCAATATGGAGGAGTTTTTGCATCGTTTTGTAACCATGGACGAAACATGGATCCATCACAACACACCAGAGACCAAACAACAGTCAAAACAGTGGGTTTCTAAGGGTGAATCGGCGCCAAAGAAGGCCAAGGTGGGTTTGTCAGCCAATAAAGTTATGGCGACTGTTTTTTGGGATGCACGCGGGATAATCCACATTGACTACCTTCAAAAGGGAAGAACAATCAATGGGGAATATTATGCCAACTTATTGGACCGATTCAATGACGATTTGAAAAAAAACCGACCTCATTTGGCCAAGAAAAAAGTTCTTTTCCACCAAGACAATGCAAGGGTGCACACATGTGCAGTTGCCATGGCAAAAAACCATGAATTGGGCTATGAATTGCTCCCTCATCCACCCTATTCTCCAGATTTGGCTCCGAGCGACTACTTCTTGTTCCCAAACCTGAAGAAATGGCTTGGTGGAAAAAGATTTGACTCCAATGATGAAGTCATCTCGCAAATAAAGGCCGCAAATTGAGGACCTCGACAAATCATTTTTTTTGGAAGGGATAAAAAAATTGGAGAAGCGTTGGACAAAGTTTATAGAGCTCAAGGGAGACTACGTTGAAAAATAAAATTATTTTTTTATCAAAAAATCTGTGTTTTATTCCAAAAGTCACGGACTTATTGACCCGCACTCGTATCTCTGCCATTGATGACAACTGTATTAGCATAGTTTTCATCATTGAATACGGTTAATCCGTTATTCTCAGATCGGCAATTCTCGATTTCGGTGCGCAGATGCTCACCGGAGCCCTATTCTTAATGTCGAAGTTCGGGCGAACAGGATTGTTCACCGTATACACGGCCTCGAAACAAGCGCCTAACAACTTTCTCCTGTGGCTCCTCGATCAAGAAAAAATTGTCGTTTGAAGCGACATTTTCTGGACTTATTCCAGCAGTCACTATACTGTCTGTCTGTTCTCAGCTGTCTGGGTGATACAAACACAAGGAATATCATTGTGATCCTTCCTCCTGAACAACTTATTTATACGTCAAGACAACGTCCTGTCACCATCTATATGTAGATGAATCAGACATGTAAATGTATAATTCGTATCGTCTTTAGCCCTCTACCTTAGATCACTTCGACTTGTTTGGAAAAAAGTGTTTCTTTCGTTAGAATGAGATTTATGCATAATTTTAAAAAAAAACTTCATACTCAATCGCTCATGAAATAAAATACCCAAAAGTTATGATGTTGGGATTTTGACCACTTGTTGCGTAATGCCACGAGTGCTCAGAATCCTTGTTACAAAGGGTTTTTCAATAAGAGCGCTACAAAAGTTTTTTTTTAAATAAAACAAAAATGGTTTTGGATATCAATGAAATTCTTTATTCCTGTAAAAGTACGTTCGATGCCATTATGTATGGAACTCGATTTCTTTTGCATGGCCACCACGGGCACGCTTGCAGAAGTCCAGACGCTGAACCCAATTTTCGACGGTTTTCAAGCATAAATCGGCCGATACTGCTGCAATTTCACTTTCGATTTTTGTACGAAGTTCATCAATCGTCGCTGCCTTGTTGGCATAGACCATAGACTTGACGTAGCCCAACAGGAAATAGTCTAACGGCGTCAAATCGCAAGACCGAGGCGGCCAAGCGACTGGACCATTTCGTGAGATAACACGGTTTCCTAACTTGGTTTCCAGTAAATTGATTATGGCATTCGCTGTGTGGCTTGTGGCGCCGTCCTGTTGGAACCACATATCCTCCAAGTCCATATCATCTAATTGGGGCCACAACGACGTCTAGACAGAAAAGTACAGAAACCCTACAATCGACGCACTATACCGACAGAAAAGTAGACTGCTCTCGAGGCTTAAACTTCTGTACAGGCAATTTACTGATCGCGACGACCCGGAGGTAAGGATGCTGAAGTCAGAGATCCGAATCCTGAAACAGCTGATAAAAGAAAATTACAGAAAATCTGTAAGTCTGTATTGGGGCAATAAAATTCGGGCTATTAAAACCTGTAGTCCGAATATGTTCCCACAGATAAATAAGTTGTTCAGGAGGAAAGATCACAATGATATTCCTTGTGTTCGAATCTCCCAGACAGCAGAGAACAGACAGACAGTACTGACTGCTGGAATAAGTCCAGAAAGTGTCGCTTCAAACGACGATTTTTTCGTGGTCGAGGACCCACAGGAGAAAGTGGATTAGCTGGGCGCTTGTTTCGAGGCCGTGTATACTGTGAACAATCCTGTTCGCCGTAACCACGACATTGAGAATAGGGCTCTAGTGAGCCACTTCTATCTGCGCACCGAACTTGAGAATTGGCGATCTAAGAATAGCGGATTCACCGTGTTCACTGATGAAAACAATGCTAATGCAGTTGTCGAAAATGGCCGAGATGCATCGCACTTGTTCGTGTCGAAGGATGATCTTCTGTGCATCTTCGAGTCACTAAAGAATAAAAAGTCGGCGGAGATGGATGGTGTCCCACACGTCGTATTGAGACACCTGCCTTTGGAGGCTGTAGATATTTTCACCAGGCTGTTTAACAATGCGCTGAATAATGCACATTATCCGGCGCATTGGAAGGTAGCTGTGGTACACCCTATCCCGAAAAAATGTAAAGATAGGACGAACCCTGCCAATCTCCGGTCAATTAGCTTGCTTCCGAATATTAGCAAGGTCTTTGAAAAGGTTGTCAATAGAGCCCTGTTAAAGTGGGTCGAGGACAATAATATAATCCCGGACAACCTGTTTGGTTTCAGGGCGAGGCATGACACTATTCATGCCGCGTCGAAACTGGTTTCCGACATTCAGTGGAATAAATACAAGAACCAATGCACGGGTGCTTGGCTGGTTGATTTTGAGAAGGCTTTCGACACCGTATGGTTAGAGGGACTTTTCTACAAGTTGACCAGGCGGGGGATGCACAAACCTTTGCTATATGTAATTTATAATATGCTTATGGGAAAGAAGTTCGTTGTCAAATGTGGCAATGTGACTTCGAGCAGAGTCTTTGAAATTAAAAACGGTTTACAGCAGGGGGCGGTCAATTCTCCGATCCTGTTTAACATTTACACGAGTGATCTGGTGGGTTCACTCAGACATGCTATAGCGTATGCCAACGATTTGGTGGCATACAGATCAGGTCCTAAAATCGAGGTCATTAATATCCTTTTGCAGCGTGACTTCGATCAAATTAAGCGATATTGCGACGACTGGAAGTTGAAAATCAACTTTCAGAAGACGGAAACAATCTTGTTCAGAACTCCATTGGCTGGGGCCTCTAGGGATAGCAGAAAAAACTTTAAAAAATTGGCCATTGTTGGACAAAATGGGCAGCCATTGGCGGTGAGAAGCGTAGTTAGATATCTAGGTGTCTGGCTTGACCAGTATCTATATTTCGATAGACATATAGCTGCTTGTCTTGCTGGGGCCAAGAAGGCTTATGCTCTGACAAGGAGACTGTTTCATAGCAGTCAACTTGACTCTAGAGTGAAGGTCATTTGCTACGTGGCCCTTATAAGGCCGATCATCGCTTATGGTTGTCCATTGTGGTTTAATATAGCGCCTAGTTATATGGAAAAGATTCGGGTTTTGGAGAGACAATGTCTTAGGACCTGTCTCCGGTTGTTCCGAACGCCCGAATCCAACTATATAAAATACTATCCCAACAAGGTCCTATACGATGGGGCTCAGTTGAATAGGATTGACAATTTCCTCATTAAGGTCACTCGAAGGGACGTTGCAAGGGCGATGGCCAGCGACAATAGTCTGATATTTGGGGCTTACTACCCCAATGAAATGTACATAGAGAGTACGCTCCGGTCTGGCTTTATCCCGCCAGAGGCATTTATCCATATTGATTCAAAAGGGCTGGTACAGACGAGGGATGGTATCCCGGTCTTATACCATCGCTACCGCAGCGCGAAAGATAAGCGGCTCCTCCATGACGGGGACGTCGCCAATGCTCATGAGCTCCTCCGTTTTAGTACCGCAATATCGGAGAGGGATAGATTCGACACGGAAAAGCAATTCGCCGAATTTTGGTGTCTTGTTGAGGGGGGAGGAGTCAACATGCCCTCCCAGGACGGTGCGTTACTCTAGGTAACATCCTCTTAGCTTATAAGTTAGATTAAGTCAGCTAGGGCGTTTTTGGGAGAGGTCGGGCTCGCCAACGTGTGGTGGTGCTTCCGGGAGTTGACTGACGCTGTAAGGCTTCAGTCGGCTCACGGCGGCGCGTGTGCACGTTTACGACTGCCAGGCGATAGGCGCTCGGAAAGAAATTGGGATTTTGACCACTTATTGCGCAAGGCAACGAGTGCTCAGAATCCTAATTATAGTTAGAATATGCTAAGTAGTTTAAGTAAGTAGAGTAGGTAGTTTGTAATTTATTTTTTTTATATAAAAATATAAAATTTGATAAAGATAAATTTTCTCGATGAAAACATAATTATGTAAGATTAGTTCGTAAAATAGTTTTTAGGCCGAAAGGCAATAATTATAAGATAGAGTTAAGTTTAGGGCGTCCGCATAAGGATCAATAATCTAGAATAAGTATCATGTTAATTTTAAGTTAGATTTAATCATTTTTGTCTAGTATTTAAATTGATATAAGCTAATAATTAATAAAAATAAATTTAAAAGTAAAGTAAAAAGGGCCACAACGACGTCACAGAGATGCCTAACGCTTGAGAACGATGTGTGAGAGACGCATTTGGGCTTTCTTCAATTGAAGCCTCAGCGGCAGCAATATTCTCGACACTACGGGCAATTCTTTGTCTCACTGGCACGGGAACATTTTTTACTGTGCTTGTGGATTGAAATTTTTCCACTAGACGCTCAATTGTTGATCTGCTAGGACGATTATGACGACCATAAATTGGACGTAGCTCTCTTAACGTTAAGGCCACTGACTCCGAATTTCGGTAGTAAATTTTAATAATTTCGACTCGTTATTGGCTCGTATATCTTTCCATCATGAAATAGCAAACCTTAATGAAAAGAAATGTCAAAAGAGCGGCAAGAAATTTGGCGTCGTTTGCTGTCCCTGTCGCTCTACTTTTGTAGCATCCCTGTTGAAAAACCCTTTAGTTAGTACAATATGTTAAGTAGTAAGAAGTAGTTTGTAATTTGTTTTTATATAAAAATATAAAATTTGATATAGATGCCGAGTTTTCTTAGCAATTTTCATGATGAAAACATAATTATGTAAGATTAGTTCGTAAAATAGTTTTTAGACCGAAAGGCAATAATAATAATATATTGTTGAATTTAGGGCGTCCGCATAAGGAACAATAATCTAGAATAAGTATCCTGTTAATTATGCCCTATTCAAAGGGTATATTAATTTTGACGCGAAGTTTGTAAGATACCTTAATATTGCCCATAGACCCCTAAAATGTAGATACTTTATTTATGATCAGCATCGATAGTAATATCGATCTAGCCATGTCCGTCCGTCTGTCTGCAAAAATTAGGCATTTAAACTTGGCCTAGAGAATTGAAATTTCAACCATATTATACTCTCTAGATCCCCGAAATAATCAAGTTTAATAATTTTTGAAATCCACCCACAGAGACACTCGCAAACTCAAAAAAACAAATACATATACTTATCGAAAAAATCGAATTTTTAGCTCACATTTTGTATATGATATTTGACTCATAAAACTGCTCGGAAGAAAATTAAATAAAACAATTTTATTGAAAAACCAAAGTTTGTTCTAGGGAGCTGAAATTGATAATATATACTCTCTAGGGGTCTTTTATACTCATGTGTTAATATTTTCAAAATTCGCCTACTGACACGCCCACAATTTAAAAAAAAAACTTTTTTGAAAAACAAAGTTTGCGCTACGGAGCTGAAATTTACAATATAAACTCCCTATGTGCCCTGTATACTTACGTTTAAATATTTTTAAAATCCGCCTGCTGACACGGCCACAATTAAATAAAACAATTTTATTGAAAAACCAAAGTTTGAGCTAAGAAGCGTTTTTTCACAGAAGCTTCGTTTTTTTCGATTAAATCCTTTAAATTTTATATAACCAAATATGTAGAGCGTTCTTAACGAATCAACCATACTTAGACTTTTGAAATGGTGAACGCAGTAACGTCTGCCATGAACAAGGCCTTTAATAAGGCCTGCCCCACCAGCAGACATAAAGAAGGAGGTAAACCCCCGTGGTGGACCTCCGCTGTAGCTTCTCTGCGTAGAGATAGCAGGAGCAAGTTTAACAAGGCCAAGTCTTCAAGAAACCCAGCTGACTGGGATAGATATAAAGACAGTCTTAAAATCTACAAAAAGGAAGTAAAGAGAGCACAGCGAGATTCGTGGAAATCTTTCTGTGAGAACATAGAAAGAACAAGCGACTCCAGTCGGCTGCGTAGGCTCCTCTCAAAATGTCCACAAATACCTAGCGTCATACAAAGCCAAGGAGGAGTGTGGACCTCATCCAGCGAGGAGACCCTAGGCCTACTACTGGATACCCACTTCCGAGGCAACACAGTAGAGGTAAATCACCCTACACAGCACCATCACAGGGTCCAAATGGTTCCGGAACATATTGCCGACAATCGAAAACTAGCGTGAGCGATTAACAGCTTCCTCTCATATAAATCACCTGGACTAGATAGAATCACACCCATAGAGCTACAGAAGAGTATCGAGACTCTCGCACCCTGGCTCCTGGTGATTTTCTGCCTAAAACTCAGCTTTACGCCCACAGTTTGGAAAACGGTAAAAGTGGTATTCATACCAAAATGCGGTAAAGCTTCACACTGTTCTCCAAAAGACTTCAGACCTATCAGTCTAACTTCATTCCTCATGAAAACGTTGGAAAGACTTGTAGATTACTACATACGTTCAAACCTGGAAAACAATTCCCTTTCGAGGTGTCAACACGCCTATCGAAGGCTTTTCAGTAGAAATAGCACTTCATTCGCTATTCAGCACTATCGAAAAATCGTTGTATTACAAAGAATGCACGATGGTATCCTTTCTGGATATAGAAGGGGCTTTCAACAATTTCAATACAGAAGCCATCACGAATGCACTCCTCAGACTAAACGTGGACAACTGCCTCTGCACCTGGATAAAGAACATGCTAGACAGCAGGCTGATCCAGGCGGAGCTCGGCAGCTGTCTGACCAGGAGGTCAGTGTACAGGGGCACACCACAAGGAGGAGTGCTCTCACCGCTACTATGGATCTTAGTAGTCAACGAGATCATCTCCAACTTAGAGGAGGATGGATGCAAAGTTACAGCCTACGCGGACGACATTGCCATTGTCATAACGGGGAAATTCCACCACACGATCAGAGACCTAATGGAATCGGCTCTCAGGAAACTATCCTACTGGTCCATTAAGGTCGGGCTCAATGTCAACCCATCCAAAACCGAACTGGTTTTATTTACAAGGAAAATTAAGGTTCAGGAGATAACGCCACCTACGCTCAACAACGAACCACTCATATTTTCCAGCCAAGATAAATATCTGGGAACGATCCTAGATAGCAAACTCAGTTGGAAACCAAACATCCAAGACCGCATCAGGAAGGCTACGATTGCCATTTACACCTGTAAAAAGGCCTTAGGCTCCAGATGGGGTCTACAGCCTAAGATAACACACTGGCTGTACACGGCGGTCGTCAGGCCTATCCTCACATACGGTATCATAGCATGGTGGCCTGCAATATCGAAGCAATGCCATGCAATGCCACGCAAGCGCCCTGGAACGAATCCAGAGGGCAGCCTGCATATGCATCACAGGAGCCTTAAGATCCACACCAACGGCAGCCTTAACCACTTTTCTAAACCTCCCCCAAATTGATGTCTACGGGAAGCTGGCGGCCACTAAGGCGGCCCTGAGATTAAGAGAATCCAATTCGTGGGAAAGCTCACACATTGGGCACAGCAGCATCCTAACTGCCCACAAGATCCCCAACAATACGGATTATCTAATCCCAACACTAGATTTCAGTAATAAATACAAGACGGCCATCCCAGACCGAGCCAGCTGGGAAGACGATCGCATTGTAAACAATGACGCCATAGAAATATACACCGACGGGTCAAAGACAGCCGACGGTACAGGGGCGAGCGTGTTTTCAGACAACCCTGCGCTCAATGTCGTACTAAGACTGCCTTACCACTGCAGTGTATTTCAGGTAGAAGTCACGGCTATCCGCGAAGCAGCACGCAGACTCTCTTTGAGGCCGATAGATGGAAAAACTATCGTGATCTACATAGACAGTCAGGCAGCGATCAAAGCCTTAGAATCACCAACAATAAAATCCAAGTTGGTAAAACAATGCCGCGAATCTCTCAACGAGATCGCGGTCAGATGTAACAGTTCCCTGTGCTGGGTATCCGGTCACAGTGATATTCCAGGCAACTGCAAGGCGAACGAGTTAGCCAGACGGGGTTCCGCACTAGAACTCTCCGACAACAGAGAGACACCGGCGGTACCCATTCAGACACTGAAACTCAAACTTCTAGATAACGCGTTAATAGAAGCAAACAACAGGTGGAATAGCATCAGTACATGTGTGTCCTCAAAGCAAATTTGGACCAAATACGATGCGAAGAGAACATCCAAACTTTTCTCCATCAGCAGGAAAAATATCAGCTCTGTAATCGGAGCAATCACCGGCCACTGCCTTTTAGGCAGACATGCAAATAGATTGGGAGCTCCCTCAAACGACTTCTGCAGAAGCTGTAGAGACGTCGAAGAGGAAGAAATCACCACTCATCTCCTGTGCAACTGCCCCGCACTAGCCATTTCTTAACTCCGCCATAGATTTCTATGCCGGTCCCAAGCCCGGATAAAGGAGGAGGGCTTAGGGTAACGGGGGGGGGTGAACTCCATCCTATCCCTAGTAAAATCCTGACCCCTAGATGAAAAACTAGGCTAAAAAAGCAACAACAACAAACATGAACGACACAACAGAAAAGGAACAAATTCGAGTGGGGATATCCGCTCAAATGTCGGTAGAGACCGCGGCTACCGGCACGGGCTTGACGCCTCCAGCTATTGGGGGCGATATGTCGCCAGCGGCTTACACAAGTAACATGACAAACACGACAAACACGACATCACGAACGAAACGGAACAAGAAACGGAACAAGCAACGAGAACTGAACAAACTGACGCAACAGGCCACAAGACAGGACGAGACGAATTCTACTCCGGCGCTAAGCGCTGATACGAGACTAAGCTCGGAGCTCAAGCTGGCGGATGCACCCAGCGTACTGGCCGATCCTGGCCGGCACAAGGATGCGACTGCTGGTAAGAGCGAACTCTGTGGAGAGTCTGCTAAGAGGAGCTCGGACGCTACAAATGTGTCCTTGAGTCCCTCTGAGCGGGCTTCCCTGCCCAAAGATCACGCCGCTACTACTCCTGTGAATGACGCGGGGGCGGAGAACCTGACGAAGCGAGCACGGGATTTCCTGTCCAGCACGTCCAGCGATGCTCCCCTCTGCAGCCCTTCCAGGAAGCAGGCGGCCCTCAGGAAAAAGCTGAAGAAGCTCTCTCTTGAGGAATGCGAGAAGGCTCCTTCCGGCTGCTCCTCGGAGGATTCCGCGACTGATGAGCTGAATCGGTTAGCGTTGAAACCACCAAGGAATCAGACTGTAGGAAGCGAAAGAAACGGAAGAGTGGTAAGAGGAAGAAGCGAGGAGGAATGTTGGACTCGGAGAGTAGGGTTGCAGTAAATGCCGACCCCAAACCTGTTGGCCCCGTACCTACTGCCTCTGATCTGTCCGCTCCCAATGTTTCAGAGACGGTCACTGAAACAGAGAAATCTGTGAAGGTAACGGACACAAGAGTGGCTAAGGGGTCACCTAAGGTAGCTGGTACAGCATCCAAAGGCACAAAGAGGTCTTGCACTAGCAGTGATGCAGTACTTGGACGGCAGGTCAATCTCGGCGATGGGGCCAGAGGTGCTAGGTACAGAGCTCTCTATGACAGCCTACCTGGCCATCGGGGAGGAGCACTTGACACTGTGTGCATGAAGCAAGTCTTTGAGCGCCGTTTTCAGGTCATCCTTCCTGAACGGCAGGAATGGAACAGTGAGGGGTGGAATGGCTTTAGGCCGGGTGATGTCATCGTCTATACTGATGGCTCACTTATTGACGGTATCTCCGGAGCCGGGGTCTACTCTAGAGACTGTCGGATAAATCTATCTGCAGCCTTGGGTAGACAAACAACTGTTTTTCAGGCAGAAATCTTTGCGATTGCCACTGCCGCCAATATCCTGTTAAGGAGAAGGATTAAGGGTAAAACCTTATACATCTGCTCAGATAGCCAAGCCGCTATCAAAGCCTGTTCGGCTGGCTCTCTCAACTCAAAAATAGTAGAGGAAACCATGGTTAGGCTTAACCGTCTGGGAAGATGTAACTCGGTATCACTTGCCTGGGTTCCTGGGCACACAGGTATCGAGGGTAATGAAAGAGCGGATGCTCTTTCCAGGAAGGGCTCTTCAACAGCCTTCATTGGCCCACAACCATCCATAGGATGCTGCTCATCCGTCCACAAACGTGAAATGGATTCGGCTCTACGCCAACAACATTCCGAATACTGGCATGACCTGGTCTCATGCAGGTATTCGAAGAAGCTAGTGGACGGTCCAAAAAGCAGCAGAGCTAAGTTTTTGCTTGGACTAAACAGGAAAGACTTGAGATCCTTGATTGGTCTCGTCACCGGTTTCAGTCCTCTTAATGAGCACCTCAAAACCATTCACATTAGGAGCACGGGCCTATGTGAGTGCTGCATGGAGGCGGATGAAACGGCATCTCACTTCATCTGTGAATGTCCGGCTTTCGCCAGAACCAGGCTCACCACTATAGGCAAACAATTCGTTAACGAAGATGAGATGGGGGAAATTGAACTTGCAAATATTCTTCGCTTTGCCAAGGCTACTGGCAGGTTCTCCCTCACTGAATCTTACTAATCGCCAATAACCAGCGAGCGGGCAGCTATGCTGAAGTACAATGGACCAATAGGTCTAAGTGCTTGTCATCTACTGATGACCCCACTGCACATACAATACAATACAATAGCCAATTCAAGGAAACAAATCTTCGGCAACTATTTTCTCGATGATCTAAGCGATCTCAGTGAGAGAGATATTGGCTGCATCAGCAAATTCGTCACTAGGTCCAAATGGTTAAACTAAACTAGAGGAACGATTGGACGATGACTTGAGCCCCTCCCGCTCCCCTCCCGCAGATCACCCCAAACCTATTCCCCTGCAAAGGAAAAGAGATCTCACTGAAGTTCGATTGTATCAGTCACTTCAGTCAGAACTCCACTCCGAGGGCGAGGCAGTAACCCGGCGGATCGACTGTATCAGTCTCCGCGGGCCTTGCTGCCTTCCCGCTATGCAGACAAAACGGGAACAGAGTTGAGGTTAGATTGTAACAGTCATCCCACTCTGTTTCTCTCCCATGCCTCAAAACCTGCACCACAAACCCCAGAACTCAGTCACCATAATTCAAATCGACAAGGCCGCCCCTCCCAGCTCCCTTTCTGTGTAACTTGAGGCTCGTACTGCAACAGTCGCCACAAGCCGCACCCCTGCGATGCGTGCAGCAGGGTTGGACCACCTTCAGTCACGTTCTCTAGCACAGTTTTCCAACCAACTACTTGACTGTGCAGCCGGTACACCCCCCCCCCCCCCCCCCCCCCCAAGAAATGTAATAGCTTGCTGGGGATTGACTGTATCGTTCTCCCTGGCGTGGTATTGCCTGCAAAGAGAGTGAAGAGCAGTGTGAGGTTCGATTGTAACAGTCATCTCAAAAGACTCTTCCCTCCCCCGGTGATCAGGAGGCAATAACTTCCCTCCACGGCGTAGAAATTGAGATCGACCTCATCTCGATGCCAACCCTTGGTTCGGATGTCGTCGCCTCTGCACTAGTCACTCTAACACATCGCAATCCATGCGAAATACAGCCAGGCTGCACCCTGACCCTTTCAGGAGTACCCCCCCCCCCCCCCCCCCCCCCCCAAAAAACCACTACCTCGCAGGAGGCAATCACAGGGAACCCAGTAGGCTGAGCGACGACCGCTGAACTGAATTGTGGTATCACAACGGGCCGAAACTGCCCTCGCAGCCACCTTACATAACCTAACCTAACCTAGACTTTTGTCACGCCAACGTATGAGGGTTAGGAATAAGAAAAGGGTATCCAAGAGCTCGCCCAAGCAGACTGTAGATTTAATCATTTTTTTCTAGTATGTGAGTTGACAATTAAAAACTAATAAAAAATGAATTTAGGAGTACTCACCTGTCTAGTGAAACATATTTAGCTTATTGACGAAACCGTTGCGCTTTATCGCTGAAGATGATTTTGCGATAAATGATGAAATTTTTACAGAATATTTTGGCATTAACAGTTCGGTAGTAGGTTTAAGAATGCGTTCACACTGAAAGTTTGAAGTTATGAAGTCGCTAATGAAAGACCCTTTATAAATTATATTAAAAAAAAAAATTTAATTCAAAAAAACTATAGACTTTTAACAAGTATTATAAGGATGGTTTATAGACATGGGATGCTTTTCTAGTTTCCTTACATGAGGGAAAATCGACAGAAGATTCTATTTTAAAATTATGTAGAGATATGCCGCGGTTTTAATAGCAATACTAGTCCTATCGCATTACTTATTGACATGACAAAAGACTTTGATATGGTTAATCATTCGATTCTTTTGGACAAACTCGACAAAGCTGAATTCAGGGATTCAGTGTTCAATTGGTCTATCTATCAGAAGATTGCAGCTACTAATCGGTGTACCTCAAGGTTTGGTTTTAGGTCTTACTCTACTTTTTATTTATATAAACTACATATTCCAACAAAAACTGAGTAGAGTGATCAAACAGCTTTTGCTGACGATTTGGCATGCACAAGCACATACGTAAACAGTTCCATATTCGAGTCGGTGGCAAAATTAGAGGCTGGTGCGACGAGTAAAATATTTCTGTTAAAACCTCATTGCTCTAAAAAACTTCTCACAGTAATTTACTTGTTAACTCAAAACTAAAATATGCTTTTACGGGTTGGGGTGGCGCTTACAATAATACAATTGAACCATTTCAAATAGCACAAAAGCATACACTCCGTTCCACGTGTTTACGAACAAGTAGTTTCTTGATTTAATTTTACGAAATTGTTTAAATACTTCGATAATATGGGAAAAACCAAATGCAATATGAAAGAAGGCTGTATTATGTTTATCTTGTCGAAAAAAAATTGGGATTAGGTAGATAAATTCAATTTTTATGATGCTTTTCCTAGTAAGGTCATAAAATTAGTCCTTTTGTTCGTTCCACCTGTTTACGAAAAGTAACTTAATCTACCTGATAGATGCTTAAAAGATAATAAAACAACAATTTTTTTGGAATAACTTAATTTGGTTTTTATTAAGATTATAACAATAGTTACTAATGATGTGTACTAACTCCCGATCGCTGTATCAGTTCAAGAAGCCTGATATGAAGAGATTTATACAGTTCTTCCAAGTAATTTAGTGAAATTTTGGACCTGGCTTGTTGTATGGCTTCAATTATTTTTTCCGAGTTGGAGTATTGCTTTTCTGCTTCGTGGACCTTTTTTTAAAGCCATCTCCACACGTTTTCCATGATGTTCGGATCAGATGTACAGAATTATTTGTAAAAAAAGGAGATTAACAAGTAGTTTGCCTTTATTTCGTTTCCTTTGAATTTTACCATTAAACATCTATATGTTTATATAGTTCTTAAATTGGTTTTCTAGCCGATACGCTCAGTGCTAAGCAAATCGAATTTATACAGGTTAAGAGTAAATTCTCACCAACAAGTAAAGATACCGGTGGCAAACAAGACAATTTTTTATAACTTTTATACTGATTAGAATAATTAATACACAGAGTTTATTTTTAAAAAAAGTCAAACTATGGTTATTTGGTAGGGATATTTCTCAAGTCAAACATTTTTTTATGAGCACTGCTTGTTTCCTTATGTATTTTTTTATAGTTTCCGTAAATGTATCTTACAATTTTCATAAAAACTTTTTAAACTAATTAAAAATGTTTTTTCACAACTATTATGTACTTACTCTTTATTTATATATTTCCTTCATTTGCATTAAATCTCAAATTAATTTGTTCGTTATTCTTGTTATAAACAAAAAAACCCACAGCTATTGTATATTTATTATCAAATGGGTCGTTCACCTCTAGTCTGTATAATGCTATTGAATTTAACCTTATTATTTTATTCCTAACTTTTGTCTTATTTATATGTAATAAAACATCATCCCTGGAATAGAATATATTTAAAAAATATATATATTTATGACTGGTACTTTTCAGCAAACAAGTGAGCGATCACATGTTCTTCTAAACTATGTAAGCTTTAATTACTCTTTACATCTGTTTGCATTAGATATAACTTATTGGCATTCTATAATATAGAAAACGTCGGCATACATTTTTCAGATGTATAATTTATTATATACATCTGTAAAATATGTATGCCGATGTAAATTGCAAGACGTCGCGCTTATCTTTTCGTTTACAAACTACAATTTAATCAAAACGTCTTCATGAGCTTATAAGAAGCGGTTGCCTTTACGATTAGAATGTTAGGTACCGCAAATGTACTTATGACGCTTATTAATTTCTTTCAGCAATGGAACAAAATTATAAAAAATTGTCAGCGTACAACCTATAGCCCTTATCAAGATAATCGTGTATTAAATCAAAAAACTATATTCATGGTGCAATTTAATTGGTTTTATATGTGATAGCACACAATTTTTCCTGGTTTTTGTTTTTGTTTTCCGTCAATTTCCTTTATATTGTTTTCGAATGAACAACCATATATCTTACAATCCTTACCACGTGAAGTGGACGGCTGGAGTTACAGCGCTGTTTCACGGTTCGCCACAACCCATCATCAGGCTCCTTCTATAGTGCTGGTCTGTCTTTCTCCTTCATTTTATCCCGAAAATCCATCACTTCCACTGGTATTCGAACCTAGACCAGCGTCTTCTCAGGCAAGCACTTATGCACTGTGCCATTGAGGCCACGTGTTTTCAGTTCATCCAGTTTTTATTTTGATTTTCTTGGACAGACTTGCGCCTGTAAATGTATTATGTTATTCATTCTGGTTTTTTCTTAATGTGTTTCTCTAATTTTATTCCACATTTTGACAAGCATAGTTGGACTGAAATGGGTGATAGAGAGGGTGAAAGACTTTTTGATTTTTTGTCAAGAATAGATATTACAATTTAATTGGTTTTATATAGGTTATAGCACACAATTTTTCCTGGTTATACCCTATTCTAGGGGTATATTAATTTTGACGCATAGTTTGTAACATACCTTAATATTGCCCGTAGACCCCTAAAAGTTACTATATTTATGATCAGCATCGATAGTAATGTCGATCTAGCCATGTCCGTCCGTCCGTCCGTCCGTCCGTCCGTCGGCAAAAATTAGGCCTTTAAACTGGACCTAGAGAGCTGAAATTTTAACCATATACTCTCTAGGGTCCCGAAATAATCAAGTTTAAGAATTTTTGAAATCCGCCCACAGACACGCCCACAAACTCAAAAAAACAAAATTTTGGAAAAAATCGAATTTTGAGCTAGAGAGCTGAAATTTTTGATATATGATCTATGGCCCATAAAACTGATTGGGACATAAAATTTTCAAAATCCGCCCACTGACACGCCCACAATTAAATAAAACAAATTTTGGGAAAAATTGAATTTTGAGCTAGAAAGCTGAAATTTTTTATATATGATCTTTGGCCCATAAAACTGCTTGGGACATAAAATTTTCAAAATCCGCCCACTGACACGCCCACAATTAAATAAAATATTTTTTTTGAAAAACCAAAATTTGAGCTAGGGAGCTGAAATTTTTAATATATACTCTCTAGGGGCCCTTTATGCTCATGTGTAAATATTTTCAAAATCCGCCTACTGACACGCCCACAATTATTTTTTTTTTATTTTTGAAAGTCCAAAGTTTGAGCTAGGGAACTGAAATTTATAGTATATACTCTCTAGGTGCCCTTTATGCTCATACTTAATTTTTTTTTAAATCCGCCTACTGACACGCCCACAATTAAATAAAACAATTTTATTGAAAAACCAAAGTTTGAGCTAGGGAGCGTTTTTATTTACAAAAGCTTAGTTTTTTCGATAAAATCCTTTAAATTTTTGCCACGCCCACTTATGAGATATAGGAATAAGAATAGGGTATCCAACAGTTCGCCCAAGCGGACTGTAGCCCGCCCCTATGTTTTTTGTTTTTGTTTTCCGTCAATTTCCTTTATATTGTTTTCGAATGAACAACCATATATCTTACAATCCTTACCACGTGAAGTGGACGGCTGGAGTTACAGCGCTGTTTCACGGTTCGCCACAACCCATCATCAGGCTCCTTCTATAGTGCTGGTCTGTCTTTCTCCTTCATTTTATCCCGAAAATCCATCACTTCCACTGGTATTCGAACCTAGACCAGCGTCTTCTCAGGCAAGCACTTATGCACTGTGCCATTGAGGCCACGTGTTTTCAGTTCATCCAGTTTTTATTTTGATTTTCTTGGACAGACTTGCGCCGGTAAATGTATTATGTTATTCATTCTGGTTTTTTCTTAATGTGTTTCTCTAATTTTATCCCACATTTTGACAAGCATAGTTGGACTGAAATGGGTGATAGAGAGGGTGAAAGACTTTTTGATTTTTTGTCAAGAATAGATATTACAATTTAATTGGTTTTATATAGGTTATGGCACACAATTTTTCCTGGTTTTTGTTTTCCGTCAATTTCCTTTTTATTGTTTTTGAATGAACAACCATATATCTTACAATCCTTACCACGTGAAGTGAACGGCTGGAGTTACAGCCTTCTTTATATATTGCCTTAATATAAGGCGATCTTTCCAAGAAATGAAAGATTCATCAACACACAAGTCGATTGAAGGAACGTAAATTTGTTTCCTTGTGTCGTTGAAGTGATAATTTGTTAATTAGTTAATTTACTTTAGCTCGGCGGCGATTGTCTGTCTGTTCGTCGAAAAAGTGTAAGACAACGGTTAATTATTTGGTATTGATTGCGGCTGATAAGACGGGAAATTATCTAATAAGATTGAATCTTCACTTCCGCAAGCTCTTCTCGGTGGGAATCCTCCTCAAACTGCTGCTGTGGTATATTTTCCAATAACTGTTGTCTCTCATGGAAAGAGACACCTGAGGAAAATTCTCATTCGTATAAATCTTAATCGTCTGTGGATAAAACTCACTGTCCATTTCATTGTTTATAATTCTAGAAACTTCTTTATCAAATAAAGGTTTCGACATTGTACTTTAAAACGCAATTCTAAAAGCAAACAAGCGCGAATATGGAAAAAAGTTGATTGAATATTTAGACACATTAACTGGATACCGTTACACATTCTGCCTACATTGGTAACTCAAGCTGTCTTTTCTGTCTCACATCATAAAAAAACAAAAGATACTGAAATAGAAATGTCTTTTAATTGAGAACGTTTTCATACAACCCACACGCTCACTTTATTTTTCATTTGCTATCAGCAGTGAAATGTCATATGTTTGATGCAAAAATGTTTTCTACAAATTACGGCTCATCCAATATTTTGATATTTTTGTGAAGATTTCTTACTTTCCGTCATTTATTTGACACGGAATCTTCAACATTCCCTCAAGAGTCATTACAGACTGCTAAGACAATATATCAAGTTAGTTCAGATTAAAATGCTGCTAAAAGGCTAACGTAGGCTTCATATTTTATACCAATATGGCAATGGAACAGTGGCGTAGCGAGGGTTGGGGCCGCCCGGGGCAGACCCAATTCATGCCGCCCCTTGTAATTTTTTCACAAACTAAAAAAAAACTTTGTCTACGGTTTCAAACAATTACACCTACACATACACTGGCGATCACAAGGATGAGGCCATACATTTTGCAATCGATTTTCAGTCTTTATATCTGTTGGAAATTTTATACCCAGAAACTTTTACTACCTGAGAACAGGTACATATTTTCCCAACAGTAAGTTATAAAATTAAATGGTAAATAAGAGACGACCGTTGGATTTTCCCAAGATCAAACAATGAACTACTTGAAAAGTGTATAAAAAGATGCGCACTAGATGCGCACATGATAGTTCCAGGCATTCTCGACTGCATCAGCTCTTGAACTCGATCTTGTTTCTTGCAGCCTCTTCAATGCGAAGTACCAAGCAGAACTTCCCAACGATGTGTGGACACGGAAAAAAATGAATATATGCGTTCTAAGGTAGCGAAGAAAGTTACCGAGTTTGACTCAACAGCAGCAGCATGTATGCAAACCAAGTTCAAACATAGGGACGGGCTACAGTCCGCTTGGGCGAACTGTTGGATACCCTATTCTTATTCCTATCCCTCATAAGTGGGCGTGACAAAAGTCTAAGTATGGTTGAATTGTTAAGAACGCTCTACATATTTTGTTATATAACATTTAAAGGATTTTATCAAAAAAAAAACGCTCCCTAGCTCAAACTTGGGTGTTTCAATAAAATTGTTTTATTTAATTGTGGGCGTGTCAGTAGGCGGATTTAAAAAAAATTAACACATGAGAATAAAGGGCTACTAGAGAGTATATATTATAAATTTCAGCTCCCTAGCTCAAACTTTGAATTTTCAAAAAAAAAAAAAAAAATAATTGTGGGCGTGTCAGTGGGCGGATTTTAAAAATATTTACACATGAGCATAAAGGGCCAATAGAGAGTATATACTACAAATTTCAGCTCCCTAGCTGAAACTTTGGATTTTCAAAAATTAATATACCCTTAGAATAGGGTAAAAAAAAATTATTTTATTTATTTGTGGGCGTGTCAGTGGGCGGATTTTGAAAATTTTTTATCCCGAGCAGTTTTAGGAGTCATAGATCATATATAATTCGATTTTTTCCAAAATTTGGTTTTTTTGAGTTTGTGGGCGTGTCTGTGGGCGGATTTCAAAAATTCGTAAACTTGATTATTTCGGGACCCTAGAGAGTATATAGTTAAAATTTCAGCTCTCTAGGTCCAGTTTAAAGGCCTAATTTTTGGCTACAGACGGACGGACGGACGGACATGGCTAGATCGACATTACTATCGATGCTGATCATAAATATAGTAACTTTTAGGGGTCTACGGGCAATATTAAGGTATGTTACAAACTATGCGTCAAAATTAATATACCCTTAGAATAGGGTATAAAAAGTGATTGAAGAAGAGTATAAATTCTGCTTTTGGGTTTATTTCTTTCAGTCTTTGCTACACTCCTGTATATTTTCCAGCCATGACAGCAGCATTGTGATATGCTCGACCTCTGCAATCCATGATAGCAAGACCATCAGATTTTAGCTTACTTAAAATCATGTCAGAAATGCCTTCACCTGTTTTGTTCTTTGTTTCGCTAAAATCAATAAAAGATTCCACTTCTACTACTCTCAGATGTGCAATTTTAAGATAACGCAATAATTGACTGGGTTGATCTTTGTGTCATACATCTGGAGTGCTATCGAACATAATGGAATAATATTTGGCCTTTTTAGCGCGACTGAAAATTCGTTGACGAACGTTATCTCCTAAAATAATACTGGACTCATTTTGAATTTGTGGTGACATATAAGTAATAGTTCTTTCACCAATTTTTATTCGTAATGCGTGTTCTCGAAGCACTGGATCGTAAATTGCGAGTAGTTGCCCCTATTTGTACTATTAATTTCTTCTCTGTGGATATGACAAATTCTGTTTTGCGAGGAATTTAATAATATCGACCATTCTAGTAAGAATTTCCTGCCAATTTTTTTGTTTCTTTGGCAATGATATTTTCCTGTGTCTTTTCAATTGTCTCTCCTGTTCGAAGTCTGGCCTCTAACTTCTTACATAAATAAAACACAATTACACGAACTCAATAGAAAAGTATATCGCAATGTTAGCACGCATCTGTATAGTAGGAGTTGCATATTATGTAGAGAGAGTGTCTCTACTAATTAAAATTGTGTTCAAATTTGAGGTATCTATCATTTTAAATTTTAAATGAAAGACATAAATTATGTGAAATTTTTATTTATTTTTATTGGAAAGTATTACTGGTTCCGGTTAATAATGAATCTTGGTGGCCAATTCACGTCTGTTTCGTCGGGAAATTATTCGATTGTTGAACTTCTCCTTTAGAAGATCGATTGAGTTCGTTGCTGTGTGGCATTCACCATCCTGTTGAACCACATATTCAGCACATCAATATTTCCAATTGGCTAAACAAAAAGTTTCTAATCATCGCTTGATATCGAGCTCCATACATTAATTTCCAATAAAAATGAATACAAAAACTAAAATGATTGCTCAAATTTTAACACCCTTTATTAGATAAATAGATACCTCTAATACCCTAATAAAAGAAAAACAAAATAACTTACTCGCACGAACTCCAGTCCAGTCTCCAGCTACACACCGCTTACAGTTGCATACGCAACGCATACACACAACTGCTAGCGAGAAAAGAGAAAATTTGTGTGTGCTGTAAAGGGTTGTCATTTCTGATAAAATGCAGTTGCATACCTCATTGGATTTTGTTGTTAAGCAATATAAGGAATGTCTGATTACTTACTGTGAAGCATTGTTGATGCTGGTAAACTTAGTAAATAATCTCGTTGGACTGGAAAAAGAATCCGTTTTGTAAATTTTGTATATTTAAAAAAATAAACCTGCCCGCCCGGGGCCTGTGCCCCTTTGCCCCCCCCCCCCCCCCCCCCCCCACTCGCTACGCCACTGCAATGGAATCTGATTTCCGCAATGAAAGGAAACAATTTCCTACTCTCAATTGATTTGAATTAGTAACGCAACAATTACGCTCGTTGTGAAGTACTTGCTTTACATATGCTGGTGATCCTAGAAGAACTAGATACATGGACCCTTGCACCTGCATGCAAAAATTGTAGATATGGTACATTTTTATAAGCCAAAAAGAGGAGCCATGTAACCTAAAGTGCACATATGTGCACTATTACCTGTTTAAGTTAGCACAATATAACTTTTAAAATTTATCGTTTATATATTTAATTTAAGAATTATATGATTTGTTATAATTTGTTTGGATTGACAAAAGTGCAACTACCGCGAAATCGATTCATATGGCACGACTAGAGTCCGAACAGCTTCGGCTTCGGCCCCATACAGTAAAATGTCCGCCTTCGTAAACCATTCGGATTCGGCAAAAAGGCCCAAGATTTTTTAAAAAAAATAAAAAACTTATTTTGGAGTTGTTTTTGAGCAAGTCATATAATCTATGTTACCTTTCTGTAGAAGAATGTTGCACTTTAAAAGCCGCGGACGATTCTAAATTCGAAGAAAGAGACAAGGAAACCGAAAAGAAGGCAGTCGCCACCGCGCCGAAGGTTTAAAGTCGACTTATATGGTTTTCTTGGCGAATGTCAGGCGAATAGAACCAGGAGAGAGAGAGGAGGAGGGTGAAAGTGCAACGGGCAGCACGATGATGCTGCAATTTGGCTAGTCAGCTGGGAGTGGGTTCGTTCACGATCGCCTGTCGACGGAACTGATTTCTGCTGAAAATTAAAAAAAAGGGGAAATGGCGCCACGCAGTCTTTAAAAAGGGAGATTGCGAAACCTTTATTGGGGATTTGCGAATGGTGAAATAAAAGAAAAGTGTTCCTTCCCTAATGGGGAATTCAACAATTTATTGAGTTAAAACAAATAACAACCAGTGGCCACTAATTATGTTGAAAATATCACAGAGCTGGGGAGCTCTCAAAATCGCTTTACGCCGTAGATATTTACGGCGCGACTTAGTTTTCTCATCTGTTCGGCACGAACGAGAAGCAAGGTTCACAAAGAGCAAACACAAGAAATAATAGCAAAAGGAAATTAAACCAAATTACGTATTACTTTAGATTTTTACGTTACTAATAATACTAGCAAAAATGAAATTAAATCAAATTAAGTATTACGTTAGATTTTTACGTTACTGTTGAACCTTACGAATGTTGGGCCGGATGACACCTTGAAACACCCTACGGTTCGACAATTAACGAGGTAAAAATTGTCCGTTTGGAAACGGGGTTGGGGACGCGGTATCTAACGGGTCGCTTTACCGACCAGATAAGGATACGAAAGGGGAAAGCTAACTCGATTGAAATTTTTAATGGCTACACGACATACAACAATCGTAAATCTTTTCACAATCACTATACTTATCTTTATCTTTATTCCTTTCTGTAGGGGGTGGCTTCCTGCTTACGATCTCAATGTCCTGGGGATGGGGGTGCTAAACTTTCCGCCGCAATCACAAGGATTTGAAATTCACCTTTTTCCTTTTTTTGTTTATTTTTCTTTACTCCGTTTTTTTTTTTTTTTTTTTTTTTTTTAACTCGTTTTTTTTGCTAACTACCTTTATTCTGCTTTTTCACTCTCGCTACCGTGAACACCAAACGTTCTTATCTTAAGGCGGGTAACCAACGAATGATGGTAGCCGCACTGCCAGATTTTATCCAATCACACACACACATGCAGACATAACGATCAGGGGCGAATTCAGCCATCTTTTTTTTCTTCAGAGAGCTTTTCCTCAGCTGGTTTTAATCAGATGTCAGTTTTTACTGTACACCTATTTTAATTTTGTTCTTTATGATTTTTTGAACCCATTTTTCATTATCTTTAATTAAAAAATTCGACGTTTCTTGCCGCACTGTCATTTTTGGCGGGAGAAGTCCTGGTTGTGTTAGTGCTGATTTCGCCCCACACATCTTGCCAATGGGGTAGTTGTCAGAGCGAAGGGAATCACATCCAGCGCTCCGACAACTTCTCCTTCGGCTATGATCCACAACCATATCTGAGTCATTCACAATAGGGTCCTCGCTCTGTTCGTTTGTAAAACCGTAGTGATTGCTTGGGTCTGCTTTTGTATCCCCGCCCAGACAAATTTTCGGTAAACTCCCTAACCCGCCCTAGAAGACAAGGAATAAATATCAACTATATGCGCGATCCCTACCTATCGAGTGAGCTTTCGTACTGATTAGAGAGGGGGGGAGGCTAAAGGAACCCAGGTAGTTTTAAGCTGTCCTTTACACTTTATACTTAAATTAATACACTGCTTGTACAAGGAGTTTGCAAACAAATAATGATTCAGTTAGGGTGGGCCCGGGGGCCAGGGCTATGTAGGGTGGCGGAGTGTCCGAACGTCGGTTGAGGTTAGAGTTGGGACTGTCCGTCCTTCAGAAATTCCCGACCATCGTCTGGGCTCTACGGTGAACCTGCTTTCGTCGTCTTCCCAAGAGCTTATGATATGGCGGAAGAGCTGGATAAAAGTTATCCAGGAACTCCTACGGTACCATCGCTCGAGTCAGACAACGGGGAAAAAGGTGTGATGCCGTAAAAATATATGGAGGAGGTCGGTGAATGGGTGGGGGGGGGGGGGGGTGGAGAGGACCAAGCTTTTGTTCGTTAATTTTAACGCAACAAGGAAGAATTGAAGTTGTATGAAAATATGTGCTCGGTACTGATCCAAATTTGACTGCAAAATAAATCGGTGGTATTCTTATTTCAAATTTTTCGCACACTTTTAGGGGAACTTCAGGTATTGTGGTATACATATTACTATTTTGACTATAATTGCAAAAGTGTCGCTCTAAATCCAGCCATATATAGCTAAAAATTAACACCAAATTATTGGCTTTCAAAAGGTATTCATACAAGTTTGTTGAGCAGACAATAAAAAATATTTTCCCATAAATGTTGCATAACCCAAAAGTGGCGATTGAATAATTGGCGGGTATAGTGGTATACTATGTATTTTTAATGTGGTACACTATACCACATACCCGCTTTACAAATTCTTGCCGCCAGAACACTTTTGAAATGATTTATATAATTATGTTTGTTTTTATTTTTATTACAAAACAACATAAACAACATAAAACATGGGGACGGGTTACAGTCCGCTTGGGCGAACTGTTGGATACCCTATTCTTATTCCTATCCTTCATAAGTGGGGGTGACAAAAGTCTAAGTATGGTTGAATTATTAAGAATGCTCTACATATTTTGTTATATAACATTTAAAGGATTTTATCGAAAAAACGAAGCTTTTGTAAAAAAACGCTCCCTAGCTCAAACTTTGGTTTACCAAAAAAATTGTTTTATTTAATTGTGGGCGTGTCAGTAGGCGGATTTGGAAAAAAAATACGCATGAGCATAAAAGGCCGCTAGAGAATATATATTATATATTTCAGCTTCCTAGCTCAAACTTTGGATTTTCAAAAAAGTTTTTTTTTTTAATTGTGGGCGTGTCAGTAGGGCGGATTTTGAAAATATTTTCACATGAGCATAAAGGGCCCCTAGAGAGTGTATATTAGAAATTTCAGCTCCCTAGCACAAACTTTGGATTTTCAAAAAAAGTTTTTTTTTTTTAATTGTGGGCGTGTCAGTGGGCCGATTTTGAAAATATTTACACATGAGCATAAAGAGCCCATATAAAGTATATATTATAAATTTCAAACTTTGACTTTTCAATAAAATTGTTTTATTTAATTGTGGGCGTGTCAGTGGGCGGATTTTGAAAATTGTATCTGCCTAGCAATTTTAAGGGTCATAGATCATATATAAAAAATTTGAGCTTTCTAATTCAAAATTCGATTTTTTCCAAAATTTTGTTTTTTGAGTTTGTGGGCGTGTCTGTGGGTGGATTTCAAAATTCTTAAACTTGATTATTTCGGACCCTGGTTAGGTTAGGTTTATGTGGCTGTCGGCAGAAGCCGACACACTTAGACCAATTTAGGTCCATTGTGATACCACGTATATTATCTACCTCAACTCTGTAGATGGGACTGGCCAACGACACGCGGTTGTTCTCAAACGGTCCCCCATCTACGTACTAACCGCGCCCAACGTCGTTTAATTACGGTGATCTGACGAGAACCGATTAACTCGACGTGGTATGGTCGTTGGTCATATCAGGGTCCCGAAATAATCAAGTTTACGAATTTTTGAAACCCGCCCACAGACACGCCCACAAACTCAAAAAAACAAAATTTTGGAAAAAATCGAATTTTGAGCTAGAAAGCTGAAATTTTGTATATATAATCTATGACTCCTAAAACTGCTCGGGATAAAAAAATTTCAAAATCCGCCCACTGACACGCCCACAAATAAATAAAATATTTTTTTATACCCTATTCTAAGGGTATATTAATTTTTGAAAATCCAAAGTTTGAGCTAGGGAGCTGAAATTTATAATATATACTCGAATTTTTGAAATCCGCCCACAGACACGCCCACAAACTCAAAAAAACAAAATTTTGGAAAAAATCGAATTTTGAGCTAGAAAGCTGAAATTTTGTATGTATAATCTATGACTCCTAAAACTGCTCGGGATAAAAAATTTTCAAAATCCGCCCACTGACACGCCCAAAAATAAATAAAATATTTTTTTATACCCTATTCTAAGGGTATATTAATTTTTGAAAATCCAAAGTTTGAGCTAGGGAGCTGAAATTTATAATATATACTCTCTATAGGCCCTTTATGCTCATGTGTAAAAATTCAAAATCCGCCCACTGACACCCCCACAATTAATTATTATTTTTTATTTGAAAATCAAAGTTTGAGCTAGGGAGCTGAAATTTATAATATATACTCTCTAGGGGCCCTTTATTTTCAAGTGTTATTTTTTTTTAAATCCGCCTACTGACACGCCCACAATTAAATAAAACAATTTTATTGAAACACCCAAGTTTGAGCTAGGGAGCGTTTTTTTTTGATAAAATCCTTTAAATGTTATATAACAAAATATGTAGAGCGTTCTTAACAATTCAACCATACTTAGACTTTTGTTACGCCCACTTATGAGGGATAGGAATAAGAATAGGGTGTCCAACAGTTCGCCCAAGCGGACTGTAGCCCGTCCCTATGTTTTAACTTGTTTAAGCTCTGCATTGGGCTCAATTTTTGTTTAAATTCTTTCAATGCTTTTAATTTTGTTTGTATGGCGAAGTGGTTAATATTGTTGCTTTTGATTTTCTTCCTTTGTTGCTGGCAGCAGGTCTTTTCATTTTAGGCAGTGGCGATATCTCCCAGGCTGTTATAAACCCTATGCTTGCATCTGCGCTGTTTTTAGATGGCGAAAAGACTGACAAACTTGAACTCGACAGTGGGGAATAGAGGGTGATAGCCCTTTGCTTGTACTTACAACACATTCATCTATTAATGGTGGTAAAATGCTCAATGGCTGAATTTGTGCGTTAGGATGGCAAGATGGCACCCCCTTGGTTGCAGTTGATAAGTTGGGGCAATGCGGTAGCAGTTTCCCCTGCTATGAAGTCAGCACCAGAATAAATGTATTTATCGAAGGGATATATTTCAGTCGTTTTAAGACTATTGACGGCAATTTGGCCGGTCTAAACTTTCTAATAGGCCTTAGTGAACATTCCAACAAGATCATAAACCATTACTTTTCGATGATTCTCACGGCTAAAGCATCTTATCTCTTCATTAATAATAGGTTTTTAAAGGACCCTGAATGTTTTGTCAAGTGCCTGCATCTTATGAGTAGAATACGGTGGCAGAGAAATATAAGAATTGTTTGTAACCATTTAGTAAATATAGGGATTTGAACGCATCCAGATAGATGGCAAGAAGTATCTGTTGTGTATTGAAAATGCTTACTCGTTCGATTTGTTAATTCATTATATATATATTTATTGACTTCAATTCTTTATCTTAAATATATGCAATCCGAGTGTTAGAATAGATACAAAAAGAAAGGTTTGTCCACGAGGTAAAAAGCAAGACAAAATAAAGCAACGTGGAGAGTGAGCTGTCAGATGACATCTCTCCGGAGGGTTTGTTCAGACGCAATATGCAGTGTTGCCAGGAGTTTCTGTTACAACGATATGACAACTTTCTTCTTCGCGATGAGTTTATAAGTCCAAGCGGTTTGGTGGTCTCGTGGTGCGCTTGGATCTCCGAAGTTGATGATCTTCCTCTTGCGTTGTAGAGCTTCGATTTTCATCTTTACTACGGTTGTCGCCATTCGGTTTGGATTTTAGGCGTTGCGGCATTACATCATCTGGTTTGCAATGCGGGAATTCTTCTTCGTTACTATTGTCGCCTTTCTCCTCTGGTGGAAGACAATTCATGCCCTCCACGGTGTCGCGAGCAAGGAGCTGTGAGTTTGGG
Source organism: Portevinia maculata (assembly GCA_949715645.1). Lineage (NCBI taxonomy): Eukaryota > Metazoa > Arthropoda > Insecta > Diptera > Syrphidae > Portevinia > Portevinia maculata. The sequence continues at coordinate 39,544,871 of OX454525.1, forward strand.
GGTAAAGAGTTTTCTAGTACTTGAGTCCGTATGTTCGGTCTTTGTCTGTCGTCTGTACGTATTAGGAGTATGGTTTATTGTTTCTTTATTGTAAGAAATTTTATTGCTCTTGTTTGGCACACATTCAGTTGCCCTGAGCTGATCAACATGCCGCGTATGTTTCTCGCCCTCTATAAGAACGTCGTAATGCTTCCTCCCACTTGTTCCCACTACTATTCCGAATTTCCATTTTATTGTTTTGTTGTTGTAGAATCGAGCTTGGATCCTGTCACCGACTTGGAATACCCGAGTTGTTGGAGTCATGGGCATATTTTATTCATTCAGCTCGCCTCCGATTTCTCTCTTCACTAAATCAAGCTTTGTTCTTATCGATCGTTTAAACATTAGTTTAGATGGGCTCACGCCCGTAGTTGAATTGGGAACTTTGCGATACTGCATCAGTAGGCGGCTAAGCTTCTCGTGGATATCGCCCTTGTCATTCATCATGGTTCGAAGCCCTTGCTTGATGGTAAACACAAAACGTTCCGCCTGGCCATTGGATGAGGGGTGATATGGAGCGCAGAATTTGTGACAAATGCCGTTTGATTTTGAGAAGTTTTGGAATTCTTCAGATTTAAAAGATGGTGCATTATCTGAAACTAACGTCAGTGGCAATCCGTATCGGGCAAAAGTTTCTCGAAGTCTTCGGATCGTCTCTTTGAAGTTAGTAGTTCTTGTGGGAAAGACTTCAACCCATTTGCTGTATGCATCTACTATGACCAAAAAATAGTGCTCGAAAATTGGACCAGCGTAGTCAATATGTATTCTCATCCAGGGGGAGGATGGGTAGTCCCACGGGTGTGGTGTTGATTTTCCTGGGTTCACCTTAATGAGAGCGCAATTTTAGCACTCTCGGGTCATCGTTTCGATGTCTCTGTCGATGTTTCTCCACCACACATAGCTTCTCGCCAAGGCTTTCATTCGTACTGTGCCTGTGTGCGCTTCATGAAGTTCTTCGAGAATATGCCTTTGTAGTGACAAGGGTACCATGACACGGATGCCATTAAAAACGCAACCATCTTCTAGTGAAAAGTTTTGGAATGGTTCATTGTATGGTAGTGGCTTACCTAGCTGGAGTGCCTGAAGGTATTCGCGGCATTCTTTATCTTTAATGGTTTCTTTTGTGATCTCACGTCTTGTAATTGGAAGAACTTCGATTTGGTGAACTTCAAAAAAATCACATTCCTCAGTGTTGGCCGCTATATCTGGAAATCTGGATAAGAAATCAGCATTGGACTGACTGTGCGTACTTCGATATTTAATTTCGTAGTCGAATCCTGACATAAAAGTTGCATACCTTAATAATCTTGATGCGGACATCGTTGGAAGACTTTTGTCCGGATGAAGTATTGATGTAAGGGGCTTATGGTCAGTGAGCAGAGTGATTTTCCTACTAAAGCAAAATTGGAAGAAATGTTTTAGCCCCCAATAAATTGCTGTGGACTCTTTGTCCAGCTGTGAGTAATTTTTTTCCGAATTACTTAACGATCTAGACGCAAACACTATTGGCCGCTCTGTGCCGTCGGCCATTACATGCGAAATAACTGCGCCTAGTCCAAAAGGTAAAGCATCCGTCGCAAGAATTAATGGTAGATTTTCGTTAAATGGTATAAGAGTTCTCGAACTACACAGAGATTGCTTCAATTGCTGAAATACCCGATTGCAGTCTTTTGTCCAGTTAAAAGCGGCGCCCTTACGTAGAAGTTTATGTAATGGTGCAATCTGCGTTGCTAAATTTGGTAAAAACTTTTGGTAATAATTTACAAAACCAAGGAATGTTCTTAGTTCATGGACATCCTTAGGACTTCCGCACTTTGCAATGGAGCTAGCTCTCTCAGGTATAGGACGAATGCCATTTCTATCGATAACGTGGCCCAGGTAGACAATTGAATTTAAATGAAACTGGCATTTACTTTTATTCAGATGCAAGTCATAGTCTCTCAGCCTATGTAAAACGACTTTAAATCGTGACAGCAATTGCTCATACGTGGTACCTTGTATATTGATGTCATCGAAGAACAACGATACCCCGTCGATATCTTGCAGTACTGAGTCGATAAACCTTTGCCATCTTTTGGGTGCTGGCTTTACTCCAAACATCAAGCGATTTACTTTATAGTTGCCCTTATGTGTGCTTATGGCCTGAAGAAGTGAACTTTCCTCGTCTACCTCCATATGCAAATACGCTTGGTGTAAATCCAGGGTGATAAAGTACCTGCCTCCGCTCATTTTTGAAAATATCTCTTCAATCCTGGGTATCGGATAGTTGTCGTCGACCAAAACTCTATTTATTGTTACCTTGTAGTCCGCGCAAAGACGTAGGCCACCATTTTTTTTTATTGCTGGAACTATGGGCGTTCCCCATTGTGAGTATAGAATTTTTTGGATTATTCCAGCCTTTTCCATTCGATCAAGCTCAGCATCAATCCTCCCTTTCAAAGCATATGGGACAGTACGGGGTTTAAACAAAATTGGGTCACAATCGCCCTTCAATTTAAGGGAGCATTTGAAATTCGGAATTTTCCCTACGTCCTCAGTAAACAAGTCTTCGTACGCGTCTAATATCTCTTCCAATTTAGCCTTACATTCCTTTTCGGAAATGTGGTGTACATCTACCTGATTAAAAGAAATAATATTTAGTTTAAGATTTCGAATCCACTCACGACCAATAATTGGTTCCACAGCTTCATTAAGTATGTAAAGTATTCCTGAAATCAGTTTTTCCTCGTATTCAACTGTTACTCGAGCGACACCAAACGGCCGAATAATTTGACCGGTGTATGTTTTTAACTACATAAACGTTTTTTCCATCGGATGATTCGGCCAGTTTTGTTGAAAAAGTTCTTTAGAGATTGTCGATACTGCCGCCTGTGTCGTATTCCATCCTACATTCCTGTTTGTTTATTTTGAGGTTTACATAAAACCGTCCGCTCTGAAGAGAATTGCAAGAAGCGATCATATTTATAAAAGAAACGTCGTCCTCGCTTTCGTAATTCTCCGTCGCGATATCGATGACACGATTGTCGGCAATAGATTTACTTAAGCAAACACTTTGAATGTGTCCCTTCTTACTACACCTTGAACATCTTAAATTCTTTTGGGTGCACTCATTTGCCCTATGATCAGCTTTACCGCATTTAAAACATCTACCTATTAGTTGTTCTAATTTTCTGGAAGTTGGCGATTTGCGCTATTTATTTGGGTTTTTAGCCCTGTAATCGTTACGGTCCGAAGTATTTTTTTCTACGTAATGTACTGGCTGATTGAACATCTCTTTACTTTCAGCTTTTGATGACTCAACGGAAATTGCGAGTTGGACCGCATCTTCGAATGTTTTGGATGTATTCTGTTGTAACAGTCTCTCTCTAATTTCGCTATCACGCACGCCGTGGATGAATTGTGATCGTAGATGAGTGTTGTTTGTCGATTTCTGACAGCTGTTGCAGATGAAATTGCAGTGCGTAGAGAGCTTTTTTAGTTCTACGTGGAACTTTGCGATGGATTCGCCTTCGTGTTGAATCCGGAGTGAAAATTTATGTTGTTCAGCTATTTCATTTGGCGTGGGACACAAATGGTTTCGAAGCAAATTGGTTATTTCCTTATATTTCAAAGTCTTGGGCGGATCAGGAGCAGTGAGACAAGAAAGAATGTGGAATAATTTCGGGCAAAGACAGTTGATCAGGATCTGTACACACTTTCTATCTCCTTCATCTGTGGCATCTGAAAGATCACGTAACTCAAGATAGTTTTCTAGACGCTGCATGTAAGAGTCAAAATTTTCATTTGTCTCGTCGAAGGGGGCAAGATGAAGTCCTCGTACATCTCCCTTTTGCTGTTGTACGTTGGTTGCATTTGCAGTTGCAATTGTGGCGAAAGATGCTGGTAGATTCTGTATTGCTTCGGACAGCTGCCGCATTATATTTTTTAGATCTTCAGACATTATTTGTCAGATAATCGTTGAAATGAGATATAGGTTAATTTTTTTTTTTTTTTTATCTTCTGTAATTTATTTGATCTATGTGTAAAGTAATTTTAAGATTAATGTAATGTAGGTTAAGTTGTGTCGTGTTCTGTATGTAATATGTATGTATGAAGTAATTTCAAGACTAAAATCCTTTAAATGTTATATAACAAAATATGTAGAGCGTTCTTAACAATTCAACCATACTTAGACTTTTGTCACGCCCACTTTTGAGGGATAGGAACAAGAATTGGGTATCCAACAGTTCGCCCAAGCGGACTTTAGCGCTTCCCTATGTTTGAGATATTGTTGGTTTGCTAAAGTACCGTTAATCGAGTCATTTGGACAAATCTGACTAAGCCATCTTCTGGCACTCAAAACAAGTAATGAAGAGATTAAAAATGACCAAAACGTTAGAGCCGTTTCGGAGAAAAGTGAAATTTTCAATATAATAATAAACAGTTATGAAAGAATATTTCAAACATTTTTATATATAAATTTGTTCAAGTAGAAGTATAAGTCGGTGTGTACATTTTCTTCGCTTCGCTCGTTTTCGGCACATAAGCATATCTGTAAAGTACCGTTATTCGAGGATTGTCACAGAATTTTGTACTTCAAAAATGATCAAAATCAGTATAGCCATTATTGACAAAATCGGTGTTGAAAAAACTGTTTGTTGTATGGTGGGTACCGTTATTGAAATTGATAGAATAAACAAAAATGGCCGCGAGATATAGGCCTACAAACCCCAAATTTGAAGTAAATTCGTTCACCTTTTGCGGCTGCAGCCTAGGCGACAGACGGACAGACGGATAGAAATTCGGGACACTCTTTTTTGGACTTCTCTATAGTCGTACTATCGTACCTCATACTCAGTTTGATTCGAAATATCAGAATGAGTGCAATATATCTCTATTTAGTATAATAAATCTTACAGTGAAAACATATTTTGTACTCTAAATATGTTTTCAATGATCCTTTGAAAAAAGTTCAAGTTATGTGCACATGGTCCCAGGAGGATATTCGTTTTATTCACTATATAAGAAATTGAGGTCAACGCAGATGGTAACTTCAAATTTAAAAATTCTTTACCAATACTGCCTAACCCGTACTGAAATAAGCGATAACTTAAGAACTTTCTGAATTGCGTCGAAGGACGTTACTGCATTTACTTATAACTAGCGGTCATACCTGCTTGGCAGCAAAAGTTCCGGGTCGGATGTTAAGCCGTTCATGTACAAATTAAGGATGGAATTTCTCAGCCGTTTCAAAGTTCAAGGCCCAGCCGTAGCAGTTACGTCACGCCTCCTTGGCTCACCCTATATTAATTAAAGTAGTTGTAATAAGTTTTTGACCAAAATCCATTTTCTAGTCAGGTAATGTCTTAAATCAAAAAAGCTTTGTCTTTTCAATTACCTCAAAAATGTCATTATATATCAACATTTAAAGTGCCTGCTCTCTCATGCACTGCAACAAAGAAGAAATACAATTTACAATCCTTTCAACTGACCACATAAAGGCAACTTGTCCTTTTTCGGCATGTCCCTGCCAGATATAAACTAAATATAACTTACTCGTAAAGACAAAATTCCCCAAGCGGTCGCAAGTCAGGAGATAACATACCAACATTGGTATACGGAGAAATGCAGATCGTGTGCTGTTGACTGGACCTCCATCTATTTATATAAAGTAGGTAGAACTGAAAATATTTGAAAATATTTCTTTTCTTTTTTCTAGTATCCACTTTGGATAAGAGTAACTCTCATCTCCAATTTTTGGTACTTTTCCATTTTCGTCCTTGTATTGAAACTCGATTATAAATGTGCTTTCATGGTTGTCCTTAGCATATGAATATGAATTACATGCATGGCAAAGGACACGGACATAAAGTGCTTCTAAAATCGGAAATGGGATTTTGTGGAATTAAGATGGGAAAAGCAAGGACATTACGTACACAATACACATGCATGCATAAAATGCATTGAATGTGGTCAAGTGAAGAAGACAAATCGAAATTATGTTCTATAGGAACTGTATTTATATTTATTTATATATATCAAGTGCGGTCTAGCTAATAAAGAAACAAGATTTTGAGAAAAGGTTTCCCTCTGTAATTTATTCTTTCTTCTCTTTATTTGAGGAATCAATCAATCAGGAAGCATGCAGATTGCAGATTTTAGCGATTTTCCGACGTGCATGGATATTGCGCACATTTCGCCCATTTTTGGTCATGTTCAGACTAAAAAGTAGTTAAGAGTGGGGCACTTTAAACGGTGGGGCACTTTTGACTTCAACGATTACAGAAAGGCGGTTGATTTTTAAATAATGTCTTCGATAACAAATCATGCCGATCTTTTTTTGTATATCATACACGAACACGCACAGCTCTTCTTCAACAGTTGTGACGGTGGTTAGATAAATAAGTTGTTCAGGAGCAAGGATCACAATGATATTCCTTGTGTCCGAATCTCCGAGACAACAGAGAACAGACAGACAGTACTGAATGCTGGAATATCTCCGGAAAATGTCGCTTCAAACGACGGTGTTTTCGTGGTCAAGGACCCACAAGAGAAAGTGGATTTGCTTTGCGCTTGTATCGATTTGAGAATAACGGATTCACCGTATTCAATCATAAAAACCATGCTTACTTGTTCGTATCAAAGAATGATCTGCTGTGCATCTTCGAGGAACTAAAGAATAAGTCAGCGGGGGTGGATAGTATCCCAAACTTCGTGTTGAAAAACTTGCCTCTGGAGGCTTTAGATATTTTCAAAAACACTGTTTAACAAAGCGCTGAATAATGTACATTATCCGGCGCATTAGAAGGTAACTGAGCTACACCCTATCCCGAAAAAGGGTAAAGATAGGACGAACCCTGCCAATCTCCGGCCGATCAGCTTCCGAATATAAGCAAAGTCTTTGAGAAGGTTGTCAATAGAGCCCTGTTGAAGTGGGTCGAGGACAACAACATAATTCCAGAAAACCAGTTTGATTTCAGCACCGGGCATGACACTATGATGGCGCGTCGAAAATGGTTTCTGACATTCAGTGGAATAAATGCAAGAACAAATGCACGGGTGCTTGTCTGGTTGACTTTGAAAAGGCTTAGAGGGACACTTCTACAAGTTGACGGGGCGGGGTATGACAAGGCGGGGTATGCACAAACCTTTGCTTTATGTCATTTATAATATACAAGGTGGCGCAAAAGTCATCTTCCTATCGGAAGAAGCATAATTTTTGCAAATGGCGGCAAATGTAAATTCTACTTTGATATTTGTGAAGTTAACTGATACAGAAAAAACTTAAGACACAGACCAAAGTTTTTCATTCATAAAAAAAATTACAACGAAAGAACATCGGGTGACAACTTTTGCGCCACCTGACAACTTTTGCGCCACCTTGTACTTATGGGAAAGAAGTTCGTTGTCGAATGTGGCAGCGTGACTTCGAATAGAGTCTTTGAAATTAAAAACGGTTTATAGCAGGTGGTGGTGAGTTCTCTGATCCAGTTTAACATTTACACTAGTGATCTGAAAGAGAAGTTGAGAATCAACTTTCAGAAGACGGAAACAATCTTGTTCAGAACAACATTGGCTGGGGCTTCTAGGGATACCAGAAAAAACTGGAAGAAATTGGCCATTGTTCGACAAAATGAGCAGCCATTAGCGGTGCGAAGAGTAGTTAGATATCTGGGTATCTGCCTTGACCAGTGTCTGTATTTCGATAGACATATAGTTGCTTGTCTTGCTGGGGCCAAGAAAGCTTATGCTCTGACAAGGAGAGTGTTTTATAGCAGTCAATTTGACTCCAGACTGAAGGTCATTATGCTACGTGGCTCTTATAAGGCCGATCATCGCTTATGGTTGTCCATTTTGGTTTAATATAATGCATGGAAAAGATTCGGGTTTTGGATAGACAATGTCTTAGGGCATGTCTCCGGTTATTCCGAACGCCTGAATACAACTATATAAAATACTATCCCAATACGGTCCTATACGATGGGGCTCAGTTGAATAGGATTGACAGTTTCCTCATTAAGGTGACTCGAAGGCACGTTGCAAGGGCGATGGCCAGCGGCAATAGTCTGACGTTTGGGGCTTACTTCCCCAGTGAAATGTACATAGAGAGTACACTCCGCTCTGGCCATATCCCGCCGGAGGCATGTATTCATATTGATGCAAAATGGCTGGTACCGACAAAAGATGGTATCTCAAGCCAGGCGATAATTATAGGATAAAGTTAAATTTAGAGCGTCCGCATAAGGAACAATAATCTAGAATAACTAGCAATCCTGTTAGTTTTAAGTTATATTTAATCATTTTTGGCTAGTATGTAAGTTAATATTTAATAACAATTAAAAAACGAATTTAAAAGTACAGCTAAAGTACAGTTGTGGTAGTGAGACCTGTTTTTCATTCCATTTCATTCCGGTTTTTCTTTTTTTCTTTTGCGCAATTTCGCATTCTTGCGAAGTGACAGATATTCAGCGGTTTCTAATTTTAATATTTTTTTTGTTAGTGTCAAATCTTTGTTCTTATAACATTTTTTAGTTATATATAATATTTAATTGATTTGCCTTTCTATATTTTGTAAAAAAAATATATGTTTACAAAAAACACATTATTGGCACAGGCGTCGAAAGCACATGCACATGGGTCAGTTATGACACAAGTCGAAGTGCCCCATGTTGAATTTTAGTATGATATAATTTAAAGCTGAAATAAGAAATTCGAAAATATTTTCAGAATGGTTTGTCCTTATAAAAAAAAGGTACCAAACTAGTAACACGTATGATAATAACGAAAAAATACTTAAAAATGCTCTCGAAGACTTTGAAAGCAAATCAGAAACTCCCCAGTCGGCATGTATTTAGCCCTATCTTTATTCACTTCAAGACCAACCTATTTCGTAATGTAGCGATTATCATGAGAAGTTCGTTGCCCACCATGTGGCACAACCGTCTTTTTGAGGAAGATTTTTAGATAATTTTAAAGAAGTGCTATCGTGGCTGAAGAGGAACGTGATATCCGCTATGGACATCAAAATATTTTCAGATAGACAAGCTGTGCTAAAATTTTTGGATTCGGTCTCTAAAAACTCCATCGCAGATTGCCAATCATCTCTCGCGGAGATTCAACATTTACCGGGACACAGAGATACTCCAGGGAATTGTAGGGCTGATGAACTCGTCAGTAAAGGAACCATACTGCCACTTCTATCTGATAAAGGTGCCCTTAGGCATTCCAATTGCTACATGCAAACTCATGTTTATGAGGAAGGCCATTGAGAGAACTAACCTTATGAGTTCTGTAGAAGCTGCTTGGACGAGGAGGAGGAGACCATTCTCCACCTTCTCTGCACATACCCTCCTCTCTCTCAAAGATGAAATTCCCATTTGACATCTTTCTTTTAAAACGAACTCATAAACATCGACATGAAAAGTCTTTCAAGCTTTATCAAAAGCTCCAACTGGTTCAACGAGTAAGAAGAAGATAGATCCGTGTGTTATCAAAATGGACATTTTTATTGTTCTAAGTGTGTCGGCTTCTACCGGCTGCCACTATAACCTAACCTAACCTAACCTAACCTATAATAATTTATGGACAGGAACTGTTTTTTTTCTGAAATCGTACCTACATAATATAAACAAATTGAAAAAAAAAATGTTTTATTTAAAAATATTCCTATTTCTTTATTACTAAACAGTATTTTAAAAACACAGCATTTTCGGACTAAAATTGGCAACTCCTCATAGATTCAAACAAATACATGCAAATCTGACTCAAATATCCACATCCAAAAATTAAATAAAAATACTGATTTAACCTGAACAGCTCGCGACGATATTACTATGTACCCGCGTTGAAAAGAGACAGCAAGATTTTTATTGTGACACTACCTAGCGACCTAGCGCTGAAAAATATAAATAAATATAAAAACATAGGGGCGGGCTACAGTCCGCTTGGGCGAACTGTTGGATACCCTATTCTTATTCCTATATCTCATAAGTGGGCGTGACAAAAATTTAAAGGATTTTATCGAAAAAATTAAGTTTTTGTAAATAAAAACGCTCCCTAGCTCAAACTTTGGTTTTTCAATAAAATTGTTTTATTTAATTGTGGGCGTGTCAGTAGGCGGATTTAAAAAAAATTTAAGTATGAGCATAAAGGGCACCTAGAGAGTATATACTATAAATTTCAGCTCCCTAGCTCAAACTTTGGACTTTCAAAAATAAAAATAAAATAATTGTGGGCGTGTCAGTAGGCGGATTATGAAAATATTTACACATGAGCATAAAGGGCCCCTAGAGAGTATATATTAAAAATTTCAGCTCCCTAGCTCAAATTTTGGTTTTTCAAAAAAAATATTTTATTTAATTGTGGGCGTGTCAGTGGGCGGATTTTGAAAATTTTATGTCCCAAGCAGTTTTATGGGCCAAAGATCATATATAAAAAATTTCAGCTTTCTAGCTCAAAATTCAATTTTTCCCAAAATTTGTTTTATTTAATTGTGGGCGTGTCAGTGGCGGATTTTGAAAATTTTATGTCCCAATCAGTTTTATGGGCCATAGATCATATATAAAAAATTTCAGCTCTCTAGCTCAAAATTCGATTTTTTCCAAAATTTTGTTTTTTTGAGTTTGTGGGCGTGTCTGTGGGCGGATTTCAAAAATTCTTAAACTTGATTATTTCGGGACCCTAGAGAGTATATGGTTAAAATTTCAGCTCTCTAGGTCCAGTTTAAAGGCCTAATTTTTGCCGACGGACGGACGGACGGACGGACGGACGGACATGGCTAGATCGACATTACTAACGATGCTGATCATAAATATAGTAACTTTTAGGGGTCTACGGGCAATATTAAGGTATGTTACAAACTATGCGTCAAAATTAATATACCCCTAGAATAGGGTATAAAAAGAGATTATAACAAAAACAAAAAAAAGTTGTTCAAATACAGGGCATTTAAATGCTCCAATGCTCCTTTTCGAACTTGAAATGCGTAGAATATTTAACTAAAATTCACTTCTGCTATGAACATGATTAAACAAGACTATGTATGGAATTAATGTATTTATCGTAATCAAAGGATTATCCTAAGCCACGACATCTGGGTGAAACGACATTACAAAAAAGGTTATCGTAAAATCACCTAACTTTGACCACTTTTGAAGTTTGGCTGGTTGCTACAGATTGGTTTTATGTCGTATTTATGATTGGAAACAAATGTACATACTAAGAGAACTGCAAAGCTTTGCGATTCTATTTAAATTGTTTTGGTTTGTTGTGTTTTTATAGAAGTTATGGGACAAAGTAAGTGGCCGGTAACATTGGCCGGTTTTCGAAAATGCTTTTGTACCATCGGTGAAGGCAGTTATTTTTTCTAGTGATGTAATCCATCATGTAATTCAAGAAGTGCCGTGTTCACATTAAAGGAAATTGTGACATAATATCTCCTAAAATGCTGCAGCACCGGTTATCGGTCAATGGCAGAGACACAAACACTCAGGGTCAAAGTAAGGAAAATAAGTTACGAGTATTTGTATTAGGCTTTTACTTTAAATAATTAATTTTTTTTTCCAACTTTACTAATTCTCATATTATGCGATAGAAAGTATATTAAACTACTACCTGTTTGATTATTTTAATACCACTTAGTGTCATTCGCCGCTCTGAATTACCCTTTACATTACCTTTATGGTAGAAAAAGATTAACACTTTAACTCTGACTTCGACTTTCACAGGAGCGAGAACTTTAACGTTTGCTGAGTCAAACACATTGAACTTCGAGAGCTAAAAATTATTGTAAGCAAAAAAGAAAATTCTTTCAAAATACAAACTAGAGAGAAAATTCGCTCAGAGTAAGCATTTGTGTGTTGGGAAAACTGAAAAGATCACCTCAAGGTTGGTGGGATTTGCACTTCAACTTCGAATTGGGGATTAAGGTCAACCGTTGAAGTCGAAGTTTAGGTTGAGGTGCCTTTGTGTTTCATCCCATTAAAAAGCACTGTTTCTAAAACGTGCGGCGTCGTGATCAAAGTCGAAGTCGGAGTGCCTGTGTTCATATATTTCTACCATAGCGTTCAAGTGAGTTAAATTCCAATCCGACAGTTAAGTCTTTATATTTATATACAAGGGTTTAAGAAGTGGTAAAATAGTTGTCCTGAATTGGCAGGAGAATGAGGTCGTTAGGACATACATACCTGTTTTATTGATTTTTGTTCAATATTAGGAGCCCAGTCAATGTTAAGGTGTTAGTATGAGATTATGTTTGTTGTTAAAATTATTTGTGGACCTTGGACCATGAGAAACTTTTCTTAGCAAGGAAGTGCATTCACGGGCTAGTTATTTTTTAATTTGTTAATAGCCAAGTTTCAACAAATGGTATAAAAATAAAAAAAAATTAAAATAATTTCAAATGAAATAAGGCCAAAGGAATGCACTTACCTACTTAACACCCTCAGAATCAACAACACCAGAAATCGTTCCATAAACAGTGCAATGCCTATGTGGGGAATGCTACCCTCCTGCGAACCCCTGCTTGGCGTCCCTGTTTGATTTATAGTTGGCGCAAGGAAAAATTGTTGAAAATAATACCGATGGAAAGTTTATTAAAGCCGAACGTCAAAACTTGGCCTTATTTCAGTTTCTCAAAGGAAAAAAATTCACAAATTTGGCCTAATTTTATTTTACTCGCTAAACCATTAAGACCTTTTCATGAAGTGCGATGGAGACTTTCTACACTGGAGCATTCAGACTCAATACTGGTCCATTGTACTACCAGGAAGACACACCATTTTTACTGAGTTAATTTACTCGTTTTCCTGAGAAAGACGAGGAGGCGCTTCAATGATTAGGAGCTTAGATTTACAGCACTCACCACATCAACACCAAATACCTGCCACCTGATACGAGCAAATGCAGGAAAATTACAGAGAAAATGTTCCGCAGTGTAATCGCTTTCTCCACAGGCTTCGCAGTTGTTGGTATCGCTTAGGACTAACACCTAAAGATGCTTGGCAAAAGCGTAATGGCCCGTAAGAACACCAGTAGTCTGTCTGCAGTCTTTTCTGTTGAGAGACAATAAGAATGCCGTAGATTTTTTGTAGACGTCAGGGATAAATCGTTTAGTCTGTCTGCACCCTGGAGAGTCATGCCATCTGCGATTGTGTTCATATGAAACCCAACCGTCTGTGGAAGCCCTGCCCGAGGACGCAGGCAGACATATCGCCGGTTCAGGTCCTGAGAAATCTTCCTCTGAGCCCTGTCTAGCAAGTTCATTAGAGATCTCATTTCCCGTGATCCCGTAATGACCCGGGACCCAGCTAAGTCTAATTGAATTCAGCCTTCCGACCGAATTCAGAGAGATCTTGCATTCACGAACTATTTTGGAGGTTGTTAATGGGTTGAGCAAGGCCATAAGCGCAGCCTGACTGTTGCTGCAGACGCAAACACTTCGCCCCGTCCACCTGTTCCTCGCAACATAGTCCATAGCCATTAGGATAGTATAAGCTTCTGTTTGGAAAACTGACGCATGTTTGCCTAACGAAAAGAAAAGTCTTATGTCGCTCTCCATGAAAACACCACCACCAGATCCTTGATCGGTTTTGGAGCCATCCGTGAAGATTTGACTCCATTCCTTTGCAGGCTCAGTGTCTGGCCAGATCCTGTCCTGAACACGAGGAAAGTCAACTTCGTAGTTGCGCTTCAGCCGATGTTCCGGTGTCATTGCATCGAACGGCATATCCATAAGACAGGAGTCGAAGGACAACCGTCGCGCGAGTTAATCAACACTCCAGTGCGAGTATACTAAAAGCCACCTCTTATTTAACGTGAGATAGCTTTAATTTTGAAACCCATGATCTAAACATCAAGGGGCGGGACGTTCAATAATGCATCTAGGCGTAAAACAGTATTAGATAAACGGCTACGAAAGTTCTTTAAAGCGGATTAATTGGAAACCAAACATATCATATACTATACACTTTCATTATGCAGAGTTAACGGGACAAAATACGATTCAGCAATTCAAATTAGTTAAATTAATTTTATAATTAATATGATATCTACCATTGTGTCCTTGTTTTTTTACCTGATGCCGATGTGCATTTTTACTTTTCCATTTTTTTAAGGCACCACATCACGCACTGATATTGAGTTCATGGTATTCCAACTCGCTTTGCTGGGATACAGATAGTGTATGCATGTGGCTGCAATTAACACTATGAACATTTTATAAAAAGATTATTCATTCTGCACGCGCAATGATAATGCGTGTTTCCGCTTTGTACGCTTCAATATACTGATTTCGATGTTACTTTTTGCATTATCCTTCGTTATTCGTTGAAGCGTAAACCGAATATTATCTATTTTATACTGGCTTTATTCCACTCTATATTGATAGACATGGTTGTGGCGGGTGGGTCTGAAGATGACAATGGTTGTGAGTTATAGAAATTTCATCACATTTCTCAATAAATGGAAATATGTGTTTCAAAACTTCGGACTCCCCCGCTCAGTATGCTTTGCTTATACATCAATAATGATTATTACCATTATTGGCAGTTGCAGGATATACCATATCGACTATATAACAAGCCGAAATTGGAATAGTTTATTTGTAAAATATTAAATATGTATAAATGTGCATGGAAAAAATGTCAAATTGGCACCGCAGCATGAATGAAATCAAACATTATACCCAGTAACAAGACTTTAGACATGTTGGGTGCTTAGGCGTTATTACTATTTTGCTTGTCAACTCTGTTGGAAGGTTATGGGGAAACTAATTTTAAATGAAGATGAATTGAGAAATCGAAAATTGAGATGGATATGACTTTGCGATGGAGGAGGAATCGAGCTAGGGTCGATGTTTGGCTAACACTAAAATAAGAAAAAGCAAATTAGCAATAATGGTCCAGACATTGATTGCATTTACTTTTATTAATTTATAGTTACATACTCGATTATAAAGAGAAAAATTCGCATAAAGCTCTTGTTTTCTCCGGTTTTGCGAAGGAAGTTTAGACGAGAAGATATAAATAGGAAACGTGGCTATGTTGTTCCTTCCGCTGAATTGATGTCATAAATTTAATTATATTTTTCAAAAGCTAGTACAAATTAAATAGAGTTTTCTTCCTGACTCGAAGGGTATGATTGTTTCTTATTTCTGTATGCTACTGTTACTAGGAAGGAACCTCCTCCCATTCCTTGATGGTTACGCTCTTGTTGCCGCAAAACACAGATTTTCCAAAATTTTCCAAATGGACATGTTTATTTTTGAAACTTAAAATTTAAGTCAACATTATGTCTTCTTCAAACGGACAGTCCCTTTGAACTTTGATGAAATTAGTTAGTTATTTAGTTATGAAAACATCATTTAAATTCATATAAATAAACTTTAACAATTACCCATTTGTTTTAACTTAAGGTTAAAATGGTTTGGCCTAAGGCGTTGACCAGATTGACATTTTCAATTATGAAAACATTTAATAATTAAGGTTTTTTTTTACAGTCGCCCTCTATAATTCTCCTCTGTATAACTCATTACCGTCCTTGCATATTTGCATAAAGCTTCACAGCAAAGGTTAGCATTCAAAATGCACAAGACCTCACTCCTATCCATCGAAGGCTTGTCGACGTATCTCACAAGTCACTGTCTTAAAATGGGGCATTTTGCAATGAAATGATAAACATTTTCCCTCTCTCTCTCTGAGATCCACGCCCTGAGTTTACCCGAGTTCGTTTTAAGGAATAGTGAATATCTCCTAATTTTGAGCGCCTGGATCTGCTTTTTCGAGTTCATCCAGGGCTGTTGTACCAGGATGGCTGTACGGCCTGCTTCATTACGTATTCAATCAAGTGGGCCGTTGCATCCTTACTGTAATGGAGATTTATTTGTAGCACCTCCATCATGCGCGATTCCTTTTTTTGGTGAGTCTGATCTTTACTCAACCAATTCTGTGCCTCAACAAGCCATCCATTTTGGCCAGGATGGGTACAGCTTCCTTGCTAATGGCCAGCACTGCCCAAACTGTTTTCGTGGCCCGGCTTAATGACCTTCCATGAGCTCCTTGTTTTGAAGGTGGAGCAGAGCAAGCGGCTTTTCTGAGTGCATATATGGAGACGGCAGCAATACCCAGCCCTTAGGTGCGACCTATTTCTCTATGTCCGCTACCTTGCCATATTAAAGCAAAACCCCTTCACAGTCTTTACATATGTATCTCCTCGATGAAACTTCCGAGAAATCTGTCAGATTCACTGTTCCCACACGCTATAACCTTCCAACCGTTCTCTAATCAACCCCATCGAATTACAGCTCACTTTTCTCTGATGTGGATAATACTTTCACCAAAGCATCTTGGAGCTTTTCCGCAATGTTCAAACACTGATCTTAGAACAAACGACCGTAAGGTTCCAGCTCATTTACAAGAGCTAGAAGGAGCTCGTCGTTCGAGTCGTTGAGAGCGCGAGCCGTCGATGAAGTTCCGGCCTTCACTTTTTTCGCTTCTCTTCTACTCTCAGTGGCGTCATCCGATCTGCTCCTCTTGCTGCGGATTTCCTCTTTGTGTTTCTCAGACATCGTCGGTTGACATGGCCTTTTTCCTTCCTTTCCGTTTTTGCTGCTAGTTTGCCTCTTCTAATGTTTTACGAAGAGCTTTGTCGGTTAAAACAGCCTTCGTTCTTTCATAACGTGACCTTTCCCTGGCTATTTGTGGCAGGGTCACGTACCTTGAATTGCTCAATTTTGCGGTTTGCATTCCGCAAAAGGAGCTTTGCCCTTTAGTAGGAATTCTGCCTTGCGTTAGATGTCGTCTGCCTTGCGTTAGATGTTCCTTGTCTTGTTCTTTTCCCGTGGATTTGAAATCAGCTGAGTTCCAGCCTATTACCTTTTCATTCTAAGCGGTTTGCAAACTTTTTGATCACTGAGGGCCTTCTCTGCCATCCAGCTGGCTTCAGTGAGGGTTCTATCTGCATTCTCACTGTCACTAGCCGGAAGCATATCTCTCCTCCTCAAAAACCATGTCCAAGACGATGGTGGACGATTGAGATAACGATAATTCGTCCCCTATCTACATGCCCTCGGAAGCACCCCCTTCATCCGGTTTTTTTTGTTGTATTTTTCGTGCTTATGTATATATTTTAATTTTTATACCCTATTCTAGGGGTATATTAATTTTGACGCATAGTTTGTAACATACCTTAATATTGCCCGTAGACCCCTAAAAGTTACTATATTTATGATCAGCATCGATAGTAATGTCGATCTAGCCATGTCCGTCCGTCCGTCGGCAAAAACTAGGCCTTTAAACTGGACCTAGAGAGCTGAAATTTTAACCATATACTCTCTAGGGTCCCGAAATAATCAAGTTTAAGAATTTTTGAAATCCGCCCACAGACACGCCCACAAACTCAAAAAAACAAAATTTTGGAAAAAATCGAATTTTGAGCTAGAGAGCTGAAATTTTTTATATATGATCTATGGCCCATAAAACTGATTGGGACATAACATTTTCAAAATCCGCCCACTGACACGCCCACAATTAAATAAAACAAATTTTGGGAAAAATTGAATTTTGAGCTAGAAAGCTGAAATTTTTTATATATGATCTTTGGCCCATAAAACTGCTTGGGACATAAAATTTTCAAAATCCGCCCACTGACACGCCCACAATTAAATAAAATATTTTTTTTTAAAAACCAAAATTTGAGCTAGGGAGCTGAAATTTTTAATATATACTCTCTAGGGGCCCTTTATGCTCATGTGTAAATATTTTCAAAATCCGCCTACTGACACGCCCACATTTTTTATTTTTTATTTTTGAAAGTCCAAAGTTTGAGCTAGGGAGCTGAAATTTATAGTATATACTCTCTAGGTGCCCTTTATGCTCATACTTAAAAATTTTTTAAATCCGCCTACTGACACGCCCACAATTAAATAAAACAATTTTATTGAAAAACCAAAGTTTGAGCTAGGGAGCGTTTTTATTTACAAAAGCTTAGTTTTTTCGATAAAATCCTTTAAATTTTTGTCACGCCCACTTATGAGATATAGGAATAAGAATAGGGTATCCAACAGTTCGCCCAAGCGGACTGTAGCCCGCCCCTATGTTTAATAATAACTTTGAATTTTTAATAGTGTCCTTAATTATACCCTATTCTAAGGGTATATTAATTTGGACGCATAGTTTGTAACATACCTACCTTAAAATTGCCCGTAGACCCCAAAAATTACTATATTTATGATCAGCATCGATAGTAATGTCGATCTAGCCGTGTCCGTCCGTCTGTCCGTCCGTGTGTCGGCAAAAATTAGGCCTTTAAACTGGACCTAGAGAGCTGAAATTTTAACCATATACTCTCTAGGGTCCCGAAATAATCAAGTTTACGAATTGTTGAAATCCGACCACAGACACGCCCACAAACTCAAAAAAACAAAATTTTGGAAAAAATCGAATTTTGAGCTAGAAAGCTGAATTTTTTTATAAATGATCTATGACTCCTAAAACTGGTCAGGATAAAAAAATTTCAAAATCCGCCCACTGACACGCCCACAAATAAATAAAACATTTTTTTTTTGGAAATCCAAAGTTTGAGCTAGCGAGCTGAAATTCATAATATATACTCTCTAGGGGCCCGTTATGCTCATGTGTAAATATTTTCAAAACCCGTCCACTGACACGCCCACAAATAATTTTTTTTTTTTTTTGAAAATTCAAAGTTTGAGCTAGGGAGCTGAAATTGATAATATATACTCTCTAGGGGCCCTTTATGCTCATGTGTCAATTTTTTTAAATCCACCTACTGACACGCCCACAATTAAATAAAACAATTTTATTGATACACCCAAGTTTGAGCTAGGCAGCGTTTTTTTTGATAAAATCCTTTAAATGTTATATAACAAAA
Source organism: Portevinia maculata (assembly GCA_949715645.1). Lineage (NCBI taxonomy): Eukaryota > Metazoa > Arthropoda > Insecta > Diptera > Syrphidae > Portevinia > Portevinia maculata. Next base: position 39,563,777 of record OX454525.1, read on the forward strand.
TATGTAGAGCGTTCTTAACAATTCAACCATACTTAGGCTTTTGTCACGCCCCTTATGAGGGATAGGAATAAGAATAGGGTATCCAACAGTTCGCCCAAGCGGACTGTGGCCCGTCCCTATGTTTTTTATTGTGTTTAACATTTTTAAGTTTTAGATTCCGGGCCCACGAGTAAGGTCGGAAAAAACAAGGTCAGCACAGGTAGCGCCTCTATGCCAAGGTGCCTGAGTGAGGTTTAACCTCCAACTTTCATTCTTGGGCACGGTTAACGCCATCACTGGAATAAGGTTTGGATAAGAAAAGGAAATGGAAAGGAAAAATACAACCGGGAAGGGAGAATGATGAGATTGGGGAGAGAAGGGAGCGGACGGACCATACGTCCTGGCAGTTCTTAGTTGATGCTCTTCAACGGTCTGTTTAATATTGGTGACCGTTCTGACGACAATCGCCTACAACGTAGCCCGAATCATTGCGCCGTATGCATCCACACCGGCTCCATCGAATGAAATGATGGTACACACGCCAACGTGACTGACCCATCGTGGAGAAAATGTCCTTTGAAACCGCGCAGTATTGCTCTGTTCAATGTTATTTTACCAAGAGTTCTTCGGAACCCTTAAATATGTCTTTAAAACCCAAAAAAAAAAGATATTCTTCCAAAATGTTCTTAGAAACCACATAGATTTTCTGTGTTTAAGGTTATATATTAAGAGGTCGTTGGTACCTAAAGAAATGTCCTTAAAACCCGAAAAATTAACGCAAATTCGATCCCCATGGCCAAGCTTTTCACCGTGTGATTTTGTGTAAGCCTACCCTTGAGCTTTCGTTGGTATCTGCACTTTACTTGAGTATGGAAAATATAGCGTTTTTTTTTTTTTAATTCGATTCATTATCCATAGAAATAATATCAATTTTGTCACTACATAATACCTATGCGATCACATTTCTATACATTTTTTTAAAATTCAATATACTTTAGTCAGACTTTGATTAGTTCTGGTTTAAGCAAGTGTAAATAAGTGTTTTCCAAACCTCTCAATACGTCTTTAAAATCGTTTGCATCCTTATCTCTAAAAGGGTAGATAATCTTCATCGACTCGACGATCCTCAATTTTATTTTTTCAATTATATCATTGTTCTTTACGCTTTTCGTGCACCCAAGTCATATAAATATAAGTTCTTGTAGTGTGATGAATTTCATTGACGAAGTTGCTTGGGTAAGCGTTGTTATCAGCAACCAATTGCGCTAATGTTCTTCGAAACGACACAGATTATCTACCTTTTGTATAACATTGTGAACCCCACCGGCGGACCAGTCGGAATGCATTAAAGTTGGAGAGTTATGATTCCCCTAGTCCAGATCAGGAATTCGTTATAAAAAAGAGAAGAATAATGTCTTTGAGATGAGTTATTCCGAATGAGGAAATTACAATTTTTTCCATTCTTGCGACGGCAGTGATGTCGAGAACTTCGATCTAAGAGATGCAGAAAGTGATCCGTAGGTAGAGCAAAGCTCGGATACGAGAGAAGATGCTGAGGATAATGTGAGGTATGTAGTAGTTTATACGACAAGTCAAATATCCTGTTCGGCTTAGTCAATAAATAAGTTCAACGAGAGTATGCGGGGATTCTAAAAATGAGCTTTGCAACAAGTCCTCAAAACTATATTTAAATTTTTTTTTTATGTTGTAGTGAATTCTTTTTTTAAGTTCAATCTCTTTTATTTAAAATGGAACATGTTTTTATATAAAAAAAAACATAATCGATCTGAAAAAAACATGTGCTCAAGGAACTTTTCCAAAAGTAAAGACTACTTGTTTATTCAAACAAGGTTTTTTAAACATGTTTTGTCAGAAACGATTCCTTAAAATTGGAGATGAATATACGCTCGTCGAAACGACAAATGGCTTTTACCGTTTTTTTTTAAATCAAATCCAAATCCCAGAGCAATCAGACTCGGTAACGGTCCATTGTGCTACCAGGCGGAAATCCTCTTTTTGGTAGAGGTTGGCAAAAACAAGGTTTCATTCGTTTTTCTCCATTATTGGGTGGCGGATGTTGTTGTTCTAATGGGGAATGAACTTGCACCGCACGGGTCACAAGCCAACATACTAACCTCTTCAGTGTCGCGTCGCGCACTCCTAACCTTTTCCGTACTACAAAATATGATCACCATTCTACGGTCAAGATCTTGCGGACTTTTTTCTGCTTTTCACTTGCATATTACTAATTAACGTCTTTAAAAGGCTAGGCCATAATGTGTGACCCTTTTTCCTAGGCTATATCTTTGGAAAATAATATATAATTCGTCCATGCATAGCGTTGATTTTGGAACTCCCCAAGGTACTGTACTTGGCCCTATTCTATTTAATTAAAAAATTTATTCTATTAAGTTAAACTTACCATGTTTGCTGATGATACCGCCATATTTACATTAGGAATTGCAAATATCTCTAACTTAGTTAGAAAAATACTTTTTTAAATGGAAAATCAAAGTTGACCCTACTAAAATACAAGCTATTTGGTTTACAAGTCGACGTAAAGCTTGTTTCTTGCCAAATAATGTTCAACTACAAATGAGCTGATTTAATATTGATTGATCCGAACACTGCAAATAGGGAAAAAAAATAATTTTCAAAAACACATATTTACAGCTGTCGATAAAAGTAACAAATATATAAGAATCTTATACCCTCTTATTTATTTATTTATTTTTTTATTTATTTATTTATTAACTTCCCAGTGGAAGTTCTTGTAATGGGGCAGATTTTGTGAATCGCGGATTTTGACATATCTCCACGTTTCAAGGTCACCAGAATCCAAAATCAACGTTTTTAGAGAGATGTCTGTCCGTGTGTATGTACGTATGTGCGTATGTACGTATGTGCGTTCGGAATTTTCTTTCGCCACGATTATCTAGAGAACCAAAGATGATATTGACATGGGACGGGGTTTATTCGAAGCGTAATTACGTAACTCAGAACTGATTAAGTTTCCAGAGAAATCGGTGCAGTCGTTTTTTGTTAGTAAATAAATAACTAAAATAATTTGCCTTTATTTGTACTATTTATTGTCATTTGTTATTGAGCAAATCATTATTACATTGAGCTCTGTTATTTCGTATACATAGTATATGTATGTATATAACACTTTACTGTTATTAACAACATTTAATTTCCATGAACAATATTAAAGAGCTTTTTTTAATATTAAATAATACTTAAACATTATCTTATGGTTAACCACAATTCAAAATTTCAAACTACTCGCATAAATCATATTGATCTCACTGGGAAGTTAGTCGTGTGGGCCTTGCGGGTCGTATCCAGACCACTTTTTTTATTTTGTAATGCCTATACACCGTAAGATAAATTATCTTATTAATAAGTGATAAGCTAATACTGTAGCTAAAAGCTATTTATAAGTTAAAGTTCTGAGCTGTCCATAGCTAACAAGTTAATATTGTACAAATCGATCGTTTAAGTCATTCTGCTCTACGGTGCTCCTGATTGGTATGATTGTGCGAAAACGCACAAAAATAAGCTTCAAATATGCCAGAACAAAGTTTTAAAAATTATGCTTGGTCTGTCATGGCATTTTTCTACTCGCCGACTTCATGAGCTAGCTAATATCAACTTTTTAGACATACTTACAGAAAAGGCCACACAAAAGTTTTACGAAAAATGTTACTTTTCTGATAATGAATTAATTCAAGATTTAAATTGTCAGTTTGAATTTTAATTAAAAACGAATTTATTTTTGTTATAATTTAAATATTAAAATATTTATGCATATTATTGGGATAACTGCAATATTACTCGTAGGTATAAGTGTTAAATAAGGGTTTTTGATTGTAGCTTTCCCTTGAAAAACAAAATTAATTAAAAAAATCATTGTTTCATTCTATCATTAATATATTATAGTTGTAAAGAAAAGCATGAGTTCTATATCTCTAAATAACTTTATATTCAGAAAATGTAACTTATTATTTTATGCTACAAATTAAAAATGATATCGCATAAGTGGCAGCCATTGTTGAATACCATTAAGTTCTAGTGATGGAAGTGGTGGAACTTGTTCGAACATGCACACAATGCAGTAGATATTGACAGCTGCACAATATGTCGTGATCGTTAACCTGCTAAGTTTACCGATTTCTGCAAAGTATTCTTCTTGCACATGCCCTCGCCAAATACATACTTCCGTTCTTTTTCTTCACGAATTTCACATTTATATTGGAACATGGACAGGTACTCGTATTATTATGAGGTCCTGAGTGTGGTGTGTTATGTTGAGTAGGTACCACCTCCAATGCAGGTTATGTGTAAAAGTGATATCTAATGTTCTTTATCCGCTCGGTTGGTTCTTCATCTATCACAATATTCTGTTTTGGTTGTAACGATCATAAACACGGACATGCTGATGCAATCCTGGCAAAAAACGAAATTTTCGTACAACAGAGGTTTTAAAATTTGATCCATCGGCAACATACAATTACCATTTTTGTAATTTTTTCAATAAAGGAGAATGCTAAGGCAATGTGCTTAATTAAACTCGAATTGAAGGTGCCGCGAGCGTTTCTGCCGAAATTGCGAGTATCAATACACTGCATCAATCAGTTGTTTCTGTTCGTCGTAATCATTAAGGTTTTTGATACGTTTTAAGTTTGTTTTGAAAAATATATAGGTATTTTTTCAATTTGCATTACTCGGCAGAAATTTAACACTTTTCAAAGGCTCTTATAAAGCTTGTAAGTCACTTATTAAAGCAAATATTTTCCTTAAATTTGATACTCTGGAACTTTCGGTCCCAGGGACTGTGCCCGATTATTTTTATTATTATTTTATTTTGGCGCGTTTATTGGAAGGTTAATTGCAAGATCAAGATCGCAAGTGCTTGCTTTGTTTAAGCCGTTCTGCATAATTTTGAATTTCTTTGTGTAAAACTTTACTAAATTCTATACGGCCTATATATATGTTAGTTTGTTCTGCAATAATGGCATCAGTTGTTTTCAATCGTGTAATTTTGGCAAACTGAGAGTTTATCTGGCCTCTCAGAACTTAACTGGCCAACCCAAATTTCAGATTTCAATAGGATTCCCTACTCTGCAACTAAATTATTATGTCATTTAGTTCTTAAAATGCTTGCTTTTGCTCTTTTGTTTCCTTTCTTGAGCAGCTCGTTCCCGTCTCTCTCCTATCCGAACTCGTATTGGTTATCGCAAACTTTTAGGTATGTCGTCCATCAATTTAAACTATCACAAAGAGCTTTCGATCTTTCAATTACTAACTATTCATCGCAAAACTTATTTCTATCACTTGCTATTACCAAGATACTTTTCACTTATTTTCCGTTGCTGTAACTTTTCTTTTAGATGTTCCCTTTGTTTTTTTTCGAATTTTTTATTGTGCCTCTTAAATGTTATCTATTTAGGATTTTCGTTATTGTTTTCTTTCACTTTTTACTTTGTTTTATTTTACTCTATTGATACGAGAAACACACATACAAAAATGCGTTACCACAAAGTTCGAGTCCACGGAATGTGTCAAATATTATACGTTGTAGCATAGGAATATTATACTCGTACGTTTGAATAATATTGCCATTTTCTTCAAGTTGTAAAATACGACTCACTGTGGGCCAGTTTTCAATCGAAATTCAATGGGATTAGGACCGGACAAACAGCACATTCGGTATTTCATGAGAAGCTTCTCAAATTTGCCGTTCGGAGTCAGCGAAAAACTGTTGGTCATTTCCACTCCGCATAAGCAAAAGATTTGAGAAGCTAGGTTTTGGGCACTGTTTTGACCGTTAACACCTTATATTTATTTTTTAACTTGTGCATGCAAAATGATGTCGACACATACAAATCTGTTCTATTCTGTGTTCAAACAAGATTACGTAAGTATTGACTTAATTATCAATTTTAAGGGCAAAAGTTCATACAATTTTACTTTTAAGACAATAGCTAGTATTTTTAAAATGACATTATGTATCTGCTTACTTTGTTTGCTCAAAATTTTTAAGCGCATAACACCTTGTACATTTTTAATCGCCTTCAAAAACGTTTTATAAATTGACCAGCCATACATTTTGCACGACAAATCGATACTGGTACCGACGCACCACATAATCCGTTTACCACTCAGACCCACTTGAATAGTTCTTCCAACTGTTCTCCCTGAAGAGTGATGTCCTTTCATTCGGAAACAGCGATTTCCCACAATTATTGTGCTCGCCGGCAGCGAGTTGTTTCACGATGTGTACGTGTAGCTGCGAATTCATAGATACGAAATAGCAATTTTAAGTGCACTTAAATTATGCAAGTGGGTCACGTACCGATTTTACCCATTTCAATCAAGTTAACCCCCTCTTTTATGTCAAAGTGGCGTCCATGCTGACGTTGATTAGCAGATGTGTATCCAGCTGTGGCGCCGCGCCTAAGTTTTATATAAAAAGAAATGTTTAAAAAAAATTCCTATTTTCGCCACTGGTTGGGATACAATATAAATTAAACTTCAATGGTTTATCGTCTAACTATAGCTTTATATTTGCGGCAGCCTCTACATTTGAAAACAAAATAAAACATAAACCAAAAAGAATATTGTATTAAAACAGGATATTGAAATTGAATCAACGAACGATAAACAAAAACACAGTTCTGTGGTATAAGGTGTACAAATTCAATAGAGGGTTATTGAGCTCTGTATACGAATCCAACTTAACGGAAGATACAGCCGACACACGTATACAACATATTTCCGGATATTAAGTTTTCAATTCATTCGTCGATCATTTCGCTATAATGATGTTCCCATTGAACGAATTCAAATGTGTGTATATGTTTAATATTCTAAATGAAAACATTCAAGTAACGTATGTACTGTACATGTGTTAAAAATAAAGACTGAGTATCAATGCCACAGCCGTACCCTTGGTGATACAGGTATTACGGCACGCAGAAAAAAGGGCGTAGTTTGTTCACACACACATCAGTGAAGAAATTAAAGTACGAAAGAGTAGTGTCAGGATTTACATCAATATTTGCTCATTTTGTCAATATTGTTGCAACAGCTATTTATAATGTGATTATAACGTAAAAGAAAGGTATAATAAATTTAGTTTGCTGTATTCAAGCAATCAACCTAGGCTTCAAAGTTTCATAATAATCGCAATTTCAACTGTTATATTGAAATACTCGCTATGTTTTGTTTATACATAGCCTATATATGACTAATAGAATATTAATTAAATTTGCTTTGCCAGCGTTTGAAGAGGAAATAGACTACCTAAAAAAGAAAAGTGAAACGCTACACCCACGAACAATTATTAAGTTACAATCTGTTTGACAAGACATACAACTTGGATATATTCTTTAATTATCTTCCTCGAAATGGAGCATTAACCGTTCTCAACAGCCCCACATACATTTAAGCAAACATTGTTTCTATCATTTGCTATCGTACGAGTAAGAAAAGTTGTGTATGACAGCCTAAGATTGACGCTAATTGGATACCAATACTCGTGGAAACATTGTATAGCCGTAATCATAAGGCGACCTTTGCCTGATAAGTGATTTATAAATACATATGTATTCGTATAATTCTAGTTTAGTGACAGAATTTCCCAATTTTTTGTTGGATCGAATGGAAAAAAAAAATCTCCAAAGCAAAATCCTCGAAAGTAAAAATTTTGAATTAATATTAATTCTACTATTATTTATAAAGAAGACTATATAGACTATAGTTCAAGATAGATAGAATGATTTAAAATAACTTTAAAATAAAAAGGGATTAAATCTAACTTTAAATTAACAGGTAACTTATTTTAGATTATTGTGCCTTATGCGGACGCTCTAAATTTAACTATATTTTATAATTATTGCCTTTCGGCCTAAAAACTATTTTACGAACTAATATTACATATCTTTTCATCAAGAAAATTATTAAAAACTCGGCATCTTTATTGAATTTTGTATTTTTATATAAAAACAAATTACAAACTACCTACTGTACTTACTTAAACTACTTTACGTATTCTACCTGTAATAAGGATTCTGAGCAGTCGTTGCCTTACACAGCAACTGGTCAAAATCCGAATTGCTTTCAGAGCGATCGGCAATCGTCAACAACACGCGCCGCCGTGAAGCCTTACACTGTCAGTCACCTCCTGGCGCCCACCCACCAACAAACCCCGAAATTCGGTGTATTGTTTTTCCGTTTCGAATTTACAAAATGTGCATCGATGCGTCATGACCGCACAAGGTACGGTGCCGATGCGCAACACAACCGATGCTGATGCTTCGAAAGCATACAGGGTTAGAATTTATCCGAGGCAGGCATGCCGGTCGTAAGAGGCGACTAAAATTCAAACTGGGGGGATGGTTCTCCACCAGGCGCGATCCCAGGTGGTTCATAGGAAAGCCTCGGTACGATAGGCTCGCTATCCGAGGGCGTAGGGTTATAGCAGAGATATAAGCGCCATGTAGCGGAGAGCTTCAACCTGATTCGCTTAATCTTCATTCCAATACACAGGCAGCTGATTGTTTCGTTGTTGCTGATGAAGCCTAGGAAACCGGACAGGCTGAACGGGCTCCAGAAGCGCCGTTGGGCTTCTGTCTAAAAGCTAGCGGAAGAGGAAACAGAGGAAGGCGGCAATTGCGTGGCGGAAAGAAACTGAACCAGTTGAAGGCGCAAGCGCTGAGAGCTGCACTACCTCGGCGGCGACGGCTGATAGATGCAGGTCGGCAGAAGTTACCCCAACCGAAGCGCAATAGCTCGAAAAGGAATAAACGGAGGATGAAGGCTTCGAGCACTCCTACCGGCGGAACCACTTGTGCACCTTCCACTGAAACACCTCTCACTGATGGAAGTCCCAGCGCACAAAATCTGCGTAAAACCGTTGCTGCAACCTGCAATGCTTGCAGTACCAGCGGACAGAAATTGGCTGCCTCGAGAACCAATATCTCAAAGAAAAACAAGATAATTATATTTACCCAGATCAATCTTCAACATTCGAAGGCTGCTACTGCTCTCATCAGAAATAAGCTTTCCGTCTAGAGTACAAAACCCCACATAACGTCCATACATCGCCATTGGTGATGAAAGACCGCATCTGTGGCCTTGGAGGTGTTCGTGGCACCTCGATACTCTGTGACGAGCGGTCCGAAAGACCCAGGGCTTGTCTTGCTGTGTCGAACCTTCTCTCCGCGATTAAGCTTGGACAATTTGGGCGGATAGATGCACAATCGGACAGATGGACAAACGGACAGATGGACAGACGGATAGATTCACAGACTGACAGACAGACAAACGGACAGAAGTTAAAAATAAAAAGGCATACGCTGAGAAAACTCTCATATTCCCTGGAAATTGCAGATGCTGCGTACGTAAGTAATATTAAACTAAAACATAGGGACGGGCTACAGTCCGCTTGGGCGAACTGTTGGATACCCTATTCTTATTCCTATCCTTCATAAGTGGGCGTGACAAAAGTCTAAGTATGGTTGAATTGTTAAGAACGCTCTACATATTTTGTTATATAATATTTAAAGGATTTTATCAAAAATAACGCTCCCTAGCTCAAACTTGGGTGTTTCAATAAAATTGTTTCATTTAATTGTGGGCGTGTCAGTAGGCGGATTTAAAAAAAATTAACACATGAGCATAAAGGGCCCCTAGAGAGTATATATTATAAATTTCAGTTCCCTACCTCACTTTGAATTTTCAAAAAAAAAAAAAAAAAAATAATTGTGGGCGTGCCAGTGGGCAGATTTTGAAAATATTTACACATGAGCATAAAGGGCCCATAGAGAGTATATATTATAAATTTCAGCTCCCTAGCTCAAATTTTTTGAAATTTTTTTATCCCGAGCAGTTTTAGGAGTCATAGATTATATATAAAAAATTTCAGCTTTCTAGCTCAAAATTCGATTTTTTCCAAAATTTTGTTTTTTTGAGTTTGTGGGCGTGTCTGTGGGCGGATTTCAAAAATTCGTAAACTTGATTATTTCAGGACCCTAGAGAGTATATGGTTAAAATTTCAGCTCTCTAGGTCCAGTTTAAAGGCCTAATTTTGGCCGACGGACGGACGGACGGCCTGACGGACGGACATGGCTAGATCGACATTACTATCGATGCTGATCATAAATATAGTAACTTTTAGGGGTCTACGGGCAATATTAAGGTATGTTACAAACTACGCGTCAAAATTAATATAAGTACCCCTAGAATTTTATAGCCATTTTCAATCGCGTCTGATTATTTTCATTATTTAACATCGACTGAAAATGGTCGATTTGAAATCACTTGCAAATCGGTTAAATAAAACACGCCAATTTCACTTGGAAAAAACTGAAATGTAGAACACAAAATGTCAGTTTGTTGATTTCAAATTCATTTGGACAGAACAAAAAATCTGGAACTGTAATAGAAATTATTCTTCCAAATTATTTATTTTCTGTGATTTGATAAGTGTTATTTAAAATATAGTGAATCACTTAACTTTATGTTTCTGTTATGTTAAGAGCTTATTTGTTTCATTTAAATAAACATTAGGTACTTATATAGGTACAACCTGTCGCTCAATGCTGATGAGTCTTGTTTATGTTTAAAATACTTTTATTGATTTTTATAAGAAATGTTACTTTTTACAAAATGTGTTATTGACAAAAAAATCAGTTTTGTATATCGGCAGAAGAAAAGTAGGACAAAAACATAGGGAACGGCTACAGTCTTCTTGGGCGACCTCCTTCACTATTCCGAAGATGCCATTGTGCTCAACCTCGACTCATAACAACTACGTCTTATACAGACCCCATTAACAAATTTAAATCGAATGGCAAATTTGAGAAGCTTCTAATGACAATTATTGATTCTCTTAGATGTTTGTCAGGTGTTTGTTGGAGGTGGGCATTGGAAAAAACTTGATGTAATAATTGGCCCTGTCGGGATTCGATCTGGGGAACTTTACGTTAGTAGTGCAACACACTGACCACTGATTGGACGACCAGTGGTTTGCCACACGACGAACATGGAGAAACCCACCGAAGCAGGGATTATTTTTAGAATAAAATAAGACGGTCGTGAACATTTCAAGATGAAATATTAACGTTAAAACCGTCTCCGAGAAGGAGTGCTATCTACATAACTACATAGTACAAAAACCAATATTTTTAATGCAAAATTAATTTATTCATAGTTAGATTTTTGTGGAAAGTGTTAACTAACAACACCCAGAAAAACCTCTATACAAAATATATTGAGTAGTTTCAGTGATCAATCATTAAAATCTGGCTTAAGAGATTTCTGAAATAAACTCAATCATACACTTCTTTATTTTATTTTACAGCAAATAGACCGCTGATGATGGACACAGATATATTTCAAATGAGTGTACATATTTAAAAATTAATTTACAATTACTGGGCTCATGGTACTATTTTATTATTATAATCAGTTGCAGCTGATTGGAAACTAATGCCGAATTTGCATTTTGTATCGATTTCTACGAATTATTAAACAGAAAAAGTATACAGTGATAGCGGTGTTCCTTCGATCACTGATTGTCAATTAATTTATATTTGAAAACAAATTGTATTCTAATATCCGATGGCATGAGACTGATAAGGATATGTGCCTGCAAACAATTAGTGGAATTTGAGTTAGATCTGAATTAATAAAATTATATAAATCATAAATTTTACTTGGTTCTGAAATTAGTGCTACTAGTCGAAAAACGATAAACGGTTAATAATACAGCGTAGAATAAAATGCAAGACTATGTGTTCTTTGTGTTAACTATTTCCCAATTGAAAGAACATTTTTGAGACTGACACTGGATTCGAAATTTAAATGGTAATTGCATTACATAGTTTCCATTCCCTCACTTATGTTATGGTTACTTTTATTTAGTGTTTGCTTCTCGGTGGTGTTTTCCTTTTTGATGTTTGCTGAATTGAGTTATTTTACTTGTTAAGAGTTAAAACATGGTTTCGAAGTGTGGCGCAAATGCAATACACTGATGATTGCATTTGCGCCACATATTTAAAAAAAAAATGTTTAACTTCAATTATAACTTCAAAAATTTATTTTAATTAACATAATAAAAAAAATCCTTGTTTAAAAAATTATTCATTTTCAATTATTGCTGTTTTCAACAATTTGCCGTTGCACCTACTCCAAATCAAACAGTGACCCCAAGCAGGGAGGTTGCAGGGGGTCAGCATGCCCCTCATAGGCATTGCACTATATATAGAATCTGTTTGTGATTTCGCAACTAATCCCTTAAACAGTGCAATGCATATGGGGGGTCATGCTGCCCCCTGCAACCCTCCTACTAGGGGTCACTGTTTGATTTGGAGTAGGTGCGAGGTATCTACGGTTCTTCAATTTTTTCTCGTTAATTATGTTTTACCTATCAATTTATGAACGTTAATAAAATAAAAAATATTTCCAACTGTTTTTTTTCATTCGGGACTTGTGTCCCATTTTCAACGATAAAAATTCATAACTTCGGGACTTAAGTCCCGAAAAATTAATTCGGGACTTATGTCCCTGCGCCAAGACTTACTGCAGTTTTACTTCTAGCTAAATGATAGCTTAATATACTTGGGAGGGTTATGTCTACAAATCGAATAAAAATGTTTGGTATGGATTAAGATTTGTGAATGGAGTGACAAGTGTAAGGAAGTGAAGTCAGAAAACCACCATGCTGAATATCACTTTTCAAGGTCTAATGGTTTAGGATGGATCGTGATTATTCAATGTTTAGATAGTTTTCTATTAGATATGCGTTAAAAACTAAAATAATTATAAATATCTGAAACTGGTAGACAAAAAAAAACATTAACATTTTCTTTTGACATTGAGTTATGTACGTGTTTGTGCTTCTTGAGTAGATGGAGACTTGAATTCGAGAAGCAAAATCCTATTCTCAGAACAGCCAGAATGCCAATGGAACGGTTTCAGAAAAGATTTTTTTTTAAATCCGGTAATTTCTGAAGCATAGGTTATCGTGAACAATTTTACACCTACCCAAAAAAAAAAACATAGGGGCGGGCTACAGTCCGCTTGGGCGAACTGTTGGATACCCTATCCTTATTCCTATCCCTCATAAGTCGGCGTGACAAAAGTCTAAGTATGGTTGAATTGATAAGAACGCTCTTCATATTCTGTTATATAACATTTAAAAGATTTTATCAACAAAAACGAAGCTTTTGTAAAAAAAACGTTCGCTAGCTCAAACTTTGGTTTTTCAATAAAATTATTTTATTTAATTGTGGCCGTGTCAGTAAGCGGATTTAAAAAAAATTAACACATGAGCATAGAGGACCCCTAGAGAGCATATAGTATAAATTTCAGCTCCCTAGGTCAAACTTTGGATTTTCAAAAAAAGGTTTTTTTGTAAATTGTGGGCGTGTCAGTAGGCGGATTTTGAAAATATTTACACATGAGCATAAAGGGCCCCCTAGAGAGTATATATTATAAATTTCAGCTCCCTAGGTCAAACTTTGGATTTTCAAAAAAAGTTTTTTTGTAAATTGTGGGCGTGTCAGTAGACGGATTTTGAAAATATTTACACATGAGCATAAAGGGCCCCTAGAGAGTATATATTATAAATTTCAGCTCCCTAGCTCAAATTTTGGTTTTTCAATAAAATTGTTTTATTTTTTTGTGGGCGTGTCAGTGGGCGGATTTTGAAAATTTTATATCCCAAGCAGTTTTAGGAGTCATAGATCATTATATAAAAAAGTTCAGCTTTCTAGCTCAAAATTCGATTTTTTTCAAAATTTTGTTTTTTTTTGAGTTTGTGGGGGGATTTCAAAAATTCGTAAACTTGATTATTTCGGGACCCTAGAGAGTATATAGTCAAAATTTCAGCTCTTTAGGCCCAGTTTAATGGCCTAATTTTTGCCGACGTACGGACATGGCTAGATCGACATGACTATCGATGCTGATCATAAATATAGTAACTTTTAGGGGTCTACGGGCAATATTAAGATATGTTACAAACTATGCGTCAAAATTAATATACCCTTAGAATATTCCTCATTATAAACGCTACATGTAAATATTAAAATGTTCACAGATTCCTTGTATCATTGAAATAGGCACTATGCTAAGATACACAAAGCTGCTGCTGAGATACATTACATTATTTTTATATCAATAGGCAATTTCACAATTTTTTAGGAATATTTTCAAATTGGCAAGCTTGCAAAATTCAATTGAGCAATCCACCCAAAAAAATGACAATTCCAAACAAATCCATGATTCATTGCTGCTCTGTCATACATTTTCATTTAACTGTTAAAATATATCCAATTCATGAAATTATTCGAGATTATCTATCTAGGAAAACTGCAGAAGACTACAAAATTATCCTCAACCTTGATATCTTTTTACTTATAGGATGAATATTGCTTTTTTTACCAAAAGCACCGTACCAAAGGAGCAATGAATATAGTTCAAATAAATACCACTTTGTTGTGAATAATGTAAATTCCTATTATTTTGGCATGTATTGGTAGAACAGACCGTTTTTAAAACGAATTTAAAGTGCTTCCATCTCTTTCTGTCTGTGTTGCTGTATTTCAATAAGGAAACGGTGTGTTAGTCATACAAAAGTTCCGTTGAATTCGTGTACATGGTTATGGAACTGTCTGCTGTGATTGACTTACGAATAAAACAAAAAGAAAGTATTATTCTTCGACATAACTCCAAAATAAACAAGCTTATACAAGACACAATGCTTTCGTTTTATTATAACTTACTGCTGCCCTACATTTGTTGTCAAGGACAGCAAACAGACATAACCACAAACAACATTATCTTCGCTTCTAGATTTGTTTATCTTTTGTTTACCTAAAACTTTCTCTCTCAATGTGTGAGCCAAGATTTGATTAATTTGTCGCCAGGGATATTTGTAATACGTTGGTCTGTATTTTTAGTAGGAGCAATCAAATAATGTTATACGAGACGAAATACGTTTTATCCCTTTATAAAAACGACGAGATAAAATGCATTTCAAATGCTGCCTGCATCTGTCAGACTGCGCATCACATGGAATTTTAAACTCACATATCCATTTAAATTTTAAATAATATGCAGATCCATTCATTCTTTTGGTGCTGATTCAAATTTTCAGCATTTTGTGATTTTGTCTAGATTCGACATGTGTCGTTAGGGTTGAATTTTACAGAATGCAATGTTTGCAGTTGCGTTAAGGGTATTGTCGTCGAAATGGGGTTTTTAAAATGGCACCATAATACAGTTGGTAATTTAAAAAAAAACTTATTAAAGTTTCAAGTATAGATTCAAATTTTTTGTCTGGATTCGATACGTGTTATCATTGAATAACTACAAATAGAAGTGGACACCGCTCATTTTGAAGCGACATACGGACCTTCATTGCGGCGAAAATTTGTATTAAGTTAGTGTATGCATATACCATCTTTTCTAGATTCGTGCATTAGGTAAAATTAATTTCCCAAAATATTCCCATGTTTATTTTTCCTGTGAATATGTAGCGATGACAACAATTGAATCGTTTATTTCAGAAACAACACAATTCAATGAGCATTATCTTTTCAGGAGCAACAAAAAAATGTTTTATGCGAAAAATTTCCACAACACTACAAGTTGTGAGTATGCCAAGTTATAATTTGGCTTAAGATGCACTTAAGAACCGTAAAAATGTTTAGCTTTTTTAAGGTCTTAACAGGTTTTAAAGCCTTTAAAGTCGCTTACTTATGTCGTTTGTGAAATAAACGAACTTTTTTCGATAAAAGCTTTTGCTTTTATTTGTTTTTATTATATTTATTATAAGCTAGCAAAAATGTTTACAAAAATATAAAGAAAATAATGTTGATTTGTATCGATTGGATAAGAATCTATTGAAACTTTAGTTTTTATTTATTTTATTATTTATTATAAGCTTTAAACAAGAAAAAGAGGTTTACAAAAATATAGAGAAAATAGTATTGATCTGGATTGGATTAGAAACTTTTGAAACTTTAAAAACTTTTGTTTATATTTTTTTTATTATTTATTATAAGCTTTAAATAAGAAAACATTTAAAAAAAATATAAGAAAATAGGTACTGTTGATCTGTATCAATTGTATTAGAATCCTTTTCACAAGTTGGCTAAGCAAAGATTTCATCATAATATTCTTGAATGTTAATGTCTCCTGGTAGATACGATCGTAGTTTTTTTATGTCATTCATCTTCTTAATATTGATTGCCACCTTTCTAGAGGGATAAGCAAGGGTAAAGACAGATATCTTTGATGATAAAGAAAAAGTAAAGCTTTATCCACAGCAAATTTTTTTTTCAAACTGAATCACATGTTTGATAATTTGAATGGTAATAACAAATTTTCAAGTGATCCTGATAAATGTGCTATATCAGAAAACCAAATGGGCATCATATCAAACTTACAGAATTTAGTTAGATGGATATCGTCATGGTAAAGGAGCAAAAAAGGTCCAGTGAATTGTTTTAACGGTCTTTGCCAAACGATAAATGGAACATTGCAATTGTGGGACTATATAAAAGGGGAACAATAGCAGAACCTAATAACATCCCACTTAAATACTGATTGTCTAGAGAATACTCTATCAGTCGTTAGAAATTACAGAGTATCATATGAAAAAATCCATCTGCATTCCGCCTACATACAAATTTAAAACAGATGAGTTTCTATAATACAATTGCTCCTAATACAACTTCATATGAAACATCAAATTCATCAGTTCTTTTAAATATGACCGATGTTGAAACTGAGACATAATTTGTATTACTTATAAATTGAATATAATTATAGAGTTCTTCGATCCGGATGGTAGTTATATAATTACAGATGTAGTATTTGAAGATGATGCACTAGCATCGAAGATAGTTCCGTTATTGCAAAGTAAGAATGTTTGTGTCATAGTTTTTGTCTTAATATGTGTCTTAGTTTGTGTATCCATCAAATATATTTTCTCCTTTTGATTACGTACCTAATGTATATATTACATAGGTGATGTTGATATTATCTGTCATGGCGACACCGAATTCAATGAAGATTCCAATGCTTGCGAGTTTGACGATTTTGATGGGGAGGATTTAATAATATCAGAGATAGTTCCAACTATGAAAGATATGGCAACACATTATTGTTCGGGATATATTTCTCATGCCATTTTTAAGAAACCCCACTGTAGAACATGCAAATTATTTATGTGCAAAGAGTGTCAAAATGAGTCCCCTACAAAAGCCGAGGGTCTTATTGAAGCTCGTCAATATGAGGATACTATTAATGGTGGTTTAGTCATTCCTACTACACATTTTGTGGAGTTAATTGAACGAATTATAAAGTGTTTTGAGGAACGTTTTGAAACTCTATGCTTCGAACAAAATGTCCTCAATACTCCTTTAAATTTTTGTAGGAATTTGAGCTTCCATGTTCCATTGAAGAGCACAATCAAGAATTGATCAAGCACACCATGCGGGTCTTTTATGTGCGAAAATAAAAGTAATTAACTCCAAGGCAAAATGCACGAAAAGAAAACTAAAAAAAAAATTGATATATGTACTTAATCATATATAACAGTGTTATTAGTACTGTTCATATATATTTCGTAATATGTAGTGTTGTTTTATTTTAATGCGTTTCTTAAAATTATATAAATGAATTTGAACTTTGTATTTATTATTTTATTTATTTTTTAAATACCTACCTTTCAAAATAAAATTAAAAATTGAACCTTTATTATATAAAAAATAAAAGCACAATTATCAGAAAAGGTTCTCAGCTCAATTTGCATTTATTTGGCCATGTTTAACTTCAAAATTATAATTTGCAATCATGTAATCGTGCCTAGGTATGCACTAGGTACCTACATATTGATTTCCTATACATTGTTATTTTATCCGATCTTGTGTGATTATTAATGGCAGAGTTAACCGAAATTGCACAATGATGCATGCACCTACATAGGTATGTACATTTTAAACATATATATCTACCTTACCTATGCACCTACATTACATAACTACCTTGAAAAACAAAATTATATCTAGTTATAATTATTCATATCTGCAATCATTGTGATTGATATGTATTTGATTTGTATGACCGCAATGAACATGAAAACCACATTTTCAAATCGGATACCTAGGTAGTGCAATGGTAGTGCAATCAGAAATAACACTATTGTCAAAATATCATTTATCAGTAAAACCAGTAGCAAATAAAAAAAACACTCCAATAAAACTCTAACAAAAAATCCAAAAGTAATTTTCCCCCAGTGATCTTGCACAACACTGCAGTCACGTATGTCGACACTGCTAAAAATCTTGGAGTGGTGTTTAACCGCACCTTAACCTGGAACAACCATATTAATACAGTTGTGGGTAAAACATATTGCATTCTTCGAACTTTGTGGGCGACACAATCCTACACCCCCATAAGAGTGCGTATGTTACTGGCGAAAACGCTGGTCATACCAACCTTGATCTATGGTTGCGAAATATACTCCAATTGTGACTCTGTGAGCAAAAGGAAACTTAATGTCGCATTTAATAGTTTAACACGCTATATTTACGGCTTACGCAGATATGACCATGTATCTAATTTTTCAAAACGTCTCCTCAACATGACCTTCGACAACTTCCTTAAGTATCGTGCCCTGACTTTGCTCTGAAAAATCCTTTTAAACCATCAACCGCAATATCTCTTTGAATATATTGACGTGGCATCCTCGCAAAGGTCGCGAATGCTAACTCACCCGCGATATGCCTCCCTAACATCCGAGCGACATTTTTTTGTCTACTCAATCCGCCTGTGGAATTCTCTACCACGCTTTATTAAAGAAGTGAATGATGATGCGATAATAAAGGACAGAATTCGACTTCATTTTTCGGAATAACATATATACCTACCCAAAATAATGGATTTTTTCGTTTTCTTTTTCTTTTTACTTTCTTTCTTTCTAATTTTGTATAAATTTTATATTTGTCCCCTTTCTTATATTGTATATTGTATTAATTCCTTCAAAATATTTTTAAACACAAAATTGTCTGAGCTAGGCTTTCATATTGTTATATTGTAGCTTATCACTCAATAATAAGACAATATGTCTTACTGTGTATAAGCATTTCATGAATAAATAAAATAAATAAAAATAAATAAAAAAATAAAAAGGAAATAAAAACAATCGAAGCGTAACGACAGCAACGATAAGTATGAAATATCCTACCTTAAACTGGTTAATAACAAAAAATTACCCATCCAGCATTCCTTGAGGGATATTTTTGTTGGAATATTATACATTTTCGTTTTTATCCAATCCATTTCACAAACCCGCAAAAGCGATTACAGCGACGTATGGACCGCGTAGCGGATGTTTGCTTCGGTGCCGTTTCTATTTGTAGTTATTCAATGGTGTTATTAGGGTTGAATTATACAGAGAAAGCTTTGAACGTAATTGCAGTTGGGTTAAGAATATTGTCGTCGATATGGGGTTTTTAAAATGGCAACATAATACAGTTGTTAATTAAAAAAAAAATTATTAAAGTTTTTGTAAGTACCTACTATTTTTTTAAATGTGCGTCGTCATAAACACGAAGCACTCCATATAAAAAAACTCAATAGGTATAGCAGGTTTTGCAAAAAAACAAAAACAAATGAACTAAGGGTGTGAAAATTGAATTTGAAGTAAAATAAGAGATTATAAAAAAAAAACTATTCATTGTTGAAAACAATCGACTTTCAAAGTTTTTGGTGCAGAGATCATCTGAATTATCGCTTTAAATATGCCGTCGTTGATTTAACGAAGAATATCGTTTAACGGACAAAAAATAAGCATGTACTTCCAGGGTTAAAGAAGTGCAGTAAATAAAAAATATGTAGATGTGCGGGACATAATGTATGCATTATTTAACTTAGAAGTTGTAAGAAAGTGTGCATCCGAAGACACCTGGAAAAATGGACAAAGCGGATAGGTTAAAACTGATGTTCTTAATCCTCAGTTAGATAGACAGGCAGTGGACAGTTGCGATTTTGCTGATGGAGCCCAGGAAACCGAACATGCTGAACGGGCTCCAGATGCAGAACGCTTAAAGCATTCCTACCGATGGAACTGCGTGCGTACTTCCTGTGCAGTTTCTGCACTCCTTTCCACGGAAACACCTCTAGCTGATGGAGATTCCCGCGTACAAAATCTGGGTGAAATAGTTGCTGTATCTTTACTCAGATAAACTACAATACTCCAAAGCTGCTACTGGCCTCATCAATAAAAAGCTTTACGTATTGGACACAAAACAAAATCTAACTTTCATACAGGAGCTCTAGGTGTGGACATATCGCATCTGTGGCTATGGAGGTGTTCGCGGAACTACGATTCTCTGTGACAAGTGTCCTCGTTTTGCTGTGTCGAACCTCCTCTCAGCAGCTAGGCTTGGACAATAGGCAAGATTTGATTGTCGCAGCAATAAGCTACGAAACATATGGAGATTTAAAGACCTTAGTCATAGTGTCACCTTAATTCCCTTATGATTCGACAGTGCCTCCACCACCAAGAACATTTGCTGAACTCATAGACTATTGCGACTCTAGGAAATGGACTGGTTCTATGTTGCGATTCCAATGCTTATCAACTTTTGTGACGTGTAGAACTCATGTCTTCTATGATTGATATGATAATAGCTAGTTTATTGCGGTTACCAACTGGAAGGTCTCCCCGGAGGTTTCATTCGCCATAACTTTAAAGGAGAGGAGTAATTCAAAAAACTAACTGGAGACAGGGAGGAGTTAGGGAAAACTCTCCAACCAAACTTAGGACGCGAAAAAAAGTAGAGGAAGTTGTTGCAGATATGAACAGTGAAATTACCAGCTGTTTCGAACTTACATGCCCAGTAAAAAAAAGCCTTGCAGAACGCCAGTTCCCTTGTGGAGCTCGGAACTGCAGAGAACCCGAAGAGAAGCCGGAAGACTTCTAAATAGGTCACTCAAGACTGATTTGGAGTAACTGGAATCTTTACTGATCGAAGCAAAAAGAATATAAGAGGTTAATTCGGATGCTGGAAACAACGATTCGGATTCTTTGATATGTGACATTTGTAGTATTCTGTTACCTGAGTAGGCAGAAGTGAAATCCGGTTGAATTGGCTTACAGGGTAATGCTCCAAACGCCCCATCCTGTTAAAACCTTGGCAGGCCTCTGAGACCGCTCGCTGGGTTATATTCTAAAAAATGAGCACAGTCTCAGAGTCAGAGCTGACGAGCTTGAACTTACATATGGGATCGATTGTGCAAAGCGGAACTCGGACTCAGTTTCATATGTGAAAAAATAGATCGTTCTCAACTGCCCTGACTTGACGAGAACGATCTCAAAGCTCTCTATCTTATTTAGTTGTGATTAGAATTTTTTTGCGGCAAGTTTATTAAAAGAAGCAAAAATTGCGTATGAGTGTGGTTTTAATCGAATGAGATCACTTTACTCAATTTTTAGAAAGAACTAAAGGAAAAATCGCAATGACAAATATTTAAAGCAGGGAAGAGTAATGAACTTTTCAAGATTATTGTTGTATATAAAAACCAATTGGGTGAAGACATAAACGAAAAAATAATAATAACATATTGGCCAATATGAAATGTTATTTTTTCCTTATCCAGGGTTGGCCCAAAAACTTTTCAGTTAATAAGTTCACACCCTCTTTACTTAACGGCTGCAGTCGACGAAATTCTACACCGATTGGACACCTCCTCTTATTATAAATTAAGCTGAAATTTGGCCAACTTGACGTTTGAATATGAACTCAGTACACCATGCTCAACAATTTATGAGATCGATATAATACAATCAACCGTTTTCTCATCTTAAACATATAAAAATGTGGTCTTATTTACATCAAGCTTTCAATATGAGAGCGATCTAAACACTCACTGGCTTCTTGCATAGACAACCATGGGATCCCTAGATTACTACACATCCGGACAACCACAACGACTTTGAGTGGAGACCCAATCGCAATGAACACAACAAAAATATATAAAACAAAAAGAACACTTGTAGAAGAAATCGGAGAGAACCCCTTTTCACAAAGTTCAAGAATGCCCAGATCACGAGCTGGTCTAATTGCACCACTACAAAGGAGCGCAAGTTATATTAAGCGAAAGAGGTGACAGGTATAAAATGAATTAAAATCCAATTCATAGTTACAATAAACCACAATTGAACGCAGCACGCAAAAGTCAGCGACTTGATTTTGCAATAAGTCATATCAGATGAAAAAAAGTTAGATATAATTATTATTTCCATGATTTGAAGAAGGATGTAATAGCCTTGGATAGAAGACATGGCGAGGGAGGTGGAGTAATGGTATGGGGAGCAGTAAGCTTTTACGGAACTGCAAACCTTGATTTTCAAAGCTCAAGAATGACCGCAGGCACCTACCGGAAATAGCTTTCCCTCATTTTTCCATATTAATTCGTGGACAATGATGAATTTTCCAACAGGGCAATGCACCGATACATACCGCAAGAATAACCAAAACTTGGATTTAGAATCAAAATGGTATAGCCGCCAAATAAACCGGACCTGAACATTGCGGAAATGATGTAGGGATGGCTTTGAAAAAAGAGAAAAAAAGAAGAAATAATTGAAGCCATAAAACAAGCCTAGTCCGAAATTTCACTAAATTACATGGAAGAACTGTATAAATCTCTTAATTGCAGGCTTCTTGAAGTGATACAACGATCGGGAGGTAGTATACCTTATCAAAAACTATTGTTATAACCTAAATAAAACCCAAATTAATTTATTCAAAAAAAAATTGTATTGTTTTATTACGTTTTAAGCATCTAACAGGTAGATTAAGTTGTTCGTATACAGGTGGAACGAACAAATGGACTAATTTTATGACCTTATTTGGAAAAGCATCATAGAAATTCAATCTATCTATATATTTTTTCTACAACATAAACATAATATAGCTAGCTTTCTTTCTTATTGCATTTGGTTTTTCCCATATTATCGAAGAATGTAAAAAAATCCTAAAATTAAATCAAAAAACTACCTGTTCGTAAACAAGTAGAACGGAGTCTATCATAAAGTCGCAGGTGCAGGGAAATAAGTCCACGGGAACTAAGTCCACTGAGGGACTCAAAACGAAGGTTTTGTAAAAAAAAACGTTCCCTAGTTCAAACTTTGGTTTTTCAGTGAAATTATTTTAATTAATTGTGGGCGTGTCAGTAAGCGGATTTAAAAAAAATTAACACATGAGCATAGAGGACCGCTAGAGAGTATATATTATAAATTTCAGCTCCCTAGCTCAAACATTGGATTTTCAAAAAAAGTTTTTTTTTGTAAATTGTGGGCGTGCCAGTAGGCGGATTTTGAAAATATTTACACATGAACATAAAGGGCCCCCTAGAGAGTATATATTATAAATTTCAGCTCGTTAGCTTAAACTTTGGAATTTAAAAAAAAAGTTTTTTTTTGGCTAATATTGAAAAGCTAACATACTTAAAGTCCTGCTTAAAGGGTAGCGCTGCATCATTATTAGATTACCTTGAGGTTAATATTGATAATTATGAGCAGGCCTGGTCAATTTTAATGTTACGTTATGATCACAAGCGCATTTTAGTCAGTTCGCAATTAAAAACGTTCTTTGATCAACCAATCATTCACACTGAGACATCAGAAGATATTAAAAATTTATTAGACAAATCAACTGAAGTTCTGCATGCGCTTACAAATTTAGGTGTTCCAATTGACCATTGGGACACAATAGCAATTTTCATTTTACTACAAAAATTACCTGCTTACACGCAACAGCTGTGGGAGGAGAAATTGGGGATGAGCAAGGAACTTCCAATGTTTGCAGAATTTGGCACTTTTCTAGAAACCCGTTTTCTTTCGCTGGAAGTTTTGTGTCAACAAGGGAACACTTCAAGACCATCATCTCAAATTAATAAATTTAAACCGAGAGTCATGCATGTTAGGCCTGCACATAAGGAGAAGTATAACTGTGCTATCTGCAATGGAGGTCAACATTCGCTTCGATTTTGCAATAATTTTTTGCAGTCAAGTATCAGTGAGAGGAGTAGAATGGTCGAACAACTTTCAGTTTGCAAAAATTGTTTGGCATACAACCATGAATTTCAACAATGTCCCAGTAGAAATCGGTGTTATCACTGTAATGAGAAACACCATTCATTATTGCATCAAAAAGCTGAGAATAACACAGCACATTCTCAAAATTCTCACTTTGATCGATCGTTTGCGATTTCGCAGTTTGCACCGCAATTCCCACTGCAGACTAATACATCTCCACAGTCATTTGCATCTAATCCCAATAGTCGGTCGTATCAAATCGCAGCCACAGTAAATCCAAATGCTCCATCCATCAATCCATCGAAGGAGCAGGCTGGTACCAGCGCTTCTGCTCGTAATTACCATGTCTCCCATCATAAAAACACACAAGTCTTACTAGCAACGGCTATTGTAATGATTAAATCCTCAAATGGAAGCTATGTCAAGTTGAGAGCTTTAATAGATTCTGGTTCAGAGGCCACCTTCATCACCGAGGCAGCGGCCCAGCAACTTGGGCTCAAAAAATGTAGGACATTCATCGAAGTTTCGGGTCTGGGTAGCATCAAAAGTGGGTCATGTCAAAACTACGTTGACTTCAAGTTAAAATCGGCACAAACCACTTTCGAAATGGAGGTAAGAGCACTCGTCTTCAAGACTTTGACAGGGTTATTACCGACTAGGGAATTAGTCACAAACAATTGGAATCATATCCAAGGAATAATAGGTAATGATATCTATTGTGAAATTGTGTTGTCAGGATTGGTCAGGGGAAATGAGCCAGTGGCACCTATTGCTCAAAATACTCGGTTGGGATGGATCGTTTTCGGTAGGGCCCCAATTAAAACCTGTCGAGTTCATTTGCAATTCTTCGATGTAGACACACAACTGCGTAAGTTTTGGGAAATCGAGGAATCTCCGTTTAATGAATGCGAAACTGAGGAAGACGCGGCATGTGAAGAACATTTCCAAACACACACCAGACGTCTTCCAGGAGGTCGTTTCCAAGTATCTTTGCCGTTTAAGGACGGTATTCACCCAGCGCTAGGAGCAAGCCAACAAGGGGCGCTCCGCAGATTTCATCAACTAGAACGTAAGCTGGAAAACAATACAACGTTGTACGACCAGTATAAGAACTGCCTAAGGGAATACTTACAACTTGATCAGATGCGCGAAGTAGATGTCAGCAGTGATGAAACTATCAGATCACCATACCATTACTTTGTACCACATCATGCTGTGTTTAAGGAGTCCAGTACGACAACGAAACTTCGAGTGGTTTTCGATGCTGCCTTTAAGACCACAGACGGGACTTCCTTGAACGAACATCTTATGGTTGGACCGAAGACGCAGTCGAACATCATCGACATCATTTTGAAATGGAGGAGATACAAGGTAACACTAACTGCTGACATCGAAAAAATGTACCGACAGATCCAGATGAGCCAGGCCGATTCGTACTTCCAATTGATTTACTGGCGTGAGAGTAGGATGGACCCCCTCAAAATTTACCGGTTAAGAACAGTGACTTTTGGAACCGCTTCTGCTCCCTATCTTGCTACTCGTACACTAAACAAGTTGGCGGATGGCGAAAGGGAAAGGTATCCGGTGGCAGCGCGAATGATAAAAGAAGATATGTATGTAGATGACTTGGTAAGCGGAGCGGATTCCATTCCGGAGGCGAGGCAGAAGTTAACGGAAATCAAGGCACTACTTTCGTCAACCGGCTTTCATTTGCGTAAGTGGGCAAGCAACTGCGAAGAAGTTTTGAGTCTCATCCCATCTCAAGAACGGGAAATTGATTTTTTACTACCATTTAATTCGACCCATCATATTAAGACGTTGGGTATCAAATGGCTTCCATCTAGTGACTCCTTTTCATTTCAGTGGGATCACAACGACTCTCTTGAAGTGACCAACGGACCATACTTTCAACTATTGCCAAATTGTTTGATCCTCTAGGGTGGATTTCTCCGTGTGTTATTTCGGCAAAGATAATTATGCAAAGGTTGTAGTTGAAGGGTTTAGCTTGGGATGAATCGGTTCCAGTAGAGTTGGAGAAGGGGTGGCTTTCTTTACGGTCACAGCTGCCGTTACTGGCACAAATTCGAATACCACGTTGGATTTTTACGGGAAGGGAAAACAAGGGTGTAGAGCTTCATGGGTTTAGCGACGCATCTATGAAGGCATATGGGGCTGTAGTCTATATAAGAGTTCTAGACAGTCAAGAAAGAATTCATACATACCTTGTAATGTCTAATACTGGGTCGCTCCACTCAATACTGTATCACTTCCTCGCCTGGAACTCTGTGGTGCTGTGATGTTGGCTAGACTTCTGAACTACATAGTTAGGGTTTTACAGCTACGCGATGTCCGAACCTTTGCATGGACTGATCCTACGATTACGATCTGCTGGATAATATCTCCACCATCCAAATGGAAAACTTTCATCAGCAATAGGGTGGCTGAAATCCAAAGGCTGACCAACATAAACATTTGGAAGCACGTTCCCACGCAACACAATCCCGCGGATCTGGCGTCTAGGGGAATATCACCAGCGGACCTACATAACAATAATCTTTGGTGGAAGGGGCCGGAGTATCTTCAAACCACCTGGAAATTTTCAAATCCAAATCAACCGCCAACCCTGGAAACCGAAGTAGAGATCCGTACTGTGAAAACGTACACCCATTGCATCGCCAAGAATGAAAACCAACTACTTGACCAAATCTACAAACAGTCAGAACTACTAAGATTGCTACGAATCGTCTCATACTGCCGCAGATTTGTTTTGATATGTCGAAAAAAAATACCTAAAGATCAATTTACGTCACCCCTTTCTCTCTCAGATATTCATCACTCAACGCTGATTTGCCTTAGGCTTCACTTCTGAGATAGATGAGGTTATCAAAAACCCTTCGTCGACAAAACATTTCGGATCCCTTAATCCATTTGTTAACAGTCAAGGCATCCTTAGAGTTGGAGGCAGACTGCAAAACTCGGATCTGCCGTACGTTCAGCGACACCCAATCATCCTTAAACCGGACCACCGCTTTTCTAAGCTGCTGATCCGAGATGCTCACGTAAGGACATTTCATGGAGGAGTTCAGCAAATGATCACCTATCTACGCAAGAGATACTGGATTCTTAACATCAAACGAAGTGTCAAAAAGTATGTACATCATTGCGTAATCTGTTACCGGCACAAGGCCAAGCCCATGCAACAGCTAATGGGAAACCTACCATCGCCTCGTGTAAGGATCTCGCGGCCATTCAGCCACACTGGAGTGGACTACGCAGGACCGATTGAGGTAAAGGCTTGGAAGGGAAGTGGAGGAAAGATATATAAGGGTTACTTTGCGATTTTTATATGTCTAGCGACAAAGGCCATTCATTTGGAAGCCGTGAGTGACATGACCACTCAAGCCTTTATAGCAGCCTTCCGGAGGTTTACTGCACGTAGAGGAATCTGCACTGAGATGTACAGCGACTGTGGGAAAAACTTTGTAGGAGCAAACACCGAGTTAAGGAAGATGTTTAAGGCCGCAACCATTGACTGGAACGAGATAGCCACAACAACAACGAATATCGGAACAAAATGGAATTTTATTCCTCCTGCTTCTCCCCATTTCGGAGGAATATGGGAAGCAGGAGTGAAATCCGTCAAATTTCATCTCAAAAGGATCGTCAAAAATGAAAGCCTGACATTTGAGGAGCTCAACACGCTTCTTACCCAAATAGAAGCTTGTCTCAACTCGAGACCCTTATGTCCACTAACCGATTACTCCGATGATTTTGCTACCCTAACACCAGCACACTTTTTAATAGGTACCTCAGCTCAGCTCATACCAGAAGCAGATCAAACAATGGAAGGCAAATCACACATCGATAGATGGAAGAGGATCCAGGCAGCAGTTCACACCTTTTGGAAGCAGTGGAGTGGAGAATATTTAGCCCGGCTACAACAGCGACCAAAGTGGCTAAAGACGGAGTCACAGCCACATATAGGAGACTTAGTCTTGTTGAAGGATGAATGTCTACCACCGTCAAGATGGATACTTGGCCGCATTATAGAACTATATCCTGGAATGGACAAGCTGATTCGAGTAGTGAAACTAAGGACACAAAACGGAGAGCTGAAAAGACCCATCACTAAAATATGCCATTTACCATCTAACAAATCCTCGGGAGAAGACTCAATTATATAGTTAGTAACATCAGTCAAATAGTCCAAATAGATATCCAATATGCACACTCTAACAAATCCCTCAGAATAGCACATATACTCACCCAAGAAACCACACTAAATACAAACGCAAAACGCATAAAAGGTTTCTCGCATCCACTCATATTTAGTGACGTATGCACTCAAATACTATACATCACAAGTAACATACATCATTGACCACTCATATTCATCGCATATTGCACTCATTATTCAAACACACTCACGTCTACTACATGAAACACACACACATACACTCAGCCATACACAATATATTGATTCAATAAATACTAAATATGTTCTACACATTACTATTTACCAAGATAAGAACTGCAATCAGGATGTACCGGCGCTAGTGCAGTTGGCAGCATACTAACACAAATACAGTCCACTCTTCAACCTTAGTAACCGAAACGAAAACAACAAATCATACGTTGTATCGTAGGCAGCACACACCGATAAATTTAACATCTAACACGGAAAATGACCCCACACGCCCACACCCAAAGGCGAACCCAACGACCTACAGGAGGGCGTAATCAACGGAGTCAAGGCATTAATAATTAAGAAGAATGATCGGCAGAGAATCGAGACCAAACTGAACAATGTAATACGTTCATTGGTAAAAAAAAATAAATAAAAAAAAACCCTATACGAAATATTTATGGGCAGATAGAATTTTGTAACTCAACTATGGAGCACTGTTTATTATTGTTTGCGTTTTGTCAATCTAGTCCATTTATTGCATGTATTACTAATGTTTTATATCTCGTTACAAGTCACCATGCGAGCGGAACATTATGAGGTAAACAAATGCTAAGGGTGGATCTACCTCAATCCAGAAGTTGTGAACTTCGTTCACAGGCGGGGAGAATGTTGCTGTCTTCACATAATATTGCTGTCTTTACATAAATGCGAATTTCATGTGATGTAAACAACAAACAGTCCGTTTGACCTTTTTGTGTTATACCATTTGAAGTTATACCAATAATTTATTGTTAATGTCAAAATGTCATTATAAAATGCAATGTTTTCCTATGAAAAAATATATCTTTCTGTAACCTCAACCGAAGGGGAGATCTTTTCATTTTGCACAAGAGATATAGCAATTAACATCCAACACTATCGATGCTGATCATAAATATAGTAACTTTTAGGGGTCTACGGGCAATATTAAGGTATGTTACAAACTATGCGTCAAAATAAATATACCATTAGAATAGGGTATAATTAAAGAGTCAAGTAGGTACTTTGCAATTTTTATTAACAAAAGAGAAATTAACTTTTAACTGAGACAGAGTAATATAAGTACCGTGACCTCGCACCTACACCAAATCAAACAGTGACTCCTAGCAGGGGGGTTGCAGGGGGGCAGCATGGCCCCCATATGCATTGCACTGTTTATGGGATTAGTTACGAAATCGTAAGTAGATTCCATAAATAGTGTAACCCTGACCCCTGCTTGGGCTCACTGTTTGATTTGAAGTAGGTGCGAGGTACGGTTTTGAAACTTTGGCTTTATGTCACCGTGATAAGCTTAAGATTTTGCTTAAAGAGTGTGATAACTAACTGCACTGTGCAGTTTTTTGTCTATTTCTAAATGTTGGATGTTAGTTCCCTCTTCTTATTTTTTAATGTGTGCTAAGTTCCCATAAAAAATGAACTTAATTCCCACTTTACATGGGAACTAAGTCCAGTTCGCGAAAGTGGTTTTATTTCCCACTATGTGGGAACTAAGTTCCTCAGTGGACTTAGTTCCCGTGGACTTATTTCCCTGCACCAAAGTCGCAGTATACTTTACACTCACTATTATTACTATTATAATTATAAGTATTGGCCGTCCATTGTCATTATGCTTAAGTATTAACGATTATTTGATTGTTGCCTTTTACGATATCCCCACTGAGTTCCATGGTCTTAGAATTTACAGAACCTTTTTTCATATTTTCATATACGTGCGTGCATACACTGTTCATAATCAGCGTGGTTCTTTATTCATTCGGAATATTCGTAATATTCCGAGTGAGCCATTTACGTTTCTTTATTCAATGGAATATTCCGGATAATCCATTAGCTGTTTCTTTATTCATTCTGGAATAATTAGAATGCATTCTTTTTAATACTAGAGAAAGGTGGACAGATGCATTTGGTAACAAAAAATGGACGCAACAGCAAGCAATCAAATGGGTGAGCATTTATTGCAAATATATTGTCTTTTTTATATTTTAATGTGTGTTGCTTCAGGTTAATTTTTTCTTATTTATATTTTTAATTTCCTTTAACAATTTCCAGGATCAAATACATTTTTTAATTGGTCTCCTGTGGATATGAAACGAACCATAGATATTATGTGACAAGACGATTTCATGAGTAGCGTTGCCACTTATGCTATATAATGCAGTACCATACTACATAGGTACATACTTTTTTGAACTTCATACTAAATCCTTACTCTAAAGGACAACATTTTAAATGTTTTACTTTTTTCCTCCGATTTAACATACTTAACATAATAACAAGACGAAAATATAATGTTATTCATAAGAATAATATCAATATCTTAGTCACAAAAAAATATCAAGGTTTTTCTTAGCGAAAGTCTTAAAAATATTATTGTATTGGCTACGTCGTTAAGAAACGCATCAGTGAACACTTAAATAGGGACAAGTCGTTTTCCGGTATGTTGTGTTTTGATTGCCAAAAATATTGATAGCCTTAAGATTTCCAGACAGTCACAAATTCGTCACTGGCAAATAAATTTCGAGCATTCATTCGCTGTTTTGTTTGTAAAAAAACCTTTTTAAAACGTATGCCATCAGTAAATTTGGGGAAAATAATATGTTTTGAATAGATACAATCACTGGAACTTTACTTCCATAAATCTTATGAACAAAAAGCAGTCACAAAATACGTGAGCTTAAGCAAAACAACTCAAAAAGTTCATAAACTACTTTATTTTCATTAACTCATAAACTTCCAAGTCAAATGTTATACTTCTTTACAATAGAGTACTTCGCGACAACCTCAGAGTCAAATAAAAAAAATTGTAAGTACCGAATCTTGTACCTGTTCTTGAACTAAGTGGCAACGCTGGTCATGAGACAGATGGTTCTTATTCTATTCGGTCCATTTCTGTTTCTTTATTCATTCCATTCTGGATATGCCGTATACAAAATTCAAAAAATCTGTCGTTTTTCTTCCTTAACCGGGAAAAAATAAATAAACACACTGAATATGAAATTAGTATATCAGTTATGTACGGAGTAGTTAGTTACTTTAAAATTGTGTTACATATCTGCATCAAACATTAAAAAAATATCAAACTATTAGATCTTTCAATATAAGAATAATTTTTAATTAATATTTCTAATAAGGAACACGAAGAGAAAAAGATAAAGGAGGAAAAGTTTCACGGAAATAAGAAAGAGTTTAAAGATAAAGATTATACTTCAAAACTACGCTCAAGAAAACCTAAGAAATAAAACAAAACAAACTTAAGAAGGTACATATTTATAACATGAAGGAAAAAGTAAAAATGTATTTTCATAAGGTTATACTCAAATCTTTTGTTTAACAATTATAAGAGGATAAGAACAAAATACATCTCTGAAATCGAATCGACACAATCTTACTCAAAGCTTTTTAATCGCCCAGTAAACTCTCAAGAGGTTTATGGTCAGTATAAACCGTAAACTGATGACCGAACACAAATTTGTGGAACCTCTTTATCGCAAAAATAACTGCGAGGGCTTCACGATCAAGCTGCGAATAATTTTTGTCTGCTGCGCTTAGCGTTGCAGAGACCATGTAACACGGTTTCTCCCTAAAAGCGGTTTAAAGTTACTCTTCGAATTTATTACCACTAAAGGCAGTTTGTACTTCTCCTCTACTATTTATAACCGAAAAAGTGCCAATTACCCCTTCACCTGTAACGACCTGTAAAGTAGGATAATTATAACCAGTTTGTAGTACACTTATTGCATTTAGGCAAATTGCTTTGTCCTGCACTGTGCTTCGCGTACAATTTGTTGATTTCGTAGGATGAATTCATTTTCTCTGCTCTATATTGACAAGTTCAAATGACTGCGCGATATCACCATGCTCTGTCCCACACTAGATCTTTGGTTGACAATACTTTGGTTTGGAGTTTTTCATTTCTTACATCACTAACTAATCGATCACGTAGCGCTTCATGCAAAAATGGATTAAATCCGCAATTTGCAGCCAACAATTTAAGGTTGAAAATGTACTCCTCAATAGTTTGCCCTTGTTCTTGTGAGCACGTGTAGAATTTGAACCTGTCGGCGATTAGATTTCTCGTGGGCGCAAAATTTGGTTTGATTGCTGCAATTAATTCCTTATATGCTTTGGACGTCGGTTTTTCTGGCAAAAGTACAGACTATATCCGTTAATATTCATCTGGACCAACCAAGGTTACAGATAACGCAACTTTGCGATCTTCCTTGATTTCATTTATTCGGAACAATTGCTCCATCCTTTCCAAGTATTCGTCGAAATCATCTCCGATACTGAAATGTTCGATGGATCCAATTAATACCATCTTACTAAATTGTTTGATATTTTATACAAAATGATCACTCAACTTTAACACTTTAATTTCACGTGTAAGGTTTATTTTTTTTAAATCCTCGTCGCCAATGTTAAATATAGAAACAAACGGATTCTTCAACAGCTAGTTTAATACTTAACTTACAATATGTTACATGTCTTAACAATAGGTTTACATAATAAAAACGAACCATACATCCGTTAACTATGTATAAAGTATACTATGGAAGAACTTTACTTCGTAGTTTAGCTTTACTTAAATATATATACATGACATTGGGGAAGTTAGTTTACCTCAAAAAACTCTATGAGAAAATGTCTTCACTAAATATTATGGTATCGTTGAAACTTATTTACGATTTAAAGAATGCTTTTGGATTCACCGGTCAAATTGAATTTTGAGTCTGAGTTCTGTACCGCGGATTTTGATTACTTATGCCTAACTAAAAAATATAAAAATATTTTTACATTATAAAGTTTGCTTTTGTAGCTACCAGAACGAAGTTTCAAATTTGCTGGAAAAACCATATTTTCAGTTTTATTTATACTCGTATTTTAAAGGAGTTATGAATTATATATATTTTTTAAACTTTTATTATTATAGAAAAAAGATAAATAAATACAAAAATTCAAAAACAAATGTAAACATAGGGACGGGCTACAGTCCGCTTGGGCGAACTGTTGGATACCCTATTCTTATTCCTATCCCTCATAAGTGGGCGCGACAAAAGTCTAAGTATGGTTGAATTGTTAATAACGCTCTACATATTTTGTTATATAACATTTAAAGGATTTTATCAAAAAAAAAACGCTCCCTAGCTCAAACTTGGGTGTTTCAATAAAATTGAAATAAATAAAATAAAAAATATTTACACATGAGCATAAAGGGCCCATAGAGAGTATATATTATAAATTTCAGCTCCCTAGCTCAAACTTTGGATTTTCAAAAATTAATATAGGTACCTACCCTTAGAATAGGGTATAAATAAATTATTTTATTTATTTGTGGGCGTGTCAGTGGGCGGATTTTGAAAATTTTTTATCCCGAGCAGTTTTAGGAGTATAGATCATATATAAAAAATTTCAGCTTTCTAGCTAAAAATTCGATTTTTTCCAAAATTTTGTTTTTTTGAGTTTGTGGGCGTGTCTGTGGGCGGATTTCAAAAATTCGTAAACTTGATTATTTCGGGGCCCTAGAGAGTATATGGTTAATATTTCAGTTCTCTAGGTCCAGTTTAAAGGCCTAATTTTTGCCGACAGACGGACGAACGGACGGACATGGCTAGATCGATATTACTCTCGATGCTGATCATAAATATAGTAACTTTTAGGGCTCTACGGGCAATATTAAGGTATGTTACAAACTATGCGTCAAAATTAATATACCCTTAGAATAGGGTATAAAATCAAAATCTAAAAATGAATATTTTTTGTATTTCTCTTGTGAAAGTAAGAACTTTCTCGTATGAGGCCCCAAATGTAATCACCCATCATATTTTCATTGTATTGTCCTTGATAACGTTGTTCGAAATTCATTATATCTTGGTGGAAGCGTCCCCCCTGCTCTTCTGAATATTCACCCAAGTTATCTTTAAATTTGTCTAAGTGCGCATGAAGCATGTGCACTTTAAGTGACATTCTGCAACCCATGACTTTGAAGCTTACAAGCATATTAGAAATCAGCTCTCTATAATTGTCAGCCTTTTTGTTGCCAAGGAAGCCATGGATTACTCCTTTAAGACTGAGCCACGCTTGTTTTTTATGGCTGCTCAGGAGCTGTATAAAGTTTTCACACGCCATTATTTTAATTATTTGTGGACCTACGAAAATACCAGCTTTGATTTAAGCTTCTGAGAGTTTCGGGAAAAATGATTTAAGATATTGAAAGGCTTCAGAGTCTTGACGAAGAGCTTTTACGAACTGCTTCATAAGCCCTAATTTTATGTGCAGTGGAGGCATTAAAACATGTTCAGGCTGTACAATTGGGGTATTTTTGATATTATTTTGTCCGATTTGAAAATCGCTTCGTTGAGCCCATGAGTGCTGCGTGTAGTGTAATGCATCGGCTCTGCTATCCCATAAACAAAGGTAACATGGATATTTGGTGTATCCGCCTTGCATTCCCACTAAAAATCCAATCATTTTGAAATCCCCTATGACGGGCCATGCATGTTCTTCATATTTTAAAACTCGAAGAACCATTTTTACACTATCGTGATTTTCTTTTAGCATGACAGAATGGGCCAGAGGGAGCGATGGAAATTTATTTCCATTATAAAGGAGGACTGCTTTCAAGCTTCTTGTAGAGCTGTCGATGAAAAGGCGCCATTCTGATAAAATGAAATTGATTCCGATTGCATCAAATAAACCTTTTACATCATTGCAGTAGCATAGTCCATCTTTCTTCGTAAAAAATCCAGCAAACATTTCATGACACTTTCTTTGGTCACTTATTTTGACATCAGAGTCGAGCAAATTCCACTGTTTTAGCCGTGAAGCTAATATTTCTGCTTTGAGCTTAGGCAGGTTTAAATCTCTTACCAAGTCATTTAAGTCTTTTGAATTGATGAGATGTGGTTCAACAGACGATGATGGTATCACGAAATCACTGACTACACTACTTGATACTTGTGACAGCGGTAATGGCTCTTCTCCTTTCATTTTTGGACTAACAGGGACTGGAAAATTTTCACTGTGTGGTACTGGAGCAGACGTTGAAGGTAGATCTGGATACTGAATCTTCTTGGCATTTTTGCCAGCGCGACGCTTACGTGGATTTACGACACAAAAATAGCAATCATTGATGTGATCAGTAGGCTCCCTCCATATTCTTGGTACTGCGAATTTCATCTTTCTTTTTTCTCCTCGGTACCAAGCTACGAAAATGTTGAAAATATGTACATAATATTGTCGCAGAAAAGTTCTTTGAATAAAGACAGCATGTTCATACCTTCTTAAGTGTTTTTGTAGTTGTTACACGAGAAGTGAGGTGTCCATTTTTTATTTTGATTTTGCACGGGCAAGTTAAAATAAGCTTCATAGGCTTCGCAAAGTGTCAAATTCGATGATAAACTTATTTTTTTGTCTCTCACTTTAATAAATTCACCGCAAACAAAGCAAAAAGAGTCAACGTGGTTTTTACACTTTTTCGATGACATTTTTGATAACCGCGAGTTCACCTGTGATTCTTCATTATTTATAAGAAATTGAACGAAATTCGCTTCTAACTTCAAGCAAACATAAAAATAAGATGAATGCAAACAACACATCCTGCCTGAAATGACAAAATAAGAGAGAAGATCTTAATGATTCCACAGACAAGTTCGTCAAGCACCATACTGACAGTAGATGAAACCAACCCATTGTGAATAAAAAATTTTAAAAAAATTAGTTTTCGCTGCCGTAGACACATAATTCGTCACTTACATAAAATAACAGACTGAATTACAAACTACTGCGCCGCATTTTGCGTTACCCGTAGGAACTACGGCAGCGTAGCGTATTAATCAAAAAGTGAAATAACTTTCATTTCAGGGTAAGAGAATTAATGAAGTTGTTGAAGTGGGAGGAAATGCGGTCGTCATTCTGGTTCACCAGTCTTTACAATTTACGGAGCTACATTAACACCTGTGCATAATTGAAACCATCCCTTATGTCTAGGGAGCATGCAACCGCATGGTCTAGGTAGATCTCAGATGTAAGATATTTCGATAGCTCACACAAACTGAACATATATGTATTTTGTTTTAATCACGGCTCAACATTAGAGTAGGTATAAATTAAATTTGCACTGCATTGGCATTTGCAACTTTACATGAGAAAACAGGTATATGTTATACAAATCTGTATAGATACTGATTGAATGGTTAATTAATATTTCAATATTTTGTTTTCAAGTTTATTGGTTGTCTGACAAACGACTCAAGTCAGATGATATTTATCCAACGATTATATGTAAAAGGCAAATATCCTTATGATTTGTCTAATACTTGAATCTTTCATCGAAAGATAGTACAAAAATGGGCTTATGCGTTTTTTTTTTATGCAAATAAAAACATTAACAAATTTTTTTCCCGACTGACGTTTTGCTGGTACAGCATCTTCAGGGGCGTTTATTTGAATAAAAAAAAATTAAAAATAAATTTTTAAAATATAAAACCTACTTACATATTGCATGTTTGGTTTATAAATTTGCACCTTCCCGACAAACAACCAAATTTAAGGAAATTTTTTAAATAGATACATAAATGAATAACATTAAAAACAGCTTAACAATGAAATTTGACATCAAAATGATAAACAGAAATGTCACAAAATGGCAATACTATATCTGTCACCCTAATAGTGTATTGGGCAGTCTACTGCATACAAATTGAGCGCTCGTATTTTTTGACCGGATATCTATTTGGGAATTCTGTCTTTATAAAAGTAATCAGATATCCTGAAATGCTTTTAGTTGTTGAGAAATTTAAATTTTTGTCAAAAATGAGTTCGCAGTATCAAAATCAAAAGTTTATTTTCTTCATACTT
The DNA here is from genome assembly GCA_949715645.1 of Portevinia maculata. Classification (NCBI taxonomy): domain Eukaryota; kingdom Metazoa; phylum Arthropoda; class Insecta; order Diptera; family Syrphidae; genus Portevinia; species Portevinia maculata. The sequence continues at coordinate 39,601,180 of OX454525.1, forward strand.
ATCCTGGTGAAGTTTGGCGTATACCTATTCGTCAAAAAATATGCACATATGGCATTCTAATTAAAAGTAATTAAAATAAATGTTCTTTCCTGCTAGTGATTAGTTTTGCTTAAAATAAATAAAAAGTAAATACACAAAATTCACATAGCTTAGAAGGCTAATGGAATATTTTTTGTTTTGGGGTCTCTAGAATTGACGAATTACCTACATATTGCATATAATGATGTCGATAACAACAAGACCATTCTATAACAAAAACAAAAGGAACAGCAATCTAACACCCAGTAACAATCTGTCAATCTGATACACATAAACCACATTTGCAGAACAGGACACACAAAAGAAGAATATCCGAACCGAAAGATACAGTAGGGGAAGGTAGTGTACCTTGGTCCGATTGTACCTTGGTCCGAGTGCCAATTTTCAGAAAAATACAAAGCACGCAAAAATCGGTCCTTCTGTGAAATGTTGATCTTCTGTTCATTTGTCTTCTCAGTTTCTTTTTGAAGGCACAGCTGCACGAGTCGGCAGAAAAAAATAATAAACATAGTTTTCAGTGAAAAAAATATTTTTTTTATCTCTTTTCTGAAGTTATGTAGTGCTTAGTTTTCTGTCTCTTTTCCGCTACTTTAATCGATTTCGGTAAGTGTATTAATAATCTTTTAGTAGGAACACATTGTCCTTCGTATGCCTTCGTATGTGGATTGAATACTACGTTAAAATCTAATTTGTTTGTCTAAAGTGGTGTTAGTGTACCTTGGACCTATCATAGCGCGTTTACCTTGGACCTTTGGTTTGTCCTTTAATGTAAGTTTTTAAATAATATTGATGTGATAAATTTGTTTTTCTTTTATGTTGTTCCTTTTAAGTAAGTTTTTAAATAATATTGAAGCCCTTTGATAAGTTTTTATACCCTATTCTAAGGGTATATTAATTTTGACGCATAGTTTGTAACATACCTTAATATTGTAACATATTAATATTGACTCCTAAAACTGCTCGGGATAAAAAAATTTCAAAATCCGCCCACTGACACGCCCACAAATAAATAAAACAATTTTTTTGAAAATCCAAAGTTTGAGCTAGGGAGCTGAAATTTATAATATATACTCTCTATGGGCCCTTTATGGTAATGTGTAAATATTTTCAAAATCCGCCCACTGGCACAGCCACATTTTTTTTTTTTTTGAAAATTCTAAGTGAGCTAGGGAGCTGAAATTTATAATATATACTCTCTAGTGCATTTCGGTCCCCTCGGTAATTCGCAATAATTTCCACATGTAGTCATATAAAACGTCTAATAATTCGTAAGTCTCTGTTGATAACCCCTTTTATTCGAAGAAGAGGTCTCATTCCTCATCTTCAATACTCTGAATCACGTTTGTTACAATATGTTTATGTTTAATCACAAAGACAGGACTTGGCGTAACATCCGGGGGCGAAAGGGGATTTTCTCACTCTTGCAAATGCGTGCAGCTGCAGGTAATGGCAGCTGTTTCTGTTTCAATGTAAGCACGTGCATTCACAGACTTTCTGCCAAAAACGGTTACCGTTATACTGACGTAAATTTCCTATGACATTGCAGACTTCTAACCGTATACATAAGTGTCTGTCCATTTGTGAACATTTTTTTTTATTTTTTTTGTACATACATTCATATTATGTAAGTACCTATGTAGAAAAATTGGTTTTTGTGCATAATATGTATATCCAATATATTGTGCTAAATATTGAATTTGAATTTAAAACATAAAATCCCTTTAAATCGTATTTTTATTTTTTAAACCTTCAATAATTCGTAATCTCGCTAATTCGAAAACCCCTATAATTCGCAATAAACTCTAGGTCCCTTGACACTACAATTTATCGGGATTATACTGTAAAACAATTTTATTGAAACACCCAAGTTTGAGCTAGGGAGCGTTTTTTTTGATAAAATCCTTTAAATGTTATATAACAAAATATGTAGAGCGTTCTTAACAATTCAACCATACTTAGACTTTTATCACGCCAACTTATGAGGGATAGGAATAAGAATAGGGTATCCAACAGTTCGCCCAAGCGGACTGTAGCCCGTCCCTATGTTTTTTTTTTTTTTGAAATTCAAAGTGAGCTAGGGAGCTGAAATTTATAATATATACTCTCTAGGGGCCCTTTATGCTCATGTGTTAATTTTTTTCAAATCCGCCTACTGACACGCCCACAATTAAATAAAACAATTTTATTGAAACACCCAAGTTTGAGCTAGGGAGCGTTTTTCTTGATAAAATCCTTTAAATGTTATATAACAAAATATGTAGAGCGTTCTTAACAATTCAACCATACTTAGACTTTTTTCACGCCCACATATGAGGGATAGGAATAAGAATAGGGTATCCAACAGTTCGCCCAAGCGGACTGTAGCCCGTCCCTATTTTTTTTTTTTTTTTTTTTTTGAAAATTCAAAGTTTGAGCTAGGGAGCTGAAATTTATAATATATACTCTCTAGGGGCCCTTTATTCTCATGTGTTAATTTTTTTTAAATCCGCCTACTGACACGCCCACAATTAAATAAAACAATTTTATTGAAACACCCAAGTTTGAGCTAGGGAGCGTTTTTTTTATAAAATCCTTTAAATGTTATATAACAAAATATGTAGAGCGTTCTTAACAATTCAACCATACTTAGACTTTTGTCACGCACACTTATGAGGGATAGGAATAAGAATAGGGTATCCAACAGTTCGCCCAAGCGGACTGTAGCCCGTCCCTATGTTTTTTAGTAAGTTTGTAGAGTTTTTTTTATTTAATACTATTATTTGAAATATTTTTTTTAATCAAGCACAAAAACTTTAAGATAATGGTTTGTTTTTTTGCAGCTTTTTTGAAATAAATAAAGAATGGTACCTACCATTTTTACTTTTTATTGAAATAAATTAAAGTTTTCACCTTTAAACTGTAGGAAAACTTTCAATAATATTTTTGGTCCAAGGTACAATACTCCGTGGACCAAGGTACAATCACGTCTTGTACCTTAGACCGTTTGAGGTTAGCATATACAAGTAAAGTTTTCTGAGGAATGGTTAGGAATATCCTTTTGATAGTTTCGCCATATCATAGAAAAGACTTCAGGTAGTATCAAAAAAAAAAAGAAAAACTAATGAAAAAACGACACATAAAATGGCAAAAAACTGAAATCCGGACCAAGGTACACTACCTTCACTTACCTGCGACCGGCGATTGTGCTGCCCATTACTGTCCATACACCAAAGGAAAATCAATCTTTCATTTTATTATATTTTTTCGTTGCCACAACAAAACTCGTAGATGTACATACATGTATTATATTTTAGGCTCAGGTTTCCATTATGCGCATTAAGCAATGTTTATTTTTTTTAATTTTTTTTATTTAATATGGATTGTTCTAAGATGTTCCGTAAGAGACTTTTGGTGAGGAAACTTTTCTTTCTATTTTTTTTTATTTTTAAAGATTTTATTTTTCACTAGAAAAGTCCATACATTTCTAAGTAGAAAATATTACAAATATACCGCTAAATACCCACGAGTAAATATAATTAAACTTTAGGTCCAGGCGCCTGCCTGACAGTTGTTGGCATATCCTTAGCGGAGCGACGAAGTCGCGTAAGAGGCTAAACCCTGCGGAAAAAAGGGTTAAAATCCCTTTGGCGATCGAAGCAAGCCACCCATCCCACAAATTAAATACATCAGACTTTCTTAGAAAAAATCCTGTGAGTTACGCATACTCGCGGACCGAAGAAAAATGTGAAATTTTAAACCGATCTATAAGAAGGATTATTAATCCAGGTGATGATTATTCAACCGACTATGAAACCGATTACAGTTCAATGCAATATAAATGTATAATTATTATATGGCATAGTAAAATAAATTAATGTAAATTATTATTATTTTTTTTTTCAATTTTGCAGTAGTATATACAAAAACAAATAGTTTAAGTACGTTGGATGCATCATCTATATATATAAAATTCAAAATGTGTGTGTGTGTGTGTACGCTATAGTCTCGAAAACTATGCACATAACCCTCTTAAGTGCTAAACGCAATTTATTCTACAAGTCATAAGGAAGGTTTTAAGAGCGGCCGATAGATCGCGCTGGCATTTTATCATCGCGTGGAATTTGACATTCATATAAGAAACATTGGAATCGCGTACAGATTTGACATTTCATGCGATTTAATATAATAGAAGAATACTTACAGAAGTATCGTTTTCGTGCACAATTATTATTTCGTGTTCTCGAATTTTTTTTTTAATTTGTAAGTAATGTTGAATTCAAATCGGCTGTATTTTTAATCTGAAGCATTTATATTTATTTCATATGCAGAAAAACTTAACCGAAAATTGAGAATCAATTTATGTTGAGAGGCAAAACATATTTGCGTGGTAAATATTTTTGGTAACATTCACTGGTCCTGTGAAGTTCGGTCAAAATCGGTCTTCTTTTTTAGGCGCAGCAACATACGCCGGATACCCGCTATAGACAATAATAAGGAAGTCTATTCGAACATATTGGCCAATAGAATTCTCGGGCAAGGGCAATAATTATTATTCTCTGATGCAAAAGTTGCATTCCTAAAAACTAGCAGTGAAAACATTTTTAAAACCTGTAAACACCCATTAATGTTTTTCCAAAAACCCAATGGTAAATAAACATATATATTTTAAAACGTGGCCCAGGGTGCCAGGTGCTAAATAACAAATTATAAAACCACATAAACTGAAACAAACAATAGTCCTCCAATCCTTCATAATCACGTCATAGGTCACAGGTAGATTTATATATTCAACCCCATTGCATTGTGCAAGTTTAAATTTGTTTATTAAAAATTTAAATTTGTTATTAAAGTAAGTAAGTAAAAAGATATTCGCCAACCCCATTATAAAAAATAAAACTAATACACGCATAGCATTTTAATTTAAAAGAAAAAAAAATAGTCAGGCATTGTAAAATTTAGGAGATAACCTTCACTCATTAAATCTGTTCTGCACCAATTTTGTTTCCTCTCTGCGTCTTTCAGCGCAACGGACTGTTGGCCAAGTGATTTGGTTCGAGCTATAAGTCAAAACCATTTTGAATATCTCAGCAATGTACGGAGATAGAACAAAACTGATAACTAATTTGAAAAGTAATAGCGATTGTAAGAGATATGGTTGTTCAAACAAAAATAATGAAATTGACGGAAACAAAACAAACGGGAAAAATTGTGTTATCACATACAAATAAAATTGTATATATGTATATATATTGGATTTGTGTTGTCTTCTTTTGTGTTCATGGTTCCCCTCTATTCGTAAACTCTCCAAGGTTTATCTCGATTTCCTCTTCAACCTGCAGTGTGGTTGGACAATAAAATCAGTGCTGTTCTGTTTTTTATGTCACTGTTATATTCCGTCATTGTACACAAAGTTGCAATTTTCTCCTTGTTTTCTATTGCAACTGATCTCGAACACCACATTATGTGAGAAGTCTTTGGGGATCGGTGTTTTGGTGTTTGTGAACAATGTGCTGAGAGTTGCGTTGGACCTATGTTCAAAAGCAATGCTATGTTCTTCTCTCATTATTTCGGTAATGGGAACTTTTACTAAGATTGTTTAGCTATCTTCTGAACTTTCCGAGTTGTTTTTGCCAGAGCGATTGTTTTGCTGTTAATTTGTAGTCCCTTTCACTCCTGGGTATGCAAAAGGAAATTTAAATGAATGGGACCACTAATTTAAACTCCATATCAAAATCGTTATTGGTAAGTCCCTGTGTGTTTTTGGAAGTTATTCATAAGAAGTTTTGCAAATATATTTTTTGTATATTTTCTTGGAAATGTTTGTCGCTTATGTGGAAAATTATGTTTACGAAGTTTTGTGCTGTTTTTATTTTTTGAGTCAGTGGTTTTGTCGAATGAAAGTTAATTAGTCTTGCCGAAGATGCTGGTTTTGAATACAAATTAAATATTGTTCTATTTTTTTTGTTTAAATTAGCAATGTATCTTAAAATGGTAATCGGTTTTTTCCTCCATTTCTATTGAATTGAATTTTGTTGTGGTAGGTACTTATTGAGGGTTTTTATTATTCTATCTTGATCTTTTTGTTCTATAATGGCAAATATGTCATCCGCAAAATTTGTAATGAATTTTAATTCAAGGTTTTCTTGTTGTAAAAGGTCGTTCAGTACTATATCCGCTCTTGCGGGTGAAAGGGGTTTGCTCATTGGCATGCTTAATATTAGGTTATAGAACTTAGTACCATATTCAAAATATTTCTTGTCTCTAAGACACAATCCCAATAGTTTCAAGATGTATCATGTCGGTATTGTTGTTTGTGTATCTATACCTGATCCCTTTTTTTCATTAAGGTTTTAATGGCAAGGTAAGTTGGTATATTGGTAAACAACGAGACACGGAAATATGACCCATTTGTAGCACAATATCCTTTCAATTTTTCTGATAACTCAAAGGAATTTTAAATATTGTAATTCTCGGAGATGGATTTCCTACCAATGAAGTTTGAAAGCTGGTTACAGGTAACTTTCGTTGAGGAAGATTTTGGTCTCATAGGATTTTCGGTAGTCCATATAATCTTGGTGCTATTACTGCCGAACAGGTTTGTATTTTTATTTGCCTCTTTTCGATTTATTCCCGTTTGAAAAGTTGTTTGGCTAAATCGCGGTTGTTTATACCCTATTATAAGGGTATATTAATTTTGACGCATAGTTTGTAACATATCTTAATATTGGCCGTAGACCCCTAAAAGTTACTATATTTATGATCAGCATCGATAGTAATGTCGATCTAGCCATGTCCGTCCTTCCGTCCGTCCTTCTGTTGTCAAAAATTAGGCCTTTAAACTGTGTCTAGTGAGCTGAAATTTTAACCATATACTCTCTAGGGTCCCGAAATAATCAAGTTTACGAATTTTTGAAACCGCCCACAGACACTCCCACAAACTCAAAAAAACTAAATTTAGGAAAAAATCGAATTTTGAGTTAGAAAGCTGAATTTTTTTATATAATATTATGATCTATGACTCCTAAAACTGCTCGGGATATAAAATTTTCAAAATCCGCCAACAATTAAATAAAACAATTTTATTGAAAAACCAAAATTTGAGCTAGGGAGTTGAAATTTATAATATATACTCTCTAGGGGCCCTTTAAGCTCATGTGTAAATATTTTCAAAATCCGCCTACTGACACGCCCACAATTATTAAAGTTTGAGCTACGGAGCTGAAATTTACGATATATACTCTATAGGGCCCTTTATGCTCATGTGTTATTTTTTTATACCCTATTCTAGGGGTATATTAATTTTGACGCATAGTTTGTAACATACCTTAATATTGCCCGTAGACCCCTAAAAGTTACTATATTTATGATCAGCATCGATAGTAATGTCGATCTAGCCATGTCCGTCCGTCCGTCCGTCCGTCCGTCCGTCCGTCGGCAAAAATTAGGCCTTTAAACTGGACCTAGAGAGCTGAAATTTTAACCATATACTCTCTAGGGTCCCGAAATAATCAAGTTTACGAATTTTTGAAATCCGCCCACAGACACGCCCACAAACTCAAAAAAACAAAATTTTGGAAAAAATCGAATTTTGAGCTAGGAAGCTGAAATTTTTTATATATGATCTATGACTCCTAAAACTGCTCGGGATATAAAATTTTCAAAATCCGCCCACTGCCACGCCCACAAAAAAATAAAACAATTTTATTGAAAAACCAAAATTTGAGCTAGGGAGCTGAAATTTTTAATATATACTCTCTAGGGGCCCTTTAAGCTCATGTATAAATATTTTCAAAATCCGCCCACTGACACGCCCACAAATAAATAAAACAATTTTTTTGAAAATCCAAAGTTTGAGCTAGGGAGCTGAAATTTATAATATATACTCTCTAGGGGCCCTTTAAGCTCATGTATAAATATTTTCAAAATCCGCCCAATGACACGCCCACAAATAAATAAAACAATTTTTTTGAAAATCCAAAGTTTGAGCTAGGGAGCTGAAATTTATAATATATACTCTCTAGGGGCCCTTTATGCTCATGTGTTAATTTTTTTTTAAATCCGCCTACTGACACGCCCACAATTAAATAAAACAATTTTATTGAAACACCCAAGTTTGAGCTAGGGAGCGTTTTTATTGATAAAATCCTTTAAATGTTATATAACAAAATATGTAGAGCGTTCTTAACAATTTAACCATACTTAGACTTTTGTCACGCCCACTTATGAGGGATAGGAATAAGAATAGGGTATCCAACAGTTCGCCCAAGCGGACTGTAGCCCGTCCCTATGTTTTTAAATACGCTTACTGACACGCCCACAATTAAATAAAAAAAATTATTGAAAAACCAAAGTTTGAGCTAGGGAGCGTTTTTTTTACAAAAGCCTCGTTTTTTTTTGATAAAATCCTGTAAATGTTATATAACAAAATATGTAGAGCGTTCTTAACAATTCAACCATACTTAGACTTTTGTCGCGGCCACTTATGAGGGATAGGAATAAGAATAGGGTATCCAACAGTTTGCCCAAGCGGACTGTAGCCCGTCCCTATATTTATTTTTTTTAATTGTTTGTGTTGGGTCGGTTCTGATTATTTTATCTGTGTTTCTGTCTTCTAATAATTTTGTTATTTTGTTTTTACAGTCTTCCTTGTTTATTTATTAACCTTTGTGTTTTTCCGCAATAGTTATCCCGGCTAAATAAGCACATCGTCGCTTGAAAAGCAAACTGACATAAGTCAAAATTTAACGATTTTGAGTTAACTATACAGAACAAATCGCAAAAAAAAATCAATTTTTCTATCAAACCGTCATAACTATAACTCTTAAACTGACAGCATGAGGGCACAAGTATCGTTTTGAATTTAAGGAAATATCTCTGTTGTTTTCCCAGCTAAATGAGTTTTTTTTTCGTTGTGTTACAAATGCTTCTAAAAAAATTATGAAATCGTTTCTTGAAAAGTGACACTTTTCGTGTTGTGTCATTTTATCTTGGAACAAAACTAGTTGATGAACTTCAAAGTTCTTTTGATTAATTTAAGAAGTGTCACTTTACCAATAAGCTAGGTATTATTTTATATATTATGTAATATTATTATATTCGATTTTTTCATTAAAGATCCTATATTTTTTTTATTATAACTTAATACTATTTAAAGTGGGTTGTTTCTACAAAATACGCAAAAAAATACAAAGGGTTTTATTTCAAAACAAAGCGACACTTTTTCACACTTTTTTCTTAAATTAGTAGCAATTTGGATGTAAGTCAATAAGTCAAACATTTTTTTTTTAAAACGGCTTTTTGTAGTAACTTGAACTTTACAACTTGTTTGTAAAATGATTTGAGTTATGAAAAACTTCAAATGTATGAATTTTGACTTATGTCAGCTTGCTTTTCAAGCGACGACATGTGGATAAGCGTTTTTACGCTTGAGTAAAAAAGCACACCTAATGAAACCTGTTGGCGTTTTAAATACTTGGAGTAAAGATTAGGAAATGGCATACAGATCTCAACTTCGAAATACGGCAATTTCTCAACAATGGGTAAAGTAATTTATTTGCTTCAAATAGACACATTAAGATAGAAAGCTACGAGTATTATGACAAATCCAAGACCGTTCATAAGATCTCAATCAATGCTATGCTTCAAACTGAAAATTGGTCTGTGAATTTGCCTAATTCTGGTCACTTTAAGAAAAAAATCTTTGCCGTCTATGCAAGAAATTGAAATAAGAATAACCTCAGGTTTATTTTGCAGTCAAACTTGGATCGGTGTCAAGCACGAATCTTTCATAAAAATATTAATGCATATATAAAACATTATGCATGTTGTGCTTACTTATACGTCATACTCCTATAAAATGCGGCAATACTTTTATTACCCATTACCGGCCTCTGCTTAAATGTATAAAATTAAATTTCAAGATGTTCACTAACTTACCAATTCACAAAAGCAATAAAGACAGATCAATTTTAGCAATCTACAACTGATTCTTTACCCCCTATTATAAAGTATATTAATTTTGACTCATAATATATAACATACCTTCATTTTGTCGGTGGACACCTAAAAGTTACTATATTCGTGATCAGCAACGATACTAATGTTCATCTAGCCATGTCCGTCCGTTCGTCCGTCCGTGGGCAAAAAATAGGCCTTTAAACTAAAGCTATAAAGGTGCTCTCTAGGGGCCCGAAATAATCAAGTGTAAAAACTTTTAAAATCCGCCCACTGACACGCGCACAATTGAAAAAAATCAGTTTTATCGAAAAGTCAAACTTTGAGCTAGGAAGCTGAAATTTATAATATATACTCTCTAGGGTATTGACACCTGTCAATATATGTGAGTAGTTTGATTTTCAATAGCTCCAGTGAAAAATTACGTAAATTCAGAATTTTATAATAATCATTGCTGTAGCCCCAACCAAAGTGTAATTTCATTATATACCAAGTTGCCTTTCATGAATTGCAAGTGAGTTTTAGAGCAATAAGTTATAGGTATATTAGAAAAATTCATAAGCCGGGTTCGCTTGCTAAATGACATAACCCTACAAACACACCACGAATTATACATGAATAAAAGAAAATTGGTTGAGACCTCTCCAGAATAGTTGAATATACAGAAAAGGACACAAAACGGTACGGAAATGTCGGACGAGCTAGTCGGAAGTATGACGAAGCTAAATCTAATTGAAATCCTTAGCGATCTTCTCGATATGAAGTTGAAAGATACAGCCAAAAAATCGGACATTGAAGAAATACAAAAGGCTAACAATCAATTGATGACGCTAAATAATCAGCTAAACACAAAAGTTACTGCACTGGGAAAAAAGTATGAAACACTAGAGGTTCAAATTGAGAAAATGCAGAAGAGAAATACGGCGAAAAATCTTATGATGAGTATTACAAGCGCAACTCAGAATGGCAGTCTTCAAAGATCTGCCTCTTACTGTGAGGATGAAGAGGAAAAAGCTTGTGAAAGTAAAAACCCGTCTTGGCCAACTTGCACCCTCAGTGAAAATGACTGTCAAGGACGACAAACTGTGTGTGGAGAATAAGTTTTTCTGTTGGAGCCCAAATTTGGGCCTGCGATACAAAAATACAAATGGAGCCCCAGTTTTGGGCAAACTTCTAAACATCGATCTTAGTCACGAACAGTGTTTTGATGCCAATCTTCGTAAAACAAAAATAGTCGACCAGCGCCATCTAGAAGTCAAACCAGTACCAATGGGCATTTAACAAGTACATTCACCAATTGCACCAATGCTTTATAGGGTGACACTGCCGTCTGCCAAAATAGTTTAATTAATAGAAATTTAATAAAAATTACAATACTAAGTTATAATATAGCAGCCCTTAATAACAAAACTCTGTACGTAGAATTCTATAATTTAATAAATAGTTACGATATCGTTTTTTTATATGAAACATTTGTTATTAAAGATGAAGATATATTTTATAATAATCGGTTTAGGAACTTTAATTTTGTTTGGATACCTGCGGTAAGACATAATTCGAGAGGCAGAGTAATAGGTGGATGCTATTATGGCTATACAAAATCTTTAAAAGAAATCACTTGTGAATTTAAAACGGAAGAGGATATCACGTGCCTATATATAACAGTGAACAAAACGAAATATGCTATAATACCGTCTTACATAAACTGCAATTATTGGGAAAGGGATTTTGATTCTCTATATAACTGCTTAACAAATATCACTAATGAAAACATAATGGTTATTGGCGACCTAAATGCGAGAATAGGTAAAGAAGAGGGAATAGTAAATAAACTTGCAGGGAAGCAGAGGGCAACGAAAGATGCAACATTGAATACTAGAGGAGTTAAACTATTGGATCTGTGTAACTCTTTTGGTTTGCGTGTAATGAATGGGGTATATGAGTCTGACAAATATGGAGAGTATACGTTTGTAGGTCAGCAAGGATGCTCAGTGTTGGATTACTGCTTGCTCGGAGGTGAATGGAATGCACTGGCCAGTGATCTAGAAGTATTGAGTTTGCCATATTCAGACCATATGCCAATCCAGATAGTGTTTGGGCTCGAAGCGACGGATTCTGAAGAAATACAAGTCCATATCCACTACTCCTCCATATCCACTACTTTTACACTAACTTTTGGTGGGATTCTGCTTTCTAAATTCAGCATATAGTTCCGCGTATATCAGTCAAAAGATTTACAAAAGAAAATATAGTATACATAAGCATTGCATAATCCTCAAAAAAAAAACAATAACCCCAGATTCGGGGTCCGTAAAACAGTATAAAATCAGCAGTTCCTCGAAATATTATATTAAAGCATTCAGATTGCAATTCTTTATTCCTTGAAAAAAACTCTTTATTAATAACGATGAAACTTTTATTCATGTACTTTGAAACATATTAATAAAATTAATAAGAAAACGAAACAAACAGGGTTTAGGGTTATTACCACACTTTTCTCACAGTGAAAACAGTTGTGTTTCACGGCAGTATTGTCAGTTGAAGATCATGGAGATTCAAACAACACTACCGCTTTGCCAGCGGTTCAAGGATCAATTAAGATCACCTAGGTCCAATCAAGTTTGCATTACTTTTACTGACTTACTGCCAGAAATGAATTTGTAATCGGGACGCAACCTCTTTTATACTTAATTTTCAGTTCAAAGTTCACCAACGATCGTTTTACATAGCTATGCAAAACCATTTATACTCTTTCAAAGAATTTCATATAAGTTTAGCAACAAAGTGCTGTCGTCCATTGCTTTTGCTGCTTACTACCATTGTATCATGGTATACAGCCTCTATAGTATTCTCACTACATGTCTACGACGATACGCCACCCGACAACGTGAGGCCAAAATAAATGATGATAGTTTATGCACATTATCATTGTATACAGACTCTATAGTATTCTCACTGCGTGTATATGACGATACGCTACCCGACAACGTGAGGCCAAAACAAATGATGATAATTTATGCACATTATGTGGGTTTATTTTCGTTTTCTTCCAATCTCCTGAATGGGAATATGAGAATGAAGATCATGCAGGTAGCGACTACCGATGGTGGCTGATCATGAGCTGACAACTGATGTCATGAAAATTATGCCCAATTTTTCATAAAATTATGCCCTCCCCAAATAAATTATGCCCATTTTTAAAAAAATTCAAAATAAATTGAAAATGGAATAGGCATTCATTTTTGGTATTTAAAGGGTCTTTCATTAAGGACTTGACAACTCCTTTTTTAAATAAAATGCAAACTACTTGAGATATATCAAAAAACAATTTATTGGCTTGAATTACCCTCAAAAAATTTATGACTGTAATTCGACTTCGTTCCTATGTCTACTATGGGAACATCTGCAGCGGTCGATACCTTGAACCCGATTTTCGATGACTCGGCCGCACATTTCGACCGCTACGGCACTGGCATAGACCAATGATTTAATGTAGACCCATAAAAAAGTATAGAGGCGTTAAATCACACGATCTCGGCAGCCAATAGACGGGTCCGTTTATCGAGATAAAATGTGCAACCGAACTGAGACTTCAATAACTCGATTGTTGCACCCGCTGTGTGGCTTGTGGCACCGTCTTATCTCAAAGAAATAAAGTGCCAACATGTCTCTGTAACGAATACCATTAACCATAACGTGACAGTCATTTCCATCGACGAAAAAAAAAACGGCTTAATGACGCCACACCGGCATACAAACCCCACCAAACAGTGACTTTTTGGGATGAATTACTGTTTCATGAAGCACATGAGGATTCTCACCTGCCCAGAAACACATATTTCGGTAGTAAGTTTTAATTATTTGTAAACGTTGTTCCTTCGTGTACTTTACTATGGTGAAAATGTTGATTTTACTGAATATTTTGACATTGACAATCGGTTTAAGGGTGCGTTCACACCGAAAGCTTGAAGTTGTGCATTTGAGCTGACTCAAATGCATCCATTGCATTTGCTGACCAAGGAGAAATGTCGTCTCCAGGGAGCCAGCGTCGTGGGAATATATTTTAGAATAAGTTAGTTTTAAGTTAGACGTGAGACGGAACGGATTGTAAAATCGTATTGTTGTAATAATCGCGAATAAACCATTTAGTATAAAAAGTATAACAACTGTCTTTTGATCGGGCAGTGGTCGCTCGAAAAATTATTTTTTTATTATCCGCGGAGCAGGACTCTTTAATTTAGACCATTTATTAATATTTAAATAAATAGAAAACTCTAAACATAAACAACATCAAATCACAGATAACAAAATTATTCATAGCCTTTCATTTAATTTTAAGTGAAAATAACATAAAATAGTAGCAAATAAATTATAAGATAAAATAAAATAAACAAAATCACAGAAAAAAGTTCATTTAAAAAAACCTAAGCGACAGAAGTTAAAATATGTACCTATATAGAATCTTGATCTTCATGATAGTCTTTAAAGTCATACCTACATTGTTTGGTTAAAAAAAACCCAAATGGCTTTCATGTAACACTTTCGTGGCAGTCCTCATTATACCCTATTCTAAGGGTATATTAATTTTGACGCATAGTTTGTAACATACCTTAATATTGCCCGTAGACCCCTAAAAGTTACTATATTTATGATCAGCATCGATAGTAATGTCGATCTAGCCATGTCCGTCCGTCCGTCCGTCCGTCCGTCCGTCTGTAGCCAAAAATTAGGCCATTAAACTGGACCTAGAGAGCTGAAATTTTAACCATATACTCTCTAGGGTCCCGAAATAATCAAGTTTACGAATTTTTAAAATCCACCCACAGACACGCCCACAAACTCAAAAAAAACAAATTTTGGAAAAAATCGAATTTTGAGCTAGAAAGCTGAATTTTTTATATATGATCTATGACTACTAAAACTGCTCGGGATAAAAAATTTTCAAAATCCGCCCACTGACACGCCCACAAATAAATAAAATAATTTTTTTATACCCTATTCTAAGGGTATATTAATTTTTGAAAATCGAAAGTTTCAGCTAGGGAGCTGAAATTTATAGTATATACTCTCTAGGGCCCTTTATGCTCATGTGTAAATATTTTCAAAATCCGCCCACTGACACGCCCACAATTAATTTTTTTTTTTTTTTTTAAATTCAAAGTTTGAGCTAGGGAGCTGAAATTTATAATATATACTCTCTAGGGGCCCTTTATTCTCATGTGTTATTTTTTTTTAAATCCGCCTACTGACACGCCCACAATTAAATAAAACAATTTTATTGAAACACCCAAGTTTGAGCTAGGGAGCGTTTTTTTTTTTTTATAAAATCCTTTAAATGTTATATAACAAAATACTCGTATGTAGAGCGTTCTTAACAATTCAACCATACTTAGACTTTTGTCACGCCCGCTTATGAGGGATAGGAATAAGAATAGGGTATCCAACAGTTCGCCCAAGCGGACTGTAGCCCGTCCCTATGTTTTTTAAAAAGCCTTTACCGCTTAAGGTTTCAACATTAAGCGAATTTCTTACTTTTGTCTTGTTTTGATTTATTGCTGATCAACAGTAACTGATCAAAGTGGGAGACAGAACATGCTAGTTACAAACTTTTCTAACTGTGGAAACATTTTGGTTATCACTTTTTTTATGTCTGAATTATGTATTAAGGTTTGAATTACGAATGTTTGATATGAAATAAACGTAAAAAAAATGCTGTAAAATTGTGCCCATTTTAGCATATTTTGAGATTAAGTTACCCAGATGCCCAAGGCATAAAAATTATGCCGAAAAGGCATAATTACGCCACAGTTGGCAGCTCTGGGTTGATGTTTGATGTACCAGTACTATCTCATCGGGTAGATTTATCGTATTTTGTTTGTTGGCTCTGATGGAAGTTTCAGCAGAATATTTTTATTTGGTTTTGCGCAACCAGCTGATTTTTTGTTCTCCTTCATGCTAGTGACTAGGTATATGAGAAATGTGCAAATCAATGCACACAATACAAACAAGACTGTATATAATTGGCAACTATAAGTAACATAGTAGCAAAATAGTCCAGTGTAATAACTACCAGACAATGGACTATACTATAAAAGAATTAGGATTTATATATTATAAAAATATTCATATGCACAACTTATCCTTTCACGAATAAAATTAGACCAATATGAATACAAAAAACAGTTCAACCCTTTCTGATATTCAATAGTCGCAACGTGGATTACAATTAAAACTATGAATATACCGGGACTATACTAATAAAAGTCATACTCAACCTGGAACCGCCAAGAGACACAATAGAACACTCTACAATTGCTGGATCTTAGCTAAAAGCTCTAGCGCAACCTCCATTAAGCAAAAAAAACCAACAAGTGACCTTCCTCAATGCTTCATTGAAAAGGTACATGGACTTTAAAATATATACCAACAATTTCACATGTTGATTAAAGATAAATAAACTTGCGCAATACTCCTATAAAATATGTCGTTCATCCAATTTACCAATCTATCTATCCATATAAATATTCATCGTATAGATACCTATTGACCAAGAAGTGGTGGTGCGGCATGGCACAATACTAACACAAAATAAATTAAGTCTTTGATTGAGAAATTAGATCGAATATTTCTAAATCAATTACAAAAAAAAATTATGGAAATCGTACCTTTTTCGACAAGATATAGCCAAAAGAGTGAGAGTCTAAAATGCGGAATCGCCTCTTCCTTCATACATTCTACTCGCAGACGAAGAAGCCAGATTTCTCTCAAACATACATGTCAAAATACTTATATAAATAAAATTGATATTTTATCAGTAGGTTCAAGCAACAAAATAAGCGACAATTGTTATGTAAATTGCCGGAGCTAGGAAAAAAATTCTGAGAAGTAGTTTCATCTCATACAGATCAAGTAAACAGACTGACAAGAATGATGACCAACTGCATATACAAATTAAGAAATTGGAAAATATATTTAAATCAAAAATATGCTGTCTAGTTCCCTATTCCTAACCCATGCCAACTTGAGTGGGGTAAAGTACATACCTTTGCCTTTGCCTTATAGATACACAAGAACACACACACGCAATCAATATCGTTGCGCATTATGATTTCTTTGTGTTGCCAAGATCCCGCTATGACCGCATTCATTGAAAAAAAGTTGTTGCGACTATTGGATCGAAAATAATAAGTGAACATATTTCTCCAAAACTACAGAGCAACAAACAAACTCCGAAAAAATAGAACATCAAACTTCATACGAATGTTTCTTTTCATTTATTAACACATTAGCACAAATAATTATAAACAGATGTCTCACGTATATACTCAGCTCATTTAAGTGAAATAGCAATTTAAATAATTGTAAATCTTTCCTGCGAAATTCAGATCCCAAAAGTGAAAACCGCATGCGAATCCGATCATTACTTTTCGATATTAGCGAAAAACAACAGACGCTTTTTGGGATCTTTTTATTGTATCGATTGATGAAAAAGTAAGTATACGCCACCGCAGAGAAGATTTCTGAGAATATTTTTGATTGAAATAATAAATCCACAAGTTGCTCGTGTACAATAAGAAAAGATTTTACACGCACAAAGTTTTGCTATAAAATTCCAAACTTTCATTAAATTAACCAGAAAATATCAGAAAATTGAAAAATACTCTCTTTATAATCGAACAAACGTTGAACCAGAACAATTCTTGATAAAAAATAGCGGATGTGGAACAGGTAACTTTTACAAAAACATGTATACTGGTAGGGGAATATAATAATATGCATATGTAAAAAAATTTGCATAAGGGCCGAACACAAATACGTCTCCACACTTGTCACGAGATTATGCTTCATTTAGTCGTTTGACATGTATTCCGTATGGGGCGCCGCATATCGATTGAATTTTTATTGAAATATTAAATAAAATGATTCTATTGAAATATAGGTTGTTTACATAATAGCTGTCTTCCCACAGCTTTCCTTTCCAAGGACTTTATAATATTTTCTTTATAATATATATCACATATGAACTGCTTTGTATTTAAGTATAAATCGTATCAGCAGCCTGATGTTTTAAACATTTTCGCTTGACAAATTTAACTCCAAAAAATTATCCGAGAATTGTTCTCTATATAGTCATCTAATACAAATTGCCTACATACTTAAATCAACTGAATGTTTGTCGTCATTTGAATGCATGAACGAGGTTAGTTCGATTTGTGTGTTCCTTTTTGAATGTGAATTTCAGAAAAAATGTTCTCTTCTTTTGCTGTCAACCTCAGTGCTATCCTTCGAAAAACTTGATACCGGCAGTTAGACATAAACAAGTTTCGTGACTCATGTATAATAATAAGCTTTTCTGGCACAGTACCAAAATTGACACAACTTCTTAAATATTTGAATCTTTTATCAGATTTTAATGAGCGAAATTAATTTTAAATAAGCGTAAGTTGAAAAAAAAATCAAAATTAACTGCGAAGACTACTAATGAATTTATAAATGAATTGTCCAACTCTTAACTCAAATTATCTGAAGAGATATAAACAAAGTGTCGAAATGTTAGCTCTATCGTCGAAAATTTACGTTGACAACCGCATAAACTGTTCTGTTACTGCAGACAAAGTAAGTTTTGAAATGTACATTAAGTAACATTATTCCGTATATGACAAAATTTCCAAGTCTGTGCAAATTCTAAATCAAATTGTTGCATAGAGGAAACAAAACATATTATAAAATTTGGTTATTCGTATTATTAAAGCTCCAATAAAAACTTAAATGTCTTTAATAAAACAATTAAGATAAATATTGTAAGAAGATTTCTGTTCCCCTCAATTAGTTCTGTCAACTCCGAATTGATTATAAAATATTAAAATCCTTTACAGCTTTCTTTTTTTCTTCCATTTCAACAAAAAAAAATATACATTCAAACTTTTTCTCTTCACTGCACGAGAAGAATTCAATTCCAGATACGTGTGGTAGAAATATCTTTTGGATAAAACTGGAAAAAAAGTCTGCGACGGAAGCTCAGATCGCAATGTCAGTTGAATGAATGAAAAATTGCAAGATATCGTGGCGTCGTTTCCCAGTGTGTGGAAATCGTGCTACTTCTGATGCATATGTAATGAAACCGAAAGCATTTATTCCCTTTTCTATTCAAATCGACGTGTATTTCACTTAGAAGTTTTCGTAGAAAGGAAACCATCTAATCGATGGCAGTGTGATTTATTACCGCTAATACTTTTGTGTTTTTCATACAAATCCATTGAATGGGATATCTTACTTTCTGCTTCTTGACAAAATGCAGATCGAGACTAAAATGTAAATTGGTGTGCAAGTAATACGTATTTGAATCAAGGAATTATATATATTTAATGTTATCCCTTGGCCGGAAGTATGCTCACTTGCTCTAATATGAATTCAACTTTTGAATACGCGTTACATCCTTTATAATCTTTGGTTGAACAATAATTAAGCTGAAACAAAAGACAAATTATCATAGAAATAGTGTATATGAGAGATTAAAAATATGTTCCCAGTTTCTTGAAAGCATCCCGTTCGTACAACAAATACGTTCACTTTTCCCAGTGGTTTCCTTATACTGATTCTATTTAATAAGAGCCTTTAATTAAATATAGAGCCTATAACTAAATAAAATATCGATTTATTAAAGCACTAATGAGGAGAAAGCCTATGTCTTGCCGTCTTTTTGAATTAATATTCACGTTTCTATGGCATCAGGCACGCAGTCATAAAAACTCTACGAGGTTCTTTATACCCTATTCTAAGGGTATATTAATTTTGACGCATAGTTTGTAACATACCTTAATATTGCCCGTAGACCCCTAAAAGTTACTATATTTATGATCAGCATCGATAGTAATGTCGATCTAGCCATGTCCGTCCGTCCGTCCGTCCGTCCGTCTGTAGCCAAAAATTAGGCCTTTAAACTGGACCTAGAGAGCAGAAATTTTAACCATATACTCTCTAGGGTCCCGAAATAATCAAGTTTACGAATTTTTGAAATCCGCCCACAAACACGCCCACAAAATCAAAAAAATCAAATTTTGGAAAAAATCGAATTTTGAGCTAGAAAGCTGAAATTTTTTATATATGATATATGACTCCTAAAACTGCTCGGGATACAAAATTTTCAAAATCCGCCCACTGACACGCCCACAAATAAATAAAATATTTTTTTTATACCCTATTCTAAGGGTATATTAATTTTTGAAAATCCAAAGTTTCAGCTAGGTAGCTGAAATTTATAGTATATACTCTCTATGGGCCCTTTATGCTTATGTGTAAATATTTTCAAAATACGCCCACTGACACGCCCACAATTAATTTTTTATTTTTTTGAAAGTTCAAAGTTTGAGCTAGGGAGCTGAAATTTATAATATATACTCTCTAGGGGCCCTTTATTCTCATGTGTTAATTTTTTTTAAATCCGCCTACTGACACGCCCACAATTAAATAAAACAATTTTATTGAAACACCCAAGTTTGAGCTAGGGAGCGTTTTTTTTTGATAAAATCCTTTAAATGTTATATAACAAAATATGTAGAGCGTTCTTAACAATTCAACCATACTTAGACTTTTGTCACGCCCACTTATGAGGGATAGGAATAAGAATAGGGTATCCAACAGTTCGCCCAAGCGGACTGTAGCCCGTCCCTATGTTTTTATACTTGGTGGCTGAATGCTGATGATTCTCTTTTTTTGAAATAACAAATTTTATAACGATAATATTGGTACACAGCCAAAAAATAGTTATTTTGAAATACGTCTTATATTTTTGTTAAAAATGGAGACTTACCCTATGTATATAAATAAGGGAATGAGTAAACTTTTTTTATTATCCAAATTCAATGTACACAGACCCACACATAAGAAACAAAACTGATTCACTTATGAGTTTGGTAATTGGTGCTTGTCAGATTAATCGAGAAAGAGACCTGGTAATGTTCGTGCAGCTCAGCCTAATGAAAACAATGCAGCAGTAAGTGAGAAAGTTGACTAGAATCCTTTCACCTCGGTTGGCTATCGTTTTCAGCAAATTAGACTTTCACGAAGAATTTTGCAGCGCATTTTGGCTGTTGCATGCTGACAAGATTCAGTTGACACAACGTTTGAAGCCAGTACGTAACAAACGTTCGCAGAAAGGATGTTACAGCAACAACAAGTGAATTGGGATTTTTCAGAGAAAATCATCTTCTCCGATAAGGCGTATTTCAAGCTCAATGGCTATGTCAACAAGCACAATTACCTCATTGTTATAGCTGAGAATCCAAGAGTGATCCATAATGTCCCATGCATCCTGTACGAGCCACTGTTTCGAACGGAGTTGGGCTTGTGAAGTGATAGCGCCGTTCTTAATCGAGAATACGGCTGGATGACCGCATTCATCGTTACCCTAGGTAGGTATGTAGGATTTTACACAATTAGCACAAAGACGCCGGTTTGATGCCACCACTCAGGTGTCAATTTGAATTTCAAATCCAGCCTTTGGAATTGAGAAACCCGATAATATAGCAGAATTTAATATTGCTCAATTCTGATAGGTCGTCGAAGAATGTTTTGTCGAGCTTGCGATGTCCAGCTCTAGCTAGGGCCGGACATTCGCAGAGGAGGTGGTGAAGGGCCTCATTTTCCACCAGATCCTTGCAGCTGCAGCAGTGTGGGTTGAATGGGATGCCAAACCTTGCAGCGTGAGTACCGACAGGCCAGTGTCCAGTGCTGAGCGCCACAATTCTGGCAATATCATGTCGGGTTCTATTCGTTAGATCGTGTGTTCTTTTAGCATCGAAGAAGGGCCACATTTTCCTGGATATGACACAGCTATTTAGGCCGCTATATCTGGAATTCGCCCGTCCAAGAAAGTACTGGGATATTTTACCCTTGGCAACTCCAATGGGAGGAGAGACTGTCTCTGCAAGAAACTATCAAGGGTAGAGCCGTGTCTTGCCAGCGCGTCGGCCCTTTTATTTCCCTCTATGCCATTATGGCCGGGAACTCAGAGGAGAGTTATGTTGAAGTGGCCGTTTAGATAAGTGATTTCATTTTTACACTGTGCGACTAATTTGGATCATATGGAGTGTGAGCCGAGAGCTTTAATAGCTGGGATACGCTACAGGACTCCGAGAGTCGGAATGATTTGGAACTCAGTTCCGCTGAGAAGATACCCGCGCCGACTCCGCGTTCCATCTTTGAACCGTCGGTATATATGGCTACCTGGTGGTTCGATGGGAACGCTTCATTTTTCCGTTCCGTTGTGGATTTGAAATAGACTTGAGCGGCTTTGTTGAGGTTGTGTTTGGCCGTTGTGTAGTCATTGGCAGTCGCGCGAGGTTCCCGGGCAGCAAGCCAAGCACCTTACTATGACCGTACTGTTTATATGACCGGAACCCAGATTCCCTGAGCCTTACTGCGCAGGAAGATGCAGTAGATCTGACGTGAAGATCGAGAGAGATGAGGTTTAGAAGTACACGAAGGGCGTCGGTCGGACAGCCGACCTCTGGATTCGATTGAGTTTAGTGATGTTGTAGGCTTTACTTAGGGCGGGCTACCACACTAGTGACCCGTAGGTGGGGATTGACGTATAACGGCAGTGAACATCCACAGCATCATCCTAGGCCGGAGTCCCCACCTTTTGCCAAAAGTTCTGCTACAGGCGTAGAAAGCGACACTTGCTTTGCGTACCCTGTGTTCCATGTTTGCTTCCAGCTCAGCTTTGCATCTCGGAAGATAAAGCGAGTGTTTCATTATTGAGTTTAGGGAGGTTGAAATTCGGTATCTTGTACTTGGTGGTAAACAGCATGAGTTCAGTTTTACTCGGATTCACGCTGAGCCCTCTCAGTGATCTCACTTATTACTGAGGGAAACATCTCTGATACCAGAATAACCACGTCGTCTGCGTATGAGACCGTTTTGATTCCTATTCTGTTGAGATCTGTCAGAAATTTGTTATCGACCAGGAGCCATAGTATAGGCGAAATAATTTGGGACGTTCCTCTACCGATGTGAGAGATTCTTGAATAGGTTCAGTAAGGACGTTGTTGAAGGCATCTTTAATGTCGAAGAAGGTTGCCAGCGTGTAATGTTTGTATTGGATAGATCTCTCGATCGTCTGCACTACTCCGTGGTTTGCCGTTGCGGTAGGCATTTTGAGACTTCGAGAGTGATGTGTTTCCTAGATTGTCTCGGATATATCTGTCCAAGATGCGTTTGAGAGAATTGAGCCTAAGTGAGCTTCGATAAATCACCGATAACCATGCTATAACCTTCTCCAAGTTCTTTTGGAGCATTATCGGTAAAATCCTGTCCAGCCCTAGTGACTTTTAAGGGGAGAAGCTGTCTAAAGCCCATTTGTTTTTTTTTTTCGTCTGTGATGATTAACTTAGTGTCACTCCATGGTATAGGTTGCATTATGTGAAGAGTTTGCTTATCCTTGCAACAGTCTTTACATCCAGGGAGGTGGGTGTTCACAAGGAGTTCCAGGAATTCTTCCGTGGACTCCGCCCATACACGATCATTATGCTTGATGAATGACTGGTTGGAGTGTTGTGTGGACAGGATTTTGCTAAGCCTAGCAGCATTCTTTAGGGTTTTAGTAGACTGCCAGTACTCTGCCCAGGCCTGAGACTTAGCTTTGCTTATAGCCTTTTCATATAGCTCAAGACAGCCTTTGTAGGGTTTGTAAAAACTGTGTGCATGGCCGATTTTAAAGATCTCTCTGGCCATTTTGCTTTGGTCAGAGAGATCTTCGTTCCACCAGGGTTGTCACGGGAATGTTTTTTTTTTTTTTTTGCCTTTGGAGGCAAATATTTTCACCACGCTGTTTAACAATGCGCTGAATAATGCACATTATCCGGCGCATTGGAAGGTAGCTGTGGTACACCCTATCCCGAAAAAATGTAAAGATAGGACGAACCCTGCCAATCTCCGGTCAATTAGCTTACTTCCGAATATTAGCAAGGTCTTTGAAAAGGTTGTCAATAGAGCCCTGTTAAAGTGGGTCGAGGACAATAACATAATCCCGGACAACCAGTTTGGTTTCAGGGCGAGGCATGACACTATTCATGCCGCGTCGAAACTGGTTTCCGACATTCAGTGGAATAAAAGCAAGAACCAATGCACGGGTGCCTGTCTGGTTGATTTTGAGAAGGCTTTCGACACCGTATGGTTAGAGGGACTTTTCTACAAGTTGACCAGGCGCGGGATGCACAAACCTTTGCTATATGTAATTTATAATATGCTTATGGGAAAGAAGTTCGTTGTCAAATGTGGCAACGTGACTTCGAGCAGAGTCTTTCAAATTAAAAACGGTTTACAGCAGGGGGCGGTCAATTCTCCGATCCTGTTTAACATTTACACGAGTGATCTGGTGGGTTCACTCAGACATGCTATAGCGTATGCCGACGATTTGGTGGCATACAGATCAGGTTCTAAAATCGAGGTCATTAATATCCTTTTGCAGCGTGACTTCGATCAAATTAAGCGATATTGCGACGACTGGAAGTTGAAAATCAACTTTCAGAAGACGGAAACAATCTTGTTCAGAACTCCATTGGCTGGGGCCTCTAGGGATACCAAAAAAAACTGGAAGAAATTGGCCATTATTGGACAGGATGGGCAGCCATTGGCGGTGAGAAGCGTAGTTAGATATCTAGGTATCTGGCTTGACCAGTATCTATATTTCGATAGACATATAGTTGATTGTCTTGCTGGGGCCAAGAGGGCTTATGCTCTGACAAGGAGACTGTTTCATAGCAGTCAACTTGACTCCAGAGTGAAGGTCATTTGCTACGTGGCCCTTATAAGGCCGATCATCGCTTATGGTTGTCCATTGTGGTTTAATATAGCGCCTAGCTATATGGAAAAGATTCGGGTTTTGGAGAGACAATGTCTTAGGACCTGTCTCCGGTTGTTCCGAACGCCTGAATCCAACTATATAAAATACTATCCCAACAAGGTCCTATACGATGGGGCTCAGTTGAATAGGATTGACAATTTCCTCATTAAGGTCACTCGAAGGCACGTTGCAAGGGCGATGGCCAGCGACAATAGTCTGATCTTTGGGGCTTACTACCCCAATGAAATGTACATAGAGAGTACGCTCCGGTCTGGCTTTATCCCGCCAGAGGCATTTATCCATATTGATGCAAAAGGGCTGGTACAGACGAGGGATGGTATCCCGGTATTATACCACCGCTACCGCAGTGCGAGAGATAAGCGGCTCATCCGCGGCGAGGACGTCGCCAATGCTCATGAGCTCCTCCGTTTTAGTACCGCAATAGCGGAGAGGGATAAATTCGATACAGAAAAGCATTTTGCCGAATTTTGGTGGCTTTTTGAGGGTGGAGGGTTCAACATGCCCTCCCAAGACGGTGCGTTACTCTAGGTAACTTCCTCTTAGCTTATAAGTTAGATTAAGTCAGCTAGGGCGTTTTTGGGAGAGGCCGGGCTCGAAAACGTGTGGTGGTGCTTCCGGGAGTTGACTGACGCTGTAAGGCTTCAGTCGGCTCACGGCGGCGCGTGTGCACGTTGACGACTGCCAGGCGCTCGGAAAGCAATTGGGATTTTGACCACTTGTTGCGCAAGGCAACGAGTACTCAGAATCCTAATTATAGTTAGAATACGTTAAGTAGTTTAAGTAAGTAGAATAGGTAGTTTGTAATTTGTTTTATATAAAATCTCAATAATGATACCGAGTTTTAGTAAATTTTCTCGAGGAATATATATATGTAAGATTAGTTCGTAAAATAGTTCGTAGGCCGAAAGGCAATAATTCTAAGATATAGTTAAGTTTAGAGCGTTCGCATAAGGACCAATAAATAAGAATAAGTATCCTGTTAATTTTAAGTTAGGTTTAATCATTTTTGTCTAGTATGTAAGTAGATATTTATCAATGAATAAAAAAATGAATTTCAAAGTAAAAGGAAATGTTTTTTTTGCTGTATTTTACACGAGACCTTAAGGACTTTTCCCATGGCTTTTTCCAAGGTCCTTACTCTCGCGTCCAGTACTTCTACCGAATTTATATCCGAGTCTATGATCCGATTGAATTTTTTCCATTCCATTCGTTTCGGATTTCTATATGGAGCTGGAGAATCTACCCTTAGATTCACGTTGAAGAGTATCCATCTGTGATCGGCAATCAATTTCAGTTTGGATACCCTCCAGCTGTCAACCATATAGTTGTTGTTATTTGTGATTAACGTAATATTAAGAACCTCCTCCTAGCCGGGAAAAGTTTCCGAACTGAACTCGGCAATATAAAGGTATTAGTGCTGCCCACATTACAAATATTTGAGGAAACAAGAAATTCGAAAAGAGACTCACCCCTTTCGTTTCGAGGATAAGGGGTACTATGGCTAGTACCCCGATCGGTCGAGTGACTTACTGTGGTTTCTTGGCTGGAAGCCAACAGATCGTCCTCTGATGAGGTGCCAAGGCTAGGCGATCTCCTTTTATTTTGTTATTTTCCTGTTTTTTATACCCTATTCTAAGGGTATATTAATTTTGACGCATAGTTTGTAACATACCTTAATATTGCCCGTATACCCCTAAAAGTTACTATATTTATGATCAGCATCGATAGTAATGTCGATCTAGCCATGTCCGTCCGTCCGTCCGTATGTCCGTCAGTCCGTCCGTCCGTCCGCCCGTCCGTCGGTCTGTCGGCAAAAATTAGGCCTTTAATCTGGACCTAGAGAGCTGAAATTTTAACCATATACTCTCTAGGGTCCCGAAATAATCAAGTTTACGAATTTTTGAAACACGCCCACAAACTCAAAAAAACAAAATTTTGGAAAAAATCGAATTTTGAGCTAGAAAGCCGAAATTTTTATTTAAGATCTATGACTCCTAAAACTGCTCGGGGTATAAAATTTTCAAAATCCGCCCACTGACACGCCCACAAAAAAATAAAACAATTTTATTGAAAAACCAAAATTTGAGCTAGGGAGCTGAAATTTATAATATATACTGTCTAGGGTCCCTTTAAGCACATGTGTAAATATTTTCAAAATCCGCCTACTAACACGCCCACAATTTAAAAAAAACTTTTTTTTTGAAAATCCAAAGTTTGAGCTAGGGAGCTGAAATTTATAATATATACTCTCTAGGGGGCCCTTTATGCTCATGTGTAAATATTTTCAAAATCCGCCTACTGACACGACCACAATTTACAAAAAAAACTTTTTTTGAAAATCCAAAGTTTGAGCTAGGGAGATGAAATTTATAATATATACTCTTTAGGGGCCCTTTATTCTCATGTGTTAATTTTTTTTAATTCCGCCTGCTGGCACGCTCACAATTAAATTAAATAATTTTATTGAAAAACCAAAGCTGAGCTAGGGAACGTTTTTTTTTTACAAAAGCTTCGTTTTTGTGTGATAAAATCATTTAAATGTTATATAACAGAATATGTACAGCGTTCTTAACAATTCAACCATACTTAGACTTTTGTCACGCCCACTTATGAGGGATAGGAATAAGAATAGGGTATCCAACAGTTCGCCCAAGCGGACTGTAGCCCGCCCCTATATTTTTTTTTTTTTTTGTGTACGTTTTCTTCTGTGTTTTTTGTTTCGTTAATTTTTATATTTTGGTCCCACGAGTATGTCCGCAAGGGTTGGTCTCCCGGCATAGCAGAATTACCGGGATAAGGCACTTCAATACAACCGGCTTTGCCTGGGCACCGGAGGGGACCGTAATCGACCAGTTCTCTTTAACCACTATCTGACCATGCAGCCCTCGGCACGGGTACCTCGGCAACTTGGCTTAAAAGTGGGATTTAGCTAGGGTTTACTCCCTACGAACACACTGACCCAGAGTTGGTTTTGGTCCTTGATGGGTTTTACAGTGGAATTTTTTGGCGTCTTCACTGCTATGACCTCATTACCCCGAATGACGAATCAATATGGAACTTGCATTGCATCGTACTGGAGAATTCACTTATCTTCCACCCAAGGGACGCGCCTTGTAGCGGACCTACCCCCTCAGGCATCGTTACCCTAAGATATTAAACAAATTCTTCTGGCCTCAAATTGCTAAAATGGATGGCGGCGATGTTAATAAGCAAACAAAATCACCAAATTTCTTTGGACTTTTCACCCAACAACCCAAGAACCCTAACTGAGAGAGAAAATTCGTCGCACCATATTGATGAAATTTAGCCGGCACTATGCCAAAATGTCATTGAAACCTTTCGTCAAAACAACCAACGTTCGCCAACTGTCACGGAGCTGCAAATTATCGGATGTTGTGTTCCATACATAACATCTGTGCCTGCACTCTTTATTAGACTAAAATCGTCAGAACTTTTCAAATAAACCCTGCTTTTTTTTCAAATTTCAAACACGTGGTCTTAATGGGACACGATTCATAAAATTAAAAAAGTTAATGAAAATTTACAGAAACAAAACGCAATGTGTTGCATATGCCTATTTTATTTTCGAAATAATTCGCAATTTATAAAAATGGATTTACGGTCAGGATTTAATAAACCAAATTTCCCTGATTTTATCACATCCCTCTGAGGCCAATCAAATGCTGATGTTGTTGTATTTGTCTGATGCAGGAGTTTTGAGGCCTACTTAAGCTCCTCTTATTGACTTTTGTTTGATCTTACACCGATGATCTCCAGCTGTATAAACACACGGATTTTCATTCACAGTTGCGTTACAGTTTCAATATGTCAAATGTGTTTGTTAAAACTGCACAAATCCGATTTACGATGATCACTATTTTTTAGGCTCTGCAGTGATGTTCTTACCCCGTCCCCGAAGGGGTTAGCTAATAGCTAATTCTGGAATTCGGGCAAACTACGATAAATTATATTTATCTTTTTATTCCACCATATTCTAATGTAAAAACTTAGAATTCATTGAATTGTTAAAAATAAAGTAGGCATTATCCTCTAAAATTCATTCCAGCATACATCACTGTTGCAACTGCAACAAACATGCCAATCAAGGAGCAGTTTTCCCGTCGGCATTTCATCAAAACAAAAGGCCCAACGCCAAACATGAAAAATAGCTAAAATTGGGCTAGCAGAAATTTGGGAGTAATTGTGGGCGCGCAGAAGACCAGCAGTCAACACAACAAAATTGCAGTGGTCAATACCTATAGCAAACCTGCATGCAAAGAAAGTTTGTTTTGGTCAATTAAGCTCCTCAGCCTAAGCGGCGCTCAGAACATAACTTAGATATGAACGTGTATGTATGCATTGATGAGTTTGGACCAGCTGATGTGTGGGTCATAGCTGCGAAGCGGTGAACATTTTTTGTATGCATTTATGATTTCGGACCAGCTGATGTATGGGTCATAGCTGCGAAGCGGTGAACGTTTTTTTCATGTCACAGCTAGAGTATAGAGGATCTGGACTGGGGTTATTGACCGGATTTAGACTGGCTTTCAGAATGCAACTGGACCAGGAAGGTTTCTTTATGGCGAAAGATGAAAGTTGTTCGCATTCCCAGTAAATCGATGATCGTGGCAGTATCGACTGATAGAAGAATAATAAACGTTCAAAGTTTTCAACCGAAACCGAATGTCTTTTCTTTTTTTTATATTGACTCAGTTGCACCATTAGTTATTGGTGATTGTTTTTTCTTGGGTGTTAGATTCGTAAGTTTAATCGGCACTGGAACAGTCAGTTCGAACATTTTTTTTGCTAGTATCCGTGCGATACATAATGATCCTTCGAGCCGGATTTAATATCTAGATAGTTTTCGAAAAAAATATTACGCTAAAAAGACATATTACGTACTCAAAAATAGAACATAGTACGTGTAAGTCATTTATTTTAACTCGACTTTCGTGTGCGTCGGAGTTCGTTAAATAAAGTCGGTACAGTGCGATCGTATTCCTGTGGATCTGGAGAAGCTGGTGCAGTCACGGAGCGGGTGGATCTTGAGGAGCTAGAGCAGTAACGGAGCAACGCATTTCATCAAGTGTGTGGCATTTTATTTCTTTAATTAAATTAAAATTAATTTACCGATCCTTGCTGATCTAAAAAAGTATTTATTGTGTGTTGGGGTTCTTCTGCTTTTTATTAATTGTTTGGTATCGTTTGTCATTTCTCACGATGAGCAAAAACAAGATTTCTAGTCTAATTGATTCAATCCAAATTATTTGGCAAGAACTAGACGCCGGCGCCGATTAGAAGGCGTATTTGAATCTTGACAAGTTGAATAAATCGGTGCACATGTTTGAAGCGCGGTTAAGTAATTTGGAATCATCGTTTGAAGAAGCCAGGGCAATACATCAAAAGATAATTGCAGCCCCTAGTGAAGACGCTAAGACTACATACATGGGGGAAATGACGTTCCATAAATTAAAGGAACTTTACTACAGGTACTCTTCCACGTTAAAGGAGCTGTTGCATGTCGACAATACAACGCAAGGTGGTCTTAATAATTCGCTATAAGGATCAAAGGCCCCCTACCCTGAATTTAAGCTTCCTCCCATTAAAATTCCCCACATTTGCTGGGTCCTTTCAGATGTGGCCGGACTTCAAAGGTCTATTTGAAAGTTTAATTAAGTCGAATCCTTCAATTTCAAATGTTCAAAAGCTACATACGGCCATCACTGACGCTAGTTTTGATTCAGCGTGGGCGACGTTGGTCAAAGATACCAAAACCTGCGATTGTTAAAAGACAATCAATTTCAATTAGTCTTCAATCAACCGAAGCTGTCTCAGGAATCATCTGAAGAGATCAAAGCACTGCTAGATACCACAAACGAAGCCAAGCAATCATTGGAAAATCTCGGGGTTTCCGTCGAAGCATGGGAAGATGTGCTGATTTTTCATACAGTGCAAAAACTCCCACTCA
The DNA here is from genome assembly GCA_949715645.1 of Portevinia maculata. Classification (NCBI taxonomy): domain Eukaryota; kingdom Metazoa; phylum Arthropoda; class Insecta; order Diptera; family Syrphidae; genus Portevinia; species Portevinia maculata. The sequence goes on from OX454525.1 coordinate 39,631,986, forward strand.
CAACTCGCGGCATTTGGGAATCACAGATATCCTCTTATGCGGATTATCCAGCGTATTCAGTACTTGAGGAGTTTTTGTAATGAGGGCAAGAACTCTCGAAATAATGGGACAATCTGTTCCAACTAGCATTCAGTCGAAATCAAAAAGAGCCACAGCGCGATCACACAACTCGACAATTTCAACATGCTTAATGTGTCAGGGTTCCCATGCAATTCGCAATTGTTTCAAATTTAAGGCACTAAACCCTTTGAAAAGACAGGAACTCGTCAAGAAACATAAGTTGTGTTTCAACTGTCTCTCAAATGCACATGCCATTGCATCGTGCACAAGCACTTTTACTTGTTTCAAATGCAAGCAAAGGCATCATTCGTTGCTGCATCTTCCTGAAGGGGCTAACGCAATGCATGCAAATGACCTACGGTCAACAGTGGCGACCAAGCCACCAATTCAACAACTCTTCTTATCAACGGAAAATTCGAGGGCTGAAACTTCAGAGCAACCAACCTGCTCCACCAGCATGGCGTCAGCTCACAACGCGTACATTGGCGAAACCAAAAAACCACAAAGTGTTCTTCTGGCAACTGCGCTTATCAAGGTTTTCACAACCACTGGCCAAGCAGTGCTGCTGCGTGCACTCCTGGATCCTGGATCGGAGACTTCCTTAATCTCTGAGTCTTCCGCTCAACTATTAAAGCTTAAAAAAGAAAAGCGCAGGGTAAATATTTTAGGAGTTGGAGGAACCACCACAGGCTGTTCGAAGCACAATTTTCATTCATTATAGGCTCCAACACAAACAAGCAGTTTAAACTGCAGCTAACTGCGTTACTCCTACCCAAGATCACAGCGGAGTTGCCGATAAGAAATATTCAGTGCAACAACTGGAATCACATCCGGCATCTTGAGCTTGCTGATCCTGATTTCAATAACCGAAGCAAAATCGATGTCCTACTTGGCGCGGACGTATATCCATTGATTATTCTGGACGGAATCGTAAAGGGAGCTCCAGGCTCACCTATGGCTCAAAGAACGGAGCTAGGATGGGTACTGTCTGGCTGTGTTTCTTCGACAACTCAATCAATAATATCCTTCCACATGACAACCGAAAGAAGCGATGTCGATAACATGATTTTAAAATTTTGGTAGCTCGAGGAAGTCGGCAAGAAAAACATACGATCGCCTGAAGATGAACAATGCGAAATGCACTTTGCTCGAACTCATCAACGCCAGGCAAATGGTAAATATGTGGTTGAACTTCCATTCAAGGAATGAGTACGACCTGTATTGGGAATGTCATACAACTCAGCGATGGTAAGGTATCTTCAACTTTAGAGACGGTTTCATTCCAACACGTTGTTCCATCAGGAATATAAAAATGTCTTAAGAGAATATGTACATAGAATTGGAACATATGACGGAAGCTGACGCCGAATCGCTAAGGGCTCACTATTTCATGCCCCATCACGCAGTGATAAAGGAGTCCAGCTCCACCACTAAGCTGCGAATTGTCTTCGAAGCGTCCTGCAAATGTTCTGATGGTACTTCACTTAACGACCATCTCCTCACTGGTCCAAGACTACAAGACGACATTTTTGATCATATTACTAGATTCAGAAAACATAAAATTGCATTTGTTGCTGATATCAACAAAATGTACAGGCAGATTTGGGTATCTCAAGAAGACTCAGTTTATTAGCTTATTTTGTGGAGAAACCAAGAGGATGAGGAGATTATGGTGTATCGGCTGAATACCGTCACCTTTGGCACGGCTGCGGCACCGTATCTGGCGGTTCGCACTCTGCAGCAACTAGCTGCTGACGAAAGAGACGATTTTCCGTTGGCATCAAAAATAGCCAAGGAAAACTTCTATGTTGATGACGTCATTCATGGGGCAGACTCACTGAATGAAGCTCTAGAAATGCAGCATCAACTAATCACCATGCTCAAAAACGGAGGCTTTCCATTGGGGAAATGGGCGAGCAATTGCGATGAACTATTAGAAGCTGTTCCAGAAGAAGATAGGGAGATCAGGGTACCGCTGTCATTCGAAGAAGGCTCGACTATAAAAACCTTAGGAATCCAGTGGCATCCAGGACGTGACACATTCTCCTTCAAATTAGCTCTGCCAGAACAAAAACGAACCACAAAAAGGACAATTCTTTCGGACATTGCCCGATTATACGATCCAATGGGATGGATATCTCCATGCGTTATTCTTGGTAAGATTCTCATGCAAGACATATGGAAGGAGCACAAATCATGGGATAGCGAACTACCAATATCAATCATCACGGCATGGCATTACTTTAAGGCTGAACTCAGCGCACTCAATGGCATCGAGATACCACGCTGGATACATGCTACAAAGGGATCCAGAATTGAGATACACGGGTTTTGCGATGCATCCGAAAAGGCGTATGCTGCAGTCGTATATGTTCGTGCCATTGACGCAGAGGGACCAGTTACCAATTTACTGCTATCAAAAACCAGGGTAGCACCTCTCAAAACCAAATCACTGGCACGGTTACAGCTGTGCGGAGCGGTGTTGTTATCACATTTATTGGTTCATACCATCTGGGTACCCCATAACAAATATCTTTCAGCTCTGCATCCATGTCAACTCATTTGAGACCAACGTGCTGCTTTTTAAGTTTGCATCCATTCAGCGATTAGTACGAACTACAGCCTATTGGGTTCGGTTCATAAACAACGCCCGGAGGAGAACAACAACGTTAAATCATCCAATCGTTAAAAATTGCCTTTTACCGATGGCAACATAGAAATTGTTTACCCCAAGCGCACGCACACACACACGCTTAAACAAACCAAATCCTAATGAATAAGCATTTAACAAGAATTATATGAATTAATAAAATAACTAAGAACTAACCAATATAAACTACTTATAAACAATAATATTGCCACACACCATTCACCATCCCTTCCTTTCTTCTTTTACATGTACCTATGAACCACCATCATGGTTGAGGAGGCAAACCAGAGAACATCAATCAACACACATCTTTAACCGAAAGCTGAACTCCAAATCGATAAGGACAAGATAAAGGCAGCGATAGATTTTTCCTGTGGCCCGGCAGGATGTTGCAACTGCAACAAACATGCCAATCAAGGAGCAGTTTTCCCGTCGGCATTTCATCAAAACAAAAGGCCCAACGTCAAACATGAAAAATAGTTAAAATTGGGCTAGCAGAAATTTGGGAGTAATTGTGGGCGCGCAGAAGACCAGCAGTCAACAAAACAAACTTGCAGTGGTCAATACCTATAGCAAACCTGCATGCAAAGAAAGTTTGTTTTGGTCAATTAAGCTCCTCAGCCTAAGCTGTGCAGAACATAACTTAGCTATGAACGTGTATGTATGCATTGATGAGTTTGGACCAGCTGATGTATGGGTCATAGCTGCGAAGCGGTGAACGTTTTTTTCATGTCACAGCTAGAGTATAGAGGATCTGGACTGGGGTTATTGACCGGATTTAGACTGGCCTTCAGAATGCAACTGGACCAGGAAGGTTTCTTTATGGCGAAAGATGAAAGTTGTTCGCATTCCCAGTAAATCGATGATCGTGGCAAAATCGACCGATAGAAGAATAATAAACGTTCAAAGTTTTCAACCGAAACCGAATGTCTTTTCTTTTTTTTATATTGACTCAGTTGCACCATTAGTTGTTGGTGATTGTTTTTTCTTGGGTGTTAGATTCGTAAGTTTTATCGGCACTGGAACAGTCAGTTCGAACATTTTTTTTGCTAGTATCCGTGCGATACATCACTTACCTACAAAGTACAACTAGCAACTACTGACGATTAAGGCACCTTCTTAAAATAAATTCCCCCAATGTGAGATTGATTGCTGGAGAAAAATATTAATATGTTTGAAATGTTATTTTCCCAAAACATCTCAATGCAGCTTTCCAACAGGGTTGCTCGATTGAGGTGAAATTTGAACAAAAGCTTTTACAGTCTTACACACACAAAATTGGAATAGAACGGTGTGGGAAGAAGTACCGCATGTAGGTATTTTCTCCATTATTCGGAAAGCATAGCATACGCTTATCTTGTCTCCCACAAACTTGCAAATTATTGAGAGAAATAGGAACGAATTGCAAAAGTTTACTTTCCTCTCTTCACCACAGAATTATTTCGTTCAATTCTTCCTCATTTAAATCTTTATGTCACTTTTCCAGTATGCATATGCATTAGTATCTCTGAAATAAGATTAATCCACAATTGTTTTGATATTTGTGGAGCCAAAGGCTGGGCAGGATGCCTCACTCCATTAAAAAGCTGAGTTCTTAACCATAATGTCCATGAAATTTCGCTTTGACTAGTATGTGAAACAGTGCTTTTTATGCTTTTATTTTTTCTGTTGCTAGTAATGTGTTTTAGTACAACTTTAGATTGGAAAAAAATGTTTGTTATACTTCAAATTTGCCGCTTCATCTTTAAGCTTTCAATGGGATGCTTCATGTTATGTGTTTCTTTCCACTTTTTGTTTTCTTTTTTTTCATTCCCAAAATTGCCGACAATTCCCATTTTCATAATGAAAGGACACTTTCTCTTGCTCATCATGATAAATTGAGGATTTATTTGAAGGACCTATCTATATGTCTGTACCTATATAAATAGATATGTATATACACATTTTTTGTGCAGAGGCTTTTGTCTTTGATTTAGTAAGTTCGTTCATATATACACTTAATAATATTGTCTTGCTCTTATGAATGGGAGAGTGAATGATTGCAGTTGGTGTTGTTGCGGTATGGTGTCGACTTTTAACAGAGAAAAGCATCGTTTTTGTGTAAAATTTCATATAAAATATAAACTTTTGTTTGTAGGTGTTTTAAAATAGGGTACAGTGTGCTCGACTTAAGCAATTAATCAACGTCTCTAAATGTAAATTGGGTGGCTCAAATATAATGTATTACAAATAGTAATTGGTAAATGTGATCAAGCAACCTATAAGGAAGATAAAGGATTTCGGCTTCTTAAGAAAATTTATGAGACGGAAACAACAAAGTAATTATTTTAGATAAGCATTGCTTTCAGGCGCAGGACGTAAGTCTATAAAGAACTTATGTCCCGACGGTACCAAAACCACGACTTTTTTTCCATAGGGTTATAATCATTAATAAAGGGTTGATTTGAAATAACGTCTGTAAATGTATGTGCAAAGCAAACGCAACAATAAATAACTACTTACACTTTTGTGAACTTGAGTCATATTTCATATTTTGTGGCCTAGGTATCTCGTCAACTGATTAAATTAAATAAGAACAATAATTCATAATGAAACACCATCTTTCAATAAAAAATAATAATAATAAAAAAAAAACAAAAAAAGCGCAAATCGCTCATATGTAATAAAAAGAAATTCTACGAAACCAGTCCCCTCGCGTAAGCGAAGTTGTTCAACAAGACCCGCATTTTATTGGCCTCAGTGACGAAGTGATCCAATGTCGGGAAGTTTGTGCGTCGATTGTATTTGTGGTCGAAATCAGAGGCTGATCAGGAATACAGTAAAGTGAGGATTTATCAGCTTTCTAATTCCGAACATTACCCTCTATTAAGCAATTATTGGGTGACCCCTTATTATCCCTTTTTTTTAAATAATTCACAGGTAAATATTGGCATATTTGTTAAGTACTTACTTACTTCATGGGATCCCGACCCGTGGAGCGTGTGTCCCTGAGACACTGCAGCATTCCATCCTCCGCAATCTCGGGCACGATGCTTCCAGTGCTCCAGACCAACCGCTCTTGCATTCGCTATGGCAAGTTTTTTTTTCAAAACATAGATTCGGTCTTCTCAATAATATCGAACCTTACGCTGGGAGTCGAAGATACTCTTCGCTTGAGCATAATTGTCCATTCACTGGATGTGGTCGAGCCAATACGTATTTTAGACTTTTGTACTATATCCACATCTTGGTACAGCTCAAAGAGTTTGCGGTTTAATCTTCTCCTCCTCGCATACATGGCCAAGTATCCGACGGAATACTTTTTCTTCAAAAGAACCCAAAACTAGCTCGCCTTTTCTAATTATCGTCCAGCACTCGGCGCCATAAAGCTGAACTGGCAGTGTCAGTGCTTTGTAGAGCTTACACTTGGTCTTCCGAGTTAGAAGTTTTGAGCCCATTTGTCTCGCCAAACCGAAGTAGCAACAGTTTTCTAGGGGAAATTCGCCATCGGGTCTCCACTAAGGTGTCATTTGTGGAGTGTTTACTCCGAGGTAGGTAAACTCCCTTTCTACCTGCACGATAGTTGCTGCTATCAACAGTGATATTTTGTCCTAGTCAGAAGACAGATGTTTATTTTTTTGTTGAAAGAAAGTATTTCGTTTTGTCGTCGTTGACTTCAAGGCCAACCAATTTTGCCTGTTCTTCGATCCCCCTGAAAGCATCTAACACGGCACGCTCAGATATGCCGATGATGTCGATATCGTCCGCATATCCCAGTATTTGATGGACCTGTTGAAGATAGTGCCTCCGTATTGACACCTGCAAGATTGAAGACGTCACATAACAGCGCATTGTTTCAATGTTTCAATGTTTTATTCAATTCAATGCATTCCTACACATTAAGAAAATACTTCTTATAAATCTGTGTAAGGCTAATTATGTGTGATACAATAAAATTAAAAAAGAAAAAAGAAAAATAGAAAAATAGAAAAATATTGTAAATATAATATATATATAAAAAAAAAAAAATATCTCAATAATAATAATAATAATAATAACAATATCTCCATTACTTATCTTATACAAAACAAACAAAAAAAAAACAAAAAAGAATAGAAAATAGAAATCAAAATTAATTACCAAAGTAAATACTAAGCTCTCTACGAAACTGTGCTGGACCCCTCACTCTCATAACGTGCCGTGGCAGGGAGTTCCACAATCGGATGGCGTTGACGAAGAACTGTCGCTCCGAGGTCAGGCAAGAATAACGAGGATGAATTAGATGATGGGATCTGTTTGAGGAAGCAAACTGCAGCCTCTGAAATAGACTACTGGGTTGCTGTGTCTGTATTATATTGAACAGTAATAAAAGTGTTCTATAGCGCATAAGGTTATCGAGGGAAATATTATATATTTGCATTGAAAAACTTGAGATACGATCAAATCGACGCAACCCGAAAATGTACCCGTAGGTGAGTATTGGTACGACAAGCGTTTTGGCCAATAGCAAACGTGTTTTCAGTGGGGTAAAATACTGTGAGGACCATAACATGCGAAGAACACCATAAACTTTACCCACCGCAGCGTTGATATGCATATCCCAAGACAGTGTACTGTTAAATAATATACCAAGATTTCTTGCAGTAGAAACGTAAGCAATGGGTAAGCTATTTAAGAATAGGGTTGGGAAATATTCTAACTGTAATACTTTTCTGCTTATAATAAGGCATTTGGACTTCAAGGGATTTAGGAACAGACCATTACGTTTCGACCAGCGCGCTATTTTTTCCAATTCTTCGTTTATTGTGTATGCACCATCTTCAATAAGCCCAAGAGGGCAACTTTTGTAAAGTTGAACATCATCAGCGTACATTTGGATTGAGGATGTTGTTATCATTGCGGGAAGCTCATTGATAAACAGGGAAAAAAGAAGAGTCTAGAAGTAGTATCGAGCTCTGAGGGACACCTCTTCTGGTCCGAAGAAAACATGAAGTCCTATTTCCAACTGAAACTGCTTGTTTTCTTTCCCGAAGATAAGATGACAGTAAGCGAACCGCCGAGAGTGAAAACCCGTAAAGAGTCGAGAGTTTATAACACAGATTGTCGTGGTCCACAGTGTCGAACGCTTTAGAGAAATCAAGAAGAACAAGGAACATGACATGGTCATCATCTAATGCACTTCTGATATCTTCAACTATATTAATGATGGCGGTAGTGCAACTATGCTTTTGGCGGAAACCAGACTGTTTGGATGAGAGAATATTATGTGCATCAAGGTGGGCATTAATCTGTTTTTGCACGATCTTCTCAAATACCTTGGATAAAAAAGGGAGCACAGAAATAAGTCTGTATTCAGTTCCATTTCGATTTTTCTTGATTGGAAGGATTTTCGCTAACTTCCACTGAGAAGGAAATAAACCTGTCATTAAAATCGTATTGAAAGTATGCGTGATGTAAGGCAAGGTAATAGGAAGTAACGATTTAAGGAATATGGGTTGTATGCCGTCGATGCCAACTGCATTGGACTTAATAGACAGAAGACTCTCTACAACATCGGTACTTTCAACACTTTTGAACTCGAACATCACTTGTGAGGAAGACCCATTAGGAAGCTCTTCAATGACTGGGGAAATGCCAGAAAGGGTGGGAAAAGGTAACGCAACAAAGTTGTGATTTAAGGAATCGATGTCAAAATTCGCTTCCAGAACTTGGTTTTGCTTCCCTATACCTAACTCCTTTAAGTTCTTCCATAGTTGACGCCCGCTCATGGAAGGGCTAAACTTGCGTTTGTACAGTTGAACTTTTGCAGCTCTTATTTTGCATACAACTAGGTTACGCAAGCTACGATACATTTGATGGTGAATGTCTAATCTGTAGCGTTTCCATTCCTTATTGGCCTTATCCCTTTGAAATATGAGCCTCCGAATTTCATTGGAAAACCAGGGACGCTCACCATGCTTAACTGTTTTAGATCTTAGAGGAACATTACTATTAAACAGGTTGATAATATTATTGTTCAGAAATTCAATTTGGTCATCGGGAGAGGGTAAAAAGTAGACACGTTCCCATTCAATGCTTCGAGCACTATGCTCCAATCGAGTATAATCTATACCTCTAAAATCCCTGTATTCATAAGAGGTAACAGATCTTTTGATCATAGAATTATGAGACAGGTATATGAGGTCGTGCTTAGAAAAAGCTGGTGCTGACAACTGATCATATAGTAAGACATCATTGATATCGCTTACGAAAAAGACATCTAAAAGTGATTGCGATTCACGAGAGAAATGTGTAGCGTTATTCGTGTTAACCGGAAATAAGTTATATGTTATCATACCTTCAATGAGAAATGTCTGGGCTAAGAGATTGCTATTCATGTCCCCACATACAATGATCTTAGAAGGACCCAACGAGATTGTTTCCATCAGTGTAAACAATGGCGAGAAATCAGTATCACTATTGGGTCTGTAGACAGTCCCAATTAGAAGAGTACCATCGTTATCGATAATATCGATGAATAAATAGTCTATCTCACTACCCACTGCCGATTTACAGTTGATTTTGCAGATTATACCTTCACGAACATAAATGGCGACTCCTCCGCCTCTCCTTCCGTATCTATCCGCACGTAAAAGCCTATAGCCTCCCAATCGATACATCGAATCATTATTTTTATCAGAGAACCACGTTTCAGATACACAGATGATATCAACCTTAGATTCCTCGAACACGTCCCTAAACTCATCGATCTTGCAATACAAGCTCTGTGCATTTAAATGACAAATTTGTAGACCCGTCTTTTGTTTGCTTAAAATTGACACCATTGAGCGAAGAATTCTAACACCACCACCGACCGCGGAAACTTCATCATGATCGTCATGATTCATTGCTATCATACAACAGCAGACAGATTGTGAATAGCACGTATATTCGAGTGAGAGGCGCCACAAATTTCAAAAGCCCATACTTACTTTCGATCATTTTGACTAGAGGAATTATTAAAATGCAATAATAAGAAAAGAGAGAGACAAATAATGGAGACATTAAGTAGTACAATGTATTATAATAAATAAATTGTTAGAATTAAAGAATAAAAAAAAGAAAAGAATATGTAAGGAATACAGATTATAAAATGAAATATTATTATGAAAGAATTGAAATAATAATAATGAAAAAACATAGGGACGGTCTACAGTCCGCTTGGGCGAACTGTTGGATACCCTATTCTTATTCCTATCCCTCATAAGTGGGCGTGACAAAAGTCTAAGTATGGTTGAATTGTTAAGAACGCTCTACATATTTTGTTATATAACATTTAAAGGATTTTATCAAAAAAAACGCTCCCTAGCTCAAACTTAGGTGTTTCAATAAAATTGTTTTATTTAATTGTGGGCGTGTCAGTAGGCGGATTAAAAAAAAAAAAACACATGAGAATAAAGGGCCCCTACCTAGAGAGTATATATTATAAATTTCAGCTCCCTAGCTCAAACTTTGAATTTTCAAAAAAAAAAAAAAAAAATTGTGGGCGTGTCAGTGGGCGGATTTTAAAAATATTTACATATGAGCATAAAGGGCCCATAGAGAGTATATATTATAAATTTCAGCTCCCTAGCTCAAACTTTGGATTTTCAAAAATTAATATACCCTTAGAATAGGTTATAAAAAAATTGTTTTATTTATTTGTGGGCGTGTCAGTGGGCGGATTTTGAAAATTTTTTTATCCCGAGCAGTTTTAGGAGTCATAGATCATATATACAAAATTTCAGCTTTCTAGCTCAAAATTCGATTTTTTCCAAAATTTTGTTTTTTTGAGTTTGTGGGCGTGTCTGTGGGCGGATTTCAAAAATTCGTAAACTTGATTATTTCGGGACCCTAGAGAGTATATGGTTAAAATTTCAGCTCTCTAGGTCCAGTTTAAAGGCCTAATTTTTGGCTACAGACGGACGGACGGACGGACGGACGGACATGGCTAGATCGACATTACTATCGATGCTGATCATAAATATAGTAACTTTTAGGGGTCTACGGGCAATATTAAGGTATGTTACAAACTATGCGTCAAAATTAATATACCCTTAGAATAGGGCATAAAAAGAAGAGAAAAATTGAACAAGTTCTATAGTAAGAAATGAGGATGTTCCAGTCAAGTTAATCATGCTGAGAGGCTGGCCGCTCCATATAGGGTTTCGATGTTATCAATGCATTCTGCTTGCACATCTGACTGCTGGCGTTTGACATACACACGACCACGAATTGTAAACACGGTGGCAATTTTATGTTGTTTTTTTAATTGAATTGCGGTTCGGAACAAAAAATTGTTTTTATTTGTTAAGCATTCACGGAAGTAAATTTGTGATGCCGAATTCAGACCTACGTCGTTCAGGCAAAGTTGTGTTTTGTTATCTTTTCGGTACTTGGCGATAGACGTTAGCATAAAGTTTTTATCGTAGGCTGATCGAAATTTAACTATGATCGCGGCGTTGTGATTATTAGTGCTCTTCGGACGAGTGCGAAAAATATCCAGCAAAACTGGCGGTTTCATGTTAATGGTGTGGCATAAGTGATTGAAGAGCGACTTTAGGTTCTCATCAGGTGTGTGCGGGATTCCGAACAGTACTGCATCACCTGCAATACGTTTATTATCTAGGTCGTCTTGAAAATTTGATAAATTGTTAACTGCCGTTGTAGCGGCGGCAAGTTCGGTTTTTATTTTTGAAAGTTCGTTATCATTGTGGATGAATTGGGTTTTGTTGTCAATAAGTTTAACATTGGCGTCCGATAGAGATGATTTTAACTGTGCGACTTCATATTTGAGCGCATCTATATCGACGGTTGAATTCGTGATAGACAACTCGAGCAGTGAAACTCTCGCTATGACATCGGTAATGTTTTTATTGACTTCGACGAACTGAATTTGTATTTTATGCATTGCCTTGCAGGAAGCTGGTACAAGTTTGGAATAGTTCGGAAGAACTGTTGCCATACTGCAAATTGCAGCGCGTATTTTCCAGCATCACGCAACACAACTGAATCAGTTTTGCCGGATCATATAAAGTCGATGAAAAGATGGTGGGTCTCGATTTGAAATTCATTGGACTTTCCCAGGATTTGCTTTAGTGTGAAAATATGGTCTATTTGGTCGATCTTCCGGGAAGGAAACCACACTGAAACTGGCCGATTAGTTAAAAATAAAGATTAGATTAATATATACGACATTAGCCAGAAAACCAATAATGCAAAGAATAAAGAAAATCCGTCCCGGTTGCACAGAAGGCTTCGTGATACACGAAAGCGACTCCACAGACAGAATTTCTTGACACACTTTTTTGTATATCTCTATAGCCTTTACATACTCGTAATACTTATTACTCGTGGTATCAATCGTAGTAACTGCTTTTCATTTATCAATTCAAAGTAAATTGACGGAAGTAAGGCCAATGTGAATGGACGCAAAACTAGATCGCATAAGTGCAAGTGTGTTATCACACAAAAAATAATTATCGCATAATTATCTTTTTCCGAAGCTAGAAATTTCAATTTTTTTTTCTGGTGTCTACTTCACAAAATCACCGTATAACTTAATCATTTTACCGTATAAACAAATTGTAGGGAAAATTCTCGCTCTTGCTTGCAAATTTAACAGAATTTTGTTCACGTGGTACAAATTTTACATCTTTGATCCATTTGCAGAAACTTAACCCATTTTTTCCAAAAACACTCCACAAAGTACTGCACATTTTTTTTATAACATTTTTCACGTTTTTTAAAGATTTTATCGAAAAAACAAAGCCCAAAAAAGTGGTTGTGGCAAAAAACTTTGTGTAGGCGAATTGTTAAATAAGAATTTGTCTATTTCCTTTGGATAGAACATGATCTTCATCTCTCAAATTTTGATTTCTTCTATATAATGTAACAGTTTTTTTTAAACTACGGGCTAATTTTTCGCACGTTAAGGACATACTTTGTCGAATCGACGAGGGAATATTTAAAGCATATTGATAATCGATTTTGTTCAATAACTTAGTTAGTAAAGCACAATAAAACAGCAATGAATAGTTTTTTTATTACATTTTACTTCAAAATGCAATTTGTACAGCCTTAGTTCATCTGGTATTTGTTTACGAATTTCGCTAAGCTGAGTATTTTGATATGGAATGTTTCGTGGTTTCCATGCTTAAGCTACTTGACTTTATCTAACTAAAATTAGGATTCTGAGCACTCGTCGCGTAACGCAATAAGTGGTCAAAATCGCATTTGCTTTCCGAGTGCCTGATAGTCATCAACGTGCGCACGTGCTGCCTGAGCCTTAAGACGTTGGTCACCTTCCGGGAAGTAGCATCACAAGTCTTGGTGTCTCACAGAAAGGCTCTAGATTGCTTATTCTAACTTATGAACCAATATGATGTTGCCTAGAGTAACGCACCGTTCTGGGAAGGCATTTTGTCCCTTCCCCGCTTAAAAACACATCGAAATTTGGTACATTTCTGTTCCGCATCGAATATACTCCTCCACGCTATTACAGTAGTAAGCCGGAGGAGCTTTTTAGCAACTTCGACGTCCCTCCCGTGGATGAACTGCTTACATCTCGCTATGCACTAGTGGTGGTTCAATACCGAGATACCATCCCTCGTCTGGTGAAGTCCTTTTTATTTTTTAATCACTTGAAGATGCATCTTTGCCAATTCTTAAGTTCGGTGCTTGATTCTTAATGTCGTGGTTACAGCGACCAGGATTGTTCACTCGCTGCATTGGAAATGCCTTAACGCAGGGTTTGAAAAAGGTCATTCCCTAAGAATGGAAGTGGTAATAGCATTGACTCTCAACATTTGTGGTGGTTGAAATTTTAAGACAAGGGCCATTACCAACTCGCTTCATAGGCATGATTTTGATGAGGTTAGCTTTTTCCAATATTTTAATTGATGACTTAAGTGGAAACTTGGCAAGGCCTTGCGAAATCAACAAAGATTCCTTACTGGGAATGGAAGGAATGTGCGTTTGTTGTTTATTTTTCGTTAATACATACTGCACATGCACATGCACAAAAGAATTGTAGCGAAATGAACTAAAGGTTCGTGTGATGTGGAGATTGTATTTGTGGTCGAAATCAGAGGCTGATCAGGAATACAGTAAAGTAAGGATTTATCAGCCTTCTAATTCCGAACATTACCCTCTATTAAACAATTATTGGGTGACCCCTTATTATCCCTTTTTATACCCTATTCTAAGGCTATATTAATTTTGACGCATAGTTTGTAACATACCTTAATATTGCCCGTAGACCCCTAAAAGTTACTATATTTATGATCAGCATCGATAGTAATGTCGATTTAGCCATGTCCGTCCGTCTGTCGGAAAAAATTAGGCCTTTAAACTGGACCTAAAGAGCTGAAATTTTAACCATATACTCTCTAGGGTCCCGAAATAATCAAGTTTACGAATTTTTGAAATCCGCCCACAGACACGCCCACAAACTCAAAAAAAACAAAATTTTGGAAAAAATCGAATTTTGAGCTAGAAAGCTGAAATTTTTCATATATGATCTATGACTCCTAAAACTACTCGGGATAAAAAATTTTCAAAATCCGCCCACTGACACGCCCACAAATAAATAAAATAATTTTTTGAAAAATCCAAAGTTTGAGCTAGGGAGCTGAAATTTATAATATATACTCTCTATGGGCCTTTTATGCTCATGTGTAAATATTTTCAAAATTCGCCCACTGACACGCCCACAATTAATTTTTTTTTTTTTTAAATTCAAAGTTTGAACTAGGGAGCTGAAATTTATAATATATACTCTCTAGTTGCCCTTTATTCTCATGTGTTAATTTTTTTTAAATCCGCCTACTGACACGCCCACAATTAAATAAAACAATTTTATTGAAACACCCAAGTTTGAGCTAGGGAGCGTTTTTTTTTTTGATAAAATCCTTTAAATGTTATATAACAAAATATGTAGAGCGTTCTTAACAATTCAACCATACTTAGATTTTTGTCACGCCCACTTATGAGGGATAGGAATAAGAATAGGGTATCCAACAGTTCGCCCAAGCGGACTGTAGCCCGTCCCTATGTTTTTTAAATAATTCACTGGTAAATATTGGCATATTTGTTAAGTACTTACTTACTTTATGGGATCCCGACCCGTGGAGCGTGTCTCCCTGAGACACTGCAGCATTCCATCCTCCGCAATCCCGGGCACGATGCTTCCAGTGCTCCAGACCAACCGCTCTTGCATTCGCTATGGCAAGTTTTTTTCAAAACAGAGATTCGGTCTTCTTAATAATCTCGAACCTGGGCGCTGGGAGTCGAAGATCCTCTTCGCTTGAGCATAATTGTCCATTCGCTGGATGTGGCCGAGCCAATACGTATTTTAGACTTTTGGACTATATCCACATCTTGGTACAGCTCAAAGAGTTTATTTTTCGTTAATACATACTGCACATGCACACGCACAACAGAATTGTAGTGAAATGAACTAAAGGTTCGTGTGATGTGGAGATGACCACAGATAACAAAAACGCGTTCCAAACACACCGGATTCAATCTGGATTCAATTCAAACTGAATTTCATGTAAACGTACATTAAATCGAAACGGAGTTGACTTAATCCGATCACAAAACTTTCAGTGATTAGATTGAAAATGGCATGTAAACACGATTTGACAGATCGAGATAGGCAAGTGTGAGAATGTGTGTGCGCTCTTTTCCTTTGTTGTCCTCATTGAATTGGATTTTTGTTGCCACTGAAACAAGGCTACGTACTACGTGATCAGTCAAAGATCGAGTATGCGCTATAAGAAATCACAAACCAGCTAATATTACTGTCAAACATCAACAGTCGTATTAATAAACTCAAATTAAGGGTGAACCATCTTTAATTAATGATTTAAATGGGAATCTAATTAATAAACATGCATAACTAATTCTCCGAAGTCGGTGAATTGCCTAGTAATTCAGTTGAAATAAAACTAACAAAATTTTTAAGTGAATCTTTGGACTACATGGTATTGTGACTTGCCATTTATTACTTAACGATAATTGGATAACTTAACGAGACTATAGCTGACTTTCAAGAACACATTCCATGCCATTTATTAGTTCCACAAATGGATGGACATTATTTTCTATTAATAAGCCGTGAATTAACTTTTAACCCACATTTCAGTTATACTTTGTGAATTAGAGGCAAATTAAGTATTTTTTATAAATACGGCTGTCGGTATTGATATCTTCTGAAATAGCAATAAAATGTAAGGAGTAGCAACACCAGCTTTCCCTCGGTTCAACGTTCAACCTGAATAAAAGGTGGATATTACGTAATGAAAAGATCCATAAAGCTACACGCCGAAAATCAGCTCTGGATAAAATTAATATAACGAGTTTAAGCCCCAACCGCCGTCGTACCAGAGAAAAATAATTATTATGCTTTAAGTTTGAGCAGTTCATAATCATTTACCAAGCTACCGCACCGTGTGCATAGCAACACTAGAAAATAGATATTTAAAATAAATTGTTCGTACGTCTCTTAAAACCACAGATTCTCGTAAATTTATTTAACATTTAAACATAATAAATATAATGAAGGAACATAATCATGGTATTTATACTAATACTTAAAAAACCTATTTCGCCATCCACACAACGATAATAGACTAAATTTACTCCGTCATAAATATTGGAAAATGTGCCCACAGAGAAAATCACAAACATCAAATTCCATCCTTTGAGGTTTATATTCATTTCCAGGACAACGAAGCAGGTGGGATAGATACACTAGACTTATTTTCAGAAAGTATCTTAAGACCAATTTCAGAGCATTTAACCAGATTAACGAGTATCTTAACCATTCTCAGACAGGTAAATAATTATATAAATCCGGAAAAAAAACCTTTCAGTATAATAAAAAAAAAAGAAAGGAACATTATTTATCTACTTATATACATATCGAAAGATTGAATTGTGTTGTCATAAATGCCACTCAATTAGCATGACAATTTGTATGGCATGTCAGCAAGAGTTCTTACTCCTTTTTCCATGTTAACTGTCTAAACATATTATTTTATTTAAGTCTTAAAGGACATTTCTTTAAGTTTTACAGAGCACGTACAAAAGTTCAACGCATAGACACCAAATGTTTCTATCGCTGCTATTAGAAATTTGAGATGTCATTTAATAATGTTTACAAAGGATGACACAAAACCAGAGTGCCTGTGTATGTTTATTGATTGTATAATATGTATACAACCGGAACATTCTTTATCTATGTAGGTACTCACGTAGATGCTAGCATTATGGAATTCGGATTATTCACAATGTGCAGACAATAATAAATATTTGCCTCATTTCGAATAAAATTTTATAAAAGCAGAGACAAACAATGAGCTTAGCAGCCTGAAAAAGGCTGAACAAGGATGTTGAAAATAGTTTTTCTACGTTCTGAATATGTATTATACTTCTAATACTTTGTTTGCAGTAAGTAGGTACATGAGTTGCTAAGCTTAAAATATAAGTCACATTTTTGTATTATCAGAGTATTGAACTTTAAAAACAATTAAGAAACGTATCTTCCTTCAGCGCAGTATGCAATATTGTTAAAATAAAAATTATGGTTTCAGAATGCCAAGAGAATTCCGTATCATTTTTTGTAGTTTTTAGAATTTGGATAGTTTTTTTTTTAGAATTCATTGATATCCAACGTTTTACTAAAGCTTATGAGAGCAAGGTGGGAAGATGAATTTCAGTGCCGGATGACCTGAATTCAATGACACCAGTAGGCACACTTGCAATCGCACGGGTTTAGATCGATTGGGGGTGGAATCTTGCTGGCTCCATATGCGCAAATGATTTTTCGTGCCTGGCTGTATTCTTCCTATAAGGACCGAGCAATTTACAGTAAGCTTAAAGCAAGGATCTGCAAGTTGAATACCCACAGTTCAAATATCAATGGTTTACAATGTTGGACAGGTTGTTCGGTAAGGTTGTAGTGGCAGTCGGCAGAGGCCGACACAATTAGACCAATGACAGGTCCATTGTGATACCACACGAATGTATCATCCTCCTACTCGTTGAACCAGTTGGAGCTTTTGATGAAGCTTGACAGACTTTTGATGTCGGTGTTAATGAGATAGTTAAGATCATTGTAAAAGAAAGATTATAAATGGAGTTTAAGTCTTTGAGAGAGAGCAGGGCATGTGCAGAGAAGGTGGATAATCGTCTCCTCCTCCTCCTCGTCCATACAGCTTCTGCAGAAGTCATTTGTGTGGACGCCAAGCCTTGTTGCATGCCTGCCTATGAGACAGTGTCCGGTGATCACACCAATTATAGCACCAATGTGAAGTCTGTTCAGAGATATCAAACTCTTTCAGATCCAGCTTTGGCCAAATCTATTTTGTCGCTGGACAAGTGTTGCCACTTGTCCACCTAAGGTTAGAATTCTCAATGGACTGTCTCATAAACATGAGTTTGCATGTAGCAGTTGGGATGCCTAATGAACCTTTATCAGGTAGAAGGGGCAGTATGGTTCCTTTTCTGGCGAGTGACGCCCTACAGTTCCCTGGAAAGTATCTATGTCCTGCTACCCAGCATAGGTGAATACTACGAGTAAAATGCTCCGCCATCTCCACTAGGGATGATCGACAGTCACGGACTACGATAGAGTTTGTGGACCCAGATTCCAGCGATTTTAACGCAGCTTGACCATCTGAGAAGATCCAGATGTCCAAAACGGATATCACGTTCTTCTTCAACCACGACAGGACTTCTTTAATAGCCAAAATTTCCGCCAGGAACACGCTGCAGTGATCAGGGAGTCGAAAGGAGAGGCTGAGGTTCAGCCTATCAGAGAACACAATGTTGGGCAGCGTACCAAAAAAACGTAAGGGCATATTAGCGGCAGCTGATATAAAGCTCATAATACCCTCGTCATGAATCTTCGTCGATTCGATGAACATAAATTTTATTTTTTTCAATTTTCTATTTAGTCTTCTCTCCGATCGCATCTGTTTTTCGTGTTACCTAATTCATCTACAAGTTCCTGTATTATACTGACTTTCAGTAGCGTAGCTGCTTGGATAGTTGTCGTAATAAGAGTAAAATTGCGCCAATGTTCGTCCAAACGACGACGGTTAGCTTTTGTGTAATTTTCCTATTCGACTAGAGTTTTTAATACCCATACATTTTTTGCAAATTGGGTGTTGAAGCCGTAAGTTAAATACTGGCTTCCAAATGGTTAAAATTCAAAAAAACCTACGAGTGCCTATGTCAGACAAAATGGAGCGCGACCGGGTCAGTTGGTACTTTCGTGTTCAAATGAGATATCCTACGAACCCCATCAAAAAAGCTAATATCAATAAAAAATCCTATAAAATCGCCAAAGCGAGGCCTAAAAATGCCTTTCTCACATAACCGCAATAACATCAGCATTTGATACGCCTCAGTGATTCAAAACTAAAAGGCCTGCCGGTTTTTTTTTATGTCAAAAGGGCGAACCCTACAGGCGACCAGTAGGGGAATACTCATGATTCTCATCGCCAAACTAATGCTAGGCGATCCAATGCCTTACCAGTGGAGGGAACGTTTTCTTCTTTCCTTTGTACAAAGGAAAATACGATACACGAGACTATGATAGTGACCGTTCAATCAAGCTGATGTCACACACCATGAAGAGCGAGTACCGAATGCGGTTGTCCCAGGTAAATCAACCAATCAACCAATGGAATCCAAGATAAGGATCATGATTAAAAAAACCTCGTGATTCCTTAACGGATTTGCATTATGGTGTTGGTTGATCTTAAAAAGCCTTTGATAGACAACGAAGGGATCTATTATGGATGACGATAAGAGAACGAGGCGTTCCAGAAGCCAACGAACAGATGACCATAGAAATGTTTGAGGGAGTAAAGACATGGGTAAGATGCCCCGCTGGCGTCAAAGAAAGAAGTTGGTAATCAAAGTCGGTGTACACCACGGTAGTGTCTTAAGTCCCTTGATATTAATTGCAGTTCTTGATTATCAGCTTAAAAGAATAGTAACGGAGTCCAAAGTGTATAAGTTATTTTTTGCTGACGATGGATCCATCATTAGCGAAGAGCAAATGTCGTGCGACGAGCACTTGATGTATGTGTGGAACTTTTGGTGGGTAATGGGTACCTATCGTATTATTCCGATAAAACAGAATACTTGTGCTGCCCATTCTCTGATACACTCCGACCTATTCTAGACATTGTTATGAATGGAACACTGATTAAGACATTTATGTAAATGGAACAGTGATGCGAACCATATGTGACCGCCGGGTGCGGGGTAGAGACTTCCTATCAGCTTTGGGAAATTTTTCGGTCACAGAAGATATCTGAGTTTTCCCACCACTTCATCCACCCTACGCTTACGCGATACTTAATGCTCTCATCACAGCTTGCTTCACTATTAATCATAGATCCCAGATATTTGACTCTTCGCACTTGGGAATCACTCTTCCATTCATATAAATGTGTGGAATAGATCCCAAGTATTCCAATTTTTTTTCGATAGATAATTAATACGATTACAGACATTTGAGTTAAATTTTGATAGATATTTTTGAATCTATGAGAACTTATTAATTTTAGTCTGAAAATGCTGTATTTTTTTAGACTATTGAATAATAAATAAATACGAATATATATATTTTTTGATATTTGATATTTATTGATTTCAAACGCTGTACATCAAGACAGACTTATAATTAGTACAGGATATGACAAAACAGTGTGCAAAGCAAGGCAAACAATAGTAACCAATACAAGAAAATATAATTTAAATTTAAACAAAGTTTGAAGTTAAACATTTAAACATATTAATTATATACTCGTATATGCGCAACCAAGAACAAGTAAAAAGTTAATAATAAAAAAAAAAAAAGGTAAATCAGTTCAAGTTGGAGAGATGTTCAAAGCAGACAGTAAGAAATTTATTGCGTTCGATTCCAGACCTCACATGATTGTGTAGATTGTTCCACAGTTTGACAGCATAAATGAAAAATTGCCTGCGTGATGTTAAGCAGGAGTAAGTCGCGGGTCGTAATACAATATATCGATGAGACGAACATAAATTAATTTTACTAAATAAATAGTTTGGTTCTTTCTTGTGAATAAGTATTAAAAGTAAAGAAGAGCACCGATACTTGAAAAAAGCATCCAGGCTACATCCAAGAATTTGACGAGCTTCAAATGAAATATGATCAAACCGACGAAGATTAAATACAAAACGTGCAACAGAGTTGAAAGCGACCTTTAGTTTTTGGAATGAGACCGAATCAAGATCCGCGAACAGCTCACAGCCATATGACATTATGGGGATTATTAATGCTTTAACCAGTTTTAGTTTAACTTGTGTGGGTAAAATTGTTCTTGTAATCGATAATCCTCTTAGCGATGCGTAGACTTTATTTGTAATAGAATTGATGTGGGCATCCCATGTTAATTTGTTGTTAAAGATAATCCCCAGATTTTTTGCGTAGCTGACATATTCGACCTGACAAGAGTTTAAAAAGATAGGCGGAAAGTCGGAGAAATTTGGTTGACGTTTACAGATTGGAATGGCTTTAGTTTTGTAAGGATTAAGTTTAAGCCCATTGCGTGTTGACCACTCGAAAATAGCTTTTAGATCGTCGTTTAATTTTCCTATAGCGTCCTCAACCATGCCAATAGGAAAACTAAGGTACAATTGGACATCATCAGCATATATATGAAATCTACAGTGGGATAAAACGGAAGGTAGGTCATTGATGAACAGAGAAAACAGTAATGGACCAAGAATAGATCTTTGAGGGACGCCATTATTAATAGGAAGAAACGAAGACAATTTACTATTACATGAAACAGCCTGCAGGCGATTAGTCATATATGAATAAATTAGTTTGCTAGAAGTGTCAGAAAAGTTAAAATAAGTCAGAAGTTTATCACAGAGAATATTAGGATTAACACAGTCAAATGCTTTGGAAAAGACAAGTAATGTTATCACAGAAGTATGGTTTGCATCAATTGCCTGTCTTATATCGTCAGAAACTTTTAATAGTGCAGATGTGCAGCTGTGTCCAGACCGGAAACCTGACTGCAGAGGGTTAAGAAGCTGTTTATCTTTTAAGAATTGTTTTATTTGTTTGCTGGTGATAGATTCAAAGGCTTAAGATAAGAAGGGAAGTATAGCTATGGGTCTATATTTTGAGTTTGTGCCCTTTTTAGGAATTGGGATGATCTTAGATTTTTTCCATGCAGTAGGGTAGGTAGAACTCATGGTAATGGTGTTGAACAAGTGGGTGATGTATGGAAGTAAAAACGGAAGAAGGATTTTTATAAAGTCAGGATGAACATTATCTAGCCCGACAGACTTGCATTTAATAGAAAAGATTGCGTTTCCTACGATGTATTCATCAACTGCAGCCAATGAAAATTCGTTTTCCCTATTGTACAGCGCAGGCAATGAAAATAAATTTTCATGAAATGAAATTACGTTTTTTATTTAGGAACATGATTATTTAAATTTCAGATATCACCGAGGAACTGCAGAAACCTGCGCACAATTGGTCATAGTTTGAGGTAAGAGAAACAATAGTCAGATGCCCCGCTGGAAACACCGAGGAGGTAACGCCTTTAGATCCTTAATAGTCATATTAGTCTTTGTTTTTCTAATTGAAGAAAAAGAACAATGAAGTGGGAGGGTTATGATCCTCCAAATCCATGTCATTTTGCTTTTTTGTTTTTTTTTAATTAATCTTTCCCTGCAAAATAAATAAAGATAATAAACACAATACATATCATCCTTTTGGACAAATCCTTATTGTTCACTATCTAAGAACAGAACTTCATTCTTAATTAGGCAGGAGTCTATATTAGCATGACAACGATTACGAGGGGTGTTTAACTTTAGTATTTGCATTAGAAAGTTGATATCAAAGAACCTTTGATACATAATCTAATCCGGTTTCTATTGTTATTCAGAATTTTAAATTCGCTTTTCAATGCAAGTATGTCCATATGACTTCATAAGATGCAGATTTAGTTTTGGATGTTCTCCATACCCAACCTCCTGTAAGTTTAATGTAATCGGTACTCGTAGGTACCTTGCATCTTCCTGCAAGGAAATGTTCGTCAATAAATTAAATATTAGCATTGTAGCATCATAAAAGGCTCTCAAAGCGAGTGTAGAATAATGCGAATGTCACATATCCTACACTCAGTGGATAGGAGAGCGCATCCTTAAAAGCTTAATCTGCAATTTCGGAAACATCGTCCCTCAATTACATACCTAACATCTAAATAAAAATATAAAGGAGAATAATTTAAATGGTGCTGAATGTTGAAAAACTCTGCGATATACTTTAACTTCAACACCCTTTCACAAATAATTAAATTTATATGCGTGTGTAAACATCACCCCTGCATAGAGATGGAAGAAACTGAATGAGCATTCAGGAACCGTAGAAGGAAATGTACACTCATACCGTTAGGTGCACTGTATGAATATGGAAAAAGTCACGTAGTAGCTGAAATGTCCTTTAACTCTGAAGACTGTTAGTATGTTGTTGGCAGTGTTGTTATTTTTGCAGCACCGCCATAATTTCCGGCTTCAAAACATGCCAAAGAAAATCCAGAGAGTGTCGCTGAAAAGCTGCATAGTACGAATTTTAAAATGGGCCGGAAGAAACTTTGTTCCATTATAAATTCGCTATGATGTCTAAAAATGACAGAGAATATATTTTGTCCATGATACAGTATGGGTTGGTGTGATGGTTGAAAAATAAAGAACTCAACACTTGACAGGATATTTCCTTAGGTTTTTTATGTCATAATATTTTTTTTTTGTTTTCTTTTATAAAATTAAAGTGATAACGATGAAGGCATTGTTTCATTTGCATATCAATTAAGCACGTTTTCTACCATTTTGTGTTCATAAACTCTTAATAAGTACCTATGTAGATAGAATGTACTCAAGGTGTCATATCACGTAACTTAAAATTATGAATATGTTATGGGATTGCGACAAATTGTCATAATGTATCTTTGCAGTTCATATAGTTTATAAAGGATATCACAAGCCATCGCAGTTGTATTGCAAAAAACTTTCAATTAAACAAACAATTTTTATTTTGTTAAGCCAAAAATAGTAAACGAATATAAAAAAAATGCAGCGAGCTGCATCATTATTTATTATATATTGATTTTTATATAATATATACCTAGATAACTAGTATTTGCCGCCATTTTATTCGCGTTTACTAATACCTTTTTTTCACTACTACATTTTTCGCAAAAGTCCGACAAAAATGATTATAAAAGCTTTTGGTGTTTAGAATACCTTTTTATCTGGAGAAGCTGATATATAAATCGCATGATTTCATATGCAACCGACGATCGTCGAATCACCTAGCCTTCTCCATCTGTGGTTGGCTTTTGTGAGGTATTCTGATGTGTTGCTTGGTTTACTGCTGCTCCCAGCGGAACATGAACTGGGTTCGCAAGCGTACAGTGGTGGGCTGAGCCTTGCCTAACAGTTTTATCAGAGTTCGTTTCCATAGACGTTGCTATGCCCTCGAACCCATATCAAGCTAACGTTCAACTGATCTCAAATGGAAAAGCTCATTTCCACATTCTTGCACTAACTTAGCCCTTGAAAGTTAACGTTATTGACTATCCTTATTAAGAGTACAATTCGTCGAATCGACGAGCTGCACTAAATGTTTTATTTTAAGCTTCCTATAATAATACATTCATCTTTTTGAAATATAAATAAACATGTTCCCAAACAAAAAACCCAATTTCATGTAAAAATTAATAAAACACAGAATATTGACACTTAAATTAACATGTCGTCATAGATTCAAAAAAAATTAAAATCTAACTCAAACATCCATCATGCACGGACAAAAAAAGTTTTACCTGGTGGGCAAAACTCTCATTCACAAGAGCGCATCGGTGACTGAGTTAGTTAGCGCCGATAGGTTACTATGTACCCGCGTTGAAAAGTGACAGCACGATTTTGATTGTGACATCGTCGAATAGACGAATGTAAGCTTTCTAGGAATAGAGGACAAAGTGACAAAGTCGATGGCTTTAATGACGGCCTGGCTGTCAATAAGTTAAGCGATTTGCCTCGGCATTATGCTTGTGTGTAGTTTGAACTGGCGGCAGGCCTCACGGATAGCCAGTAGCACGGACTGGAAAACGCTGATGGTATCGGGGAGTTTGTGGGATTCTGAGATACTTAAGGCTTCAGGAAAGACACCCGAACCCACCAATCCTACAGTCCAGTTTTAAACCGCCGCTGTAGATTGTTACATCCAAATCCTTAGTCCCTTGTCACTTTTGACATTCTGACCTTCTGCGGAGCTTTACAACAAATTGCTTTGTGAACAATATTCTGGGAATCATAGTCTGTTGAAGGCGGTACGAGTTCTCTCTGTATTTGAATACCCTATTTTAAGGGAATATTACTTTGACTCATAATTTGTAACATACCTCAATATTGCCGGTAGATCCCTAAAAGTTACTAAATTCATGTTACTAAAATTCGCATTGATAGTAATTTCGATCTAGCCATATCCGTCCATGCGTCCGTCAGCAAAAATTAGGCCTTTAAACTGGAGATAGAAACCTGAAATTTTAATCATATACTCTCTATAGGACAAAGACACGCCCACAATCTCAAAAAAAAAACAAATTTATCAACAGAATCGAGTTTTGAGCTAGAAAGCTGAAATTGGGAATGTATTATGTTCTTTATTCTTTAGGGGCCCAAAATGCTCAGGAGTTAAAATTTTTAAAATAGGCCGACTGACAATAATTAAAAAAAAAACAATTTTATCGAAAAATTTAAGCTTGAGGTAGGAATATGAAATTTACAGTTAACACTCTCTAGATGCTCTTTATGCTCATGTTAAAAGATTTGTTAAATCCGAACCCTGACACGCCCACTTTTAAAAAATAGACATTTTTTTGAAAAATTAAAGTTTGAGCTAGGAAGCTGAAATTTGGAATATAAACTCTCCCTTTATGCTCATGTGTAAATATTTTTGAAATCCGCTCACTGAGTCGCACACTTTTTTAGAAATAGTCGTTTAATTTTAGAATCATTCGCAAAGTACAGTATAGGTATAGTTAAAGTCGTTTTGAATAATTCCTCTATATAAAGTTTTCTGCCATGCTCACTTTTAAGGGGCGTCTTTTTACAAAAACTTGATTTTTCAAATAAAGTCTTTTACGTAGTTTTTTGTCACGCCCATGTCATGTGATATAGACATGGGAACAGGGTATCCAACAGTTCGTCCAAGCGGACTGTGGCCTTTCCCTGTGTTTTTTATTATTTCCGCACAATAAAGAGATTTTTAGTACCCTTTTAATGTGGACATGTTTATAGTCATGTAGTGCGCGGAAAGGAAGGAAATGGGGGTAAGGACAGAGGCGAAAGTGATGCAGTCTGGTTTTAAATGTTTGTAAATTACAATGAAGTAAAGAATCTAGAATAGCGCTGGTTTTCTAACACCCATATTCACTTAGTCAGATCGCGCTATTCGCTGCGATATTTGCTAGCCAATTTGGTCCAGATGAAACGATTGGTCGTACCATGGCTGTGATACCTAGGTTCAATTTTGGTTACAGGCTCTACTTTTTCTACTATTCATTTATAAATTTAATATATTATATTCAATAAAATAAAGGTAAAGTGAAAATAAATTTCTTATTGCTCGCAACTGTCCCTACAAGCATTTTCAGTTTTCTTGCATTGGCCAACACCGACTTCATTTTTTGACCTATAATTTAACCAATATTTGTAATAATCAACTTTTTCATGTCCAATTAATTCAGGTATAACTGTTCTCAATGCTACGACCCAAAACAAGCACTCCTCATATTGACGTAATTTTCCACAACACCAGATGTCTTCTCAATTCATATCGTTAACAATATGCTAAAAGTTACAAACCACGGTCTGCAAATTGAAGCAAACAATTACTAAAGCCAAATTCAGTTAAAATTATTTGAACTGCAGTCATCGTAACTAAAGTATTCCAGAGATAGGTAACTGGAGAGCTGTGGTATTAAAATTACATCTAATGGCATATCCAGCTTAACACGCTCGACCTAGGTCAACGAGAAGGATATTCTACGCCCTTTGATCTCCATATATGAAATGCTGAACTGTCAGGATATCTTTCTAACCACACCTCCAATGGAAACGATACGAAACGCTCTGCATTGACTTTTAGTAAATTTGGTTAAAGAAATAGGCTTTTAACGTTATCACGCATTCATTGAACGATTATGAAAATATTGTATGGACACTTCAGTTAGCAAAATTCCACAATTAAAACAATTAGGCTCTATTCTTGATATTTGGGTTTTGGATGGACAATCATTTCTTGCATAGTCTGACAAACATCCGTTTCGAAAAGCTTCGCAAATTTGCCATCCGGAACCCGGCTGAAACTATTTTTCATTGCAAATGTGTGTAATTGTTTGATATGCTAGCCTTTACGTTTGTCTTATTTTATTATTTATTATTTATTTATTTATTTATTTATTTATAATAGACTTGCACAGTAAGATACAATATCTTATAAATTTACCTAAGCTTTAATATAACAATACTTTTAATTTAAAAGAGTGAGTACTAAGTCAAAAAAAGAAACGTTACCTAATAAATAATACAAAAAAAAACAAGCAATGTAAAATAATAAATATTAAGCTGAAGCATTTAAAAGTTACGAGTTAATGAAGATACTTCTTTTATCGAAGGGTCTCAAAATATTGCCTAAGTCTTGCATTAAACCGAGTGGTGCAGCCTATCAACCTAATATTGCGCGGAAGGGAATTCCATTACCGAATCGCATTTACATAAAAATGGTAAGAATAGCGCAGTGGCACCAGGTCACAACTTCTAGCTGAGCGCGAAAACAACAATCTGTTGTAAATATATGTAAGCTGGTTGTTATGTTTGGATGATACTGTGAAGCATTTCCAAGGTCCTAAATGCAAAAAGTCTTTCAAGAGAGAAACCATGTATTAGTCTGGAGTAAAAGGAAATGTGACTATATCGCCGCTTGCCGATTATATACCTTTCCACACTATTGTAAACAGCATTTAATTTCCTTTTATTTTCAAAGTCGCAATTACTGAAAAGTTCACACCCGAATAATAGTAAAGGAATAAGCAGTGTCTTAGCCAATATCATCCTTGTTTTAATTGGAATAATCCGTTGTGTGGCCCTTATGTCAGGAAAAAATAAAACGATGTGTTTTGGAAGGTGTGGAAATTAAGGGGTGTTTGAAGGGCTCGAGTAATACACCAAGCAATAAATTTGAAATTTGTTTGTTCGCATTTAAAAATAAAGTGAACAACTGGGCCGTTAAGAAATGGTTTCATATATATTTTTACTTAGCCATTTTCTATACTCATAAAATCAGAATAAAAACTTAGGGACGGGCTACAGTCCGCTTGGGCGAACTGTTGGATACCCTATTCTTATTCCTATCATAAGTGGGCGTGACAAAAGTCTAAGTATGGTTGAATTGTTAAGAACGCTCTACATATTTTATTATATACTCGTAACATTTAAAGGATTTTATCAAAAAAAAAACGAAGCTTTTGTAAAAAAAAACGGTCCCTAGCTCAAACTTTGGTTTTTCAATAACATTATTTTATTTAATTGTGGGCGTGTCAGTAGGCGAAAAATTTACTAGGGAGTATATATTATAAAGAGAGTATATATTATAAATTTTAGCTCCCTAGCTCAAACTTTGGATTTTCAAAAAAATATTTACACATGCGCATAAAGGGCCCACTAGAGAGTATATATTATAAATTTCAGCTCCATAGCTCAAATCTTGGTTTTTCAATAAAATTGTTTTATTTAACCCTAGAATGGTAAACATATTTTTTGACTCTTCATTGGTAAACCTCGCCTGTGAAGCGACTTTTATAAAAAACGCACATTTCACCGTTAAAAAACAAAAAGATATTAAAACAGAAAGAAAAACGTATTTATTACATATTTGGTTACAAGAATTGACAAAAAGCAATTCGTTATTAAATGTCTTAAAAATATTATATTTGGAGATCACATGGTATGAAGAGATGTTTTACAAAAAAATTAAAAAAATTAATAAAAATCAGTTCGGAGTAAAAAAAAAATCTGCTTCGTACAGCCCTTAAATCTAATTAACATATTTTAAAAATTATATAAGGCGTATAACTTCAAAAACTTGTGCAGAACAAAATTAATTTTGTGGATTTTCCACGTACATTTTTATGTCACATTTCGCAATTTTGCACAAATTGCACATTCAAAATTGTTCAAAAAATTACCTCTATTGGTAAACCTCGCCTCACAGGCGACACCTGTGTGTATATATCGGCAATGCAATGGAGAAAAACAAAGCACGTTTGCGCATCGTTAACAATATGCTAAAAGTTACAAACCACGGTCTGCAAATTGATGCAAACAATTACTAAAGTCAAATTCAGTTAAAATTATTTGAACTGCAGTCATCGTAACTAAAGTATTCCAGAGATAGGTAACTGGAGAGCTGTTGTATTAAAATTACATCTAATGGCATATCCAGCTTAACACGCTCGACCTAGGTCAACGAGAAGGATATTCTACGCCCTTTGATCTCCATATATGAAATGCTGAACTGTCAGGATATCTTTCTAACCACACCTCCAATGGAAACGATACGAAACGCTCTGCATTGACTTTTAGTAAATTTGGTTAAAGAAATAGGCTTTTAACGTTATCACGCATTCATTGAACGATTATGAAAATATTGTATGGACACTTTAGTTAGCAAAATTCCACAATTAAAACAATTAGGCTCTATTCTTGATATTTGGGTTTTGGATGGACAATCATTTCTTGCATAGTCTGACAAACATCCGTTTCGAAAAGCTTCGCAAATTTGCCATCCGGAACCCGGCTGAAACTATTTTTCATTGCAAATGTGTGTAATTGTTTGATATGCTAGCCTTTACGTTTGTCTTATTTTATTATTTATTATTTATTTATTTATTTATTTATTTATAATAGACTTGCACAGTAAGATACAATATCTTATAAATTTGCCTAAGCTGTAATATAACAATACTTTTAATTTAAAAGAGTGAGTACTAAGTCAAAAAAAGAAACGTTAACTAATAAATAATACAAAAAAAAACAAGCAATGTAAAATAATAAATATTAAGCTGAAGCATTTAAAAGTTACGAGTTAATGAAGATACTTCTTTTATCGAAGGGTCTCAAAATATTGCCTAAGTCTTGCATTAAACCGAGTGGTGCAGCCTATCAACCTAATATTGCGCGGAAGGGAATTCCATTACCGAATCGCATTTACATAAAAATGGTAAGAATAGCGCAGTGGCACCAGGTCACAACTTCTAGCTGAGCGCGAAAACAACAATCTGTTGTAAATATATGTAAGCTGGTTGTTATGTTTGGATGATACTGTGAAGCATTTCCAAGGTCCTAAATGCAAAAAGTCTTTCAAGAGAGAAACCATGTATTAGTCTGGAGTAAAAGGAAATGTGACTATATCGCCGCAGTCCGATTATATACCTTTCCACACTATTGTAAACAGCATTTAATTTCCTTTTATTTTCAAAGTCGCAATTGCTGAAAAGTTCACACCCGAATAATAGTAAAGGAATAAGCAGTGTCTTAGCCAATATCATCCTTGTTTTAATTGGAATAATCCGTTGTGTGGCCCTTATGTCAGGAAAAAATAAAACGATGTGTTTTGGAAGGTGTGGAAATTAAGGGGTGTTTGAAGGGCTCGAGTAATACACCAAGCAATAAATTTGAAATTTGTTTGTTCGCATTTAAAAATAAAGTGAACAACTGGGCCGTTAAGAAATGGTTTCATATATATTTTTACTTAGCCATTTTCTATACTCATAAAATCAGAATAAAAACTTAGGGACGGGCTACAGTCCGCTTGGGCGAACTGTTGGATACCCTATTCTTATTCCTATCATAAGTGGGCGTGACAAAAGTCTAAGTATGGTTGAATTGTTAAGAACGCTCTACATATTTTATTATATACTCGTAACATTTAAAGGATTTTATCAAAAAAAAAACGAAGCTTTTGTAAAAAAAAACGGTCCCTAGCTCAAACTTTGGTTTTTCAATAACATTATTTTATTTAATTGTGGGCGTGTCAGTAGGCGAAAAATTTACTAGGGAGTATATATTATAAAGAGAGTATATATTATAAATTTTAGCTCCCTAGCTCAAACTTTGGATTTTCAAAAAAATATTTACACATGCGCATAAAGGGCCCACTAGAGAGTATATATTATAAATTTCAGCTCCATAGCTCAAATCTTGGTTTTTCAATAAAATTGTTTTATTTAACCCTAGAATGGTAAACATATTTTTTGACTCTTCATTGGTAAACCTCGCCTGTGAAGCGACTTTTATAAAAAACGCACATTTCACCGTTAAAAAACAAAAAGATATTAAAACAGAAAGAAAAACGTATTTATTACATATTTGGTTACAAGAATTGACAAAAAGCAATTCGTTATTAAATGTCTTAAAAATATTATATTTGGAGATCACATGGTATGAAGAGATGTTTTACAAAAAAATTAAAAAAATTAATAAAAATCAGTTCGGAGTAAAAAAAAATCTGCTTCGTACAGCCCTTAAATCTAATTAACATATTTTAAAAATTATATAAGGTGTATAACTTCAAAAACTTGTGCAGAACAAAATTAATTTTGTGGATTTTCCACGTACATTTTTATGTCACATTTCGCAATTTTGCACAAATTGCACATTCAAAATTGTTCAAAAAATTACCTCTATTGGTAAACCTCGCCTCACAGGCGACACCTGTGTGTATATATCGGCAATGCAATGGAGAAAAACAAAGCACGTTTGCGCACAAGCACGTACAACACTCAACAGATTTGGCACGAGCGCATGCTTTGATACGAGCAACCGATTGGGAAATATCGCAAAATAAAAAAAATGTTTCGCCTCACAGGCGATGTTTACCATTCTAGGGTTAATTGTGTGCATGTCAGTGGGCGGATTTTGAAAATTTTATATCCCGATCTGTTTTAGGAGTCATAGATCATATATAAAAAATTTCAGCTTTCTAGCTTAAAATTCGAAAAATTTGTTTTTTTTTGAGTTTGTGGGCACGTGTCTGTGGGTTCAGCTCTCAAGGCCCAGTTTAAAGGCCTAATTTTTGCCGACAGACGAACGGACGGACATGGCTAGATCGACATTACTATCGATGCTGATCATAAATATAGTAACTTTTAGTTGTCTACGGGCAATATTAAGGTATGTTACAAACTATGCGTCAAAATTAATATAGGTACCCTTAGAATAGGGTATAAGAATCGTAACAACGTAGATAATATGTACTGTATAAAGCTTTATTTGATTTGTCTTAGGGTGAGCTAAAAAACATATTGAAATTTAACTTTCTAACTTTCAGCAGCGACCGGAAATGGTAAAAGTATAGTCGCATTTTATAGGGGTAAGACGTATAAGTATGTGCATCATGCATGTTTAATATATGTTAATATTTTTTTTATGAAAGATGTGGTCGACACTGACCCAAATCTTATAACTGCAAAATAAACTTGGGACGCATCATATAGCGAACAATAAGTCACTTAATTCTGTTAGTTTTGCATTACTAATTCACACAATTCAGTGACGTATTGCTTGCTAACTGATGCGGGAATTTGGCCCCGGGTGGTATTCTAGTTTAAATTGTCCATATACTTTATGCCACATTTTTAATTTAGTAACGTGAAAGCTTAGCTTTTTCCAAAATTATTTGGCTTCATACACCTTTCTTCCCGTTGGAACGAAAAAAGTATAAAGATTTATTTTTTTTAAATTGTTTATGCAAGTTTGCCCCTAATCTGAGTGTCAGCTTAGATATCAAACCTCTTAAAAATCTCTTTACCCATTTTGTAGATAATGCCGTGTTTCGCAAGTACTGTTGTTTAACTCTTTTTGCCATTATTTATTACCATCACTCCAAGTATTTAAATTACAAACACAGAAAAAGGTTAAAGCCATTTTTCAGACAGTTTAAAAAAATTTTAGAAACTGTTGTATGAATT
This sequence comes from Portevinia maculata, assembly GCA_949715645.1. Lineage (NCBI taxonomy): Eukaryota > Metazoa > Arthropoda > Insecta > Diptera > Syrphidae > Portevinia > Portevinia maculata. The sequence continues at coordinate 39,664,800 of OX454525.1, forward strand.
AATACTTTTTAAATTTTTATTTGAGAATTAAGGTATGCAAATTTGTTTAAAAGAATAGAATTAGCTTGATTGTCAAATTAGTTTGAAATCACTCCAGCGGGTTTTGAGATATAGCCATTCTTCTAATGTGCAATTTTTCGAGTCTTTTTGCAAAAATCTCAATATGACATGTTCTTATATTTACTTCAAGTATTAAAAACCCTTAATATCAGCAAAAGTTATAAGAAAAAAAAAATTATAAAAAAATATTTCAAAAATCAGAGTATGCAGTTTTTCCAAATGTTGGTAATATTTAATTTCTTTTAAATTATGGCATCAGTTTTTAAAATATTTTTGGTTTCCTTAAGTACCGTCAATCGAGCCATGCAGAATACTAAAATTGCAATCTGATGATTTCTTCCAATACATACTCGGCCCTAGCGAGGTATCCGTCGGAACAGAAAATTCTCAGCGACGGAAGAATGTTCCGAAAACCTGTTAAGTTGAACGTTTCCGATTTGGATTTCCTTCTTTCTTTTTTTTAAAAAAAAAACAAACTTTAACCTTGATCAAAGCTTTGTAACAGCAAACCTTAACATGAGGGAAAGAAGAAAAAAAAGTTACCCGAAGACGCCCAGAAGATCATCATTTGGCACGAACAAGTGAAGCTTATCTCGTTACGAGTGCGTTAATTTTTTTTTCAGTAATAAAGTAAACATGTTATTCTTTCCATTGGTTATATTATGCTTACTTGTAGCTGCCGATTCCTTCAGATGAAAATATTATCTCTACGTCAAGAAAGTTCATCTAAATCGTCTTCGTTGGTGTTTGATGTACGATTGAATTTTGTTGCGAGTATCTATCTTCTTGGCAGCTACTTCGATCGATATACCAACAACTTTATATTTTGGAATCAAATCGTTTAATTGACTGCAAAACTCTTGCAAAAAACCAACTGGGAGCTTTGAATATTTTCGAAACCTGCAACTGCTGTCCTTTTGAAATTTCAGCCACAAATATTATCAGCCCCATTCATGCACATACGGTTCAAGACAAACCAAAATGCAATAGTGTCAGAAATTTGGAAAGTGACACAAATCTTGGACAATGGGGTGAAATGCAAGCAATATAATTTTCCCTCGTTTTTCAATTGTTGGTAACTGCAGTGGTATTGGTGAAATCACCATATCTCGAAAACTAAGTTGAAGAGAGAAGATTTCTGATTTTCTAAGCAATAGAGAAGTTGGATGCAATTTTTGTCTGATGTGTGGTGGTTGTGCTTGGCCTTTCTCAAAATGTGAACATGGCAAGAATTCGATTAAAGGGGCAAGCTCTAAAATGAAGTCAACCCAGAGATAACGCAAAGTGATTAATGCTGACGTTATGCCTCTGTCTGTTGGTTAAAATGCTGAGTAGGCAGACCGTATTAGAATGGCACAATGGAGCAAATGTATATTTTGGTTAGGCCAAGAGCAGAATCGTCCTAAGCCGTTAACTTGCCTCTAAATAAGATACTCGTAGCAACAGTACATTGTTGTTCACAATATGAAAATTTCATAAAAATATTATTTTGTACAGCGTAATAGTTTATTTCGGATAGGTATAGTCAGGATGTTTATTTGAAAAAGTTTTACCCAGAGGCCGAAGCTGTCTATGGTGAGTACCTAACCTGTTTGTTACATGGGTAAACACGTGGCTAACAAAACCATTTCGATCTGCTGATGAATATTTTTAGGTCTGATAGAGGTATCTCCGCCATTTCGTTCATGCTGTCAAAGAATCGTTCTCAACATGCAAAGGAAGCAGCTTTCTTAGGCTCGTTTTATTCAGTCGAAGTTGAACTCAACTTGGGGATTTTTAATGTCAACTTGAGAAATTGCATTTATTCACTCAAAGTTGACTCGCTCAACTTTAGATATTCCGAAGTTGAAAAAACAGAAAGTTGGTCAACTTTGAGTTTGCTCAACTGCCCGAAATAGTAGAAGCTAGCCGCAAACTGCTGGTCTCCTGCCAACTTTTATATAATTTTTTTCATTTCGATTTTGAGTGTTCGCTTTAAAAGACGAATACAATTGAAATAATAATTTGTAGAATTTAAAAAAAGTTTCGTGGCAATTATGTTTGGGAAGATTGGCAATCGTCCGATTCAAGCAGCGACAATGATGGAGAGGAGGAGAATTTGGTCATTGAGAGATGGCAATACAAGATGCTACCGCGTCTTGGACTTGAAAAATTGGACGACCGTGACTTCATCTATCGTTTTCGTCTCTCAAAGCGGGCGATTTTGATGGTGCTGCAGCTTATAATAAATTCATTGCCGTGCGATGAGAGAAGGTATTTTATTTGCTGAAAGCGACCAAATGAAGACGTTGGAGTTCCTTGTCGTGAGTTGCGCCTTTGACCCCTGCAATTCAACTGTCGAACGTTCTCCATTTCCAAGACTTCAATTTAAATTTTTTGCTTCTTCGCTAAATGCAGCTGCTTCTACTCGGAGATTGTGAGCATTTAACAATTTTTCTCCGGCTCTATTTTGTAACGGGGATTTCGCAACAGCAAATTGGTTGGTAGTGTTTTTTTTTTTGATTGGTCGATTGGTGTTTCCACAACTGTTACTCCATCAGCCCTTGAGCACTGCTTAATTGTCGGGTCCGCCAGCGTATTGTTTTCTACCTCGCCGAAAAATACACGATTTATATCCACACCATCTAATTGCTATGAACCATCATCGACGAAGGTTTCTTCCACAAAGTCTGTTTGTAGACCGGTAGATGACAACTTACGACTGGCGCTTTGTAGTGCTGATTTGTTCGCAATTTTACTATCGCTGTCACCGATAGTTGCAGCAAGACCAATTGTGGATGGCATTACTAACTCAGCTAACTGTTGCATTGGTTCGCTTAATGCATGAAGCTCCTTTTTTTGCGGACCTCCACCAGTCTGTTTTGCGTCTTTCAAGAAATAGTACGCACGGTCTTTAAGTGTTGCAACTGCAACAAACATGAAAATCACTAGCAGCAGTTTTCCCGTCGGCATTTCATCAAAACAAAAGGTCCAACGGCAAAACATGAAAATAGCTAAAATTGGGCTAGTCGAAATTTGGGAGTAATTGTGGGCGCGCAGAAGAGCAGCAGTCAACAGAACAAAACTTGCAATGTTCAAGATAGCAATGCAAAAAAATGTTTGTTTTCGTCAATAAGCTCCTCCCCCTAAGCGGCGCTCAGAACATGATTTAGCTATGAACGTGTATGTATGCATTGATGAGTTCAGACAAGCTGATGTGTGGGTCATAGCTGCGAAGCGGTGAACATTTTTTGTATGAATTGATGATTTCGGACCAGCTGATGTATGGATCATAGCTGCGAAGCGGTGAACGTTTTTTGCATGTCACAGCTAGAGTATAGAGGATCTGGACTGGGGTTATTGACCGGATTTAGACTGGCCTTCAGAATGCAGCTGGACCAGGAAGGTTTCTTTATGGCGAAAGATGAATTCCCAATAAATCGATGATCGTGGCAGTATCGATTTATATAAGAATAGTAAACGTTCAAAGTTTTCAACGGAAACCGAGTGTCTTTTCTTTTTAAATTGACTCAGTTGTACCATTAGTTGTTGGTGATTGTTTTTTCTTGGGTGTTAGATTCGGAAATTTTATCGGCACTGGAGCAGTCAGTTCGAACATTTGTTGCTAGTATCCGCGCGATACATTAAGCGTCTGTTTAACCTTCTGGTACTTCTCTCGCAACGACTTAAAAGTTCTTTCCTGCAAAAACAACGGATAATAGTATGTTATTGAATGAGCAAACAAAAAACTAAACGGCCGTGACACATAATATGTACGTACACGGAAACTTACCCGGCCGGGGCGCGCATAGTTGAATGCATTCGCTACTTTTTCCCATGCCCGTTCCTTGTCGCGATTTGTGGCACCATCTATTTCTCTATTTTCAATAATGCTACGGTATTCCATAACATTATTGACTAGCCAATCTTCCTCCTCGGGAGTATATACTATTTTCGGCATTTTTTTTTTTAAATATTCCTTTGTTCTGCCATTTTTCTTTCAATTTTCGATTCACACAAAACAAATAACGGCCGAAATATAAATCGGAAGTTGAAACTCTCGTTTTTTGTGTCATCTGTCGCAAATATCCCAGGGATATTTCTGAAACAGCAAGTAGGCAAACTTCTGTTTTCCAACTCCGGAGTTGAGAATTAAAGTAGCGGATAAAAACAATTTTCAACTTGCCGTTCAACTCTCGAGTTTGAATCAACTGCGGAGATAGTCAACTTCGGAGTTATCGGTAAGTTGAACAATAGTAAATAAAACCAGCCTTAAAGTATTATCGTTGTCGTTATACAACGAGTATAAGTATATTCCCATCCCAGCTCAAGAGTGAGTGTGAATTGTTTTTTCCATTTCAAATGCCTCTTCAAGTCGAAGAATAAACACAGGAAATGATTATTTAGCCTAGCTCTTAAAGTATTATCTCACAATTATCACAACTATATTCTATCCGGAATTAATAGTCAGTACAGTGAAGATAGGACGTTTGCTTCTCCCTCTGGCTATAATGCTTTACATAAAACTTGTCTCTCTGTAATGCTCTCTCAGGGTTACCATAGCTCCCAATATTGACCTTCACAATTTTTTTTTGTTCATGGTTCATGGTGGCATACTTAGAGTGGCATCTCTCTCGGATAGAGTATGCATTTTCCGGCATTTCGAAATGTTGAGCTTCAGCGAATTCTTAACTTTCACAGCGTTGGGTAGGTAAGTTATTGTAATAGGTCCGAAAATGAAAATCGTAATTTCAACAAATTTTCCAAATATGTTTAAGAAGATGTATATGTGTGTGTATGTACACAGGTATGTGCGTACGTTTGTGAACAATTTTTCGCTGAAAAAAATATGTATAGATTGTAATGTGGATTACTTTTGAAAAAAAATGCGAAACCTGAAATCAGATAGGTAGTAGAAAAGTCCACTCACGCAACTGCGTTTCTCCGTTAAGGGCAGGTCCGCCTGGCAGACAGGAAATAGCTGCCCTATGATTATTTCTTGTCTACCAAAATACAACATTTCAAATGAACACGACTAGCAGGACGTGAATAGTGTTTATCAAAGTTATGGGAAAAGTCCGCTCAAAGGGACAGAGGAAGGCATATCCAAAAATCCCTGTTTAGTGCACCACTCCGTATAAGGAGAGTTCAGCTTCCTAGACTTAGGAGTCAGTCAATGAATGGTAGGTATTGTTCTTTTATACAGAGTGTTTTGAAGTTAAATGTTGATACTTTTGGAAACGATTATTGGTACAAAATCATATTTTCGTATTAAAACTGCTGCAGGTTTTGCCAAGAATCATAAAATATGGGGTTTTCAGCACACTTATCAATCATAGATTTTCTTTTAATATTGCTACGTTCATAAGAGCAAAATAATAAAGCAGTATGCAAAATACACCAAAGTAAGTCTTTTCTTGAATTCTTGGTAAATGATGTCTACATACACTGTGAATCAATTTTTTTCTTAGAGTATACCAAAGAATCATTTTCCATAGTATTCACATTTTACTTCCAAATACCCGGTATTATTTAGATTAGCTAAAACTTTATAAAAAAAATCGTTTGAGAATCTGCGTGTATTGGTTCAAAACGTATAGAAGTATTACCTAAAATATAAAATTTATTTGAAATCACTTTACCAGTTTTTGAGATATTGTCGGTTTTGTAAAATACCGTAAACCAAGTTTTTCTGTGAAAAAATTAGTAAGTCATCTTTATTTACGCTCGTCCCAAGTATTCCAAACTGATCAAAATTGTTAAGCCGTTTTTCAGAAAACTGACAAAAGTCTAAGTATGGTTGAATTGTTAAGAACGCTCTACATATTTTATTTTATAACATTTAAAGGGTTTTATCGAAAAAACGATGCTTTTTAAAAAAAAAACGCTCCCTAGCTCAAACTTTGGATTTTCAAAAAAAGTTTTTTTTTTTAAATTGTGGGCGTGTCAGCAGGCGGATTCTAAAAATATTTACACATGAGCATAAAGGGCCCCCAGAGAAAATATATTATTAGTTTCAGCTCCCTAGCTCAAACTTTGACTTTTCAATAAAATCTTTTTATTTAATTGTGGGCGTGTCAGTAGGCGGATTTTGAAAATATTTACACATGACCATAAAGGTCCCCTAGAAAGTATATATTATAAATTTCAGCTCCCTAGCTCAAACTTTGACTTTTCAATAAAATCCTTCTTTTTTTTATTGTGGGCGTTATTGGCCGGATTCTAGAAATTTTATCTCCCGAGTAGCTAGGAGTTCTAGCTCAAAATTCGATTTTTTCGATAAATTTGTTTTTTTTTGAGTTTGTGGTCGTGTCTGTGGGCGGATTTCAAAAATTCTTAAACTTTATTACAGTCGAACTTCGATAACTCGAACAATCACTTGCCACAAAAAAAAAAACTAGTTATCAAGACTTCGAGTTATTAAGTAAAATAACAAAATTGTTATAAATACATAATGTATTTATTTGCAAACATATAACACAAAAAACGTACAGGAATATAATTATTATTAAAAATAGTCTTTTATAAAACTTAGATTTTACTTCTTTTATTGAATTAAAAAAAAGGTTTTATTTTCTCGATGTTACTGGTTAGTCTTTAGGTACATATAAACGCAAAATGTTTAACGAATTTGCAACCAATTCGTCTGAAGGTTTTTTAATGAAATCATCCTTCAAATCTTTATCCATTACATAACTGTCGCTGCTATCGTTATTGTCGAGCTGTGCAAATTCCGACTCACATCTGAATATCTCGACAACATCTTCATCTGTGGGAAACTCAGAAGTATCAATATCGTCGTCTAATAATAATACGGTGTGACGTATTTTGTCTACCTATTTGTGTTATTTTAGGCGCCTACTATTTTTTCCAAAAATAAAATCTAAGCTTTGAGTTCGCTTTGACCAATATACCGGCCTAGTAATGTGTGTTCGAACCCCTACTAACAAGAAATCTGACAATTCTTAGGACCAACAGTGAACCCGAAAGCGATGCATTATGAAACGAACTTGAAAAACAAGCAGAATTTGGGAATTCCCCTTCAGAATTCGACTTATCGAAGGTGACGCCAAATAACCCCTTTCGAGTTATCAAGACATTCGAGTAATAGAAGTTCGAGTTATCAAATAAAAATTACATGTAAATTTCAGTCTTGGCGCTATTGGCAACCAATTTCATTCGAGTTATTAAATATTCGAGTTATCGAAGTTCGACTTATCGAAGTTCGACTGTATTTCGGGACCCTAGATAGTATATGGTTAAAATTTTAGCTCTCTAGGTCCTATTAAAGTCCTAATTTTTGCCGACAGACGGACGAACATGGCTAGATCGACATTACTATCGATGCTGATCATAAATATAGTAACTTTTAGGGGTCTACGGGCAATATTAAGGTATGTTACAAACTATGCGTCGAAATTAGTATACCCTTAGAACAGGGTATACAAATGGGTTGTGTGTACTCATGTACGTGCGTTAGAATTAGCTATTCTTGGCGTGATGTTTACTTGTTAAAATCGTATACCAAGTAGTGGAAGGAGAAATATAATTGATTAAACTTCAATTGAATCAAATTAACCTTGAACACTTCGGAAAAATATTTTTTTTTTGGTTCCAAGGAGCTCCTGGTAAAAATAACCTAATGCCAAGTTAAAGCGGCATTCTCATTCATTCAAATTGGCCAGTAGCCAGCCCTCCCTGTTGTGGAGTAGTTTCGTTTCGTGAGTTTAAAGTATTTCCTCCTTTTTATAATTTCCACACGTGCAGTGCACGTGCATGCTTTAATATTTATTATTTATTTGACTTTCCTTTTACAACGCGGATATCGTGTCAACTCACGGATTGGATTTGCATGTAAAATTGCAGAACAATCTTTAGATGTTAAGTGTATTATTAGGCTCATCTGAATGTTAAATTTTCATTGACGTTTCTTCTCTAAGTCGCCTTTTTATGGGAAGCCATAAAACAGTCTCACAAGCTGTCGATAAGGAATGTTTGTCTTTCTTCATAAAACTGTTTAAAGGCACACAAAATGTAACCTTCATTTAATACGTATACTTTATTTTAATTCCTTCGACAGACGTGTAACTCATTACAATGATCAAACGATTGAATCGTAAAAAGATATTTTATTTCCTTTGAATTACTGCTTCAACGATTCGACTGGCCCACAAATAGAAGGTATCTACTCGTATGTATATACCTGTGCATGTGCAACTGAAAAGACATAAATATAAAACATTATTATTTATGTTTGTTCATCTATTTTTTTTAAATTCCAATTTCATCAATTTCTTTGATGTCTCGCTTAAACTGTTTGCTACATAGAAACCAAACCAAAACAGTTAAGGGGTTATTATGACGGGTCTCGTCAGAAATCACTTTAAAAATAAGCACATTACCGCATTTTCCTGGTAACCAATTTTATTTCGCTTTTATGTTCTTGCCAGATGAAACGAAAAATAAAATATGAAAAATAATTTCTATATGTATGAAGAGAATTTACCTATTCAGGAGTTATAATTTTAATACTGCGTACCTTCTTGCATTTAAATTATAAAACCTCATTATTAATGAGATCAAATGTCTTAGATTCAAAGTCAAAAGCTGGTAATGCATATGTACAAAAAAAACATCGCTTATAATAGCGCACGAAATGTGCTAGAATGTAGTTGAAAAAAAATACGAATAATTTGACATCCGCAAACATTTCTTCACATATATCTATATTACCTATTGGAGAATGGTTACCGAAGGATATCACAAAAACCCTTGTATGTATGGCAAAAATGCTTAAAATATTCGAACATCAATAATAATGTATCATCTTCTTTCGTTTTTAAATCAAGTGCAACCTCGCACTGTTTCACAAATTTTTCAATTATTCGGCTTAATAAAAGCTAATAACAAGGCTTAAAACTAATTAAAAACTTCAAACTATTTAAAAACGAAGGTTTAAGAATGGTGAAGAAAATCGCGTTTAAGCAGGGAGTGCTGCGGTTGAAGTCGAGTTAACGGCTCAAGTTAACCTGCCGTAGCATGCTGGAGATTGGTTCAGTGGAGCCGTAGGACGTGCGATGGGATCGTAAATAGAAGAAACGAGGGAATCTTCAATTACGAGTGTTAGTGTTAAAGAAAATGGAGTCATAGAGAAACGTGCAATCAACGAAGTCAGAGAGGAGTCGAGGATTGACAATTTTGTCTGGAGCGTCTCTTCGTTCCGCAAGGCTATTCATTTTAATAAGTTTGAGGCGGTCAATATAGGGGGGTAAGATTTAAGTATTGTTTCGACTTTGGAAGCTACCATGGACTTGATGTAATGGAGACTATGCTCGACTAGCGTACTCCAGAAGCGGGCGAAATAAGGAGATGTAAAGAGATCTGGTCACGTAAGGGTTGGAGAATTCTCTGGACCACCGTTAAACAAAATCAAGTGATAAAGTAATAACGAAAGTTAAACTCTCTATAGCACAGTATGCCAAGGTCGCGAAGACATTAAAGAGGGATATAGGTTGACCGTGGAGAGAGTAAAGATGGGGAGGGGACTTGTTGAACTTGAGTGAGAAGGTAATATACTGGCATTTGACGATATTGAGCTCCAACCCGTTGTGGATCTTATTAAGATCTTGTTGGAGAAGGCAAGAGTTTTGTGGTGATGAAAGGGGCATTCAAAATTTAGTATCGTCGGCGTAGGGGGAAAGGACGGAATGTTAATTGACCCACTCAAGGTCGTTTATAGTAAGGATGAAGAGAAGGCTACCTTGTTGAACCCCAAAGGCGGTTTTGCAGCTAGGAAGCTATCTTTTTTAATAATATGAGTTCAAAACCGAGTGAAGACAGTTTGAAAAGGATTAATTTGTGAATATCTTTTCAAAAGCCTTAAAGAAATGGGTTGCAATAACGTCGACTTCTTTGCCACTTTCTGGGGCTGAGAGGACGGACAATACGAACGCCATGCGGGTTCTTGAAAGTTTAGCTAAAGGGCGTTAATTTGTTTTTTCGCTCTTTAGTCCCTTTTTGTGTATCGGGGTTATAAATGAGCGTTTCCAAATCTGAGGGAGTTTTTCTGGTGTAAGTAAAAGCTGGTAAAGGTAAGAGAAGGGGAGAGAGAGAGAGCGGAGCTGAATTTATTAAGAAATGAAGCGGGAACACACTCTAGCCCAGGTAAGAACTAGTGATCATTAAGATTTTGAAGATTGTTTGTAACTACTGCAGGCTCGAAGGTTTGAGAACAAAATGGGCCCAAGGAGAAATTTAGTAGATAATTAAAGTAAGAGGGATCCAGACGGAATGAAGGAGCTGTAGGCAAAATATTGTTTAAAAAAGTTTGCGGCAAAATTGACAATAGTATGCAGGCGCTTGAGGAGATGTTTTCGTTTTCATAGGAGAGGGATGAGGGGTAACCGCCAGATTTGTTTGTAGTTAACAAATCGGAAAATAGACTAAGGGTCGGTTGGTATATTGGCGTCTGTTTTATTAAGATACTGCTGGTAGAGAAGCGTATAAAGCTGGGTGAACTGAAGGTTTCACGATTCACATTTTTTCAGTAGCCATTTGCTACACTCGTAAACACAGGAAAGCAAGAATCCTAACAATGTCGATTGCATGTAGATAGCTTTATTTGATTTGTCTTAATTGTATTTTTGAATGGGTAAGCTAAAAAATATCCTGAAATTTAATTTTATAAAATATATAAATTTAATAATGGGTAATAAAAGTGTCGTTGTTGTAGTCTTTTATTAAAAACTGAGTATACCATTTTCTAACCTTCAATCAAAGTCTTTAAAACACCAACACACATGTCACTATTGTCAAAGCCGTTTGTTAAGATAAGTGACATTTTTAAAACTTTTGAAACTATTTTGTTAGAATTTATTACTTTTTACTTTTTTTTAGAATCTAAGTAAGCAGGCAAGCAATTTTTTTTTTAAATTATCCAACGGTTTTTGAGATGTAGACTTCTTTTAATGTGCCGTTATTTTTGAGCATTTTGCGAAAGTCTGGGTGTGTCATTTTATTAAATTTACCTCAAGTCTTAAAAAGCCACAAACTCATTAAAATCATTGGACCGGTTTTTGAGAATAGTGATGTTACTCAAAATTTTAGCAACTGTTATTAAAATTACATATTATTAAAATATTAAAAAAAAAACATATTTTAAATATCTCTGAATCTTTTCTACACACATATTTGTATATACCTACCTAGTAATGTAACAAATTTCTTTGAAATTCGTCGCCCGTTTTTGGGATAATGTTGTTTTGCCAAAGAGGCGGCAGTCGAGTCTTTTGGGAAAAACTCAGTAAGCTGTCTTCTGACACTCAAGCCAAATATTCAATACATCAAAATTATTCAAAATCATAAGAACCATTTTTGAAATAGTAGTATTAGTAGTATTAGTCGGATGGTCATTTCCTAACGCGCCGAGTGGTCGCCATTCTAATTTCATTTGGGGCTCTTGGCAGTCGGCAACATAGTGCACGTGCAACGCCTTGAGTTGTACGGCCTCGTTCGTCAATCTCGGAAGCACCATTTCATGGTGGCGTCCCGGCCACTCCCGAAACCATTCCAATTCAACCCAGCTTACTTAAAATTAACCACTCGCGTCAACCCACGGATTTGCATGCACACACTCAAAAAAATCGGTTGTAGAAATGATGAAAATGGCGGTTGATTTGATTACATTCGTTGTCACAATTGACCCGACAACACAACCAATGTTGTCAATTTGACTAAGACATGGTTGTGAAATCTATCACCAAATTGTAGAAATCACAACACCTGCTGTAGAAGTGAAAACCAGAAAAATAAGAAAACAACAACTTTTGCTGTAGAATCTACAACCCAATTTGTAGAAAATACAAATTTCGTTGCGAATTTCACAACTTTTTGCAGTCAAATTGAACGCTTTGTTCTAGAAAATACAAATTTTGTTGTGATTTTCACAACTTTATGTTCCAAAATAACAAACAAAAACGTACAAATTCAATAATTAATATTTCTTTTTATTCAAATAAATGATATAAGATAATGACAACATAAACTATTATTATTTAATTTGACATAAAAGTTATTAATACTTAATATGTTTTCACCCACAGCAATTATAGATGGTTCGAAAGTTATTTTATATTCAAAACACTTACTCTTTTGTTCTTCAATCCGCCACAATATATTGTTTTGGTCACTCCAAACTAATATAAACAAATTCTCGCTGTCTTACACGCCAAGTATCTTTTCCTGGGCATTTTATTATTTGCGTCGGTGTTAATATGCTGCTCAAGAAATAAAATAAAGGAAACGATCGGGAACCAACAAAAAAAACAAGTTACAATGTAATAAACATTGCTTACTATTAAAGATCGTCCCTTCGTCTAGCTGGGATATCTCATGGAGCTCTTGTACTCTTTGTTTAGGCATCTTCCCCTTGATAGCATTTTATAAAAGTAAAGCATTCACTTCGTCGTGCGCAGAGAATAAATTGTTTGTTGAAAGCGAATGTATTGGTCCAAATTGTCTTATGTGCTCGTATTCTTATTCATCAACTTGAGGAACTGGTAAAGAAGAAGGTGTACGAGTTTTTTCTTATTGTTGAGTCAATGGGTTTTTATATTTTTCAATTTCTTTAGTTCTTCCTCTATTGAAATTGTATTTTGCATTTGGTGGAACGAAATATGTGACTTTTATCGAAATATAATCAGTTTCGTAATCAAACAAATATGTAACAACCTTGTCTTCTCTGTGGAAAGTTGATGCGATGTCTCTCTTCCTTCCAAATCCAAAAGAAAAGAAGGCGACGACGAATTACTAGTTGATGTATTTACAATTTCACTTTCACCTTTCTCAGTATTTTGAGATAGTAAAAAAATATCACTATTCACATCCATGAAGCTTCTTTATTGGAAGACCGACCTGATTGAACTGCGATGCGAATGTTTTGATATCGGGACGATTCACTTTGATTTCAACAGATGATTGCAGATTTGATTGTAGTAAAAAAATATCACTATTCACATCCATGAAGCTTCTTTATTGGAAGACCGACCTGATTGAACTGCGATGCGAATCTTTTGATAACGGGACGATTCCCTTTTTGTTTCAACAGATGATTGCAGATTTGATTGTATTGTTGTGAATTCAACAAAATTGGATGTTGAAAGCACAAAAACTTTGCATTCAATACTAAAATTGTAGATTTGACATTTTTACCTGTCGATTTGACTGCCTTGTTGTTAATTCGACAAATTCGGGTGTCATTTTCGCATATTTTTGTACTTTTGATAGACTTAGATTGTAAATTTGAGACAATTGGGGTATGGATTTAACAAATTCATAATGATGTAGAATTGACAATCAAAATTGACAACACGTTGTGAATTCTACAACAAGAAATTGCGATCATTTTAACAATTTTGTTGCAAAAATGATAGAAAATCTGTAAAACCAACAATTAATTGTGGATTTGATCACAAATTCTGTTGAATATACAAATAAACAGTTAGTTGTACGTTTGATTGCAACTTGTTGTGAAATTTATAGCCGATTTTTTTTTTGGTGCTCTTGCGAGACTGTTTCAATATGTTAAATAAATCGCTAGACCCCAAGAATGGCGAAATTGCCAAACGAAAAAGGCTTGTTTTTAGGGCGCTAAAGTGATATTCTCAGCCTGCCCCTGGCAATTCAGAATCATAAACGCGAATTAATCAATAAATTGGACAATTTGAAAAATAAGGTAGATATCTATAGATAAAAAAAAACTTATAAAAAGAAAGCATAAGGAATAAAAGTGAACAAAAAAATACATTCCCAATGGCTCTGATACCCTTACATAAGCTACCACCAAACCAACGTTATAGCTTTCACCCTACTCTAATTGACACAAAAAACACGGTCTTACTCGAAATCTGTTGGTTGTCTATTAAGATAATGGTACCGCGTATCGGGCGTGCTACTTTGGCTGTTGTTCTCGTAAAAGTAGATTGTATCTGCCCTAGAACTTATATTTTTGTTCGGTAATGTTATATTATGGTCATATGGAAGCCTTTTGCTTGGTTCCACTTTTTCATTTATTAACTTCCCAGTGGAAGTTCTTGTAATGGGGCCGATTTTGTTAATCGCGGATTTTGACATATCTCCACGTTTAGAGGTTACCAAAATCCAAATTTAACGTTTTTATAGAGATATCTGTCCGTGTGTATGTACGTATGTGCGTTCGGAATTATCTTTCGCCACGATTATCTGGAGAACCAAAGATGATATTGACATGGAACTGGGTTTATTCGAAGCGTAATTACGTAACTCAGAAATGATTAAGCAGTTTTTCGTTAGTAAATAAATAACTAAAATAATTTGACTTTATTTGTTCTATTTATTGTCATTTGTCATTGAGCAAATCATTATCTTTCCTCTTCTTATTTCCAATGGTTTGCTGCTTTCCTTATTGCTATCACGTCACTCTAATGACATTCCAAAGAGTGTAAGGCAAGTAAACAAAGGGCTTCGCTCTGTCCTCTTCTTACTTCCAATGATTTTGCTGATTTCCTTATTCAATTCATTGATAAAAGAATTGAGTTCAGCGGCACTCATAATTGCAATGCTTAATCAGAATAAAGCACTTCGATAATTGGAATCGCTTTTACCTGATCCGTTATTTCGTATACATGTAAATTTACAGGTCTCCGTGTCAAACAATGGTTGCGTTAATATATATCACGCTTCGCTGTAATAACAGCGACATTTAATTTCCATGAACAATATTAAAGAACATTTTTTAATATTAAATAATTCTTAACCATATCTAATGGTTAACCACATTTCAAAATTTACCACTAATCGCACAAATCATATTGATCCCACTGGGAAGTTAGTCGTGTGGAACTTGCGGGTCGCACCCAGACCACTTTTTTAATTCGATGTTCATTGCATTCGGTTGGTGTCTAAAAGATCCCGAGTATTTCATATAATTGGCAGGATATTTGAGTGTTTTTTGAATACACTAACTTAGTGCCCACACCAACAACTAGGTAGTCGTTGTCAACAATAACATTAAATTTACTTAGGTAAATGGCAAACATCGGTTAAACTTAAATAAACAGTTTACACACTTTTGCAATTTTAATGTGTTATTTTTTGACAATTAAAAACAAACTTTTAAAATATCACCCATTATTAATACCGTGGAGTAGTCTTGGTATTATTATTTTTTTTTGATTTTCTACCAATTTGTACAGGCTTTCATTTAAGATGCACATCAGTATCGTTCGCCTTTTTTTTTATATATTGTACTCGTATAGAGCGTATTGTACACTAAATAGTTTCAGAAAAATTTTTTGGGCATTTTAAAATTTTTGAATTTTACTTATTTTATATTAAAATTTTGTGCTTAAGTTAATATAATTTGACCTCTAGAAGTTACTATATTTGTAATCAGATCGATAGTAATGTCGATCTAGCCATGTCCGTCCGTATACAAAAAGTAGGCCTTAAAATGGAGCTAGAAAGCTGAAATTTTAACCATAGGTACTCTCTGGTCGCCCAAGTTAAACAATTCTTAAAATCCGCCCACAAACTCAAAAAACAAATTTATCGAAAAAATCGAATTTTGAGCTAGAAACTTGATTTTTTAAATATATTATCTTCAGTCCAAAATGCTTGAGAGTTAACATTTTTAAAATGCGCCCACTGACACGCCCGCAATTAAATAAAGCAATTTTATCTGAAAGTCAAAGTTTGAGCTTGGAGGGTGAAAATTATAATATATTATGTTCTCTAGGGGGTCTTTATGCTCCTGTTAAAAGATTTTTACTATCCACCAACTGACACGCCTACAATTTAACGAAACTGTTTCTCCGAAAATCAAAGTTTGAGCTAGGAAGCTGAAATTTGGAATATATATTCTCTAGGGTACCTTAATGCTTATATGTAAATGTTTTTAAAATCTGACCTACTAATACGCCACTTAAAAAAAAACGTTTTATTGAAGAAATCATTTACAAAGTCTATGTAGTTAAAGTCGTTTTGAACAATTTCGTTATATACAATTTTGTTGCCATGCTCATTTTTAGGGGTCGTTTTTACAAAAACTTTTTTTTTTCAATAAAATCCTTTAAATGTTGTATAACAAAATATGAAGATCCTTCTGAACACTTCTCCCACAATTAGATTTTTTTCACGCCTTCTTAATGAGCGATAGGAAAAGAAATTGAGTATCCAACAGTTCGCCCAAACGGACTGTAGCTTTTCCCTAGGTTTTTCTTTTCAATTTGGATGAAAAACCTGAAAACCCTCTGGCGTTTTTTCCTTTTTAGTTTGAACAAAATCAAAAAGTTTTTCTGCGTTTTTCCCAAACGGTTTTCCCAAAAGGTTTTTTTGCCATTTTCTGGAAGAAATGCCCAAAAGAGTTATGGAAAAATTGCGCAAAATTCTCTGCATCTGCTCCACAGTGCTTGGGCGATTTTTTTTGGAAAAAACTCCAGAACGGTGTATGGAGATTTTTCGGGCGTAATATCATGTAACCAACGATTTGTCAATAGTCTTTTTTTATGCTCGCAACGCATCACCGATCGAACTGATTTAAAATAAAGTGTGTATGACTAATTAACTTGATTCAATGGGGTAGATGACGAGTAATCATTATTGCATATACTGCATCCAAAATCTGTATACTTTAACCCTAAAATCAATTCACGTTTTTAAGTATATAAAACTGATTATAAAATAGAGTTTTCTCTTAAATTCAACAACAATATATTTTTGTTAATAAGAGGAATTTCTTTCACTGTTAGTTTACCGAAAACTTTTCCTTACATCCAACTTTAGGGTTCTTTGCACTCCAATGAAAATCATGTCCTTTCCTTATTTTTTTGGCAGTATTTAAATAATTAAAGTACTTTTCTTTTGATTTATTCTCTTCTTTGAACATTTTTTGAATATACATTTTTGAATAGCTGTTTACCTTCACTAATTAATTTATGTAAGCCTTTTCATCTGTCATTTACGGTCAGTCACAGGAAATTTTAGCCGTATAAAAGCCTTTTCAATGTTGTGCGTTTAAATAAGACTTGAGTGGAAGTTGAAATAAATGTATGTCTATGATGACTTTTTCTAAAGAGGCAGGATAAGAAGTAATATAATATAACTTAGTTCAATCATCGATCCTACTAGATACCTAAAAACTGTTTTCCGGTACTTAATCAGGATACTTTATTAGGACACCACATAAGTAAAACGCAAGCATATCGTGATGAAAAGATGTAAATACATATTTAACAGCATCAATAAACCTAATTCCAACTTAGAAAAGGGAACTAATTAAAAGTTTTTAAACTCACGTTTGTCTATCAAAATAGACAAGCCATGCAAAATATGTATTCAAAAATATATAAAACTGTACATACTTCTTTGAACTCTTACCCTATAATCATTACCTGCTTGTGATCTACATTATGCAAATATTGAATCAACAAAACTTTCAACAAAGTTCAAAATATTTCTGTGGGAGTAGATAACCTACATGCTAAACTTTACGAACTGAAATTTAGAAAACATACTTTCTCGAAAGCTAATTTTTCCCTTAGGTTCAAAAGATCCGCATAAGTGACATGAAATTTTAAAATATTGGAGATAGTTTCTTCGTCAGCGCTGTTATCTGTTGAACATTACACAGTTAGCTGAACAATTCCAAAATTGGAAGACACAAATTGAATATACGACTCCATATCCCGTAGTACAGTTGTGGGTAAGAGTATAATACTGTACAGCAACGAACAAAAAAGATGCAATTTTCCCACTCAACATCCTATATTAAGAACAAAAATGTCTCATAGCACTAGTTAAGAATAAAGCCTGAAAGAAAGGAAAACAAAAGCACGCAACAAACATAAGGAATAGTTAGAGTCCGTTTGTGCAATTCCAATCAAATAATGCCTATTCCTATTCTAAGCCCACAAAAAGTGGACGTGACAAATAATTTATTTAGTCGAATTGTTAGGAGACACATTCTTTACATAAAGGATTTTATCAAACCCAACTTTTTATATCTAACAATAATATAAAAAGAAGTGGACATGGCAAACAATTTCATATTGAGGAAAGGTCAACAACGACTTTGTTCATAAACTTTGCCAAGGATTGGACTTTCATTTCCATTGATTTCTTCGATAAAAGGCCTTTTTTTAAATATTGGCGTGTCAGTATGGGGATTTTCTAAATCTTAACACTTGAGCATTTCGGGCTCATAGAGAGTATATGTTCCAAATTTTAACTTTCTACCTCGAATTTCAGGGACTTAAAATTGACAACGGAAGGACGAACGGACGGACATGGCGAGATTGATATTATTGTCGATGCTGATCACAAATATAGTAATTTTTAACGGGCTAGGAGAAATATTAAGGTATGTTACAAACTATAAGTCAATTATTATACCCTTAGTAAAAAACTAACTGAGATATTTAAATGTGAAAATTGAGATCAACACCCGGGTGTTTGCCGTTAAAGTGAAGGTTTACGACACGGTCGTGGGTATTCCGATGAAGTCAAATATCTTGGAGAAATCCTATACAAAAGTACTAACTGGAACCCTCACAGAAAGAATTAAATTACGAAAGCTTCTAGAGCTTCATGGGTCTGTCGCCGCATGTATGGTAGAACCTGGGGAATGCAAACATCATCAACTATATCTACACAGTGATTTTAAGGCCCATAATTTTCATACGCTTCTATAGTATGGTGGAAGAAGGGTCCACCTCACTGACAGTATATGTGACTGAATTGGTCTTATGATAGGCGACGCATTAAGTCTTAGCTAGGGCACGTGTGTATTGGAATTGGGTAAAGCAGCCGGAATTTACGAACCAAATAGCTGCTTGCACTGCAATCCTTTTGGGAGTAAAGTGCCAGCGTGTTTCAAGCTAAGCTCCACGACATTTCAGAATGTGCGAGCCACGTCAATACATCTGGTATTTAAGGCGCTACCATCCGTATTTGCACGGAACTGGCAACAAAGGGCCTTTCAAAATTAATGAACCCTTGCTCTGCAAAGCAAGACCAGCTGCTATTGCCGCTTTTAAAAGCTGGGAACATATGAAATGTACCAACTATTAGAAGAGCATCCCAGGACTTAGACGGGTCACACGAGTCAGCCGGCCCCTAAACAGCAATGCTTATTAATGTCTACATTTGAGTCGGCATGGTATTAAAACTTAGTAGGTTATCTTGCTGGTCCCCAAGGCTTACGATACCACCTTAACAAAATGAAAGTGGTCGACTCTCCAGAGTGCCAACTATGTCTTGAAGAAGACGAAACAGCTGAACACATTTTATGTGAATGTCCAGCCTTAAATGAACCAAGAAGGAAGATATTCTTCATTAAAGAATTGAGTTCTGAAGACATAAAGAAATCCTCTGCTATCAGTATTATCTGCTTTACACGGAAAGTAGTGAAGCTGCTAACCTAAATATTTTCTGGCCCAGGCGGCACAATAGTTCTTTTAGGTCAGACTGCATATTTCTTTGCATTGGCGAGCTAGAATCTTAAAAAAAAATGTTTCCAACTAAAGTCAAAATTAAAAAAATACCTTTAGAATACTGTATAAAAAGAGCGTTCCGCATTTACGTCCCTCGTCAGGGACTTCAAGAAAGAGCTGTAGGTACTTTTCTTTCATTCGAGATTTCCTCACCCGTAAAACTATGTAAAGGATTAAGCGTTTAAGGATTAAAAGAATGAAACTCCAAAAATGTAATTCATGTCTGTGTCATGTTACTGCGTACGCATTTCAGACATGACGGAACTAAAATGCATTTACAAATTATTTATTTTGTTTTTGAATCTAGTAGCCCATTGACACTGGCAAGTTTATGTGTAAAAGAAAGTC
The DNA here is from genome assembly GCA_949715645.1 of Portevinia maculata. Lineage (NCBI taxonomy): Eukaryota > Metazoa > Arthropoda > Insecta > Diptera > Syrphidae > Portevinia > Portevinia maculata. The sequence continues at coordinate 39,684,713 of OX454525.1, forward strand.
CATTCCCCAGATTTTAAACTTAAATTAACTGGAACATTTGCACATACATACCTGCATCTGGGTTCAGCTGATTAATGACTGACGCAATATTTGAAATATCTCTCTTCACGTCCGACAATGAAAATAAAGTTATTCGTTGTCGTACCACTGAACACAAATTATTAATGATCAACAAATTATTTTGCAATTTTGTGTATTCCAAGCAGTAACTTTACGTTCAATAAACCCTAATAGCCAATTAAAAGGCAGTGTGTAATGAATGGTAAAATATATATTTTTGGTTTGACTTCCCCAAAGCGAAGTAAAAGCAAAAATTTATCAAAACACCTTAAAAATGTAATTTAATCTTTATGCCATGTCATGATACCTTTTGCCGCTTAATATATCACGTAGTAATCTACTCCCCCACACCTAACTCCTACACACCTTTTGCACCGACATGGATACAGTCACTTGGGTGACCTAAACTTTAGTCCACGTGAGTCCTAGCTATTTTTATTTACCCATTTGTACTGTGTATAATGGTCACCATAGTTTTACCCAAGCAAAACCCCCAGAAGCCATTATATCCAATAACACCTTACTCCCTGCTTTCATGTATGTACGTGAGAGATTACTCGACAAAAAAAGGGAATCTTCACCATGGTATACAAGAGAAATATACATTTTCTCTCTTACACAAAAGATTTGAGATATAATCATTTCCTTTATTGTAAATTACATTTTATTATTGTCCTTTTCTTCATTTTGGTTAGTATATAGAATCCTAAAAATGGCCTTGCAAGTATAACGGATTACTCAAAATGTGTCCTCCAATGTAGATACTCGGCTCATTGTGTGTCACGTCACGAACTGTAGATGACGATTGCTTATCATATAGCACTTCAAGGTGCTTAAGCATTAATACCTCCTTCACGGTAGCGAATATCAAGAAGGACACATCACGGCACATTGCACTCGTCATGAAGAATTGTGAGGAATTAACTGACAACTTATGTTAGCAGAGCATCGGCAGAGCCATAAAAAGTTCTAATATTACGTAATGGTATAGACGCAATAAAAATACAAATATCTTGAGTGAAATTCATCTAACCTCTCCAACCCCTCGGTCGGGTTTTATTAAAATAACTTTAATTTTCTTAAAACAAAGAAAAACAACTTGTCAATGAAGTCGGAAATGGCAATCTTATAGTGAAGGGATGGTCAGTGCTTTCTTTGCATTGTTTGTCCCACTTTTGTACGTACCTACATGACTTTGTAAAATTTCGGTCTTGTCGGCTTCAGCCTAATTCCGACCCAGCCCTTAAATCTATGATTTTTCACATATGTATTTAAAAAAGAAAAATTTAATATTGTTAAATCACAGATCGCAAAATATTCTGGTATTAATATTTAAAATCAAATTAATTTAAAAAGTAGTTTATTAATATCATGGGGTACTGACGAACTCCCCAATAAAGGCACTTTAAACCATGCAACAACTCCTTCCAATCGACATCATAGCAAATGGCTGCCAATTCAGCACTACGGCTGAGAGAATCTAATCAGAGGAAAGAGAAATACACTGACGATGCCAACCTACTTAAGATGCACCACTTTCTTCCGCATTCAATGGATCGACTGCAGAAGTTAACTTCACTCTAGGCTGCAACCACTCAATTCCGTACCGAACAGATTGGACGCAACTTAATGTCCGTTACAGTGAATCGCTGTCGATATTCAAGGGTGGGTCTAAGGCACAAGAAAATGGACATCCACTTTTCCTTTAGTCTGCCAAACTATTGAAGCGTCTTTCAAGCCGAAATCACAGCAATTCGATAGACCGATGACTGTTTGATGATAAATACTAAATACTTTACCTACCACAAAGTGGTATCGTTATATATATCGACGGTCAGGTAGCTATTAAAACCACTTTGTGTAGCAAAATAAGTTTCAAGGCAGTGAAAGACTGCCGCGTATCCCTTAACGAGATAGCCACACAGTCAAACATCACCTTTTGCTTCCTGCTACGTACCTATCTCATACACACCGATGCTCAGAAATTGGGTATCCCTTTTAACGATTTCTTCAGTCGTTGTAAGGACTAGGAAGAATATGATATAGTTCTGCACTTCCTGCGCAGGTGTCCCACACTTGCCAACTTTAGGAGAGCTACTATTATAGGTCAATACCTTTTCCACAATCTAAATGATTTTAACAATGCCTGTACGGCTGACAGTAACAATTTCAAAAAAAATCTCAGTCTCCGTCTAAGGGTACCTCATCGAGGGCCATTTCAGCCCAACCAACCAACCAAAGATGCTAAATATGGCTATGCATTAAGCACGTACAATAAACTATTATCTAAATTTAAATCGCAGATTTCATGTTATTGCGATATAAATGCAGAATAAAGTTCATTTTTGATTTTAACAACTTACTTTTTACAGAACCTAACTTAACAAATATCAATTCAATAAAGAATTTAAAGACAACGCGTTTTATTATGGCATCGATTAATTTTGTTTATAACAAAACAGTATAAATAAAACATAAGGAAAAGCTACAGTCCGCTTAGGCAAACTGTTGGAAATTCTACCCATACTCCGATCTCCTAAAGTGGGCATGACATTATTCAGAGCCAATGTTGGTTAATTTTTTTTAAGAAGGACGTTGTTTGCTTATCTATACTGTTATTTTCAATTTTCAAACAATCGAAAAATACAATTTGTATGTCAAAAACGCCATCAAAAAGTGGCAGAAAACGCTGTGTGACAGATGTATTAAGATGTATTAAGTTATGCATCTTTTGCAGCGGAAATTGAGACACCGGAAATAAAATGTTTGTTGTAGTTTATTGTTGATACATTGCTGTTACTAGGGCGGAGGATAAATTTAAATTTGAACTATGGAAGATCGCTAAAGTCATTCCTTTACAAAAAAAAGGCGGGAAGTATTGACCCATCGAATTATCGACCAATCACCATTCTGCCATTCCTGTCAAAAGGCTTGGAAAAACTCATGTACAATCAGCTCTCCGAATTCGTTGAGTCTCACAATCTGCTGTCACCCCTGCAATTTGGATTTCGGAAGAAGCACAGTTGCGTCTCGGCTATTCTAAAAGTGCATGATGATATTCGGATTGCATTGTCTGTGGACAATGTATCGACTTTGAGTTTACTTGATTTTTCTAATGCTTTCGGATCAGTAAACCACTCGATCTTACTGCATAAATTACAACACCATTTTTATTGTTCGTCAGGGGCTCTCAAATTGATTAAAAGCTTCTTGTTTAATCGAAGGCAAGCCGTTTGCTTGGGTCCTCTGGTGTCTAACTTCGTAGAGCTTAAACTTGGTGTCCCTCAAGGGTTACTGTTGGGGCCCTTGCGGTTTAGTATGTTTATAAATGATGTAGTATTAAAATATTGTTCTTACTATCTTTACGCGGATGACCTGCAGATTTATTTATCTTTCCAGCTAGGCCTTTTGGAAGATGCAATCTCTAACATAAATAAGGATTTGAAAAGTGTATTAACGTGGGCAGTTCATAATGATTTAATTTTAAATCCGCCTAAATCACAAAGTATAATTATTTATAAAAACAGTTTGAACGAATCCTTTTTTCCTAAAGTAGTTTTAAATTGACATGCGATTCAATACAGCCAGACTGTAAATAACCTTGGTTTCATGTTTAATAAAACCCTCACATGGAGTGATCATGAAGAAGGTTATTTGTAGTATCTACGGAGGACTTAGGCGGTTATGGAGAGTGTCGTATTATTTACCTCAGCAAACAACACTAAAGCTGGTTAAAACTTTACTTGCCGCAATTATAACCTATGGATCCGCTTTGTATAGTGCGATGGACTCAGTCAGCAAACAAAAATTAAAGGTAGCTCTCAATTCTTGTACTCGTTTTATTCATTCGTTAAGAAGGTTTGACCATGTGTCTCATTTGTCTAATTGTGTCTTTGGCAGTGTATTGATGTCGCATTTCACTATTGAAATTTGTAAATTTAGTTTTAAATTGATCGGACATCGGACTCCGATGTACTTGTACGATAAACTGGAATTTTCAACCTCAACGCGTTCCAACAACACCAATATTCCAATTAGTTCAACATAACAGACTCGTAGATGTTTCTTCGTTTTAGGCGCCAGGATATGGAATAGATTACCTGCTCGATTTAAAACGATTGTCAATTTAGATAATTTTATCCGCTCTTTAAAGGAACATCTCCAGGACCCCACCATAGCTTTGCTTTTTTACTCTTTGTTTATTCATTAATCTTTTGATCTCTTGTTTTTATTTTAATTCTTTAAACCTTTTTTCAGTAATTCATATCTTGTTATCATGTATCTAATTTTCTTCTTTTTTTCTCTTTTTTTTTGGATACGTTTGTGAATTCCTTTTAATAATACTGTTTACTGATTATGTTCATAAATTATAAATGTATATATTTTTAAGCCACAAATGAGATTTCATCTCAAGGCTTTTGTAAATAAAGAAATGAAATGAAAAAAAAAAACTATGGAAACTGATTGCCAATTTGAGAAGAGAATGCCGGTTTAATTTCACAATAGGCTATTTTACCATGAGTTAATTGGGACCCTTTAAAAGCCTGTTTAAACCACAAACGCACAAAAACCCACAAAAGGATATTTTTCCGAAATGTCCTTGGAAACCGCGCAGTATTTCTGAGTTCAAGGTTATTTTATCAAGAGGTCTTTCGAACACTAAAAAAAATCATCAAACCAGAAAAAAACCTACCGAACCGAGCAATATTTTGGTATATATGACCAACAGGTTATTGGTATTCTAATAACATATGTACATACATATTAATCCTTAACGGCCCATACACGGCCTACAACCTAGCTTCTCCAACCACTTGGACCCTGCAGTTTTACGCCGAAACCGAACGGCAAATTTGAGAAGCTTCTCATGACAATTTGATACTCTTGGAGGTTTGTCAGACGTTCGCAAGAGGTGCCAACAACACGTGGTATTCCCAAGTGGTTCCCCATCTAAGTACTAACCACGCCCTACATCGTTTAATTGCGGTGATCGAACGAGAACCGATGGATTCGATGTGGCAAGGTCATTGGTATCCTAATAAAGGTCCTTAAAATCGGTTAAAAACGATATTTTTCTGTGTTCAAGGTAAGTTTAAGAAAAGGTCCTTCAAATCCTTAAAAAAATGTCCTCAGGACATAAAAAATGATATTTTTCCAAAATGTCCTTAGAAACCGCGCAGTATTTCTGTGTTCAAGTATATTGTACCAAGTGGAACTTGGAACCCTCAAAAAGGTCATCAAGATCGGAAAAATCGATTTTTTCCCCGAAATAACCTTAAAATCCGCTTGGAAATTTTATGTTTAAAGAAGGCATAAAGAAGGTCCTCAAAATCCGAAAAAAAATATTTTTTTCTAAAATGTCCTTAGAAAATGCACAGTATTTCCGTTTTCCAGGTTATTTTTCAAAGAAGTCCTTGGAATCTCCAAACCAGACAAACAGATATAATGTATTTCCAAAATGTTGTAAAGAACCGTACAGTATTTTTGTGTTTGAGAGTCTATTACCAAGAGGTCCTTAAAATCCAAAAAAGGATATTTTTCGAAAATGCCCATAGAATCAGCGCGGTATTTCTGTGGGCAAGGTTAATTTATCGAGAGTCGTTGGAGCCCTAAACAGACATCCTCAATACCAAAAAAAGGATACATATCTAAGACTGCCAAAGCGCTGTCCGTTTTCTGGCAGTGGAAGGACAATTTCGACAATACTTGGGGCTTATCAACGAAAAGAGCCCTATGGATTTATACGGCAATGATAATACGATTTGGAATAAGCTTTCAACTAAATGCGTTACTGCGGCTTTCGCCAAACTGCAAGGGAAAGTATATCTCGGCTACACAAGCGCTTTTTCCAGCACGGCGCAATCTCACGAAGAGGTTTCTTTCGGTATAACTTTCACTGGAATTTTTGACCGAAATGCAGTCCGATGCCATTGCCATTACACCGGAACTCCGGCTGATGCGCAATTAAGAAGTTGACTTTCCTCGTGGAGAGCGACATCATTAAACTTTACTTTTTGTTAGGAGTATCTGCGTCTGTTGCGACAGTCAAGATGCGCTTAAAGCCATACCCAAGCCTTAAACCACGTTGAAAATAATTCGTCAATACAAGATCTCTCTGATTTTGATCGGAAGGCTGAATTCACTAAGTCTAATAACTTGAAAACACTCGATCGAGTCAGTTGGTTTGTATAGGTTGTTAAACATCAATTTGTTGAATGGCTTATAGATTTGGGGTTACGAGGGATTGTGATGCGGTGTTAAGTTGATTTGGATATGATAGTGCAAGATAAAAGAGTCAGCACAAATTGAAGTTAAAGTTGCTTTTGTAATTGAGCATTTTTTACAACTCGTGTAGAATGTTGTAAGCACATGTGTACAAAGAAATGTTGCATTGAAATATCAAACGGAATACTTCCGACGTCTGTGAAAAATCGGCGACATTCTTGTAGTCCGTCCACAGGAAAGACTGCAGATAAATTACCAGCGTTTTGAAGGGCCACTACGCTTGCCCAAGCATCTTAATTTGTTTGGCTTAATCGCTACCACCAACTGCGAAGCATGTGGAGAAAGGGACGACACTGCGGAACATAACCCCTGTGAATGTCGTGCTTTTGCTCGTATCAGGTGGTAGGTATTTGGTGCTGATGTTGTGAGTGCTGAAAATCTAAGCTTTTCATCACTATAGACCATTTTTTGTGAAAAACGAGGAAATTTTAGAAAAGGTGGTGTGTCTTCCGAGGAGTACAATGGACCAGAATTGGGTCTGAGTGCCCCAATGTAGAAAATCAAGCACACCGGAAAAAACGTGTCATTACTTTTTTTTAAGACAACAACATTTGTAGTTCGTTGTCTAAATAATGACATTTGATTTCAATGAAACCTTCACGTTCGATAAGTCCTCGTTAGAAAAAAATATCATTCATTCATCGGCAAAATATCTACTCGTCGCTTACATGCCGCTAGTTAAGGTAAAGCTTGGTTATAAAAGCTGCTGTGAAAAAAACACTTGGCACCATAAGGGGTCCATCGCGATTCCTGGGGTAGCCAACTATTAAAGTCGTCAACATTCCAAATCCCTTTCTCAAAGCCCAATAGTTTGTTTCATTCTATTGGTGCTACATCCTCCAGCTTGCTAAAGATGTTATTCCCCAGTTACTTCCTTCTACAATGAGTAATACTCTTAAATTTAACCAGAACGGGCTTCATATCTTTGGTGATACTTACATTATCATCAGTCAGCACGCGACATCCGCCATTGCAATAATTATGTTAACGCAGCTAGCTCACTAGCGCATACGTCGGCCACCAACCATTAGTCGTTGTCTAACGTTGACGCTGCATTTTCGGCAGCTTTCTGTTTAATCAGCTTTCTATTAAAAGTATTGTAGCTGAATTTCCAAAATAGTTCTTAGGTAACATCGGGAAAATCCGTGATAGGATATAAGTAGTATTCAGTAATGGGCATTCAACTAAATAAAGCATTAAATAAATACATACCTTATCAAACGAAAAAATTTTACATGTGGACTTCGCTTAAAACTGGGGTTACCTTCTTTGAAAATGCCTTGCTAATATAAATCTTGTTAAACGAACCGGTGCAAAAAAGGGGTTACATTCCATGATCTCAAAAAACACCCAAAGATATTTGTCTTATTATAACGTAACAATACTGTACTTAACAAAAAAGTTTAAAATAACGTAACAAAAATAAACAAAATGTATTCTGAACTTAACAAAGAGTATTGAAGTTTCACATGGTGTATCAATTTATTCATTATCACTGCCTAAATTTATCATAAATTGGTTTTTTTACCGTGTTAACCAAAAATGTGTCGCAAAAATTAAATAAATTTAGAGCTAGGTTATGCTTTAAGAAGTACGTGTTAAGAGAGGTCTGTACTATCTATAGATATACTACAGTTCAATTCGCAGTCATCTCTGCGAGATTCATATTTCTCGCACGCTTTCAAAGAAAGCAGTGTTCAAATCGTTTTAATTTGAAACCTCCTTAGATTCAAAATCCCTTAAGTTTTCCTTTTGTTCCCGTAATATCAACCCACCTTTGGTCAGAAATTATTATTGCTCTCGTTATACAACGACTATATCGTCGGCTTAATAAGAAAACCTCGTAACTCCATTTTTGGCAAAAATTACTTATTGATGCTATCTTATAGAAACTCGGTAAGCACACTATTATGGAAAACTTCGTAGCTCCTCAATAACTTTAAATCTCATGAAAATCATTTTGTTTATATCTCGTAAATCCAATGCAGTCAAGGTTTCTGAAAAACCTCGTAACTCCGACATATTACTTAAGAGCAAACCTCGTAACTTCTGCTTATAAAAAGAAAAACTCGGAATTCCACTATCCAAAGGTATAAAAGTGATATGAAAAAGCGGGGAAATCAAAATCACGAAAAGGATGGGTGGGTGTATAATATGATAGGTGAAGTTGATAACAAACTATTTGAGTGGAAGCGTTCACACTTGAGCATGAAAATGTTATGTTTATTACATAGTATACATATTTATATATATATGTATTATGTCTATATATATATATATAATTGATAACAAAAATGTAAATAGAGTTTGTTATTGATTATTATGTGTTGGGATCTATTTGTGATTTCACAGTGGACTTCGCACCTATCCAAAAGCTAACAGTGAACCCAAGCAGGAGGGTTGCATGCTGCCCCCCATAGATATGTACTGTTTATGGGATCTACTTGTGATTTCACGAAGTACTTCGCACCTATCCCAAATCTAACAGTGAACCCAAGCATGCACTTTGTACTGTTTATGGGATCTAAATGTGGTTTCACAATGGACCTCGCATCTATCCTAAAGCAAACAGTGAACTCAAGCAGGGGGGTTGCATGGGGCAGCATGGACCCCCATACACATAGTACTATTTATGGTATCTACTTGTGATTTCACAATGTAACTAAACGCATTCTCAATCTAGAAAGGAAAACCCAAATGAAACACGATTGCCTCTAAAGGATAGTATCCTTAATGCAAATTCTAACGTTCACAACATTTGTTTACAATATTTCCCAAGATTACATTAAGTCAATCCTGTTTCGACTCGATTTGCATTTTAATTCGAATTAAATCCACATTCAATCTCTCATAGTCTAGTTAATACATGAACCCACAATTAATAGCACTGAATGCTGTTTTTTTCTGAATGTCTTCTCAATGGAATTTATTGACAGATTGAAGTTAGGTTAGGTTAGGTTTATGTGGCTGTCGGCAGAAGCCGACACACTTATACCAATTTAGGTCCATTGTTATACCACGTATATTATCTACCTAAACTCTGTAGATGGGACTGGCCAACGACACGCGGTTGTTCTCAAACGGTCCTCCATCTACGTACTAACCGCGCCAAACGTCGTTTAATTACGGTGATCTGATGAGAACCGATTAACTCGATGTGGTATGGTCGTTGGTTAAAGATTGAGGTTAAAAACGAATCATCAGATGAATCCTAGGCGGGGGATTGGAACAGGAGCACGATTCTTCTCAGAAACGCTGTGCATGAACAAGTCTTACCTACTATGTACTAGATTACGTAGTGTTGCCAAGCTGTGATATTCACAGTAAAGAAAGTAGCTCCGACCGTTCTAGCAATGTAAAAAATCGTTTGCGTGGATGGTAGCCTGAAATAGATGCTAAAAGATCAAAGACCCTAGCATCTTTTGATAACAACCAAATCCGTGTACTAGCTACGGTACAATCGGTTTAATCTGTGGAACAAATCATTTGCCACTGCCCAACACTTCAAGAATGCCGCTTCATTTGCATGGGAGCACGGTTCTTTGCCAGATTGAATGAAGTGGCGGGGATAGAGTCAGACCTAAAAATATTCATCCGCAAATCCAAATGGTTTTGTTAGGCACATGTCTAGCAGGTAACAAACCGAGTACCTACTCACAATGTGGATTTTTTTTGAAAGAGCCGGCTTGAGGTGTGATGTAAAAGCCGGCTCTTTCATCACTTTTTGAACTGGCTCTTTGAAAACATCTTTTTTGGACTTGGTCTTATTAGCTAGTTTTTAGAATTATAGTTTAATTTCCATATTCAGGATGGATTCAAATAAAGATATGAATAAGAAAATGCGTGAAAGGCCCACAAGAAAACTTGTAGAAGAAGCTGTGCAAGATGTTGTGGAAAAAGGACAGAGCATAAACAAAACAGCGTTTTCCTTAGATATTTCAAGAGCATATTTGGCAAAAAAAATTAACAAATTTAATATGTCTGGTGAGCAATCCTATTCTCATACTCCCAACATAGGCAATAAGCGTGTTTTCACTACATCCCAAGAAAAGCTGTTGGCAGACTACTTAAAAACAGCATCTAAAATGTGTCATGGACCAACACGACAATAGACTCGAAAATTAGCTTTTGAACATGCACAAGCTAATTCCGTTTGTCCAGAAAAATGCAAAGCAAACAAAGAAGCCAGTATAGATTGGTTAAGGGTCTTTCGCGAAGGCAGGTCCCAGAAAGAAAACAAAGCCCAACAGGTGTAAAAGGTCTTGTGCTGTAATTACGTTCTGGGTTGAACGTTTTGAATTAAAAAAAAAACACAATGGTTTTTTTCTCTTCGTTATTTATTTATTATATTATTTATTCAATATAATATGTCCATGAAAGAAGCCGCTGTCTAGGCGTGCCTGCACTTCTAACGAAGATTGTTTATTTATAATATTATTACTTAAATTAAATCAATGAAAGAAGCCGCTGTCTAGGCGTGGCTGCACTTCTAGCATTGAGAGTTGAATTAGAACTAACTTTTGCTGAACTATCCCACCGGTATTTATATGAAGTGCTTTCTGTGGGATAGGAGTGCACATGTTTATGAAATATTCATATTTCGTCTGGAGGTGTGAAATATGAGTATATATAGTTGGGATTTTGTTATCGGAAGGTTTTGCAACTGTCGGCAAAAATGGTGGGAGCTTGTGTCGTAGAGTTTTATGGGATTTGCATTTGTGCCGTTAGGCGAAGAGGGGTGTGCGGAATGATCTGGTAGTAGGTTCGGGTGTAGTCTGTGACGTAACTCCTCTCCCCTTAGGATTCTGCTCCGGAGAATCATTTTTAATAATATCGACTTTAATTTTAGTTTTATCTTTGAATTCTAAAATGAAAATGATTACAAAAATGCAAATTATTAAAAATTTTGTTCCGATATTTATAGATTTTTTTTTTTTTTTTTTTTTATATAATTTGCGTGCGCTAAAGGGATTTCCTTTTTCTGTAGTGACACAGTACTCTTATAATGGTAAAACCACAGCGCAGGCATTTAGTTTGTTGCGCAAGTAGCTCCCAGCAATTCATTGCCTATTTTTGGGTGCTACTTACTGAAAGAATAGAAGGATAGGAAAGAAGTTTGGTGCGATGGGTTTTTTTTTCTCAACAGGTGGCGCCTAAATTGCTATAGGGAGATCAGGTTTTGTTGTGTGTATTCAATTTATAAAAGTCATGGCCCTGGTCGGGATTCGAACGCACGACCTGCCCATCACTTAGTGAATACACTACAATCGCACCATTGCCACCTGCAGATACGTGGGAAATAGTTTTTCTTTTATTTCTTCTATAGCCTTGCGATTTTGCAATTGACTTAGATGAAGGTCTTCTGAAGTATAGTTCATTAGAATTTTTTTGATTGTTATATTTTTATAGTTTGGTGCAATAAAATTGTCATAGTAGACGAAATTTTCATACTTTACATTGTTTATTGAAATTTTACAATTTTCGAATCTTACTATGTTGTTTCCTACTATATTAATGTTATAATTATGACAATTGTGGAATAATTCCGTTTGTGGTAGATTTTTTGTAATAATAATATTATTCGTTATTTGCTTAATTTCTATACCTTTGTTTTCTTTAAATTCACATTTGGCATTTTCTTTGAACAAATTTGATAAGCAAGTATCATTTACAATTTTCATGTTTTTTAATTTTTGTCCGTTCTCTATATTATAGTACATTATATTTCCATTTGTAATCAAGCGATTTGTTCAAATTAAAATTTCTAAACTGTTTTTGTTTGGAATGGGCTCGACAATTACTTTATAAAAAATTTCTTTTGAATAATTTGGTATAAGTAAGATAAAAATTATTTGATCCTTATGAATTATGCTAGAACTTTTTATGTTCGGTATTTTATTGAGTGTAATATTAAATTTTTGGATTTCTTTGGCTGTCAATAAAGCTGTACTAAAAATTCCTAGCTGGCTTAGCATTAAGTTTTCTTTTACCTTCTTGACTTGATCCCTTAGAAGTTCTATATCATAGTTAACCTGAAATGCGTGTTGCATCCTTTTTATTCTAATATCCTCTTCATTTATAGCGTTGCTTAAATTCTCAAATTGATTTCTAATGTCATGTTGTTGTTTATTAATTTGTTTAGTAATGTTGTTCGATATTTCGTTAAAGTTTGTGTTTACTTTTATCTGGTCGTTTAGTCCGTCTATTAGATTTTTGTTGTTTTTTTCGTTAATTTCTAAACTTTGTCTTATATCTTGTTCGTCGTCGTGCTCCATAGTACCAGTTAAATATTTTAATCCTGTTCCTAATATGTCAAACAATCCTCTTCTCGATTTATGATGGTGATGTCCTAAGGTATTTTCTATTTCTGTGACTAAACTATTGAAATTATGTTCTATAGCTGGGAATTCATTATATTCGTTTAATTCGTTTATATTATGTTCTAGGATGTCGAGGTTGTCTGTCCATGTTGTCAAGTTAATGTTATGCAATATTTTCATATAATTTTCAATAATATCTAAGTTTTGTTCTCTTATGGTTATAAATTCGTTTCCTGTGTTTAAATTTTGTACGTACAGTTTTTGTCCTGTTGTTATTGTCATTGGTATTGTCAGAAAAATTATAAGTGTTGTCTGAAAAATATAAGTTAGGGGGTTTGTTCAAATTTATATTTTCGCTTGAGTTGAGTTTTATAGTATTTACTTCCTCTTGCGTCTACAACGTGGTCTTTGTCTAAAACTGTGGAATTAGATTTTACATGGGTTGGTTTAAGTTTGTTATGAGTTCTAATTTTAAAATAGGAGTGCTCATTTTTTGCAAGGTCTATGTTACGAGTAGTTTTTTTTTTGTTATGTTTGTTAATGTATCTTTCTTTATTGTTGTTAACCGTCTGTATAATTTCTGGGTATTCCTGATTCGTTATAGTTCCGTTTGTAAATTCGATAGGTCTTCTTTTTGTCGTAGAGTGAATTGTTTTATTGTAAATTGTAACCGCTTTAAGGACTTGATTGCGTAAAGTATCGTTGTTTTCTTCATCAGCCTTAAATGTTTTTATATGCTCGTTCAGAGTTGAGTGGAATCTTTCGATATCCGAATTTCCTGTTTTATGGTAAGGTGTCGTTATATGTAAGTCAACGTTATTTTCCTGTAGGTATTCTTTAATAACTATTGATGAGAATCCTGTTTCACCATCGGTTATTATTCTTTTTGGGATGCCATTATTTGCAAATCTATATCTTAAGGTGTCCAATAATTTTGGCCAAGTTCTATGTTTTATTTCGTGAACTGTTACAAATTTGGAAAATTTGTCTATCATTCTCACGTAGCTCAGATTGATGTTGGCGTACCAAATATCAATATGTATTTGATTTGGTTTAGTTGGTGTTTCAGTTAATTTAAAGGGTATCTTATAAGGATTTCTTTCGTATTTTGCCCTGTTACAAACCTCACAATTATCAATAAATTTCTGAATTTTTTCCTTAAGTTTTGGGCAATAGTAAACATCTTTTATTTCCAAGTAAGTTTCATTAATTACTCTATGGTTTAATGAATTATGGGTTTTTGATATTGGGTTAGGTTAGGTTTATGTGGCTGTCGGCAGAAGCCGACACACTTAGACCAAATTAGGTCCATTGTGATACCACGTATGTACGAGTATTTATCTACCTCAACTCTGTAGATGGGACTGGCCAACGACACGCGGTTGTTCTCAAACGGTCCCCCATCTACGTACTAACCGCGCCCAACGTCGTTTAATTGCGGTGATCTGACGAGAACCGATTAACTCGACGTGGTATGGTCGTTGGTTGGTTTTTGATATTACTAAGAGTTCTTTCTCCTGATCCTCTAATTTGCTACACTTGAGAACTGTAAGCGACTTATTTTTGCTAAAGTATTTCAGATATGTTTCTTGAAACTGTGCAAAAATGTGATCGTCAGTAGAATAGATTCCTAGAATTCCTTTGGGTGGGATGTATTTTTTCATAATATCTATTCTGTGTAGTTTTTTAGTTCGATAACTATTCTTCTTTTATTAAATGGTGTATGTAGATTATGGTTATTTATATTATTTGTTTTATGCAAAATAATTTGATTTTTAAAATGGTTTATTGGTGTTTCTACAATGGGAATGTGGTCGCTACTATCTTCATTGCGTGTGGATAGTGGCTATTATCGATTGATTGTCCAATTGTTCGTCACTAATATCATTGAGTTGTGTTTGGTTTTGGTTCTTTGAGTGAACTTAACCAAACTAGAGGTCGATGATCGGTTCTTACAACGAATTTCCTTCCGTAAAGGTACGGTCTAAAATATTGTGTTGCCCAAACTATGGCCAATAACTCCTTCTCAATAGTGGAGTATCTGATTTCGTGGTCATTTAGGGTTCGACTGGCAAAGCACACAGGGTGATTTTCTTGCGAAAGTACCGCACCATTTGCATAGTTCGATGCGTCTGTGGTTAATGTGAACATTTTATCAAAGTTTGGATGTTTTAAGATTGGGTCTGATGTGATTAATGCTTTTAGTTCTTTGAAAATTTCTATGTATTCGGAATTTTTTGTGTCAATTTTTGTTCCTTTTTTTAGGAAGACGGTCGTTGGCTTTGCTACTTTGCCGTAGTCTTTTATAAATTTCCGGTAGTAACCGGTTATTCCCAGAAACGCTTTTATTTGCTTTGTTGTTGTGGGTAATTTATAATTGGTAATAGCTGAAATTTTATTTTTCATCGCATTAGTGAACGATAAGTCATTTCCGTCCTGATAGAAAATACTTGAGTACTGAGACACAAGTTCTAATACTTCAGTTTTTTCTATATTATTCAGTTGTTTGATTCTGATTTGATCAGAAATGGGTTTCCTACTTGTTTCCGTGTGATAGATTTCCAGCTGTGGGATTTCTTTTTCATATTCTTCGTTTTTATTAAAAAGAATTGGTATTTCTGCTTCATCTATGATCAACATTTCTGTTTTGAGGTCAAGGGTTGCTTGAGGAGGATATTATTTCCTATCAATCCATCGAAAACTTCGTGAAATTGAAATTCTAAAAATTCGGCTGTTTTATCTTTTCGGAATTCTTTGAATAACGGAATTTTAACTTTTTTATTTATAAATAATGATGTGCTTGTAGTTTTTATTTCAATAGGGGTTTTGAGATTTGTTGCCCATTTGGGGTGACAAATTCCTGGATTTATGATACTTGTTTCTGAACCTGAGTCTATAAGGATTCTAAGGTCTCTATTTTTGGTTTTTACAATTATATAGGGTAATCGGCCTGTGGGCTGGTTCCCCGAAAAATCCGAACGCTGTAGATTAACTTGCCTCTGGTAGGAGGCGGAAAGGGTGTCCAATGGGTCACTGTCATTAACATGGTTATTTCTAAAATTTCTCGGGTTGTTGTTATGGTTCGAGTGATTTGTTGTATTTTGTGTCTGTCTCCTATATTGTCCAAAGTTTCTAAATGGATTTGGGTTGTTACTACTAGGTGTTCCTGAATTTGGGTTTCTGAAATTTCCTGAATTATGATTTCTGAAATTTCCTGAATTATTCATGGTGTTTCTAAAGTTTCCTGACTGGTTATAATTGGTATCTTTATATTTATTTTGCCGTTCACCTGGGTTATTACTGCTATGATTATTTCTTTGGTAATTACTGTTATTCCTAACAGATGTATTATAAAATTTTAGATTACCCTGATCTTGCCCTATAAATTTGTTTATTATGTATCTCATTTCATTTATTTTATACCTATCTGCTAATGCATGAGCTAATGCGCCAGCTACTAATTCTTTTGTTTTTTGAATAAGCATGCTGTTAAAAATTGTCAACATTGATTCACAGTTTTCGCTAAAGGCGGCAATTTCTGCTATTTCTTCTATTAATATTTTAAGTAAAAGATACAACCAAAAACAAAATATACTCTTCATCAGATTCAAATAGTGAAGTGCTATTATCGGAACTAAGAGCTTAGGGATAACCCAAGACAAGTTGACGCAAATGCAGAAAAAAATGGTAACAACTGTGTAGTATGCAATGGTAGCTACACCAAAAGCAAGCAGAATTGGTACAAATGCAAGGTATGTGATGGATGGGCTCATGAATCATGCGGAACCAAGGGAATTCGAAATTATTATTGCAATAAATGTTTCTAATGTTCTATTTAACCCAAACATTTTCATAACGAGGGCTGGCTCTTTCATTGCCTCATCGTTTTGAAAGAGCTGATTTTTATCTTTTTTTTAAAATGGAAAAATTTTGGATTTTACTTGTGTTTTTAACTCCTTTTTTTTAGTTACTTATTAAATAATAAACGAACTAAATCCTAATGAAGTTTTTAATTTAACAAACTAAGTGGTACTATTTTTTAGCAATTTATTCCTGAAACTGGCTCTTTCATGCCACCTTTCCCCTACACTCGCAAACAGCACTTGTCACCATAATGGGCCATCGCGATCCCGGGGAACCAATTGAATCTAAACTTGGAAAGGAAAAACGTAAAAGAATAAAAGAATTGGACTTGCTTCCTGTAGTCTGTAGAGCTGTTTATGAACCGAAGGGTGGTTTGATATCTACACGCTCGCACTGATCTCTAGTTCTCCTCATTTTCTTGCAAGCTAATCGGCTTACTCATTTCCTTCTTTACCACAGTGTCCTGGTACCCATCATAGTCTCAATGCGGCTCCATGAAATAAGGCCCCAATGCAACATGGTTCAAAAAAATAAATATTTAAAAAAAGGCCATATCGCACATGTAGTACAAAAGTGTCACAACTCAAAAAACACATTTTTTTAGTTTTAAATACAAAAAAATATTTGAAATTATCCCGGACCTATCTATCTAGTAGCCATTGACTAAATTTGAATAGTTTTTTCACCAGAAGGTAAAATGTCGTTTTAGATGTTTAAATTTAAATCAAAGATGCTTTGTCAAAAATGACAAATTTTTAGTTGTGTCGTGATGCTGCTGGGGAACAGTTGTTCAAAAAATATTAAAAGTGTCTTAATTTGAGTTGTGTCATTTAAGTTAAATTAATTAATGGTTTTATTTTGAGTTAGCACACTTTTGCTGCTTTATATGAGATAAAGTATTTGTTCTAATTTGAGTTGTGACATTTAAGGTGTTTGAGGTAAGTTGAAACTATTTGCATTATTAGAGTTACTACACTTTAGAAAAATGAAAAGATGTAATTTAGAGTTAATACACTTTTGTTGTTTAAATAAAGTTTTATGTTTTTAAAGCTCAATTTAATATCAAATTATTTTAATTTCTTATAAAATCTTTTGGTTGTTATGGCAGATACTTTACAAATACTTAAAATCGAAACGAGGCCCTTATTCATACATGTTTTCATGTTTTTTCGAGTTATGACACTTTAGATGAATAAAGTACATACACTAGATAAAAAAAGCTATCATTTTACCATGCTGACCTAAACTCTGAATTCAGAAATTTTCTATCACTTCAAGCTTTCTGAAAATAAACATTTTCTATCGGTGAATATAAACTCTTTTAACGGTTTATAACTGAGCTAGTTTCAAAAAACAATTTTTTATGATTTTCTAGCGAGAATAATTTAAAATTCCTGTTGTGATCGAACGATTCTGAGTCCAGATTCGGTCTTTTTGTAACTTGAACTTTTAGAAAACGTAGTTTTGTTCTTCAGTTTTTCTTTTTTTAACCGGTGCTATTTTTTAGTAGGTATTTATAATGAATTCGATGAGTCGTTCAAGATTGATGGTGCAGTTAGCAACCAAAAAAGAACATCCAGTAACAAATTTTTCAACTTTTTTCGATTCGTTTCAAAACGAGCAAACAG
The DNA here is from genome assembly GCA_949715645.1 of Portevinia maculata. Taxonomy (NCBI): domain Eukaryota; kingdom Metazoa; phylum Arthropoda; class Insecta; order Diptera; family Syrphidae; genus Portevinia; species Portevinia maculata. Next base: position 39,702,870 of record OX454525.1, read on the forward strand.
ACTTTATTAGTTTGAGGACCCCTGAAGATGTTCTTAGCTTCTCAACACCCTTGATCATTCCTGAAACAAGGAATTTTGACGATTTGATCCTATATAATACAGCAAGCTCCACAAACGAAACATCAATCCAAATTTCGGAAAGTAAAACTTTCGAAATTCTTAACAATGACAATGTGAACGCGACAACTCAAGATTTAGATGAAATGCCAACCACATCAAAAAATGCTCTAAGCGATTTCTATAAAATTTCGCAAAACCCAGAAATCGCAACACAAATTCGTCTTATTAAGGCCAACCAGAAAAATTACACAGTTTCCCCAATACATAGTAATGAAAGCGATTTTGACGATTCGGACGCAGATCCTCATTTTCAAAACAATTCTTCTACCAGTTCTCTTAACAGCACCGAAAGTTCTGTTGATTCTGATGAAGAACAAAAAGTTAAAGGACGGAAACGAAACAAGAATCCTCTTAATTGGACCGGCAAAAAAGTAAAGCTTATGAGAAATTCTGGAAAATCTTATGTGTCGTCTTCAAAGACTAAAAAACGATTTAATGCAAGAAAAATAGGTCCACCGTGTGAACAAAAATGTAGACTAAGTTGCAGTTCCAGAATAAATGAGACAAAAAGACAAACTATCTTCGAAAACTACTGGGAACTTGCTGATCTCCAAAAACAGAGAGAATTTATTGCCAGGCACATTACGCAAATCAAACCAAAATACCGTTACTCAACTACAAACAGTTATAGAAGTTTGAACTCAGCATTCTATTTTGAGATAGATTCTAATCGAATTAGAGTTTGCAAAACATTTTTCAAAGCTACACTCAATATAAACGACAGACCGATTCGAACAGTGCTTCAAAAAATTAATGAATCAGGTTTTCTTGCCAGTGATTTGCGTGGAAAACATGAAAATCATCCCATCGTCGATCCTGATATTAAGAATGTTGTCCGAAATTTCATAAACGCAATTCCAAGAGTTGAGTCACATTACTTAAGAGCTCAAACTACTCGAGAATTTATCCACAGCGATAAAAATCTGGCAGACCTGTACCGTGACTATAAAAATAATCAAGAGATCTTGCAGCTCCCGTTTGCTCACTCTTCGTTTTTTAACCGGATATTTCGATCAGAGTTTAACCTCTCATTTCATGTTCCAAAGAAGGACCAATGTGATCTTTGTGAATCATTTAAAAACGCTGATGACGAAGGAAAACAATCGTTGCTGACCTCTTTCAACACTCACCAAAAAGAAAAGGAATTATCTCGCATGGAAAAGGAGGCTGATAAACAAATTTTGAGTGGTACACATGTTGCGGTTTATGATCTTCAAGCAGTGATGCCACTGCCAAGAGGATTCGTTTCCTCATTTTACTATAAAAGCAAAATTAACTGTCTTAATTTTACTATAAGCGACCTTAATATTAAATTTGTGGAGTGTTATTTTTGGAACGAAACTGAGGGGAAACGTGGTGCAGTTGAAATTGGTAGTTGTGTACTCCACTACCTGAAAATGCTTTCAGAAACAACTAATAATGATGATTTGGACGTAATTTTTTATTCAGATAACTGCTGCGGTCAACAAAAAAACAAATTTTTACTCTCTGCGTATTCATATGCAGTAAATGAATTCAAAATTCGAAGTATAACTCACAAATTTCTAATACGTGGACATTCTCAAAACGAAGGTGATAATGTTCACAGCGTCATAGAAAAACAGATTAAAAGACATCTTCGATCAAGCCCAATCTACGTACCTCAGCAATATATAACCTTAATTCGAACGGCAAAAAAGAATGGTTCACCCTATCGCGTTCACGAGTTCACTCACGATGATTTCTATGATTTGAAAATTTTGCAAGAACAATGGGGAAAAAGGTTTACACTTGATACTGATAGAAGACAAGTAAAATGGCACGATATTAAACATCTACGGGTAGAAAAAAATCATCCTTATGCATTTTTTTATAAAACATCTTATGAAGACAATGCATACAAAAGAGTTAACGTTCGAAACCTAAGAAATGAAAATTCTGACAACCCGATTTATTCAATCGGACTGATGAAAGCTTACCAAGATAAAATCCCTCTGGCTGAAAACAAAAAAAAAGATATACAGGATTTGATTAATAAAAACATAATCCCAAAATCATATTACGATGAATTTTATAAAACAGTTCTTGATTGAGTCCAAACTTTTGTTTGTAATTATTATTTATTTTTATTATCCTCTTTTTTCCAAAAAAAAAGTACTTTTTTAAACAATAAATAAAAAAATCTTAATAAATGTTTCCTTTTGTATAAGAATTTGTATAATTTTCAGTTTAAAGAGAAGAAAGGGTAAAAAAAACGGGGTGAGCTAAGGATCTAGTACAGGGCATTTGTTCTGTAAATAATCACTCGCAAAAACTAGGTGATAAACTAAAGGACTCGGAACAAAGCCAAAGGAAATTTATAAATTTATTTCGAATCCATCGGTTTTCACATAGTTTTCGCGAGTGATAAGTTACGGAACAGGGGCCCTGAATATAGTACTGATCATTTTTCTTTATTTTGGTTAAAGATAGTCCGTAGAATTATAATTATAATTCTAAACTAAAACCAAAGTCATGAAAAAAACTTGATTTAACTATTTAGAAATAAATACATCAAAATCGTCACAACTCAAAAACAAATTTACTAAAGTGGCTGAACTCAAAATAATACATTGTTTTTTTAATGAAAAAATTACGAAAAATGTCATAACTCAAAAAACGTGAATTTCCATGTTAAAAGTAATTCTTTTAGACTGGTTGTTATGTAAAGTTGATTATTAGTGTATTTCCCCCTATAAATATTGATTAAATAGTAAATTTACAGTTTCTATCGTCGTAAAATGGTTTTTCGACTTTATTGAAAAACGAAGATTTTTGAGTTGTGACACTTTTGTACTACATGTGCGATATGTTACTTTTTTTTATTTTTTATTTTTTTTGGGATTTTGCACAGCTTACATTTTTGAATCAAACTGTGTATAGGACCCCCAACTGGCGTCACTATTAGATTTAGAGTAACACACATACACAAACTCGCACACATATTATACTTCTTCTTAAAAACGTTGGAAAAATATATTCTGAACCTTCAAATTTTAAAATATGTTGCAAATTACGATTTTCGTTTTCGGACCAATAACAATAACTTGCTCGGAAGTTAAAAAAAATAAATATCGTCAAAACAACCTTGGTATCATACTTAAAACATTCTTTTCGATAAATTATTATAGCATTAAAATATTACTTTAGTACCTAAAACTGGATTTAGAAGAAATAATTGAACTTTGAAACGCGACTATATATAGCCGAACCATTTACATAAAAATGTTATATTTAAGGCCTTATTAAAGTTGTCGTTTACAATTCAAGGAATGAACTGGAATAGAGAAAATAGGTTTCAATTATGTACATGACAGCACAGAACCACAATCGTTTAAAATACCGGGATATGGACACATGTGTTGTGTATGTATCACTTTCTATCAATTCTCTAGTGGTGAATTCTTCTCACCGGAAATCGTTCCTAGCCAAAAGTCATTAATTAATTTCGAAATTTCTTAATAAGACCGAAGCTATCTTCATCCGAAATCACAGAAGAACGAGTAATATAGCGTAGTATAATTACCTTCAGTTTGCGTTTATCACACAAAGTGCAGCCTTATGTAATCACAACAATATAGTAACCTCAACCCGATGCATTGTTAGTGTGGTTTCTAGTAGTTAGGTAAATTTCGGTTAAATATGAGGAGTGTGTTTCTCGACACAATGCAATAACTATCTGTTAATTGAAGGAATATCTATGGCAGAGAGAAGTAAGTGTGTAACAGGATATGGATAAATGAGAATAATGTGTTAAGTAATTGAAGCAGTTTTCAAATCATGCATGATATCCAGGAGTGACAGTAGGTAACTCAAAATCGTTTATAGAGCAACCGGTAGTGATGTGTTTTTGAATAACCAGTTGTAAATCAACATTCATCTATAGAATATATTTGCAATGAACCGCATGAGATCTAAGAATTATGGTTGATCGGTTCAGTATTACATAGTTGGGTGACTTGGAGTGTCTGCAATTTGACCTTTATCGACCCTGTTATTTACAAAATTCTTAACGGAAAAGACAGCAATGCTCTTGTTGTATTACATTCTGATAAATTAAAGGAAAAATTAACTTCGCATTTAGTGAGCATTTCACTTTCCAAGTTCCCCTCAGTGGAAACTAAAAAAATAAATAAATATTTCGCATTATAGGGCCTAAAACCTAGCTTCCAACCTTTCTTGCGAAGTGGAACGGACCTATAATTTTAAGCCGACAGTCAGTGTAAAAAAACGTTTGGTGTTGCTTGTCCCCGCCGGAATTTGAAACTGCAATTTCTCGATTTTTTTTACTTTTAGATTACTTATTGATTAGTTATTACTTATATCAACTTACATACCAGAAAAACCCTCCCTCGTGGTAGGGCGTGTTGACCATTTTCTCTCAACAAACCCCCAGCATTTGGCGAATAGCTTTTCCGTATAGGAAGGGGTCTGCGACCAATATTAAAGCATTAGTCAAAACGAATACACCTTCAGAATAGGGTATAAAAAAGAAATTATTTTTGAGCAACATTATGTGAATATATTTTTCTGTACCCTTCATTTTCAACTGTTACTGTCAGTGCGTCGGACTACTTAGCGATGGGTTCGATCTTTGAGTGCCGCCAGGGGCTCCAGGAAATAACCCCCCAACGAAATAACCCCCCAAATGAAAAATGAAATAACTCCCGAAAATTTGTATGGAGGTGGGGACTTATTTCATGGGTTTTTGAGGACTTATTTCATACTTCAAATTGGGGGGTTATTTCATAGTGAAAAAGTTTCCAAATTCAACTATGAAATAGGTCCCCAAATTTGGGGACTTATTTCACTCTTCTATTTTTGTGCGAAATTCAATTTTCATTCATGGTTAACAGTGACTTTAACTGTTGTTATAGATATGATGAGCAGAAAAATAGCATCTGCTGCACACCTGAGCGTCATTTAAGTGAATTTGCGAAGATGCAAGGTACCTACTCGTAATACTGGTTTTGAATTGTTTAGTGGCAAAAGGAGAGGCAGCAAGCTTCTGTACGTTTTCAATGAAAAACAATTGTACAAATGAAAATCTGTGTATAATGGTGTTAACAAATATGAGTGTTACAAAAAAATTGTATTGCCGGACAATATTTTGGAACGATCAATAAAGTTTACTGGGCATAATCATACAAGTGATAGTGAAACAATTTTTGAATAGTTAAAAATTCTTAATAACATGAAAATGGATTGTGTGAATAGCGTACCCGTTTATGTTATTTGTATCCTCGTTGTTTAATATTTGTCTGTGCTTATTTTGTGCTATTGGAATTTCGAAACTTAAAATAAGCGTGATTTCATTTAGGAATCCAGAAGCGAATAGGAGTCTTGATTTTTCGAAAATGAAGCGTGTGTTCCAATATTTAGTGAGCAAAATTTTCGTCAATCTCATTTGGAAGTAATTGAGGCTTTTCAACGAGAATCTATTTGGATTCACTTTTTAAGGACCAAAGATGATGGGAATGAAACAGCGTTTTTTAAAGCCTGCATTGCAGCAGACGATAAATCATCAGTGTTTTGCCTTTTTGGCTCTGATCGCATGATGAAATTCATAGAAGAAAATATATCGCTTACTAACGTCAGATAGTGGCGAAAGAGAACTGGCCGCTTACGGTCCCCTCCGGCGCCCAGGCAAGGCCGGTTGTATTTAAGTGCCTTATCCCGGTAAGTCGGCTCTGCCGGGACGGACCAACCCTTCCGGACATACTCGAGGGACCAAAAAAAAATAATGAACAACCAAAAAACAACTGAAAAAAAAGAAAAAAAAGAAAAAAAAAACAAAAAAAAACAAAGACCTTAGCACTTCATCAGAAGATGAACTGCTCGCCTCCAGTAAGGAGACAATCGTGGGAAGCGGGGACTCTGAGCGGAGCTCCACTCAAAGCACACCTGCTACCCACAAACCATCTACCTCCTCTACACCCGCTGCGCAGGACACTCGACCTAGTGCCAAAAAGCGTGCGGCAAACACCCACAAATCAGCTAGTAATCGCAGAAAGAGCGCGTACCAGAGGGCCATCTTCATTCTGGGTAAGATTACCAAGAAGGAAGAGGCCGGCACGGCTACTCCGCAGGACCTAGCTGATAAACCCAAGCACCAGCAGATTATTGATGAGTTCATCAAGAATCGCAGGGAGCCACCACCACGCAAGACGGAAGCAACTAAACGCAACCGCTCACAGGAGGGGTCAAGTCTGACCCTCAAAGAAGCAAAGTTGCTAAGTTGGCTACCGCCAAGCACCACAACCCAATCTCAGCACCCCAGATGACACGTACAGTCAGTGAGGTTGTCAGAGACGACCTACTAGTCGCCTTGGTGGATGAACTCTGCACCAGCGGCAAGACAGTGGCCGACGTTTGGGGCGCCATTGAAAATAAACTTTCCGAGATAGTGATGGACCACCTCTTAAATAACTAAGGCGGACCCCTCCCCTGCTTTGACTCAGCTGAAGTCATAAGAGGTTACAGGGTAATCAAGTGTGAAGACGCTTTCTCCAAGGAATTCCTAAGCGGCTGCGTTCACAAGATCCGTGACGACTGGACCGGCTTAAAGCTTACGCAGATCCTGGCCGGAGAGATTCCGAGGAGACCGAGAATTCGCATTTGGCTGCCAAATATGACCATCGACAGTGATAAGTTGATCAAATGTCTTAAGCTACACAACCCTGCGGTTCCCATGGATGACTAGAAAGTCATCAAGGCTGAGGAACCTCACAACAACACCCTATCTTTCCTTATAATGGTGACGGAAGAGAGCGCAGATCACATTGAAAAGATCCGCTGCAAGTTCCGCTTTGGCATAAGGCATGCCAAAGTTAAAATATTCAGGTCCCCGTGTCAGGTCGACGACTTAGATGAAGTCGACGATGCCAACAAACTGTTGGAGGACATAAGGATCGAGGCGAACCGTACTACCACCCTAACCGAACAAACACCCGAAACCAATCAATGCTGAAAGTCGTACAGATTAATCTGAAGCACTCAGTCTGTGCGTCAGATAACCTGATGATTTTCCTCAAAGAGGAAAACATCGACATCGGCATTGTCCAAGAACCTTGGATGAACGGGCCCAATATAAGAGGCCTAAATGACACCGGATATATCCTCTACTATAACCGCAGCAATAATAACCATGGTAAGCCAAGAACCTGCATTCTAGCTAAAAAGCATATTAAAGTTTTTCTATACCCACATTTTAGCTCAACCGATCTAACAGTTGTTAAGATGGAGAACGCAGGAGGCGACCTGCTAATCGCATCTGCCTACATGGCACACGACCGGCAAGTACCGCCGGAAGAAGTCCAGGCAATGACAACCGCCATAACAACAACAAGGACCAACCTGCTGCTGGGCTGCGATGCAAACTCCAGGCATGTGCTATGGGGCAGCTCGGAGTCAAACGAACGCGGTGAGTCTCTTTTCGATTATATTATTAAAAATAACCTACTAATATGTAACAAAGGTAACACCCCGACCTTCATCTTTCCGAGTACGGACAGTTTTAACGGCTGGGAAGACGTTATAGATGTTACTCTCTGTAATAATAACAATATTTTGTTGAAAATTGGAGGGTATCCAGTAAAAAATCCTTCTCAGACCACAACTGGATACTCTTCGACATAGATCTCGCTGAAGAGATCCCGAAACCTTTCCGAAACCCCAAAAGAACCGATTGGGCAAAGTTTAACCAAGTTGTTAAGACCAAGTTACACAAGAAGCCCAATCAAAAATTTACCTCCACTTCAGAACTCGATTCAAAGGTTGAGACTTTTGAAAATTCTTTCAACGTAGCGTACAAAGTCTCGTGTCCGATCAAATATAGCAACAAATCATTCCCCCCTTGGTGGAACAAGGAACTCTCTGCTCTCAGAAAATTGACTAGAGAAACCTTTAACATCTGCCATAAATGCAACTACTGGCAACCCTACCGGGATTGCCTTAAAATCTACAAGAACTCTATCAGAACGGCTAAGACACAGTCGTGGATAGAGTACTGCCAATCCATCGAAACCCTCAAGGACTCCGCAAGACTCAGCAAAATATTGTCCAAAGAACACTCCAACCCATCTCTTCTGAGAAAGGAGGACGGAGAATGGGCTGAGTCAACTGCAGAATCCCTAGAACTATTAATAAACACCCATTTTTCCGGATGCAATGATTACGGTGCAGAGCCATCCAGCTCACAACGCACACAACCCGACGCCTGGGAAAATATAACATCCATTATTACCGAGGAAAAAATTTCTGGGCAATAAACAGCTTCGCTCCCTTTAAATCGCCTGGCCTGGACGTCATTCTGCCCATCATGCTCCAGAAATCTCTGGAACTGGCAATTCCATGGCTCACATCGATTTACAGGAACTGTATACTCTACAATCATGTACCCTATTCAAGGAGACGAGTGCGAGTTGTTTTCATTCCAAAAGCGGGTAGACGCGGTCATGAAACTTCGAAAGATTTCAGACCAATTAGTTTGACCTCCTTCGTACTGAAGACGCTCGAACGTCTCCTAGACAACCACCTGAGAGGGGCAATAGAAGCTTCACTCCTCTCCAAATCTCAATACGCCTACCTCACGGGAAGATCTACAGAAACAGCTCTTCACGAGGTAGTGCGTACGATAGAAAAATCCCTACACTACAAAGAATACACCTTGGCTACCTTCCTAGACATAGAAGGAGCCTTCAACAATGTACACACTGAAGCAATTCTAGAGTCCCTGAGGGAGCTGGGAATAGCAATCCATCTAAGTCAATGGATTGTTTCCATGCTCAGCACTAGAATCATTCAAGCAGCTTTAGGAAATAGCAATATAACCAAATATGCCAGGAGGGGGACACCTCAAGGAGGAGTCATCTCACCCCTACTCTGGCTCCTAGTAATGAACAAAATCCTCATAAGTTTAGACAGAGTAGGAATCAAAGTAGTCGGGTATGCGGACGATATGGTGATATTGGTGTCAGGAATGTTTCCCTCCGTGATTAGTGAAATCATGGAGAATGCTCTAAGCAAAGTTAGCACTTGGGCAAAAAAGTGCGGTCTGGGAGTCAACCCGGGGAAAACTGTGCTGATGCTCTTCACCACCAAAACCAACATACCTGACTTTACGCTTCCTCGCCTAAACGGCACACCCCTACCCCTTTCAACCAGTGGCAGGTATTTAGGAGTTATCCTAGATCCTAAACTCAACTGGAAAATAAACATAGAACAACGGGTAAAGAAGGCATGTATAGCCTTCTATGCCTGCAGCAGAACCTTCGGAAAAAAGTGGGGCCTGCAACCAAAATTGACCCTGTAGATGTACACAGCCGTGGTACGACCAATGCTCACGTATGGGTCAATAGTATGATGGCCGGCTCTAAAGAAAAATTACAATATTACCAAACTTAATAATGTACAAAGAACGGCATGCATAGGAACAACGGGAGCTCTACGGTCAACACCGTCAGACGGACTCACAGTCTTACTGCATCTTTTACCTCTTGATCTACATATAACAAACATCACATCACACAGCGCGATCAGGCTCAGAGAGTCTGGATGCTGGACTGCGAAACCCTACGGCCACAGTAGTATTCTAGATTCTCTAACTAGAAAACTAGTTCCGCCTTCAACAGACTACATCATTCCCAGAATGTCACCAGATCAGAATGGCAACATGGACAAGTGACAAGGGATTTCGATCAAACAATCTACACCGACGGTTCAAAAATGGACTGCGGCGTGGGTGCGGGAGTTTTTTCGGAATCCTTAAACATCGCTAAATCGTACAGACTTCCGGATACTGCAAGCGTCTTCCAGGCGGAGCTACTGGCTATCCGTGAAGCCTGTCGCCAGATCAAACCTCACTCCAATATAACACCGAGGCAAAGGATTGCCATAATTATTGACAGCCAGGCTGCCATTAAAGCGATCGCTTCGGTCACTATATCCTCTAAGTTAGTACTAGAATGCCGTAATGAGCTGGCCCTGTTTGATAAGTTCAAGGTTATCCTGATCTGGGTTCCAGGGCACAGTAACGTTTATGGAAACGAACATGCCGACGAACTGGCCAGGCAAGGCTCAGCTCTCCACTGCTCTCTGGCGGAACTAGTCCACATTCCGCTCGGAGCAGTTAAGGCAAATATCACCGCAGAATACCTTAAGAAAGCCAACCTCAGATGGAGCAGGCTGACTGCATGCGTCATATCCAGGAAAACGTGGCCAAACTACAACAAGGCAAAAACAACCGACCTTCTAGGTAGAATCCGAAAAGACATCGCAAGACTCACAGCGATCTTTACGGGACACTGGCCTATAGGTTACCATGCGGCCAAGCTGGGCATCCCATACAATACACACTGCCGCAGTTGCAAAGTGACAACTGAAAAAGAAACCCTAATTCACTTTCTATGTACCTGTCCGGCTTTAGCTAGGACCAGACCACGAACATTGGGAAGCCCCTTCTTCAATACACTTGAGGAAGTCTCCGAGAAAAGTATCAAGGAACTGATAACTTTCCTGAACTCCGCAGGTTGGATTCAGCCTCCCCCACCAATCGATAATACCCAGGTTTACGTGAGTTTGTGGTAACAAAACGGCACTCAGTGCTAATTGGGTTTGTCTTATCAAACCGCCACACCTACCTACTTACCTACCATAAAAAATGTGAAATACATATTACCTATGTTGATTTTTAAGAATTCTAAGAAAATGAATAAGCAATTGCAAGCCTACAATTACAATTATTTTACCAAAGCGACCCGGCGCTACCCGCCGCCGTAAGGGCGCAGGGCAACGGGCCTTATATAAAATAAAGAAGTAGCCAGTACATACCTAAGATAAAATTATCCAATATGTACATATGTTTTCAAAACAATAAACATTTCAGATATTTTAACTATTCTTTGTTTTAATGACACATAAATCGAGGAGCAGTTACACCAATATATTTGAATACATCGAACAAAATATTTTTAAGATGAGCCCATCAATGTTTATAACGGACTACGAAGGTGACGTGCGAACAGCCTTAAAAGGCATATATCCAGATGCAAAACTAGTAGGTTGCTGGTTTCATTAGTGCCAAGCCATTATGCGTAATATATGTTTATGATGTTGAAGCCTAACAGCAGATATTCTACCTGGCCGAATTTCTGCGTCGTTTAAATTTCTTGCTCCAGCAGCGGCTGACAAATTGTTTTAAATAAGAACTTTTGGCCAAGGGACATACTTGTCAAGGAGTTTACAAACAGGAATAATAAGAATAATGCTAAAACCTCTTTTTCAAAAAAAACTTAAGGAAGTTGCCCTCTTCTACAAGAACGTAAGAGGGCTGCGGACTAAGTGCACTAAAGTCCTCATAAGTGTTTATAGCTGTTCATATGACATAATTGTTCTTACGGAGACTGGCTTATATGATAATTTCAGCGATTCTGTACTTTTCCCCACCTACTTTGATGTTAATCGATGTGATCGATCAACGGAAAACAGCGTTTACAAGCGTCTTGGTGGTGCGCTTATAGCCATTCGAAAAGATTTTAAAGCGATAGATGTTGACCTTAGTTGCTATAAAGACATCGAAATATGCTGCAGCCATTTTAATTTAACATCCACCGCTAAATTATACATCGTTTGTATTTACATCCCACCTAGTGCCCGAGTAGATACTGTAACGAGGTACACAGATGCTATTCGCTTCATTGTGAGCCTTCTAACTGCCTCGGATTTAAGTTACACTTTTGGTGATTTTAATCAACCGAATATACACTGGGCATCAGGGGACTCTGATTGCAGCTCAATCTTGAGTCAATGGTAAGTCCTAGGTATTTAAATTCGCTTACGTTCTCGATCAGGAAACAATTATCACTGCACTCCGGCTATCATTAAAATTAGGAAAAGAAGAACCAGAACGACTGTTGTAGCATACGAGTTTGTATTTGTGGCATTCAGACGCGTGAAAGTAAACATTCATATCAAAGTCAATCAGAGACGATAAACTTAAAATCATAATCTTAGTCGTGGAGCCAAGTCGTGTTTAGAAAACCAAATTCTTAAAAGGCTAAGGTCCCAATTTATATCAGAAATCAAATCAAGGCGACTAACTGGACCATATTCGAAACCTACAACATCTGCATAAGTAGTTGGAACACATTTAAAGTTAAGCGTAAAAGGCGAGTTTATGTAGATTGGAGAGAGAATCGGACCTACATAGGACAGAACCTTGCGGTACTCCTTAGTTGAGAAACAAGAGATCGCTCCTTACATCATAAACCCTCACTCATTGTTATCTATTAATAAGGTAAGATTAAAACGAATCTAACAGAAAGCTACGGCTTCCTGCCTTCTTATATTTTTCTCGTAAAATGCGGTGATCGACCATAAACGCTTTGGTGATATCAATAAATAAACCAGCAGTACACTTTTTACTATAAAGATGTGACTTTTTTTTCAAAAAACTGAAGGTTAATTTGCCCTATTGAAAGCCATATTGCGTTGTATTAAAGAACTTAACTTTAGTGAGGTTACTCTTTGCGATTGAACCTGGGATTCCTCGTTTAGTAGTTCAACGGACTGGCCGCGCTACTGCCCACTTTATTGCATCCCTAGTGATCCGCCTGTGGGGTTCGTAAGTTCATCATTAATAATTGCAGTCCTCCATATTTTGAATCACTCTGTCAATGAGGCCAATAAAACGCTGGTGTTGCTGCATTTGTGTGATCCAGCATTGTTAAGGCCTGTCTCTCTTTTGCGTTTGTATTGGAACGTTGATTGATATTGCATTTTTCGCAAGGTTCGCAGGATCTCTCCTTTGAACATGACAGTACCAACTAAGTCGGTCGCCCTCCATTTTCTTCGAGATAGGTTCTTTGACGTGAAGGCTTCCTCGGATCTTGGAACCTCTTATTCGATCATTATTTGTTACTTCTGCTGTCATGCGGAGCATCTTCACCTCAGCTGCAGTTCAGTTTCCCTCATACTTTTTTGTACGCTTTTTAATTTATTTGTTATTGCTTATTAAATATCAACTTACATACTACAACAAATTATTAAATCTAACTTTAAACGCCTTTTCCTTTGAATAAAGGAATGAGACAACTTCCATCCACTGGGTTGGCTATGGATCGCCTCTCATCAGTTTGGATATGAGAATCATGAGCCATTTGGACCCGATGACCCCCATCTTTTTCCAGAACACAGAGGCTATCTGGTTTTCGTTTTTTGGAATCTTTGACCGTCTTCCTAACTTCTTCATTGTTGGGAACGGCTCTCGGATATTATATATTCGAGGAAATTGTTCATTAATAAGTCCATCAGAATACTGCTGCAACCGGAGTAGTATTTTTTCGTCATCCGCAGGAAGCAGCCCTTGAGCATTGTTGATGAACTTTGGCGAACGGATTTCCTGAGCGGCAATTTCGAAAATGGTTGTTTCCATGTTCAAGCTGGATAAACCTTTCTTATTAGTTTTATAAAACCGGTTGGATTTGGAGTACGTGCGAGTTTGGGAATTTACAAAATGCGTGCTAACAATTTGAGGCCATTTTGCGTTGCTTTGGGGCACTTACATAATATGCATATGAAAATATGCAATATGAAATTGGAGATTTGTATGTGCACATACTAAAACTAATACACAAAAATGTGCCAAAACCATAATGCCATAATCAGTCATCATATCTTAAAACATGTTGCTGTTGCTCTTTCTTGACTATTGCATGTGTCGATCGATTATCGTTTGTGCACTTGCAATGTTTGGGTAAAGGCAGCATCGGGCGAATAGCGGGTCGTGAGTTGTTGATTCTGTTAGTGGACCAAACAAATTACCGTACGGGCATAACACCTGCGGTAGATTGTTTTGGAAATCTAACGTATATTTTCAATTCACGGCCTATGCTTAGTTAGCGTCGGAGTTGTGTTTTTTTATGTTTGTTTTTTATAATGTGTAGGAATTTCGTTGTGGATATCAGCAACATTCGTGGGTTGAGAAAGAATTTTTTTTCATTATACGCCCATGTTTTTCACAACAAACCAGCAGTTTTGGCACTTAGTGAAATCCTGGTTAGCGTTGGCTCTGATTTAACAGAGTTTAGTCTACCTGGGTACAACTTAGTGCCTTTATTCTTTGCCCATCGCGGTATCGCCGTTTATATACGTAGTGACGTAGCCTACCAACTTCAGCCTCAATATGGCCAATGTGCCAACCCAGAATTTAATTTCATTTGGCTAAAACTCCATGTCCGTAGGCAATTAATACACTACTGTTTTATTTACAGAAGCCCCAACTTGGACAGACATTCAACTTATAATGAGTTTGATGCCCTGTCTGATTCTATTACAAGAATTGTGACCCTTCATCCTCGTTCTGAAATCATTATTGCGGCCGATTTCAATATAAACAATTCAAGCTGGCTTCGACATTCTGGTCAGACAACACCCGAAGGAAGGTACGTCGAGATCTTTGCTGAGGTAAATAACCTGACTCAGCTTGTAAATGAGTCGACACGAATACCGGACATTAGCAGCCAAACTGCCAACACATTGGACTTGTTTCTTACCTCTCACCCTGATAAATACGCTTTGAACGTATTATCGCCTCTAGGTTCGTCAGACCATTGCATCATATCAGCAAATTTCTCGTACTCCAACCACATAGTTAAAGAACAAACTCCTAAAAGAACCGTATGGCAGTACGAGAAAGCCAATTGGGAAAAATTAAACGGTTTCTCTAAGAGTTTTAACTGGTCGCTGTGCTTCCTCGACAGCGACGTGGATGCTGCTGCTGATATGGTCACAAACATAATTCACCTGGGTATGAAGACTTTTATCCCTAACAGGATTAAAAGTATCAAACCCAAGGTTAACGCGTGGTGTGAATCGAGCTGCAAAGAGGCTATCAGGTTAAAAGAGGTAAGTTTTCGGCTATTCAAAGCCAACCCATCTGAGGAAAGCCGTAAAAAGTTTAAACGAGCCAGAAATAACTGCAATGCCCACATTAATCGTGTCAAATTCTCCTATGACCAAAAGTTGAGGCAAAAAATACTACAAAGTCCCACTGGCAGTAAACACTTTTGGTCATTTGTTAAAAACATCAAGAATTCGGCCTCGTCATCTATCCCGACACTCATTTACAACGACATTCCAGCTGTCAGCTCTACAGATAAGGCCAATCTGCTTGCTGCTCACTTTGCAGTCAGCTCAACGCTCCCAGATTGTGCTTTGTCTCCCCCTGTACTCGAGCGCGTAGAATTCTCTATGGGACCAATCCACTTTCGCACTCGTACAGTGGCTAGAGTACTTCAAGATCTTGACGTTCACAAATCCGCTGGTCCAGATGGTATTTCCCCTATCGTTCTGTCTTCGCTGGCAAAACCATTGCGTAAGCTTTTCCATCTGTCCTATTCTTCAGGACTCTTCCCGGGAAGATGGAAAACAGCATTTGTCCAGCCTGTACCAAAAAAAGGCGAATCTTCTTCTCCCTCCTCCTACCGACCAATTGCACTTACGTCCCTTCTTTCTAAGGTCATGGAAACGCTGATAAACCGTCAGCTAATGAAATATCTTGAATCGCGAAAACTTCTTAATGACCGGCAGTATGGTTTTCGCAGCAACAGGTCCACTGGTGATTTGATGACAGATCTAACCGAAAAGTGGAACCAATCTCTTCACCAAGGTGGTGAAAGTAAGATCGTTGCGCTTGATATTTCAAAAGCATTTGACAGAGTTTGGCACCAAGCTCTCTTGTCGAAAATGCGTGCATTTGGAATCGATGATACTCTTCTTCAATGGATTAGAAATTACCTTTCGAACCGTTCAATTCAAGTTGTTTTGGACGGCTTCAAGTCTGCAACTCACCAAATAAATGCTGGTGTCCCCCAAGGCTCTGTTCTGTCCCCGACTCTCTTTCTCATTTTTATAAATGATCTCCTGTCTGTTACTTCTAATCCAATCCATTCCTTTGCTGATGACAGTACCCTCAGCTTCTCATATTCGTTTCTTGGGTCACGCCCCTCATCTTCGGGTGTGGAACTGGAACGGCAACGTATGTTAAGCTCATTAAATTCCGATCTTAACAGCATAACTCAGTGGGGTAAAACCAATAGAGTGGAATTTAATGCTTCCAAAACTCAATGCTGTCTCCTGTCATTAAAGCAAAACCCACACACACTGTCATTATCTATGAATGGCACTTACATCGCTGAAACCGAAAGACTTTCCATTCTCGGTATGTGTGTTAATGACAACCTTCGTTGGAATGACCACATATTCGATGTCGCCAAGAACGCCGCGAAATGTCTAGGCTTCCTTAAGCGTTGCAAGAAATATTTCACCCCTTCTGATCTGGCTACAATTTATAAGGCGTTTATTCGCCCGAAACTCGAGTACAACGCTCATATCTGGTCCGGTGCACCAATAACTTATTTGGAGCTACTTGACAGGATCCAAAAACGCGCGATAAAACTCATTGGCGACCGAGACATCGCGAGATCGATTGACTCTCTTAGTCATCGTCGTAATGTCTCCTGCCTGTCGTTATTTTATCGTTATTTCCACCATAAGTGCTCAAACGAAATAGCCAGTTGCATTCCTCCCCTTGAACATTTCAACCGCAATACCCGCCATGCAGGGAATGCTCATCAGTTCACCCTCAAGCCTGTGTTCGGACGTACAGTGAAGGTCAAAGAATCTTTCCTCAGCCGTACAACACGAATGTGGAATGCTCTTCCCCGCTCCATTTTTCCTACACATTATAACCTACAGACATTCAAAACCAACGTGCATCGGCATCTCTCCTTTTCCTCTCACCCTAATTTCCTTAACGCCCGCGCTGTGTAGCTAATACATTATAAGGGTCCCAACAAATCCCTTTAGTGCGCGAGTTACGATACACACATACATCAACATTAAGTCGCAACCGAAGACCGGACGTTGTTCGCAACATTTTCATCATCTCTATCAACATCAGAATTCATCTGCTAAAAGAGAGATTTACACTCTCTAAACCGTAACAGCTAATAATTATGTATTTATCTGAATAACACTTTATATTCTCTACTCACACAATAACATAATTATATAAACCGTTTATGATTAAGCTAATTTGTATATGTTCACGTTAACATGCTGTGGCTGCTAATCTGGTAGTCAGAACGTAGAAGCCGAATAATAAAGATGGTATTTGTCATGCTCTGATTCTGATAGCATTTTAATTCAAGAAATAATAGAATAATCTGTGGATAACGGATTAAGATTATAACTGGCGCAGTCGATAGGATGCTTTTTCGACAATTTAAAGTGAAAAATTAGTAGCTATAATTGATCGAGTTTAAAGCATTAAAGCACATATCGAAGAAACATCGATGTGGAGGATATCAATCCGTTAGCAGTAAAGAACTACAGTTGAAATATCGAGGAAGATATAGAAGACCGCATGTCTACGGAATATAGGCGTGAGAGTATCCTGAGGACACCCATTATCCTGTCTACATCACTAGAAGATCTCCAACCCAGCATCGTAAAAAAAATTTTTTCTGCAAGGTGAGTCCTATTTATTGGATCTACTCATTGGTTTTTCCTATGTCTCCATTTTCCAAAAAACAAAAGATCAAATTGAAAATTAGTTGTTCAGATAGTTTTAGTTCGAAAAAAGTTAAAACAAATTTAGATAATTTCATTAAAATATATAATAGTGATACAGATATAGGATTAAATTACAATTTAGACAGTTTTAAGAAAATTGAAGGGTCAAACACGTGTTTTTTGTTTTCTGATCAAAGCATATCCAAGAGTATCGGTATGAATAACGGTGCGGGAACATCAAATCAAGCTTTGATTGCTGCTGATATTTTTAATTCGTTAAGAATACCCGATGCCGTTAAAGATTTGCCCACATTTGATGGCAACCCCCGATTGCTTTACGACTTTTTGACAAATGTGGAAGAGATACTAAATGTTATGCCACAAATAGAAGGATCTGCGTATTACAAAATCATTTTACGTGCTATAAGAAATAAAGTTATTGGCCAAGCAAATGAAATACTAAATCTATATGGAACAGTTATTAATTGGAATGAAATAAAAAACAATCTGATAATTCATTACTCTGACAAAAGGAATGAAACAAGTCTCATTCGCGACCTTCATCAATTACGACAGTATCAAGATAACCTCGAACAATTCTATTCGAAGGTAATAGATATTTTGTCAGCAATGACAAACCATGTTAAGGTTCATGAAACCGACCAAAACGTAATCGCAGCTAAGCTCAATTTATATGAAGAAACGTGTTTAAACACATATTTATCAGGGCTTAGAGAGCCATTAGGTTCAACTGTAAGATCTATGAGACCCAAAAAGCTCTCTGAAGCGTACCATTTCTGTTTGCAAGAACAAAATTGTCATTACTTTCAAGAATCACAACATATACCACAGACATCTACTAACAAAAGACTAACCAACAATCACTTTGCAAACTATTATTCTAAGCCTTTCAGAGCACAATTTCCCAGTTTTTCATCACATACCTCATTTCCAACACATACGCCAACAAATACTAGTATTCAACCTCCATTCTTCAAGCATCCAAATAGATTTCAGCCATCATTTCGAAGTATTAACAATAGTAACAGCAATAATAATCCAAATTTCAACTTCACAAATAGACAAGTTCCAGTTTCGAACAATTACGGCAATCAGTATTCCATTCCAAGACAATTTCCAACACCAGAGCCAATGGACACATACAGCGGCAACACTAAGCGAAATTCTAACCGCTTTCTTAACAATAACAATAATCCAGAAACCAATATATCTAACAATTTTCATAATATTGAGGGCTGTATAAATTATGACAATGGTACAAATATTCCCTTATTGACAAACGCACACCAACAACCAAATTTAGAATCCTATTCTTACAATAACCCTGAAAACTTGTACCAACATTTTAATATACCAGATATTCCACAACTACAGCTACCGCAGCATGAAAATTGCAATGAAATCGACGATTCAAATTTTCGGTTACAAGCCTACGAGAATCAGTCGGCTATATAGAAATGAACAATATTACTTCAAACGTGTTGCCATATATCACAATACACAGCCTATGCAAAAATCCGCTAAAATTTCTGATTGACACAGGAAGTAATAAATCCTTTATCAGGCCAGATATAGTATCAAATGAAAAAACGAAATTAACAAATCCTATAAAAATAAAAACAATTTTTGAAACAAAATTTATAAAAGAAGAAATAAAAATAAATGGACTACCAGAACTAAACACCACCCGTGAACTTTCATTTTTAATTTTCAAGTTCCACAACTATTTCGATGGTCTTATAGGGACAGAAATGTTACTGGAATTAGACATGAGTATTGATTTAAAAAATTCTGTTTTAAAAAACGACAATACACAGGTTCCTTTGAGCTATAAGCCCAACTTTATGTCGAAACCATTCACTATTCCTGAACTTACTAAGACTGTTGTACGTTTGCCTGTTGATGTCGAAGAAGGAACTATTTATGTAAAACCAACGCAGATAAGAGATAATTTATCGCTATCTGAAGGTATTTACAAAGCATCTAGGTGGTATTCCTTGCTAGAAGTAGTAAACAGTTCTGTTTGGCCACAAAAATTCACTGTCGAACAACCAATTAAATCGCAAAGAATTGACCAAAACAAGTTTTTGGAAATACACAATTTGTCCATTAATAACAATCAGAATTTGCAAAGCTCTAATTCATTTGAATTGATTCGCACCGATCACCTAAACGAAGAAGAGAAATCTCATATTAAAGCACTTTGTCGACAATTCGAGCATATATTTTTTAAAAATGATGAAAACCTTAGTTTTTTAAGTGAAATAAAACATGAAATAAAGACGCGAGACAATATCCCAATCTATGCTAAATCATATCGCTACCCCTACGTACACAAAAAGGAAATTCAGGACCAAATTACAAAAATGCTTAATGGCGGAATTATACGCCCAAGCTACTCTCCCTGGTCTTCTCCGATTTGGATAGTGCCAAAAAAGAAAGACGCAAGTGGCAAAGATAAATGGCGGTTAGTTATTGACTATCGCAAATTGAATGAGAAGACTATAGAGGACCGATACCCCATTCCCAACATAACCGATATCCTGGATAAATTAGGCAAATCCATTTATTTCACCACATTAGACCTTGCGTCCGGCTTCCATCAAATTCAGGTTAAAGATGAAGATATTCCCAAAACAGCATTTACAATAGAGCATGGTCACTACGAGTTTTTAAGAATGCCTTTCGGACTGAAAAATGCTCCATCGACGTTCCAACGCGTGATGGATAATGTTCTTCATGACCTGCAGGGCACAATTTGTCTCGTCTACATGGATGACATCATTGTATTTTCTACATCCTTGCAGGAGCATATTCAACACCTAAAACTAGTATTTCAAAAACTCAAAAATGCAAATTTAAAAATCCAATTGGATAAGTCAGAGTTTCTTCGCAAGGAAGTGTCGTTTCTTGGGCATTTGGTAACCGCTGACGGCGTCAAACCTGACCCGAATAAGATCTCAGCAATAAAACGATTTCCCATACCAAAAACGACGAAGCAAATAAAATCATTTTTAGGGTTAATCGGTTATTACCGAAAATTTATAAAAGATTTTGCTCACTTGACCAAACCATTAACGGAATGCCTTCGGAAAAATAAAAGCATTGTTTTGGATTCCGAGTTTGTTGCATGCTTCCAAAACTGCAAGAACCTTCTTTGCAACGATCCAATTTTGCAATACCCGGATTTCTCTTTCCCTTTCAACCTTACTACAGACGCGAGTAATGTTGCTCTAGGGGCTGTGCTGTCTCAAGGACAAATAGGATCTGATAAGCCGGTTTGTTATGCAAGTCGCACTTTATCAGTATCTGAACAAAATTATAGCACAATAGAAAAGGAGCTTTTAGCTATAACCTGGGCTTGTAAGTACTTTCGTCCATATCTGTTTGGTAGGAAATTCAAGATAGTGACTGACCACAAACCACTCACTTGGCTTTTTAACCTGAAAGAACCAAACAGTAAATTAATGCGTTATCGTCTTAAGCTCGAGGAGTTCGATTATGAGTTAGTGCACAAAAAGGGTACACTAAACACAAACGCTGATGCTTTGTCGCGAATAGAGCTAAACGCGAATGAGCAAATCGAAGTTCAATCAGAAAATTGTCTTAGCAATTATTCTATTCAAAATAATATAGATGACTCAGAACATATTCTTAAAGATTATGCCAATACAAAAAGACACACAGCTATATTAACCGATGACGAGACCTTTAAAGCAGTTCAGTCTGCATATTCAAAGTTCTTTAATCATAGCCGTCTTAAATTGGTTCGATGTACTGTGCTTTTAGATGATATCACAGAACGTGATGAGCAAGAAGCTTTGGTAAGAAATTACCATCAAAAGTCTCACCATAGAGGAATAGCAGAAACTCTTGAACATCTGAAGAGGGAGTACTACTTTCCAAATATTAAAAACGTTATCACCAAAATTATAAATAACTGCGAAATTTGTCACAAGTACAAATATGATCGGTTAAGGAAACCTCTAAGGTATGAGCTTACTGAGACTCCAACCAAGCCGCTGGAAATACTTCACCTGGACATCTATTCCATAAGCAAGGAAAACTGTTTAACAATATTAGATAAGTTTAGTAGATTTGCTTGTGTTTATATATTACCCAGTAGAAATAGCATTAGCCTCATTGAGAAGCTAAAACATTATTTCTCTCACCACGGCATCCCGAAAAAAGTCATAACTGACAACGGCAGTGAGTTCCTCTCAACCCTGTTTCGAGAATTTTTGACGATATATAACATAGAATTGCATTTAACTTGTGCAAAAACATCAACAGGTAATTCGCCTGTAGAGAGGTTTCATTCTACGCTAACCGAGTTGATAAGAATCATCAAATCGCAATACCCCAAGAAACAGATATCTGAAATAATTGACGAGGCTGCCTTAACATACAATAACTCAATTCACTCGGTAACAAAGCTGACGCCATTTGAAGTGATAACTGGCCATATTATAAAAAAACAACACTTTCCACCTAACGAACCTTACAGGAATCAAACGGAACAAGACTACTTAAACGAACACATACGAAACTATAACATTCTAAGTAATATAATTTACGAACGAAATTTTGCATACAAGAAAAACATAATAGACAAACGAAATGAAAAACGAAATGACCCACCAGACTTTAGCAAAAATGAAAAGATATACGAACTCGACGATAGGCGAAATAAATTAGCTCCGAGATTTAAGGAACATATAGTCGTAAAAAATAATAAGATAACTATTGATTCCAACAAAAGAAAAGTCCATAAGCAAAAGGTAAAGAAAAGAAAAAAATTCGCTAATAATTGACATTAAATAAAGAACTCTTTGATATGTTTATAAGCAAATAAAACACACCGTAATGAGGCATAGATATTAATTGACAGATCAACAAGCAAGGTCTGTAGTTTGGATTTCGAACTGAATGTTATTTTTCCGTTTTTAATTTAATATGAATCTGAATCAGTTATATATATGTTTGTTTAATAAAAATAGTTAACGTATGAATTAACGTTAAAAAGAAACAACCAGTTTACACACTTCCCGCCTCCCCTTTCCCTATCCCAAAAACCAATGAGTTAGAAACATTTAAATACGGACAAATCTTAAGAAACGATCCAAAAACAAAATAAAATGTAAAGATGAACGGCAACAAAACAATTCAGCCATTCTATCACCATGCCCAACACAACGACACTCGATGCTCTCGGTCTATTCTTAAGCGGGAGGAGTTACGATACACACATACATCAACATTAAGTCGCAACCGAAGACCGGACGTTGTTCGCAACATTTTCATCATCTCTATCAACATCAGAATTCATCTGCTAAAAGAGAGATTTACACTCTCTAAACCGTAACAGCTAATAATTATGTATTTATCTGAATAACACTTTATATTCTCTACTCACACAATAACATAATTATATAAACCGTTTATGATTAAGCTAATTTGTATATGTTCACGTTAACATGCTGTGGCTGCTAATCTGGTAGTCAGAACGTAGAAGCCGAATAATAAAGATGGTATTTGTCATGCTCTGATTCTGATAGCATTTTAATTCAAGAAATAATAGAATAATCTGTGGATAACGGATTAAGATTATAACTCGCGCTAATTATAAAAAAAAAAAAAAAAAAATGTTTGTTTTCAGTTTCTAAGGTCCAGGTCTCCGGAGGCGTCACTTATCTTATCAACATGGTAACAATTTGCAAACATTTTATTCTTCACATCACAGATAAGAAGTAAAATATAATACTCAAGTGAAGACGAATGTCTCATGAGAAGGACATCAAGAAAAGCCATTACATTAATCATAGATTTGATATATATTTTTTCCACGTGTTTATACCTCGTTTTAGCAATCCCCAAGCATTTTGAAAGAAATTGTGTTTCTCTATCCCACGTCCAGCTGTATGTTGTACAAAGTCGTATATTCTGCTCACTTGCGCTTGGTATAGTATTCTTTCACATGTCTAAATTGCTAATGATAAAGTATACTCGTCAAATAATATTACCTTAGTGTCTGTAGAACCCATATGGTATAGTAATTATTGCTGCTTAAAGCCACATGCACTCGTCAGTTCTTCCAGCTCTCAAATGAGATATAACGATTACCATCGAGTTCATGCTCTTACAATGTAGGTGCGCTTTCATATTGTATTAATTTTTCTCATTTCAATTGGGTACTTAAAATTCTCAACCAGTAAGTACGTAGGTACTTGACTGGGAGATTAAAAAAATTATTGGTTGACTTAGCGCTCATATTTGCGTGTTTCGAGTTCATTTGAGTACGATTACTTACTGACTTTTTACGTAGATAACTGAACGTTTTGGAGTTGGCAAATACATCGAAAAATAGCCAAAAAATACTCAATCAATAACAATAGTTGCTCACACATCAACGACTATCGTGCCGGTGTACAATATGTAAATGTCAATTTTCACATTTTTCTTACCTCTAACCTGTACTTATCGTTTTCTTTCCATATCAGTTCAAATCCATCTGATATTAAATTGTAAGGACGAAGACATGTTACAGGCAATGTATAGAATGATTTTAAATTTTATATTATTAAATTGTTTTGTTTAACGACCTCGAATTGTAATAAATAATGTTTGTTTAACGGGCTGTAGGTCTTGATTTAAAAATACTCTTTTTTTGTATTTTAAATTATATATTTTGTCCAATATTTCGACTTTCTTCGAAAGTCATCTTCAGGGACTGTCAAGAAAAAGTATTATGACAATAAAATGAACAATTTACATTTACATTGTGAAACTTACACAACTTATTGTACAACATAAATAATTACATTTCACAACAAATTTTTTGGTATGACGAACATAAAACATAAAGTTATGATGCCGGCTGAGTTATAACTATTTTCGTCTTCCGTTGTTTGTTTATAAGATGTCTGTAGATGTGTGCGCATTTGTCGGTGTCCGTTTTATAGTTAAGTCGTTTTTGTATTGGTACATTTATTATATGTAACATTTCCGTTGTGTACCTCCTCATATAATTTGATTCTTCTTGTAGTATGTCAACGTTTTCGAAGTCAGGATAATGTCCGAATTATTTATGTTGTACAATAAGTTGTGTAAGTTTCACAATGTAAATGTAAATTGTTCATTTTATTGTCATAATACTTTTTCTTGACAGTCCCTGAAGATGACTTTCGAAGAAAGTCGAAATATTGGACAAAATATATAATTTAAAATACAAAAAAAGAGTATTTTTAAATTAAGACCTACAGCCTGTTAAACAAACATTATTTATTTTATATTATTTTTTTAAATTTGCGCGCACTAAAGGGATTTTTAGTACGATTATCATGTCGACATGTTTATACTCACATAGTGCGGGCAATAAGAAAACGGAGATAAGGATGACAGAGGAGATAACGGATGCACGTTAGTTTTGAATGAAAAAAAATCCCTTTAGTGCGTGAACAAAAAAAAATGTAGAAACAGCTACTCTAAATAAAAATGTTTTTGTTTGTACCTAATCGTTTTGGGTAATGACATGACCCAAACAAAACAGAAGAGTTGAAGAGTTTTCTAGCAGATGCTAAACGTGTATTCTATACCACTGTCAAAATTTTTTATTATACCCTACTAGCTGTCCCGTGATAGCCTTGCATCGCCAGTCTGCCACTTCTCGAATTTAAAACAAAATACTTGCTGATAAGAACTGACAAAGAAAATGTCGAGAGTAATTATATGGATATACTCTGAGTGTGACTCCCTCTCAATCTCATTTACATTTCATACCCTATCTTTCTCAATCCCATGGCCATGCGCCATATAAAACAACACAAACTGCAAAAAGAGCATAAAAAAAGAAAAGAAAAAGCACATTCAACAAAAGGTACAGGTAGAGAAACAGATTTGTGCCGCACACACACACACATTTTCCTCCACTGAACGCTGGGAAAATCCAACGATCTTGCTTTAATCGAACATTTTACTTTTTTGAATTGTATAAAATTTATAGTTTAATGCTTATTGTTCAACTTCAGGATAACCTACAAAGATGATTTATAGCTTAAAATCTTTATACATAATTGAACTTTATATTAAAAAAAATCCTATTTCATTTGGATGAGTCATTCCAAAGTTACGAGCTAGAAAGCATTCGAGAGTTACAACCTTTCTTAGATATCAGCTTAAATCTCCGCTTCTGGACAGAGGATGAAGCATTCTCCCGCGGTATAATGTAGCCTATGTCCATTCTCGGAGACTATCTATGTACCAAATTTCATTTAAATCGGTTCAGTAGTTTTGGCGTTAAAGCGAGACAGACAGACAGACAGACAGACAGAGTTACTTTCGCATTTATAATATTAGTATGAATTCTAAGGGTATATTAATTTTGACGCATAGTTTGTAACATACCTTAATATTGCCTGTAGACCCCTAAAAGTTACTATATTTATGATCAGCATCGATAGTAATGTCGATCTAGCCATGCCCGTCCTTCGGCAAAAATTAGGCATTTAAACTGGGCCTAGAGAGCTAAAATTTTAACCAAAAAAAAATTTTATACCAAGGGTATATATGTTGTCACCACTCACAAATGAGTGTGAACTTATTTCCAATTCAAATGTTCCTTCAGATTTGAAGAATAACAAAAGAAATGTTTGTTCAGCTTATTGTATGGCTATCACTGAAAGTCAAAAATTAATATATATATAGTCAACTATTACCTACTAGTATGACTATATATATTTTGTGGAGTTTTACCCAGATGTGGTGGTTTGGGATCATCAGTGGATTACAACAAACACATCAAACCATACTCGATTTAACCATAAATTTTAACCTTATACTTTCTAGGGTCCCGAAATAATCAAGTATACGAATTTTTGAAATCCGCCCACAGACGCCCACAAACTCAAAAAAACAAAATTTTGGAAAAAATCGAATTTTGAGCTAGAAAGCTGAAATTTTTTATATATGATCTATGACTCCTAAAACTCCTCGGGATATAAAATTTTCAAAATCCGCCTACTGACACGCCCACAATTTTTTTTTTTTTTTTTTTTTAAATCCAAAGTTTGAGCTAGGGAGCCCACTACACGCCCACATTTTTTTTTTTTATTGAAAATTCAAAGTTTGAGCTAGGGAGCGGAAAGTTATAATATATACTCTCTAGGGGCCCTTTATGCTCATGTGTTAATTTCTTTTAAATCCGCTTACTGACACGCCCACAATTAAATAAAACTATTTTATTGAAACACACAAGTTTGAGCTAGGGAACGTTTTCTTCGATAAAATCCTTTAAATGTTATATAACAAAATATGTAGAGCGTTCTTAACAATTCAACCATACTTACACTTTTGTCACGCCCACTTATGAGGGATAGGAATAAAAATAGGGTATCCAACAGTTCGCCCAAGCGGACTGTAGCCCGTCCCTATGTTTATACCTTATTCTAAGGGTATATTAATTTTGACGCTGACCTATTTGAAGATAAAAAAAGACTACGACCGAACCGATTGAGTACTTACAACCAACTGACTATATTTCATATCCTGTCATTCTTATGGTAACTAAATACAGTATTCACATTTCATATATGTAATTGTTATAGTAACTAAATACAATTCACTCTTCCCTCGTTTAATAGGTAGGCTCTCCTAACTTTGTATAATGAAACGGCTCGATTATTTTCCTTAAGCGTTTTTGTCTATCTTCTGATCGTGGCTTGTCTTCTTCCGCTGGAGTTATGATTGAAGTCCCCTCCTCATTTCCTTCAGTGTTCTGTTGCCGTGGCGTGAGATCATTTTGCTTCGGAATTATTACCGGTTCCCTCGCCTTACTTTCCATTGCCTTGACATCGGTGCCTGATGACCTTAGTTGTTGACGATGAGCTACCCTTACTCTGCCTTCACAGCTCACCAGATATCGGCTCTTCGATAGAAGTTGTAGAATCCGTGCCGGGGCCCACTGATCATTTGTTCTCAGTAGTACTTTATCGCCACCGCTGAACAATTTTTCTGGAAAATATAAAGGATTAAGTAAAGACGTTTGATTTTTAACAGTTGAGGATTGCCCAAAATGTGGACGCAGTTCCGTTAGTAATGTCCTAGGACAATACTTCAGCAACAAGTCAGATGGGCTGCGTGATGTTGCCGTGTTGGGCGCCGACCGATAGTAGAAAAGAAACTTGTCAATAGCTCGTTCTAGCTCCTCATTCGACACTACTCGCCCTTCTCCTTGAAGATCCTTGTGGAGTGCCTGTTTTACCACTCGTACCTCCGTCTCTGCCAGTCCATTCGCTCGGGGGTAATATGGGGGACTCTTCTTGACTTCAATCCCAAGATGAGCCAAAAAGCTAATGAACTCCGAGCTAGTAACTGGGGGCCCATTATCCGTCACCACTGTCTCCGGCAGTCCAAAAATGGCGAATAGTCTTTCTAAAAA
This sequence comes from Portevinia maculata, assembly GCA_949715645.1. Classification (NCBI taxonomy): domain Eukaryota; kingdom Metazoa; phylum Arthropoda; class Insecta; order Diptera; family Syrphidae; genus Portevinia; species Portevinia maculata. Next base: position 39,731,038 of record OX454525.1, read on the forward strand.
TTTAATGACCTCTCGCGCTGATGTATTTTTCATGAGGCAAAGATCAATCCATTTGGATGTCGCATCGACCACCAGTAAAATTGTCCTCCCATATATATGAAAAAAATCAGCATGTAATCGGGTCCACGGAATTCCATTTTGAGGCCAACCTTCAAAACATTTCTCTGCGGGGTTCGCTGCCTGCATTTTTTGACAAACAACGCACTCCTTGACTGTTGATTCCAAATCGCCGTCAATATTTAGCCACCAACACACCGATCTTGCTAACATTTGTATTTTCACTATCCCAGGATGATTGTTGTGTAGCTTTGATAGTGCGTATGCTTGCAAACTTCGTGGAAAGACCACTCGAATACCCCAAATCAAACAGCCTTGTTCGATTGTTAACCCGAGCAGGACCACATCCTTCTTCGTAGCTGTTGCAACATCCTTATAATTGTATGGTACCAAGCAATCTTCCGATAAAGCACTGACAAGGCTGACTGACAGATCATGCAAACCAGCAATCGGAAGCGGCAACCTCGATAAAGCGTCACAATTAGACATCTCCCCACTCTTCCTGAACCCTATTACATAGTCATACGCTGACAATATTATCGCCCACCGCTGAAGCCTAGATGATGCAGAGACCGGTATACGCTTACTTGGCTCAAATATTGCCCGAAGTGGTTGATTATCGGTAAACAATATAAATTACCTACAAAACACATATTTGTGAAATCGCCGGACACCAAATATGATCGCTAACGCCACTTTCTCCACCTGAGAATAATTTGTTTCCGCAGCCGATAATGTCATTGAGGCGAAAGCAATTGGAATTTCCTGATAAGTTGCTTTCAGATGACTCAAAACAGCGGTTTTGTTGGATCGTAAAATGATAAAAGACTTCTCGGATAGAGCTAATTTACTCCTTTCAAATGCCATTTCACACTCCTGCGACCATTTAAATGTGCACCCCTTTTTTGTTAATTCCTATAACGGTGACAACTTTGATGATTGCATGGGCACAAATTCTCTATAAAAGTTAATTAAACCAAGGTACGACTTCAGGTCACTAACATTTGTCGGCGTAGGCACTTTTCGTATTGCTTCCACTTTCCCTGGCGATGGACGTATTCCGTCGCCCGATATTAAAAATCCAAGAAATTCAACTTTCGCCACGAAGAAATGACATTTGCCTACATTAATTCGAACGCTAGCGTCATTCAACCGGTTTAACACTTTTCGAACTAATATTGTCAGAGTCGCCAAATCCACTGCACTGATGATGACATCGTCAATATAACACTTGGTATTCAGTATCCCCTTCAAGATCTGATCCATTGTTTTTTGGAATATACCCGGAGCTGTTTTTAACCCATATGTTAGCCTATTAAATCACATCAGACCTATATGGGTATTTATTGTAAAAAATTACTTTGATTCCTCGAACAACTCTAACTGTTGGTATGCACCGCTCATGTCCAGCACTGTGAATATTGAATTTCCCGACATCGAGGCAAAAATATCATCCTTCGTTGGTGTCGGATATTGGTCATTTTCCACCACTCTATTTAGCGACACACGGAAATCTACACACAACCGTATTTCCCCATTTTTCTTTGGCACGATAACAAGTGGACTTAACCATTCACTACTTTGAACACGGAATATAGTTCCTTCTCTTTCCATCTTCTCCAGCTCACGTTCTACCTTCTCCTTCAATGCATAAGGTACTGTATATGCACTGCAGAATATAGGACTACAGTCAGCTTTATTTGTCACCCCTGCCTTGAACTAAAAACCCGTGGGAACTCCCTCTTAAAAGCATCAACAATATCCGAAACTGCATTCACGTTGCTTACATCATGTTGCAACCCACTTGCAAATATAGCCTTTCAATTTCCAAACAACACGCACAATGATGAACGTCCCAACAGCGCACAAACTTGTCCTTTCTATCTATTACTATAATTTCAATCACCGCCGACCTCCCCTTGTAACGTGCACTTGCCTCCATTCTACCCACCACTTGTAGCACCTGACCATCAACACCTCTGTATTTTTTATTGTTTGCATTCAACAGCTGAACTCGTCCAAATTTTTGTTCGACTTCAAGTTTTGACATAACACTTGTCGCGGCACCTGTGTCCACTTCAAATGTCACTGGCTTATTGTTAATATTTATTTCTACATAGCATGGATTCCTCGAATTATTATTATTATCATTTACTTCAAATGACTTTACTGACATGACGGACTGACTCTGACTGTCTGACAACCTAGACTGTGATAGCATTTTTATGCTTAAAAAATCTTCTTCACTGTCGCTTTGCATTTCCCCCTCGCTCTCAATATTGTTCACATTACGGTTTTGCCTCCTACACATAAGCGAGGTATGCCCCATTCGGTGACAACTATAGCATTTCCACTGTATAGCGGGACAAATTATTGGATTGTGAGGTCTGCCACACCGGTAATATGCCGACTGGGAGGGAGCGTTGCTTACGTTGTTCCTTACTTTATTTCTATTTCTCTCATTTCCCATTCCCGAATATATTGAACGTTGCGATGTTGGTTGTTGTCTGGCATATTGCTTCACTTCTCCTATTGACTCTTCCACTTTTAACGGGGCACCATGTAATAGCTTTGCCTCGGATGATGCCATCTCCATTCCCAATGCTATTTTACATGCTTTTTCAAACGTTAGTGCCTCCTCTGACAACAGTTTTTTTTGAGTGCTTTCATTGACTATGCCACAGATGAAACGATCTCGAAGTGCTTCGTCCAAGAAGCCATCGAATTTACATGTTCTTGCATGTTGACGTAGTTGAACTATATATTCAGCAATTGTCTCGTTCGGTTTTTGATCCCTTTTGTTGAATTTGAAGCGTTCTAACACAATTAACGGCTCTGGATTATAATGTTTTTTTAACAACTCAATGCATTGCTTATAACTCTGACTGAGTGGATCGGACGGCACACACAAATTTTTTAAGAGCTCATATGTCTCGCCCCCGATCAGCGTAATCAAAAGCGGTAATTTTTTTTCTTCCTCTATATCATTCACTTTGACGATTTGCTCGAACCGTTCCAAGTAGGTGGTGAACGAATTTTTTGATTGATCAAAAGGTTCAATATTTCCGATAAACGACATTTCTCTCTGTTTCCGTTTTGCTATCACGAAATAAAACGAAATAAAACTAAGGTACACCGCCGTGTGTTCGAAATTTAAATTCTCGTCGCCAAAATGACCTATTTGAAGATAAAAACAGACTACGACCGAACCGATTGAGTACTTACAACCAACTGACTATATTTCATATTCTGTCATTCTTATGGTAACTAAATACTGTATTCATATTTCATATATGTAATTGTTATAGTAACTAAATACAGTTCAGACGCATAGTTTGTAACATACCTTAATATTGCCCGAATACCCATATAAGTTACTATATTTATTATCAGCATCGATAGTATCTAATGTTGATTTAGCCATGTCCGTCCGTCCGTCCGTCCGTGGCAACAATAAGGCCTTTAAACTGGGCCTAGCGATCTGAAATTTTAACCATATACTCTCTAGGGTCCCGAAATAATCAAGTTTACGAATTTTTGAAATCCGCCCACAGACACGCCCACAAACTCAAAAAAACAAATTTTTCGAAAAAATCGAATTTTGAGCTAGAAAGCTGAAATTTTTTATACATAATCTATGACTCTTAAAACTGCTCGGGATAAACAATTTTCAAAATCCGCCCACTGACACGCCCACAATTAAATAAAACAATTTTATTGAAAAACCAAAACTTGAGCTAGGGAGCTGAAATTTATAATTTATACTCTCTAGGGGCCCTTTATGGTCATTTGTAAATATTTTCAAAATCCGCCTACTGACACTTCCACAATTTAAAAAAAAAACTTTTTGCAAATCCAAAGTTTGAGCTAGAGACCGTTTTTTTTACAAAAGCTTCTTTTTTTCCAAAAAAACCCTTTAAATAGTATATAGCAAAATATGTAGAGCCTTCTTAACAATTCAACCATACTTAGACTTTTGTCACTCCCACTTATGAGGGATAGGAATAAGAATAGGGTATCCAATAGTTCGCCCAAGCGGACTGTAGCCCATGTTTTTCATTATTTTGACTTTAGTTTATCCTTAATTTTCACTCCACTCACTCTGTCTTTTGCTATGTTCATTTCTCTGATTTTCAAAATTTTATCTCCCGAGCAGTTTAAGGAGTCATAGATCATATATAAAAAATTTCAGCTTTCTAGCTCAAAATTCGATTTTTTCGAAAAAAAATTGTTTTTTTTTAGTTTGTGGGCCTGTGTCTGTTTCAAAAATTCGTAAACTTGATTATTTCGGGACCCTAGAGAGTATATGGTTAAAATTTCAGCTCTCTCGGAAACGGACGGACGGACGGACATGACTAAATCGATGCTGATCATAAATATAGTAACTTTTATGGGTATACGGCCAATATTAAGGTATGTTACAAACTATGCGTCAAAATTAATATATCCTTAGAATAGGGTATAAAGATGGCCGGGGGACGCATAAAGTAGGTAATACAATTTAATTAACTAATTATTATTTAAGACTTAATATGATTGCTAATCATATGACAGCTGACCAGATGTGATTTATAAGCAAATAAGAACAAATAGTATCATACAAATAGCAAGAAAAGTTTACATGATTTAAACATAAATCCAGCTAAAAAAGTACCTGTTATATTAATTAAAATAATAATGCTTAGGACAAGCAAACAATTTTTGTTGATTCTTGAGCAGATCCTCTAAGCGTGGACGCTCAATTGCCGCTCCGAATTAGAATCAGTTTAATAGCTGAGCGAAACGACTTTTTGCCTGGCACTCTTGGTTTGCATGGGCACAGGGCACCTCAATACAATATTGAACCAACAGTTTTTTTTAGCCGATTAGCCGCTCTGTCGATAAGTGCCGATAATTACATGGCCGAAGCAGTAGATACATAGATTGTAACATCAATAAATATTGGTCGTAGACTACGAAAAATTATGCTGATCTATAAATGTCCGAAGCCTTTAAATTAGAGCTAGAAAACTAAAATTTGAAACCTCACGCAAGTTTTTGTGGGGCACCTTATAATTTCAATGGTGACGCGTCGCACGTCGTTATAGGATCTCTGGCCTTTGCGGAAAATGTTGTTGTAACAAACGTGGCCGTTGAGTGGTATTGAGTATAATGGTCTCAGTGTTTTTTTTTTTTTTGTTTTTTCTTGTGGGCAGACGTTGCACAAAAACGTGCGACATACAACATTTTAAGGACATTTTAAGAACAAAAAACTGAGGAGTGATTCGAAACTACTTTTTAAACAGTAAAACATGCGAAAATGAAAAAAAATAGTTTTCTTGGTGCGACCCGAACCGCCCGATGGCACTCTCACTTAAAAAAAATCTTTTATCGAAAAAGTTGATGGAAGTGAAGGATGTGCTCATCATTATGATGTGTATACATTTTCCTTTTTAACTATTTGTCCGTACAAATTGTTTTATCACGCTCACTTTAAAGGGCTTCTTTATTCTTTTTTGATAAATTCATTAAGAAACGAAATAATAAAACATTTTCTTTATACGTTACTCCATCCAACGCCTCTATAATTACAAAATATACTTATTAATTATTATTATATTAATTACAAAATTTTTATGTGCATACTGTAAGCCACTCCCTGCCCCTCTCACCCGGAGATGTTAATGGGAGACTTTTTTAGCTCTGGAATTATTTACCGCAGAACGTACTCGTAACATCAAAGCTAATAAATTTCAAATTGTACCGGCCCATCTGCCAAGCTCTGAAACGTAGTCAAGACTTCTTCTCGGAATCTATACCAGATGTGGCTTTGGATTGCTAAAAATTGCATTATTCATGAAACCATCATATCTCTTCATTAGTTGCAAGGGTGACGGCGCCACGCTGCACCGTATGCTTAAATAAAAAATATCTCTAAATTCAGCTGTTATATTTATCCTTAAAAAAAAAAACTGTGGAAAGCCCCTATTTCTATACGAAAATCCTTGATGTTTAAAAAAAAACAAAAGCAAAGTGCACACTCATTTCACACGCACAAACCAATCCTAAATTTAACGTAATCAGAATCCTTAATCTCTAATCGATTTTCAACGGCTGAGATTCGAAAGCATGTGTGATGTGTCGCTTCGTAATTTAATTAATGCGCTGTATTTGCTGCACAAGAAGTAGGTACGTATGTTTGTGTCATTCCAATCCATTAGAATTGTGGTCGATTTGGCGAGAAAACGGCAATCTGAATTCGAAATTAAGAACATCCGATTCTGTTTTCGTGTCGAGACTTCAAAGTTGAATCACCCGGGATCAAAGAAGAAACTCTAAATTGGTTATTCAGAGCAGCAGATAGGTAGGAAATTGAATTACAGTATAAAAATTGTTTTTTGCGATCAGTGATGTGCGGTGTCAACTTTTCTGGGATAGACACTCATACCTTTGTGTGGTCCTCGTGTTGTTCTCTCACTCTTAATCTGGAGATGTCTTTCATAGCAAGTTAAACCTGCCTTAGACATGAGTTCATAAATTGTATTTAACAAACATCAGCTCTTATTCAAAATGTTCTTACTATATATTACCATTTTTACTTCTATTTAGGCAGTGCATTTTTTTAAATGTATTATATAGATGGCTAGAGATTTACTCGTGCTTTTTTTTCGACCAATTATTATTTCAAGATTAATTCCTTATTCGCAATTAAATTGTTTCGCATTTCATTCTATACCAATTTTTCGTTCAGCAAGTTTTCATTTCATTGTGTTATCGTTTTGTATTGCAATATTTTATTTTATTATTTTTCATAAGTATAAAAGTATTACTTATGAACATAACGGGTTTATCGCTGGTAAATAAAACATAAATTAGGTTAGGGTAAAATTTTTTTTTTTTTTTTATTATTTTCGTATTATCCTTAGTCGGGATTGTTGCCATTGGCCTTCAAAAGAGGGGCCAAAAAAATTGCAGCATCTTCAAAAAATATCCTGAAGGTTTACCAACAGCCTTGACAAATTATATAGGGACCTAAGATATGCAATGGGGAATATTTTTTGTTTTGCAGCGATTCTGTAGTTTCTCATACAAAACCACCCAGAACTCACCGCTTGGAGGTCGCTCCTATTAAGTGCCACCACCCAACCAGCCTTCTATTAAGATGCAGTTTTATAATTTATTCTATACTAAAACTCTGTTGTGAGAAATTCAGTCATTTTTTTTATCGGCAAGCGATTCTAGTTCGTATAAGTCCATCCCTGCTTTGGAATCCAAATACTTGGCTTGAAGCTTCGGTTACAAGCTTGACATAACGTTTCACACATTGCGTATTACATTAAAACCGAGGAAGAGCAATAAAACTACAATCGCCGTTTTTGACAGAGTCCCAAATGTTTTCATCGCCATGGAATTTCGATACAGAGGGCTCGGTTATTTGTATGCCCTGCCAGTTTATCAAATCTTCGTAATAATAGGCTTTTAAGTTAAGTTCCCGTCGAAGTTAGAGCCCACGAATCGTTTTGCTTGCATTTGTTATCATAGCAAAATGCAAGTTTTTCGGATGGGCGAAAAATGAATTTCGTTAGATGACAGGATCAATAATCTGCTTTAATTTTGAGTCCAGATATCAAGATAATGAAATCATTTTCCACAAGTGGCGCCCACCATCTTTGCTAGAAGGACGAATCTTGATAAAAATCCAACACGAAGCCTAAACGCGACCAATGCAATTTACCAGAATGACAAAATCGTCTAATGGGTTTTTAATTCTGATATAGAGTCTCATAATTCTGTTTAACGCAGTCATCCAACGAGCCGAAGAATAAATTTTTTAAAATTATTCACTTTGAAGCTTAAGAACGAATTATGGTCTGACAAAGTCCAACACTAGCATTTACATATGCAATTCTCATGCAAAAACTTCCCTGCGACTTGGACTTAAAACCGAAAGATGAAAAACTTCATTAAGGCGCATTTTTTGTTTTGTCTCTTTTAATTGTAAAAACAAAGTTAATGTATTTAACTTAAAAAAATGCTTGTAACTTAGGTAAGATAAATGTTGGGACGTGTCCATTGCGTTCATTTTTAAGATTCTCAAAAAATTTGGAGACTTAAACCACGCTAATAGACACGGATTTTTATGTAAATCTTCCTTAACTCTTTGTCAATTAGCTCTACCAGCTTCTTAAAGAGTTAGCTGCCAAAAATCTACAACCTAAGGGCAGGGCATTCGCTTGGTAGGTGATGAATAGATTATATTTCTTTGACATACCTGCAGCTCCTGCAATAATCGTTGTATAGTATGCTCCCACTACACAATGTCCTGTGAGGAGACCTGTCAGTGTATGAAATCTTTGTGGTTTAGCATGATCATGACATTCGACCTCCTTTTTGATTACTGCTGGCCAGGCGAAGGTTTGTTTCACTCATGGATTCCACTTCGATTTTGTGTGCTTAGCGGAGTTCGTATTGATTTTTGAGCCAGAGATGCATCCATCTTCGATCCGTGTCCTGTCAGTTTATCCGTTTCCTGGTTACCGGAGATATCCTCATGATCGTTCATTGGGTTACAGTTTTGACGCCTGGTTACATTCCCACAAATCCCACAGATTGAAATATAAATCAACTGAAGACAAAGTCTTCATAGAAATTGTATGGTATAAAATGTAACAAACCCCACATTAATCCACTGAAGACAAAGTCTTCATAAACAAAGATATAAAATGTAATCTGAAACAAGACATAAATAATGGCAGTGCCAACTTCATTTGTTGACACAAGTGTACATCTTCAATGTATCACAATAGCAAGATCTTTTTTGCATAGAAAACTAATCAACTACAATGTATCATAATAGCAAGATCTTTCTTGCGTCGAAAACTAATAAACTACTATGTCTTGAATCAGAAGTAATAAAGATGAAATAAATGATCTTCAATCAAACTGCTGACCCAGCAGATATTTCACTATATAAAGGGTTTCTTTCTGAGATTAATTTTAGTTCTTTTTCATAGTTCTAGTTCTACGTACAGCTGAAGATTTCCCCCCACCCAGGGTAAGGGATTGGAAGCTTATACTAATAAATATTTTAAAACTAAAATAGTTGTGTTTTCATTTAAAAGTGGTGGCGTTCTCTACAAAGAGAACGAACAAATATTTTTTTTAATAATTAGATTCCACGATCTAAAATTGGCGCAGTCGGTAGGATCTCGAAAGATCAATTATCTATAAGATACGTTTATCTTACTTTATAGAAAGTTTAATTCGGGATCGCGAATAGTCCTTAAAACTAGCTAAAATAGTTGCCATTAAATTGAACGGTATAGGACAATAAAAAACAAATTGTTAACAATTTAATAAAAAATCAGTGAAAAGTACAGTGAACCAAGATCCTTAAAAAGGACAATTTCACGAAGTCTCATAGAGGGAGTACTTAATTGATAATAAAGAAATTGAACACTTTTAATGCAACCAGAGGACATTAAACCTCAAAAGGGAGCAGTGGTACCGCAAGTAGAAGAACCTAACGAGAGCAAGAATTCACAGAGTCAAAGCTGGATAGATGACGAAGCAACAAATGATTTCCAAGAGCATTTCAAATCAAATCAACAAAAACTAAGAAGAGCGCAAATTCGACGAAATAAAAATAAATAAAAGTGCAAAAGTATAAGCAATAGAAGAACAGCTGTACACGGCAGAAGAACATCCAAGTCGAAAGCCCCAACGTGACCGGAAAAAATTAATGAGGAAGTTTAAACCTTACAACATACCAGCCGCATTGAAATTTTAGGAAAAGGAAAGTGACACGTCAAAGTTAAGACAATCAGCAGATACAGCAGCAGTCCAATAGTCAGAAGAGGAACCAATTGAAAGACAACTTGAGCAGGCAACAAATTTAAAAAATAAGGTAACAATGTCGACCATAACTATTGATCCATTAAAGTTAATTAAGAATTTACCAAATTTCAATGGTAGAACCTGTAACTTAATTATATATATAATGAACCCGCAACAGAATTCATAGTTAGTGAAATAAAATCAAAAATCACAGATTTTGCATTAGAAGTTATATTACGGGGTGGTGACCCAAATAACTGGCAAGAAGTAAAAAAAATTTTAGTTAAGAATTTCGGAGAAAAGGAATCCTTTTTAAAGTAAAAGGAACAAGCGGATAAAGTTTATACTAAAAGTATAACTTAGCTTTATAATTCATATTCGAACGTTCTTTGTCGATTAAACAATAAATATTATCTATCTAAAGATAAACCAATAGAATATAATCCTAGCAATAATGAGGCATCATTATTAGCTAAATTTTGCGAAAAAATTCCACCAAATGCTAGTTCGATTATAATTAATCATGGCATAAAAACTCTAGGCGAAGCTTTTTATAAACTAGAATCTTGTCACTGGACAACAGAAGGTAAAAATAATAATTATAGAAGTGAAAATTACAACAATAATTTTAAAAATAATCCGAACAATAATAGGAATTAAAATAATAATGGTGAAAACTTTTATAGAAATAATTATAATCAAAGAAACCATAATGAACAATATAATAGGCAACGAAACAAAAAAGCAAATTTTTTATAATCAAAGAAATCATAATGAACAGTATAGGCAACAAAATAGAAGTGGCAATTTTTCTAACCAATATGAGAATCCATTTGCTGCACAAAATAGAAGAAATGTTCCAGAACCAATGGAAGTAGACCATCTTACTCGAGAAACTTTAAATTTTCAAATACATGCCTCAACAGACCACTACCCTGCATAGATGTTCATATACTTAATAAAAAAAATAGATTTTTAATAGACACAGGAGCAGCTACCTCCGTCTTAAAAGAAAAAAATATTTCCTAGACATTTTGAAAGTAAACTAAACATTGTATAAAGAAAATTTAATAAAAAATAAAATAATTTTACAACTACCAATCGAATTCAATAAAAATGAATCAACCATGGAATTTTTAATTACTCCAATTACAAACAGTTCGTTTGACAGAATTTTAGGAAATAATATCCTCATACCATTACAAGCCGAACTATCATATTTTACTCATACTCTGAACATTAATAATATTGAAATCCCATTGCTCTCAAAACGCAAGGATTAGCTTTTAAATAATTACATTCAAGAGTTATCAAGTACACAAATAAACTTATATAGAATTGACTTAGACTCACAAGACTTAAATGACAAATTAATTAAACCTTGCATGAATCATGAAGACAAAAAAGCTCTAATTTAAATAGTAAGGTATAATAAGAAATTATTTTATAAAGAAGGGGATTTGTTATCTACTGTAAAAGAGGTTACACATAAAATCGAAACAAAGGATAATAAACCAATAAAGGGTGATTTTTTTAAGGTTAGGATTTTCATGCATTAGTATTTGACAGATCACGCGGGATTTCAGACATGGTGTCAAAGAGAAAGATGCTCAGTATGCTTTGACATTTCATCATGAATAGACTTACTAACGAGCAACGCTTGAATTTTCAGTGAATGGGCCCTAGAAAAGTTGGCAGAAAATCCGCTTTTTTATCGACAAATTTTGTTCAGCGATGAGGCTCATTTCTGGTTGAATGGCTACGTAAATAAGCACAATTGCCGCATTTGGAGTGAAGAGCAACCAGAAGCCGTTCAAGAACTGCCCATGCATCCCAAAAAATGCACTGTTTGGTGTGGTTTGTACGCTGGTGGAATCATTGGACCGTATTTTTTCAAAGATGCTGTTGGACGCAACGTTACGGTGAATGGCGATCGCTATCGTTCATTGCTAACAAACTTTTTGTTGCCAAAAATGGAAGAACTGAACTTGGTTAACATGTGGTTTCAACAAGATGGCGCTACATGCCACACAGCTCGCGATTCTATGGCCATTTTGAGGGAAAACTTCGGAGAACAATTCATCTCAAGGAATGGACCGGTAAGCTGGCCACCAAGATCATGCGATTTGACGCCTTTAGACTATTTTTTGTGGGGCTACGTCAAGTCTAAAGTCTACACAAATAAGCCAGCAACTATTCCAGCTTTGGAAGACAACATTTCCGAAGAAATTCGGGCTATTCCGGCCGAAGTGCTCGAAAAAGTTACCCAAAATTGGGCTTTCCGAATGGACCACCTAAGACGCAGCCGCGGTCAACATTTAAATGAAATTATCTTCAAAAAGTAAATGTCATGGACCAATCTAACGTTTCAAATAAAGAATCGATGAGATTTTGCAAATTTTATGCGTTTTTTTTTTAAAAAAAGTTCTCAAGCTCTTAAAAAATCAGCCTTTATATTCACGCTTATATAGATATCCAGAAGTACACAAAGACGAAGTAGGAAAACAAATAATTGAAATGTTAGATCAAGGTATAATAAGAGAAAGTAGTAGCCCATATAATGCACCTATCTGGGTCGTACCCAAAAAGATAGACAGTTCAGGAATCAAGAAATGGCGTATTGTCATAGATTATAGAAAACTTAACGAAATAACCGTGGAAGACAAGTTTCATATTCCAAATATTAACGATATATTTAGTAAATTGGGGAGAGCTCAATATTTTACTACTCTTGACTTGGCGAAAGGCTTTCATCAGATATTGGTGAACCCTAAAGGCAGGCATAAAACTGCTTTTTCAACAGCTAATGGTAACGAGTTTAATCCGATGCCATTCGGACTAAAAAATGCCCCCGCAACTTTTCAGCGAATGATAAATCACGTCTTAGAAGGACTTGTAGGAAAAATATGTGTTGTCTATTTAGACGACATCCTAAGTTTTAGTACATCACTGGAAGAACATATTTGTTCAATAAATAAAGTATTTGAGAAACTTAAACAACATAACTTAAAGATACAAGTAGATAAGTGCAAGTTTTTTTAGCAAAAACCCAAACCCAGAGAAAATAAAAGCAATTGATAAAATACCAATTCCGGGTACAACAAAACAAATAAAATCTTTTCTAGGCTTAACAGGTTACTACCGATAATTTATCCAATATTATTCAAAAGTAGCGATACCTATGACCAAATATCTTAAAAAAGGAGTAAAGATAAACATTAAAGACCCAGAATACATTACGGCAATTGCTCATACCTAGTGACCCCGTTACAAAATATCCTGACTACACAAAAGAATTTGTGTTAACAACCGATGCCTCAAATTATGCAATCGGTTCTGTTCTTTCACAATCGAATCACCCTTTGTGTTATGCATCTCGTACCCTCAATGAACATGAGCGCAGATATAAAAAATAAATAAATATTAGGCATTAACGGCCCATATAGGGCCTAAAACCTAGCTTCTCCAACCAGTTTCTTTGCGAAGTGGAAGGGACCTACAATTTTAAGCCGAATCCGAACGGCAAATTTGAGAAGCTTCTCATGACAATTGATACTCTTGGCTGTTTGTCAGACGTTCGCAAGAGGTGGGACACTAACCATTGAGCCAGATATAGCACTATTGAAAAGGAATTATTAAGTATAGTATGGTCAACCAAATATTTTAGACCTTATCTCTACGGTCGTAAATTCAAGATACGGACCGATCATAGACCTTTAATATGGTTAAGTAACCTTAAAGAACCAAACTCGAAACTCCAAAGATGGAAGATCAGTTTAAATGAATACGACTTTGATATTGAATATTTAAAGGGAAAAGAAAATCATGTAGCAGATTATCTTAGTAGACTAGAAGTAAATGCATTTAATAGAAAGGATGACTTATCATTAGCCACAAATCATAGTGGAACGGAAGAAAGAAATATCATATAGGAATTTCAGAATTACCTACAAATATGTTTCAGCATCAAATAGAAGTTATAGAGTCAGAAGATGAAGATAAAAATATTAAATTTATATACCAAGGTGTAAGAAGACTTACTATTAAATCAAAAGATGTAGGCGATCATATTACTGAAGCATTAAGGGAATTTTTACCCGATCACGGAAAAGTGGCAATATACTGTCCAAGTGAAAATTTATTTTGCAAAATTCAGGAAAATTATGTTCAGCTTTACAGCAATCAAAGTAAATTAAAATTACTAAGATGCATTACTCTTCATGAACAATTTAATCATAGAGGAATACAAGAAACATATTTTGAAATTAAAAATGAATACTATTTCCCAAAATTAAGGTTAATTCCCTTATATTAACAATTATATTAACAATTGTACTGTATGTCAGGTAGCAAAACATGATAGAAGCCCAGAGAAAATAAAGTTTGAAATAAGTAAAACTGCACTTAAGCCAAATGAGCTTATACACATGGATATATATATTCCAAGTAAAGATATTTACTTTTTGACAATTATTGACAAATTTACTAAACATTTGACAGCTTTTCCCATAGCTAGTAGAAACACTCATAAAATAATTCAGCAACTTAAAATAAGAAACTCAATATTGGGCAAACCCGAAGAAATAGTATGCGACAACGAATTTAGCAGCCTAGCATTCAAAGAATATTGCAACGAAGAGGGAATTAAAATAAAACTGACAACCCCAAATCATAAGACAGGAAATTCAGATGTAGAAAGAGTGCACGGTACACTCAATGAACATAATAAGAATATATAATGCGCAAGAAAGGAAAAAGAACATATTAAACTTAAAAGAAAAAGTAATAAAAGCAGTAAGTATATATTACTGTACAATCCATTCAATAATATTAAGAAAACCTATGGATTTTATTCAAAACAAAATAAAGGTAGAAGAATTAGAAGCAATAGGAAAAAGAATACAAAAAGTTAAGGAAGATAATATTAATAAAAGAAATTAAAATAAAATAGACTTTGTTGAACCCGATTTAAATACGGATTTATACGTAAAAGCAGACGTAGTTAGAACAGCAAAGAAAATAGCTGCAAAATATAAAAAAATAAAGGTAGAAAAAATCAATAATAAATATTATGTGAATAATAAAAAAATACATAAAACTCATTTCAAGAGAAAATATAAATATCAAAATAGTGATAATAATAATTTAATCTCTTTACAGCCAAAATGAAAATCATAACTTTAATTATATTGTTCACTTCAACTATAGTGAAATCAGAGTTCTTATTACAAGAAATTCACAACCAAGCAGGGTATATTATAATCAAATAGGAGCCCTTTGAATTAATTGAAAAATATGATAAAATACTTCATACAATCAATTTAGAAACTTATAATGAGATTATTAAACAAATTGAATTTTCTATAGAGACAGGATATAACAATTTTCAAGACTTAAGATTAAAAAGACTTATGACAGAAGCATTAGCTGATTCAAAATCAAAATTACACAGTATACTTCCTTATTCTAGAGAAAGGAGAGGAATAATATACATAGGAGGTAGTCCACTCCATTTCCTTTTTGGAGTCATGGATAACGATGAAAGATTAGAAATTGAGAATCATTTAAAAGTAACAGAATTAAATAAACAAATAGGTATTAATACACAGTTCCAAACAAAATTAGAAACAATGGCAGATAGAATAAACAAACATCAATACGTGTTAAGAACTTTTATCAATTCAACAGAGGCAAAACAAAAAAATTTAGCTAAAAGCATACTATCACTACAAATCAATACTATATAATGTTGTTGAACAATGAAATAGAAAAATTACAGGACAACATAGTACTTTCTAGATTAAGAATTCTAGGGAGAAATATCTTGACTAAAGAAGAAAATGAACGATTTAATATAACCATTGATAAATTAGAATATATTAAGAGTAACTTATTAACTAGAAACAACCAATTAGTTTTTGTTTTAAAAATACCATCATTTACATATAAATGTGAAAGCATAATGATTCTACCTATACCAAACGATAATGGACTTGAAGTCGAAATATCAAAATATAATAATATAATTTGTAACGGGACATATGAAAAAAACAAAATAAAGTATGTAAGGCGTTTAAAGAAAAGAAAAAGAAAATAAAGATCAAGAATTAATAGAATTAGAAGATGGACTTATTTTAACAAAAAACTTAATAGAATCAAGTTTAAATGAACATTGTAATAGTATTGAATATAAAATTGTTAAAAATAATCTTATACATTTTAAAGATTGTAACATTAACATTAATGCAACTTTGTACTCAAATCGGAAAGAAACTTTTAAACAAAATATTGTAATTCTATTATACAACACATTGAACTTTACGATAATAAATGAAACTTTAAATCAAATTGAGAATTTAAAAGAATTACAAGAAATAAAATATCAAAATAATATAAAACATATTATATCATATACAAGCATCATAATCATAATTATTGTAATTGTAATTCTTATATTGTATTATAGGGGAAAGAAAACTCAAAAAATTAAAATTGAAAATAAAATTAATGATACTCAGGAGAGTACCAAACTTAAGGAGGGAGGGGTTACAATCCCACAAATCCCACATATTGAATTATAAAGCAACTGAAGACCAAGTCTTCATAGAAATTGTATTGTATAAAATGTAACAACCCCCACATTAATCCACTGAAGACAAAGGCTTCATAAACAAAGATATAAAATGTAATCTGATACAAGACATATACAATGGCAGTGCCAACTTCATTTGTTGACACAAGTGTACATCTTCAATGTATCACAATAGCAAGATCTTTCTTGCATAGAAAACTAATAAACTACTATGTCTTGAATCAGAAGTAATAAAGATGAAATAAATGATCTTCAATCAATCAAACTGCTGACCCAGCAGATATTTCACTATATAAAGGGTTTCTTTCTGAGATTAATTTTATTTCTTGTTCATAGTTCTAGTTCTACGTACAGCTGAAGATTTCCCCCCACCCAGGGTAAGGGATTGGAAGCTTATACTAATAAATATTTTAAAACTAAAATACTTCTGTTTTCATTTAAAAGTGGTGGCGTTTTCTACAAAGAGAACGAACAAATATTTTTTTTAATAATTAGATTCCACGATCTAAAATTGCCTGTTATCTTGTCTAGGTGTTTTCTTCACTGAAACACCGCACTTGACTTGACTCCACGGCATTTATAGCCTGTCCCTTCTTGACAGCCTGAGTGATCGCAGTTGTCTCTGAATTAAACACTCTGCATTCATCGTTGATTCTGAATGATTCAGACAAAGCCCAGAGTCTCACAGAAGATGCCTGCAGCTATGCTTTGTTGACCCGAACTTCTATATTTTTCGTTGAGTTTGGAATCTAGTATGCCACGCAGGTACCTTGCTGTATATGATTTGTGCAAGTTAATCCATAACAAAAAGGAACACAAATTTAGAAATTTTCGGTATTCAAATATCAATTATTAATAATGGGTGACATTTTTATTATTATGTCTTACTAACTGAATAATTACAATATAGTCTCTCAATAAAACCAAACAGTCCAAAATACAAAAAACAGACAGTTGTTGCAAACATCATGTTTATGGTCGTACATGTCATCTTAGACATTCTTTTCTTTTTCATAGTATATAGTCTAGAGTAATGCCGAGCTTTAACTGGAGGTTCCTCATCAGTTCCTTTCGAAACCTCTTGACTGGTTTGTGGCAACATGAATATTTTCCCTCAAACGTCTTGTGAAAGTATAGGGATTAAATTGGATTTAATCTGGATCTCATCGACGGACGGCTCAGCTTCTCCATATATTCTTTAGAATTCAATGGTATTTCTCCTTTAAGTAAAACATTATGCGTGTAAATTATATACGAATTAACAAAAGCTATGTTTAAAATGCCATAAAACATTGTCATACGCCTTCTGTTTGTCTTTCTAGAACAAGACATGGAAGAGCGAATTTCCCGTTTGTTTGACCTTACCGTGCAGACTTTTGTCAATTTATAGGGTGCAAGCAGCAATGATTTTGAGGGATGGGCGCAATTGTCACACGTTAAGTTGCGGTCCTTCAATTAGTATTCTCCTTGTTGAAAACCATGTGTATTTGTTGCACATCGTTGGGATTTTTATTCCAGACTTACTCGGTTTGTTAGGTATGTACATTCGGAATGGGCATCTACCTTGGAATCTAAGTAATTCTCGACTGAAAAGGTAAATCATCTTAAGTCGACTTAAGATGTTTCCATTTTTTTAAATATACATTATCGCCATTTTTGAAACACATTCTTTCATGTTATCGTCGTCCTTTTATCACACTCCTATCACCATATATAAACGGATAATAGTTTCATCTTAAGTCAGAAAATCTTATTATGACACGAGGTAAAATATCTTATGTCTACATAAGGTGTTGATATTCCCCGAGTTTAGAAACTTTGGTAGAGTTAAGTTCATTGCATCCTTAGATTTTATCAAAACTCTGAAACGGTAAAACATCTTAAGTCGACTTAAGATACTTTACCTTGTGCAAATCATTTAAAAACGTAACCTTAAGTCGACCTAAGAAAAAATACGTGCAAAACATTATTAAAAGTGTGAAAAAGCATATCATCTTAAGTCGACCTAGGATGTTTTCATAGATTTAAAACTTAATTTTTTCCTGGCCTAAGTAGACATACGATAATTTACCAGGTGCAAAGAGGAAAATAAATGATGACATAAGATGGATTTACTGCACAGTTTTTTTCAAAATTTTGCAGTGCCCGGAAGTCTATGTGTATGAATGAAATCAAAATTGGTATCCAAACGTGTTTTAGCGAACATTCAAGGAAATGATATTGTTTGGTAAACAAGTTTAAATAAAAATAAAAAAATCTATAACTTTATCATCAAATTTTGAAAAACGAATAAAAGGTACACAGGTTTCACTGGAATACGTTTAAGAAATTAATTTTCCCTCTATATAAGATTACATTTTTTTTATTTTATAAAACATTAAATACATTTCGCAGCAAACCTGTATAGCGATTCCTGTGCAGCAGCAATTTTAAGAATGGTAAAAGCAAAAAAGGACCCGGAAAAATTTGATTAAGATCTGGAACAGATGGGTGAAGAAATTGAGCATCTGTTGAATTTTGACGGATCGCCTGAAATTGAAATGCTGTCGTCGGATAGTAAGCAACAGACTAAAACTTAAAGGCAAAAAAAAAACGAAAACGAATTACGGTAAGATGTATTTCACGAAAAGTGGAAATTTAAAAAAGGATCAAATGTACAAAAAGCTTGAAAATTGCCAAAAAATGTGTAAGGATCGATTGTACGTATGAAACCCAAAAAAATATCTTCAAGCCTTATTGTAAATTATGAAGCCATAACAGAAGAGTTATGCACCTTAACAGCTTAATTGAGGTGGTGGAAAAGAAATGTCAGCGTTTGAGAGCTGAAATAATCAAGAGTAACCGGCCTTATTCAAAACTTTACTTTTTGGAAGTCAAAAGTAATCACATAAACAGCTTCCTACTTTACGAAAGCCACTACACACGTGCATCTTCATCCCAAAAATACTTAGCAAGTGATTTAGCTATAACAAAAATGCATGAACTCAGAATTACATGTCAATCCTGTTTCATACACAAAGTACAGACAGATATTTTCGACAATGGGTATTAAGATGAAGAAACCCAAGACAGACTGCTGTAATAAGTGCAAAATTTTTAAGATGAAAATTTATTCAGCACAAAATGAAGATTAAAAACAGCATCAAAAACTGATGCAAGAAAAACACCACCAAGATGCAGATGACGCGTATAAGGCTAAAGATGCTGATAAAGCTGTTGCTAAGAAGATTCAGCGTGAAGGTCCTTAACATTTGACCAACAAAAGTGTTTACCAACTCCTAACTTGAAAACGTCTGTTTTTTTTTATTAAGGAATATCATCTTATGTCTCGTTTATTCTTTAGTCGACATTATCAATTCATCTTAATTTGACATAAGGCATGATAATCCCATTAAAAAAAATTGGGCAAAGTATCTTAAATAACTTTTACTTCAAAAAACTTTTCTTTGTGAGTTAATTTCATTTTGCGATTCCTCTTTTAAACTGTTTTTCGTTCTCCAGAATTGACTTAAGATATTTTACCTTTTCAGTCGAGAATTGTTCATCAATAGTGACATTGCTTCGACGAGAGTAATTATTTTTGCATTGAGCTATAAACAAATCCCAAACATTTCGAACAGGAATAAATGGATCATGCTGACCAACAGGGCGTAGAGTCTTGTCTTCCATTCTTAGACACCTGATAATAAAATCGAATCTATCTCTACTCATTACTGACATATTATATCTCGTGCCGGTAAACGAACTATCAAATAATTCAACGGCTGATAAATGGTTATCTTTCATTGCATTACTTAGAGTAAGTATTCCAATAAAGGCTCTGATTTCTATAGGATTCGTATCTGTAAATGTCGAAGAAGTCGTACTATCAGTACGTTTTATTGATATCTCCACATTTGTCCACTGAACAAGCTCTTGAATGATATCATCCGTGATAAATAATCTTAACATAAAAGTGGTTCCAAAATATTTCGACACATTCGAGTAGGATTAGAGCGAATTATATTCTTGACATTTAGAAGTAGCCCAAACGTGTCTATTCTTACCTCTGATTACTCTTTGAGTAGGAATAATTATGCGGTGGTCATGTCTAGGGTTTTCAGATGTTGTGGTGTTATTTAAGTTTTCTTCGATCACTTCATCTACGTACTCGTCGTCAGTTTCACACTGTTCTAGACGCCATGATGTTAAAACGTTCCTAAACCCATTCAATTTGAAATAACAGTTATCTCCTTTCAGATTTATCGTACATGAGTTAAAAGTAACAAAAAAAAAATCATAAAAAATTGCATAAAATTTACACATACGATAAACATGCGACTCTCAACCGAAAAGCATTGCCTTAACTAAAAAAAACGGTGGTACTTACCGAACCGGAACGACCTTCTCTCGCAAGTGTTGATCGACGACTGAGTTGGCTTCAAAAAACAAAGTTTGTTCGAGCGTCGGTTAAAAGAAGAAAGCAATAGATATTTTTCGCGGGCGCCTCCGAGGCGCAGTTTATCTTTCTAGGGTTAGAGAAGGTTTTTCCTTGGCAGTAAGGATGCCATTGATGTCATAGATGTCATCTGCACTTTCGCTACTTGATGTATCCACTTCATCGACCTTATCTTTTGTTGTTTTTGTATTTGGTTTCGAGGTTTTTATTCCCAAGAGTATGGCCGGAGAGGTGGTCCACACCGGCAAAACCATCATGAAGGGATAAGGCATTTCATTACCTTAAGGTCTCCGACAAGGCACCTGAGGGAGCTCATCTTGGTTTGTTTAACCCCCAACCATTGGGCATCGTTTACTCTTCGCTCACATTACCACTGGAATTAGCGTGACTTTTCTCAGTTTGTCACTCCTCAAGCCTGTCTGACTTGAGTGTCCCCGACATTTTAGCCTGTGGAGGCATTGCGACTTATGCCTCTACAGCAATGACGCCAACGTCAAGGTGACTGTCTAGTAGGGGATAAGATCTGTTACAAATAGTGCCATTAAAAATTGTCCACGGATAGTTCAAAACTGCTCTGCATAAGGGGTACTTTTGATTAAGAGCAAAGGCTTTGTTTTTAAATAAAATTTAACAGTAAACCTTTAATAGATTTATCCAGACTTTATGAGACTCGACACCAAAAATTGTTCTGAGATGCTCCCTCTCCCCTACTCGGAGTGAAGTTTAGCGAAATCTTTCAAAACACGGCAACATTTCAAAAACAGGTAAAGTGGTTTTAAAGTTCGCAGTAACTGGAAGTCAGCTCGAAATTTGTTTAATACACTTTTCTATGTTAATATAAAAAAAAAATGTCAAAAATAAAAGAAAAAGAAATAAAATAGAATTAAGTAAATTGGACAAATGGTCTAATCTTTTTTCCAAGCAGACCCCGTGTTCAACATGACTCATATCCAGGCTTATCGCAGGCCAATCCATCACGTCGATTTCCTCTCCTTGTAAGTACTTTGTAACGCAGCTGCTTAGGTTTGCATACGCTCAGCTAAAAATTACAAAAGTGTTGATCCCGTTTATTTTTTTTTAAAGGTGCAAAGAGCTCGCACTATGCGCCTTTCTGGACATATAGGGTGCTGTTGACAGCACTGAATATGATTCCATTTCAAATGCTTTGCATCACAAAAATAAAGACAAGCCAACTATAAAATAGATCAAAGCTAATCTAGAAAGTTGTAAAATAACTGCTTCGTCTAGACTCACTTCAGTACCCAGTATCAGTCGTAAGGGCTGGACACAGGGAGGTGCAATATCATCCCTCCTATGTTCATTGGTCATTGATGACCTGCTCCATAGACGAAGTAATTTAGACTACAACACAATTGGTTACGCCGATGACATAGTCATTATGAGGGGCAAAGAGGCAAACGAAGTCACTACACGTATGCAAAACACCCTTAAGGTAGCTCTAGACTGATGCATCAGGGAAAATCCTTCCTTCTTCAAGAAGAAATTTAGACCTAGGTCAAATCTTACTCAATCTCTTCAAAGTTCATCGACTGCTTCTATACAGTGATGATAAGACTCATTTTTTAAATACGATTCTTTAGTATTGTGCACTAAGGCCACACAAAATATCGAAATCTAGAGGCACAAGAAGGTACAACAGCTTGGATGCCTAGTATCTCCAGAGCCATTCGAGCCTGCCCAACAGCTGCCATAGAAGCAATAACAGGACTAACACCTTTCCTCTCTCCACATACACAAAGTGGTGATTCGCAGTGCAACAAGTTTAATACAGTCAATTGAGATAAGTCTTAGCGACCTCCCGCCCCGAAATAATGACGCTTCTCACTGAACTTCCGGAACTTGATATGAACTGCATAGTAACAGACAACCTTTACAAAGCACTGTGCTTCAATAAACGGTTTTCCACTGAGATTCCCAATAGAGAAGCATGAAGAATTTACGGACACATCCATTACAATACCTATGGGATAAATTACAGCGTATTTCAAGCAGAGCTCCACGCCATTCAAGAATGCGCCAGCCTTATCAAAACATCTGCTATTAAAGGCGTCACCATCCATATATTCACGGATAGTGAAGCAGCTATAAATGAGTTTACCTCGCCTACCATTGACTCCAAATAAGTCTTGCACTGTTTTAGTACTCTTGAAACACTCGGCTCAAGGAACAAAACCAATGAGGGTTTTGAAGGTAATAAAAAGGCCGACGAACTGGCAAAAACGGACTCGAAAACTCATTTCGAAGGTTCTGAACCCTTCTGCTGCACTCCTAGATCTGCAATAATCATATGAAGTGTACCAACTATTGCGAGAGCATCAGAGGACTTAAATAGGCCAAACGAGCCGCCCATCTCTTCAATAGACATGCCGACCTTATATCTTAATTTGATTAGCCCTTAATGAAACTAGAAGGAAGATATTCTTCAGAACAATTGGGTTCCGAAGAATAAAGAAGTCCTATTCTGCTAGTACATATTATCCGCTTTATAAGGAAAGTAGAAACTTCACTATCCAAAAAAATGTGTGTTCCAGACGACACAATAGATCTTGTAGGGCGCAGTGCCGTATTCTTCGCCTTGGCGAGCCAGAAGCTCAAATAAAAAAAAATAAAAAACATAGGGACGGGCTACAGTCCGCTTGGGCGAACTGCTGGATACCCTATTCTTATTCCTATCCCTCATAAGTGGGCGTGGCGAAGGTCTAAGTATGGTTAAATTGTTAAGAATGCTCTACATATTTTGTTATAAAACATTGAAAGGATGTTGTCGAAAAAAACGAAGCTTTTGTAAAAAGAACGCTCCCTAGATCAAACTTTGGTTTTCCAATAAAATTGTTTTATTTAATTCTGGGCGTGTCAGTAGGCGGATTTAAAAACAAATTACGCATGAGCATGAAGGGCCCCTTGAGAGTATATATTATAAGTTTCAGCTCCCTAGCTCAAACTTTGGATTTTCAAAAAAGGTTTTTTTAAATTGTGGGCGTGTCTGTGGGCGGATTTTGAAAATATTTACACATGAGCATAAAGGGCCTATAAAAAGTATATATTATAAATTTCAGCTTCCTAGCTCAAACTTTGACTTTTCAATAAAATTGTTTTAGTTAATTGTGGGCGTGTCAGTTGGCAAATTTTAAAAATTTTATCTCCCGATCAGTTTTAGGAGCCGTAGATCATATATATAAAATTGCAGCTCTCTAGCTCAAAATTCGATTTTTTCCAAAATTTTGTTTTTTTCAGTTTGTGGGCGTCTGTGGGCGGATTTCAAAAATTCATAAACTTGCTTATTTCGGGACCCTAGAGAGTATATGGTTAAAATTTCAGCTCTCTAGGTCTAGTTTAAATTCCTTATTTTTGCCGACAGACGGACGGACGGACATGGCTAGATCGACACTACTATTGATGCTGATTATAAATATAGTAACTTTTAGGTGTCTACGGGCAATATTAAGGTATGTTAGAAACTATGCGTCAAAATTAATATACCCTTACAATAGGGTATAAAAATACTCTCAACTAATCGTATCCACATTCTGCTGCGTCCATTTGGTGTGCTCAAAAAAAAACCTGCACTCATAAGTGAAAATGACTCCACCCCTCGGTGGCCTCTGTCTAATCCTGGTGAATGCGAGAAAATTTTATTCGACGCCGCTTATTATATACCATGAAAGAGGCCAAGTGGTAATCAACTTGATTGCCCAAATAAATATTTAAAAAAAAATATTTTTTCATTCTATTCGGGCACATAATACGTAACATTGTTACAATAACTTTATTTCTGATTTTTAAGTATAAAATATGTGATGCGAAACCAGTTCGTATAAGAGCAGAAAAGTTTCTTACGACTCAGTAGTGCTCTTTATTTTTAATGCATTCAAAATAATCAGAAGAACTAGAACCTCAAATTGGCGTTTTAAGTTTTGTATCTTACTTCACTTCAAAATTAGTACAATGTGTTTTGATAATTCTGCAAAACCTATAAAAATAACATACGAGGTCCTGGACTTGAATCCTAGATATTATGTAGATACATAATCTCCCGAAAACAAAAGGATTCATCAAAATAGCCAACAACTTATCATGTTCATATTTGACTCACACCTACTCGCAATAAGGACCCTATTTTTTTCTTTTATTGTAACGGACTTTGCAATCGAATCTACACGCTTGAAAAGGGGACCAGAAAAAAAATATCCTAAGGACATTCGACGCGACGGATCGTAAAACGGATACTTTCAGTATGAAAAATGCGAGTAGCAACTCCATGCGAACGTTCAACTGGAATTGTGTCGTATTAATCATTTTAAAGTGAAACATGAAACGATTTTTTGAATCACACATCTGCACACATGAGCCATACCAATGATGAGTGGTGTACATAGGGATTTCAGCCCTTTCTCTACCACTCTTTGTTCAGCATATAGTACATTTGGATGGGGCTTGATTTTTCATGCGTTCTATGAAACCTTAACGAGTTCGCTCTGACTAACAAACTGACTTTTTTTTTCCTATTCTCGCTATGTATAAACTTGGTTAGTATGGTGGAGATGTAAAGGGTGTCCTTAGATTTGTTTTGCAGGTTTTCTATTCCTCCTCCATTTCGATTGTTTAACTTGGAACAGAAAGTGTGAATTTAAGGTTGAGTGGTGCAGAAGTAAACAAATTGTTGGTCATTTAGATAAATGGACTAGGCCTCAACTATTTGGGATTTGTTTCATTTCATGTTTGTCTTACAGTCTTTTCACGGCGACGCGAGATGGATGAACGAGAAATAAGATTAATGTTGAAATGGGTATAGCTTGAGTTTGTCTTTTTTTCTTGGTTTTAGTTGTCTTCCATGACATTCAACATGAATCAATGGATTCTTTGCAGAGAAAATTCGGTATGTGTTATCTTATTTGACATTGAATTATTGTACGAGAGAGATAGGTTCCGTCAAAACATTGAACATGAAAGATAAAAGTTCATTTAAACAAGGGATTTTAGCTGTTACCCAGTAAGGGCAAATAAATCACATAAAATGCATACTATAAGGGGGAAGCTGCATGAGAAAAGTGTATGTTTTAGCTAAAGATGTCATCCCGCACAGGCGAACGAGTTTTACAGGGATGCAGAAGCTAGATATTACTATATAGCTCGTCCCTATAAATGCTGTCATATCTGGCCTTAATATCAATAAAAAGATGGTGGGTATCGATTTAGTATTCTTGGGTTTTTTCATTCACATTTGATTGACTGTGGACTTGCCTGGCACGAAACCACACTGATGGGGGCAGATCAGGGTTTTGACGAAGGGTTTTAGGCGTTCACAAAGTGTGGCAGATATGATCTTGTACGCGATGTTGACCACACTTATACCTATCTAATTGACGTAATTTAGGCGATATACCATGTTGTGGATCAGGCGATCGATGGTAAGGTTTTATTCATCAGTCATATACTCATCTGACCAAATTATGAGATTAGTTGGTGTATGCTCTATACAAAGTTATCTCCAGCTGTTTTGAACAAGGCAAATAGTTTTCAACAAGAAGGCAATCAGGTCCGGCAGCCTTGTGAGATTTAATTTCGATATTTCTCACCTTACTGCCCTTTGTTGTTGTTGATGTTGAATGGTTCATTCTGGCTGATAGCGTGATGTTGGTCTTCGTCGCCGTTCCACAGTCTGCAAAAGTTATGTTTCCATATCCTCAGCAACGACTCGGACTCTATTACGAGGCTTTCTTATTCCCTACAGGTGTCTGTACGGGTCTTGTTGGCTGGGCAAGTTCTTTTTAACTGTTGGTGAAAGTTCTGTACATTATTTGTGAAGAATAAAATATTAGGCATTAACCGCCTATACAGGGCCTAAAACCTAGCTTCACCAACCACTTTCTTTGCGAAGTGGAAGGGACCTACAATATTAAGCCGAGACCGAACGGCAAATTTGAGAAGCTTCTCGTGACAATTGATACTCTTGGATGTTTGTCAGACGTTCGCAAGAGGTGGGGCAGCGGAAAAAACTCAAGATGTTACTTGGGACCTTCGTGAATTGAACCGGGGACCTTTGGTTTACTAGTCCGATAAACTAAAAATTGAGGCACTGCGCCCAAGTTTGTGGAGTATTTATGGAGTAAAATCTCTCAATATCTTTGATCGTGCGGTGCATTTTATTTATTTTTATTTATTTACTGATTTACCTATACACAGTAAGATACAATATCTTATAAACTAGTGAAAGGCATACAATAGTTGAAGCGAGTATAAAAAGCTACATGAGTTACAAAACGAAGAATTCATGTTGATGAGAAAAAAGAAATAATGAAAAGTAAAACATAAGCAATTTTTACACGAAAATATACAAAAAAAACAATACAAAATTTTAAGAATTCAAGGAGAGATACGATTTTAATTCATTTTTAAGTTTAGTTGTGTTATTTAAACTTCGGATTAACTTCCACAACCGTGTGGAGTGAATAAAAAACTGACGCTCAGAAGTTAAGCAAGAGTACCAAGGAGGGATCAATTGAGCACATCTGCTTGAGGTGGGATATCTTATTTTTTCATATAAGTCGGTTGATGTGTTACAAGTATGTCCGAAAACAGGCAAAGAGTTCGAAATTTGAGAAGATTGTCGAAAGTCATATTGTAAAGTTGGCTGGAGTAGAGTGATATTCGATCAAATTTACGCAATCCGAACACATATCGCACAATACAATTAAATGCCACATTAAGTTTCCTCTTGGATGCATAACTACAGCTCGCAAAAATTTCACAAGCATATGTTAAGACTGGCATGGCTAGAATTTTAGCAAGTTGTCATAGCTAGGTGGGAAGGTGAATTCGGGTGTTGGTTGACCTGAATCCCTTGACAGCAGTAGGCACGCTTGCGATCGCACGGCGTTAGCTCGACGGTGGGGTGGGATCTTGCTGCCTCTCTATGCACACATGAATTTCGTGCCTGGTCTTAGAGGTCTTTTTGATGAATGAAAAGAAGTCCAAAAAAGATTAAAAATAGACTATGAAGATAGAAAGAAAAGAGGTAGGTATATGCACAGGAGAGAACTAAATGGAAATTGAAAAAAAGGTGAGAGATGAACAAATGAAGCTGATACTGTTTCAGATGGTGTGAAACACACGGACTTGCCCTCCCCTTTGCACTCGGTGTTAACCGGTGCACCGTGACTATCCCTTGTCCATTTTGTAGCTGGGGTAGTCCCTTAATTTACCCTTGCGAGCGTCTACCCGATCACGGCCTTAATAGGGAAGAATTTTAACCGTGACAGAAACTCATATTTATTTCATATATAATTATTATACTTCAGTTGTAGGATATGTAAGAACAGGTTATTTATTTCACTAAATATGTCGCGTTTTAATAAAGAACAAGAAACTATCTAATAACTTTAAAGGCATAGTGCTATATTAAGTAACTTAGTACTCGTAGGTAGTAAATTTAATTGAATATCTATTGTTAATAGAAGTTAAGTGATTAGTTATATGCAAATGTTTTATTTGCATATCTAGAGTAATTAAGTTAGGCTAGTTAAATTTGTACATAATGTATGAAAAAAAGGAAGCTAGTTTGCCAAAGAAATCTTAAAATGGTACAAAGCGTACTTACTGTTTTCCAGGAGTGTCGATGAAATTTGTGGCCACAATTTTCCTTCGCTGATGACGGGCGATAATGATTGAGACTTTTGTCTGATTTTATGTGAACGCACTTTGTTGTATTCGTTTATGTTTAAATTTTGATAACTAATTTCTTAGGCAAATTATTAGCACTCGTTTAGCAAAATAAGGTTAGGTTAGAAAAATTGAATTTAAGCTAATCAAATTTATAGGGGTGAGATACCAAATTTACACATTCACAAAAGAAATAATTAGCTATAGATTGTAGAACTTGTTATTTATTTAGATTAGTTTTGAGGTTCGATTCAATATTTTAATTAAATATTGTTTCTTTGTCCGCCGAATTTTTGGGACGGCATCTGAGGCGTTGGTGTAGGGATCTATGCGAGTGTGGCTACGCTTCATCTGACCGCATGCACTGCTTCTTATGCTGAACACATGCGTTCTCGTTATTTGCGTAGGCGGGCAGTTGTCAGACAACTCAGCTTTTTGGATTATCAAAGACGATCATTGAAGAAGAAAAGGTGTATAGAAATTTTTGTTGCGGACGCTCCACTCGACTTCTCTATACTCTTGTAGAGAAGCTAGCGAGATTTGTTTGGAATGCGCCCGCAGTTTCTGTGTACACATAAGAAGCGAATTAGTGCCAAAAGTTAATCAAAAACTTCACTGATTACAAACCTATTTAATTATGGATGGTATGCTTAGGGGAGTTTCCCTATTCGAGGGTTTATTATATGAAGTACTGGTGTACTTCGGCATGCGTTCAGTATTTTCGGACACGTGGCTTGATGGGGTATGGATTTTAATACTCGACAACACATCCGTAAAAGAAAATCTATCGAAGCGAAATATTTTGCCAAATTAGTAAATTTAAATGGACTTTATTGAAAAGGGCTGTCTTACCTTTAAAAGGATCTGATTTAAATTTCCTTCCCGGATTTTTTTGTGTTTGCCAGAGCTGGAAACCGCCTAACCACTTTCACTGTCTGCACGCTAAAGAAAGAGCGTTGCGCTCTCGGCTTAATAAAAATATAAATTGATGGCCGTGTAGGCCACAGTTCAGTGGCAAAAGCCAAATTCACGATGGGCATAGGGGTGTGTTGGTTTTATTTCCTGTTTCCGTCGCGGATATGGGGAGGTAATCGTTACATTTAAAACTTGACGAAAATATTTTATAAAAATTATTATTTTTGCTGTTAAAGGCGTTCGCCACAAAGTAAGACTCGTGTTTTAAAGGGTTTAAAGGATTGGGTCGCCCACAACGTTCGGATAACTCCATAAGTCTTGCCGACTGCAAGATTAATGTGGTTGTCCCAAGTTAAGAATCGATTAAAAGTCACCCCATGGTTCTTGACGGATTCTACATACTCAATAGGAGCATCTTGGAGTGTGAGGATAGGAAAATAAGCCAGATCTAGGGGCTTTCGCGAAATCACGATGCACTTAGTTTTATTTCGATTTAATATCAGTCCATTTTGTTGAGACCACTGCACTATATCGGCAAGATCATTATTTATCGATTGCGCGGCGTGCTCTATTAAACCCAGAGGACAGTTTAATACGAGCTGAGCATCATCAGCATACAAATGAATTGAGCTGTTTTTGATGACATTAGGAAGATCGTTGACATAAAGGGAGAAAAATAAAGGCCCTAGTATGGATCCCTGAGGGACACCACTTCTGATAGGCAGGGGATTTGAAATGGATTTGTTAACTTCTACGGCTTGAAATCTATGACTTAAGTATGACGATACTAACTTTATAGCACAAGGCTCGAAATTATATATATGAGACAACTTGCGGCACAAAAAAGAGTGGTCAACCAAATCAAACGCCTTAGAAAAATCAAGAAGGACTAAGAAGGACACTTTGTCCTCGTCAAGAGCTTGCCTAATATCTTCTGACACACCTATCACAGTAATGATACAACTGTGTTTTTGTCGGAAACCAGATTGCTTAGATGATAATAGGTTTAACATGGCGAGATGACGGCTAATTTGTACGAATAGATCAAGACTTTATTGCCAGCTTAAAACATACGTCTACTCAGTAGCTTTCATGTTCATTTTTCTTCTTCCGGAAAAGGCGAAGTTCTTCCCGTCTCTTTTTCTCTTAGAGCTTGCGAGCCGCTCCTTCTTTGCAGCGCCGCTTTGTATGCCTTTTTGAGCATGGGTTTTTTGGTGGTTTTCGGGCGAAACCCAGCACATCAGTTGCGGCATTTCTGCTGGCATGTCGGCAGTCGCAGCAAGATTTTGGGATAGCGTTCGGCTCAGGTTTTTGGCAGTCACTTGCGATTTCACCTCTTCGAAGTTATATCTTCTCATAGTATTTCTTCTTAGCTGTGAAGTTTGGCAAATAGACATTCATACATTTGCTGCAACGAGGTAGTGATCCGACTCAAAGTTGGCTGGTCGGAAGGTTCGGGCATCCATTCTGGAATATTGGTATGCTTTACGTCGATCACAATATGATCAATTTGGTTTGGTCGACGATCAGGAGACCGCCATGTCCCCTTGCTGATAATAGGATGTGGAAACCGTGTGCTTGGTAAAGTGAAGTTTTGCCCCGCAGCGAGGTCAATAAGACTAAAACCGGTAGTAGTGTCTTAATTGTTGCCAATCGTGCTACCAAAGAAATCTTAATAAAGGTAAATAATAGCTGCCCTTGTTATAGACAGATCGGGCAAAGACGCTAACCAGACCTATCCTAAGCGGAGCAACAAGTTGCGTAGGCGGGCAAAACCATGACGGGCGAAGCGGGCAAACAAATTCCAAACTACTTACTTTAGCTAACTTACTTACCGTAAACTTACTATAATTAGAGTTCCGAGTCCTTGCCAGTTTGTAGTGAACCTAAACCATGTAGTAAACATAAACATAAACAATCAACATTAGCAGTGAACCTAAACCATGTAGTAAACATAAACATAAACAATCAACATTAGCACTTCATACATTGTATCGCACACACTGCATACAATGTATCGGGTTCTATTTCACGAGCACTACACTGACCCATTAAAACGCCACTCGAGAAGGGACGTACACATCGTCACTGCACTGATTCATAAACGATCATACATTGTGTACAAGTGCAGCTGACCAATGTTCTGTATATCGAATCTCTGACATTGTAGCCGAATTTGATGGCACGCGACCCACTTAGTATCAATATGCATTGGGAATACTGCTAGGGAACTAGTATATAAGGCCAAGTATTTTGGAAATAAAATCAGATTCCTTTTGACACTGAACAAACTGAATTCTCATTTTTGGCAGACCCCTATGGCATTCGTGCCCTGCCATTCGATTAGAATCCTTAAGCTATCCAAGTCCAGGCGGAACCACTGGCATTCATGCCCTGCCAAGCTTAGGCTATCTAATCCGATTAGTCCAGCAAATCCTTTTACAAGTTATATCAAGTATTCAAAATCGCGCCGTTTTGAGAGCCCACTAAAGCCGTACAGCGTCAGTCACCTCACGGAAGCACTCTCACAAGTTATGAAGCCTGGCGTTTCCTAGAAATGCCTTAGCTAACTTATCAAATTATTTTTACTTATTTGTTTGTTGTTGACCCCCACCGAATTGCTCTTCCTAATCAATTTTATCTCTGTTCTCATGAACATTGTGGACGTTACGTCCCTATGTTTTTTTTGTATTTCGTACTCCCCTTAACAACTCACGTTATGGTAAAGCCTTGACTTATTTAGCTTTTTTAACAACAAGCCATCATATTTCCTTATGTTCAGGAAATAATTTGTGTTGCAGTTTAAAACTTGCAAGATATATAAGTTTTTTTTATAAAGTGTACCCTTGATACCAACTCTTCTTATTTACTAAATTTGACTTTGTGAGATTTCAGTTTTTTTTACTTAATTTAATTGATGTTTCTCTTCGAAATTTTGTTTATATCGAAATAATTGCTCTACAACGGTATTTTTTATTTTTTAATTAAGTAAGTTATTAGAAGATAATATAGCATCTAGCGTGGTTCTGCGAGCTCAATAATATTGCGTTGCGTTGTCTACCTGTGTGGCGGAAATTGATACAACAGGCGCTACGCTGCATTCTGAGCTTATGCAAAAAGAAATATTGTGAAAAATGTGTGGGCATGGTTATCTCGTAAAGTGCATGAAGGCCGTAGACAATTTAAATACAAGGACACTTTAATCGAAGCTATTCGTGATGCCTGGGCCCAAATTGCTCTTAATTATTTAAAAAGAAACTGTATGATTCTATTCCAAACCGTCTTATAGAGGTCATATCGAAAAATTAATGTAGAAAAACATAAGAAACAAATGTTTTAAAACTATAAAATGTAAACATTTTATTCATTTTTTCCTTTCTTTCGAAGATTTTGCATGTGGCCTCATCCTAGTGTAGCATCTTTTTATTCGCTTTTCAAGTAGATCTTTGTTTGATCTTGGGAAATTCCAGTGGTCGTTTCTTATTTACCCTTTAATTTTATGACTTACTGTTGGGAAAATATGTACCTGTAAAAGTAAAAGTTTCTTGGTATAGAATTTCCAACAGAAAGGGGCTTTAAAAGTGTTAAAAAAAATATTATTAAAATCAATTCAATACGACTAGCTTCCAATTTTTAAACTTTTACACGAACTTTCGAACTTATTTGCACTTCAATATTGAGTGGGTTTTTATTTAATATGGTTTACAGGCCAGTTAAAATAAAATATGAAATATGATATATGAGCCTTGACTCGTTAAGGGTTAAGCAAATCCGTTTAAATAAAAGACATTCAAATTTAAAACCTATACAATACATCAGAAACTATATCCCAATCTTGCAGCCCGTTTCATAGCAACCCACTCATGACTGTCAATATTCATCTTCACTGTCACTTTAAAATGAGTACTGTTCATCTAAAATGGTCAGTTTACTCCTAATTTTCTTCCATTTATCCTTCCTCCATTCACATAATCCTGCTTTTTTACTATCACACAATATACTCCAGTGCTTGTAGCGAAGATTGAAACCCATAAAAATGTTCTCCAGATAGGTACTTATGGAGTTGACGGGGTTGAAGGAGACTTTTTTTTTAGGGTAAATCTTTTGTTAGAGATAATGACCCGATGTCAGCGTCATCATCATCAACAAAGAACGACTTTTTTTTCATTTTCCTCTGTTTTTTCTTCGACGTAGTTGAAGTGGTTTACAACTCGTACAGATGGTGGTTTCAGTGGTTGGTTGATTTCCAACTATCTGAAAATCCCTTTAGAAAACCTTTAGGGATTATGGACTTTTCTATTCGCGTTTGAGCACTTCGATTTTGCTCAAAATTTCTAAAAAAAAGGAGAGGGAAACGCTCAACCTTACTTTTTCTTTGTTTTTTCACCGTAATGCAGATTTAAAGAAGATTATTAATTCATTTTGCTTTTGCAGGGTTGCATGGGTCAATGGAAACAAAAATGTATAGCTTTGGTGACAACAGTAATTAGACAGATCCAAGCAAGATTGAATATTTCTTGTTGTAATTGGCTATGAAATCCATGTATCAAAGATCGCTTAGTTAATCAAGTTTTCAAAACGTTGCTGCTTGATTCGTTTCCTCGAAACGTTTATTCAAAAATAAAATTGACGAAATCAAAACAAGAGAAATAGATTCCGTTATATAATATCAAAACAAAACTTTATCACATAAGATAAAAAAATAAACTAAATTGTTTAATTATCTGTGGTACATATTTCAAAATCTTCTATGTAAATATAGGTATATACAAGGTGGCGCAAAAATAACCTTCCGATGTTTTTTGGCTGTAATTTAAAAAAAATTCAAATAAATAGTCACCAATATTCCGCGTTCTGGAGCAGTGTAGCGTAACATTGTTTATTAACGTGTATTTCGCATGTGTTTACTACACAAATCTCAAAACAGAACTGACATTAGGGGCCAATCGCAAAATTTATAGCATTTTCTGATAGGAGGATTACTTTTGCGCCACCTTGTACATATATAAATTTATGTTATATATATATGTAAATATAAATACATATATACATTGTCTTTTAACTTAATCATGATTATTGACCGAACAATTAGTATCTCATTAATACAAACCATGCATTGCACAATCAGTTCATCACTAAAATTCCGAAATATTAGGGATTTGTTTATATTTGAAATGTATTCTTTCCTATAAATCCCTCAAGAGCAGCATTTCACGTGTATTCTAGATGAACCTCTTAATCCAGGAGCATACTACAAAATATCTTGTATTCGTGTGGATATTTGTATTTAATCAACGGATTTGATTTAGAAAGATAGAAATTCATGCTTATTTTGACATTCGATTTCGAGTCAAATTTTGTTAAATTCGTTAAAATAAAGTAATGTAAAATTTCTATTCGATCAGATGTCAAAATATAGATTTTTCGAATTCATCAAACTTTCGATCGAAATCGAATGTAAAAGTAATCATGATTTAATTCGTTACTAGCGGGTACACGGCGTGCGTAGCTGCACCTAACCCTAACAATACAAAAACATATTACTTTGATAACAAAACTGCAACCCAAACAGGTTAATCGATTTTGACCAAACTTTACTCTAGGGCCAATACAGAAGATTGCAAAACAAATCGAGCTCAATAGGTTTGTTGTTTTATAGGATTGAGGGTAGGTGCCAGTTGTCTTGCAGGCGCCTATATCAGCTTATTTTTTGAATCGTACAGTGTTTTGGTGGGCCCACTTTTTTTTTTTTTTTATAATTTGCTTACGCTAAAGGGGTTTTTTTCTTTTGCTACAGTACCCTTATAGTGCGTAACACAGCGTAACCATTTGTGTTTAACAGCAAGCAGCACCTGGCACAATCGTATTTCATTGCATGCTTTTCGGTGCAACTTACTATTAGAAAGAATAGAGAGATAGGAAAGAAGTGTTTGGGTGCAGTTGTAGGGTTAAGAGAATTCCACCTTTTTTACCAAATAGTTTTGACAATGTTGATGGTATTATGTCAAAAACGTTAACCCAGTTGCCTACAGCAGCTGTAAAAAATCAACTCAATCGGATTAGATAACGCGCCACCTATTGTACGTTGATCGTACTATGAAAGAAACGTTCGCGCAATTGTCAACAACTACTGTATTCAACTCAATTGGTTGAACGATGCGCGGTTGGATAAAATGGAACCCAAAAACATTAATTTATCCGTTCTCAAGTTTTTGCGAAACGCACGGAAATGGATTTTTATTATAGAAGATAAGTTTTACATGGTTTTAAGACGCAGCTTGACAGAGATATGAAATTTATAAATCTTACTACTGAGAATAGAAGGCAAAGAAGTTAATCGAGTTCAGTAGCTATTAAATGGGCATCATGTAAACGTAGAGAGAGTGAAAGCGCAAAAAGAGAATCTACGTCCAGTCGATGAAGAACTGATTCCACCGCCCAGAGGTAATGGCATAGATTTAAAAAAGCTAATGCAATGTCGCCGAGTTTGATGGTTTACAAGTGGCAGAAGTGGAAAAAAGCGGTGTAATGTGCAAATTGGAAACAGCTCCTTCAAAATATTTCAAACCTGCACCGGATTCCGGCAACGAGGTGTGCAGATATAGGTGACTTCTTTAAATTTGTTTTGGAGCAGAAAGTGCGCAAGGCAGCTTTTTGTTTTTATGTTCTTTTTTTATATGAGGCATATGAGGCACATGAGCATTATTTTTACGAGTACCTATCATTATTATTAAAGATTCTTTAAGAAAGAGTTACAACAGTTGTATTCAGGAGCACATAAAACATGTTGGCATAAACACAAGTTGGCTTTATACAAAGGAATTGTACAAAACGACTTTGTCTACATATTTTGCAGGGAATTTTACTTTCATTTACAATGATTTCTTCAATAAAACGTTTTTGTTAACAGTGGGCGTATCAGTGTTCCAATTTAAAAAAAAAATATTTAAAAATGAGCATTAAGGGCCCTAGAGAGTATATATACTAGTATTATGAATTTCAGCTTTTTAGCTTATACTTTGACTTTTCGATAGACTGTTTTTAAATTGTCGCGTGTCAGTGAACAGATTTTAAAAATCCTGAAGACAATATTAAAAATTTCAGCTTTCTAGCTCAAAATTGGATTTTTTTCGACAATTTTTTTTTTTTTAAATCATTGTCGTGTCAGTAGCGGATTTTTAAAATTCAAACACTCGATTATTTTGGGCTCCTAGGAATATATGTTTAAAATTTCATCTTTCAAACTCGATTTTAAAGGCCTTATTTTAGGAGACGCACGGGCGGACGGAGATGGATAGATTGACATTAATATCGATGCTAATCATGAAATAAGTAACTTAGACCCCTAACTACGGCCAATATGAATGTATGTTACAAACTTTGTGTCAACTTTAATATACCCTTAGAATAGGATTTAAAGATGTTAGCGGCCTAATTTTTGCGACGGCCGGACATGGGTAGATCAACATTGTGTTGCAAGAACATCGAAGGCATCATATCCTAAAAACCAATTATCGGATGACAATCTTCTCCTATTTATTGATTCAAAAATTATTATTTTAGATTTAGAAGTGTTGATTTCTAAATCCCATAATTGACAGGAACTTTTCAGGCGGTTCAGTGGAAGCAGCGTGCCTGGGAACGCGGAGGACGAAAGTCTGCAGTGTTTTAAGCAGAAACTCATACTGCAATATTGCAGCACTGATATGCAGGGAGTAGTTGTATTTCTGCCGAAGTAAAGATAAGAAATAATATTTGGATATTTACTTTTTGGGGTAAGGTTATATTTATATTTGAAAGGCATACTAACTTTAAGAACTGAAATATTTTTTGTGAAAGTATAACGTACTTGGAGTTAGGCTGCTTCCGTCAATTTCACGTGAAGATGACTGCTGGAGAACCTTCAGTCGTATGGAAAGTGTGCACATTGGTAGACAAGTAAAAATTGTATGCTGGACTGAACGGGAGGGATTTTTACTTATAATCTCCCAGAGACAGAGACAGGGGACTTTTTCGAGTACCCAGACCTCCCAAAAAATAAAGTGAGAGTAGTCACGGAGATCTCTAAGCTATCAGAAGTTTTCGTTTATCAGTAGGGTTTTTCTGGGTGGATTGAATTGACGATTTGGAATATCTTATAATATTCTTTAAGTATTCTTTATTTCAATTTACAATTTTGTAAAATGCATTATAATATATGGAGTATTCTTTTTACCCCAAGAAGAGCAAGAAAGAAGCCTATGTTGTTTATTTATATCCACAAATTCTTTTCGAATAAATGCATTCCTTCTTTCCTATTGATTTTCTTTTTGGGCACTAATGTGAGGCGAGTGAATTAGGATTTCCTTACATTTTGAAGGATGAGATACATTGTTTTAAAAAGACGAAACGATACGAACAGCAGAAAATTCGTGCCATAAAGAAAGAGTATACTGGAAGAGAAAGCTAACAAACCGACATGGCGTTCAATACTTCTATAATATTTTCTGAAGTGTATCTAAATGTAATTTAATTGATGGAATGAAAGGAAACAATACCCTAAAGTATGATACAAGATGAAAAGTTAAAGTAGGCTCCAGCCCAAATATAAATATAGGGAAATGCTCCAGTCTCCTTGGGCGAACTCTATTCACTCTATCTGTGAATGGGAGTCCATTTTGAAAATTGATTAAGTCAAAACGCCCCCAAAATTTGGTGAGGCAAAACATTTTGTTATGGACATTGTTAACATATTTTGCTTAATATGTACTGTTGTTTTGGGTATTTTAGCAATTAATTGAAATAACAAGTTTTGTCAAAAACATCGCAAAAAAGTGGGCGTGACAACAAACTGTGTATGGGTGAACTGTTAAGAAGAATCTTGTCTACATATTTTATTATAGTTGCTTTTAGTATTTTTCAAGGATTTTTGTAAAAAAAAATGTTTATGTCAAAAACGTACCTAAAAAGTGGGTCTGGCGAAAACTTTTTATGGAAGACTTGTTAAAAAAAGAACTTTTCCACATGATTTGCGAAGATGACGGCCTTTATTCCATCGATTTCTTCGATAAAATGTTTTTTGTCAGTGGGAGAACTTTAAAAAATATTTATAATTGATCATTCCAGCTCGGGTCATCGGGATTCAAAATTGCTAACTGACGGAAATGGTTAGATGGACATAAATTTAAATGCTGATCATAATATATATAGTATTTTTTAGTGGTCTTTGGAGTGTAACAAGCTCCTAGTCAAATAAATATAACCCTATGAAAGAGTATAAAAAGATTTTAAAAGATGTACACTCATTAATGGGTCTTTTATCGTAAATATAACGAAATTCATCGTCAGTTCATCATAATATTTATATCTAAACATAGATATTTTATTTTTTTAAACAGTCATGTGTTGAACTACAATCTGAACTAACATGTATGGTGAATCAATGATTAAGAACAAATATATACTCACAGCGTATCACATATAATGGAAAGATTATGTTAAGTATATGCGTTCAGATCATTCGATTGTCGAACACAGTTTGAGAAGGAAGTAAGTACCTTGCCAAATAATAATTACGATTCATAATAAAAATTGAACTATGGGAGTGTACGAATTTCTTTGCCTTAATTTAACCATGTTCTCTTGGTATACTTGACATCGTGGACATTAACAGGATTAAGGTGATCATAACCCTCCTACTTTACTGCAACCCTACTGGTACACATTTGGGGTTCGCTGGTTCACTCAATAAATATCGGCAGGCTTCCTGGTTTCAGTTCAGCTTATCTGTGGCACGAGCGTTTATGCCGAAATCCGGTGTTTCAGTATCGTTTCACGGCATAAATCGATCGTTTCTGGTTGAAACATTTAATAATAGTATCTTGCAACTGCTATTTTGGGACGTTTTTATACCCTATTCTAAGGGTATATTAATTTTGACGCATAGTTTGTAACATACCTTAATATTGCCCGTAGACCCCTTAAAGTTACTATATTTATGATCAGCATCGATAGTAATGTCTATCTAGCCATGTCCGTCCGTCCGTCCGTCTGTTGTCAAAAATTAAGCATTTAAACTGGGCCTAGAGGGCTGAAATTTTAACCATATACTCTCTAGGGTCCCGAAATAATCAAGTTTACGAATTTTTGAAATCCGCCCACAGACACGCCCACAAACTCAAAAAAACAAATTTTTCCAAAAAATCGAATTTTGAGCTAGAAAGCTGAAATTTTTATATATGATCTATGACTCCCAAAACTGCTCGGGAGAAAACATTTTCAAAATCCGAACACGGACACGCCCACAATTAAATAAAACAATTTTATTAAAAAACCAAAATTTGAGCTAGGGAGCTGAAATTTATAATATATACTCTGTAGGGGCCCTTTAAGCTCATGTGTAAATATTTTCAAAATCCACTTACTGACACGCCCACAATTAAAAAAAAAAACTTTTTTTGAAAATCCAAAGTTTGAGCTAGGGAGCTGAAATTTATAATATATACTCTCTAGGGACCCTTTATGCTCAGTGTTAATTTTTTTAAATCCGCTTACTGACACGCCCACAATTAAATAAAAAAAAAAATTATTGAAAAACCAAAGTTTGAGCTAGGGAGCGTTTTTATTACAAAAGCTTCGTTTTTTTTTTATAAAATCCTTTAAAAAATGTTATATAACAAAATATGTAGAGCGTTCTTAACAATTCAACCATACTTAGAATTTTGTCACGCCCACTTATGACGGATAGGAATAGGAATAGGGTATCCAACAGTTCGCCCAAGCGGACTGTAGCCCGTCCCTATGTTTATAATACTTTTTTGTCTAATGTTTTTAGTTGAAAAATATCATAAAAATTTAATTTAACTATGACTTTCGTAATAAAATATGAAAAACACATTCTAAAACTCGGTCACAGGAACCGTGTGCTGGTGCTTCTTTTTTGTTTGGCTCGAGTACAGGAAGGTTTAAAGACATTTCATGACAACCAACGTACACACCATCTCTGGTCTCACCACACTCGTATATCTACGAATCAGCTTCACTTTTCAGGATTCATAAATTATTTTATTAAAGAAATAGGCACGTATTGTTCTTGCTCTTCTAATTTATCAGCAGCAAAATCTCAAAGGTTTGACCTTCTAACTCTATTACGAGAGCAGAACCCGTATGCCAAAATTCGAGTGCGGACGAGGATATATTTATTTTACTCGTATTTTTACCTAAGCATTTTTGTATTTTTCGACGTACTGATTTTGGTGAAGCAGTTGTAGCTTTTGCTATGCATGATTGTTAAAAATGAAGCTAATATAAAAGCGAAATGTTTCAAAGCTTAAATAGATGTACATTTGTTATTGATTTTCAATGAAAGTATTTTGCTCTCCTTAAATTGGGCAATATACTTTTATGGACTTTTCTTTAGTCTTAATACCACACCTCATTCATAGTTTAAGCTCGACATTTTAGCACGAATGCAATATATTTCTATTTAATAGATGTACAGATAATAATGTATACGAGAAAGTAAGACAAAAAAGTGATAATAATAAATTGGCAGTATGGCACCTATTTTTAACAGGGAAAATGTTCTCGCAAGCCTATAAATGTACCTTTCTGTCTTCGTATTGCAAAGATGAAAGTATCTCCGTTCTATTGTCTCTTTCTCCCATCGGTGCTGATGGTGTACAGAAAGTATACATTTTTAGTGTGAATTCCGGTGCAGTCATTCACATAAGAATTTTCATTCATCTTTTCTGGCACTTGGCCCATTGCACAGGCACATAGCACTGCTGGAATTGTGAGAAATATTATTCTCATAAGATAAAAATGTTTTATTTATTTGTTGAGCATGTACCTTGAGCAATGCACGGAGTTGGTAAGCATTGGAAGAAACCATTTCTACATTTTTCAGAAGCATTCAGCACCGGTGTGCAGCATGGACTTAGGCATCTGCAATAAAGAGAACAGTTTATCTCATTGTTTGACTCTGAAGTGATAAATTTTGAATAAGTGTTTTGTTTTCATGTTGAAATAGATTTTGTTCCGTAAATAAATCTAAGATATGTTTGCCAACCCTAATAAAAGTTATTCCTCATATTTGAGGAGGGAGATAATATTACCCGTATGTCTTTAATTTAAAATAAAAATATTTGTTTAACGTGTAAACTTGGTAAGTGAGGACATCGCATTACTATTCAAATCCTCCTCTGTTTGTGTTAGCCAGGTATTATTTCGTCAGCTAGAGATAATTGAAATTATTTCCACCCGTATAGATACTAAACAAAAATATTAATACGCAAATGGTAAATATGCGATTTTACGTACTTTTTGTCACATACAAATAGTAACTAAGTTGAGTTGAGTTGTGAGATATTCAAAGGTGCAACCTGCAACATATCGGCACATGCGAAGCGTTAAAATGAGAAGGTGTTAAGTGACAAATTTAAATTTTCGAGCGAGAAATGTTTGAAGATTTTTGACCCAAAATTGTAAAAGCAACAAGAACTCGGTAATCTGTTAGACCATAATTATGACCTCAATCATTAAAAGTTATAATAAGTGGTATTTCTTATATAAATGAACTCCCTTAACATCTTTATTTTAGGATTACCACCTCTGATTTCAAACGAAATAAAAACGCGCCCAATCTAGTTTTGACCGTAGTTAGTCCACCGACTTTCTTATTTAGATTCCTGGGACCGTGTTTCCGATGAATTATTAAACAATAAGCAATCAATGACCCTTTTTTCAAGAAAACTGACATCAAAGTAAACTTTTACCACTTTGTGTTATGCTAACAAAAATATTACCTTTGGTGCACAGAGCCCAAACGGCTAATCATAGTCATAAGACTAGAGTTTATACCTATTCGACTAGAGTTGAGGAACGCAAAAAAAGGGGTTTTTGGATCTGAGGTCTGTTGCTTTCTTCCTTTAGGGTCAATGATTTAATGGATTATAACCCTCCGACTTTATTTCTTTTGCGCTCTGATCCCGGTTTCAGATCACTTCATAACTGAAGCCAATCAAATGCTGGTAATGTTGCAGGTATGTGATACAGGAGTTTTAGGTCTACCTATTATTCGAACAATCTCGATTTCCATTTCGATGTGGGCGCGTTTTATTGGTAATTGCATAGCCTGCGCAGCAAATTTTATACGGTAAACACCAACAAACCAAAAGTGAGAATGAATATGTCAGCACAATAGTGAACATAAAATGTAATGGTTAAGTTTTGAAACGTCTCGAATGAAATGACACCAGTGGGTTAGTTAAATTTTTAATGTTTTAGCTTAAGTTCGGAAACTTAATAAATGTACTACCTCGTAAGCATACTCACTTATTTAAATGATATTTAAAGTAAAAACTAGATAAATTGTACGGGAATAATAAATTCTAGACTTGCTTTCATGAATATACGTTTAAAAATAAATTTTAATTTCACCGAAAATCAGCTGTTTCACAAAAGAGTAGAAACAAACATTGGGTATAATTCCATATGCATTCCAAATTTGACATTTAAATTATGTGTGGATATACAAGTGAATATATCGTAATGTTGGAACTTTCATTGCTTTGCTTGATATAAGTTCCCTCTAAAATACTTTTTTTTCTATAATTTAACTTATTCAACAGTAACAAAAAATAAATAAGTAACCAACATAACAAAAATACAAATCCAATTCACAAAAACAATAACAGTTAATATATTAGAGTAGTAAACAAAAAATATACTAAGCCCTTTTTGAATGGAAGCCCTATATTAACCGAAATGCGCTATAGAATGTAAGGATCACATATATTTAATATTTTTTTGTTCCCACCCCCTTCCTAGCCCAAAAGATAGGGTATGACCATATGGTCACACTGGGCATGATTAACAGAAAACACATTTGTACGCGGAAAAATAAAACATGCTGCATTCCATCGTAACGCAGGGTTTTTTCAGCTGTCTCCTTCACATTCCTCTTTCCTGTGAAATGAATTTCTTATATTTTAGGTTTCGATTTAAATACTTATGCATGAAGAATTGTGAACTTATAATGAATTCCTTTGCAATTTATAATAAATAAATATATAAATAACAAAATTAAACTTACGAGGCCCAACCGTTTTTGGTTTATCTCCAAAGCGTTTGCAGTAATATACCTACTGCAATATTTCGCCTAAACTCCAACTGCGGCATATCAGGATAAACGAGACGGTGTAATTGCCAAGCATTTTGAATAGAAGCATCGACCAACCAAGTTCTCTTTCATCCTGATTGATTTTGGAAAACCTCTAGGCATCTTCTTCAAGTTTTTTTGTGTTCGATTGGGCAACTTTTGGGGATTCGATTCTCTCGAATTATTCCTGTTGCTGAATAGCACCGAGACGTCAAATATGCCAGTAGTGGAAAAGATGTAAAGATGTTATCAAAATAAAAGCAAAAAGGCAAGCTTTGGATTTCTGGCGAAAAGCCGTCTATTATATTTAAAAGTGATACTATATTTCACACTTTTTGCCATTTCAAAAATTTCACAAATTGGAACTGCCTACTAGTTTCACAGGAAAACGTCAACTGATAACTTATATGGTTCAACACGTGCAAGCACAAATTACAAATTGGAGTAAATGAGGAAAATTAAAAAACCGTTAGGTGGATGCCGTAAGCCCATGCAAAACCATACTCACAGGTGGTGTGATATGGCCACGCTGGGCAGATTCGGGTTAAGCCATATTACAAAGGCAATAATTTGTAAGAATGATCAAATTTGTAGCAGTAGAACTTCCATTAACAAAACCGTGTTGATATTCCGAGATATGATTGCGTAAAATTGCGTACAGTTTATTTTTAATAATAGCTTCAAATACTTTTGGAATAAGCTGAAGCTTAGCAATGGGTCTGTAGTTATCTACCTGGTTTTTACTACCAGCTTTATATATGGGAGTTATAAAAGATGTTTTCCAACACTCTAAGAACTCACCACTCGCCAACGATTTATTGAAGATAATGCATAGAGGTTTAGCTAAACTAACCTTGCACGATTTGAGAAGTATTGGTGGCAAATTATCAGGAGCGATTTTCGGGCTTGGTTCCAAAGTCGATAGCAACGAAAGAATTTCATCTTCTGTTACAGAGAAAAAACCTAAGTCGATACATGACGCATCTGAAGTAGTTGCGACATAACCAGGACAGTCATTCACAAAGTTTGATTGAAAATAAGAAGCAAACATATTACATAT
The DNA here is from genome assembly GCA_949715645.1 of Portevinia maculata. NCBI lineage: Eukaryota > Metazoa > Arthropoda > Insecta > Diptera > Syrphidae > Portevinia > Portevinia maculata. The sequence continues at coordinate 39,775,736 of OX454525.1, forward strand.
TTGCTCCAAACTATCAGCAGTAACCCCATCATAGACCATACTAATTGGAATTCCAAAAGATTTTCTCTTGTCATTGATAAAGGACCAAAAAGATTTCGAATTTTGTTTTATTTTTGATTCGAGTGTCCAAATATATTGCCTGTAAATGAACTTCTTCCGAAATTCATATTCAGACTTTAGTTGACGAAATTTGCCCTGCATAGATGGATCTGACTTGCTCTTCTTATACGTTTTAAGCATTGCATTATTTAGTCTCGACAAACTTTTATTAAACCAGATGGATGTATTGTTCAACTTTTTTAACAATTTAACTGGCACATACCTAGAGATCGCATTATCTAATATGCTTCTAAACACCGTAAAAGCCGATTTTAAGCTAGAAGAGCCTAGGCACATATTCCAATCAAACGCATTATGAAAATCACATATCGATTCAAAATCAGCATTCATAAAATCTAATTTATACTTTACATTTTGAATATCAGAATTCTATGAACTTAGAACATGTAACTTAAGAGAAATTGGTATAGCCGTGTGATGTATACTATTATTTAACATTGGGGAATCAGATTCTACGACAGAAGCATCAATCTCATTGTCAACAAAAATCAAATCTAGTATTCTACCAATTGAGTTTTTAACAAGACTTCTTTGAGATAAGTCCATTGAAGACATATCATCAACTACTTCAAATTCTAAATTGCTAGTGACATTAAACGGTATTACACAATTATCTTTCTCGCAAAAAGTCCATTTTAAATTTGGTAAATTGAAATCACCCATAGTAATTACAAATCAGTTTCATCTAAGCAATCAACTATGTTTTTAATATAGAAATACAAATGAATGGTACTAGCAATAGAATTATTAATAACAATGCGGTAATCCACACATACACAAATTTGTTCGATGTCCCCAGTTGACGCTGGTAGAATAATCTGTTTAGATTTAAAGCAGGAACGAAATGCCATAAAAACACCACCTCCTCTGTTGCAACCAGTTGTAATCGAACATCGATCCTTTCGATGAGCATTGAAGTCAGCGGTGAACAATTCAGAAGACGAAATTTCTTCATGTAGCCATGGCTCAGTCAGAGCTACAACATCATTCGTACAATCAGCAGCGGCAAGAAGAAAGTCCGTAATTTTTGTTCGCATTCCACCCACATTGTGATAGTAAACGGCGAGAGAACGTAAACATTCAATAGTAGCCGGAGAAGATTCGGTAGAAGAAGAAGAAGAAGATTGCACTTTGGCCAATAATCGGAGTGCAAGAAAGATGGCAATAACTCTTCAGCAACATCCAGCTTAAAATTAATATGCTTGAGCATAGTTTCATCCACGCCCGTCTTTAACAAACGATGACAGTAGAGTGTTGAGGGATCGACCTTAAAAGTCGATGACACATACTCAGTTATTGCCTCAGAAGTAGTAGAAGGCTTAAAAGATGACAAATGCAACCACTTAAGTTTGAGTTGTTTAACTACTTGTATTTGTGCATTTTGAACAGAAGAGTTCGTTCCAATTATGCATTGATTTGACTTTCGACGTTTATTCTTTGCAATTTGCCAAATATCAGGTTCGTTCGAAAATCAGTTATCATCAACAGTAGCAGAAGCAACGGGTAAGATGATGGTGGCGGTTTGTACAGAACCACTCGAGGCAGTGATGGGCACGAATTCAGCAATGCCAGCAGAAGCAGTTGATGTGTGTGCATCAGGAACAGCAATAGCAATAGATGATTTATCAGCAGCACGGGGGGTACGGGATCCATTGGAGAGTAATTCATTTGGAAGAGTACCAATTTTAACCGTAGAGTTTTTAGAAACACTCGGAGAACCACGAGATGTAGCCATATTCATGCTCTGAGACTGAGAGCGTGTAATTGCCTGTGTTTTAGGAGCACTACTAATACGCGAAAATAATTTCTTTAATTCCGTGATTTCACACATTATATTTTTAAGTTTTGCACTTATAGTGTTTATGTTAATAACTTGGTTATTGCACTTTGGACAAATAGACATTATGAACAAATTAAGAATAAAAGGAAAAAACGATACTAAACAGACAATAAAAGACGTCTTAACTCAACAGCAGCGTAGAGAGAAATTGACCTTTGTAAAATACACAAATCAATTGACGCTATACGGATTTTGCATATATTTCCACTAAACAACTACATTGGACTGGTAGTTGGGCTGTGCGACAATGAGTGTTCGAATAGTATTTTTTTTCTTCGTGCTATTTTCATGTATACATATAAAGTGCATTATATCGGCTGTACAGAATATTTATTTGAAGGATGATGACATTTTGGCATTGATTGAGGAATTACCTTTGGACAATAATGAAGATACTGACCTAGAATCCGAAGATGAATTGGATCTAATAACAATTCGTTGAAAAATAAGAGCCGCTGCCCGAATGAATGAGGAACGGGATCAAGCTGTGCTTCAAGAAAAGCTTGAGCAGATTTTGGGTGGTCCAGGATGCAGTCATTCGGAAAAAGAAAATTCCGACGAAGAACCAAATCGCCAATGGAAAGCTAGCGATTGTGTATCAGAAATTCCTGAATTTGTATTGCCTGAGGGTCCAGTAGAATGTTTGTTTGAGACCTGCAATAGTCAAACAGATTTGTTCGTCTCTTTTCTTGAAAGTGTGCTAGATAAAATTGTTTATCAATCTAATCTCTACGCGATTGAAAAAAGTAAGGTGTTGGACTTGAAGAAGAGTGAGCTACTAGCTTTAATAGGAATAAACTTTCTTATGGGATATCATAAACTACCCAGCTGGAGGCACTTTTGGAGTGAAAGTGAGGATTTGGGAGTTCCGTTGGTGGGTAAAACGATGAGCCGTAATAGATTTGATGCCATTTTGAGCAGCTTACACATAAATGACAACAGTCTAATTCCGAAAGATAATAAAGATCGACTATTCAAACTTCGGTCAATGATCGATTCTCTGAATGATAAATTCAGCACATCCTACCACGAAACAAGACATCTTTCTGTTGATGAGTCAATGATTCTTTTCAAGGGCTGTAACTCCATGAAGCAATACAATCCCATGAAACCTATAAAGAGAGGGTACAAATTATGGTTCTTAGCAGATTATCTAAGCTGAAAAGGAGTGGGGAAAGCGAAAAATAATTTTCTTTGATAACTATTTTTTGTCAGCAAGACTGCTAGAGAAACTTAAAGCCGAAAAAACTCTAGCTTGTGATACGATTCGAGCTAATAGAAAAGGTAACCCGAACAATTTGAAAGACGATAAAAAAATGAAAAGAGGAGATTTTGACTATCGATCTTCCAAAGATGGGATCAGTTTTTATAAATGGAAAGACAACAGAACAGTACTGTTGGCTTCAATCTACCATGGCAATGAGCTTTCAACTGTTAGGAGAAGGGATAAATCGGGAGTGCAACACGAAGTAAGTTGTCCTAAAGTCGTTAAAGACTATAAATCTTTCATGGGAGGCGTGGACCATGCTGATCAACTTCGTTCCGCATATGGATTAGGCCGCCGGTCAAAGAAGTGGTAGCATCGTTTTTTTTGGGGAATGTTTGAAATATGTTTCGTAAACTCGTTCATCGTTTACTGCCAAATTAATGAAAAAGTATCCCTTCTGGAGTACAAGAGATGTGTAACCCTTGTACTTATGTCACAGAAGGATTTACCTGTTGACAGTGGTCTAAAAAGAAAAACACAGAATGATGATTCTCCGCAGTCCAACAAATTCGAAGGGGCAAAGGAGAATCAGTTACAAAGGACGTGCGACTGGTAATCTGGGTGTTCATTTTCCAAAGTTTGTTGAAGCACGGCGAAGGTGTCAGCTATGTAGTATCAACAAAGTACAGTCAAAGCCATTTTCGAAATGCAGCCATTGCAATGTATACCTTTGCTGCAATGACAAAAAAAAATGTTTTTCCTTGTACCATGGAATACATTTTCAGTAACAAAAATTATCTTTTTTTGATTAAATACATTTCAATTATAATTATCATATCATATTCAAATAAAAAAAATAAACCCATTTTTTTTGTATCCGTAAGCCCAACGGTACTTTTGAGTATCACTTTTACTTTTAGTTCTTGGAGGTCCTTTAAAAACCCGAAAATGAGCTATCCTTCTTAAAATAACCTAAATTGAAAAATTATCAAAAAAAAACTTATATAAAGGTTTTCAATAGCTTGGTTAAAAAAAGGTTGAAAAAATCGATTATAATTATATTATATAAAATAATACCTAGGTTATTGGTAAAGTGGCACTTCTGAAAGTAATGAAAAGAACTTTGAAGTTCATCAACTAGTTTCGTTCCAAGGTGAAATGACTTAACGCAAATTGAAACATTTTACTACAAAAATAAATTTATTGAAATTTGGCAGTAAAATGACACATCACGATTTCATAATTTTTTTAGAAGCAAATTGTTAGGAAAAAAGTCATTTACCTGGGAAAATAACAGGGATGTTTCCTTATTCAAAAAGACACTTATGCTCTCATTCTTGTTAGTTAAAGAGTTATAGTTATGACGGTTTGATAGAAAATTTGTATTTTTGCGATTCGTTCTGTATAGTTAACTCAAAATCGTAAAATTTTGACTTATGTCAGTTTGCTTTTCAACGCGGTGACGTTCATTCGAAGGTGCGCAGGTCTTCACCGCACACCCTATCAAAATCCTTTTCCATACATAACTAAAGTTCATAAAATTCAGTTTTGTGTTTCTTTTCAATATTTTATTTACAATAAATTTAGAACAACTTTTACATTTAATTTCAATTCACAATCTGAACTACCTTCCTACCAATCAAAGCATTGAACTATTTAGGATGTTCTCATTACTTAACGCACCTATATGTATGTAAAGCAAATTCACTAGATCCACAAATCCAATAGATATCTCTTTTACATCAAAATAGCTTCGTTCTACCTCTTTAAAAGCACCACCTTCTTCATTCGGTTGGCATCGGCAATTCATTTTCAGCCAAAGTAAAAATAAACTCAAATTTAAAAATGTTCTCCTCACATCAGCGCACCGAGCAAATCTACATACATACAAAGAAACTAAAAAAAAGAACACGACCATACATTCTCCCTTTGCAATCTATATGGCTTAAGGTTTAACTTCATCACCGCACCAGCACCACATTCATTTTTATACCCTATTCTAAGGGTATATTAATTTTGACGCATAGTTTGTAATATACTCGTACCTTAATATTGCCCGTAGACCCCTAAAAGTTACTATATTTATGATCAGCATCGATAGTAATGTCGATCTAGCCATGTCCGTCCGTCCGTCCGTCGGCAAAAATTGGGCCTTTAAACTGGACCTAGAGAGCTGAAATTTTAATCATATACTCTCTAGGGTCCCGAAATAATCAAGTTTACGAATTTTTGAAATCCGCCCACAGACGCCCACAGACGCCCACAAACTCAAAAAAACAAAATTTTGGAAAAAAATCGAATTTTGAGCTAGAAAGCTGAAATTTTTTATATATGATCTGTGACTCCTAAAACTGCTCGGGATAACAAATTTTCAAAATCCGCCCACTGACACGCCCACAAATAAATAAAACAATTTTTTTGAAAATCCAAAGTTTGAGCTAGGGAGCTGAAATTTATAATATATACTCTCTATGGGCCCTTTATGCTCATGTGTAAATATTTTCAAAATCCGCCCACTGACACGCCCACAATTTAATTTTTATTTTTTTTTTAAATTCAAAGTTTGAGCTAGGGAGTTGAAATTTATAATATATACTCTCTAGGGGCCCTTTATGCTCATGTGTTAATTTTTTTTAAATCCGCCTACTGACACGCCCACAATTAAATAAAACAATTTTATTGAAACACCCAAGTTTGAGCTAGGGAGCGTTTTTTTTGATAAAATCCTTTAAATGTTATATAACAAAATATGTATGTAGAGCGTTCTTAACAATTCAACCATACTTAGACTTTTGTCACGCCCACTTATGAGGGATAGGAATAAGAATAGGGTATCCAACAGTTCGCCCAAGCGAACTGTAGCCCGTCCCTATGTTTCATTCCTTCATTCGGCCGGCAGTTTAGAATTCATTTTTGGCCAGAGTTACAAAAAATTACTCTTTAGGATGGTTCTCCTCGCATTTCCTTGCACCAACACCAAGGTAAAACAAGTTTTGTTCGTTCGCACGTTGGGTCGTAGAGAATTATTTTCCGTTGTGTTGCGCCTGCGGTGCGGATTCATTCTATGTACCACACACCAAATCCAGACAAGCAGCAAGCAAAGTTAATGCAATATAGCAAGAATAAGAGGTATGATGTGTCATTTTGTCGCCTTCATCAAATTTTTGTGGAAGAGAATTCATTATCATTTTGGTCTTCTGAATGACAAGATCGTTGGAATCGTCGGAGAAAAAAAATGAATGCGGACATTTTAAATTGCAGGTGCGTCATCGGAAAGCTAATTGAAAAATCATTTTCACAGCTTTCTTCGGTTGACAAGTTACAAATTCTTAGTTCTGGTAGGCCAACACCACCTCTTCCAAATTTGACTTGTAAAAACAAGACATTTACTAGATACTTTCAGGAAAAAAATTATGAGGTAAAGCTATGGCTATGTGCCTGTTCCACGTTGAGCAAAGTATTCTGCTGGCCTTGCTTGCTTTTTTCAAGCAACCAAGAGAGGGGAGTTTGGACATCAGGATACACTGATCTAAACCATTTCACAGTTGCATCGAATGAACATATAGTTTCCCAAGACCACATAAATTGTGGCGTAACATTAAAAACTTTCGGTACCACTCGCATAGACTTGTTGCTTGACGAACAAAAAAAGTATCTGTCTCGCGTCACAACGAGCAAGTATCTGAAAATAGACAAATTTTGGAAAGGCTTATACATGCTGTGTGTTTCTTGGGCTCCCAAGAGCTAGCGTTCAGGGGAAACGATGAACGAGAAGAGTCTCAAAATAAGGGAAATTATGTTGAGGTTTTGAACCTTATATCAAAATATGACCCAAAATTAGGAAATCATTTAAAATCTGCAACCATATTTCAAGGTACGTCTAACAACATACAGAATGACTTGATAAATGCAGTATCAAGTGCCATCTCAAATAACATAGATAAGGAGATTGATACTTCAAATTTCTTACAGATATTACAAAAAAATCTCAATTGTCTGTAGTTTTTCGGTATGTTGACGTAAATGGTTCCGCAAAAGAGATTTTACCAATTTTGGGATGTAAGCTATGATCGAACAGCTAGAGCAATTTCCAAAAAAATTATAGACTTGATAACAGATAAACACTGGGGTGAAAAATTAGTAGCGCAAACATCCGACGGTGCCGCAGTTATGTCAGGCGAATTAAATGGAACCCAAGCAATAGTGAAAACTCAGTTTCCAAATGCAATATTTATCCATTGCAATGCGCATGTATACTAAACCTAGTTTTATCTCAATCGGTTAACTTTCTACGGGAGGTAAAATTTTTTTTTTAAGCTTGTCTGGTCTGTCGGCTTTTTTCTCACAGTCCACAAAACGAAAATTTTTTTGGATTAAGTAATAAAAAGAAGATTGCCCACTGTTGCTCCAACAAGATGGAACTATTCATCGCGTCTCGTTAATTTGATCCAAGCACATTTTTTGAGTGACTTGGTACAATTATTTGAAGAAATGATTGATGATCCAAATACTTGGGGGGCTGACGCAGTTCAAGCTAGAGGCTTTCTTCACTTTTTAAACTCTTTTAATACGGGTTTTTATGCTAAATACTTTTAACGATGTTTTTACACACACTGATGTTTTGTTTAAAATTTTACAAACAAAAATATTTGATATACATTTCTGCTGCGACCAAATTGAATTAGTTAAGTTTGAAATTAATAACATAAGAATAAAATTTCAAAATATTTTTGAAAGCTTATAGAGTTTTGAACTGAGGTATAGGCAAATATTTTTTGAAATTATAATACACTTTGTCCTTACAAATGAAAACTAGTTTCGATTCACTAAAAAATTAAAATTTTTAGCATTGCTTAAGAGACACCTTTTCAGAAATTTTTAAATTAAGCTCGGTTATCTTAACAATTCCATCATCCAGCAGCTCTGTTGAACGTTCCTTCTCTGCTCTTAAGCGCATAAAATCATATCCAAGAAATAAAATGCTGGAAGACAGATTGTCAGAAATTGCAATTATTTCAATAGAAAAATCATTTCTTAAAGAAATAAAAGCTGAAAATATTTTTTACGATGAAGTTTTGCAAGTTTTCTTGATGAAATCTTGGCGAATTGATCTTTTGTACAGATAAATACTTTTTTTATCGTCTATATTTTATTACAAAAAAATTAAAATATTTACTGAAACTTAGTATTAAAAACCAATTAATCGTATCAAAAAAAATTATATAAAACCAAAAAAAAAAACACTAAAAACAAAAAAAAAATATAAAATAAAAAAAAACATAAAAATTATAAAAAAAACAAACCAAAAAAAAAATTAAAAAAAAGGAAATGAGATCGGTGTCTATCACGTCCTCGTCGTGAACCTGGACTACAACTAAGAATAGGCAAACTTAACTCCATAAAAACATAACGCACACCCAACCTGAAGCACCACAGCACGTCCCTATTTCAAGCGATGATATATCCCATAGAAAAATTGTCGAAGGGTAGTCCATCGATTCATTAGTAAAAATTGTATTGGTTGTGGCTGTGAAAGATTTTTCGATAGAAGAACCAATAAAATTTATGATAGTGGACGATAGAATCGAAGAATTGTGTTGACGTATATAAAGTTATATTTTTAATCTTTTAAAACAATAAACAATAATGGAATAATTTATTTCATATCTAACACTGTTTTTCTATATTTTTTTATTGCCTTATATGCATGTTCGCCTCACTCTGAGAACAGAATTTAAAAAATATTAAAATATGAACAAGAACTTGCGTTTTAGTTTTAAGAATGTAAATACATTTTTGTATTAATTAATTTTAATTAGTTCTACGAGTACAATCATAATCTTATTCAGTGTGACGTATTTATGTAGATGAGTACCACGAAGTTACTTATTTTGAATTTATATAAGGCAAACAAATTTGACCACCAAAGAACCCCAACGCTAATACCACTCCAACTTACAATCTTGCACAGAAATATTTTGATTTTAATTTACTACACCTCAGCCTCTTTCTGTGTCCTAACCAATCTCTAGCTCATAGAAGAAAAGTCAAGTCAACATTTTTATTTCCCTCGGTATGAGGAGAGGACACTATTATGAACTCAGACATTACCGCAAATTACCCTGAAAGGATAACGCCCAATGTTGTTACATAAAAAAAATATCCAGGACTAAGACGAAATAAATAGGACAAACAAAATATTCCTTGTAAATTCCCAAGCCTAAATCAAGAGACACCAACACTCAAAAGGGAGGAAAACAGATAAGGGTGATAAAAATGTAATTTGTCTCTGTGTGCGGACAGTATCTATTACTTTTTTCGGTTGGGTAATTTGAATCATCTGTAAAAGAGACAGCAGAGAAATTAATCGTGAAATATGAAACAACCAAGAGAGTTATATTCATTTAAGGGACACACAATAAAAGTGCAATCGATCGTTTAAGGAGCTATAAATAAAAGTTCAAATACTATTTTGGGTAGTAAAGTCTGGTAATGTCCACCCCAATAGCCCCAAATAAGGAGGCACCAAATGGAGTTATTTAACTTTCAATACAATGAATTTCATAGTAGGAGTGTGGATGACAATTTCAATAAATTACTTAAGTAATGATGAAGCATTCAATAACCTATGAGTCGAAAAAGACCAATGTGACAACATTAATTGGAATTTATCATTCAATATTTATTTGTTTTTTGTTTGGTTTTCTCAATGGGATTTTCTTAATAGCCGAATGCCGATGGCGTTGTGCCGTTATATTAATGATATTAATGCTACCTGTCGGAATATATGAGAAAGGACCCGTTTGCGGAATAGTGAAACAATTGCGACATAACCATCTCCAGCGGAAAAAGAAAGAAATGGAGGAAACTTTTAGGTAAAAAAGCTCTCAAAATGATTTTTATTAGACGGATTAGTTTTGAGGTAAAAGCTTGGATGAGTTCATCGATGAAATAAGTGAAGAATGTGAGCTCTCTTCACTTCAAAGATACCAATAAAAACATTATTTTCTAAAGGTAAGTTTCCATAGCATTTCTTGGGGGATAATAGCTATTTTGGATGACTATTTCCTAAAATACAGCACACAAGGGAAAATTCATATCCTCATCTCTTTACTATGGTCTTCTGTTTAATAATTATTTTTTTTAGTACTAAAATAAACTTCGCGTTGGAATAATACTGTTACCTGTTTACAGTGGTTTGCTTTACAGGTTACCATTTTGAAAGTATTTAGGTATAGACAGTGTTTCGATTATGAATGTTTAACACTACAGAATACTCCGATAGACATCGTTTGTCGTAAAAGGGGTCTATTCATATGCAAATCCATGAGTTGACACAGGTGTCGTACTTTTACAAAGATCCCATAAGAATCAATCAATAAAAACACAGGCTACAGTCCGCTTGGGCGAACTTTTGGCTACCCTTTTCCTATCCCATATAAAGTGGGCGTGGGAAATATCTAAGTATGGTTGAATTGTTATGAATGATATGTTCAACATAATTTATACATAACTCTATTCTCCAATAAAATATATTTATTAAATACTGGTCGTATTAGTTGGCGGATTTTAAAAACCTTTACACATGAGTATTTTGAGCCCCTAGAAAGTATGTATACTAAAACTAGGTTTCCTAGCTCAAACTTTGACTTTTCGATTAAACGATTTCAAAAATGCAAAGCTTTCAAGCCCGAGTTTAAGGGCCTTAAAATTGCCGACGGATGAAAAGACGAACAGGGCTAAATCGAAATTACTATGGATGCTGATCACGAATATATGTAGTACCTTTTAGGAGTTCACAAGTATTATTACGGTAATTTACTTAGAATATGGCATAAATAGCCTGCACGTGTAGAAAGAAAACGTTAAAAAAAATATCATGGATCACATTCATTAATACAATCACTCCAACATTTATAGTTTTTGAGGCCGGTGAATTCGACTGCTCCAAATGTAGCCTCCGCAGCTAAGTTAACGAGTATGATCCTTCAACTCCAGATCATAGCCTTGTCGTTTGAGAAGAAAGAGAAGTTCAATCCGGAATATGTAACCCAGAAAACAGAAAACAAAATACATGGAATACATGAAACTTAAACTAGTTAAAGTTTTAAGCATGAACATATAATGCACATAAATATTTATTTATGCAAATTGTTTTGGTTATTTTAAATACACTTATCGTAGTATCAAATAAAACCCTAAACTTTGCAAGTACAGGGCGCACCAATTGTACTACAATAAGAAATTCAAATAACTTTTTTTAATAAATGTATATTCCATTTTTTTATTGTATAGAATATTCAATTTTATTTGTTATAACTAATTGTTTTTGAAGATGATATACCGTAAATGACTTCCATGCTCATCCACGCATATGCGACACCTGATCAGAAAATTATTCTTTGCGGCCTGAAGGGTTGAAGTCGGAATCGCCTTAATTATTGTTTTAATGGACTGCTTCAATTTAGTCAAATTCCTTTGTTTCGTTTTGTACACCTCTTGCTTCACATAACCCCATAAAAAAGGTCTGGTGCGGTAAGGTCAGGTGACCTTGGGGGCCAGCGGAAAGACGAGTTTCTTTATATTAATTTGTTTAGGAATTTTCGTTGGAGTTGCGCCATAACCGGTCTGGATAGGTGTGTAGTTGCTAATTCTTGCTGGAACCAAATGGTCTTGAAACGGATACTTCTTCGGCGCAGTTCTGGGTAAAAAAAACTTTAAATAACTGTCTAAATCGACCTTTACTGTTACATCGTTTTCTTCAAAGAAGTATAGCCCCACCATCCACCTTGATGAAACTGCGTACCACACGTTGACTCGTTCTGGTAGCAGTACCGTCTCATGGAGTATTTCTGGATTAGATTCACTCCATATATGGCAATTTTGCTTATTTACATTACCGTTTAGATCAAAATGGGCCTCATCAGAGAAAAACATGCTTGCAATTTGGAATTTGTATGGAAACAAGTTTAATCATCATGAATTATACTTTGTAATGACCGTCTGCTAACTCCAATTTGCGCCGATGAGTTTCGAGTCGAAACGCTTGAATTTGCCTGAATTGACGATGCGATTGTATGTTTAACCCGAACATAGGGTTCCGGATGGTACGGTTTTTGTGCGATGGTTCCAGCTTCAGCAAACATGTTTACCAGCCTCATAATGGTCAATTTACTCGGGGGAGTGCCGCCAAACTCCCGCCTAAATTCCCTTTACACGGAAATGAAGGACTGCAAAGCATGGTACCGCTACACTATTCGAATCCTCTTTTCGCTATCTAAAGCATTCATTTCAATAAATCTAAATAGTAACCTGCCAAATAAAAAAAAAGCCGATTACTCACACAGAAAAAACGTTATTACGTTTTGTTTTTGTGGCAAACCAGATCAAAATCATTGGAAACGTTTTCAAGAAAATCAGTGCTTATGAACCAGTTGTATCATATATCCCGTTTTTATGACAGATTCAGGGTGGGTTCAGTACAAATGGAATTCCGCGTAAGCGCAGATTGAATCGAAACGGAATTCACCCAATCCGATTTTCTCTAATTAGATTGAAAATCAGCATTTCAACGCGTATGAAAAGACCGAGATGGACAAGTAAGAGAGAGTTTGTGGGTGCGCCCTTATTGTTTTCCTTTGTTGTGTTGATTAAGATATATATCGCCACTAATATAAGGCTATTCAAAAAACGTGTTTATTAGGAACTGTTAAACTCAATTCTAGTTCAATTCAATCCATCAATTTGGTGAGAGCCAAAACCTGCACCAAATCCGATTCAGTTTCAATTCGATCTTTCGATTTGGTCATGTAAACATAGTACTAGGTATTGAAAATGACCGACACATAACAATACGCGAGATATTAGCACAAAAACTCTTCTTCTTCTTCCTTTACAGCAAAGCAATGATCAGGATTAAATGGATCATAACCTTACCACATAACCGCATTTCTATTCCTACTGGTCCTCAAAAGAAATTCGCCGGGTCGACCTCAATGAATATTGACAGGCCTCCTGGTTTCAGATCCAGGAGTTTTGAGCTTAGCCTTTTCTTACGATTTCGACACGTACATGCTTCCATTATTGGCTTTTGTTTGTTTGGGATTTGCATACACACTTGTGGGACAATTTCAAGACGCTTAATGTGTCACTAGACTCAAGTCACCAAAAAAAATTTGAGTTTAGTCTAAGTTCATTTTTGTAGGAGAATGGAGTCCGTTTTTGAATTTTGTAATATATTTTTTTTTGCAAAAATAAAGGATTTTGATGGGCGCAAGTTTTTAATTCGTGGTACAGTGGGGAGAACTTGCTTGAAGCGCAGAATGTTCTTACGCTTGGTAGATTATAACCAGCTCGAATATATAAAAGTTAAATTTACAGCAAGAGATATGTTAACGTGGAACTCCTTTTTGACAACCATTCTCAGGTATAAATATGGCACAGCAGAACAGTTTGGATATGAGCTTGTCACTGACATGAAAAAGAATTTTACTAGATTCGATGAATGTGCCGGGGTGGTTAAGATAAGACACACACGCGTTTAATAAAACTCATACAAGAAACACGTTTATAAGAAAAAAACGGATAAAATAAAGTAATTCTTTAGAATTATGTACGAGTACTTTGTTGCTTCTGTCATGAAGTGTATTTGCTTAAATCGTTTCTTTGGTTTTTTGACCATTAATAACTTTACTCGAAAATGTGCCGCATGATATTTAGGTTTATATAAACCTGGAGTATGCAAAATCCCGCTTGTTAAATGAAGAAATGCGGCATCAGGTAAACAAAAAAATTGCCGATGTTGATGTTACAGTTGCTTTTTCGGGACACCTTGCCGGAGAATGGCTGAAATTCAATAAAAGATGCCACAACTAGTCCACAAGGAAGGAAAGGGTGTGACTTCTGTTCTAAGATCTCTACATAAAGCAGTGCATTAATCATAACGAATTTGAATATTAAACGAAATATTTTGTTGTTTCTTGTTAGACTCTCAAAATACACGGCATTCAATAAATTGGAAGCTTTGAATGACGTTGAGGAGTTGGAGACGCATTTGGGAATTAGCATCGCTAAAGATCGGAGGTTCAATGAAGAAAACGCATAAGGGAGTATTGAGTGGATATACTTATACTGTCGTAGCTATGTATCTGGTGAGTAGCTATCAAGGTGAAGGAGGTATTGTATGAAGAAGAGCTTTAGGTGAATTTCCTGTCGATAAAGCTCTCGAAAATTGTGTATATTTGCTATGAATTGTATTATGTTAAATCCCACAAAAGCTCAAATACATTTATGTTAAATGGATGACGTTACACATTTCAGGCTGGGGAATGTGAATGACTCATATTTTTTGCAAAATGAAGTATGGAAGCATGGTTGTAGGTTTCGAAGCTGGAGAGGAACATGGTTTGTGCTATCCATATTCTAAATGAAAGCACACAGAAATGTCTTTCCCAAGGCAATGACTCCAGACAGCGCGCACTTGAAAGAATTCATACCGATGTGTGTGGATGCGGATCCGTCACACTAAGTATACATGAAGGTTAAAGGTACTTTGTGACTTTCATTGACGATTAAAATCATTTTTGGCAACGTGCTTTTGATACGGAAAACATCGGAGGTGTTTCAGTACTTCAAGAAATTTGAAAGCCATGTGATAGCCAAGTTTGGATGTGGAATTGTTTACTTGAGATGGTAAGCAGAATAAGTTGTATAAGGAGAAAGGTCGTCAACAAGAACGTTCAGTGGGCTATTTTCCAAAGCAAAACGGAGCGCTTCAATCGAAGCGTAGTAGAGAGAGATAGGTCTATGATGATAGATTCTGGTGCAAAGAAGGAATAGTGGTGAGTGGATATACTAACTTCATACCGTTTGTTAATAGGAGTACATCAAATTGTATTGTTGATATTAACCGGAAAACAGATGAAATTAGTGGGGTGAGTGCGAATCAGGAGGTCCACATAGAGAAAATATGTTCTATTTACGTACTATTTCGCACCAATTATAATATATATTCCCACTCCAGAGTGAAGTTAAAAATGGTAAGAATCTTTGTATACCAAGCATTTGCACTTGTACCCAAGGAACGAGGGCCAGATTCGATGCTTTAAGCAAGGCGATGATGATGGTCGGCTACGGAGTTGACGGATACTAGGAAACGAATAGTAGGTAAGTGCGAGGAATATTAAAATCAACGGGTCAAGTATTCCTACACGAAGCAGAGACATCAATAAGCGAAAGAGAAATGTTTGATTCTACGTTGAGGCAGTCGTCAGCTCCAAAAAGGCCCCGATAAGGTGTAAAATAGCTATTGATGTTGAAGCAGAGAAGGTCGATTAGGAAACGGTGGTGCAGGAGAGCAAGTAGGTATTGAACCAATTTTAATTTTGAATGTGCTTCTGAAGATAAATCATACATGGCGGTCCAGCAGCAACAATCTTTGGTAGTTCAAAGCGAAAGCTGTCTAGATCGCAGGGCTCCAGGCAAGTTAACATATAGTACCTATGTGATGATTTTGAACAAACAAATCTATCGTAGTTTCGGCTTTCCGCTGAACCAAGTAATTTTTGAGAAATTGGGTTAGGTTAAGTTAATGAGTTGAAGGGTAGGATATACCTGTAAACCAAACTAGTTTGAGGCTTGACCGGGAAAAGTAGGGAGCGAGTGTAGTGGATGAATTCTGTTCGATGGAAAAGAACGAAACGTTTCTGCTGGCATCACGTTTCCCTCAATAAAGGATTGTTATAAACATCAAGGGACTAATAAAGCTTCTATGTTATTCAGCGACTTTGATTGAGAGCTCCTCGTTGACTCCAGCGGTGCATCTTACTCTTATCTTAACTCCCTCATGCATGTCCATGATCGTCTGTACGTAGGTTTCTAAAATTCATTGTTATCTTAGCGCGACCCATTACAGATTTCTTAGCTGTCTTTTAAAGGCCTTTCAAAATCAACAAACGCTATTTGGCCGCCTTTCCAATTTCTTCGGCAGTATTACCCGATACTTCTTTATTGTTAGGAACGTATGTGGCAAAGTATTAATAAATATTTTCATTTGTAATATTTGTGATTAATAGAACCAATTATTATTATTATAATAATGCAAAAATCTTCAATATAAGGCAACATTATTTAACTTTTGGCGTGATCATTTTTATTTCTGTGTCACCCAAACAAAACACCTGGTTTAGGACCTTAAATCAAGTTTTTTTTGTAGAAATAGGACTAAATCAATTTTCATATATAAAAATCCAGTGTCATAATTTTAGTGTTTATACTCCTCCGAAACGGCTTGACCGATTTTGATAAAATTTTATATGTATATTCCGTATGTATGAGGATAGGTTCATAAAAAATTTTTATACCAAAAAGTTTGTATGGGGAAATGCACTTTGGGGGGAAAAAACTGGGTAGAAATCGAGTAGTGACACTTCAAATACAAAAAAAAAATATTTAAAATTTTAAAAGCAATTGTAGTTGTCAATTATTTTAATTATTTGATAAGCAAATTGTTGTTGTCAACAATTTTGAATTTTTTTTTTAAATATACCTAATAAGTTTGTTTACGTTTATTATGTTACACAAAGTAACTTTTAATGTGTAAACATTTTTGCTCTCGTTGATGTATAAATATATTTTTTCTCGGTAGGGGCTAGTTGGAAATATCTAGCGTCACCATCATCGTCAGATTTTCCCGTTATTTTCATTACCACGTGAGTTAATCGCTGCTCGACAGATCACCGCAATTAAACGACGTTTGGCGCGGTTAGTACGTAGATGGGTGTCCGTTTGAGAACAACCGCGTGTCGTTGTTTTTTTTTTTATTAATTATGTATGTTCAATTTTTTTAACTACGTTAGTTAATTAGTTACGGCGTTAGCTAGTTAACAAATTAGGTAGCTGACGGGCAACTGTACCTACATGTTTACACACTATACCGTGAGTGCAGCGTGGCTCACACCCTTTTTTTGAAACGGAGTCGATACTTTGATTTGTTGGATGGTGTTTGAATCCTTCATTTTTGTATGTCAAGTATTTTCAGGATCCTTGCATTAGTACCTATGTGTGAGTAAGTTGAAATGTAGGGGTGATTGAGATGACGTGGACAATGATGACAGGCAACAGCAGTTGTTGAGCGTTTTCAGTTTTCATGCGCAATGGGAGCTAATATTGTAAATTTCGAGATACATATTTATAATTAAGTTGCATTCTTATAGGTGGCGCTATATTCCCAGTTTTGTATATGATGGTCGATTTCGTTGTTGACATTAAATTAGAATTGCTGCATGTTGTTAAACCGTGCGCATAACAAATTGATTGAAAGAAAATAAAAATCGAAGTTTCTTTCTTTTGTGTTGTTGTTCGATTCAAAAAAGTCAGGTGACATAGGCGCCTGCCAGGCAACTAGCACCTACCCCTAGCGGAGCAACGAAGTAGCGTAATCGGGGTAAGCAAAGCGCAGAAAAATGTGCAGTCCTTTTAACCACGGAACCGATTGAGCTCAAATCAGGCAAGCTTTGGTATTGACTTGAATATGTTTCTGTGAAGTTTGGTCAAAATCGGTCCACCAAGTTTGACTTGCAATTTTGTTTCTCATCAAAAAAAGACAAGTATTTCTTTTTGTTAGGCGCAGAGAACACCGAGTATTTAGACTCTTGAGCACGGGCAACGCCGGCGGGTACAGCTAGTTTTCATATATAGGTATTTAGTATCAAAATGTAGAAAAATACAAAAAAAATGTTTTAAAATGGTACGAATTTATTTTCAATCTATCAAAAAGTAGCATTTAGAGAATCCCGTGCCATTTATTTTGGTATAAGTCAACACTGATTAAACAAAGTGTAGATAAAGGTACCTACAATACTATACCCATAGTTTGGTAAATAAATAACAATATTTTAAAAAATTCGTAGTATTCCGAATATTAGGTATACAAATATCTATATGTATATTAATAAAAAAAATGTTTAAAGTAATTGGGCAGAACCGACAAAAAAAAATGTGTTGGGTAAAGTTATCTTCGTCAGACAGGGGTCTGGAGCATTCATTTTTGTCTTTTCCGTGTACTTATGAGGTATGATATTTCGAATATAGAAAAGACTAAAGAGGTGTGTTCCGAATTTTAGGCCGTCTGTTGGTCTGTCCGCCTGTCCGTCTGTCACCGAAGCTTTAGGCAGAATGGGTGAATGAATTTTCTTCAAACTTCGAATTCGGGGTTTCTTGGCTCATAACTAGCAGCCATTTTTGCTTATTCCGTCATTTTAGATAACGTTCACCATCCAACTGGTTCGTTGAACACCGATTTTCTCAAAAACGGCTCTAACGATTTTGATAATTTTTGAAACAATAAATAATTAATATGAGCGTTAGAAAAGGGTTATCCTTTTTCCAAAATTATTTGAATAACGATACTTTTCAAAGATCCTAATATCGCAAAACGGATCAACTTTTTTCATAGAAAATTTACTACACAGAACAAATTTGTATATTAAAAGTTTCAAAATATTTCTTTAAAACTTCTTATTAATATCTGAAACAGTTTTCTGAATTTTTAAATTTAGATTTTTCTTAAATTCGGTTCTAACGATTTTGATCCATTTTTATGTCATGAATACTTGGGATAAGTGTCAGAAGAAGGTTACCTAACTCATTTTATTCCAAAAGACTCAATTAACGGTAAATACAAATGTTTTTTTATAACTTTTTTTTATAACATTTGACTGAATTTCGAAAAACATCTCTGTTCTTGAAAATGGCTCTAATGATTTTGATGATTTTTAGGGTTTTTATATTAGAGTAGGAGTAAGAATATGGCATACTCAGATTTTCGAAAAAAAAACTCCAATAACGACACATTAGAAAAATGGCTTTATGTATGTCAAAAACCGGTGAAGTAATATCAACGAATTATTTAACCATATTTGCAAACTTACATTTTCAACTCACATAACAGTTTCTAAAATCGTAATCATGAATTCATAAGCTCCGAAAACCCAAAATCCCAAAATTCTTGGATTTTTAGGATTTTGGATTTCGGTATTGTGACCCCAGCCTAAATTATTTAGTTAATTTTCCCGGTTTGAGAAAAGAAAAGTGTTAGTTCCTTATGCGTCAAATTGCGTCTATTGATTGACAAACCATTGAACCAATCAATCAATCAATTTTTACTGTCAGTTTAAGACAAAGCATTATTTTGTTTGACAACTCAGATAATTCCACTTGTCATTTAAATTCGTTCCAGTCATTGACACGCTGTTAGCCAATTCAATGACAGGCAATTATTTGGTACTTCCGCTTTCCAATTTTCTAAATTACGTACATTTTTGTCAATTTCAAAAAGACAAGTGGAAATCTAGCAGCGAGTTCAGAGCACATTTTTTATTCGTAGCTAAATTGGGACTACCATTGTGAATGCTCTCAATACTTTTTTCAAATAACTTTATTCGGAA
Source organism: Portevinia maculata (assembly GCA_949715645.1). Lineage (NCBI taxonomy): Eukaryota > Metazoa > Arthropoda > Insecta > Diptera > Syrphidae > Portevinia > Portevinia maculata. The sequence continues at coordinate 39,795,348 of OX454525.1, forward strand.
AGTTTAGTGCGCCATCTCCTGAAATTTGGGCTTGTTTAAAGCTGCCTTTGCGCACTCTATTGAGTTTTCAATAAATATAGCTTTATCAAATTGTTATTCAAGACATGATTTTTGTTTTCTCAACGAAAGATTTATCATCCACAAAAATGTATAACAGTTTTCGTCAAAATTATTCCGAAAATATGGGGGACATTTTGGTTGTGTAAAATAAAATCTGAAAGAAATATAAATGTGTAGATATGTATTCAAATAAAGATGGCAGTACAAAAAAAGCTTAATCTTGTACAGCAAAATTATTGGTTTTTGCATAAGCCATTTTCTATACTCAAAAAATCAGACTCCAAATAGCTAATGTTGATTATTATGTTGATATATTTCTACAATAATCAATAAATAACAATAGTGAATGGGTTAGTTTAAAAACAACTGCAAAATATACCTAATGGTAATCCTCTTTGAAATTTGTTGCACATAATGTCATGCTTTTGATTTTGAACCAGTATTAACGTGAAGGCTGAGATTTTTTTTTGAACTGTGTATCATGAATATAATGAATATTTTTGATTTGTCTTTATGATCTTTTTGATCTTAGTGTGTCTATTTGAAGCAAATAAAAACAGAAGGTGTAGTACTTGCGCTACATAACATCCCTGATCCCTCCTATTATAATATACGATCACTACACTCATTCCATTCTCTTTCACACTGCGTTTTTCCAATAACACACATCAGCATTTCCTTTCGCGCTGGCATTTAAATTAATGTAGCTGCAAAATCATAAAATGGGCCAATGCCGACGATCGCTCGCCGAACGTATCATATTTCATATTCACTGTCGCCAGAGAACCCATTAAATACTATGAGTAATGGCAATACCCAAATCTCAGTGACGTAAAACAGTCACAAGGGAACTCCGGACAGAAATGCTTTGCACACGTGCTGAGATCAGCACTATGCACATCCAGAGCAAGTCGCACCTCCGTTCAAATAGTGTACTAAGTCAAAAAATAATTTTTTCGAGAAAAAAACTTTCAAAATGTTGCATGTAAATATTTTTATTATTTTGCTTTATATTTCAAAAACTAATAATCCTAGCGCAATAGTTGTTTGGGTAAACTAGTAGGGTTTGTGAAGCTCTACAAAATAGTATATTTTATACCACGGAAATATGAAAAAAAAATAAAAATTTGAGTTATGACACTTTAATGATAATAGTAATAGAAAAGTTATCAAATGATATTCATTTATTAGTCCTACTATAGGAATACAAAGGAAGCAAATTGCACGAATTAAACAAAAAAAACTTCAAACTCTTATCAAATTATAAATAATAATTAACAAACTTAAGGTTAGCAAATTGCACGAATAAAACAAAACACTTCAAACTCTTATCAAATTATTATAAATAATAATTAACAAACTTAAGGTTAGCAAATTGCACGAATAAAACGAAAAGACTTCAAACTATTATCAAATTATACATAATAATTAAAAAAATTAAATTACAAATTGTTATAAAAATCAAAATAAATACTAGGAATATGATTATTATGCAGCAAAGTCATCAAATCAGTCTTTTTATGCTCCTTAATCGGTATTTTAGCAGTATAAGCTTGCTTTGTTTCAGGAATAGTCAGTTTTTTATTTCGAGAGAGTAAATTACCCTCTGACCATTCCGTATCATATCACTATAAGACGTTTTATACTTTAATATATTTGGTTTATCTTTAATAATAGTCATAATCTTTATATCAGAGATCCTGATCTTATTTAAAGTTGTAATACCCAAGTCAGTTACCTATTCGGCCTATCTTCCCTACGACTCTGCGGTCGTAATAGCGGAAGATCTAAAGGACTTGGCTGGTCAAAACTGGATGCACGTACTGGGCTGTGATGCAAACGCCCATCATACCCAATGGGGTAGTGGAGACACAAATTCAAGGGGTGAGTGTCTTTATGATTTTATTATATTGTCCAACCTTACGGTATGTAATAGAGGGAATTCACCTACTTTTGTTACACGTAACAGACAGGAGGTTTTAGACGTTACACTTGTCTCCAACACAGACAAAATGGAAATCAGGGAGTGGAGGGTAGTTGATGAGGCATCTCTGTCTGACCACAGATGGATACGCTTCAAAATTAATTTTCAGCATAGGGCGTGTAATTTCTATAGAAACCCAAGAAAGGCAGACTGGGATAAATACATAGATTTCATTAATCTACGTTTAGATACCCAGCCGATCACCGGCGAAAATATGGTGGACTTAGATAGGGCAGTAGAAGCCGTGAGCAGAACCCTAAACACAGCGTTCGAAAAGGCATGCCCGGCAAACAAAAAGCCAAAAAGGGCTCAACCGAAGTGGTGGAATAAGGAAATCGGCCTTAAAAGAAGGGAGGTAAGAAAACTTTATAATAGGGCAAAACTCATTAAAAACGATACCACATGGGACGAGTATAGCGAAAGCAAGAGGGAATTTAAATACTTAGTGAGGAAATCCAAGAGATCTTCATGGAAAAAGTTCTGTGAATCTATTGAGTCAACTGAAGAGGCGTCGAGACTGCGTAAAATGCTCTCAAAGGAGGCTAGCGTACCTAGCTACCTAAAAAATAGCAACGGGACATGGGCCGTGAGTAGTCAGGAGGTTCTGGCTACCCTGGTGGAAACCCATTTCCCCGGTTCCACAACCACAACGGACCTAGGCCTACAGGGGCAGGAGGAAGTCGACTGTCCCTCTTTCGAGTGGGAAGAAATTGACAATATCATCAACCGAAAAAAGTTACGGTGGGCCATGCATACATTCAAACCGTATAAATCTCCAGGGCCGGATGGTATTCTACCGATCATGCTCCAAAAAGCGCCAGAGCATGCAAAACAAAAGATTTTGGATATACTGAGATTCAGCCTAAGAACAGGGCATATTCCAACAGCCTGGAGAGAAGTCCGGGTTGTTTTTATACCCAAAGCCGGCAAGCAGGGTCACACGACGGCTAAGGACTTCAGACCAATCAGTTTGTCGTCCTTTTTGCTCAAAACCCTTGAGCGTCTGGTGGAAGCTCACATTAGAAATAAATGTAGCAATGGTTTCTTATGCGAGTCACAGCACGCATACTTAAAGGGTAGATCAGTAGAAACTGCTCTACACAACGTAGTGGGTAAAATTGAAAATAGTCTACACTGCGGCGAATTTGCTTTGGCCTCTTTTCTCGATATAGAAGGAGCCTTCAATAACGTTGAGTGTAGAGCTATAAAAAGCGCATTAACAGGCGCTAACATAGAACAGGGAATCATAAATTGGGTATGCAACATGCTCGCCAACAGGAACATAAACTGCTCCCTTGGTCAAAGCTCCATAAGGATGTCTGCAACCAGAGGAACCCCGCAGGGGGGAGTCATATCGCCACTGCTGTGGGTACTGGTCATTGACAACGTCCTAAAGGAAATTCAGTCAATGGGTATAAGTGCCACAGCGTATGCGGACGACGTGGTCATAGTAGTGCAGGGAAAATATTTGAATACCTTAAGTGAGATCACAGAGACCGCCTTAAGGAAAATTAGTAATTGGGCCAAGGGCTGCGGACTAAATGTCAATCCCTCGAAAACAGAGTTAGTCCTGTTCACGAGACGACACAAATTACCGCACTTCAATCTCCCGAAACTTGACGGAGAGGAACTGCTCCTCAAGGACAGTGCGAAGTATCTGGGCGTAATCCTAGATAGAAAATTAAATTGGAATCTTAACATAAGGGAACGAATGAAGAAAGCGTATAATGCCCTCTTTATTTGTAAGAGAACAATAGGCAAAACATGGGGCCTGAAACCCGCCATGGTACACTGGATATATACAGTAGTGGTGATACCCATACTTACATATGGCTCACTTGTGTGGTGGAGGGCAACAAATAAAAGAACCATAATTGGAAAACTAGCAACGGTGCAGAGAACGGCAAGCATAGCCATCACTGGTGCAATCCGTACCACTCCTACGGCAGCACTGGATGCCTTCCTGCACTTTATCCCGCTAGATTTAAAAATAAAGCAACTTGCTGGCAACAGCGCTTTGCGCCTAAAAAATTTAGGCCAGTTTAAGGACTGTAGTTTTGGGCATTGCACGATCTTAGCTGATGTGCTACCCGGAAATCCTATACGGACTGATGAGATTTGCCCCTTGGTGGACCATGACATCCCCTATGAGGTGTCATACCCGCGAAGGGAGGAGTGGCAAAGAGATGCAGTCATAATAGCAAACGAGGTTGCTATCTACACTGACGGCTCTAAGACGGGGGAGAGAACGGGTTCTGGCATTTTTTCTGCTGATCCAGACCTGAGAGAGTCTATACGACTCCCGGACACAAGCAGTGTCTTCCAATCGGAAGTTCTTGCTGTTCTAAGGGCGGCAGAGATAGTGCAGATGAGATCATTGTCGGGAAGAGACATTGCCATCTATATTGACAGTCAGGCGACACTTATGGCACTTGAATCTGCTAACATTAACTCTGAGATAGTCAGAAACTGTCGCACAATGCTTAAAGCAGCATGTAGACGGAATCGAGTAAGACTGTGCTGGGTACCGGGACACTGCGGTATAGAGGGAAATGACCAAGCCGATGAGCTAGCAAGAAAGGGAGGGGAGCTGGAAAACAGCGGAGGTGTGAACATTAAACCACCCCTGGGCGTCTTTAAGGGAAAAATCAATGAAAAGATCTTAAAAATGGCTGACCTCAGATGGCAGAACATAGTGGGACATAGGGTGTCTAGAGCCCTTTGGCCCCATTTGGATAAGAAAAGATCTAAGGAAATTCTAAAATTGAGCAGGGAACAGCTTAGAACAGTAATTGGGATTATGTCAGGGCACTGTCTTCTAAGAAAGCATGCTAGGCGACTTGGTCTGGTGGATGTGGACACGTGCAGGTTCTGTGGTGATCTACAAGCCGAGGAAGACATAACACACATATTGTGTGAGTGCGAGGGTATAGCACGGAATCGTAGGAGGATTCTAGGGGAATACTTCTTCGAGGAACTAGGGGAGCTGAGCGGCATAGACCATAGGAAGCTGGTTAAGTTCTGCAGGAGGATTGGGCTCTGTCTAGGAAAAGTTTTTTAGGTTTTTAGGTTTTTCTCCAATTGAAGTTTTTTCAAGTGGTTCCCTAGGGATCGCGATGGGCCCTTCTGGTGCCTAGTGCTGTGTGCAAATTGCATACCCCTTTTTAACCTATGACCTATGACCTAAGTCAGTTACCAAACTTTTTGTAGAAATGAAATCTATATGGGATAGCTCATTTACTCTCAGTGGCTCTCCAGTTTTCTTATCTTCAAACAAAGCTTCAAAGATTCAAACAATTTGAGCCTCGTTTCATTTGTGAGAAAAGAGCTGCATTTCAGTCGGCATCTTTCTCCACATCCCTCTTTTATACTTTTTTTAAAAACCGTTCGTCCTGATTTTGTTTTGTAAGTTAATCCTGAGTTTCGCAAGATTTTTGTTACATTTTGTTTCCATTGTCCTTCAGTGCGTTGTCTTTTACGTACACTCTTAATTTCTTCCGATGTCTTATTTTGTACTTCTGGGTTATTCCTCTCTAAATTCAATCCATCTGAAGTTGATGGACGGTTTTCGAGATTATCTTCTCCAAGTTGAACACTATGTGACAAAGATGACGACGAACTTGAGCTAGACGAAGACGAACTTGAGCTGGACGAAGACGAATTTGAGCTAGAAGACGAAGAACTTGATGACGATGATGACCGATGGCGTGGTACCACACACTTTTTCTTATTCTTTTTACCAATTTTTGTGTCGTAATTTGGATCTTTTACAGAATCATCAGTATTTTCACTCTCAGATAGGGAATCTTTGTGGCACACGTTCTGTATTTTCATTCTGACAATCTACAGCTACATCCGAAATACTTGTGGCAGTTTCATTTAAACAATTTTCTTTATTTGAATCGTCATCCATGGCTTCTAAATTATTTTTTTTGTTGCCATCCATCATGAAAGTTGAATTATCTCTTTGTTGATCTTGCGCCTGGTTCAAATTAAGGCATAATGATAACATATATCTTGATCTTGACATCTTATCCATCTCGAAATAGTGACACTTTTTGACAAAGATCTGTTTGATTGAGAAATGAAGTAGTTTTTTTAATTATTATTATTCAATTATAATAGCATAAGTAGAGACATAACGGTTTTATTAAGAAAAAAATATGATTTTTGATCCACCTTGGTCACGTATTCTGTCACATGTCAACATATTCCAGTTATACTGAATGAAATGATTAATTATAAGATTCTCTCAATCATGTACAATGACTTAACTCAATATAAACCAGTTTAATAGCAAAAATATATGTGACATTTGACTTACCTTTATCACGTAAACTGGGATGTATTGATAAAACACGCTTTTATTGAGAATATGCACAAATTGTTTTGTATTTCCTAATCACTTAAAGAGGCATAACTAAATAAACGACACTATAACCAATATTTGAACATACAACCACCTTGCGCAAGCTGTCATGTGTCACTGTTTATGTTTGGGCAGCCATTACTTTTGGTTTTCATTATAATGACATTTGTGCCATCTGGGGATAAATAGTGGAACCATCGATATGAAACTTTTTGAGATAATAGTTTGAAGTATGGGGAACGTAATGGTGCAATAAACGAAATTGTTAATTTTATTGAGTTATGACACTATTTGAACGGAGGTGCGAAGTGCTAATGACATGTTGCGACATTGAACATGGGTATGCATTTTCTGGACAATGCGGTACGCTTCTCTAGGGCAAGTGTGAATAACACATTGCGACATTTAAATATAGTATTCTGTGTATACGGAAATTGATTTACGAATACATCAGCGTGATTGGGAAATAGACAAAAAGGGTCAATAATGGTAGTGTGCGTGTGACAGGGGACAAATGAACAAAAATGAACAATGCAGAGTAGTATAAAAGGACTAGGAATTTTAGGAATAAGGCAGAGTAAAATTCAGAGTTAAACGATTGTGATTTAAAACTACTAAATTATAATTTTTAACTGAAAGTCGCAGCGACGCGTGGATGGCGGGCTTTTTAGTTGAAATCAATAAAATAATATAATACAATTGAATAACCAAGTCTTTTTTCTCTCCGCCTGACACTCTTCCCTCCTAATAAGAGAAAGCACGGTGTCATCGTGTAACAAAGGGAAGGCTACAGCCCGCTTGGGCGAACTGTTGGATACCCAGTTCAAATTTCGATTTTTTGATTAAACGGTTTTTTTTACAAATTGTGGGCGTGTCAGTGAGTGAAAAATGGTAATAAGCATAAATATATATTTCAAAAATGTGAGTAGGTATGCAAATTTGTTATTAATCTTAATGTCATCTCAAAAACTTTTTTAAATTCACATAACCCGTTTTGGAGATATGACCGTCTTTCAAAATTACCGTTGTTTGAGTCTTTTTGTTAAAACCGAGTATGCGAATTTTTTATCTTCACTCCAAGTATTTAAAGCACCAACACAGACCAAAATAGAAGAATTAGCGATTTTTGAGATCTATTCGTTTTGCTAAAGTGACGTTATTGAAGCCTTTGGGGAAAATCAGAATATGACATGTTCCTACATTTACTTCAAGTATTAAAAACCGCAAATATATTCAAAATCATTATAGCCCTAAATTTTTTTTGAAAATGTTAGCAATTGTTATAAGAAAAAAATTATAAATAAATTATAAAATTTTTTTTTTCGAAAATGTGAGTATACATTTTTCTTCTGAATACTTATTTCAGGTAATACATCGAATTCCTTGCGGGGTCAGTCACCTTGACGTGTGCACCATCATGGAACGCAAATTCGATGGTGCCGGTGCGGAGGCTTACGGCGTAAAGAGTCATCGGGCTATTCTGGTAAGGGACAGGCCGTCTGATGAGCGTCAACTAAGAACTGACCAGGACTCCACGTCCGCCCCCCCCCTTCTCCCCTTCTCCGCTTTATCTTTGTCCCCAATTACCCCCTATCCTCCTCCCCCAAATCCCTAAGTCCTACTTCCCCAACAAACCCCTAATCTAAAGGTAGCAAGCGCCGAGAGATGCATGGCTAAGAGGGTGCTTAGTCGTTAGTTTGCAAACTTCGGATACAAGGCGACCTCCGATTTTAAGATAGCCTTCTTGTGGTTAGACGGGTAGTCTACGGGCGACACATTATCCCGAATACTCGTGGGAATCAAAATTGGTCCAAAACCAAACAACCAAATAGAGAATGATGCCTCTAAGATTGCATCATCAACTAGGGATGTTTTAGAACACACTGTCGATGACGACACGACATCTGTCAATGGGATAGAGTCCCTTAATCATCGACTCTGAAATGGGGGAACCTGAAGAGAACTTGTCTCAACTCAGTGACTCTATTTCAGAATCTAGCACCGTATGCAACAGCATATTATCGGATGAAAGACATCCCGATACAGAGGACGTAACTAAGACAGTCGGCAATGTGGCACGGACTGAGTCTGAGTACGTCAGATTCACACCATGGGAACAGCGCAGATTTAGGCGTGCGCAGAAGACGGGGTGCACCATTGAACAGGCCCGAATCTATGTGAAACAATCGATGGTCAACAAGGGTCCCGAGGTGAAGCCAACACGATCCGAGGATAATACTCCGCCTAAGGAGAAATGCGGGTTAGAGGTGATGCTTGTGGGAGAGGAAAATTTTCCAAAACCACATGTCATCAGAGGGTTCTTCCCGCAGAGTACCGGGGTAGCTAGCGAAAGGATCATAGAATTATTAGACGGCCAAAACAGAGAACTAAACACGAGAACGTGGAGAGTTCTGCAAAGATCGGATGAGAGAGACATCGCTTATATGGTCCTTGCTATCAATGACAGCTCCGTGAGGAGACTTGTGGAGCTAAAGGGGATGGTCTCGTTCCGATCCGGACAGACCAAACTCATATTAAAAAGTGCTGATAAGACGGCCAAACAGGGAACGAAAGATCCTCAAAAGCACATCACCAAAGCGCACGGCAGCACCGCAACTGATCCAATTGGGGCCAGTACCAGCACTGCCGTGAAGGCAGCAGCTTCCAGCACGGCAACACCAGTGCTAGAAAGAGAAGCCACAAGCGAAAGACCAAGCGCAGCCGAAAAGGCCAATAGTGCGCACAGAACCGCCAAAGAAAGCCAACAACGGTTTAGGCCTATACTAGGTATGGATCGCAAGAAGGCATGGGCGCAAGACGGACACAAAAAAAAAGTCCGAGAGGTAGACAAAGTGGTCTCCCTCAACAGGGTGTCGTACGAATGAGAGGTGACAATAAGCCTAACAGAGTACGTAACCCTGTAAATAATGACATCCCGTCTAAGCGTGCTGCAGGCTAACCTGCACAGGGCTATGGGTGCCTCGGACACATTTAGCCAGCGATGTGCCGAAGGGAACATTTCTATTAAGAAAGATATAAAATTTTCTCTCATTCCAGGTTTCACAACTAGGGACCTGGTGAAAGTTCTAATAGAACGCCACAAAGGCCGACAGCTACACAAATTTGTGTGCGCATCGGCGTATTTTGCTGGAGACAATGATGTAGTTCCTCTCCTACCAGTACAGGAACTTGTCCGGTACTGTGAGGACCAAAAAGTACACATCATAATCGGCTGCGATGCAAACGCACATAACACGATTTGGGGCAGCCGAGATACAAACAATAGAGATACAAACAATATTAGAATTTTTAAATAGCAACAACCTCGTCTTTCTAAACAAGGGAAATAGTCCCACTTTTAGAAATTCTATAAGAGAAGAGGTCCTAGACCTTACTATCTCATCTCCTTTTATGAAAGATATCATAGAGGGGTGGCATGTGTCTGGCGAGACATCTCTATCGGATCATATGCACATCCGATTCGAGATAAGATGCAATGCCGAACACGCGTCAGTCCGTTATGACAACAGACTGACTAATTGGAGAACTTACTGCGAAAATCTAGCGGTCAGATCTGACATGCTACCAGAAGCACCATCAACAACAAATGACGCAGATGCTGCGCAATGTCAAATAAATGATATTATTCTTGCCTCATTCAAAAGTAGTTGCAAGGTTAAAAGAACCGTGGTTAAAAGGTGCGTACCATGGTAGAACGATAATCTTGATTTTATTCCAAAGAGAGTGTGAAAGCTTTTTAACAAAGCCAAACGTACCGGCACATGGGAACAATATAAATCCATGCTGAACATATACAACTTAGAGTTGCGCAGATCCAAAAGAGCCTCATGGCGTACAAACTGTGAGAAGATCGAAACACTTCCAAAGGTGGCACGCCTCCAAAGGGCTCTGTCAAAGGATCAAGCAAAAAGCATGGGATTGTTAATCAAATCAGTCAATCAAACAATGGTTCAATCACACGCGACCGGGAAGAAACGCTGAAAACTTTGCTTCAGGCTCACTTCCCAGGGTCTCACACGATGGACATTACAGATGACCATATAGCGGAGGTCTCAATTCCAAGAAACCGCAGCAGAATTAATAGTTTATCTGGATCACTTTTTACTCCGGATAAGGTTAAATGGGCAATTAACTCATTTAAACCATTCAAGGCATCAGGAACAGACGGTATTTTTCCAGCCCTCATTCAAAATGGAATAGAATTTTTATTACCATCCATGATTGCCTTATTTAGGTTCAGCTTCAACTGGGGGTATATACCAGTTACCTGGAGGGAGGTAAACGTAGTATTTATACCCAAACCGGGAAACAAGCCGAGCGAATTACCTAAATCATATCGTCCGATAAGCTTGACATCGTTTTTCCTGAAAACAATGGAAAGGATTATTGACGTCCACATTAGAGAATGCATATCAAAAAGCATGCCTCTGCACCCTCACCAATATGCGTACCAAAAGGGTAAATCCACGGAAGGCGCTCTGTTAAGACTAACTACAGAGATAAAAAACGCCTACCGTTGCAAAGAGATCGCACTTTGTGCCTTTCTGGACATAGAGGGTGCTTTTGACAATACTGGATATGGATCCATATCAAATGCTTTGTACCATAGAAACATAGACAAACCAACTATTAAATGGATCAAAGCGATGCTGGAAAGTCGCAAAATAACTGAATCGTCAGGAACGACCTCAGTATCAGTAACAGCCGTAAGGGGCTGCCCACAAGAGGGAGTACTTTCACCCCTTTTGTGGTCATTGGTCATCGATGACCTGCTACGCAAGTTGAGTAATTTGGGCTACACAACAATTGGGTACGCCGATGATATTGTCATCATAGTCAGGGGCAAAGACTCAATTGCAGTCACATCAAAAATGAAAAATGCCATAGACTGGTGCATCAAGGAAAATCTTTCCATAAATCCCAGTAAAGCCGTCATCGTTCCTTTCACTAAAAGGAGGAAATTAGACCTAGGCCTAATCACAATAAACGACATGTTCGTAGAGTATTCCGACGAAGTCAAGTATCTTGGAGTAATCCTAGACAAGAGACTTAACTGGAACTCTCACATAAATAACAAAATCACTAAAGCTAATAGAGCTTTATGGGCTTGTCGTCGCACATATGGCAGAACCTGGGGAATTTCTCCAAAGATCGTCCACTGGATCTACACAGTGATGATAAGACCCATTATAACATACGCCTCCATAGTATGGTGGACAAAATCCACACAAAAGGTCGCAATAGAGAAGCTCAAAAAGGTACAACGGCTTGCGTGCCTTGGTATCTGCGGAGCCATGCGAATCTGTCCAACAGCTGCCATAGAGGCAATAACAGGAATAACACCTCTCCACATATACATTCAAAAAGTGGCGATCCGCAGTGCAATAAGTCTAATACAGTTAAACGAGAAAAGTCTTAATGATCATCCGGAACTAAAGACCCTTCTCGATGAACTGCCAGAACTTAACATGAACTGCGCGGTCACAGACCGCATTCAAAAAACACTATGCTTCCACAAACGGTTCTCCACGGAGATCCCCAAGAGAGAGGCATGGGTTAGTAATAACCCACCAAACAGCCACAACGGCATAAAGTGGTATACGGATGGTTCTAAAATGGAAACGGGGGTAGGAGTGGGAATATACGGACCACACAAACTCTTCACGATACCCATTGGCAAAAGTCCCAGCGTATTTCAAGCAGAGCTCCACTTCATTCAAGAATGCGCCAGCCACATTAATTTATCTGGCATAAAAGGTGCAACCATCCATATATTCACGGATAGTCAAGCAGCTATAAACGCCCTTAGCTCTTATACCATTGACTCCAAATCAGTCATGTACTGCTTCAATACCCTACAAACACTCGGAATAAGAAACAAGACCAAATTATGGTGGGTTCCGGGTCATGTCGGGGTAGAAGGTAAGGAAAAGGCCGACGAACTGGCCAGAAAAGGTTCAGAAACACCTTTCATAGGTCCCGAACCTTTCTGCTGCACTCCTAGATCAGCAGCAACGGCAGCAATAAAATGCTGGGAACATAGAAAATGTATCCATCTTTGGGAGCCATTCGGCCCTTCGGCCCTTCAATCAAAATGCCAGCAAATGTCTAAACCTAAGCAGGCACGATATCAAAAACCTAGTAGGTTACCTTACTGGTCACCATGGTTTAAGATATCATCTACACAAAATGAGAATAGCAGACTCTCCTGAGTGCCGACTCTGTCTTGAAGAGGACGAGTCAGCTGAACACATTTTATGGGAATGTCCAGCCCTTAATGGAATTAGAAAGAAGATCTTTTTCAGGGAACAAATGTGACCCGAGGACATAAAGAATTCTTCTAATTGTAAATTATCGGCTTTACACGGAAAGTGGAAATTCTACTAGATTAAATTTTTCTGCCCCATACGGTACAAAAGATCTTTTTAGGTCGAAGTGCCCCCCCTTATAAATCGCCTTGGCAAGCCAGAATTTATAAAAAAAAAAAAAATATATAGATACTCATCCCAAGTATTCAAAGCATTAGAACTGTTAAAAATCAATAGAGTCGTTTTTGAGAGAAGTAAAATTTTCAAAAATTCCAAAAACTGTTATATGAATAAGAAAATACAACAAAATATTTAAAAAAATTGTAAAAGCAAGTTTGTTCGAAATGGAAGTAGCAATTAGTTGGTGAGTATTTTTTTACAAATAATTTAAACCGTTTTAGAGATATAAGCATTTTCGTAAAGTACAGTCAACTTAGCTTATCTGAAATAAGCTTTACTCAAAAAATCGGTTAACTAAAACACAAAACTTATCAGGAAACATTTTTTACAATTTTTATGTAACCTGCTCTTCTTAACAGAAAATTGCTTAACTGATAAACGCGGTTAACTGGAAGAATAACTATTATAGAGTTTATTAATTTGTACTTAAACAGCTCCGCATAAATCAAATAGAATAACTGACTCATTGTATATCAGAACCCTCCCTTTTTACTGCATCCCTACTGATCCGTATGTGCCGTATCAGTAATTCAGCATGCCTCTGGTTATGTTCATTTTGCCACTGAGGCCAATCAAATGATCTTTTTTCACTTCTTGCTAAGTCGCCTCGATAAACGATGGTTGCTGTAGTGATATGCGTACGCGTAGCCCATCCCTTCATTACATATTCTTTGAATAAAATAATTAGCGTAGGTATATTAAAAATTCTGTATTCGAAATGGGTATTGTTTTCAATGATAGGAACTCTAGTTAATTGAAAATTTGTTTCAGTTATTCGAAGTCCGCATAAGTAAAAACACCGCTTAAGGGAACAAACATTTTTGCGAATTGCCGTTTCAGTTTTGCGTAGTCGACTTAACCATTATTCGACCATTTTCTTGCGCTCATCTGAAACAATGTATGTATATTCCAAAATCGATAAAAATAGTTAGGTACAGCAATTTTTGAGTAAATCGGGTTTGTAAAAACCCTTATTTAAAATAATAGAAAAACTAAAATGGATACTAAATATAAAATTCATCGTTTTGAGATCAATATAATCCTAAAAAAAAACTCAGAATTCAGTCATGAAGTATTTTTGTTTAAAATAAAAGGCTGACAAAAGAATCAGAATTTCTTTTAGCCTAATTTATTTGACAATCCATACCTCGAAATATCAGAACAATTCATAGTTTTTATACCCTATTCTAAGGGTATATTAATTTTGACGCATAGTTTGGAACATAGCTTAATATTGCCCGTAGACCCCTAAAAGTGATATATTTATGATCAGCATCGATAGTAATGTCGATCTAGCTGTGTCCGTCCGTCCGTCCGTCTGTTGTCAAAAATTAGGCCTTTAAACTGGGCCTAGAGAGCTGACATTTTAACCATATACTCTGTAGGGCGTTGCGTTAAAATTAACGAACAAAACCTTGGTCCTCTCTACCCATAAAGAACAATATTAAAATAGGTGTACAGTAAAAACTGACATCTGATTACAACCAGCTGAGAAAAAGCTCTCTAAAGAAAAAAAAGATGGCTGAATTCGCCCCTGATCGGTATGTCTGCATGTGTGTGTCTGACTGTATATAATCTGGCAGTGCGGCTACCTCATTGATTGTTTACCCGCCTGTAAGAAAGAACGTGTTTGTGGTGACAGTAGGAATAGTAAAAAGAAGAAAGCCAGTAAAGTTAAAAGGAAAAAACTAGTTGAAAAAATTGCAAAAAAAGTGAAGTTAAAAAAAAAAAGAAGAAAAGAGCGAAGAAAAAAAAGAAAACCCAACGCTAGATAGAAGATCTCCGAAGAAATCCTAGTGATTGCGGCGGAAAGGTGCAACCCACCATCCCCAGGACACTGAGATCGTGGGCAGGAAGCCACCCCCCTAGAGAGAAGGAATTAACATATAAATAAATAGAGTGATTGTGTGAAAGATTTAATATTGTTTTATGTCGTGTAGTCATTGAAAACTTCGATCGAGTTAGCTTTCCCCTTTGTATCTTTAGCTGGTCGTTACATAGCGCGTCGCCATCCCGTTTCCAAACGGACAATTTTGTAATCGTTAATTTTCGAACCGTTTTGAAGTTTTAAGGTGTCCTCCGGCCCCAAAAAAAAAATCTTAAGGTTCATCAAAAAACAGGTAAAACAAAAAAAAAAAAAATCTAAAAGTAATACTTAATTTGACTTAATTTCCTTTTGCTATTGTTTCTTGCTTTGTTGATAATTGTTTGCTCTTTTAGAACCTTACGTTCAGGCTTCTCGTTCGTGCCGAACAGAGGAGAAACTAAATCGCGCCGTAAACATCTACGGTGTAAAGCGATCTTGAGAGCTCCCCAGCTCTGTGATATTTTTCAACACAATTAGTGGCCACTGTTTGTTATTTGGTTTAAACTCAATAAATTGTTGAATTCCCCATTAGGGAAATAACACTATTCTTTTATTCCACCATTTCCCAAATCTCCAATAAAGGTTTCGCAATCTTCCTTTTTAAAGACTGCGTGGCGCCCATTTCCCCTTCTTTTAATTTTCAGCTAATCTTAGTTCCGTCTACAGCGATCGTGAACGAACCCACCCCCAGCAGACTAGCCAAATTGCAGTATCACCGTGCTGCCCGTTGCACTTTTACCTCTCTCTCTCTCTCCCGGATATATTCGCCTGACATTCGCCAAGGAAAAATACAAGTCGACTTAAACCCTTCGGCGCGGTGGCGATTGCCTTTTTTTCGGTTGCTTTTTTTTCTTTTTTTGAATTTAGAATCGTCCGCGGCTTTTAAAGTGCAACAAGGGTCCCGAAATAATCAAATTTACAAAAAATTTTTTCGAAAAAATCGAATTTTGAGCTAGAAAGCTGAAATTTTTTATATATGATCTACGACTCCAAAAACTGCTCGGGAGAAAAAATTTGCAAAATCCGCCCACTGACACGCCCACAATTTAAAAAAAAAAAACTTTTTTTGAAAATCCAAAGTTTGAGCTAGAGAGCTGAAGACTTTTGTCACGCCCACTTATGAGGGATAGGAATAAGAGTAGGGTATCCAACAGTTCGCCCAAGCGGACTGTAGCCCGTCCCTATGTTTAATTATTGATATCACATTCATATCACACTGGGAAGTTGATCGTGTGGACTTCCTGGATCGCACTTACCCCACTGGTTTATTTGTGTGTTGACTGACCTTCAGAAATCCTTTTTTTGCATTATCGGGACAGATTCTTCATTCTGATCAGTTACATCAAATCACCCACGAATATAATGCCTGTAATGTATTAACTACACTTAATTTCTTAATTTACTTTCTCTAATAATATGAGTATTTTGCAGACACATAAGCGATTTCATTTCTAAACTTGTTACTGAATTTTATTTGTTACTCTATGGCTATGGATTACAGGGGTCAACAGTTTGCTACCATTAAGGGGACATAATCTCTCCTTAAGTATCATATGCAAGTCATCTATAGTATGTGAAATATGCACATGAAACGCATCAACAATTCCAAAAACATGCCACACATCAAACCATTACTCTCAACTAATGATCATCTTTATGACGTCTACCTCATTCTCATTCATGACCCTATCGTCGTTCATGCTGCAACCAAAACCCTTCATTCGTACGACACTTATGGCCCACACAACATATCCAATCGAAAGTAATAAGGATCACGTTTATCAATATCAACCCAAAGCATCCTCTGTACAAAGAGGTCGCCGCTCAGACCATTTTCAGTACTCCTTTACCCCAAACATAATAAGGACTGCAGTCCTTTACTTCTACTTCTGATTCAAGAGAAGTCACCACAAAATTTTAACCAAAAATATCGTAAACTTTGACATTTTATGTTGGTAAACCATTGGGGGAGGATGGTATATGTCCTTTTCTATACTTTGTTCTGCTATGTTTATTTTGTATCTTGGATGGATTATTTAGGGGCGGACGGCCATTTTCATTATTGTTATCGACTCTACTTAATATTTTGATTGAGGACCAGTGTATCGATGAGAACAATTCATTGGAGGAACCCCTACCACCGCCAATATTCATAAATGGAACCCCTTAATGGGGACCGTAATTCAATAAAGGAAGACGGTGTGAAAGGGATAAACATTTTCGTTTCTCCTATTTGGTTTTCCACTTACGTTGTAGCTTATCTTGGCGTTAGTCAACAAAACTAAAGGATTGAAGATGAGGCTTTTTGGCAAATAGTGTATTTTTATGACAGCACAAAGAATTGTTTGAGAAAAGGTTGTCGCCGAACAGGACATCGGATACGAGGTAAATTGAAAGGAATTACTTAGCTGGTGTCATCTTAGATTGCGTGAGAATTCTGCTAGAAAATTGATCGTTAAAAGGCATCTGCATAGAAATGAGCCAGCTAAATACGGGGTTCTAGGATTTGTGAACGTTTCTGTTGATATGAGAAACCTGAAGGAATTACATTTTATTGAGGATTCGTTCTTCGAACCAATACTTTGTTTGAAATTGGTTTCTGCAGAATGAAGATAACCAAATACTAGGTTCTCCCATATGTCTTTTGAAATTAATTTAATTCCTTAAACCTTAAGGTGCTTGTCTGTTGTTGAAAAAATTAAAACTAAGTTAGATGTTCCTGTAATACCTATTCCGATACATGACGTTTTGTATATGACTCGATAAAGAGCCGTTCAGCTAACATTTTATTTTAATTTCAACAACACTTGACAAGAAGTACCAATGATACCAAAAATTCTTGTTGCGTTTATAATTTGATCGCAATATAAGGAACGTTTATTAAGATTCATACTTAAAACAACTTTTCCTTCAACTCTGAGGGTAATACGCACTCGTTCTGGCATCGGCGATGGCTTGGTCTTTTAAGCCGAGGTTCGACCTTTCTTGCCTTCTCGCACCTGGGCCCTGGGAGTCGAAGATCCTCTTGGCTGGAGCGTTGTTTTAAATTCGCTCAATGTGACCGAGCCAATGAAGTCGACGTGATTTTGCTTTTTGGACTACATTTACTTTTTCGAATTAAAATTATGGAACTGTTTAATACAATTATGTGGGAAATCAAAGTCAATGCAAAATTATGAGATTTTTGGAAATCAAAGTAGCTTTCCTTACTGTTTAATTTATTTATTTATCGCAATTTGTGTGAACTGTTGGTTTTTGTGTAAGACGTATCAAAATCCTGATGACTGATCTTCTCCAATGAGCCAGCGCACTTTTGGTCGTATTACCACTCCTCGAGAACAATAGCATTCAAAACAATGAGTCAACTACGTAACTATTTAACGCCTTCTTTTCCCTTGTGAGTTTAAACATCTTACAATCGGTGTGGATTTCGAAATCAAGCTCTAGCAAGTAAGACCTCAATCTCTTCAGTTCTTTACTCAAAGCTAAAACTTCTAAGTCGTAGCTATGGCATTTTCTTTTTGTGTTATTTATTTTATAACTGAGAAAGAAAACTAGGCGCAAATGACCATCGTCATCTTCTTTAGCAAATCGACACCAAATCCTTCTTTGCTTGCGTTTGTTTGTATATGAGAAGGAAAACACGGATTAAACAATTTCGAAATAGGCTCGTAGTGTAACTGCTCCCTTAACAGTTGAAACGCCGTTTCTTGGCTTTCACTCCACACAAACTTTTCCCCCTTTTTGGTTAAATCTGACATTGGATTTGCAAGGATGAAGTATCCCTCCACAAATTTCCGAAAAAATTATGTCAACCCTAAAAAGCTCATGCCATAATAGACCGTTTTGTATTAAGGGAAGTTGCTCAGAGCAATATATTTCTCTGCCGAAGGCTTTATATCTCTATTTTCCGCAATGTGCCCGGGGAACACAACATTCCTTAGCAAAAACTTGCATTTCTTCCAATTAACGATATAGGTAGAAATTTTCTTTGCAAATAGCTAAAACCTTCATAAACTTTTGTATACACTGCTTAATGCCGTTTCCCGAAATTATAATGTCTTGCACGTAAAATCGTAGCAGACTCTCATGAATGGCGTCTCTGAAGTTCGAGTCAATCAGCCGTTAAAAAGCTGCGGGGGAGTTACAAACCGCGAACTTCGTCAAAGATTTTTCAATGTCTATATCATAAAATCTATTGCTGAGATCCACAGTTAAAAACACCTTCGCGTCAAACAGACCCTCCAAAATATCATCGATGTTTGCTTAAGAAAATCTCTTTCTTATAGTTTTTGAATTAAGCTTCCTTGTAGATTGACAAGCGATAACTCCCATCGTTTTTTGTAAGCCAAAACGACAGGACTTGCATAATTCGCACTACTTTTTCTCATGATACCCCCTTCTTCTTCCCTTACGATGAGCTTTTGACCCTCCTACTTTACTGCCTCCCCACTGGTCTGTCTGTGGGGTTCGCCGGATAAACATAGACAAATTTTCCTGCTTTCGGATCACTTCATCAATGAGGCCAAGCAAATGCTGAAGTTGTTGCTTTTGTGTAATCCAGGAATTTAAAGGCCCGACGCTTTCTATGAGTAGTGCATGCTACCTTTATTGGTTAATGTTTGATCAGCCCCTTTGCGACACCGGTATTCTCCAGTCATGTCAACCCACGGACTTACATTCACACTTGCGGGACAGCTTTAAGTTTTAAAATGTGTCGCTAAGTTCACCTGGATGTTAAAATTGCCTTTTTTCCCTTAGTCGCCTTATACGACAAGTGCTGTTTGGAGGGCGCTGCAGTGATATTCTGAGCCTGTCTCTGCACGGGAATCCCTTATGATTCCCTCTTCTAACCATATTTCAATTTGCTGGTTCACAAACTACCTTCCCTTTGGTGCTAACCGCCTTGGCCTTTGGTACACAGGCACGTCATCCACTAGAACAATATGCATTTTGAAGCTCGAATCGATCGGCTTGATGGGACTAAATAAACTAACAATTTCGGGTAACATTTTGCCTGTCCTTATCGTTTTTCACCTCTAATAAGTTTTGGTTCATATCATCCATCACTGCACGGCGTACATCTCACCGCATAAAACAATCTGGCACTGTGTGAAAGCTCAGCTATAAGATTCAGATTTAATGACCGCTTTCAAATGTGTAAATCCTAACGTTCTCTTTTCATCATTACCAAAATTAGATACATTGATTAAAGGACCATCAAACGACTATATTCCAATTCCATCGATCATTTATTTGTTTATGACAGTTATATCGCTCACAGTATCAAGGTGCGCGGTAAATGTTTTTAAATTCAGATCAATCTCCATAGTAACTTCGACCACCTTCACCAAATTAACCTGCGCCTTGTTATATCCCGAGCCATCTGTCCCGCTTTGGTAGCTTGTAGTGGATGTGTGACTTGTAGCTTTGTGTCCAAACACATTGTATTTAAAGCAGCGTGCCACTTTTGATTTATTTGAACATTGCCCAGCCATATGTGATAAGGAGCCACAATTAGTACAAAGCTGAGGAATGCGCCTTTACTTGGAAGTATCTTTAAGTACACTCCTGGACTGTGGTCTACTTAGATACCCTCTTCTCTTTAGCTTGATCTGAGTTGAGCCTTTCATATGCCTTAAAATTTTTCTTGAGATCCGTTAACCCACATGACGATCAGCCACAGTTTGTTTATTGTATCGTCAGCAATACCCGCGATAACATAGCCTATTAGGTTGTAGCGATCGCCTTGAAAATCGGAAAACGCACATTCTCTAAAATAACTGGTGACGTCCGTTTTGACGTTATATCAATAACACTGATGGTAACGCTTAAGCCGCTGTACACATTTTTTTTAAACTCTTCACCACACCTTACCCAACCATGGGTATAAAGTCTGTGTATCACGAGCGGTAGGCATTTTCTTTTGTTCTTGTGGCTAGTGAGCGGTTAAGTGAAAGCGCGACCATCCATCATCGAACTCATTGGTAAACCGCGTGTGTAAGACATTTTCGTTTCAAAGTGTTACAATTTTTCTCTTACAGTTTCCAACCATCTAACTAGCCAAAGTACAGGTATTTTAAATAAATCTGCCCCTTCAGATATAACAATTGGGCTTAAATTCGCCAAACGTCTTGGAAACTTGACACAGACGTTCGTGAAGAGAGCCTGGACGAATAAAAAAAAAGGAATAAAAGGGGATTACATATAATCATTATTCATGTGAATTGACTCTCAATTCCATAGGTAAAGCGCGTGTTCAAGACATTTTACATAGTTTCAATGACTAGTAGAATTTCATTCATTGTTTCCCAAACCAAACTTGCCAAAAGTGCAGGAATTTATATTGTTTGTCCACTATCGCAAGTCGACCTAAATCCGCCAAGCATCTTTAAAACTAAGCACATAACTTAGTTCAGAGAGCCTGGAGAGATCAACAAAGTAATTACGAATCACCTGTTTTTGATGGCGGCGGACTTACGCTTGACCTGTCTGAAATTGTGACAGCTGGGGAAACCTCGAGGCAACATGGTGTGATTTTCAACGCAGAAATTCACTGGTGCCGTGGGAGATATATGTGCCACCCTTTTCCAGGAGTACCTGAGTGGACCCACACCTTCAAGAATTGCATCAGAAACGTCTGCATCGCCCCAAAACATCTAGACAACATTTTGATTGGAAATCCAAGCGCAACAAACATCTGATTTTAGTTCATCCCACCTGCATTGATGCATCTACAAGACATCACACCAGTTTACCTCCAATCCATGATCAGTGATATTAATTCCGCATAACTATTCTATATTACAAATGTATATGTACTCAGTGTTGACTTTAGTTAGGACTATATGTAGGTTAGGGTGTCCCTTATTTTTCAAAGTTTAACATTTGTAACGCATAGGTCTTAGTTTTGTTCATTTGCCTCAAAAAACTATGGGAAATAAATTTTTACCTTATTTGGAGTACAATAACCCGTGCCGAATTGCATCGAATCATGTTCATACATGTTGCGCGGCAGTAGCGGTCCGGTTTTGCGGCATTTGTCATTTGTTTTCAATTATTCTCGCGATTATCACGTATTATTTTATATTTAAAATATGGCAGTGGAATTAAGAAGCAATAAAAAACGTATTTTTTTAGTTGGTGATGTAAATTATTAAATAACAGGTGCAAAGTTACCCTCTAATCGTCAAGTTCTTGCAGTACTTTTTTTTAACATTCGCGAAGTTAAATTGACTGTTAGTGAAAGCGCTAATCTCGTCATTCGGGAGTGTATTATATTTTGGGAAAAAGCTAGAATCCCTACCAGAGCTATACCTAGCTGTGTAAACAAACTTGTGAATCTTCACCATGCCTGGAGGGAGTTGCAAAAAAATTCTAAAAAAAATACAAGCGCCGTGAGGAGGACTTTAAAAAAAATTTAAATAATTTGTTTGATAGAGCACATGCTGATGCCCTTGAACGGATGAAAATTGAAGAAGATAGAATATTTTTTACAAAAACAAAGAGAACCAGGGCGTCCAGGGTGTTTAGCGGGTGTAGACAAAAAGTTAGCCGAAAAAGAAGAAAGGGTAAGACAAAGAAAATTAAATGAAGAGACAAAAAGACATGAGGAAATGTGTTTCGGAGGTTTATCGTCATCTCTTACTACGAAAGATTCTATACAAACGCAATGACATCACGATCAACTTATCAGCTCTGATGAAAGCCTTGAGGAACCCTTGCCATCCACCTCTCAAATGGTATGTTCTGAAACTACTAAAAAACGAGGAAGGAAAGACTTTATCACGCCTAGGTTAGTTACAGCTGTAGATAGATTTCAAGTAAGCATAAGGGATTCTGTCTATATACTTCAGGCTGTAGTATTTAGAAGCACTAGATCTTAGCAGTGATGATTTTCCGATAAACAAATCGTCCATTCAACGCATTCGCACACAGAGTCGAAAAGATAGAGCCGAATCTATTAAATCAGATTTTCAGAATAATATGCCTGGAATGGTGACCGTTCACTGGGATGGGAAATTATTACCTGGACTTGACGTGAGAAGTTCTAAAGAAGAACGCCTACTAATTCTGATTTCATTTGGAGAAAAGGAACAACTTCTGGCTGTACCCAAACTGGAGAGCTCTTCCGGCCAGGATCAAGCTAAAGCTGTGTTGAACGCACTTTATGAGTGGAACCTTGATGACAAAGTACAAATAATGTGCTGTGACACTACTGCATCTAATACAGGGCGATTGAAAGGAGCTTATGTACTTTTGGAACAAAAACTAGACAGAGAATTAATACTCTTTGCTTGCCGCCATCACGTTTACGAACTGGTTTTAAAATGTGTGTTCAAAACAAAAATCCACAAAGTCACAAGTAGCCCTGATATCCCACTGTTCAAAAAGTTTAGGGACAACTGGAAAACTATTAATCCTGCTGCCATTGAAACATACACCGATATCGTCACACGACATTTTTGTAATAAAACAATAGAAGATTTGTTGACATTTTATAATCAAGAACTGCAAAAAACCATTGTGCGTGACGATTATCGGGAAATGATTGAACTATCTATTAACTTCTTAGGAGATAGTGAAAAAAAAAATTAAAATTAGATCTCCTGGAGCGATGCGTCAAGCAAGGTGGATGGCTAGAGCTATTTACTCTTTAAAGATATGTTTGTTGCAATCCCAGTTTAAAATTTGCGCCAAAGATAAACGAGCACTTCAAGATGTCTGTTTATTTATTGCGGTTATATATGTGAAACCATGGCTTGGATGTAGTCTGGCGGTGAAGGCACCCAATCAAGATTTGTGTTTTTGAAAGAGGCTTAAGGAATATGAAACTGTTGACAAATTGATCTCCAAAGCAGCCCTGAGCAAGTTTAGTCAACATCTTTGGTACTTGTCAGAAGAAATTGCCGTTTTATCACTCTTTGATGATGAGGTTAATAAACAAACCAAGACGAACATTGTAGTAAACTTACAAAGACAACGTTTGTACGATTCTGGGAAGAGATACATTCCATCTGAAGAAGATATGTCTGATTATTTGTATGGTAAGTAGGAATACAATACATAGCACTGTTTATACCCTATTCTAAGGGTATATTAATTTTGACGCATAGTTTGTAACATACCTTAATATTGCCCGTAGACCCCTTAAAGTTACTATATTTATGATCAGCATCGATAGTAATGTCGATCTAGCCATGTCCGTCCGTCCGTCTGTCGCCAAAAATTAGGCCTTTAAACTGGACCTAGAGAGCTGAAATTTTAACCATATACTCCCTAGGGTCCCGAAATAATCAAGTTTACGAATTTTTGAAATCCGCCCACAGACACGCCCACAAACTCAAAAAACCAAATTTTGGAAAAAATCGAATTTTTAGCTAGAAAGCTGAAATTTTTTATATATGATCTATGACTCCTAAAACTGCTCGGGATAAAATTTTTTCAAAATCCGCCCACTGACACGCCCACAAATAAATAAAATAATTTTTTTATACCCTATTCTAAGGGTATATTAATTTTTGAAAATCCAAAGTTTCAGCTAGGGAGCTGAAATTTATAGTATATACTCTCTATGGGCCCTTTATGCTCATGTGTAAATATTTTTAAAATCCGCCCACTGACACGCCCATAATTATTTTTTTTTTTTTTTGAAAATTCATAGTTTGAGCTAGGGAGCTGAAATTTATAATATATACTCTCTAGGGGCCCTTTATTCTCATGTGTTAATTTTTTTTAAATCCGCATACTGACACGCCCACAATTAAATAAAACAATTTTATTGAAACGCCCAAGTTTGAGCTGGGGAGCGTTTTTTTTTTTGATAAAATCCTTTAAATGTTATATAACAAAATATGTAGAGCGTTCTTAACAATTCAACCATACTTAGACTTTTGTCACGCCCACTTATGAGGGATAGGAATAAGAATAGGGTATCCAACAGTTCGCTCAAGCGAACTGTAGCCCGTCCCTATGTTTTTAATACTGTTTTCAATAAATTGATAATAATACTGCCTTATTTATTGTTGCAGGAAAATCATTAAGTGATTTTGTGTCTGTCAAGAGCACAAATTTATTTTCTCGATTAAAAATTGATAAGAATATCCTCCAGAGACCCGTTTCTACATGGGAGGAAGATGTTGCCTATTTAGAGGCAAAAAAAAGTATTTTCTTTAAGGGCAGTTAATGATACAGCTGAAAGAGCTGTAAAGCTTGTGCATGATTTTCATGGTTTGACCACTGCAAAGGAAGAGCAAAAACAATTTTTGCTACGCTGTGTTCAGGAGCATAGAAATCTGTATCCAGACTGTAAAAAAGAGACCTTCAAAAGAAAATATCCTGCCTGATCTGTAATTTTATCTTCTTTTAATAAATATTATAAAAAAAATTTAATATTTCAATTGATTTAGCTACAAAACAAAAAGGGTTAAAACAGCAATTATCAATATCTTCAAAGTTCTGTCGGCACGGGTTAATGTTAATTCACGAAAATAAAACTTTGTATTTTCGTAAGTCTGGGTAGTCTAAAAAGAAATAGGGGGTATGCTTTTCGATATCTAAAAAATTTTTTTTTACCCATATAAGGGACACCCTAATGTAGGTATTAATACATATATTAAGGTAAGAAGCGCCAAAAGATAATATATATATATTGCTCCTATAAATAACTTTAGTTCCCAAACAGTACAAATAGTGACCTCCAGAACCGATGTGCGCACAGCGAATCTGCAGTCAACATATAACACCGTTCATCAATCATCAAAGATACGCCAGTAATTAACGTCTAAACATTGAAAACGTAAATTCTTTTGGCATTTCTGAAAACAAATTAAAATATATAGATTATTCATGCATGGCTCATACAATTTGAGTAAACCTTAGTTAAAATAAGATAAATATAAAATGTTAATAACTTAAACTAGTGCCACTCTACACTAATACACTTTTCTATTTACATACATTACTATATAAGTTACATGAAATTACAAATAAGATGAGTTATTATTTGAATTTAATATTACGTAAATGCAATTACAAAATTACACATAAAACCCTAAGCACATGAAAATTCTAGTTAGGTTTTAGATTACTCCTAATTAGTTCGTTTAGGATACCTGTGCTAGAAACAGAAATATTCAGTGCATATACACAATACATTAAAGTGAATGTCTCGCGTAATTTGCATTCAATATCACTCTAAGATGACACTTGGTCAAACATATACAAAGGTCAATTAGCTACATATATATTTACCTATACCTTACTTATATATAATAAAATTTGTGAAATTAATTATTGAGGAAGGAACAGTCTTTCGATATGGATTAATTGAACTATAACGGCGATAAAAGGGTGATAAGCGGGTACATCAATCAATGAGGAATGTAGGTGTGAGTGTCAATGAAGATTAGAGTTTGTTTAAGGGACTATCACAAACAACGGTCAGGCAAGTCGTGATATTTTTTTCATTCGATATATATATTCAAGCAGGGTTTCATTTAACATCTTCGTTGTAGTTTCTAATATTTGATGATCGTTAACTAGCTCCCTTGTAACAAATTCGGTTTTTAGAACCTGCTTTAATTTCTCCCAGGTAACCAAACTAGACTCCGCTTCCTAAGCAAGTTTAGCTGCACCACACAACAACCTGTTTGCGTTCAAAAAACGTTTGCACTACGTTCCATCTACAGACTTCCGAAAAATATTCAAAATCATACTACCATTCAATTTCTTGAACAGATTCACCACAAACTTTTCGACGGATTCCTCTAAGTCTTTCAACTGAATATTATTCGCGACCGGTTTGTTATCTCCGTCGTTGGGCATTTTCTGTGATATAAAATGTTCGTTTTTAAAACCTTTCTCCCTGATTTCCCACTGCCCACTTTTCCTTTGCTTGTCTTCTCTTCTCCTTTGATTTCTTCTTCCTCTTTACCACTACCAACTTTAGTTCTGAATTCTTTTGTAACTCTTCAATTAGACATGTCTTAACGTTGTATCTACATATAAGACAAGCCCTTATTTTTGAATAAATTGTTTGGTAAATTCATGAACACGAATGGAAACCAAACAATAATAATTTCTTAATAGGTTTTGTAATGCACTCTTTGTTCCATAAAAGCTTTTCTCTTCGAAGATCATTACATAGCTCATGTTACCATAAATCAAGTTGAGCTAACAAATCTTATTATATTAGGACCTGATCAAAGCTTTATGAATAGGATTTGGGTCTAATATTATACTGACGCTTAATATTGTGTGTCATGAAAGTGCAATTAAAAGCTTAAGTTATATATATACATCTGTAGAATGCAATTTAATAAAAATGGAAAGATCTCAATCGTATGTACGTTATGTACGTATTAATTTACATAAAGTACATGCTTTGCCTCGTATGTTTTTTGTTCGTAATGAACAAGGCCGGGCCTAAATATTTGTCAGATGGAGAGATTGAAGTTGCTTTAAACATGGCTAGAGAAAATGATGAAGACTTTTTTATCTGGTAGACAAAGTGATGATGATTACAAACCATAAGTAGCTGAACAACAAAAAGATAAGAAGTTTTTTGACCATGGATCTGCATCTGAATATGAAGACATATCTTCCTCTCAAGATATTCATTAAATGTTCGTTTCAAAGGACAATATTGTTCGGAGCCCAACTCTACTTCAAGAAACAACAGGGCGCTTGAAAAATGAAACCATGATATTTATGAGTTTTTTGTTGGCTGGCGTTTACAGGTTTTTTTATTTCCAAATTCCAGAGCACTCAGACTCGGTAACGGTCTATTGTACTACCAGGCAGAAATCCTACTTTCGGTGTAGAGGCTGGAGAATGGGTGGCGTATGTTGTTGTTCCCCATGGGAATTTAACCTGCACCGCAATTTAATCAGTGCAACTTAAAAAAGCTTTAATGAACAGGTTTTTTTAAAATAAAAATATGATTCTTAGGATTTTACTTCGCCGCTCTACTTTACAGATCAAAATATCAAATCATTTTGTCATTTCCGTAAAACCTTGGAAGCATTTTGGTATCGATATCGTATGTACTCTTTATTCCTTGATTCTTGCGCGTTTCTTCCTGTGTATTTCTATCATTTTTGTTGAGCTGCAAAAAGGCTATCAGGTTCAAAGAGGTAAGCTTTCGGTCTTATAAGGCCAACAAATCGCAGGAAAACCGGAAAAAGTTTAAACGAGCCAGATATGACTGCAATGCCTTCATTAATCGTGTCAAATTCTAATCCGCTGAGGCAAAAATTACTACTTCTTAAAAACATCGAGAATTCGGCCTCGTCATCTATCCCGACACTCATTTACAACGACATTCCAACTGTTAGCTCTCTAAATAAGGCCAATCTGCTTGCAGCTCACTTTACAGCTAGTTCAAAGCTCCATGGTACTCCATGGAATCTTCTTCTCCCTCCTCGTGTCGACCAATTGCACTAACGTCCCTTCTTTCTAAAATCATAGAAACGGTGATTAGCCGTTAGCTAATGCAATATCTTGAATACCTACCGAAAACTTCTCAATGACCGGCAGTACGGTTTTCACAGCCAAAGGTTCACCGGTGATTTGATGACATATATCTAACCGAAAAGTGGAACCAATCTCTTCACCATGGTGGTGAAAGTAAGATCGTGGCGCTTGATATTGCAAAGGCATTTTAAAGAGTTTGACATCAAGCTCTTGTGTCGAAAATGCATGCATTTGGATTAGATTATAATTTTCTTCAATTGATTAGAAATAACTTTTTGGACCGTTCAATTCAAGTTGTTTTGGACGGTTTCAAGTCTGCAACTCACCAAATAAATGCTGGTGTTCCCCAAGGTTCTGTTCTGTACTTGAATATCTTTCTCATTTTTGTAAATGATCTCCTGTCTGTTACTTCTAATCAAATCCATTCCTTCGTTGATGACGAATAGTTCGATTTTTTTTTGGTTTTTGTTTTAACTAAAGAACAAAATTGACCGATTTTGAAGATCTTTATAAATCAAACGCGTTATCAGAAAATTATTTTGTTTGCTGTTTTTATACCCTATTCTAAGGGTATATTAATTTTAACGCATAGTTTGTAACATACCTTAATATTGCCCGTAGACCCTTAAAAGTTACTACATTTATGATCAGCATCGATAGTAATGTCGATCTAGCCATGTCCGTCCGTCCGTCCGTCCGTCGGCAAAAATTAGGACTTTAAACTGGGCGTAGAGAGCTGAAATTTTAACCATATACCTACTCTCTAGGGTCCCGAAATAATCAAGTTTACGAATTTTTGAAATCCGCCCACAGACACGCCCACAAACTCAAAAAAACAAAATTTTGAAAAAAATCGAATTTTGAGCTAGGAAGCTGAAATTTTTTATATATGATCTATGACTCCTAAAACTGCTCGGGAGATAAAGTTTTCAAAATCCGCCCACTGACACGCCCACAAAAAAATAAAACATTTTTTTTGAAAAACCAAAATTTGAGCTAGGGAGCTGAAATTTATAATATATACTCTAGGGGCCCTTTAATCTCATGTGTAAATATCTTCAAAATCCGCCCACAATTTAAAAAAAACTTTTTTTTGAAAATCCAAAGTTTGAGCCAGGGAGCTGAAATTTATAATATATACTCTCTAGGGGGCCCTTTATGCTCATGTGTAAATATTTTCAAAATCCGCCTACTTTTATGCCACAATTTACAAAAAAACTTTTTTTGAAAATCCAAAGTTTGAGCTAGGGAGCTGAAATTTATAATATATACTCTCTAGGGGCCCTCTATGCTCGTGTCTTAATTTTTTTTAATTCCGCTTACTGAAACGCCCACAATTAAATAAAATAATTTTATTGAAAAACCAAAGTTTGAGCTAGGGAGCGTTTTTTTTGCAAACGCTTTGTTTTTGTTTGATAAAATCCTTTAAATATTATATAACAAAATATGTAGAGCGTTCTTAACAATTCAACCATACTTAGACTTTTGTCACGCCGACTTATGAGGGATAGGAATAAGAATAGGGTATCCAACAGTTCGCCCAAGCGGACTGTAGCCCGCCCCTATGTTTTTATATTTCTTTGACATTTCGGACCATATCTCGCCTTATGGAAAAATGGTCAATCATGTTGCTTGTTTTATTCAACGAGAACGATATGACATCGAGAAATGACAAATTTTTACAAATATTTTGAAATCAGTTAACAGAAAGCAAACACAATATTAAAGTGGTCTAGGCACAATCGCTCAGGTAAGTGCGTTGGACTACTGCCCGTGAGGTCTCAGTTTTAAATCACACCGAGGGCCAGTAATGCCTAGATTTTTCCCGCTGCCTCACCTGTTGCGAAATTCTAACCAACATACTAAACATCTTAAAATGCTTCTCAAATTTGCCGCTCCAAGGTGGCAACAAAAAAGGAACAAATTCGAATGGGGATATCCACTCAAATGTCGGTAGAGACATTACGACAAACACGACAAACACGACATCACGAACGAAACGGAACAAGCAACTAGTACTGAACAAACTGACGCAACAGGTCACAAGACAGGACGAGACGATTGCTACTCCAGCCTTAAGCGCTGACACGAGGCTAAGCTCGGAGCTCAAGCTGGCAGATGCACCCAGCATACTGGCCGATCCTGGCCGGCACAAGAATGCGACTGCTGGTAAGAGCGAACTCTGTGGGGAGTTTGCTAAGAGGAGCTCGAACGCTTCAAATGTGTCCTTGAGTCCCTCTGAGCGGCCTTCCCTGCCCAAGGATCACGCCGCTACTGCTCCTGTGAATGACGCGGGGACGGAGAACCTGACAAAGCGAGCACGGGATTTCCTGTCCAGCACGTCCAGCGATGCTCCCCTCTGCAGCCCTTCCAGGAAGCAGGCGGCCCTCAGGAAAAAGCTGAAGAAGCTCTCTCTTGAGGAATGTGAGAAGGCTCCTTCCGGCTGCTCCTCGGAGGATTCCGCGACTGATGAGCTCTGCGAATCGGCAAGCGTTGAAACCACCAAGGAATCAGGCTGTAGGAAGCGAAAGAAACGGAAGCGTGGTAAGAGGAAGAAGCGAGGAGGAATGGTGGACTCGGAGAGTAGGGTTGCAGTAAATGTCGACCCCATACCCACTGGCCCCGTACCTACTGCCTCTGATCTGACCGCTCCCAATCTCTCAGAGACGGTCACTGAAACAGAGAAGTCTGTGAAGGTGACGGACACAAGAGTGGTTAAGGGGCCACCTAAGGTAGCTTGTAAAGCAGCCAAAGGCAAAAAGAGGTCTTGCACTAGCATTGATGCAGGACCCCCCCTACCAAAGAAAAGTTACACGGACTCGGACCTGTCTGGTTTGCGATTGGCGGTTGTTTTCCCGGGTGATCACCTGAGGAAGTATACTGCGGAAAACATCTGCGTTCTGGACAAGGCCTTGAAGGACGCTGTGAGAAGGCGAGTTAAGGAAGGCAATAGTCCGGCGTTTGAGCGCATCATCAAGACAAATGGAGGCTTTGTCCTCTGCTGTAGTGATGAAGCCACGAATGCGTGGGTCAGAGCTGATCTTGCTCGGATTTTCCCTAAGCTTGACGGGAGTGACCTTGACTGTCTTCACCCGTCAGAGCTAGTGGGATATACCAAGATGAAGGTCTTTGTCCCGGAAACTGATCTGGAGACTAAGGAAATCATGGATCTTCTCAAGGGTCAAAACCCGGGTCAATCTACCGACAAGTGGAAGGTCTATCACTTCAACAAAATGAAGGATAGCCGTCTGTATACTTTTGGTGTTGATGACGATTCGGCGAAGATGCTTGGGAAGTGCTCTTAACGCCTTTTTTCTTCACTGGTCGCCTGTTCTTCAGGCCAGAAAAGAGGGGAGAGAAGGGTGGAACTTCCAGTGGTAATTAGCTCTATGGCTAGCTCATCACTGGAGGTGCTTCAAATCAACTTGCAACATTCCAAGACGGCTTCACCTACATTGTGTCGTCGTCTTAGAAAACTGCATACAGAGGTTTGCCTCATACAGGAACCTTATTTGTATAAGGGGGCGGTAAGTGGCATCTCGGGTGTATCAGGAGCAATTTTTTTAAAGCCTGGGATTGTTAATACTCGCACGTGCATCTTTGTAGCAAAGGGCTTAGATGATAGTCTTATGCCTGAGTTCAGTTCTCGAGACTGTACAGCTATTAATATGTGTCTTAAGCGAGGAGGGTTGGTTACTGAGATTATTTTAGCCTCAGTGTACCTCCCATTTGACTCACTGGCCCCACCTTCAACGGTGGAACTGGTAAGGCTTGTCGAGCATGCCCGACGAGGTAACAAGCATTTGATCGTTGGTATGGACGCGAACGCGCATCATCGCGTTTGGGGTAGTACTGACTCAAATAGCAGGGGTGAATCCCTTCTAAACTTCTTTGCTGCCAGCCAGCTCAATATACTGAATACTGGTAATGAGCCAACCTTTGTCACTCGGCTGAGGCGGCAAGTTATTGATGTGACAGTAGCAACCGCTGCTGCATCTGGCATCGTTTCGAGCTGGAGGGTTTCAAGGGAAAAAACTGCATCTGATCATCGGTATGTTATTTTTAAGTTAAGTGCAGATCGACCGATCAGAAGCAAAATCAGGAATGTGCGACGCACTGACTGGGACGTCAGTCCACGGAGTTGCGGGGTCAGATAGGTTCCCTGCCTATCAGGATCCTTAGTAGCGATGATTTGGATAAGGCGACCGACACGCTACACAGCGGTATTATTACGGCCTTCCATACTGCTTGCCCGGAGAAGGAGGTTGGCGGTGCGAAACCAACCCGATGGTGGAACGCTAAGTTATCCCTTTTCAGGAAAAGAGTGGGGAGGCTGTTTAACAGGGCCAGGAAGTCTAACCTGGTAGCAGATTGGTCTTCTCATGCGGATGCGCAGAAGGAGTACAAGAGGCAAATTAAGAGCGCTAAGAAGGTATCTTGGCAGAGGTTCTGCGGAGAACTGAAGGACGTTAGCGCGGTTTCGAGATTGCAGAGAGTCCTCTCAGCTGATCCGGGAGCCAGGCTTGACGTCCTTCGGAAGCCTTATGGCACCTCGACCAACTCCAATGAGGAGGCACTTCAACTGCTAATGGACACCCAATTTCCTTGCTGCGAAGCCGTGGATAGTTGCATGTTGCCAAACAAAAGCAGAGCTACCACTAAGCAGTGGCGGGTCGCGGCAAGTATTGTTACGAGAGAGAGGGCGAGAGCTTTTATCCTGTCCTTTTCTCCTTTCAAAGCCCCTGGACCTGATGGCATCTATCCCATACTCGTGCAAAAGGGTATAGAGATTTTGCTCACACCGCTAACTAGAATCTACAGAGCTAGCGTGGCTCTGCGACATATTTCTTTGGCCTGAAGAAGAGCTAGGGCGGTTTTCATTCCAAAACCGGGAAAGGCCGCGTATGATCTTCCCAAAAGCTTCAGGACTATTAGCCTTTCATCATTTCTGTTAAAGGGCCTTGAAAAATTGATTGACGTACGGCTTAAGAGCATTCCAGCTTCTCTGGGTATTCATGATAGCCAACACGCCTATCAAAAAGGCAAGTCCATTGAGACGGCATTAACGGATCTGACGGCCAGAGTGCGTAGGGCGCTCGACCGCAAGAACTATGCTCTTGCTGTCTTCAAGGATATTGAGGGTGCCTTTGACAATCCCACCTTTTGCAGAATTGAGTCTGCCTTAACACTGAAGGGCGTCGATTCTACAACTGTGGAATGGATCTTGGCGGCTGCGTCAGAACAGTGCCCACTGTTAAAGGCTTTGCGCAGGGCGGTGTACTCTCCACTACATTGTGGAACCTGTTGGTCGACTCCTTGTTGAGAAGACTTGATGGGGAAGGTCACCCTGTTATTGTGTACGCTGACGATGTGTGTATCCTTGTCAGCGGCAGGAGTTTACCAACTCTTTGTGAGCGGATGGAAACAGCGCTCAATAGTGTTGGGATTTAGTGCCGCGAGCAGGCTCTGTCAGCCAACCCCGCGAAGACTGAGATGACGCTGTTCACGAATAGAAGGGCAATACCTCAAGTGAGGTGGCGTTAATTCCAGGGCACTCAACTAAAGCCATCAAGCAAGGTCAAGTATCTGGGTATTGTTCAAGACCCAAAGCTTAACTTTTCTGAACATTTGGTTGTTAGAATTTCGAAGGCAACTAACATTCTCTGGTAGTCCCGTAGGATGTTCAGCAGAACCTGGGGACTTAGTCCCAGGCTGGTTCACTGGATTTACACGTGCATCGTTAGGCCATACCTTATGTATGGTGCGATTGTATGGTGGGCTAGAACTCACATCCTCAAACGTCAACTGACAAAGCTGCAGCACCTTGCGTGCTCATGCATTACAGGTGCGATGAGAGGAACTCCCACTGCTGCTAAGGAAGTGTTGCTCTGTTTACCTCCCTTGCAGTTCCTTGCTGAGAGTGAGACCAGAAAATCACTATACCGTATGTGTGTAGTATTTGGACGTCAGGTCAATCTCGGTGATGGGGCCAGAGGTGATAGGTACAGAGCCCTCTATGACAGCCTACCTGGCCATCGGGGAGGAGCACTTGACACTGTGTGCATGAAGCAAGTCTTTGAGCGCCGTTTTCAAGTCATCCTTCCTGAACGGCAGGAATGGAACAGTGAGGGGCGGAATGGCTTTAGGCCGGGTGATGTCATTGTCTATACGGATGGCTCACTTATTGACGGTATCTCCGGAGCCGGGGTCTACTCTAGAGACTGTCGGATAAATCTATCTGCAGCCTTGGGTAAACAAACAACTGTTTTTCAGGCAGAAATCTTGCGATTGCCACTGCCGCCAATATCTTCTTAAGGAGAAGGATTAAGGGTAAAAGCTTATACATCTGCTGAGATAGCCAAGCCGCTATCAAAGCCTGTTCGGCTGGTCCTCTCTACTCAAAAATAGTTGAGGAAACCATGGTTAAGCTTAACCGTCTGGGAAGATGTAACTCGGTATCACTTTCCTGTGTTCCTGGGCACACAGGTATCCAGGGTAATGAAAGAGCGGATGCTCTGGCCAGGAAGGGCTCTTCAACAGCCTTCATTGGCATATAACCATCCATAGGATGCTGCTCATCCGTCCACAAATGTGAAATGGATTCGGCTCTACACCAACAACATTCCGAATACTGGCATGACCTGGTCTCATGCAGGTATTCGAAGAAGCCAGTGGTCGGTCCTAAAATCACCAGAGCTAAGTTTTTGCTTGGACTAAACAGGAGATCCTTGATTGGTCTCGTCACCGGTTTCAGTCCTCTCAACGAGCACCTTTATACCATCCTCATAGGAGCTCGGGCCTATGTGAGTGCTACCCAGAGGCGGATGAAACGGCATCTCACTTCATCTGTGAATGTCCTGCTTTCGCCAGAACCAGGCTCACCACTATAGGTAAACAATTCATCAACGAAGATGAGATGGGGGACATTGAACTTACTAATATTCTTTGCTTTGCCAAGGCTACTGGCAGGTTCTCCCTCACTGAATCTTATTAATCGCCAATAAGCAGCGAGCGGGCAGCTATGCTGAAGTACAATGGACCAATAGGTCTAAGTGCTTGTCATCTATTGATGACCCCACTGCACATACAATACAATACAATAGAAGGTGGCGTTTAATTGAACGTCTCGTTCATTCGTGCTAAAAATATAACTTTGTGGCGTAAGGTCCGGTATGGCTCAGTAACGCATTATATTTTACTTTATTCTTAATTGGCAAGATAAAATGTATTTGTTGTTGTTTTTATTAGCGAGAAAAACATTTGGTCTAGAGAGGAGACCCTCTCGTTAATTCCTGTCTGCGGTAGTGGTTGTTGTTGGATTGTATCTTTCTTTGCGCTGTGTATCTGTAATTGCAACAGCGTCGGTTCTTCCACTGTAGACGATTACCGCAATGCGTTCCTACACTAAGCCAGTGACAACAAAACGGTAA
Organism: Portevinia maculata; assembly: GCA_949715645.1. NCBI lineage: Eukaryota > Metazoa > Arthropoda > Insecta > Diptera > Syrphidae > Portevinia > Portevinia maculata. Next base: position 39,831,043 of record OX454525.1, read on the forward strand.
CCAAACAAATATATTTGTATACAATATAAAGTGCATGCAACTGATCAAAGTCCGTTACAAGAAGATACCAAGGAAGTTTCAACCACTAAAGCTCGGCTATGCATTATTTGGTTTATGCAGGAATCTACCCTCACAAAAATACACATCCTCTGAAATACACACACAATATAGCATCCGCTATCGTCCAACAAAATGCAACCAATAAATTAGTAAACAAGTCTTGTAATCACTAAGTTCTTTCTTAGAACGCTGGTTTTATCTATTATCTGTGCAACATACCCATACACATATTATATAGAACTATACCATTACCTTTCAAATCCCCAAGGTTGAAGTCGTATCTGCATCCTAACAAAAACACACGTAGATTGTGTATAGTCTTAAGGACGATTGATTATTTATTGCCCGTCAATTAGTACGGAACGAGCGTGCAACTAAGAGAATCCATGACCTGATTAGGGTTTCGGCAAGGATTTTGCTTTATAATCTTATTTTCCTGCAATGCTATCTTAGCTTTGATAGTAAATATAATAGGTTTTTTGAATTTTAAAACTTAAACCGGCAAGGAAACTGGGGGAGGAAAGATTATTTATTATCTCGGGATTTTGCTGCAGTATTTTTCAAGACAACAAGAAGAAAACAAATACCACAGGGCGTTGGGAAATACCCGACTTTTGCTAACAAACGTATCGAATACACTTTGTTTAGGAAACAAGAGTTGTTTTGGAATTGATTTTAATAATATACAAAACACAATAGCATGTTTTGTTTTGAATGAAATGCTGGCAATGGCTGATCTCAAATAATGTGCAACTGCTGTGATTATCGAATTAAAGATAAAGAAATAATTTCAAATATCACTCGACACCAGTGTTGGACCGTGATTTGGATCAGAAATGTGCAAAACTATACGTCAATAATGATAGCAATTCGATATATACTGTTGATGGATAAATGCAGTTACCCTTCTCAGATTATCTATGAACATGAAGTAAATCTATTTACCTATCGGCTGACGCTTCGTTTATATAATATTGAAATTGTGTTCTATAAATGCAGGAGTCGTAAGCCGTTGGCCATTTGCCCTGTGATGACAGGTTAAGGGGATATATGTACTTACAATGATACTCATTTATGCAGAAATGTATTATGATACCGCATCCTACCACTCGGAAGTAAGGCAGAGCTGAATATAAGCTATTATTATCATCAGTAACATCATGGACTTCAGTTGTAGAGACTGGACAATGCATCAGTACCAAAACGAAAAGCGATGTTTTTGAATGCCCTGTAAATGTGGCAATAATAAATAATAATTGGTAGTTTGATCGAGTTTATGGGAAGTTCAACAGTAAGTCGATAAAGTAGCACTGACAAGGAGGACAATGCCAGTGACAGCCAAAACTAGACATTTAACTAGTTGCAAGGTAAGAAATTGATATGAAAATCGGAGGAATCTTCACTATGGTACGCATATTAATCCATAGCATTGGCTATCATTTTGGTACAATATTTATGTCTAGTTTGAGCATTGGAAATAATTTCCATAAGCCATTTGTAAATGCGAAACGGTCAATTTGCATTCATATAAGTTGTAGGTACACAGTGTTATGCACATGTTTGGAAGCATTCTTTTGTATATTCTGAGAAAAAATCGATCTACGAGGATGTACCTCCAATATATACCAACGTACAGGGGATCAAAGAAGAGCATTTCTTTGACCCATTTCTGACCCACTTAAGCCTTAATAGATCTGCTAATCGTACTGCTCAGGAATCGTATTGCATTTATTTGATTTTAGAAGAAATAGCTAATAACCAAAATGTTGGCATATCGTCGCCTGAGAATTATTTTGTTCCATATGCCATTGGCACTTTTTCGAGAAAAACGCATTTATAGGTTTGCGTACTTGGTACTCCGAAACTATGCGATAGGATTTTTTTTTTATTTTTTTAATTTGAAGTTAGTCTTATAAAGAGTTCACCTACCAATTTTCAAAGTGTTTTGCCAAACTGTTAACACTTGTGTCCCACCTCCTACATTTTGAAACTGATTTTTTTGTCCATAAACATAGAACACAAAAAAATGGATATGGCACAAAGCAATTCTCATCTAAAATGATCTGAAAGGCAAGAAAGCATGGAGTTGGATGCTAACATTTTAAAAGAAAAATCGATTTCATCTTTTTTATTAAGTTTTTATTCAAAGAATACAATAAAATAAGAAAATTATTAAAAGTATGAAAAATGTCAGATCAAATCAGATCAGAAAAGTACAGCTTCGAGTCATATGTTCTCCTCTCAGCTGCGAAATTTCAAATAGATAATCCTCTTGGTTTTCTAGTGAATTTCGGGTTTTGAGTGAGCATTGTACCGTCAATGTTTTTCCTGATGTCGATTTGATCCCAATTTGAACTCGTTTCATGTTATTCTTTCGATTTTTTGTTGCATATATGCGAATATTTGTAACATTAAACTAAGAAATACGATATCTCATGCCAAACAAATAAATCAGTTGGCATCAGTACAACTTGAATTTTCAAATTTGATTCATTTTACTCACTTGCCTAGAGATAGGGCAAGGTACATACAGGTACATACAGAAAATCAGTGCAGGGAAATAAGTCCACGGGAATTAAGTCTACTGAGGGACTTAGTTCCCATATAGTGGGAAATAAAACCACTTTACATGGGAACTAAGTCCACTTTCTTATGGGAACTTAGTACACATTCAAAAATAGGAAGAGGGAAGTAACATCCAACATTTAGAATTAGACAAAAAACTGAAAAGCGCAGTTAGTTATCACACTCTTTAAGCAATATCTGGTGACATATAGCCAAATTTTCAAAACCGTACCTCTCACCTACTCCAACTCAAACAGTGACCCCAAGCAGGGGGTTGCAGGGGGGCAGCATTGCCCCCCATAGGCATTTCACTGTTTATTGAATCTACTTCTGATTTCGTTACTAATCCCATAAACAGTACAATGCCAAATTGGCCTTATGACGCTTTTTCAAGGTGTCATAATACCAAATGCTAGAATTTGGCCTTATGTCACTTTCACAATACGACATAAGGCCAAATTTCGAGATTTGGCCTTATGACGCTTGGGCTTATGTCCCGGTACCTATATTACTCTGTCTCAGTTAAAAGTTAATTTCTCTTTTGTTAATAAAAATTGCAAAGTACCTACTTCACTCTTTAATTTTATTTTGTTCTTAGTAGACAGAAGAATTTATTTTGCATTAAAAGGGAACTAAAACCACTCAGAGTTTTCGGAATTTATTTCCCGCTTACCATGGGAACGAAGTCCATTTCGCGAAAGTGGTTTTATTTCCCACTATGTGGGAACTAAGTCCCTCAGTGAACTTTGTTCCCGTGGACTTATTTCCCTGCAGCCAGAAAATCATGTGCTAAACTGATCTGCACAGCTTCATGGAACACAAACTGACAGAATGTAAAACACTTTGCGACAAGATTTTTACTGATGGAACACCAAATCTTGTACTTCTCTTATTTTTTCCGAACTTATCCGTGCAGCTAAGGTTCATTACACACATCTATTGAAACCATATGTATTCAATGATTAACTACTCGACTCGTACTCTTGCAACTAGGTTTTGCGTTTGCAGCACTATTCATCAACGCATATCTTCATCATATTATACAACTGTAATGGAGGTGGAACATATAACACTAAAATTTTGTTTGCGATCAGTGTCCCACATCCATAGCTTTTCTTTAACACAAGTTCACGTAGTACAAACCAATTCTCAATTTTGTTAATATTTTCTGTATCTCTTGTCGCCGTGATATGCACGTGGAACAAAACAATTCTCACAAAAAAATTGCGAAAAATTATATGGAAAATTCGTCCCAAACGCCAAAAAATGGTTTATGGCATAAAACAATTCTACACACTATTGATTTTGGTGGATATGGCACAAAATCGATGGTCGAGATCTCGGGATTGAAAAGACTTAGAGGAAATCGAATCACAGATTTAATAAGAGCTGACGAAATTACCATAGAATCCGTTCCTAACTCAAAAACGACAAAAGTATCGTGTGGAACAAAACAATTCTCAGGCGACGATATAACCACTTGGGATCTTTTGATACTTATCACCGTATTACGGGGTGCTGCAAAGTTAATATATCGGAAGCCGTTTGGAAAATTACAAATGTTTGTGTACTACAAAGCTACAAGTAAAGACGACACTTAACAATTGTGCAAGAAAACTTGAACAATTGGGAAATTTGAAATTTCCCTACATTCTGTAGCGCAAAGCTACAACTGTAGATTATAATAAACAAAGCATTGTTAAATTGTTTTAAAAACTCAAGCAAATGGAAAATTGTTGAATCTTCAAAAGTCGAGTTTTAAAAGGTTTCAAACATACATCAAAAACATCAAACATCAATTTTTTTTCAATCATGTACCAATTTTGAAATTTCACTTCAGCTTGACAGAAAGATTTAGTGTACAGTCGCCAAGCAATTTTTCCTATCACATTTTCCAGCAGCTAGAAAAGTAACTAATTCGCCTTACTTTTGACGAACCAAACTGTATTAGTGCAGCACTGTGCAATATATGATGAAAGTGATAAAGATGGTGAACAACATCGCTTATATAGAGTTTATAAGGATCGTATTTATTTCGAAATCAACGATCATAATATTTGTCGAAACATTTTCGCCATTATGGAGTGACTTATCTTGTTGAAAGCTTAAAGAAACAATTAAAGCCTCCACTAACCGCAATAATAATAGAACATTTTAATAGCCTTGCTTTGTATGGACTTAGATGGTAAGAATGCAATTAATCGTTCTGAAGGGTCTTTCATTAGCGACTTGACAACTTCAAACTTTTTAGTTACTCACCCTTAAACCGATTATCGTCAATGTCAAAATATTCAGTGAAATCAACAACACGAAGGAACAACGTTTACCTACGAGTAAAAAAAAAATTTACTGCAGAAATTCCGAGTCGGTGGTCGCAATTTTAAGAGCGTTAACGCCAATTTTCGGCCGTAATTCCCATACCAGTAGCCAAGTAATTTATAGTCTAATGAACAAATTTGAGTCAGGATATTCGTTGCTTGATGTTGATGTGCCAGTGAGACTACGTTTTGCCCGGAGTGTGGAGAATATTGCTGCCGTAGAGGCGTCCGTCGCACACCAGCCAAATCAACAATTGGGCGAATTTTGCGTAAGGATCTTGGCCTACACATTTACAAGATCAAGTACGTACGTTCTCGAATTGGGCTCTGGACATGATGGAAGAAAATGAAGAATTTCAGCGCAAAATCATATTCAGCAATGAAGCGCATTTTTGGGGTAATTTTTTTTCTTCGATGAAAATGACCGTCACTTTTCGGTAAAAGGTATTCGCTGCAGATACATGTTGGAAGGTTATTTCTTTGAGCATGAATTGGACATCAGTGATATGTGGTTCCAACAAAACGGTGCAAAAAAGCCACACAGCGGGTGCAACAATAGAGTTATTGAAGTTTCATTTCGGTGAACGTGTTAACTCGAGAAACGGACCCGTCCATTGGCCGCCGAGATCGTATGATTTAACGCCTCTATATTTTTTTAATGGGGCTACATTAAATCATTGGGCTATGCCAATAACCCGACGACTTAAGAGGAGCTCAGAGCCAATATGGAACGAGAAATAGGGAAGTATCGGTCGAAATGTGCGGCAGGGACATCGAAAATCGGGTTCAACGTCTCGACCGCTGCATACGTTCCCACCACAGACATATGAACAAGTCGAATTCTATTCATAAATGTTTTGATAATAATTCAAGCCAATATATTTTTTTTTTTTGATAGTTTGCATTTTATTTAAAAAATATTTTGTCAAGTCCTTAATGAAAGACCCTTTAAAAAGCTGAAGTCACATCTTCTTTAAAAGAACTAGAATTTGCAGCTCAAGTACGCCGATCTGGAATGTTGATCAACTATTCAGCAGTTTTTGAATTAGATCATCATGCCGGAAGTTTGTGGTGCAATCGGCGGAATTCTTGTGAAAAAGACGCTATAGCAAAGTTTACCTAAATTCATAAAATTCTCGCAAAAACTCAACTGTTTTCTTTCAACCACCAATTCTCTTTGAATTTTCTATTTTCTCTTAAAACTTCTGTTTTTATTAAAGAATTCAACTTTGTGGAAAAACTCTTACCAATGTTAATTTTCGACAGTTCTGTCTAAATTGTTAAATTGTAGTTTTGTGGTACAGGCCCCAGGAGTTATACTATACCTAAGTCGTATAGTGTTTATTGCAGAAAAAAACACTATGCGAATCAAAACCATTTTTTATTTTTTTTTTATAATTCGCTTACGCTAAAGGGGCTTTGTTGTTTCTGTATATGTACAGTACCAGTACCCTTATAGTGTTAAACACAGCGCATGCATTTTTTGTTGAACAGTAAGCTGTACCTAGCAATGGTATTGTATTGCTTGATTTTAGGAGCTACTTACTATTCGAAAGAATAGGAGGATATGAAAGAAGTTTTTGGTGCTTAGTATTTTTTTTCTCCACGGGTGGCGCCTAAATTGCTTAGGGAGATCTCTATTTATGTAAATTCAAATAATAATCATTGCTCTGGCCGGGATTCGAACGCACGACCTGCCAATCAGTTAGTGAATACCATCGCACCAATGCCACCCGCATAAGCTACCTTTTAAATTGTGTAAAAATATGCACAAAAAGGAGCAAAAAGGTCATTTCAACACAATTCAGCAGGTGCATTTGGAAGTGAAAATAAAAATGCTTTTATACGAAGTGCATTTTTTAATGGAATTTAGACAAAGAACATACATAGCTGGCGAGGAAGAGAGTACTCACCATCCTATTTATATGCAGTTACTGTATGTAACTGAGGTAGCTTTAAGCATTTCTAGTATAAAATAGTAAAACAAAACAACAAAGACGTCGTAGATAGATTTTAGGCCGAAAGCCGACTAGCTGTTATAATAAAAATGGTGTTTTTTCTACAATTCAGTAGTATCTAACTCTTCGAGATCAGAAAAATCGATTAATACTCACTCTGTTTTGCTAAAGTTTCAAAATGTATATGCATATTAAATAAACTTATTTAATTCAGTTATTAAGTAAGTTTTCAAGTTGAAATATACCAAACAAAAAATCAAAAAAAAAAAGAAATGCATTTTTATACGTTTTAGTAACTTTGGTAAGTAAGTAAGTAAGTAAGTAAGTAAGCGAACAGGATTGTTCACCGTATACACGGCCTCGAAACAAGCGCCCAGCAAATCCACCTTCTCCTGTGGGTCCTGACCACGAAAAAATCGTCGTTTGAAGCGACACTTTCGGGACTTATTCCAGCAGTCAGTACCGTCTGTCTGTTCTCTGCTGTCTGGGAGATTCGAACACAAGGAATATCATTGTGATCTTTCCTCCTGAACAACTTATTTATCTGTATGATAGAAATTGTATTGCAGGGTAGATGCACTCTTACTCACGTTAATAAGATTAATACATTTTGTACACTTTAACATATTGTTATACTTTTTTATACATTTTTATTCACGTAGGTACCTATTAACCTTTTGTACAATCACATGAATTTATACAAAATTTGTATGTGTCCGTCCGTCCGTCACCAATTTTTAGGCTAGGAAGCTGAAATGTCGAAAACACATTCTCTAGGAACCCGAACTGCTTAAGTTTAAATATTGTTTAAAGTCCGCCCACTGCCAAGCCCACTTAAAAAACATAGGGACGGGCTACAGTCCGCTTGGGCGAACTGTTGGATACCCTATTCTTATTCCTATCTCTCATAAGTGGGTGTGACAAAAGTCTAAGTATGGTTGAATTGTTAAGAACGCTCTACATATTTTGTTATATAACATTTAAAAGATTTTATCAAAAAAAACGCTCCCTAGCTCAAACTTGGGTGTTTCAATAAAATTGTTTTATTTAATTGTGGGCGTGTCGGTAGGCGGATTTAAAAAAAATTAACTCATGAGCATAAAGGGCCCCTAGAGAGTATATATTATAAATTTCAGCTCCCTAGCTCAAACTTTGGATTTTCAAAAAAAATTATTTATTTATTTGTGGGCGTGTCAGTGGGCGGATTTTGTAAAAAAAATTATCTCAAGCAGTTTTAGGAGTCATAGATCATATATAAAAAATTTCAGCTTTCTAGCTCAAAATCGATTTTTTGTCCAAAATTTTGTTTTTTGAGTTTGTGGGCGTGTCTGTGGGCGGATTTCAAAAATTCGTAAACTTGATTATTTCGGGACCCTAGAGAGTATATGGTTAAAATTTCAGCTCTCTAGGTCCAGTTTAAAGGCCTAATTTTTGCCGACGGACGGACGGACGGACGGACGGACGGACGGACGGACGGACGGACGGACGGACATGGCTAGATCGACATTACTATCGATGCTGATCATAAATATAGTAACTTTTATGGGTCTACGGGCAATATTAAGGTATGTTACAAACTATGCGTCAAAATTAATATACCCCTAGAATAGGGTATAAAAACGTTTTATTGAAGAAATCAATACAAACGAAAGTCCTATTCTTCGCAAAGTATGTATAAGTCGTTCTTACCAATTCCTCAATACACACGCCCACTTTTTATGTTTATGTTACAATAACAATGTTTTTCCGATAAAATCCTTAAACAAATCATGGAAAACAGTTATGTTGAAGAAAATATGTATATAGAAAATATTTAGAAAAATTCCACAAACTTAGATTTTTGCCCCTCCCACTTTTGAGGGAGAGGAATAGGGTATATAACAGTTTGCCGAAGCGGACAGTAGCCGTTTTGTTTTTATACTGTTTTGAAATTTTCGACATTTGTTTACCTTAAGAAAATCTTATACAGGGAGGGACTAATTGTCCATATCGGAAAACGCAACAGATTTTGCCAAAGGCATCGAAAATCAAGTCAAAAGTTTTTACATTGTGAAGCAAACAAAATTAGAATTTGTGTGAAAAAGCAATGAACTTTACTTTAAATCAGGAAAAATTACATAAAAAGAGTCAACTGAGGAGGTGGTCATTTGTCCAATATCATCTTTCAATTTATTGTCATCAATTTTACACTTTCAAATAAATTATGTATAGCTAATTGTGTAATTATGTATATTTTAATAACTTTTGAAACATAAAAGCTATACTTACGAGTTTCAACCAAAAAATTAATTTCCTCATTTCTCTAACTGATTTCAGACCTATGTAAAGATTTTTTTTTTTGGTTTACTGGTAAAATTACGAATGAGTTGCGGAAAAAACAATTTATGGTCAAGTTTAGAGTGCTCTTCTAATAATCAGTAAGGTCAAATAAGGAATTGTTTGCTTTTATGTAGTATTTATAAAAGAGGTGTTTTATCTGCAGCTCAGTTGTAACAAACTCTTTGAGATTAGAAAAAAAATATTAATACTCACTCTACACTCACTATGCTTTGCTAACTTCAAATTTTCTTAAAAATTCACAATGATTTAACGCTGAACGCATCTTCCTGCGTATATATAGGACGCTTTGTGGTTTGACAGTTCTAGTAAGTTTGCAAAAAAAAAAGTTACAATCGGTTGTGTTTTTAGCTGCTGGCTGTTATTTTCCTCTTCAAGTGCGTATAAGCAGTTTTTTATATTTATTTTGTGTAAATCATTTAGTGTAAATAAAATCGATGTTATTAAACATAGTTTTTGAGTTAACAAATCCAAATCTATTCCACTTACATTAAATTCACAAAAGAGGAGGAACAAAATGGAAGATTACCGTACTTGGACACATTAATCATACGCAAAGGAAACAAATTGAAAATCGACTGGTATCAGAAACCTATGGCCACAGGACGACTCATCAACTTCTACTCCAAACATCCGAAAAGAGTAATAATAAATACCGCGAATAATTTTATTAGAAGAGTACTAAATATAAGTGACAAACAATTTCACCACGACAACATCAACAAGTTAAGGACAATACTAGCTAAAAGTGGATTTCCAAAGAAGACAACGAGGGACTTAATCAATAATTATTATAAAATGGACAACATTGAGCTGAAAGAAAAGCCAAACATAATATTTAAATCAATGACGTATATTACTGACTTCTCGGAGAGATTGACTAAATCGGACATATATGACAAAGATAAATATCAAATCGCACTTAAGACAAATAATGCTCTACGACAACTATACAGCAATACAAAAACAAAAATAGACAAACTTGACAAATCGAATCTGGTTTACAAAATATCTTGTAATGGAGACGGGTCCAATGTATGCAATAAAACATACGTTGGGACAACAAAAAATAAACTAAGGACAAGAATAGCCTCACATAAATCGGACCAAAAAGCTCTCTCGACACCTATAGAACAAAAAACTGCATTAGCTGCCCACTGCATTAAATTCGGACATTATCCTGACTTCGAAAACGTTGACATACTACAAGAAGAATCAAATTATATGAGGAGGTACACAACGGAAATGTTACATATAATAAATGTACCAATACAAAAACGACTTAACTATAAAACGGACACCGACAAATGCGCACACATCTACAGACATCTTATAAACAAACAACGGAAGACGAAAATAGTTATAACTCAGCCGGCATCATAACTTTATGTTTTATGTTCGTCATACCAAAAAATTTGTTGTGAAATGTAATTATTTATGTTGTACAATAAGTTGTGTAAGTTTCACAATGTAAATGTAAATTGTTCATTTTATTGTCATAATACTTTTTCTTGACAGTCCCTGAAGATGACTTTCGAAGAAAGTCGAAATATTGGACAAAATATATAATTTAAAATACAAAAAAAGAGTATTTTTAAATTAAGACCTACAGCCCGTTAAACAAACATTATTTTTTGTAAAATATTTATATTAAAGAAGAAAATTTGAGACATCGGAACACATTCGGCGTCATAGTAAAAAACCAGGTCTGAAATTATGTACAGCTATTTTTTACTTGTTTTATCGTTGATAATATTTGACACTACAAGAAAAAGACCGACAGAGTCAATAAAAATGAAACTGCAATAAAAAAGCGATTTCGGATGTGAAACATGGCCGATAAACTTGAAATTCAGTTTTTTCAAAGCACGGTACGGTAAACGTAGCGTTAATTTTTTTTTTGTAATTTCTTTTCCTTTATTTTTAAAATTAACATTTCAGTGAATTTTGATTCATTTAGATGTTGCATTTTGATCTAAGAAGCTTATATGCGAAACAATTTTTCTTCCTAAATAGCTCTGCAAAATAAATGTACTGCATAAGTCATACGAAAAATATTCTGATTTCATTTTTAAAGTTAAATATCAATGTTTTATATTTAATGTTTAATATCGTAAATATGAAGCTTCGAATTTTTGGTGCCGAATATTCCCCCGTTTACCAATGTAAAAGCGTAACTACATCATATGCAGGATTTGTAGGTAAACAAACGTCTATTTAAAAAAGTTCAGTAATTTTTAAAAGTCGAACAATTTATTGATCTCGAAAAATGTTTTAAATTTCTGTTGAAGCTGGCTTTTTTCTCCATTATTAGCACTGTGTTCAGACGTGCAGCTTAATATATATCATATAACTAAAAAAAAATTCCAAACCACGAATCGCTCCATATGAAAATACTCAATTTAGCGCATTTCGTAAAAAAATACCATATGAACTATAAGTCTATGAAAACTGCTTTCGAAGTAAAATATTTTTTTTTTGTTTTTTTTTATAGTTGGCTAAAGGGATTTCTTTTTTTCTGTGACACAGTACCCTTATAGTGGAAACCACTGTAAGTAGCTCCCAGAAAATGATTCATTGCCTATTTTTGGGTGCTACTTACTGTATGAAAGAATAGAAGGATAGAAAAGAAGTTTGCTGCGATTAGATTTTTTTCTCCATATGTGTGCGCTGCCATTGCAACACTGTTGAAGACGTTGCTTTTCGTACAGCGAGTGAGGGCAAGCGCCCGAACCTCGTCTGGTGCTTGGTCGAGTAAAACGAGCCATTCTTCGACGGCGTTAGCAACGGAAGATTCACTTTTTTGGCACAAATTGATAAGTTTGGCAATTGGATTCATAATTGCCTAAATTTTTCTGAATGACTCTACAAAACTGGCGTTGAAAAGTAGTTGAGTCACACTTGGATCTGGTTTTCTCGATTTGGCATCCTCGTCGTTTTCGTCTACGTTTTCCTCGTCTTCGTCAGCGGCCGCTCTTTTCATGTATGGTAAATTGTTAGTGAACGATTTGAGTGCGTTACGGGAGCTCGCAAAACGAATCAGCGAATACAATACTGGTTTCTTGCCACCTGCATTCTTCAAACAAACGTCTAGTTTCGGCTTCTTGAAATCTTTTTGTACAAGCATGACTTTGTTCAAAATGGTCGTATTTTTCTTGACGCTAAGAAAATCCTTGGATCATAATTTGGCGGTGTGTGAATTGCATGTTGTGAACATCAATGTTGGTGGCAATTTCCCAGCCATACTAACCATATTCGGCGTATTGTCACTGACAACAGCGTATTTTTCAGCATCGAACCGTTCCCTGGCCACAACAATTGCTTTTAATACGATATCCATTAGATTATCGCTTGATTCGCGAAGTTCTGCCATATCGTAAGACTCAAGAAACAGTTTTTGGTCTTCCGATGTCGCCAGGATAGTGACCACGTTGTGTCGATTTAAATTCGGACAGATTATGGTATCCATAAAATGACCGACTCTAGGTTGCTTTGCTTGGGATGTCGTTGAAATTGATTAGCTTAACTGTGGAGAGCTTGTAACAAATTCACAAGGTCGGAATAATGATGAAGTTGGCTAGACAAATAAATGTTGTGACTGGTGAAATATTACATAACCAAACAAAGAGAAACAAATGGAACAAAATTACATTTGATTTAATTGACATCGCCGATGTATTAAAATTTTCGTTCACATCGACTACACTGCCACCATTGGCACCAGTGATTTGCAGAACCTCAGAATTGACTTCTGCAGAGTCTTCGTCATCGGCAATTATCCCCAAAGCGTCTCCATCCAAATAAAAAAAATAATAAAACAAATAATTATTTACCGGTGCGCAATCAATCGTGCTTTACACGAATTTAATAAAGTATTCCAACATAACTGGCATTTGGCAGCCACTTTTCCTCGAACATACACTTTTCCAAAACCTTCCCAATATTCGTGCATTGGTCGTCCTCCCGATGATGATGGAGTTGGCGGTGCAACCGGTGCTGATACTCCACTTCTGTTCATCATTTTTTCAAAAATATTCGGCATTTAATATTTTTATTATTTAATAAAGGCTAAGAACGATACGTTCGATTGCGAGCTTGGAATACAAATAAAACAAATTTGACAGATTCGGTACATACCTACTTCATTTTTGGTTATGTGCAGCATTTCGGCGTTGCATGTTGGCTGCATTGGGTAGGCTGTAATTGAAGTTTCACTCGGGTATTATCAAAATCCCTGATATTTAGCGAACACTAAACTGTAAGATTATTTGCAAAACTGCATCATCGAGGTTTTCTACATGTAGAAAACATGTAATCTACGTCGTGTATGTAGATTACATAGGCCAATTGAAAATCATGTAGTTTTGCCAACCCAGGTTAACACACTTAGACATTGTGAGGTTCATTGTGATGCCACGTGGATCAGGGGAGTTTCTCCCTCTACCCGCTAAGCCATCTGTAGCTTCCAAGCACGATAGACTTCTATCATCTGTGTAAGCCTAGTCACTCATACACACACATACATCTCCTAAAAAAACATTTGAAAAAATGATATAGGCCATCAAATTATAAAATATGTTGTAAATCACGATCTCTACTTTTCGGATCAATTGCAATAACTTATCCAGTAACTAGGAAGTTTATAATTGTTAACTTTTTTTTTTAATTTTAGTTCAAAGGCAATCGTTTAAATATTTTTTGTTCGCATCTGAAGTAATATAAATTAAAAATTGCATTTGAAACCATCCGGGCAATATATATCAAAGCAGTTTAATTATTTTATTTTCTTTTTCAGAATGAAAAATTTCACCATGGTTCACTAAGCGTTAAAATCAGTTAGTACACATTTTAAACAACGCTCCGTTTTAGACACCATGAAGGCAAAATAAAATGTATCTCGGCAATATTACAAAAAATATATTTGCAAATTCTAATTACATACAGCACTATCTGAAAAGCAAATATCCATCCGTTTATCTAATGCTTATGATTAGCACTTTAGTTCAAAATATCTCATCTAATAATGAAAGGTTACGCAACTATTTGTGTAAATATATTCTAATAGCGTTTGGTTAATTAATTCAATTTTAAGCCTTAATACATTGCACAATTACTGCATTCATTATACATTGAAAGCAGATTAAATCGCAGCTTAAATGTCCATATTATTCTGAATTGCAGATTGTGGTTGTGTCCGCTTATATAATTAGCTTTATGAAATTTATATCATTTATATATTTATAACGTGGTACAGCAGTCGTTTTGCGTGACTAAGGATCACATAGCAACCTTTTTAAAATCGTATAGACTCGTACCTCAAATAAAGAAAAATATTTATCGAATGATAATGGAAAAACGCGACTTTTGAATTCTACTCGAGATAAGCAAAAATTAATAGCAAAGATAATAGCGAATAGCAGGGAAGCATCCCTAGTAAATAATCTTTAATAATTAGCTTGAAGGAAAAACGACAGACTCCAAAGAGCATCAATTACTCTTTGCTGACGATGTAGCCATCATAATCGTTCGATTATTGCAACGACCACTTCATATATGGGTGGATGTTTTAGAGGAGATTGTGTGTCTTAATAGCTCAAAAAAGAAAGAATACCTGTGCTGCCGGTTGTTATATTGAAATTAATTGTGTATATGAATAATACCACCGTTCAGTTTCGTGTATCTTTATTTTCTCTTTTTTGGATTCGAGCCATACTCGTTACCCGAGATGACACCCGGAAAGTCTAGATAGGCAAATAAACATACTACACGGTTCTCTGATCCAATCCAATATATCGCAGACATTTATATATATAGAAGAGTGATTCCCAAGGGCGATAAGTTTATATAATGTGATCAATGATCAATAGCGAAGCAACCGTGATGGCGAAATCAATTATCTCATAAGCGTAGGCGGCGAAACTGTACCCCTGAGCTGAAAGGAATGCTCTACACTGCAGAAGTGAGGCCGCAGCTTCCGTCTGATTGACAATGTATCAAAAGCCAGCGTGTAAAAAGTATGAAGTCAAATAAAGGTTTTCAGCTAGTTTATATATTTTGCATTTTTTATAGCATATTTAGCTTATTTCCTTTTTTTGTTGAGAACTCCTCGTTTGCCTTGTATATAAGGAATATTACTCCATCATCCCTGCTTTCAAACTCTGAAAAATTATACTAAAAACCGAAAAGTGTAGCCGAGTTTTGGTCATCATTGTATTACTAGCTTACAACATTTATAATTACTCAGTACATAGAATTGTATTCCTCCTTGTAGTGGGCTTTCGGGCAAAAGGCTGGCTACGGTCCCTATCCCGCTGAATCAATTTATAATGTGTATGGTACGATTCGACAAATTTGTAACGGAAATTGACATTGTCAATTCGCGGTTTTTTATTTTATTTGGCATTTTATTGTTTCGCTTGTTATATTTGGCATTGTTTTGTTTTTAATTTTGAATTTGGCATTTTGTACTATGATATGATTTAAATATTCATTTATTGTTAAACTTAATTGGCAGGACTTGAATAAGAAAATCTTTTAATTGTGGAAATATCTTAAATTTAAAGTGGAAAGACTTAACTTAGTTAAAAAAGAATTAATTCAACATATAAAAACCACTTTTTATTCATTTTTTATTAAATTGCGTTTGAACATCGAAATATGTGTTCAAAATGAACGAATGCAACTGCTGTAATCCAATAACAGAGTTATCCTCGGATATACAAACAAAATTTCGACCAACTAACGTGCAGGATTGGTAACAAAAATTTGTTGAACAACAACCAAATATTTTTTGCAAAATTTTAAAAAATCATATCAAACAAAAGCAGAAGTTAAAAACGCCAAATGACAACAAAGCCATTGTTTAAGAACTTTAGGCTGGTTGTAGATTAATTTTAAGTTTTATGATATAAATTCAGTATTAAATAGAAATTGTATTAGAATAGTAATCAATAGTTTTAATGAACTGAGTCTTACGGAACTGTAGAAATCTATTAACCACAAAATTTAATGTTTAATGCTCCTCATAATAATGTAAAAGAATATTATTTTTTAATGTGCGCATCAGTACAAATTTTAGATTTCAAGTTAAACAATTTTTAAATAATTTGTTAAACGTTTTAGATAAAAAAGTACAAAAAAATATATTGGTAGCACCTTATGCTGGAAAAAATTTGTTTTAATTTTGGGAAAATGTGTTATCATTGCGGTTTCGCCTTAATCAAATGTGTGAACCAGTAATGGAGCCCAGTGCAATTGAAACAAATTAGTAAGTATTATCCAAATGCAGCTATAACGCGAACAACTATAAATATATTATCCAAAAATGACGTATTTCCAAAAGATGAAGCTTTTATATCCAGAATCTATTCCAATAATACGAGTATGAAACCCTGCAATAATTTAAGAATATTTAATTAAAAACCTTATCCGTTGTCCTCATATTTATTATTAATGAAATATAATCTTGTTGAATCAATAAAAAGCAATTCAAATGTATTTTTGTGTCTTTGATTAATTTTAATTTTTAAATGAACAAACTGAATATCTTCGTCATTCTCATCAATTTCATGATCAATTGTAATTTTTTTTTAAAGTATTTGTGTTGCCAAACAGATATTGTAAATCGGTAGAATTTTGTTGCTTTCCAGAAGCCAACTAACTGCATTGTTATGTGAAAAAGCTGCATTTACATTGAAAACAACATTACAGGTGCATTCAACTTTCCAATAACATGCGCTATTAAGATACCATATATGATTTAGATTAAGATTTATTAGTTATAATAAGAATCGCTGTACATAAAGATCAAACCACTTATAAATAGTACAGGTACAAGTATTAAATATATTAAAAACAATTTTTAAATGTATTTAGAAGAAGAAAGAGATTTGATAAAGAAAAGAAAGATGAAGATACAGAAGAAAGATACTGAAGAGAATAAATATACACCAAGAGCTAAGATAACGAAAATAAGTGTGAGTGATTTCAGATTGGTACAAAATGAGAATAACACGCCGATGAAAATTGTCTATATTCGATTTTATTCCTCACCTGGTGAGGCAGCTGGTTCCAAAGCCGAACAGCATGAACAAAAAACTGTCTGCGAGATGTCAAGCAGGTATGAGTCGATGGTTTAATAGTTAAACAGCGGTTAGACCGGGAGAAGGAAAGTTTGTTGAACAAATACTCTGGTTGTTGTCTGTGAATAATCTTGAAGAGCAAGATACAGGACCGATATTTTAAAAAGGCATCAAGGTCGCAACCAAGAAGTTTGCGACGTTCTGTTGAGACGTGGTCATATCTCCGTAGATTGAAGACATACCGAGCAGTCGAATTAAGTGCCTTTGTTAGCTTAAGAAGAGAGATGTAGTCTGAGTCAGCAAAGATTTCACAACCGTATGAGATGTTGCTGGATTTGTTTGAGGTCTCGCAACCAATCCCACATATAGCTGTGGTTGTGCTTTAAAAATGTTTGCGCCTTTGCATGAATAAAATGCACCATACTATTCTTTTTGCGAAAATTCGAGTATTTGATTTATCAAAACAGAAGAACCATAGCCGTTTCCGAAGGCAACATCTCCCATTACTGGTTTACCACTTATTGCAAAAAATTGCAAAGCCATTGACCGCGATCTGCTGTATGAGGCTGTATTGTTTTTTATCCATTTCTTAAGCATCAATTTTGGTAAAACTATTTTATTTCATTGGATTGGTAGCATCAATACTATATTGTCTTTTTCGACCGCAGAATTGTATATTTTTTATCCTTCACATACCAATCCAATTGTACATACATACTCCGATGTAGCCGTTCCCCTTAATGTAGTACCTACATCAATTGCTATTCGAGTTCCCAGAAGTGTTACTCTACAGGAAACTTAAATAACTTTTGATCCATAAGGGAAGCTTACAAATTCAGCGTGCCTCAAATAAAAAGATAAATCGCCGACAGGTATTAATGCTAATGGAGTTGTTACATATCAATCAGATCAAGGTCTGGCAATTGTATATTTTCTGTACTACAAGGTGGCGCAAAAGTAATCCTCCTATCAGAAAATGCTATAAATTTTGCGATTGGTCCCTAATGTCAGTTCTGTTTTGACATTGGCGTAGTAAACACATGCGAAATACACGTTAATAAACAATGTTACGCTACACTGCTCCAGAACGCGGAATATTGGTGACTATTTATTTGAGCAATAATCGGTCGGTGACTTTGGCACAACGTGAATTTCGTCGCAGATTTCCTACCCGTCCAACGCCTACTGGTGAAACACAGCGACGTTTAGCCGCTCGCCTCGAAGAGACTGGCACAACACGAGATGCTGCCAGGCGTGGCGGGGTCTGCCGTTCTGCAGAAAATATTGCTGCTGTAGCCGAAGATGTCATGGAAGCGCCGTCGACATCGACCAGACGACGTGCCACGCAAATGGGTATCAGTCGACGGTCTTTACAGCGAATTTTGGTACAAGATTTGAAGATGTTTCCGTACAAAGTCCAGACGGTACATCAGCTGTTAGCTGCTGACCGCCAATCGCGTCTAACATACGCTCAAGCCATCCTTAATCACCACCAAGAGGAAGATGATTTTTCATCAAAAATAATCATGAGTGATGAGGCCCATTTCCATCTTAGCGGGTACGTAAATAAGCAAAATTTACGCTTCTGGGGCACTGAAAATCCGCGTGTAACCCACGAAGAGCCATTACACCCGCTCAAAGTCACTGTATGGTGTGCTGTTTTCGCTGGAGGAGTCATCGGACCTTTTTTCTTCGAAGACGTCGCGGGCCAAAACGGCACACACTGCACGTGCCACAACCGATATGCTGAAGGATGCATTTCCCGGGCGCCTAATCTCCCGTTTTGGCGATTTGCACTGGCCAGCAAGATCGCCTGATTTGACCGCTCCAGACTTCTTTTTGTGGGGCTTTTTGAAGTCGCGGGTTTATGTCAACAAGCCTCAGACTCTTGCAGCTCTTAAAGACAATATCCGTCAACAATGTGAGGACCTATCGCCGGAAGTTTTGGCCAAAGTGATGGAAAATGCCATAAAAAGGGCTCAAATGACAATCAACTGTGGCGGCGGCCGTTTACATGACATCATATTCTCGACTTGATGTAAAAAAAATTAAAAGACCAAATAAAAATAATCCACAAGAAGAAACAAAGTTTTTAATTTTTTTTTAAAATTACAGCCAAAAAACATCGGAAGGTTATTTTTGCGCCACCTTGTATAAACTTATACACATGTAATTTGTACACGAATTTTTTTTACGTCTTCCAGTGTCAACACCACTAACAATATTTTCAATGAACATAACAGTGTAAAGTGATAAAAGGCCCGTTGGTTCGCATGTATTACTTCCTCCAAGATTTTGGGTCAGGATCGACCAGCGCGGCTCCTCCGTAGTCGCCAGCGGTATCGGTATTGGGTCCAGCTTGAATTTTATCTGGAATGTCTACTTCATGAACTGGTCCTTTGTCTCTTAGACAGATTTCTCCTAATTGGCTATAAAAATGTCCACTTTTACTATATTCTTTATAAAGCCTTTCTCTTCATCACTTAATGCTTAAATTAACAAATTGGGATTTCATTTGTTTCCAAATAGCAGAAATATGACGTAGGTACTCGTTCTCTAAAAACGTGTTGAGCTTAACTTTTAGAACCTCTATTTCTATTAGGATATTACACACTAAGTAACATCTAAAAGTTTTTTACACTCACCCAATTCTCGCGAACGTCTGACAACCATCCAAGAGCATCAATTTCATGAGAAGCTTCTCAAATTTGCCAGTCAGAATCGGCTAAAAATTGTAGGTCCCATCCATTTCGCACAAGCAAATGGTTGGGTAAGCTAAGTTTTAGGCACTGTATAGGCAGTTAATGCCTAGAATTTGTTTTATTCTTGGTTGAATTGAATTTAGAGAAAGCAACTACTGCAAGATCACAAGGATGTGATAGCTGTCTATTATTTATTTTCAATGCCATTGCAAGGACTTCATGATCTTGAACTTGCCCCTGATCATATACGTTCACCCTCCACTTCACCGATAGTCGAGCTCAGCCCGACTTCAGAATCATGAGTTATATTAAGGGTGAGGTGACTGATGCAAACGAACCTTAGACTGATCTTAATTCACTGCGCAGCGGAGGGAGAGCTACTGCTCCCTGATCCACGGAAATTGCAGCCCTTTGAGATAACTGTTTCAAACGCACCTCCAACTGCTCAAGTCTCTTGCAGGTAATTCCAAGTTATGTGACTAATACAATCCAGCCTCGAACACGTTATTAGATTCCATGGGTGGGGGCCGCCATGAATCAGCCGCACCGCTTGGAGTAATTGATTCACTTCGAACCAAATGGTTATACTGGTCCCGGGAAATGGAGCAGGGATGAGTTTTTGCCACACCCAAGCGCCGGAGGGGTGTCAATCATCGAGATTAGTTCAACCATTTTGATTTTGTAATGAAGTTGTTGATGCAGCAAACGTCTGTCTCGCTGAGATCGCTTAGATCGAAGAAATATTCGCCAAGAGTTTGATTCCTTGTGTTGGCTAATGCGGGGCCGTTACGCAGAAGGTCCTCCTCCTCAACATATCTACAGCTTCTGCAGAAGTCGTGTGAGGGTACTCTCATTCTGGTGTCGTGCCTGCCCAAAAGGCAGTGACCAGTCAATGCTCCGACTACCGACCTCATATTTTGTCTACGTATGGAGAGGAGTTTGAATGTTCTTTTTGCATTATATTCCATCCATATTTGAGGATGCACATGTATTGATGCTAATCCACCTGTTGTTCGCTTTTGTTAGTGCGTGAACTTGAACTTAACCATTTGAATAGGCACGGCCGGTGTCTCTCTGTTGTCGGAGATGTCTTGTGTGATATCCCATCTGGCTAGCTCGTCCCCTAGCTCGTACGCCTTGCAGTTGCCTGGAATGTCACTATGGTTTCCGCCTGGAAAACACTGCAACGGTAAGGCAGTGAAGTGCGACCTTGAGAGCAGGTGCCGGTGCCGTCCGCTGTCTTTGACCCGTTGGTTTATATTTCTAGAGCGTCTTTGCCTACAATATGACTATCTGGGTCTGGGATGATTGTCTTATATTTCTTGCTATTATTGTGAATATTGTAGCAATGAGTATGCTCATGTGACCAATGTGTAAACTTTGCCAGAATCCACCAAAGAAGTAGATGGTGTTCGTCGTCCTCCTAATACGATCTTGTATGTTCAGTTTCCAACTAAGTTCACTGTCCAGTTAATCCTGGTATCCAGCTTGGTTGCAAAATTCGAGTGCTCGTTCAGTAGGTGACTTTATCGCCGGAAGCTTAATCTTCCTAGTAAAAAAAAACAGTTCGGTTGATGGATCAACGCTTACGCCAACCATATTGAACAATAGTTTCCTAAGGGCTGATTCCATAAGGTAAGTAATAGTGTGGGGGAATTTCCCCGATATAGCTACGGCAATGTTGTCCACGTAGGTCACCACTTTGTACCCGACTTCCTCTAAGTTGGAAATGAACTCGTTCACTACTGTAAGAAAGGTATAAAAATATTCAGAGGAAAAGAATAATAAAAAGTAATATCAATAGCCGTCAATTTTTTTGTAATTCATTTTGTTTAATATAACTGAATGGCTGGTCGTAGTCGCTTCCGGTTGGGGCGAGGAGAGGGACTTCGCAAAGGGCTGCATACCTAGAAAAGAAGAAAGAACCCTATGAGCACAGCCGCATATACTATAGTTCTACTTAATTTAGGCATTAACCGAATAAAAGCAAAAAGGACTTCTCCAGCAATGGAATGCAGTATGAACGAGTGGAACGGTGGACGAGAGATGACGCAACAAATGCACACGTGGCAGGAAACCGTACCCCTAACGACACTGGTTGGTTGGACGGCATAGGTAGCAAGCCGATATACATCCAACCCCAGGCGTCTCTTTAGGGAGCAAACCGCACCCCTAACCACTCTCGGTTGGTTGGACGGCATCGGTAGCAAGCCGATCTACATCCAACTCCAGGCGTCTCTTTAGGACATCTCCGTGTGCCAGAACAAAATTTCGGACAGGCGGAAACATCCAGCGAGTCGACGAAACAATCGGTTGGCGGGAGTACACCATTTATGTTGCTCTCGATGGCAAGGTAGCAAACCGCACCCCCAACCACGCCCAACGAATGGATACTCTAACCCCACCAACCTTAGATTAAGGCAAGAACAAAATTATATTGAACAACATCTCGCACCTCCACTCCATCGTGCCAAGTGGAGTACTATTTTCCCAATCGGACTACCAAATAAAACGATCAATTGTTCCTACTTGAACAATGCAATAATTACAAATTTTACTACTTCAAAACAAAATGCACTCAGTGAATAACTCACTTTACACTACAACACAACATCTACCCAGTGATAAACTCACTTTACACTACAACACAACATGTACCCAGTGATAAACTCACTTTCCACTTCAACACAACATGTACCCCGTGATAAACTCACCCTTTGTTCTTTGAAGTTTAATCTACTATTGTTCTGCTTCGATTACACAGTTCGCCAATTTAATTAATCTCACTCGATTTAAAAAGCAACCCGAACAGCTCGATGGTACTTTACTAAGTTTCCTTCAACAACTCAATCATCTCTTTGAATAAGAGATGGACTGGGAATCAACACATAATCACCGTATGGTGCCTGGTCATAAGTGTGATAAGGAGTGTTTGGCTGTGTGCGGATACTCAATCTCCCTGGTACGAACCAGTAACAGGAAATGATCTCCTTAGAGGGAATGTGGGAGATAAGCACATACCAAAACACCGATCGGTGCTTGGCTAGAGGGATGATTGTCCTTGCACGTATACCCGTTTGCTTTAACGGGTGCAGGTACGAGCATTGGCACTTCTGGTATGCGTCAGTGGCTTATTTTGTTGTGATTACCACCATCGGTAACTTTTGAAACAAACAGTGCATGATCGGGGAAATCCCGCAAATCACTATCGTTTGAAGGATGCCATGAGTAAAAAGAGGCATTTCTCTTATCGGTCTTACCGATAAGGGATGGAGGATTAAATTTGGGGAAGGTGAAAAGCTGAAAGAACAGAAAAGGCAAAGATAATACATGTCCCTTTTTTTCTGTCTTACACTACTAATATTCAGAGTTGCGGTGAGAGCACTCCCCTCTGTGATCCTGCACAATGACCTGCTAGTCAAACAGATGCCGAGCTCCGCCGGGACCAGTCTGCTGTCTAGCATGTCCTAAATGCAGGCGCAGAGATAGTTGTCCACATTTATTCTGAGGAGTACGTTCGTGACGGCTTTTGCCGTGACATTGTTGAAAGCAACTTCTATATCTAAGAAGAATACCATCGTGTATTCTTTGTTATAAAGCAATTTTTGGATAGTACTAATTAACAAGGAAAGTGAAAGTTCTATTGAAAAACCCTTGCGGTATGCGTATGCATGCTGGCACCTGGAACGGGAGTTGTTTTCCAAGTTTAAGCGAATATAGTAAGCTACAAGTCTCTCCAGTGTTTTGAGGAGAAATGAAGTTAGACTGATTGGTTTAAGGTCTTTTGGAAAACAGTGTGATGCTTTACCGCATTTCGGTGTAAATACCAGTTTAACAATTTTCTAAGCTATGGGTGTGAAGGTAAATAAAGCTGTAGAAAATCACCAAGACCCTGCCTCTTCGATAACCTGTAGCTCCGTGGGTGTGACTCCATCTACTTTGTTGCCTGAGAAGTTAGTGTTAAGCAATAGAACACGGGTTTTCTCGCTGGTTGAAGTCCACACCCCGTAATGTATTTGTATAAAGCTGTGGATTCGTGGTGATTTTCAGAGGAATTTACACAGATGTCTTACCTTTTCTATGTTCTCTTTACATCTTTTTTAAAGTTCTGAAGGCTGTGTTTATAGCTGCCTCAGTCAACTGGGTTTCTGAAGGACTTGGCTATATTGAACTTACTCCTACTTTCTCTACGCAGGGAGTTCCACCATGGTGTTTAACCTCCTTCTGTTTAACTTATCTCTACCATTTAAGAGCCAATCGTTAAAACAATTAAATCGTTAAAACTTCTCCTTATTTTAAAAACACAATTCCATATGCATTCTGCATTCTTCCCGCACAGTAAAGCTTGTAATTCACACTATATGTCCATACATTACTTGTATTCATGAATAACTTCTATGTATGTACTGGTATGAGAAATCGTATTTCAGAACAAAAGTGTTTGAAAGAACTGCTAATGCATCCCTTCAAAACCAAAGCCAACTGGTATTTCTCTTTTACTCTTTTCAGCTTTTGTGCATTAAACACTAATCGAATGCATTACTTCTGTGGTCGGCAATAGCCTTGTGCCTGTGAATCAAGAGTCACTTGCTTCGGTGGCGCTACTGAAGCGGCGAAACCAAAAACCATTTAATTACCGCCGATTGAGGATGTAGAGTCGTAAAGTGCCACCACCGCCGTCACCGTAACACATATCGAATGCATTCGAATAGAAAATTCTCACCATAGAATCTGAACGAGGTCTTAAATCAACACATATACCGTGCAATGATTTTTCCACATCAGCGCATTTGGGCAGCAGGAAAATCCCGAACGAATACATCTGCATGCTGTCAATAATTTACAATACGAATCGATGAAAGGTGCTTGCTTGAGGCAAATGTGACAGTGGATTTTAAATTTAATTGGTCTATAAATCGTGTCGAAGGTTTTGTACTGATTTTAAATAGGTAATTGCAAAATTAATTGAGAAAACAGTGAATGGGTTGCATAGGCACAATTGTGGGACGCCTACACTATTCTTAGGGTATATTATTTTGACTCATAGTTTGTAATATACCTTATTATTCCCTGTAGACCAATAAAAGTTACTAAATCGTGATCAGCATCGATTGTTATGTCGATCTAGCCATGTCCGTCCGTAGAGAGCTGAAATTTGAATCATATACTCTGTAAGAGTCTAGACGGGTAACGACAAAGTAAAAATTCTCCTGTTGAGTCGCAGCAGGTTGGCACGTTGGCAAGGCACGGCTTAGCTCGCCGGATGGTCGGAGATCTTGCTGCGTTACGGTCTTACAAAAACAAAAAAATCGTGCCAAATAATGAGAGGAAGGAAAAGAGGAGAAAAAAAGGAAGCGGAAAATGTATCTACACAATAAACATATGCCAAAAATATTTCCGAAGAATCGACGATTTATGACATTACGTCTCTCAGTTTGGGTGTCCTGGCCCGGAGAAGCTGCGGATAGCTAGTATATGATATCCTATTGGAACCTAGCACTCACTAATTGCCGATGGCCAAATGCCATCGCACCTGTCCATTCGCGTTCCAGGCATTTATTTGCCAATGGACCCTTAAATTTGGATCCCTATGTACACACTCCCACATCTACTCCTTGAATAATCTCACCTTAGGATTCCCTCAACACACAATATTCCGATCTTATAAAAATTTTCTGTTCCTTTTCTTGTCTTCTTATTCTGAGCTAATTTCGAACATCTTGTCTTAGGTGACGACGAAGTTAGTTAAGGAGATTAAAACGCACGCTCCTTCAGCAGCAGCGTGCATCGCCCTCAGCTAAGCAAACACCAGGCGCATGCACTACTGCTAGGGCAACGTCAGACCTTTCGGGCCATCGCCAGGGATTTTCCACCTTACCTCTAAGCACCCTTATCGCCCATCTCAAGAAGAAGAAATGCAGAGAACAACATCTACGTCATCATCAAGAACTTCGTGGCATTAACATGTGCACCGATTCATGCGATTCATATTGATGTTACCAATGCAGAGAACAACATCTACGCCACACAACTACTACCTGGCTTGGTAGCAGTTGTGTGGTGTGGATTTTATCCTAAAAATACTTTGCGAAGAATAGGGCTTTCTTTTACAATGATTTGTTCAATAAAACCATATTTATTTAATCGGCGTGTCAGTGGGCGGATTTGAAATATATTTACACAGCAGCATTAAGGGCCGCTTAAGGAGTAGGAACCCGCGTGAGTATTCCTGGAAAATGTGATTCGTGATACTGTTCCATATACTGGACATGCAAAACGTACCCATATATTCCAAATTTCATCTTCCTAGATCAAACTTTGATTTTTTGATAAAAAGTTTTCTAAAATGTGCCCCTTAGTGGGATGAGACGAAGAATTACTTTAGGAAACCGTTGCTACTTCGGTTTGGCGAATCAAATGGGTTCGAAACTCCTTACTCGAAAGACCAAGTGTAAGCTCTACAAAACACTGATACTGCCAGTTCTGCTTCACGGCGGCGAGTGCTGGACAATAAGCAGCAAAGGTGAGCTAATTTTGGGTTCTTTCGAAAGAAAAGTACTCCGTCGGATATTGGTCCTTTGTGCGAGGAGGGCGAATGGAGGAGAAGATATTATCGCGATTTCTATGAGCTGCGCAGCAAGATGCGGATGTAGTCCAAGAAGCTAAAATATGTCTACTACGTTTTCTCGGCCACATCGAGCGAATAATCCTCCATCGAAGAGTATCTTTAACTCCCAGCCGAAAAAGTCAGTTTAAATCAGAGAGACGATTTCGTGTCAGTATGCTCTATTTTAACTTTATTACCATAAACCATAAATTAAGAACCTTTTTCTCGTTTCACGGCACAGTATCTACAAACTTGACACACAAAAACCTATATTATCCTCAAAAAATAATGATGCGGGTATCTAGCAGTGTGCTGAAATTAATTAAAAAATTACATAGTTGGCAATACAAATGCATTTCCTTTACGCACTCAACACTGTAAAAGAGCAACATAAACTTTTTCACAGTGGAGTTGCCCACAAACAAAAAACCTTGGATTATGTTAATGGAATGTGTTCTAATGAATTTTTCATAAGGTAGATATTAAATTAACTCTGATGGATCTAAGCGAATTATTTTACCAAAGCATAAGAACTGGTATAAAATTGTGCTAGGCAGGTGGGTGGGACTTAAGTACCTACGTAATTATGTGTCGAAGAATTTCAAATATTTACAATCACATACTAAGGGAAATGCCTTTCGAGTACATTCTCCAGTAATGGTGTGTTTAAAGAAGGTGTTAACAAAATGCCTTAAGTCTACACATTATACATTAACTACTTTACTTTAGTCTATGTGCCAACTTAAGACGATAGACCGTTATCACGGACATTAATTTCGAATCGTGTGTGGAACGTGTTTTTCACGATGTATCCTCTTATGTCAGTGTGTTCAACTGTAAGTAATATGAACGGGATAATATGCTGTAGGATGAGCAAATTGGGATCATGTTGGATAATGCTATCACATTAAAGGCATTAATTTAGTCACATTTTGTCTCACCACAGAAGAGGATAATAATTTTAATCTGTAGATTGCTATACTGATATAAGTATAAATAAGTAATTTATGTATTATTAAGGTAGCTAAGTGGCAATTATTTTTGTTTCAATTACGATTGAAGGAAGTGCTTTGCTTTACCTAAATTTCGGCTTAATATTGGATGCTGGATTTTTGCCAACTAAATTTACCATAAGATGCAGTAAACAGAGGTTGGGTCTCAAATTCCATTTTTATAACCTTTGTGCGTCGCGTAGGAGGCGCTGATTAGTATTAAAATTCTGAGCACTCGTTGCCTTGCGCAACAAGTGGTCAAAATC
This sequence comes from Portevinia maculata, assembly GCA_949715645.1. Lineage (NCBI taxonomy): Eukaryota > Metazoa > Arthropoda > Insecta > Diptera > Syrphidae > Portevinia > Portevinia maculata. Next base: position 39,858,929 of record OX454525.1, read on the forward strand.
CCAAGTGCTTTACAAGCGCCTGGAAGTCGTCAACGTGCACACGCGCTGCCGTCAGCTGACTAAAGCCTTTCAGTGTCAATCACTTCCCGGAAGTACCAAAAAAAGTTGACGAGCAAACTCCGAGAAACGCCCTAGTAAGTAATCGTACTTATAAACTAAGAGGATGTTACCTAGAGTAACGCATCGTCTTGGGAGGACATGTTGACCCCTCCCCCCTCAATAATCCACCAAAATTCGGAGAATTACTTTCCGTATCGAATTAATCCCTTTCGGCTATTGCGGTACTAAAACGGAGGAGCTCAAGAGCATTGGCGACGCCTTCGCCACGCGGTATATTACATCCCTCGTCTGGACCAGCCCTTTAGCATCAAAATGGACAAATGCCTCTGGGGGGTTAAAGCCAGATTGGAGCGTATTCTGTATGTACATTTCATTGGGGTAGTAAGCCCCAAAGATCAGGCTATTGTCGCTGGCCATTGCCCTTGCAACGTGCCTTCGAGCCACCTCAATAAGGAAATTGTTAATCCTATTCAACTGAGCCCCATCGTATAGGAACTTATTGGATTAGTATTTTATATAGTTGGAACAACCGGAGACAGTCCCTAAGGCATTGTCTCATCAAAACCCGAATCTTTTTCATATAACTAGGCACAATGGACAACCATAACCCGACCGTTTTAAATAAGTTAAGTAAACAATAAATCAACTTCCACTTAAATAAGAAACAAAAATTCATTCACCTTATATTTTTCATTTTTCAATCAATTTGTAAAAAAAACCTTCACTTGACCACGTCACCCTACTCGTAAAGTCATGATAAATAAAAGAGTAGCAACAATGTATATTATATTTCGATGGCTATAATTGATTTGTCTTAATTGCATTTAAAAGTACAGTTTGAACAAAATTGTATTTTTGTTTTGCCCTCTAAATGCACCTGGTCGTTTGGTAATCACTGTGTATGACAAGTTCTAACCCTCCCAAATAATTAAAACACAAGCACAGATCAATTATATGAATTCAACCCGATTTTTTATGTGCCGCTGTTTCAGTCTTGTGCGTAACCCTCTTTTTACCATTTCCTTACTGTCACTCCAAGTATTAAAAACCCAAGAAATAATCAAAATCTTTAAAGCCATTATTAGAAAAGCGAAGTTTTCCAAAATTTTAGCAAATGTTAAAAGAAAAAATTATAAAATAATATTTTGAAAATCTGAGTATGCAGATCTAAATTGATCAAAATCGTTAGTACCCGCTTTTGAGAAAAGAAAGAAAATTTCAAAAAAAAAACTATTAAGTCCTATCTATAGAAAAAAATTACCGTTATTCAACAATTTTTCCAAAAATTTACTACACCATTTTTTAACTTAATTCAGCTTTTTAATAGTGAATGTTATAGCCAAGTTTGTGGTCAGATCAATTAATTGAAAGTTATTACACCTTATTGACCGCAAAAATTGTAATAAAAAGAAGTAAAAACTAAAAACAAAACCGAAAAACGTTTATGTTTGAAATTTTAAAATTCTTTTTTATTAGCACGTATGCATTTCGGTTCTCAGCTGCGGAACCATCATCAGCGAGCGACAATTAAACAATTACAAAGGAGATTAGGTACATATACTATACATAGTTGGTTAAATAAGTTAAGTTAAGTTAAACACAGTGAAGAGAGTGACAAAACAGTATCTAATTTCACTTTTTTAATAAGTTGAACAGAAGAGAATCAATTGGTCCAGCTTCCAAATTCATCAAGTTGTCGTTCAAGTGGATATGTATCGATTCATAGGCGTCTAGTTTGTGTGGTTTGTTTACATTTTTGATGAGTCGGAAATTATTGTCAAATGATGTAATTGTATGTGGATCTGCATTACTTGGGTCAAATATGTGTGCCGCTATAGCCGATCTCTTTCTTTTTCACAAATCTAAGGTGCTCATTGAATCTAGTTTCGGCGGCTCTTCTCGTTTGTCCAATATATTTTTTCTCACAATTAGAACAAGAGATCTCATAAATTCCACTGCATCGATGAGTTGGTGTGTGGTCTTTTGTGGAACCCAAGCGCAATTTAAGTTTGTTGTTGTTGGTGTTATGTTCATTTGGGCTTTGGCAAAGACATGCATTAATTTGTTGGTGATGTTCGGGGTGAAGGGTAAAGTGACCCGGTGTTTAGGTGTGGATATGTTTTGTTCAAATAATGTACTGATGTTGTTTCGTTTCAGTTTTGTCGAGTGTTTATACCCTATTCTAAGGGTATATTAATTTTGACGCATAGTTTGTAAGAAACCTTAATATTGCCCGTAGACCCCTAAAAGTTACTATATTTATGATCAGCATCGATAGTAATGTCGATCTAGCCATGTCCGTCCGTCCGTCCGTCGGCAAAAATTAGGCCTTTAAACTGTGCCTAGAGAGGTTTTAATCATATACTCTCTAGGGTCCCGAAATAATCAAGTTTAAGAATTTTTGAAATCCGCCCACAGCTCCGTAGCTCAAATTTTGTTTTTTCAATAAAATTGTTTTATATATTTGTGGGCGTGTCAGTGGGCGGATTTTGAAAATTTTATATCCCGAGCAGTTTTAGGAGTCATAGATCATACATACAAAATTTCAGCTTCCTAGCTCAAAAGTCGATTTTTTCCAAAATTTAGTTTTTTTGATTTTGTGGGCGTGTCTGTTGGCGGATTTCAAAAATTCGTAAACTTGATTATTTCGGGACCCTAGAGAGTATATGGTTAAAATTTCAGCTCTCTAGGCCCAGTTTAAATGCCTAATTTTTGCCGACGGACGGACGGACATGGCTAGATCGACATCACTATCGATGCTGATCATAAATATAGTAACTTTTAGGGGTCTACGGGCAATATTAAGGTATGTTACAAACTATGCGTCAAAATTAATACACCCTTAGAATAGGGTATAAATAGCTCTGGATTGCAAGATTAGAATATACTTCAGGCGTTGTTTCCTGTAAAAAGCGCTTTTCCTACGACTGATCACTTTTTTAAAGCTGTCGAGACATTTGGTGCTAACAAATCTTTGAACGAGTCATCACTTTCGGCACTTTCCAGTCAATCTTCAATGACTGATCAACGACTGCGAAATCTTTCTTTTATAGCATTTGAAAAAAAACTTTTGAATTCGTTGCAAATAAATGATATTTTACGTAAACTCGCTAGATATTTGTACTTACTTGTGTGTGTTTAAATAACATATACACTGGCGATCACAAGGATGAGGCCATACATTTTTAAATCAATCGATTTTCAGTCTTTATACCTGTTGGAAATATTGTACCCAGAAACTTTTACTACCTATGAAGAGGTAAATATTTTCCCAACACTAAGTCATAAAATTATAATAAGAAACAACTGCTGGTATTTCCTAAGATCAAAGAATGTAGATACTACTTGCAAAGCGTATAAAAAGATGCGACACTAGGATGAGGCTATTGCGAATATTTCGTTGCAGTAGTTCATATTTGCGATTTTTAGCTTGCGGATTCACAACACTATGGGTAGAATCAAAAAGGACGCACGGCAGAAGCAACAACATTGCGAGAAAAGCGGGCTATTCTACGGCTTGCCTCAAATTCTACTCAGTGACTAAAATAAGGGCCACCAGCGGAGTATCAGCAAGCATAGCAACGGTCCGAAGGATAATACGAAAAAGTGGTAGGTACTATACAGACAAGAAACCAGAAACCAGTTTTGAGGCAAGTATACAAGGAGCATCGAATGAATTTTGCAAGAGAACATGTCGCTTGGAGCAGTGAATGGAAATGCGTTGTCTTTTCGGATGAAAAAAACTTTAACCTTGACGGCCCCGATGGTTACAACTTTTTTTCCATGATCTAAGAAAGGAGGAGCTTATTTTAGCAAGACATCACACCCGTATATCAGGTATAATGGTGTGGGGAGCTATTAAGCACTGTGGCACAATCGAGTTGGAGTTTTTGTGCACAAGAATGAACGGAAACAACTACAAATGTTTGCTGGAACGCTCATTTCCAAATGTGAAAAATATTTTCGGACCCCTGTCTTGGATATTCCAACAAGACAATGCCCTTACCCACACTTCCAGGGTTGTTAGAAGTTGGATTCAATCAGAAGACGTTGAACTTTTGCCAAGGCCGCCCTATTTACCAAACTTAAAAATAATCGAAAATGTTTGGGCATGGTTATCTCGTAAGCTGTATGAAGGCGGCAGACAATTTAAAGACAAGCACGCTTTAATCGAAGCTATTCGTGATGCCTGGGCCCAAAGTTCTCTTAATTATTTAACTGTATGATTCTATTCCAAACCATCTTATATAGGTCATATCGAAAAATTGCGGGCATACTCATTATTATGAAGAAAAACATAATAAATAAATTCTTAAACCATAAAATGTAAACATTTCATTAATTTTTTTTTTTCTTTCGAAGAATTTGCAAGTGGCCTCATCCTAGTGCGCATCTTTTTTTCAAGTAGCTCATTGATGGTCTTGGGAAATTCCAGCGGTCGTTTCTTTTTTACCCTTTAATTTAATCACTTACTTTTGGGAAAATATGTACCTGTTCACAGGTAGTAAAAGTTTTTGGGTATAAAATTTCCAAAAGTTTTAAAGATTGAAAATCGATTTTTTATCGCCAGTGTATACCTACCCATTTCTTAATCTCCTATAACATTATATGTACTTTTAATTCGTAGTTTAAAAATATGAATGTGATATGGCTTATACGAGTACATACAGTTGTAATAAAAATCAATTTTTCTAGACTACTCGTATATATTTTGACATTCACTTAAAACAAAAGTCAGCTCACCCAAAAAAAAACTTTGAACTCACCTATACATTAGGTCCTGGCTACGGCCGTGTGCTGAATACATCCAAATATGAATGCAATTAGATCAGTTTGAATACTTTCATTTATCTTCGTTCAGTGAAAACTTATTAGAAAGAGACAATGCTATGAACATCATGAACAGTAGCATGCGGTCATTGGGTCTCAGCTGGCAAAGAAAAGAAGACTACTGATGTCTCTCTTAATACAACGTTCACATAAATACGTACATTATAAACCCGCTTTTAAACATTTTCGGGGAAATTGCTTCAAAATTTCACCTGTAATCAAATTAAACCCTGGGGATTTTTTTATATTGGATCACCGCAGAGTACTAAATCGTGGTGGTTGTAGGAGTCCAAGCTTAGAGCCTTTTGGGACTCCATACGAAAAGTATAAAGTTCTGATAAAATATTCGAGTTTTTTAAATTCGGCTGTAATTTTTGTCCCTGAACACCTGAATTGAGTGAGTAAAAAAATAAATATTAGGCATTAACAGCCCATACCTTAAATTGATCTTCTCAAACCATTTGCTTGTGCGAAGTGGAAGGAGCCTACAATTTTAACCCGAATCCGAACGGCAAATTTGAGAAGCTTCTGATGACAATTGATTCTCTTCGATGTTTGGCAGACGTTCGCAAGAGGTGGGGCAGTGGAAAAAGCTCTACGTGTTACTCGGATTCGGCGAGGTTTCAACTTAAGATCTTTAGATTAGTAGTCCAACATACTAACGTCGGCGCCACTGTGCCCACTGAGTGAGTAGTTTGTGAGAATTCAGTCATACATTGAGTAGCCAATTGATCTGTCAAACCAGTGAAAACAATCATTCATTATACCTATCCAATTCTCATAGCCAATCGAATAGAACCAATTTCTCACATGAGTATACTCTGATGTCCTTAGCAAGTTTCACTTGTTTTTCATTGCAATTCAAAGCATACATTAGCATACCCCAGAGGAAGTTACCAAAAATGCAAAAAACCATGTCCAGTGGCAAGTTATGATAAATTTATTTAATGCATGTTCATCGAACATGTTATTATGTCCTTATGAAAAATTCATGAGTCGACCAAGCGCCTCGTAAAATACATCCTCTCTCACTACTACATTTTGATGACAGATATAAACAAACGGTTCAACTTTTACAGCTTTTGGCAATGACAAAGGTCTTCACTATCATTCTCCTCTGCCCTTAGACTATTTATATTTTCTGGCGGCGTAAAATATCAATAAAATAATGTTATGGCATGTTATGGTTATCCTTTGGTGCACATTATACTTGAACTTACATAAAAGTATATATTGATATACTGAAGCTACACGAGCACGAACCGAACTTAAATCTACCTGCAAGTGTACGGAAATCAAAGTATAAGGGCGGATTATTATGTGCCAACGGGTCGAATGAAAGAATCCTTCCAAAGTAATCTCATTCTCTGGATAATCTGGTCTGCATATGATTGATTGATTCTTAGTTACATAATATTAGCACACAATGTTCAGTCAGACCTCAGACGTCGGTTAATAAGCTTGTGTAATCATGTGTTCAATCTCAAATGGATAATAGGTAATTCGGCAGACGGCTATTTCTGCCATGCTCGTGTTCTCAAACACAAACTATTATACATATATTTCATAAAGAATGTATTATTATTATTTATTATTATTATTAATAGGTAATTAATATTTTCATTAGCCTTGAAAAATTCAAAGCAAATGTCAAATTCATTTCACACGCATCATAGCAAATTCCATCAAATAAGGTTAAAATGGTGACATCCATAAAGCTCAATATACCTGTGATATGCTATCTGGTCTTTGTATGTAAGTAAATAGCACAGGGTTACATAGAAAAAAAAGGGGAAAATGAGGGTCAATTCAATATTGTATGTGTGGAAACATGAAGTAGAATCACGTTTGCATCGTCAACAACACCGACACGTAACCTTAGCACTAAACCCACATTATGTGCTTGATGCGATAATGAAATAATGTGTGAATAAGCGCGGCTGGTAGGAGGGTGGTTTGTTGATGGCTTTCAGTTTCCATGTTGTTTACGCGACAATATATAGTCCGTCCAAACTCAGTTTTCCATGTAAAATAAGGCGATTTGTGCCAACCGAGTTCGGACGGACTATACCTAAAGCGACGAAGGGCAAACGAGATGGTAAACGTAGGTCGCAGTGGCGTGGCGTTCATTAACCGGAATATTTCATAGAATAAAATACATATAACATTCTATGAAAATTGCTTGTTGAAAATCTGCTTTCTATGTATGTATAGTATATATTGCTCAGCATAGTTGCACAAAAGTTAGTTTAACGAATAACTAAAAAGCTACAACTAAATTAGCTGTAGTTTCTTTGAACGTACATAACTAAACCATAATTGTAGTTGTAGTTGCCACACATTTTGGAACTAAATTAGTTATTAGTTGCGAAGTACAACTAATCGTGTTTAGTTGTGAGCAATTAGTTGCCAGAGTGTAACTAACAATAATTAGAGTTAGTTTTAGCTTTTTAGCTATCAAAAACCATCAACTAATAATTTGTTTCCAACAATTTAACCCGAAAAGGCTTACAGAGTAATTCTATTATTTCGATATGCATTTTCCAGTTTTAATAATGTTAAATTTAAGAGATTATTATGTCCTTACGAAACACGGGGAAATTATGTTCCAGTAGATTTGTCTTCGATAAGTTTTGAATAATTGAGGTTGTACCTATAGCTAAAAGTTTGTTGTACATCAGTTAAAGGTAAGAGGAAAAATATCGATTTGTAGATACTTCAGTAACCGATGTCCGATTAAAGAATGCCACTTTTAGTAGCCATAACTCATAAGGTTATTTATCAAGAGGTCCTTGGAACACCAAATGTCTAAATTCCAAACCCGGAAAAAAAAACATTTTTTTCAAAAACTCCGAGAAAACTGCGCAGTAGGTATATCGGTGTTCAATGTTATTTGACTACGAAGTCCTTGGAACAACAAAACAGGTCCTTAAAAGTCGAAATAATAATGTTTTTTTCCAAAATACTGCTAGAATCCACACGGTATATCTGTGTTCAATGTTAATTGACTAAGTGGTCCATGGAACAACAAAAAAGGTCCTTAAAAGTCAAAAATAAAATATTTTTCCAAAATGTTCGTTGTTCCAAGGACCTCTTAGTCAAATATTATTAAACACGGATATACCGTGTGGATTCTAACGGCATTTTGGAAAAAATATCCTTTTTTCGGCTTTTAAGGACCTTTTTTGCTGTTGCAGGGACCTCTTAGTCAAATAACAATAAACACAGATATACCGTAAAACACAGACATTTTGGGAAAATATCATTTTTTCGGGTTAAAAGGACCTTTATTGTGGCTCCAAGGACCTCTTTGTAAAATAACCTGATGTAAAATAAAAGGGGCAATACATGATAAGGTTACTAAAAAAAATCCCTTTAGTGCGTGTAAATTATAAATAAAAAAAAATTCAATCAATTTTTATTTTAAACGCAATATGCATAATAAATCCCAATAAATTATAACCATTATAGCAAATCAATAAATTTTGATTTATTCATTAGTTATTACCTCCACAGATAAAAAGCTACAGCTAAAAAAACAACCAACTTTTAGTTGTCATCGGCAACTAACTTTGGCAACCTAACGGGCTTAGTTACACAACGTGCAACTAATCTGCCCTATCGAGGTAACCGTCGGAACGGAAAATTCTCCGCAACGCATACTCCTTCGGAGACTCAAATTGCCTTCGAGGTGTCTGTCATCGGAGGAAAATTATATATAATTAAATATATATAATTAATAGCAAATAGCTAAAATTAGTTGTTATTCGATTGCATTTTTGGCGCAGCTAATTTATTTTTTTTTTTTTTTTTAATTTCTGGCTCGCCAAGGCGATTTATAAGGGGGGGTACTTCGACCTAAAAGATTTTTTGTACCGTGTGGGCCAGAAAAGTTTAAACTAGTACAATTTCCACTTTCCGTGTAAAGCGGACAATTTTACCAGTAGAAGAATTCTTTATGTCCTCGGGGCTCATTTGCTCCCTGAAAAAAATCTTCTTTCTAATTCCATTAAGGGCTGGACATTCACATAAAATGTGTTCAGCTGACTCGTCCTCTTCAAGGCAGAGTCGGCACTCAGGAGAGTCTGATATTCTCATTTTGTGTAGATGATATCTTAAACCATGGTGACCAGTAAGGTAACCTACTAGGTTTTTGATATCGTGCCTGCTTAGGTTTAGACATTTGCTGGCATTTTTATTGAAGGGCCGAATGGCTCGTTTGGCCTGTCTTAGACCTGGGATGCTTTCCCAAAGATAGATACATTTTCTATGTTCCCAGCTTTTAATTGCTGCCGTTGCTGCTGATCTAGGAGTGCAGCAGAAAGGTTCGGGACCTATGAAAGGTGTTTCCGAACCTTTTCTGGCCAGTTCGTCGGCCTTTTCGTTACCTTCTACCCCGACATGACCCGGAACCCACCATAATTTGATCTTGTTTCTTATTCCGAGTGTTTGTAGGGTATTGAAGCAGTACATGACTGATTTGGATTCAATGGTATACGAGCTAAGGGCGTTTATAGCTGCTTGACTATCCGTGAATATATGGATGGTTGCACCTTTTATGCCAGATAAATTAATGTGGCTGGCGCATTCTTGAATGGCGTGGAGCTCTGCTTGAAATACGCTGGGACTTTTTCCCATGGGTATCGGAAAGCGTTTGTGTGGTCCGTATATTCCCGCGCCTACCCCCGTTTCCATTTTAGAACCATCCGTATACCACTTTATGTCGTTGTGGCTGTTTGGTGGGTTATTACTAACCCATGCTTCTCTCTTGGGGATCTCCGTGGAGAACCGTTTGTTGAAGCATAGCGTTTTTTGAATGCGGTCTGTGACCGCGCAGTTCATGTTAAGTTCTGGTAGTTCATCGAGAAGGGTCTTTAGATCCGCGTGATCATTAAGACTTATCTCGTTTAACTGTATTAGACTTATTGCACTGCGGATCGCCACTTTTTGAATGTATATGTGGAGAGGTGTGATTCCTGTTATTGCCTCTATGGCAGCTGTTGGACAGGTTCGCATGGCTCCGGAGATACCAAGGCACGCAAGCCGTTGTACCTTTTTGAGCTTCTCTATTGCGACCTTTTGTGTGGATTTTGTCCACCATACTATGGAGGCGTATGTTATAATGGGTCTTATCATCACTGTGTAGATCCAGTGGACGATCTTTGGAGATATTCCCCAGGTTCTGCCATATGTGCGACGACAGGCCCATAAAGCTCTATTAGCTTTAGTGATTTTGTTATTTATGTGAGAGTTCCAGTTAAGTCTCTTGTCTAGGATTACTCCAAGATACTTGACTTCTGCGGAGTACTCTACGACCGTGTCGTTTATTGTGATTAGGCCTAGGTCTAATTTCCTCCTTTTATTGAAAGGAACGATGACGGCTTTACTGGGATTTATGGAAAGATTTTCCTTGATGCACCAGTCTATGGCTGTCTTTAGAGCATTTTTGATTTTTGATGTGACTCCAATTGAGTCTTTGCCCCTGACTATGATGACAATATCATCGGCGTACAAAATTGTAGTGTAGCCCAAATTGCCCATCTTGTGTAGCAGGTCATCGATGACCAATGACCACAAAAGGGGTGAAAGTACTCCCCCTTGTGGGCAGCTCCTTACGGCTGTTACTGATACTGAGGTCGTTCCTGACGAGGCAGTTATTTTGCGACTTTCCAGCATCGCTTTGATCCATTTAATAGTTGGTTTGTCTATGTTTCTATGGTACAAAGCATTTGATGTGGATTCATATCCAGTATTGTCAAACGCACCCTCTATGGCCAGAAAGCCACAAAGTGCGATCTCTTTGCAACGGTAGGCGTTTTTTATCTCTGTAGTTAGTCTTAACAGAGCGCCTTCCGTGGATTTACCCTTTTGGTACGCATATTGGTGAGGGTGCAGAGGCATGCTTTTTGATATGCATTCTCTAATGTGGACGTCAATAATCCTTTCCATTGTTTTCAGGAAAAACGATGTCAAGCTTATCGGACGATATGATTTAGGTAATTCGCTCGGCTTGTTTCCCGGTTTGGGTATAAATACTACGTTTACCTCCCTCCAGGTAAGTGGTATATACCCCCAGTTGAAGCTGAACCTAAATAAGGCAATCATGGATGGTAATAAAAATTCTATTCCATTTTGAATGAGGGCTGGAAAAATACCGTCTGTTCCTGATGCCTTGAATGGTTTAAATGAGTTAATTGCCCATTTAACTTTATCCGGAGTAAAAAGTGTTCCGGATAAACTATTAATTCTGCTGAGGTTTCTTGGAATTGAGACCTCCGCTATATGGTCATCTGTAATGACCATCATGTGAGACTCTGGGAAGTGAGCCTGAAGCAAAGTTTTCAGCGTTTCTTCCCGGTCGCGTGTAATTGAACCATCTGATTTGATTAACAATCCCATGCTTTTTGCTTGATCCTTTGACAGAGCCCTCTGGAGGCGTGCCACCTCTGGAAGTTTTTCGATCTTCTCACAGTTTGCACGCCATGAGGCTCTTTTGGATCTGCGCAACTCTAAGTTGTATAAGGTCAGCATGGATTTATATTGTTCCCATGTGCCGGTGCGTTTGGCTTTGTTAAAAAGCTTTCTCACTCTCGTTCGAATAGACTCAAGGTTATAATTCCACCATGGTACGCACCTTTTAACCACGGTTCTTTTAACCTTGCAACTACTTTTGAATGAGGCAAGAATAATATCATTTATTTGACATTGCGCAGCATCTGCATCATTGGTTGTGGATGGTGCTTCTGGCAGCATGTCAGATCTGACCGCTAGATTTTCGCGGTAAGTCCTCCAATTAGTCAGTCTGTTGTCATAACGGACTGACGCGTGTTCGGCATTGCATCTTATCTCGAATCGGATGTGCATATGATCCGATAGAGATGCCTCGCCAGACACATGCCACCCCTCTATGATATCTTTCATAAAAGGAGATGAGATAGTAAGGTCTAGGACCTCTTCTCTTATAGAATTTCTAAAAGTGGGACTATTTCCCTTGTTTAGAAAAACGAGGTTGTTGCTATATAAAAATTCTAATAACGACTCACCTCTATTGTTAGTATCTCGGCTACCCCAAATCGTGTTATGTACGTTTGCATCGCAGCCGATTATGATGTGCACTTTTTGGTCCTCACAGTACCGGACAAGTTCCTGTACTGGTAGGGGAGGAACTACATCAGTGTCTCCAGCAAAGTACGCCGATGCACACACAAATTTGTGTAGCTGTCTAATTTAACTACGTTAGTTACTTAGTTATGGCGTTAGCTAGATAACAAATAAGATAACTAACGCGCAACTGTGTTATAGCTTATATGATAGTTATTTTCTATGGATAGTTATTTTTATGGGCGGTTCAAAATAACATGAAAAATCATGAAATGCTTCACCATGCGACATTTCTGCAATTGAAATAGTAACTTATGAAATGGCCACCGTAAATTTGATGGCCTTCTACCTCTTTTTCTTTCTTTCAAAAGTGGCAGATGGTAAGCTATGACATATTGCTCGTGAAGACGCGGTGTGAAGACTTGCTGTTGAAAACAAATTTTGTATGTTTCTCTTTTCCACCCTTAGGCCCCAGTTATAAGCCATATGAAAAAAAAAAAAAAATGTGAAATGCAAACGTAAAAGTTTTGATTTGCTTTTTTGGTTTTGTTAAAGTAAAGAAAGAGCGACACATTCTTTGTCTTAAAATGCTGCATATACATATGAATTATTAAACTAATTTGTCTTAAATAGTTGACTTCCCAGTCAATTCGGAGAAATCATAAAATCGTTCCTATGCTATGTTCGTTTCAATGTGTTTTTTGTTCCGCTTTTTACATAATGGCTATAACTGGGGCCTACGTTCTGCGTTTGATTCCTCTCTGTTCAACACCACCTTTCTTAACAAACAAATGACACTCTTTTCTAAGACTAAATTAATATGAATGACTGTGAATAGAGAACTTTGTTTGGAACAGAGTGCTGCCATTGTCTTTATTGTGCTTTATCTTCAAAATAAATACATATTTTGTTTCGCAGAATTTTTATAAAAATCTTTAAAGGAAGATGTTATTTTTGTTTTAAATTCTCCTTACAACGTTATCTTCATTTTGAAATTGCATTTTGAAATTGTTTTATGAGCAAACCAAATTTTAATTTGCAATTATTTTGAGGCCTTACTTGAATAACTTGTGCATTAAATTTTTCTCTGAAATGGCTTCACTCCTTTGCCGAAAACAGTACCTACTGATATTGGACTTATTCGAATTACACAAGTTAAGTAAATGAAATTAATTGCGTTTGATTTGTGTTCTGTTGTTGTGATTACAGCCAGGCTTAAGTGAACGACTTTAAAAAAATGAATTGTTGTGAAGCCAATTTACAAAAAATCTAACCAAAAGCAGTGAAAAGTTGGTTGATACAGTTGAAACCTTAGTTAGTTCTAAGGCTGAAGCTATTGCGCTTCTTTACTTTAATAGCTACAGTGCAGATACATTATTTTAGTGCGAATTTTTGTTTGCTCAAAATATTATTACATACCTATATTATATATATATTATAGATTGCAAGTCATTTTAGTGGGAACAGATATAAGAAAAAGAAGTTTAAGAAATGCTTTTGTTGCAAGGTACACATAATGTACATTTTTTTTACGTTTGCAGTTTTTTGTAAGCTTCAACTTACCATTTAACCCTCTAGCAGGATTGACCGCCTTTTGGCGGGCTACATTCTGACTCAATTACATCTCATTGTTGTATTTTTTTTTTTGCTTTAGCGTGCCACCCCGCCTACTATTAGGTTCTGCACTATAAACTGATTCAAATTTGGCGGTTATTCTTCGGAAAGTTTTGCATGTATCGTCACTTTGAATCGAATTTTCAGTCCGAGTGAAGAAAAAATTGTCGGTCTATAAAGTGAAAAGTTTACCAGGAAATGATGAACTCAATTCCTACGGACTCTGAGTCTGGTAATGATAGTGAATCTATCAAAGATTTCGATGATGAAAACGATGTAGACGATCCAGACTATCGGGTATCCCCAGAAGATGAAGAACAAATTAACGACCGTGTCGCTGAATTAGAAAAATCTTCATCCTCTAATTTTGTAAGCGCATCTATAAATTTCTCCGATGAAGTACCAGCAGGTGAGTTCATGCCGCCTTCTTCTTTAATCTAACAACAACAAAATGAGGTACATTTTCTGGAAGTAGCGTCGTCCTCTCAAGTAGATGTGTCTTCAATCCCCTCGTCTGCTCCAGTTGAACATCCGCGCTTGAAAGGTAAACGTAAAAAACGTGCTCGTTCACCACCATTTGGAATGGAAAAGGAGGGACCCGATGTGCAGCCTAATAACGGTGGGTTTACCTCAAGCCTAGTGGAAATTGACCCAAAGTCTGCAGAATTTAGTAAAATAACATGGCGACAGAAAAAAATGCAACTTCATAGAAACGAGGTGGTGTTTCGTGGAGATGCTAGATGCCCTGAACGATTTCTTGAGTTGAAAACACCATTTCAATGTTTTGAATACTTTTTCGACAAGGACCTTATAGCAAACATCTGCCACTACACCAACTTGAATGCCCGGAGCCAAGACGTTAATACAAAGTTCATGGTGAGTTATCTGAACATAAGGCAATACATTGGCATACTGATTTATATGTCAGTATATCGTTACCCGAGCCTAGAAGCGTACTGGGCTGAACATTCCTTCGAAGCAATTCGTTCCACTATGACATCGAGGCAGTTTTACGACATTCGAAAATGCATCCGGTTCAACGACTTTTCAAAGATGAAAGATCGTAAAGACCATGATCACGATAAACTTTTTAAGATCAGACCAGTCTACAATCATCTGAATAAAGTTTTTGATTCGGTTCCTAAGCCAGCGCGGCTGTGCATTGACGAGCAGATGGTGTCCACGAAGATGATTAGTTCCTTTAGGCAGTATATGCCCAATAAGCCTCATAAATGGGGAATGAAGCTTTTTGTCTTATGCGACTCCACTGGATTCTCATATCAATTTGAAGTTTATTGCGGCAAAAACGATAACGACGTGCTTCCGAATGCCCCAGATTTGGGAACAACTGGTAATGTAGTCGTCCGTCTAACACAAACAGTAGCGGACTTCAAAAACCATATAATATACTTCGACAACTTTTAAACATCGCTTCCACTGATGGTTTACCTTAGAGATCGCGGTATTTATGCGTTGGGCACAGTGCGTGCAAATAGAGTCAATAACTGCAAGCTGTCAACTGACGCAGTACTCCAACCCAAAGAAAGAGGTTATATGGAAGAGTTCATGGGCACTGCTTTTGGTGTAGACATATCGTCGGTATTATGGAAGGATACAAAAAACGTTCGGCTGGTATCAACATATGTTGGTACCAAACCATTCCTTACCTCAAATCTACAGACAGGACCAGAAAAAATAGCGCGATACGATCGAAAAAATAAAAAGTTAATAGAAGTTGGATGTCCACGCATTATAAGAGAATACAACTACCATATGGGGGTGTAGATCTTATGGGCGGACTAATAGGAAGATATCACATCCGCCTTAAGACAAAAAGCGCATCACTGAAATTGTTTTATCATTTTTATTGATATGGCAATTGTAAATGCGTATCTATCTTCTTCATAGACGTATCCATACTGGAGGAGGCACTGCGGAGCTACCGAAATTCCGTGAACAAGTTGCGAATGCTTTGTGTAACTATCAGCAAAAGCCAGAAAAACGTTCAGTTAGAAGACCTTCAAAAGAATCACCAAATGCAAGATCATCTGGCTTTAAAAAATCCTATGGGTTAGGGTTTGATGCCCGTTACGATGATATTGGCCATATGCCCAACCAATTTTAACCAACGACCATACCACGTCGAGTTAATCGGTTCTCGTTAGATCACCGAAATTAAACGACGTTGGGCGCGGTTAGTACGTAGATGGGGGACCGTTTGAGAACAACCGCGTGTCGTTGGCCAGTCCCATCTACAGAGTTGAGGTAGATAATATACGTGGTATCACAATGGACCTAAATTGGTCTAAGTGTGTCGGCTTCTGCCGACAGCCACATAAACCTAACCTAACCTAACCAACCAATTAGATCGTTCTGGAAAACGCACCTGCAAATTAGCCGGATGCCAATCGGAAACGCAGATGTATTGCCTAAAGTGTAAGGTAAATTTGTGCCTATCATCAACAAAGAAATGCTACCAAATTTACCATACTAAACCATAGATAGTATTGATCTATTCTTCTTTTATTCTTTTTTCAAGTTAATCATACCATGTTATATATAATTCTAATAATAATATAATAATCTATTAAAGCAAAAAAAAAAACACTAACCTCTTTGTACTCGTATACTGGACTACCCGCCTTTTGGCGGCCTACCTATTTTCTCACCTGCAACTCATACGATTCGTCGGATCTTATCTACTTTCGACGTCATTTTCGTACTCTAAGCATTGAAACTACCCAACCATAATTTAATCATAAGAAACAAAAATTGTCCGGCTAGAGGGTTAAACATTTTCACGCCACGCCACTGGTGGGCCGTGCGGTTTTGCTATATTTTGCCAAATGCTGAACGCTGCAGGAGTTTCATTTAGAAAATCATTATTACCTGTGACTAAATATACATTAGTATGGAAAATATTTATATTTATAGTAAACGGTGTACTCCCGTGAAAACGGAAATATTTAAACTGTACAAATGTAAACCATAAGGGCGGAAATAGGAAATTATCTAGTTTCCGTAAGAACATTTTTACCGCAAGTCATTTGTCATATAGTTACCTAGAGTGGTGTGGAAAGTAAACAACAAGCTGTAAATATTTGGCTAGAAGTATAGGTTTATATTCACCCAGAGGTGAACATTTCTGGTCAGTCATGTGTGAATATGAAATTTTCTAATAAATTCCAGAATTATTCATATTTAAATGAGAAGTTGTCCTTTACTTTTTGAGTATTGCAAATCTGTAGAATGGAATTTTGTAAGAACTACATACATAGCTGCGTGATATAGGTTTATGCATTATGTAGCTACTGCCTCCGATTCTTTCATTTAAAACTAGGTTCACTGAAGAGTACTTATGGCAACAAAATACTTTACATACACTGCTAGTCATAAGGTTAGAAGCAGGCATTTTTGAGAAGTAAAATCGATATTTCTCCCGTTACATGATGGATTAGAAAAAAACCGACTATGGTAAATGAGAGACTATTTTGTTAACAACAAAATATGAAATGTGTGTATAGGAGAGATTTAGCTAACGGAACTTTGAAGACAAATTGTAAGTTGAGTAAAGAATATGCGGAAATAAATCGAGTCATTAGATTAGAAGCAGTGAACAAATCAACGTTTTTTTGTGAAGTGAATATGTTTTTTTCGGTTTAAACGGTACAGTATTATAAAGTAATTGTTCTTGATTGAGAATAAAAAAAAAATGGAAAAGAAAAAATGTTTAACAGTGGAGGAAGGGACACGAATTGAAGGTTATTGCTCTGAAGGTCTTTCATGCCGTGCTATAGCCCAAAAAATAAATCGAACTGATCATTGTGTCAGCAAAACCCTTCGTCTTACACAAACAATTATAAAGGAAACACTTCTTCTGCCTTAACACTTCGCGAAACGCGAAGTATCCTCAGAATAGCGTCAAATTCAGCTTTATCGCCAGCTAAAATTAGAGAGAAAGCTAATGTTAAGGCCAGCTTATCCACTGTTAACGTACCATTCGCCGAGCTAAACACTTAAAGCGTCTGAAACTTAAAAAAAAACCACCACATAATGATGCAAGAAAGAGACAACGCTTGTGTTTTGCCTTAAAAAACAACAATTTGTTAAATCCAATGATTAAATTGACATTCTTTCTACCAACTTTGAAGTCGTCGCACGTTTTAAATTCGTCCCATTTTTTTTTTCGCTCAGGTAAAGCATTTTAAATTTTCACTACCGGTTTGACATCAAAAAGAAACAGTGGGCCTCCCGGTGTCGAATCACTTTTTGGTTTTGTTGCCTTTGACGGGCTCCCCAGATTCTCTCCATGAACTAAACAGATGAGCTACAAGGGAATGTCGATTTAAACATACCCTGTCCCCAGCGACCCGTAAATGGGCGGTGCCTAATCCTGTCTTAAAACTCCCTACTGCTGTGAATATATGTGAAACATAAAAATGACATTACATATTTGGAAAATTACATTTTTTGGAGAACAAAACATGCATTTATTACATCAACTATGGATTCTGGTACTTAAGTGAGGAAGATTAATCTGCCATCTCTGCTTTTATTTCTTAAATAAAATTTGATCCTAAATTGACATGAAAAAGGATAGCAGCGTCCATTTAGGTAGTACATGGTACCGCTTCGGAATGTTCAACATTAGATACTGCTGAATGTCGTTTTGTAAGTCAAAGTATTAAAGTTAACTTACATTCAAATATTCCAGTCATATGGCCTAGAATCTGAATGCAGTACCAAATAATACATTCTTTCACAACTGTGATAACTGAGAATGTGTGCTTGAGCCAATAACTTATTTAAAAACATAGGGACGGGCTACAGTCCGCTTGGGCGAACTGTTGGATACCCTATTCTCATTCCTATCTCTCATAAGTGGGCGTGACAAAAGCCTAAGTATGGTTGAATTGTTAAGAACGCTTTGCATATTTTGTTATATAACATTTAAAGGATTTTATCAAAAAAAACGCTCCCTAGCTCAAACTTGGGTGTTTCAATAAAATTGTTTTATTTAATTGTGGGCGTGTCAGTAGGCGGATTTAAAAAAAATTAACACATGAGCATAAAGGGCCCCTAGAGAGTATAATATTATAAATTTCAGCTCCCTAGCTCACTTTGAATTTTCAAAAAAAAAAAAAAATTGTGGGCGTGCCAATGGGCGGATTTTGAAAATATTTACACATGAGCATAAAGGGCCCATAGAGAGTATATATTATAAATTTCAGCTCCCTAGCTCAAACTTTGGATTTTCAAAAAAATTGTTTTATTTATTTGTGGGCGTGTCAGTGGGCGGATTTTGAAATTTTTTTATCCCGAGCAGTTTTAGGAGTCATAGATCATATATAGCTTTCTAGCTCAAAATTCGATTTTTTCCAAAATTTTGTTTTTTTGAGTTTGTGGGCGTGTCTGTGGGTGGATTTCAAAAATTCGTAAACTTGATTATTTCGGGACCATAGAGAGTATATGGTTAAAATTTCAGCTCTCTAGGTCCAGTTTAAAGGCCTAATTTTTGCCGACGGACGGACGGACGGACGGACATGGCTAGATCGACATTACTATCGATGCTGATCATAAATATAGTAACTTTTAGGGGTCTACGGGCAATATTAAGGTATGTTACAAACTATACGTCAAAATTAATATACCCCTAGAATAGGGTATAAAAAAAAAACAATATACATACCTTCATACGATTAAAAGTCGTTTTACAGACTCTCTTGAAGTCAACTATCTCTAATAGCTCCTCTGTGGTACCAACTAAGGCGGTCGTGCTCCATTTTCTAAAATTTAAGAATGCAACACGCAATCTGTTTACAAAATGTATCCAAAAATCCAATCCAACACAAAATTGAAATTAAAGACATTAAAGATAGTCTCCGTAGTTTTGACGAACATTGACTGGGCTAACACGAAAAACAAAGCTAAGCTGAAAAAATAAAATTGATGTTCGTCGTATCAAAATGATTATAAGGTTTGGTAGATAACATTTTCATAAAAACCTTATACGACTCTGTGGGGCGATTTTGTTAAAATAATTTTCTGCTTAACTACTTACGCAATATACATATACAATATACTCAAAGTTATATTTATATGTCAATTTAGGTTAGCCCGCTTAGCACTATATTTACAATGATTTAAAACTCCAGTATGCCTTTTTTACCAAACATTCCAACTTCTTGTTGGCCCTGACTGGAAATGCATAGCAACCTAAATACATTAGAATAGCTTACAACTATAGACAACGAATAAATCATAAATGAGAACTTTTAACACTATAGCTTTTGTATTTGTGTATCCTAAGAGTTAAATCAATTAACGAAATCTTAATTTTATAATTATTAATAACAAAATTTCAATCTATGGCAGACGAAAGAGCCATACCAAAGATAGATACTTATTGTTAAATGTTGTTAAATATTTTTGAGAAGCAATAATCTATCTATCTATATTATTGAAACTGACCACCCTCCAAGATGTTTTAAATTGAAAGTCCTCTCTTTGTTATTTTCATTTTTAAAGCAATCTTATTACAAAATTTGTCGCTCTTAAAAAATGTTTTTCATTGCTCTTTAAATAATGACGACTTGAACAGCAAAGTCCATAACCTGGATAAAATCGCACAGAACAGAAGGAGAACTCACCATGCGACTCAGAAAATTTAAGTTTCTCGCCATTCATGTACACTGCGTGATATTATGGCTGCAATCCGAAGCAGTTGAAAGAAAATTTAAGTTAAAAATAAAACTGAGAAAATTCTATAGTTAAAAGGCTTTTGTTGTTTTCCTTAAACGGAATGGAAAACTTTTCAATTTTACCCCATAGCTAGCCATCCAATTTGAACAATTTCCTAGGTTTTTGTTTTTTTGCGCGCAACTCTTATGTTGGCTTGGTGTATTTAGGAGTAGATTTAAATTTGGCTCTCAACAAGGCTGAGTTAAAAAGTTAAAGGAATATCATCGGGTCTGTTAGCACTAATTGATTAAACTTTTAAAGATTTGCGGAGTGGCTATTGTTTCTGACTTTAGTTTATTCAAAGAGCTGTTGGTCTAAACTTCTGAATTGATTTAGTTGTCAAGAATAGCTAAATCCTTTAAAATGTACACAAAATGTTGGTGATAGCTTGTCATTCCCGATATATACTTCTTTTAACTCTCTATTTCCTTTCCATTTTATTTATATATTTTTTTAATCTACCAGCCAAGCCATACAGATTACGAAATATAATTACATTTAAAGTAAATAATCTATTAGGTAGGATTTACACGAGGTAGGCATGCGGGTCGTAAGAGGCGACTCAAATTCAAACTTACGGGTGGTTCCCCATGAGGCGCGACCCCAGGTGGTTTATAGGGCAGCCTCTGTACGATATGTTCAGTATCCGAGGTCGTAGGGTTATAGGACTTTGACTTTTTGACTTTTAAATTAATTTTTATTAATTATTAGCTTATATCAACTTACATACTAGACAAAAATGATTAAATCTAACTTAAAATTAACAGGATACTTATTCTAGATTATTGATCCTTATGCGGACGCCCTAAACTTAACTCTATCTTATAATTATTGCCTTTCGGCCTAAAAACTATTTTACGAACTAATCTTACATATTATGTTTTAATCGAGAAAATTTTTAAGAAAACTCGGCATCTTTATCAAATTTTATATTTTTATATAAAAAAAACAAATTACAAACTACCTACTCTACTTACTTAAACTAATTAACATATTCTAACTATAATTAGGATTCTGAGCACTCGTTGCATTACGAAACAAGTGGTCAAAATCCCAATTGCTTTCCGAACGCCTGGCAGTCAACGTGCACACGCGCCGCCGTGAGCTGACTGATGCCTTACAGAATCAATCACCTCCCGGAAGCACCGCCACAAGTTGGCGAGCCCGGCCCCTTCCAGAAACGCCCTAGCTAACTTAGTCTATCTTACAAACTAAGAGGATGTTACCTAGAGTAACGCACCGTCTTGGGAGGGCATGTTGAACCCTCCACCCTCAAAAAGCCACCAAAATTCGGCAAATTGCTTTTCTGTATCGAATTTATCCCTCTCCGCTATTGCGGTACTAAAACGGAGGAGCTCATGAGCATTGGCGACGTCCTCGCCGCGGATGAGCCGCTTATCTCTGGCACTGCGGTAGCGGTGGTATAATACCGCTATACCATCTCTCGTCTGTACCAGCCCTTTTGCATCAATATGGATAAATGCCTCTGGCGGGATAAAGCCAGACCGGAGCGTACTCTCTATGTACATTTCATTGGGGTAGTAAGCCCCAAAGATCAGACTATTGTCGCTGGCCATCGCCCTTGCAACGTGCCTTCGAGTGACCTTAATGAGGAAATTGTCAATCCTATTCAACTGAGCCCCATCGTATAGGACCTTGTTGGGATAGTATTTTATATAGTTGGATTCAGGCGTTCGGAACAACCGGAGACAGGTCCTAAGACATTGTCTCTCCAAAACCCGAATCTTTACCATATAGCTAGGCGCTATATTAAACCACAATGGACAACCATAAGCGATGATCGGCCTTATAAGGGCCACGTAGCAAATGACCTTCACTCTGGAGTCAAGTTGACTGCTATGAAACAGTCTCCTTGTCAGAGCATAAGCCTTCTTGGCCCCAGCAAGACAAGCAACTATATGTCTATCGAAATATAGATACTGGTCAAGCCAGATACCTAGATATCTAACTGCGCTTCTCACCGCCAATGGCTGCCCGTTCTGTCCAATAATGGACAATTTTTTCCAGTTTTTTCTGGTATCCCTAGAGGCTCCAGCCAATGGAGTTCTGAACAAGATTGTTTCCGTCTTCTGAAAGTTGATTTTCAACTTCCAGTCGTCGCAATATCGCTTAATTTGATCGAAGTCACGCTGCAAAAGGATATTAATGACCTCGATTTTAGGACCTGATCTGTATGTCACCAAATCGTCGGCATACGCTATAGCATGTCTGAGTGAACCCACCAGATCACTCGTGTAAATGTTAAACAGGATCGGAGAATTGACCGCCCCCTGCTGTAAACCGTTTTTAATTTCAAAGACTCTGCTCGAAGTCACGTTGCCACATTTGACAACGAACTTCTTTCCCATAAGCATATTATAAATTACATATAGCAAAGGTTTGTGCATCCCCCGGCTGGTCAACTTGTAGAAAAGTCCCTCTAACCATACGGTGTCGAAAGCCTTCTCAAAATCAACCAGACAAGCACCCGTGCATTGGTTCTTGCATTTATTCCACTGAATGTCGGAAACCAGTTTCGACGCGGCATGAATAGTGTCATGCCTCGCCCTGAAACCAAACTGGTTGTCCGGAATTATGTTATTGTCCTCGACCCACTTTAACAGGGCTCTATTGACAACTTTTTCGAAGACCTTGCTAATATTCGGAAGCAAGCTAATTGACCGGAGATTGGCAGGGTTCGTCCTATCTTTACCTTTTTTCGGGATAGGGTGTACCACAGCTATCTTCCAATGCGCCGGATAATGTGCATTATTCAGCGCATTGTTAAACAGCGTGGTGAAAATATCTACAGCCTCCAGAGGCAGGTTTCTCAATACGACGTTTGGGACACCATCCATCCCCGCCGACTTTTTATTCTTTAGTGACTCGAAGATGCACAGAAGATCATCCTTCGACACGAACAAGTGCGATGCATCTCGGCCATTGGCGACAACTGCATTAGCATGGTTTTCATCAGTGAATACGGTGAATCCGTTATTCTCAGATCGCCAATTCTCAAGTTCGGCGCGTAGATAGAAGTGACTCACCAGAGCCCTATTCTCAATGTCGTGGTTACGGCGAACAGGATTGTTCACCGTATACACGGCCTCGAAACAAGCGCCCAGCAAATCCACTTTCTCCTGTGGGTCCTCGACCACGAAAAAATCGTCGTTTGAAGCGACACTTTCTGGACTTATTCCAGCAGTCAGTATTGTCTGTCTGTTCTCTGCTGTCTGGGAGATTCGAACACAAGGAATATCATTGTGATCTTTCCTCCTGAACAACTTATTTATCTGTGGGAACATATTCGGACTACAGGTTTTAATAGCCCGAATTTTATTGCCCCAATACAGACTTACAGATTTTCTGTAATTTTCTTTTATCAGCTGTTTCAGGATTCGGATCTCTGACTTCAGCATCCTTACCTCCGGGTCGTCGCGATCAGTAAATTGCCTGTACAGCCGTTTAAGCCTCGAGAGCAGTCTACTTTTCTGTCGGTATAGTGCGTCGATTGTTGGGTTTCTGTACTTTTCTGTCTGGTCGTCGTCGGAACGTCCTACCCGAGGAATAGTTCGTTCCATAGTTCGTTTGATGGCGTCGTCCATTTGCAATAAATGCCGATCAATGTCATCATTTGTCATGTTGCTGTTTGTCGGTGGGTCGATCCCACTCGAACGTATATCTCGCTTTAACAATCTGGAGAAGCGCGACCACTGTGCCCTCCGATAATCGAATGAACACAATGCTTCGTACTCCTCCAGCAGCGTTTGCTCGTTCGGGATCCGTATTGCGGCGGCGAGTCCGTAGTGGTCACTATCGTACTCAAACGCACGCAAACAGTTCCGCGTGTATTGGTCTATGTTGGTCAGTTGAAGTCTTGCGTCCGTTAAGGCCAAGTCCAGGAAAGCACCGCTTCTTGGGAAAGAAGGGATATCCGTCGCGTACAACTCGAGTTTGTACTCAATCATATTGAGGCGCCACCAGTCGTGAAACTGGTTGCCCCTGGGGTTTGCAGTAACATTTCCCCATGCCGCATGTTTAGCATTAATATCTCCGGCCAAGAAGTAATAATTCTCCTCCGAGTTCAGCTGCAGACTACGAAAAAGTGTCTCGAGCTCTGTCATAAATTGGTTGGGTGGAGGTGCTGCAGGTGCGTAAAGCGACACCACATACACTCTCCTCCGGCTATGGAGAGGAATGCATATGATGCATGCTTCCAACAACTGGAACCTACGCACGTCCCCGCTATATATAACCCTATGGCGCAGGCCTTTTCGAATTAAGATTCCAACCCCACCTCCTTGAGTGGAGTGTGGCCGGTCTCTTCTTATTACATGATAGTTTTTGTATCCCAATTTGTGCTTCTGATTTAGCTTAGTTTCGCTAACCAAAAGCACATCCGGGTTTTCGGTTTTCAACAAGTTGGCAAGTGACGTTCTTTTCTCGATCCTGACTAGTGAATTAACATTCAGAGCAAGGATCTTTAAGTTTCCCTCATCCAGCGTAGCCATTAGATTTATGGCACACCAGACCCCACAAACAACTCCGAATAGATAAAGTCAATTCGGGCCGCTTGTTCATTTAACTGTTTCTGGAACTTATCGATCTTTCCGTGCAGAGACAGAAGGATCGCTTTTAAGTCTAGATCCACCTCTGGTGCCTT
Source organism: Portevinia maculata (assembly GCA_949715645.1). NCBI lineage: Eukaryota > Metazoa > Arthropoda > Insecta > Diptera > Syrphidae > Portevinia > Portevinia maculata. The sequence goes on from OX454525.1 coordinate 39,883,938, forward strand.
TTGGGCTACCTTTGGCTGGTTTAATGTTATTTGGGCTTGACCCGGTCCAGCTGCCATTTGGGCAAAGGACACGTTGGGTGCCACAAAATTTGTGAACGAGCGACTCTTCTGACGCCTATCGCCTTCAGACTGCTGTTTGCGGGCCTGGACTCGCTTTTTCAGTTCTTGGTACTTTGGGCAACCCCTGAAGTTGGCGGGATGCCCAGAGTTCCTGCAGAGCACACAGGAGAGTACACTCCGGTCTTCGACTCTCTCCTTACCTAGAGAGCATTCACCATGTATGTGGTCCTTATCGCACTTGACGCATCTAAACTGCATGTTACAGTTAGCTGCGGCGTGCCCGAACCTTTGGCAGCGCATACATTGAAGTATGCGATCTGACCGTTTTAATTTCTCCCATCTTACAGCATGATAGTACAGGAAGCGGATATTTCGCAGCCTGTCAATTTTGCTGTCAGGAGTAAGCTGGACCAGGAAAAATGGTAAGTAACGGTTACCACCACTTGCCACAGCCGAGGAAAACGGCTTGACCCCCACGAACTTGAGGTCATCGCTTTCAAAATTCTTAAGCTCTTTTTCGAGCTCCTCTGTTTTAATTGAGGGATCGATTCCTTTTAATACCACGGTTTTAAGCTTTTTCTCCCTTGGGGTGTACGTAAAGTACTCGGTCTTTACCTCTCCCAAGGCGGTGCGCACTCTCTGGTACTCCTCAATATCATCACACATAATTACATGTTTACTGGCAGAAAGCCTCTTAACATAAAAATTCTTAGTAATTAACCTACATAACCTAATACTATCACTAATATCGAAGTTACTTACATTAATCGGGGGAATTTTTTCCTTCCTTGCTGGCTTCTTCTGCGTCTGCTGCTTTGACTGCTGTTGCTGATTTGGCTGCAATTGCTGCTTTGGCTGCTGTTGTTGCTGTTTTTGTTGGTTTCGTTGCTGTTGTCGTTGTTGTTGCTTCTGTTGATATTGTTGCTGGATTTGCTCCCTCAGCACTGTTTGTTGTTGATGTTGCTGCACTTTTTTCAGCCTCAGCTGCTCACGCTTCTCCAAGAGCTCTTTTATGAGCTTGTCTAGCTCAGCTACCTCATCCTCTACATCTCCATCCTCCATTTGGATGGCATTGCTTCCATCGTCGTCGACCGGTAGGTCCCTGAAGGAGTTTCCCTCTCCGACATACCGGTCCGCTCCCCCTTCAGCTTCGTAAGAACTGGTATCCGTATCATCATCGGTACCAGCCACCGATGATGCTACGCTAGGGCCTGCCAGGTTCGCCCTTTTCTTGGCAGAAAGATTCGGCTTCGGATTAAGCTTCCGTCGCCTCTTCTCCACCTTTCGGAACTCCTCATTGGCTACTTCTGTAGCAGGTTTTTCAGCTGCTACTTCTGATTTTGTTGGTGCTGGTATTGCCTGCGAAAGAACTCGTCCTGGCAACGACCGACCCTTTGTTGTTGCTGTTGTTGTTGCAGTTTTAAATATGCTTGCAGCTGATGCCCTTGACATACACGCTGCTGATATTGTTGCTGATGCTGCTGTTGTTGTTCCTGCTGCTGCTACGGTTGCTGCTGTTTTTGTTGTTGATGATGCTCTTGAAGTTGTTGGTGTCATTACTGGCGATGATTTTTTTGCCGGCTCACGTGTTCGCACCACACGTCGCAACGGCACACCCACACCCGTAAGCGGGACCACCGATTTTCCGGGGTCCATCGCCTGATACGTTGCGGCACTTTTGTTTTTTTTTTTTTTTTTAACTTTGTGTCTCTATCACTAAATTGCCGAAAAAAATTTAAAAATTGAAGACTGGCCGAGAATCGAACCTGAGTCTCCGGCGTCAGAGGCGGACGCCTAGCTTACTAAGCCAACTTTCGACTCAAAAATACTTGGCTAAATCGCTTTTATAATCGATACACTTTCATTTTTTCCCGCTGAACACTAACTAGCCGCCCTATCTCGATGAGAGCTGCGGAACGACTGGTAGGGTTATAGGAGAGATGTAAGCGATGTCTGAATGTGCATAGACTACGGTCTGCGCTTATGGCTGTGCTTTACTCACTTATGAAGGAACAACTCAAGGGTATATCTACTTCAGGTGACACTTGTAATAGCGAAAATCCACCAGTGGTCTTAACGATCGCGGTCAGGGCAATTATGCTGGAGGCCCCAACCAACATACTACCAACACCCCCCACTGTACAGCCATTGACTTCGGGGTTGTAAGAACGCTTGCTTTCGAAATCTCCTAGAAACATGGAGAAAATAGCGGAGAGATTCAACCTGATACGCTTTATCTTCATTCCAATAGACAGGCAGCTGATTGCCTTCACCAGCAAGAAAAAGGAAACCGGACAGCTTGAACGGGTTCCAAAAGCGGCACGCACCGTTGAGCGTCTGTCTAAGAGCCAGCGTAAGAGAAAACAGAAGTAGGCGGCAATCGGTGCATGCTTTTCGGTGCTACTTACTATTAGAAGGAATAGAGAGATAGGAAAGAAGAGTTTGGGTGCAGTTGTAGGGTTTTTTTCACGGGTGGTGTCTAAGTTGCTTAGGGAGATTACGATTTCATGTATTCGATATAAAGTAATGGACTTGGCCGGGATTCGAACGCACGACCTTCCATTCAGTAAGCGAATACACTACTACTGCACCGTTACTATCCGCAACGCTGCCTCCCCTTCCAACAGTTCCAACAGGAATAAACGGAGGATGAAGGCTTCGAGCACTCCTATTGGTGGAACACCTTTACCTGGAGGTCCCAGCAATGCTTGCAACACCAGTGGACAGAAACTGGTTGTCGCGGTAACACCTATCTCAAAGAAAAACACGGTAATTATATTAACTCAGATCAACCTTCATTATTCCAAGGCTGCTACTTCTCTCACTAGCAAGAAGCTTCCCGTGTTGAATACAAAACCATACATAACATCCATAAAGCAGCCATGGGTGTGGACAAATCGGATCTGTGGCCTTGGCGGTATTCATGGCACCACGCTACTCTGTGACGAGCGGTCCGAAAGGCCCAGGGCTTACCTTTCTGTGTCGAACCTTCTATCATCGACTAAGCTTGGACAATTTTGTGGCCAAGATTTCTTCTGATCTTACAATCAACAACGTTGCTTCACAGCCAACTTTTGTGACTTCAAGAAGACAGGAGGTGATCGGCTTAACTTTAACGTCTCTTCGGAGGTGTACTGTACCTCTCAGACCATAGATATATCGAATTCCAAATCGAGTGCGAAGCCATAACTTTGCAAGAGAGGAGGAATTCGAGAAAAACCGACTGGATATACTTTAGGGAGGAGTAAGGGAATACTCTCAAAACAAGGTACAAACCGCACTTTGAAGAGAATCTTCACTGCTGCCCTGGCACTGGCATACACACTAACAACCTGGCGTACAGTTAGAGTGGCATTTATACGAAAAATTGGCAGAAAGATCACTCACTCGCCAAGAATTTGTTACCAATCAGTTTTACTTCCTTCTTGCTGAAATGCATGGAAGGACTGGTCGAGCGTCATATGCGCAACAAGCTTCATGTGCGCAAAGCTGCTTTGTGGTTGCACCCCTATCTCAGTTGCGATATGCCTATCAACGCGGAAAATCTTGCGAGACTGCACTCCAAAGTCTAGTTCGGAGAATTGAGAGTGGGCTTGAAAAAAAGAATACGCAATTTTATCGATATTAACGGGGATTTTGAAAAAGCAACTTTTGACAGCATGCGTAGCTCTGCCAGACAACATGGCGTAGACGAATTATTGGTGCTGTGGATTAAAGCAAAGTTAATAAATAGAATGTTGGTTGCGGATGTTTCCCTTATGTGATGGCGGGGGTAAACAGAAGTTGCCCGAAAAGCGGCGTTCTGTCTCCAGTGCTGTGGTGGATGCAGGTCGAATCTGTGTTGAACTCTCTCACTAGTTCGAACGTTTACACTCAGGCGTGAGCGTATGATGTTGCTGTTTTGTCTGTTGCAACTGTTTAATCATACCTAGCGGCTGTCTGCGCCAACGCACAGGCGACCCTAGACGTGATCCACGAATGGTGCACTAGGAATGGCCTCTCGGCCAATCTCCTCAGAGCTGAGGTTGTTCTCTTTACGAGAAGGAGGAAGCTGATTAGGCAAATGTGCTATTCTAATGGCTATTTACTGTATTGTGAGGAACATGTAGACGCGGCGGATTATCTGCGCCTTTAGCGATAGTCAGGCTGCGCTCAAGGCCTTGCTCAACCCCTTAACCACCTCCAAAATAGTTGCTGAATGCAATATCTCTCCGAATTTGGCCGGAATTTTGAATTCACTTAGACTTGCCTGGGTCCCGACTCATAACAGGATCACAGGAATAGAGATATCCGATGAACTTGCTATACAGGGTTCAGAGGAAGTTTTCTCCATATTTTTACAGGCGTTATGTCAGGATGGACATAAATAATTTGTCCGTCAAGGTGGAAATAAATAATTTCTCCATAAGGATGGATATGAATAATTTGTTTATCAGGATAGCCATAAATAATGTGTCCTTCACTAGCCTTTCCTAAAGTTTTTTAAGTGTTTTTGTTTTTAAGAAAATAAAAAACTTGTTTTTTCTTTTTATTTTAACGTTTTATTTTGCAATACACATCATTTCATTTAATTGTCGTCAGTTATCCGAACGTAACATCGGAGGCAAATGGACCTCATTTATCCGAACGCCAATCAGCCGCTAATTTATGATCCGAACTTAGTTTCCCAAGGAGAAAACAAAAACGAACGCGCAATAGTTCGTATTTCGTATGGACGGATAATTTTGCCGAATATGCGATAGATAGCTCTTTTTTGTTTGTTTATATGAAGGTACTTGTAAATATGTATAACACAGATACGAAATGTGAAATATATAAAACAAAAAGTGCGGACATAAAATCCTTTTAATCTATTTACATTCTTTTTCTTGGGTTTCAGTTACATTACATTTAAAGAGCGACCACGCACCTGATTTTTATTCGATTCGCTTATGTGTTCGATTATGCGATTTTTTTTATCAAATTTGATTATCCAAACCATCCCTCCTTCTCAATTTGTTCAGATAATCGACGATCTGCTGCAAACATTTACAAATGCGATATAATTTAAACTTAAATTACAAGTGTTGACCATAAATCTTCCAATAAAAAATATGATTCAGCAATTTGCGCAATATGTATAGGGTGGCGCAAAAGTTGTCATCTGTTTACTTCACAAATGTCAAAGTAAAATTGACATTTGCCGCTATTTGCAAAAATTAAAGCATCTTCCGATAGGGTTTCAGCCCTTGGGTGTGCCTTAGGCAATTCTGTGTGCCAATGTTCTAAATGATCCACGACGTTTGACATCTATCCTATGTAGTTTTCAGTCGGATTGGTGAACGCCACTGGGTGATGACTTTTGCGCCACATTGTACATACTTTACTTATTTTTGAAAAGAACTTCAAACGTTGGAACCATTTTTGTCCATCACAACAGACACTTTGAAAAACCCACACCCTAAAATATTTACCCGCCTTTTTTTTAGGTTCAATAAGGTTTAATAAGACAAAAAATTATCTAAAATAATTTTTTCAACAGCTGGAAATAAATCGGGTCTGAAAGGGTTAATTAGAGTGTTAAAGTAAAATACAGTCTCTTAAGTTAAGTCCCTACAAGGTTAAATAAAAAATAATTTGTTGGCTCTGGGGCGGAAACATCAATAAGCCCAGTGCGGCACTGAACCTTAATACGCCACTGGTTAAAGCTGATCGTTTACCTATCCCTCAATGGTACTAACGGTAAAAACGATGTTTTCTTAGGCCGTGATTTGAAAGGTGGTCCTGAAAACTAACTCTTTCAGAAAGTTTCCTTATAAGAATAATAGATTAGAGATTCTAAACAGGGTTTTGCAAACGAGAAGTAAGATTTTTTTAAACAATTATCGGAATCCCACCCACAACAGGCTTATTTTAGGTTTCAGAATTCAGGCAGTAGTTGGAATATCCATCTCTTCTAGAATTAATATGCCAAAATCAATCTTGGTGCAAGCAACCATGAACGTAACAATATTAACAAAAAACAGGTGCAGCTATTCAAAAGTATCAAAAACTCTATGGGCTTTTCAGCGTACTTAACGCAGATTTTTTGTTAACTAGATATTGTTACGTTTATAATGATGGACCCTCTATTCGACTCTGGCAGCCAACCCTTCCTTCTCCCTTTCCGTGAACTATTGTAGTGTGGGGCTCATATTGCATTAGTCACTGCAAGCTGCACTCCCTCCGCGAGGCTCTCCTTTCCGTGGATCAGGAAGCAGTGAAATGGGATCATTCTAAGGTTCGATTGTATCAGTCACCTCGCCCTGATCCTAAGACTCTTTATGAGTACACTTCTGATAACCACTATCCCGAAGTGCGTAATCTTAGGGCCCCCAGAAGGCAGAGCGATAGCCGGCAATAATCATTGGAGATAGAAACTTGCCGCAGAACGATTTTTTTCTTAGATTATACCTAAGAATCATTTCGCAAAGTATTGACATTAAACTATTGTTCCCCACATTTATATGAAATTAAAGAAAATAAAGTTTTCGATATGTTCATACCTATATCTCCTCGTACATCATCTTAATTACATAACATAGGGACAAGCTACAGTCCGCTTGGGCGAACTATTGGATTCCTATTAATATCAACCATAAAGTGGGCGTTTCAAAAAGAAAAATATTGATGCATTGTTATGAAGGATATGGTTCACATATATTGTTAAACTATCTGTTTCGTACGTTTTTTAAAGCAATTTATCGAAAAACTAAGTTTTGGTAGGAAAACGCCCCTAAAAAGTGGCCATGGCAGAAAACTTTTCATTATTGAATTGTTCAAAACGACTTTATCTACATATTTTGTAAAGAAAATGATTTTCATGTCCAATAAATTGTTCAATAAAAGGTTTTTTTTAATAGCGAGAGAGAGTCAGAGAGCGGATTTTAAAAATTAGAGACAATATTATATTCCACATTTCAGCTTTTTAGCTCGAATTTGGATTTTTTCGATAAATTTGTTTTTTTTTTTTTTTTGAGATTGTGAGCGGATTTTAAAAATATTCTTACACCTGATTATTTCTTGCCCCTAGAGAGTAAAAGTTTTAAATTTCAGATTTCTAGCTCGAGATTTATGGACTAATTTTTGCCGACGGGCGGATGGACTCACATGGCTAAATCGACATTACGAGTACTATCGATGCTGATCACGAATATAGAAACTTTTAGGGGCTTAATGTCAATATTTAGGTATGTCACAAACTATGAGTGAAATTTGATACGAGGGCGGGTCAATAAGTCCGTGACTTTTGGAATAAAACACAGATTTTTTGATAAAAAAATAATTTTATTTTTCAACGTAGTCTCCCTTGAGCTCTATACACTTTGTCCAACGCTTCTTCAATTTTTTTATCCCTTCCAAAAAAATGATTTGTCGAGGTCCTCAAAATAGGCCTTTGTTTGCGAGATGACTTCATCATTGGAGTCAAATCTTTTTCCACCAAGCCATTTCTTCAGGTTTGGGAACAAGAAGTAGTCGCTCGGAGCCAAATCTGGAGAAAAGGGTGGATGAGGGAGCAATTCATAGCCCAATTCATGGATTTTTGCCATGGCAACTGCACATGTGTGCACCCTTGCATTGGAAAAAAACTTTTTTCTTGGCCAAATGAGATCGGTTTTTTTTCAAATCGTCATTGAATCGGTCCAATAAGTTGGCATAATATTCCCCATTGATTGTTCTTCCCTTTTGAAGGTAGTCAATGTGGATTATCCCGCGTGCATCCCTAAAAACAGTCGCCATAACTTTATTGGCTGACAAACCCACCTTCGCCTTCTTTGGCGCCGATTCACCCTTAGAAACCCACTGTTTTGACTGTTGTTTGGTCTCTGGTGTGTTGTGATGGATCCATGTTTCGTCCACGGTTACAAAACGGCGCAAAAACTCCTCCATATTGCGATTAAACAACGCCAAACCTTCCTGTGAAGTTGTTACACGATTGCGTGTGTGGTCGACTGTGAGCAAACGCGGCACCCATCTTGCGGAAAGCTTTCTCATGCCCAAGTGATCATTCAAAATTGAAACCACTGAGCCATGCGAGATCCCTACGGCTTCCACAATCTCTCGCACTTTCAATCTTCGGTCGGCCAACACCATATCGTGAATTTTTTCGATTGTTTCGGGTGTAGAGACCTCAACTGGGCGTCCAGGACGTTCGGCATCTTCAGTGCTTGTACGGCCACAACGAAATTCAGTAAACCACTTTTTTACCATTGAAATCGATGGTGCAGAGTCCCCACAGTATTTTTCAAGCTTAGCCTTGGTCTCGGTAATGGTTTTTTTTCGCAAGAAATAATGCTTAATAAGCACACGAAATTCACTTTTTTCCATTTTCTCCTCAAATTAGTGAGTAGTCTGATAAAAAAAGCTGTCAAACACAAACTAACTGCCGCAGCAAGTTTAAATTTTGACAGGAGTCAACTGACAGATGCCTGTTGACAGGAGCAGTGTTGCTGTTTCAGTAAAGAGGTCAGAAATTCAAAAAGCCACGGACTTATTGACCCGCCCTCGTATATCCTTAGAAGAGGGTATTAGAACCGCACAATAATCTATTTTTTATGTTACAAAATTGGTTCTGTTGCTTAAAATAAATCAGCGTATACATACAAACATTATGAGTTGTATGATGAAAACACTTACTATACAGTTAACTACATACATATATGGTACCTATAGAAAACCACTTTAATAGACAGCTACTATTTTGCAGCCGACTACTCTTCATCCCAACAGAAATTGTAATTAAACTCTACAACCCTTGTGCATAGAGAACATCAGCATTCGACAAGGTGTGTATAGGCATCATTCCACTTAACAATAAGCTGTCCAACACAGAATTTAATCAGCCCGAGGAAGCCTTAGAAGACAAAATTGCCTTATTAGACTACAGAAGCCGAACAGTAAACAGAAGGAAAACTGGTACTACACTCACCATTACACTATAAAGTAATTGCAAGCTAATTGCACTTTTGACATCAGTACGGTGTTTTGTACTGGACAGTGGGAACTTGGGATTTCCAATTGATTTTATTTTATTCTTCTGTTCTCTCTACTTTATTAGAAAAGTTTTGCGAATGTACCCACCCTTGTCCTCGTCGTAAGCGTCAACGTCGTCTTCGTGTCGTCGTCAACAGTGATCTATTTGCAAATAAAAACGATTGAACGATTACTAAGCAAAAGCTTGTGATTATGCCGGCAAGTTTGTTGAATTAAGCTGGTCCAGCAGCAGATTACTCGGCTGGTTTTAATTAAGGCATTTAATTAAATATTTATATATATACTTTTTTTCAATAAGACATGATTATGGTAATTGAAATTGAATTAAAATGCGAGAGAAAGAGATGACCATTAATTGGATGTTGTTCGGGTAATCACTAATTAATTTTCTGAAGTAGACTTTCCAAACAGGTAACTATGTGCTTGCGATGGAGATGTAGAGATTAAGGAATAGCTTTTTGCCTATTTGAATAATGGTTAATTTTGAGTAAAATAAACACACTTCAACTTTATTACTTTTAACGATATCCATTAATATCCGCATAAATAGAGTGCATGAGTACGAAGCTTTCCTGGTTTTATTAGAAGCGTTTTCTAAAAATAAAATTTCGAATGATAACAAAATATAGTATGAGTCTAAATATTCAGTCTAATTAAAGTACCAGGTTAAATTACGAATTCTTGCAAATGAATTCATCCGTTTGTTAGGTTGCATTTTGATAAAGTACCATTGTTCAAGTCTTTGAAAAATAAAATAAAATTTAGTACACCGTCACCTTGCCAATTCCTTCTTCGTTAACAGCTAAGTTGTTAAGTTGTGATCAGGATTAAAGGGAATATAACCCTCCCACTTTATGGCCTCCCTAACGCTCCTTGTGGGATTCACAGGCTTAACCTTAATTATCTTCGGCAGACCTCACGGTCCCGGATTTCGCTAAGGATGTGTGTGATCCAGGAATTTTGAGACCTTTCTCTTTTTTAAATTTTTATTATTCGTCAATAAATCCATTTATTTGTTTCAAAGTAGAAGGTTTATATAAACTGCAAATTGGGACTAACTTAAAAATAAGTATACAAAGCAAAAACTTATTCAGCTTTAATAGATTTGACATTCGGCCACACAACGCACCTTCGGCGTTCCACTGAAACCCCTCTAACTGATGGAGGTCCCCGAGCATACAATCTGGGTGAAAAAGTTTCTGCCACCAGGAATGCTTACAGCAACAGTGGACAGAAATTCGCTGTCGCGGGAACACCTATCTCAAAGAAAAGCAAGGAAATTATATTTACTTAGATCAACTTTCAACATTCGAAGGCTGCTACTGCTCTCAGCAGCAAGAAGCTTTCCGAGTTGAGTACAAAACCCATACAGAAGCCATGGGTGTGGAAAAATCGCATTTGTGGCCTTGGAGGTGTTCGTGACACCACGATACCCTGTAACGAGCGGTCCGAAAGGCCCAGATCTTGTCTTGCTGTGCCGAATCTTCTCTCAGCGACTAAGCTTGGATAATTTTATGGCCAAGACTTGGTTGCTACAGCCATAAGCTACGAAACGAATGGAGATTAGGTAGTGCCCCCACCACCAAGGGCAATTTCTGAACTCATAGACTATTGCGATACCAGGAGAATGGGTTGCGAAGCCAATGCTCAAATGCTTTGTTTGGAGCAGCAGCAAATGCAACATGCGAGGAAACTATCTCCTGGATTTCATTCTACCGTCTGATCTTACCATCAACGATGTTGGCTCACAGTCAACTTTTGTGACGTCAAGAAGACAGGAGGTGATCGACCTAACTTTATTAAATAGATACTTTAGGGCGGTAACCAACTGAAGGGTCTCTTCGGATGTGTACTTCTCAGACCATTGGTATATCGAATTCCAAGTCGAATGCGAAGTTATAACTTTGCAGCATAGAAGAAATCCGAGAAATCCGCCGGTTCCCTGTTGGAACTCAGAACTGCGGAGAATCCGAAGAGAAGCTAGAATACTTCTAAATAGGTCACTCAAGACTGATTCGGAGGAAGACTGCAATCTCTACCGATCGAAGTAGAAGGAATATAAGAGGTTAATTCGGGTATCGAAAAGTACTTCTTATAGGAATTTCTGCGAAAAGGTTGAAACACTGGGTGAAACTAGTAGGATGGTTAAAGTTCTGAAAAAGGGTAAGGCAGCCAAACTCTAATCAGTTAGAAAACTCGATGGCATCTTTACTGAAACCAAGGCGGAAAGCCTTAGTCATCTGCTGTAGTCTTACTTTCCGGGTAGCCAGATAACAATTGGCTCACAACCAGCCCCGACTACCGAGACTGTGAGTGAGCCAAGACAAACAACTCGGCGTAGCTGGTTTATTACGAAGGCTGTGGTAACGGAAGAGGCCATCAAATACGCTGTTGTGTTAATTGACGGAATATACCCAGCCATGTTGCAACGAGATACTAAACAGTTGCTACCATCTATGAAGAGAATGTTCACCGCTGCTCTAGCAGTGTCGTACATACCAACACCCTGGCGTAGAGTTAGAGTGGCATTTATACCAACAATTGACAAGACTACGCTCTAAAAACTAGTTGGTAGAATTGAGGGCGCGCTTGACATGAAAGAGTACCTACGCGATGAACATATCATCGATATTGAGGGTGCTTTGGCCAATGCGACTTTTGAGGGCATGTGCAGCACTACCAGGCAACACGGCGTATACGAATCATTGCTGCTGTGGATTAAAGCAATGCTAATGAATAGAACGGATTGTGGCCGTTATGCTATAGCGGGGGTAAACAGAGACTGCCCGCAAGGCGGCGTTCTAGCTCCACTACTCTTGTGCATGCTGGTCGACTATCTGTTGAATGCCCTCAACAGCTCCAACGTATACGCTCAGGTGTACGCGGATGATGTTACCTGGCTTTCTCTTGAATCATGCCTAGCGACTGTCTACGCCAAGGCGCAGGCGGCCCTTGATGTGATCGACGAATGGTGGACTAGGAATGGGTTCTCGGTCAATTCTCCTAAAACTGAGGTTGTTCTCTTTACGAGAAGGAGGAAGCTGATCGGGTTGACTCAGCCAGTGCTAAGGGGGTTCACAATCTAACTCTCCAATGAAGCAAAGAGTCTGGGAGTCATCCTGGATAGCAAACTTCTTTGGTCCAAGCATTTTGAGCCGAAGACTGTCAATGCGCTGTCGGTTTTCTGGAAAAGAGTCCTATGGATTTATACGGTTATGATAAGACCAAATCTAGCATAAGCATCGGCTGTTTGGTGGAATAAGCTTCCACGTAAATACGTTGTTGCTGCTTTCGCCAAACTACACTGGAAAATCGATTACACGGAATAGGTTTGCTTCTATTTTGAGAAACTTGTACGTTAACAATCACAGACTCATTCCGAAAGATAATAAAGATCGGCTTTTCAAGCTTCGCCCAGTGACCTATTCTGTAAACGAAAGATTTGGCCATGGTTCAATACAGCTTTCAGTTAACAAGTCCATGATTCTTTTTAAGAGGAGAAAAATATGTTTATGCTGAGAGAAGTTGTCTGTTCACCAAACGTAAATGTCATAAATGCTTTTTATACCCTAATCTAAGGGTATATTAATTTTGACGCATAGTTTGTAACATACCTCAATATTGCCCATAGACCCCTAAAAGTTACTATATTTATGATCAGAATCGATAGTAATATAGTAACTTTTAGGGGTCTACGGGCAATATTAAGGTATGTTACAAACTATGCGTCAAAATTAATATACCCTTATACCCTACCCCTATATTTATGATCAGCATCGATAGTAATGTGGCAGTTGAAAGGGGTATTGATGCGATTACATGAGAACACAAGCGTTCTCACTCTAGCCTCTCACTATCAACTCCTACTCTCACCTCCGCGTTGGTGACTGCCGGTCGCCTAGTACCTCGACTGGAGGTGGGGTAACCAACCCCTATGGATGGTCGTTGGTGGCAGCAGACGAGAGAAGGAGGGGACGAGAGTGTCTTTTCACTTAGGCACTTCCTCTTGTTCAGGCGGCAGTGGATAAATTCTCTAGATGGAATCAACGGTGGCGTCTGCAGTTCCAGTCAGGTCGAACTGCTAAATGTAATCCCTATATGAGCTGCTTCGACATATTTGGATACCAGGTCTATAGGGATCTCCAATACTGGGCCAGGGTGTTGGAAAAGAGTTGGTGGCGGATGAGCCCTTAATGGGTCAACGGCAGCACTCATATCCCAGAATGGGTTACTGACATCGGATTATTCGGCTCGCTGTCCTAGGGTCAAAACAAGGGCCTGGCCCTCCAGGTTGGGGGTTGTGCCGTCGGGGTAACTTCCCGACCATGGAAAAAAAAATTAGTTATGAGAGAGACGCAACCAGCTTCGGAAAATGGAACTCTTCAAATGGCAACCAGACCCGGAACGTCAATGGACTACGAAATGAGAGTATGTACCTGGAATGTACGAACACTCTACACCCCAGGTGCTACTCAAAAACTTCAGTCCGTCCTCACGCGGTACAAGGCAGATATTACCGCCATCCAGGAGATACGATGGATAGGATCAGGTATGATGAAAAGAACAAATTGCGACATTTATTACAGCTGCCATAAACTATTGCATGTATTAGGATGCGGATTCGTCGTGGGAAATCGGCTTAGGAGTTATTGGCTTCAAGCCGATAAGTGATCGCCTGGCTGTGATCCGCATCAAAGCTACCTTTCAAAACATAAGCCTAATATGTGCACTCGCCCCTACCGACGAGGCTGATGATCTCATCAAGGAGGAGTTTTATGACCTCCTGGATGGAGCCTACGGAGCCTGTCCGGAGTATGATGTAAAAGTTGTACTCGGGCACTTCAATGCTAAAGTCGGAAAGGAAAACATCTTTGGCGGGTTAGTTGGTAAGCACAGACCACGAAACGACAACAGACAACGGCTACCGACTAATAGATTTTGCAGCAGCTCGTAATACGGTGATAAGTAGCACTAGGTTTCCAAGGCTAAGGATTCACACAGCAACCTGGCGCTCTCCAGACGGTCGAACCGCCAAACAAATCGACCATGTGCTAATCGATGCGAGGCACGCATCCAACATCCTCGACGTGCACACATTTCGAGGGGCAAACGTCGACTCTGACCATTTTCTTGTTGCGGCTAAATTCAGAGCTCGACTGTCCAACGAGAAGAAGCTGCCCAAAAGAAGAAATTCGACGTTGGACACCTTAGCACACCTGGAGTAGCCAGAGCCTACAGGGAGCGCCTAAATATGAAGTTCCCCACTGTGCATTCACCTACCACGGACGCCAACAATCAGTGGTGCCAGTATCGCGACATCATCAAGGAAGTAGCCAAAACCACTGTAGGGTACCAGCCACCTCAGAGAGCCCGTGGTATGATGATGAATGCGTGTACAGGAAAAAGGTGACAGAAGATGCACACAAGAAAACGCTGCAGCGCAAAACAAGGGCAGCGAGGGAAGCCATTAGAAGGGAGGAGAAAAAGATCCTGCGTAGAAAGAAGAGGGCCTACGCAGTATCCCAGCTCAAGGAGGTCGAAAAGTCTCGCGATCGTGACAACATCCGGAGGTTCTATAAGAAAGCAAAGCAACTGGCTGGTGGCTTCAAAACCTGAACGCAGGCTCTTCGAGACAGCGAAGGAAACCTAGTTACCGAAGCGCAGGGAGTAGTAGATGTGTTTAAGCAACATTTCCAGCAGCTGCTTAATGGGCATCATGTAGAGAGAGTGATAGGGCAAGAAGAAAGCCCACTTCAAGTCAATGACCACCAGTTCCACCACCAGTATAGAAGAGGTTGGCTTAGCTATAAAAAAGCTAAAGACCAACAAAGCCGCAGGCTCTGATGGCTTACCAGCGGAGCTCTTCAAATACGATGGTGATGCTTTGGTAGGGCGCATGCACCAAATCATCAGCCAAGTATGGGTGGATGAAAACATGCCCGATGACTGGGCTATCAACTCCATATGCCCCATCTAGGAAAAAGGCGATTCTATGTCTTGCAAGAACTATCGAGGCATATCCCTGCTTAATGTCGCATATAAGATCCTATCCAACGTACTGTGTGAACGTCTTAAACCGTTTTGCAACACACTTGTCGGCACGTACCAGTGTGGCTTCCGGCCAGGCAGATCGACTATAGACCAAATTTTCACACTGAGGCAAATCCTGGAAAAGACCAACGAATTTCAAGTCGAGACACACCACCTATTCATCGACTTCAAAGCCGCGTATGATAGTATACATCGTCAGGAGCTCTATATGGCGATGGCCGAATTCGGAATCCCGGCAAAACTAATTCAGATGTGTCGCGTGACTCTGGAAAACACGCGGTGCAACGTGCAGTTTGGAAATAGTTCCTCCGAACTATTTCAAACATGCACCGGATTTCGGCAAGGGGACGCGCTATCATGCGACTTCTTCAATCTCGTACTGGGGAAGATAGCGCGCAGGGCAGGTGTCAACACGGAAGGTACTATCTTCAACAGGTCCGTTCAGCTGCTGGGTTATGCGGACGATATTGACATCATCGGCCGATCACAGCGCTCCGTGATAGAAGCTTTCACGGCGATTGAAGAACAGGCAAAATCTCTTGGCCTTGTAGTAAATGAGGACAAGACTAAATACATGCTATCAACAAACAAACAAACATCTGTCCGCCGCCTAGGACAAAACTTCACTATTGATAGCAACAATTTCGAGGTAGTTAAGAAGTTCATCTACCTCGGAGTAAACATGAACTCCACGAAGGACACCTTAGTGGAGATCCGGCGAAGAATTAACCTAGGAATACGCTGTTTCTTCGGTTTGGCAAAACAACTGGGTTCAAAACTCCTAAATCGGAGGACGAAATGTATGCTTTACAAAACCCTTATCCTGCCAGTTCTGCTTTATGGCGCCGAGTGCTGGACGATAAGCAGGAAGGGAGAGCTGATACTGGGCTTCTTCGAAAGAAAAATTCTTCGGCGGATTTGTGGTCCTGTGTGCGAGGAGGGCGAATGGAGGAGAAGATACAACCGCGAACTCTATGAGCTGTACCAAGATGTGGATGTAGTCCAAAAAGCCGAAATACGTCGACTACATTGGCTCGGCCACATCGAGCGAATGGACAATAATGCTCCAGCTAAGAGGATCTTCGAATCCCAGCCCCCAGGTTCGAGAAGGCAAGGAAGACCGAACCTCCGTTTCAAAGACCTAGCCATCGCGGATGCCAGAGCGCTTGGTCCTGGACAACTGGAAGCAGCGTGCCCGGGATCGTAGAAGATGGAAGGCTGCTGTGTCTCAGGCAGAGACTCTTCACGGGTCGGGAGCCCGTTAAGTAAGTAAGTATCGATAGTAATGTCGATCTAGCCATGTCCGTTCGTCTGTTGTCAAAAATTAGGCCTTTAAACTGGGCCTAGAGAGCTGAAATTTTAACCATATACTCTGTAGGGCCCCGAAATAATCAAGTTTACGAACTCAAACTAAAAAAAAACAAATTGTTCGAAATAATCGAATTTTGAGCTAGAAAGCTGACATTTTTTATATATGTTTTATGACTCCTAAAACTGCTCGGGACAAACAATTTTCAAAATCCGCCCTCTGACACTCCCACAATTAAATAAAACAATTTTATTGAAAAACCAAAATTTGAGCTAGGGAGCTGAAATTAATAATATATACTCTCTAGGGGCCCTTTAAGCTCATGTGTAAATATTTTCAAAATCCGCCTGCTGACAGGCCCACAATTTAAAAAAAAAACTTTTTGTGAAAATCCAAAGTTTGAGCTAGGGAGCTGAAATTTATGATATATTCTGTCTAGGGGCCCTTTATGCTCATGTGTTTTTTTTAAATCCGCTTACTGACACGGTTTTTTATTGAAAAACCAAAGGGAGCGTTTTTTTTTTACAAAAGCTTCGTTTCTTTTTTTTGATAAAATCCTTTAAATGTTATATAACAAAATATGTAGAGCGTTCTTAAGAATTCAACCATACTTAGACTTTTGTCACGCCCACTTATGAGGGATAGAAATAAGAATCGGGTATCCAACAGTTCGCCCAAGCGGACTGTAGCCCGCCCCTATGTTTTTTATATATTCTGCCGATCACCAAAGTAAGTGCATAGGTACTATAATTCGATCTCTTTACTCATCAAGCTTCCTTAAAAACTTTAGTTTTATATTCTGTTCCTTATTAATAAAGATTCGTATCCGACAATTCATATAAATTAGAATTATCAATCGCTCTCATGTAGTCATCCATTATTTCTTTAGTCGGGTTTATTAATACGACACTAGGTCATTATTTTCTTAAAAAAAAGTAACGATTTATACGATACAAAATAATTTCATAATGTCCATTTTAGTTTCAGCCGAACCCTTTTTGTTCTGTTATCGGTGAAAAACAGTTATAACGACATGGGCGTATTTCGTCCTTTTAACCGATATATACTTTAAGTACCAAATATAACTAATTTATAACCAATGGCTTCAAATAAAATTAATCTAAAATCTAGATTCTCGATAAATACAATGTCAAAAAGTCTTTCACCCTCTCTATCACCCATTTCAGTCCAACTATGCTTGTCGAATTGGAATAGAATTATAGAAAACATAGAAAGAAAAAACCAGAATGAATAACATAATATACTTACAGGAGCAAAGTTTGTCCAAGAAAATTGAAATAAAAACTGGATAAACTCGTGGCTTTAATGGCACAGTGCATGAGTGCTTGCCTGAGAAGACGCTGGTCTAGGTTCGAATCCCAGTGGAAGAAATGGAATTTCGGGATAAAATGAAGGAAAAAGACAGACCAGCACCACAGAAGGAGTCTGATGATCGGTTGTGGCTAACCGTGAAACAGCGCTGTAACTCCAGCCGTCCACTTAACGTGGTAAGGAATGTAAGGTTATTCATTCAAAACAAAATAATCTAAATTGCCGGTTTTGTCAATGTTGAAGATGTCGTCATCCATATAGCCTCGCCGAAGTATGGGCCTTACTGCGTGCAACCAATTATATTCTAATTCTTAAGGAATTCTTTTGACTTCCCCAAAAGATTTGCCACCAACAATTTCGTGACGTTGACGAAAACGCTCTACCCAATACCAATGCTGATGAGCAAATGAAGTCATTCTTCCCCATCTCAGTTGTAGCAATCCCTTGTAAATAAAAAAATAATGTTAATATGAAAATGCATGCCCATCTTTTTTTTTTTAAATAATAACGTAAGCAAAGTTAAGCTTACGTCACATCCCATAAGCGCCACAGTTCCCCTGAGAAACAATCATGTCTCCACTGGAGTTGGTAAGCGTGTTTTTTTTTGCTCTGACTTGCTCTTCCGGCATTTTACTCCCACTCTCTTTTTGACAATAACCGCAGAGTATGACTGAAGAGCAGGTGAATTAACCAAAAAGTTATCTCAATCCCCTGGGTAATTAAATTGGAGTTATATAACCATACAAATAATTGCGAAGGATTTTATACATTTCAAAGGTGAGCGTAAATTTGAACATAAATTCAAGCCAAAAAGTGCAATTTGACTTTTTCATCTCAGGCACGTCAAGACTTCAATCCGGAGACATCCACAGGAATAAGCTCCAGTCTTATTAAGTGGAGTCTGGGAATTCTTCTCGGAACCACAAAAAAAACAATTCCACGGAGGTATTTTGTGGAAATTATGGTTAGAAGCTTGCCCCGCCTTTGAGAGACAATCGTCAGCAGATGGCTAGTGTAGCAACGGCAGCCGCCACGAGTTGCCAAGTAGATCGCTCCATTCACCAAAACGCTCGGTCCATGCAATACAAAATTCCGGCGGATTCAATCCCCAATTAAAACCCAGACTAAACAACAGAAAAAAAATAACATTTTTATAGTTTAAAAGTACCTAACTCAGAAAATTACTTGCCTTAAATCTATAAAGAAAAAAAAACGTGTGCTAAAATATATAAGTTCAATTTTAGCATAAAATTTCCTAGTCTTAGCTGAACCAGTGAAAAGTGCCAAGTGTTAAGAAGTAAGACAAAAAAAATATATAAAGCTCAATTTACTTCAAAATATATAAAATAAAAACAAATAAAAAAAGGAGAAAATATAATAATAATAGGTGTAGCAGAACATCTCATCAGCGATCCAGAGTGCACTCCAGATTTGCGGTTGATTAAGGTAAGCCATTAATCATTTTACATACCTTGGCACAGTTCTTTGGTGAATACCAATTTAATGAAAATAACTATCTTAACTTTTCCGATTGGAACTGTGTATGTATATCGATACATACCGAAATAAGATTAAGCCTATATATTTCAAATTATAAAACAAAACACATATACTTACTCACATACTTAAAACTAGTTACATACTTAAACTTAATTATAACTTATCTAAACCATAAAAATATCTAACTACCTTTTTTTGTTTCTAAATTCTAAGCAAATCTTTTTCTTCGAGAATGTTGTTTTCCTTATTTCATGCAGTTGAAGATGTCATTGCCTGTTATGGATTCTAAATCTTTTGAAATTCGACAATGAATAAAACAGTTTCTTGATGCAATCGCTTCTAAAAATAATGCGTCTTTAAATAAATCTTACTATGGTGTGACGTGGTTATAAGGTGTAGTATTGGGTTGAGGCGCGAGAAATAAAGGGGGTTGCTTACAGTATACACAGGCAAAGTAAGCATGGTGTACTTTCACCGGTACATTAAAGGGCGGGAAAGACCTGTTTCGAAGTCTCGATCTTCGTCTGTCAAAACACCCGACAGTGCAGAGTTGTTTGCGATTGTGTGTGTGGCTCTTCCTTCAGGCACGATATTTATATTGGTAGCAGGTTAGTGACAACAAGATCCCCCCCATCCGACGAGCTACTGCCGTGCATAGCCAGCGTGCCACCAGTTGTCACAGGGGTAGCATCCAACATAACCCTGCCTGCCACACAGTGGCAAATTTGTTTGCCTTTATTTGCAAAATGGGTCCACCTAGAGAAATGTCGGAATTTCTTTGTGACTTAAACCAGATAACTAACGCTGCATCAATGTCTTCATGCTTAGAAAATTCAATTATCCTCAAATTAAGCTTTGCTTCATTGAATTGTTTCTTGATTTTGTCCTCATCCTTCATAATTGTTGATGTGGTAGGGTTAGCAATTGAATATTCTTTAGGCAATTCTTTGTTTTGCTGCCCAGGCTGTAATTTAAAATATCTCCCGCTTCTCTTCGATTGAAAAAATAGTTCGATTGTTTGGAAATTTCTACAAATTAACTTAAGAATGCAATCTAAAATAATTAATAACAAATGAAAAATGTGTGGTAAAAGCCATCAAGGTATGTATTTATCTACACACTACAGCATTAGTAAAGCATATTTATTTTATTTTATTGGAAAAACAAAGTTTTTGTTAAAAAACGCCCCTTAAAAGTAATCATGGCAGAAGACTTTAAAAACGGAATAGCTAGTTCAAAACGACTACTTTGCGAATGATTTCTTCAATAAAACAGTTATTTTTAAAAGTGACATGCCAGTGGGCGGATTTTAAAATTATATACATATGCGCATGCGTATATTACAAATTTCAGCTTCCTAGCTAAAACTCAGATTTTTCAAAAAAAAAAGTTTATTTTTAAATTGGTTCGCGTGTCACTGGGCGGATATAAAAATCTTTTAAATATGAGCATTAATTGCCTCAAGACAATATACCTATATCACAAATTTCAGCTTCCTAACTGTAACGTTGACTTTTCGATAAAATAGTTTTTTTTTTTAAATTGTGACGCCAGTGGGCGGACTTCGATTCCCCAGCATTATACTAATTTTTGCCGACGGACAGACGGACACGGCTAGATCGAAATAATTATCGATGCTGATCACGAATATAGTAACTTTTAGATGTCTACGGGTAGTATTAATAGGCATAGGAATTGGTTTATAAACCCACGCATCAAAAATTAAAAAACAGAAAAAATATCTATATTATATTTGATACTTAAATATATGAATTGTTTCATAGCATTGAAATCTATTGCACTTATAGCCTGACACCTGTTAAATACTAAGCGGGCTGCATTTGTATTAAAATAACACACACAAGAAAAGCTTCTCCGGCGGCAGTGAACTTTCATTTGGTCGCATCCTGCGAAAACAAATTCATCATCCTTATCTGGCTACATGCCAATTTAACTTGGAACGATTTGAGTGTCACACTCTGTTTATATGTGTCAGACATCAATTGATGTCCTGCAGTCACGTCTGGCATGTTTACCTTGTTTTGCCATAAGTTTGTGTGTTTTTGAATTATTTTAACACAATGCTTTTTCAAATTTGCATGCTTATGAATTGAGAGCAAGACATCTACCAAAGGACGATTGTGGCATCGAGCTATGTATATGCGACATGTAATGATCCTGCATTGATATACATTTTTTCCAGCATCCCATCTTTATGTATATTCGCAGGAATATCAAATTAAATCTGGCATTGTTAACGCAGATGCTAGGCGAAAGGTTGCAAAGAAAATTAAGTAAAGTACAATAACTATTTTAGTGAAACCGAAGCATAAATAATGAAACAAAGGCCTGGCTTATGTGTCAGAAATTTAATTAGATTTCATAGATTAAATTGTCGTCATAAATTCCTGATGCACCACTGGCGGTAAATAAATCGTGAGAAGGGGTTCTCGGGGTTAAGGCAATCGGTATCAAGCCTTGGAGCTGTGAGTGACGTGTGAAATTAATTATTCGAAACGTACCTAGTAGCGGACATTGGCCAATTATTTAATTGATTGATTTGAGTACAGATGACTTTGTTTGTCTCGAATTTCATCTTATAACAAAACAAAGACATTATATATACATATAATTAAATTATACATCTCTAGTTTGCTTTGCAATATTGTGCAAAAAAAACTCGACAGTTTCCATTCAGAGCCGAGCAGTAAGTCTAATTGATGATCCCGAATTCACATAGAAACACTGTCTTCTTCATCCTGTAGATACTACTATGGGGGCGCTTTCGAAGAAATACACGAAATAATTCATTAAAATACATGATTGTCTCGTAGACATCTGAAGGCAAATTTGGCACCTGCTTCTAATCATATTTTCTCCTTAGCCATTTTTTATACCAATTAGTAAAGTCCGCAAAAAAAGAATAATTTATAGTATTTGTATATGCTATCTATATATATATTTGAATTGTCTTAATTGCGTTTAAAATGGAGTTTGTGTAAAAAATATTCTTATTTTCGAATGTACCTACCTGGTGAAATGACCTTTTATTTTATTATTGTAATAATTTTAGAAATAAGTTTAAGTATGTGCTGACGTGCACTTCAGTAGTTGGGGGTAAAAATGTTCCGCAACTAATTAAGGAATTTTTCGAAAGTTATATTGTTTTGTAGGTACTTTTATGATTATTGCAATATTGTTCCTTTGTTTTCGGACTGAAAATGTACTTTTATTTATTTTTTTTAATGCTTAATTATAAAACTGAATTGGTTTAATTCATGCATAAGCTAATTTTTTTTTTCATGTCATTCACTAGTGAAATGTCATTTATTTGACACAAAGCTGTTTTGTACAAGAAGTAACAGTTCATTCAATCATTTGATGTTTTTTGAAGATTTCTTATTATCCGTTATTTAAGAAACACGGAATTTTCAACATATCTTAAAAGCCATTGCAGAATCTTTTTAAACAAAACTATAAAAAATTAGTGCGCACTCAAACACACAAGTGCACTTCACGTAAAGTATTGATTAATTTATTGATTGATTAAATTACCACAATATAAAATTTTTCTTTAATATTTCCAAATAAAGAATTTTAATGATTTGTTATAATTTTGTTGGATATTTTTATTCATAAAAATGCAATTAATGATTCATATGGCACGACTCTACTAAACTTGATGCAATACAATACGCACGTGAAAATAAAAGCATATGGAGCTACAGTGCGCTTGGGATAACTGTTTGATACACTATTCATATTTCTATCGTTCCGTCCTCACACATATTTTTTCTAACGTGCTCCTCACACTGGGGTAGTACATACCCCACCCCAAAAGTATTAAAAAAAAGATTTCATTTTATATATAATTATATGTATATATTTTTTTAATTCATATTTTTATTTTATCAAAACAAAAGTCGAATTCATAAATAAGTTTAAAATAATAGTTTTAAAAACTGTCGCATTACCCTTTCTTATACTCTTTCTTCAATGTTTACTGCAATGTATTGTTTTAACAGTGGGATATATGTTGGCTTTTTTAAACACAAAAAATCAATTTTTTTTTTATGCATTCTATGCATTGCAGTGAGTGAGCAGTGATGATCCTCGCACATGGGAAGTCGGCATGTCACGTTTTCAGTGTTTTTTCCCGATTACAGAAGTTACACAGTTTTAAATGTCGATTTTCAAGATTCGAAGCTGATTCATTTTTGGCTTCATCCCTTCAGCATCAAGGAAAAGCCTTTGAATGGATTCGTCTCGAAGAAAAGCCATTTTGCTGTAAGACTATAATTAATTTTGTCATCTACAGTAACTTCCTTTATGGCTGAACAAACCCCACATTTGTTTTATTAATTTTTTGTCCAAAATAACTAAAATAGAAAACATTTCACTAAAATAATGTAATCACAAATTCCAAAAAATACTAAGACGCACTGCACACTGGGGTATTATCATACCCAAGCTAAAACTTCGAAGCACGACTGAGCACGTTAAAAAAATCTAAGAACTGAACACCCTCGCCTGCTACTGCAGAGAGTTTAATTGATATACATAGATATGTCATCCTTAGGAACAATTTTTAACGGGACATGCACACTTTTGAAATCTATGTGGGGTATCTCATACCCCAGTGTGTGGTTGGAAGGCTATTCATACCCTTCAAAAAGTGGACATGGCATATTTTATTATATATATATGTTTTGTACGGTTTTGGGGAAAACGTTATCAAAAAACAATTTAAAAATATAGGGGCGGGCTACAGTCCGCTTGGGCGAACTGTTGGATACCCTATTCTTATTCCTATCCCTCATAAGTGGGCGTGACAAAAGTCTAAGTATGGTTGAATTGTTAAGAACGCTCTATATACATTTGTTATATAACATTTAAAGGATTTTATCAAAAAAAAAACGCTCCCTAGCTCAAACTTGGGTGTTTCAATAAAATTGTTTTATTTAATTGTGGGCGTGTCAGTAGGTGGATTTAAAAAAAATTAACACATGAGAATAAAGGGCCCCTAGAGAGTATATATTATAAATTTCAGCTCCCTAGCTCAAAATTTGAATTTTCAAAAAAAAAAAATTTATTGTGGGCGTATCAGTGGGCGGATTTTGAAAATATTTACACATGAGCATAAAGGGCCCATAGAGAGTATATATTATAAATTTCAGCTCCCTAGCTTAAACTTTGGATTTTCAAAAAAATTGTTTTATTTATTTGTGGGCGTGTCAGTAGGCCGATTTTGAATTTTTATCCCGAGCAGTTTTAGGAGTCATAGATCATATATAAAAAATTTCAGCTTTCTAGCTCAAAATTAGATTTTTTCCAAAATTTTGTTTTTTGAGTTTGTGGGCGTGTCTGTGGGCGGATTTCAAAAATTCGTAAACTTGATTATTTCGGGACCCTAGAGAGTATATGGTTAAAATTTCAGCTCTCTAGGTCCAGTTTAAAGTCATAATATTTGCCGACAGACGGACGGACGGACGGACGGACGGACGGACACGGCTAGATCGACTTTACTATCGATGCTGATCATAAATATAGTAACTTTTAGGGGTCTACGGGCAATATTAAGGTATGTTACAAACTATGCGTCAAAATTAATATACCCTTAGAATAGGGTATAAAAATAACGCACCTAAAAAGTGGGCATAGCAGAAAACTTTGTATGAAAGAATTGTTCAAAACAAAAGAAAGTGCAACCAGCTCAGCTGGCACAAAAAAAGAGGCAGGCCTTAAAACTCTTGGATCACACAAATATAGAAACACCAGCGTTTAATTTACCTCAGTGACAAAGTGTTTTAAAATAGGGACGTGTGCCGTCGTTTTCTGGGGTCGTGGGAGAGTTATGATCGCTTTAATCCCGATCATAGCCACACCGCTATTAAGGATAATGAAGATGTTTTTGCAAATCACAAGTTAAAAATTGTTTAAGTAATTTCAAAACATGAAAACTATCAGGTATACTTTGCAGTCATAAAATTTGGATTAGTCCCGATCACATAACGTTCACAAAAGCTTTTAGAAAATAATAAAAATCACTGTGCATTTTGTCAATAGGTACTCATACGACATACCACTATAAATTGCAACTGCACTTCAATTACCTATATGAGCTGAAATGTTCATGATGTTTTTATACGTGTTCAAATCAGTCATCTCACGGAAGCACCACCGCAAATTGGCGAGCCCGGCCTCTCCCAGAAAAGCCCTAGGAAAATGAACCTAACTTAAGAACTAAGGGGATTTCCTCTCGCGATGGTCAGTCACCTTGACGTGTGTACCATCATTGCATTCGATGGTACCGGTGCGGAGGCTTACGGTGCAAAGATTCAACGGGCTATGCTGTCTAAGGGCCACCCATGGCAGACAGGCCGATTGATGAGCGCCAACCAAGAACTGACTAGGACTTAACGTCCATCCACCCCTAATCCAGAGTGTCATGCGACCCGTGCTTATTGGATGGTTTGCAGCCAGGGGTATCCGGCTGTATTTCTGCGGAGCCTCTCTGATACCGGGCCACTTCAGAGAGTAACCATGGTCTTACCACGCTAATGCGGGGCTCTGGCGTGGTCGACCGTCTTTCCCGCGCTACTCGTGGGATATGAACCAAAACAGACAAAGAAACAAAAACAAAAACAAACTCAACAGAGTGCGGGGACAGACCGCAGACGAAGCCATTGGTCGGATGGAGCAGGACATCCATGACGACCGCCTGGCACAAGATAGACCCGGAACGAGTCGAGAGGGAGGCTCTAAACTGGTGCAACCCAGCGCCAGTCAAAGAACCATCGTCACCTCACGACAAGCCACGGGGGTGCCAAAAGGCCCGGGAAGAAGCCCGGTAGCACCGACAGGTGCTTGCAGTGGGGATAGGACCCAAATCCTAATCCCCTCCCTGTCCGGGGAGGTAATGGTGGAGGGAACTAGGGCAGCGGGAACGAGCATAGCTCAAGTACCAGCCCCTGTACCCCCCGACAACAACACCGTAAGGAAGAGGAATAAGCCAGCCTTACCTCCACCTGGGAGACCAGGCGCGAGGGACGACCCACTACGAAGGGGACTTAGTGGTGCTGGCACTAAATGGTACCTCCGCTACCTCAATAAAGGCTTCGGGCCTGAGGAAGCCAAAAGGAGGGCTGAGGAACATCGGGCCAAGCCTGGTAGTACAGAAGTGGCGACGGGAAAAAGGGGGAACAACAACATCACCCCCCCCCCCCCACAACAAATAAAGCCCAGAAACAGAAGGTGGATGAAGGCACCGAGAGGGCCACGGGAAAGCCTGCAAAAGCGAGCGCCACCGTGGTCGGTCGAAGCTATGCTACGGCGGTGAAAACCGTCTGGGCTAGCGGTAGACACGAGACAGGTGCGATTGCTGAGCAGGTTGCTGTTCTCCCGGTGAAATATCCGCAGGAGATCCTCAGCAACCCAGATCTCACGGCACTTGAAGACGCCATTGTGTTGGAAATGGCCTTGGGATGGGAGCATAAGCTCAAATTCCAGGGCATACATTTCAAACATGGAATGCTCTTAGTTGACTGCGAGACTCCGCAGACAGCTGAGTGGCTAAAGGCAGTAGCCCCAAAGCTGGGGAATTGGAAGGGGACACGCCTCATGGCATGCAGTGGGACAGATATACCACGGTCCTACTCCATAACAATCTTCCTTCCACGCAGTGCAGAGCAAGAAGCTAAAACCTCCTTGGCACTGGTGGAAGCACAGAATGTGGGACTTAACGTCCAGGCGTGGATGATTCTCAATTGTCGAAAAGAGGGAACCGGGCAGGTACTGGCTCTTGGCATCGACCGAGAATCTTTCGACGCCATAAAAACCCAAAAAGGATCACTGAGCTACCGATTCGGCAGGGTTGCGGTGTGCGGACTCAAGAGGTCGGACGAGATCTCTGGGCAGACAGCCCAGTTAGCATCGAATCTGAACTCGCAGAGCGCGCAGTCAGAGGTAGAGCATACTGCTCCTCCGAAGGCTAAAGCACCTTCTTCCGTTGTCCAATCGGCGGAGCAGGCTCCTGAGGAGACCGAGGAGTCTATGTCCGTCTCGGAGAGCACGATCTCTGAGGGGGAAATGGACAACACGGTCATCGACCTCTTCCAGGAAATCACCCAGGAGGAGGAAGATTCGTTGCTGAAGGAGGACGGGGCAATTGCCCCGCGCGAGCAATAGCTCGATGAACTCCGCCAACAGAAAAATTAAACTAGCACAGGTGAACATTCATCATGCTATAGCCGCCTCGGCGACTATATCTAGGATGTTTACCTGCCAAAGCCTAGGGCTAGTACTGATCCAGGAGCCATGGATCCTGAAAGGACAAGTCAAAGGATTGGCGAGCAAGGATGCAAAGGTAATATGGTACACTCGGGCCGAGAAACCGAGAGCTTGCATTCTAATAAACAATAAATATAAATTTATTCTACTTCAAGAATACGCGACACCTCTCCGAGGCACAAACAAGGGGACACAATAGACCAATAGGTCGCAGTGTAATATACCCTAACCAAATATTATTATTATTATTATTATAAAGGGGATTAAGGGAGGCTGATTGACCCCTTTCCCCTTAACAAGCCACCAAAATTCGGTGAATTTCTTCTTCGTATCAATTTTATCACTCTCCGCTATAACGGTACTAAAACGGAGGACCTCATAAGCATTGCCTACTTCCCCGACGTGGATAAGCCGTATATATCTGCGGAAGCGGTGCCACATATGCGGGTAACATCCCTCTCCTGTTGTATACAATTTTTAATGTAAAAGACTCTGCGCGAGGTCAAGTTTGCCATAAGCATACTGCGAACAACATATAGCAACTCCCAGCATTTTCACCTTGGAAATATCTCTAACTACAAGGTGCTTAAGGTATCTCAGAGTTAACCAGATAAGCACCCTTGCATTTGTTCTTGCATTCTACAGAATTTCGGAAAGTAGTTTCGACGCAGCATGATAAGATTCATGTCCCGACAAGAAACCAAACTGGTTGGCCGGAACTATTGTCTTCGCCCACTTCAACAGTGCTCTATTAACCATCTTCTTAAAAACCTTGATAAAATTCTCAAGCAAACAGAATATGTCCTAGCCTTAGCCTTTTAGGTTATTATATAGCTTCGTGTAATTTTCAGTATTAAGCGCATTGTTTAACAGTGTGTTGCAAACATTCAAAGTCACCAGGGGAAGATTTCTCAAAAATACGACTTTTGGGACACCATCCATCCGCGCTGACTTTTTATTCTTTAGTGACGCGACGATGCACAGTTCATGTGTTAGCAGCAGTAAATAGTTTGAATCCATTTTTCTCATATCGCAGTTTTCAAATTCGGTGCGCAAATAAAAGTGGCTCATTAGTGCCCTATTATAACGTCGTGAAGGGGATTGCTCAATATGAGCAAGGCACATCTAACTTCTCTCACGAAAAAAAATCGTTTTGTATAACACGCCACTTTAGCACTTTTCAATATACATTCTGGTAAATTAATATATTTCGTAAAATTAATTACATAGGTAAATCTTTTAATATTAGCCGCATAGTGAGTGGCATAGTATCGTTTTTATATGTTCAGCATTTTAAAATCATACTTTTGCAGTTATTTCTTTGTTTCACTTACGACTTCAAAAGAATTTCCTGAATATCGATGGAGTTCAACTTGTGCCAGTGACAAAATGTATACATTTATTTCTTAATTTTGTTTGTATAGCACACCCCTCAAAAATGGGTAACCTTAAGCAATGTTTACCTTTAAACTATATAATAACATCACTTTGGGGAAATATATAAGAACTGTCACACGGAAGCATTTCTCATCCATTCTCACAAAGGTCTTATTTAAGTACATTATTTAAACTGCAACGCCAATCATCAAAGAACTGGAGGACCGCAGCAACTTTTTGGTACTTTATACATCTATGTACCTATACATACCTACCTAAGTATTAGTGGATCGTTGCTTTTCTGGATAATTTCACCCACTTCAAAAAGGCCACCATTACACATACCCACTCGTAGCATAGTTTTCAGCTGTACAAGTCAGGCAACAGAATATCGTAATTGTTGGACATGTAGGCAAATACATTTTTACGCATACAAACTCCTTAACCGGTGGAGAGCTCAACGACTATATGAGAGCAGAACGGGGTTCATTCAGCAAACAATCCTCTCTTTTGGAAAAATATATTGCGGTCAGTTACCCAGTAAGACCGTACCACACACAAAAATAGGTCATTCACGTTTGGGGCAAATTACTTTCAGACGGGCAATTTGTTTTCACCGGACGGGTCACCGCAAAAGAGTTTTCGCCAAAAGGTTTCACCCCCAGGAGCAAACCTAATTCATCGCCCGCTAACCGACAACGCCCTCTGCTCCTCCATTACATCCTTATCGAACTGGATTTCGACTTTTGCATGTTCATAGCAAATATCTTGATTAGTGGAGGAATTTTCGAGTGGTTCTTGTATGCTTTAATTGGAAAAGAGGGGGAAACATAAAATTGATTTTCTCGACCGGGGACCTTGCCGTACGTCTGGACTTTCGAATCAAAGCCCGTACAATCATTCCACTTTCGTGGCAATACTGCTATCGACTGAAATTGCTTTGATTGTCCTCGACCCAAATGGTCATTGGGACAGAAGATTTCTTCTTTAGCCAATGTCATCCGGTACAAAGACGCTTTGTTCTCGCATTCAAGTTTATGCTGGTCGTCAATCACTTGGAGCGAACATTTCCTTCTAAACGTCACCCACTCCAGGGCAATGTTAAGTGATTTCATTTTGCAAGTTATACACAGTTCGAAAATCGCGTTGGCAAATAATGCAATAAATCGTTTTTTATATGTAACACTGTTAAAGTATTGAGGCAAATGTAGGTTCGATATTGGGGATTCGTCGTTCGAACCAGAATAAGTTTCTAAATTGCGAAAACTTGAAACACTTTTTAAGTTAAGAACTGAAAATGATGACTAAGGGCAAAGAAAATTAAATGAAAACAATAGGATGAAGCTAAATTTAAAGTTTCAAAAAAAAAAAAAACAAATTGGATTTTATAATAATTAATTTTCGGCTGTGGCATTCTGATACTGTGTCTTGTGCGGACAATATTGGGATACTAAAAATGCAAATTTCAAATAACTTTCAATTTTAACATTCAATTTTATTTTATATAACTAATTGTTTTTGAAGATGATAGACCGTAAATGACATCCACGCATATGCGACAGCTGATCAGAAAATTATTCCTTGCGGCCTGAAGGGTTAAGTCGGGATCGCCTCAATTATTGTTTCATGGACTGCTTCGGTAGTTGAAAGGGGTAGTGATGCGATTACATGAGAACACAAGCGTTCTCACTCTAGCCTCTCACTATCAACTCCTACTCTCACCTCCGCGTTGGTGACTGCCGGGCGCCTAGTACCTCGACTGGAGATGGGGTAACCAACCCCTGTGGATGGTCGTTGGTGGCGGCAGACGAGAGAAGGAGGGGAGGAGAGTGTCTTCTCACTTAGGCACTTCCTCTCGTTCAGGCGGCAGCGGATGAATTCTGTAGATGAAATCAACGGTGGCATCTACAGTTCCAGTCAGGTCGAACTGCGTAATCCCTATATGAGCTGCTTCAACATATTTGGATACCAGGTCTATAGGGATCTTCAATACTGAGCCAGGGTGTTGGAAAAGAGTTGGTGGCGGATGAGCCCTTAATGGGTCAACGGCAGCACTCATATCCCAGAATGAGTTACTGACATCGGATTATCCGGCTCGCTGTCCTAGGGTCAAAACAAGGGAATGGCCCTCCAGGTTGGGGGTTGTGCCGTCGGGGTAACTTCCCGACCATGGAAAAAAAAATTAGTTATGAGAGAGACGCAACCAGCTTCGGAAAATGGAACTCTTCAAATGGCAACCAGACCCGGAACGTCAATGGACTACTAAATGAAAGTATGTAAAGGGTTTTTCAACAGGGACGCTACAAAAGTAGAGCGACAGGGACAGCAAACGACGCCGAATTTCTTGCCGCTCTTTTGACGTTTCTCTTCAGTAAGGTTTGCTATTTCATGATGGAAAGATATACGAGCCAACAACGAGTCAAAATTATTAAAATTTACTACGGAAATTCGGAGTCAGTGGCCTCAACGTTAAGAGCGCTACGTCCAATTTATGGTCGTCATAATCGTCCTAGCAGATCAACAATTGAGCGTCTAGTGGACAAATTTGAATCCACAAGCACAGTATAAAATGTTCCCGTGCCAGTGAGACAAAGAAGTGGCCGTAGTGTCGAGAATATTTCTGCCGCTGAGGCTTCAGTTGAAGAAATCCCAAATGTGTCTCTCACACGTCGTTCTCAAGCATTGGGTATCTCTGTGACGTCGTTGGGCATCTCTGTGACGTCGTTGTGGCCCCAATTGGATGATATGAACTTGGAGGACATGTGGTTCCAACAGGACGGCGCCACAAGCCACACAGCGAATGCCACAATCAATTTATTGGAAACCAAGTTTGGAAACCGTGTTATCTCACGAAATGGTCCAGTCGCTTGGCCGCCTCGGTCGTGCGATTTGACGCCGTTAGACTATTTCCTGTGGGGCTACGTCAAGTTTATGGTCTATGCCAACAAGCCAGCGACGATTGATGAATTTCGTACGAATATCGAACGTGAAATTGCAGCAGTATCGGCCGATTTATGCTTGAAAACCGTCGAAAATTGGGTTCAGCGTATGGACTTCTGCAAGCGTGCCTGTGGTAGCCATGTAAAAGAAATCGAGTTCCATACATAATGGCATCGAACGTACTTTCACAGGAATAAAGAATTTGATTGATGATGAAAAACCCTGTACCTGGAATGTACGAACACTCTACACCCCAGGTGCTACTCAAAAACTTGAGTCCGTCCTCACGCGGTACAAGGCAGATATTACCGCCATCCAGGAGATACGATGGATAGGATCAGGTATGATGAAAAGAACAAATTGCGACATTTATTACAGCTGCCATAAACTATTGCATGTATTAGGATGCGGATTCGTTGTGGGAAATCGGCTTAGGAGTTATTGACTTCAAGCCGATAAGTGGTCGCCTGGCTGTGATCCGCATCAAAGCTACCTTTCAAAACATAAGCCTAATATGTGCACACGCCCCTACCGACGAGGCTGAGGATCTCATCAAGGAGGAGTTTTATGACCTCCTGGATGGAGCCTACGGAGCCTGTCCGGAGTATGATGTAAAAGTTGTACTCGGGCACTTCAATGCTAAAGTCGGAAAGGAAAACATCTTTGGCGAGTTAGTTGGTAAGCACAGAGTCCACGAAACGACAACAGACAACGGCTACCGACTAATAGATTTTGCAGCAGCTCGTAATACGGTGATAAGTAGCACTAGGTTTCCAAGGCTAAGGATTCACACAGCAACCTGGCGCTCTCCAGACGGTCGAACCGCCAACCAAATCGACCATGTGCTAATCGATGCGAGGCACGCATCCAACATCCTTGACGTGCACAAATTTCGAGGGGCAAACGTCGACTCTGACCATTTTCTTGTTGCGGCTAAATTCAAAGCTCGACTGACCAACGAGAAGAAGCTGCGAACCGCCCAAAAGAACAAATTCGACGTTGGACACCTTAGCACACCTGGAGTAGCCAGAGCGTACAGGGAGCGCCTGAATATGAAACTCCCCACTGTGCATTCACCTACCACGGACGCCAACAATCAGCGGTGCCAGTATCGCGACATCATCAAGGAGGTAGCCAAAACCACTGTAGGGTACCAGCCACCTCAGAGAAAGAGCCCGTGGTATGCTCATGAATGCATGTACAGGAAAAAGGTGACAGAAGATGCACACCAGAAAACGCTGCAGCGGAAAACAAGGGCAGCGAGAGAAGAGTATCGAGCCAGTAGAAGGGAGGAGAAAAAGATCCTGCATAGAAAGAAGAGGGCCTACGCAGTATCCGAGCTCAAGGAGATCGAAGAGTCATCGAAGCGCAGGGAGTAGTAGATGTGTTTAAGCAACATTTCCAGCAGCTGCTTAATGGGCATCATGTAGAGAGAGTGATAGGGCAAGAGGAAAGCCCACTTCAAGTCAATGAAGCACCAGTTCCACCACCCAGTATAGAAGAGGTTGGCTTAGCTATAAAAAAGCTTAAGAGCAACAAAGCCGCAGGCTCTCATGGCTTACCAGCGGAGCTCTTCAAATACGGTGGTGATGCTTTGGTAGGGCGCATGCACCAAATCATCAGCCAAGTATGGGTGGAAGAAAACATGCCCGATGACTGGGCTATCAGCTCCATATGCCTCATCTAGGAAAAAGGCGATCCTATGTCTTGCAAGAACTATCGAGGCATATCCCTGCTTAATGTCGCATATAAGATCCTATCCAATGTACTGCGTGAACGTCTTAAACCGTTTTGCAACACACTTGTCGGCACGTACCAGTGTGGCTTCCGGCCAGGCAGATCGACTATAGACCAAATTTTCACACTGAGGCAAATCCTGGAAAAGACCAACGAATTTCAAGTCGAGACACACCACCTATTCATCGACTTCAAAACCGCGTATGATAGTATACATCGTCAGGAGCTCTATATGGCGATGGCCGAATTCGGAATCCCGGCAAAACTAATTCAGATGTGTCGCGTGACTCTGGAAAACACGCGGTGCAACGTGCAGTTTGGAAATAGTTCCTCCGAACTATTTCAAAATTGCACCGGATTTCGGCAAGGGGACGCGCTATCATGCGACTTCTTCAATCTCGTACTGGGGAAGATAGCGCGCAGGGCAAGTGTCAACACGGAAGGCACTATCTTCAACAGGTCCGTTCAGCTGCTGGGTTATGCGGACGATATTGACATCATCGGCCGATCACAGCGCTCCGTGATAGAAGCTTTCACGGCGATTGAAGAACAGGCAAAATCTGTTGGCCTTGTAGTAAATGAGGACAAGACTAAATACATGCTATCAACAAACAAACAAACATCTGTCCGCCGCCTAGGACAAAACTTCACTATTGATAGCAACAATTTCGAGGTAGTTAAGAAGTTCATCTACCTCGGAGTAAACATGAACTCCACGAAGGACACCTTAGTGGAGATCCGGCGAAGAATTAACCTAGGAATCCGCTGCTACTTCGGTTTGGCAAAACAACTGGGTTCAAAATACGTCGACTACATTCTCTCGGCCACATCGAGCGAATGGACAATAATGCTCCAGCTAAGAGGATCTTCAAATCCCAGCCCCCAGGTTCGAGAAGGCATGGAAGACCGAACCTCCGTTTCAAAGATCAAGCCATCGCGGATGCCAGAGCGCTTGGTCTGGACAACTGGAAGCAGCGTACCCGGGATCGTAGAGAATGGAAGGCTGCTGTATCTCCGGCAGAGACTCTTCACGGGTCGGTAGCCCGTTAAGTAAGTAAGTAGTCTGCTTCAACTCAGTCAAATTCCTTGGATTCGTTTTGTACACCTCTTGCTTCACATAACCCAATAAAAAAAAAGTCTGGTGCAGTCAGGTCAGGTGACCTTGGCGGCCAGCGGAAAGTGGAGTTTCTGGATATTAATTTGTTTGGGAATTTTAGTTGGAGCTCCGCCATAATCGGTCTGATTATGTTGCTCTATCTTGCTGGAACCAAATCCTGTTGAAACGGATACTTCTTCGGCGCAGTTCTGCGTAAAAAATTCCTTCAACATCTTTAAATAACGGTTCCCATTGACAGCTACTGTTACACCATTTTCTTCAAAGAAGTATGGCTTCACAATGCACCTTAATGAAACTGCGCACCACACAGTGCTGGGTGCAATACCGTCTCATGGAGTATTTTTGGATTAGATTCACTCCATATCAGGCATATTGCCGTTTAGATCAGAATGGGCCTTATCAGACATAAACAAGCAATTTATCAAGCTGTTGTCTTCTTCGGCCATTTCAATAATTTTCTGGCAAAATTCCAGTCGAGTAGACAAATCCACAGGGTTTAACTTGCTTGCAATTTGGATTTTGTGCGGAAACAAGTTAAAGTCAACATGAATTATCCGTTGTAATTATCGTCTGCTAACTCCAATTTGCGCCGATAAGTTTCGAATCGAAACGCTTGGGTTTGCCTGAATTTACGTTGCTACAGCCGCGATTGTGTCTTTAACCCGAACATAGGGATCTCGATGGTACGACTTAGGTGCGATGCTTCCAGATTCGGCAAATATTTTAACCTGCCTCATAATGGTCCATCTACTCGGGGGAGTGCCGCCAAACTCCCGCCTAAATTCCCTTGGGAGGGAAATGAAGGACTGCAAGAATAGTGGCGCTGCACTATCCGAATCCTCTTTTCGGTATCCCAAGCATTCATTTTAATAAATCTAAATAGTAAATGGCCAAATGAAAAAAAAAATAACACAAAGAATAAAAGTTATTTCTTTTTTTTGTAGCACTATTCGGACGCCACCCTGTAGGTTGTTGTCTCAAACGGTCTCAATTACTGCGTTGTCTTGTACTTCAGTAAAACTTAGAACTGATTAGTCCGAATTTGCTTTAAGCAACTAGACTCCTGCCGCCTTTAAATATTTTTGTAATGTTAATGTTATTTCTGTGTTTTATTTTCAGTTAGTACGTATATTTCACAGACAACAATCAACGCAGATATATAAGGGGTAGATATCTGTAGTACATATATAATTTTCTTCAGTTCCTATTTAATTTTATTTTTATTTCACTTACTCTCATCAAAACTTTCTATTATATCCATGTTACTATTAAAAATTGGACCAAATTTTTAAGATTTAAAGTTTGAGGAACCATACCTTTTTTGTGGCTGCATCAAATCACAGAAAGTTTTCAATAATGTTGTGCCCATCTCATGATGTTTCAGATTTCGGAGCAAATTTGTCAACTAAAAAATGTTTTAGCTCAAAGCCCTAGTAGGTAGAGCTCAATTTTTAATCATTTTGTAATTTATTTATGAATCAATAAAGTTGTAATAATAATAATAATAAAAAATGTTTGTATCGATATTGTTTCCTCTGACACATTTAGTTCTTCATATAAAACGAAATGAAATTTAAATGCTCTGGCCCTTATTTGTACCCTTATAATAGCCCCAGCAATTTGAATGCGACAGAAGAATGCGGATAAAGCACAAAATACAGAAAGTGATAATTATTAGTTTCCGTTTCCGGGATATAACATAGCCAAAAATGATTTCCTTTTATTAAATAACAAGTGCTGATCATCACACACTTCTTGCGAAGGAAGTGTAAGTAAACTAATGTCAAAACTATTGTAAAAAGCAAATTCCTAAATACGCCTGCATTTATATTTCAATTTTCCGTTCCTTTAACAGTTAAACCTAATAACTTTTGGATCACTTCAATGTATAATTGTATGTTACGCATACAAAGAGCTGCAACAAGTTTTAAACATCCATAAATGAATCAACAAACATCCTCTTAATAGTTCGCTAATAGATTTCTCTGAAACAGAAACTTGTTTTACCAACTGAAGAACAACATTTTATTTCGTTTGTAAATTCCTGACTTTATGCCAAGACTATCGGAATGGCGAAGTCAGCTTTCAAAAAGTTGTTTTGGCACAAACACATACAAACCCTGGCGTGCACTTGAATATGCAATAAAAATAAATTATATCTCCTGGCCAGGTTTACGTATTCGAATCAGACTATTGGCCGGGACACAATATTCTCTCATTCACACATTATCTGTTAGTTATTTGCGAATGTGGATGCCTCAACAATTGCATTGCTTTTGGTACGTTTGCCGTTTGGTGAGTCAAAGGTAGGTAGGTATCTGCTGCCAAAAGGTTATCTACTATACCATGTTTTCCATTCCATCATCATATCTGCATCTTCAAATGAAATCACCCATATAAAAGGAATGAAAATACTCCAAAGGAAAATGTGGTAGGAAAATACTACAATGGGTGTTATATTTGGGTTTATAAAAACAATTCAAATAAACAACAAACAACTTTTTTTAATTGAACTGTCGATTTGGTAGCAATTTAGAACTTATTGACATATAATGTCGCTACCTAGGATACTTGGATTTCGGTATTATAACTATTTACTACACAGATATAGAGGATTTTCCAATAGCGACGGATAGATTTTGACAGATCATGGCGCCCATGCTATTTTATCTGCTGGTATTTTTAAGACACTAAAGACAAATAAACATGGCAATTTACAGTGTCAAGCAACATGTGCTAATAATAAGACTTTATTATCAAAATGGGTGTTCTCTTTTGGCAACGATGCGCTAATTTCGCCGATTTTACGGTTTACATGGTCGTCCTTCCCAGTCGACTATTCCACGGCGCGCACAAAAACGGAACACAGACAAGAACATCGCGAAGATAAAGTGCGCTCAAATTTGAGCCAAGTGTGTGGACATCGGGAGTTAGACGAAATATCTTCTTCGTCAGCTGATAGAAATTATACTGTCAGCAAACTCCGATAAATCCGCTTAAACAGTGGCGCAACCATAGCCGCTAAATGAAGATGAAATACCCAAGAAATCCGTTCGGCAAAGTTGATCAACAATGCTCAAGGGCAGCTTCTTATGGATGACGACCAAATACTACACAGGTGGCAACAGAATTTTGAAGGACTAATTGAACTATTTCGTCGGATATATTTTACGAGAGCCTTTCCGAACAATTAAGAAGTACACGACATCGAAAAAGTTTCGGAAACGAAAAGCAGTTGGTCCGGACGAGATGTCCTCTGAGTTTTGGAAAAATATGGCAGACTTCGGGTCCAAATGGCTCATGATTCTCGTCTCCAAAGAGAGAGAGGCGATCCAATGCCTAACCAGTGGAGGGAAAGTTTATTTTTCCTTTGTAAAAAGAAAAAGGTGATACGCGAGACTGTGATAATT
This sequence comes from Portevinia maculata, assembly GCA_949715645.1. NCBI lineage: Eukaryota > Metazoa > Arthropoda > Insecta > Diptera > Syrphidae > Portevinia > Portevinia maculata. Next base: position 39,922,072 of record OX454525.1, read on the forward strand.
AAAGTTCAATCAAGCTGATGTCACACACCATGGAGGTCGTTGAGCGGGTATTAGATTTGCGCTAAATAATACGGCTACCTGAAGAATAGTGCTGTTTTGTAGCAGTTAAATCAACCACAGATGCAAAACGAAGTATATGGAAAAACATCGTCATTCCTTAAAGGATTCACATTATCTTTTTGGTTGATTTTGAAAAGGCATTTGATAGACAACCAAGGGATCTGTTATGATTGTCGCCGTGACAACCAGTAGTTCTAAAAACCTACATACAGATGGTCATGGACATGTATGAGGGTGTAAAGAAAAGAGTAAGATGACCCGCAGGAGTCACCGACGAGTTCGCAATCAAAGTTCGTGTACACCAGGGAAGTGTCTTAAGTGCCTTGATATCTATTACAGTCCTTGACTATCTGCTTTACGGAAAAGTGACCGACTCCAAAGTGCATCAGTTATTTTTTACTGACGATGGAGCGAGGATCACACGTCCCTGCAACGAGCACCTAATGTATGAGTTGAAGTTTCGGATGAGAAAGCGTATCGTATTAAATTACAGAATACTTGTGCTGCCAGTTCTCTGATCCACTGCTATTTATTGCAGACATTTATATGAATGGAAGAGTGATTCCCAGGTGTGAAAAGTTCAGATATATTGGATCTATGACAAATAGAGAAGCAAGCTGTGATGACGACATTAAGCATCTCGTAAGCGTAGGGTAAATGAAATGGCGGGACAATTCAGTCAGCTTCTTTCACCGAAAAATGTCCCACTAAGCTGAAAGGAAGGGTCTACACGGCTCACAATGTTAGACAGCGTACAAAAAGTATGCGGGCAAATCAACTTCGCCTGATACGGAGATGCTTCGCATTATAGCACGAATAACAAAGGTTGATCGAATAAGAAGTCATAGATCCGAGGAAGCCTTCACGTCAACCTAGAAAAAAATGGAGCGCGACCGGCTCAGTTTGTACTCTCAGATCGTACGAACGCTGTCAAAAAGACAATATCATTCAACATTCCGATACAAACGCGAAAAAGAGGCAGACCTAAAAACTCCTGGATCAAGCAAATACGACAACACTGGCATTTGATTGGCCTCAACGATGAAGTAATTCGAAATCGGGAGGCCTGTCTTTATTTTCTTATGTGGAACCGGTGAATCCCACAGGATGCAGTTCGGTGGAGGATTATGATCCCTTTTATCCTGATTATAGCCTCACCGCCATTATGGAAGAAGAACAATTAAGAATAAAAACGTTTTTAAAATGTTTTGATTTCTGCAAAATGGTAAGATTTATAAATCTATATAAATACAATTCAGGGACGGCGAATCTATAGCGCTAATGGCTACCGTTGTGGGTTTTCTTACAGAATAAACCTATCTCAAAATTAAACTTTCCACTCCCTTCTGACTCCAAAGTACATTTATACAAATGTTTGACCCACATTCAGTACATCTATGAAACAATTTCCACAGTTTATTTCCCATAAGAATGAATATTCTTTCTCCATGTGGATTATTCCCGAAATTCAGTATGCCTGTAAAGAAAAATACGTCCCAACATGTAGATAAACATTGGAAGTAAATACTAAAAATTGTGAATCTTGTCTCATGTTAACAATATTAAGGTGTTTCAGGTAAACTCGTACGCCAATACTGCCACATTACTCGCTGTGTTTATTAAGTAATGCAAGCCAAGTTAGGAACAGAGAATTGCAATTTACATTTAAAGCTAATTGGTAGAGGCTGTAAACGGAAAATTTTCGAGTGGCAAAAACACTCGTGCTGTTTTCCTTTATGAATTCATAATTCAATATTTATTATTAATAAGGTCCTGAATTGCCAAAAACAAAGCAGACTACTTTAGAAAACAACGTTAACATAAATATAGAATTCTGGGCCAACTCTGACTGGTTTGATGAAAATGCATTTATTCTGCTTTTACCCTAGTTATATACTTCGAGGGCAAGGGATAAGTTCCCTTGAGGACTGTCACGGTTTTTGGCAGCAACTTAAATAACTCTACAATTTTACAACAGAGCTGTGTTCGTTTCCTAACTGCCGTGCTATGCACGAAAAGTGGTTGTTGACCTTTTTGAAAGTAAGCGAACACGAATTAGGTTGATTGTATGCAGATTTGTTAGATGGCTTTTGGTGTATATTTGAGGTGGGTTAAACAGTTTTTTTTTTTTTTACTAAATTGAATGTGGGCCAGCACTCGGCTTTTATCTTTTGGACGTACGGGTAATAAGTATCCAGTCATGGCGAAAATGGTTGAGTATTCCGGATGATGGCGTTGAGCTGGTAAGCAGTGCAGAAATTACATCATTGGTCGAGACGGGACAGATTGACTCGATAGCCGATGCAGATTAAGGTGCTGGGACGTTACCAATACAGGATAACCGAATATTACGCAGGCAATGATCGATAAAATTAAGAAGAAGACGACAACTAATAAGGGTTAAGAATTTTGTGTAGTATTGAGTGTATGACTGTATTAAGCTTTTATCAGATCCGAAGTGTATTTAGGAGGTATACTCGTCGAAATTATACACAAACATGAATTCCTTAGACTACAGTGCATTTAAGATCATTTGCAGTTTTTTAAACAAGTTCTTTGTCTACTCGGGATATAATTGACGTTGTTTTTAGATTTCCGAAAAATCTTCGAGGATAGTATTTGTATCCCATCAGTATAATGGCGTATCAATAATTAACCCGAGTTGTTGCATAAATTCTTTTTATATACCTACTCTTCGTCTTTCTTCGGATTACTTCTTGTCTGTCTAGGTTCGAATCCCAGTGGAAGAAAATGGAATTTCGGGATAAATGAAGGAAAAAGACAGACCAGCACCACATAAGGAGTCTGATGATCGGTTGTGGCTTACCGTGAAACAGCGCTGTAACTCCAGCCGTCCACTTTACGTGGTAAGGAATGTAAGGCTATTCATTCAAAACAAATAAAGGAATTGACGGAAAACAAAAATTAAAACCAGGAAAAATTGTGTGGTATCACATAAAAAACCATTAATCATAAAATTCTCGACAAAAAACAATGTCAAAAGTCTTTCACCCTCTCTATCACCCATTTCAGTCCAACTATGCTTGTCGAAATGGAATAGAATTAGAGAAAACACAGAAAGAAACAACCTGAATGAATAACATAGTATACTTACAGGAGCAAAAGTTTGTCCAAGAAATTGCAAATAAAAACTGGATAAACTCGTGGCTTCAATGGCACAGTGCAAGAGTGCTTGCCTGAGAAGACGCTGGTCTAGGTTCGAGTCCCAGTGGAAGAAAATGGAATTTCGGGATAAATGAAGGAAAAAGACAGACCAGCACCACATAAGGAGTCTGATGATCGGTTGTGGCTGACCGTGAAACAGCGCTGTAACTCCAGCCGTCCACTTTACGTGGTAAGGAATGTAAGGCTATTCATTCAAAACAAATAAAAATAAGATGTTGATAAAACGTTGTCAACTTAACCCATTTCCAGTAAGCGTTGCGGAAAAGCAACGTGTTGAAACATTGGATTTTTGTTTATAGATACGACTTTTAGAATTTGTTCATCAATAACAAAATTCATTGACAGTTAAAACCACAGCGTAATAACACAATATAAACAAAACCTAAGCAAACTATCGATTCCATAATTATCGTAATTAAGAAGCCAGAGTTTGTTCCCCAAAAAAGAGAATAGATTATAAGTATCGTTTTCAAATTGGTGTTAGAACAATTCAATTAGATGATCAAAACAACGAATGGTGGAAAGAAGATACAGTATCTTCAATATTATGATTTGAAATATGTTTGCACCAGCTCATTTTGTTGGATAGCAACGCCCAGATATTTAAAACAAGAAACGTTTTATATTTTAAGGAAGTTGACGTTACAGGCGAGGAGTTGTTATGGTCTTGAAGGAATCACATATAAAGGCTGAACCTTGCACAGTTTGATGCTTGGATATAAAATTGATATATGAGACTATATACAGAATACTCATCTAGCGTTCTTATACTTAAATCGCGCCGGAGCCAATAACACTTGCAAATTTTTCCTGTACCCTACCTCTTGCGAAAGCCTGACTTCCGAGAATATCTATTGCAATGAGAAGCTTCTCAAATTTGCCGATCGGAGTCGGCGTAAATATTTTTTTAAATGTAGGTTTCAGTCTTTGCTTATTATGTCAAAAATTTGACAAGTTATTTCGAAGAAAATTAAAACACCAACTGATGCTTCTACTTGGCACGAATTGGTTTGTTTTACGACTTTTTAATTCATATAAAGTTTTTGAGAATTTACCAAAAATTTCCTTTTTTAAAACGGCTGTACCGATTTTGATCAATTTTATTGCCTTGTATGTTTGGGTTGAGTTCCAAAAGATTATTTACTATTTTTTTGCCAATAAACTCTATTAACGGTAATTTGGGAAACCAACAATATCTCGAAAACAGGTACCGTAATTTTAAAGAAATTTTATATATCAGTTTATACAAATATGTAGAAGAAATCTGCATACTCAGATTTTAGAAATATTTTTTATTATTGTTTTTTTATAACAGTTGCTTAAATTTTTAAAAAAACATCACTTTTCTTTAAAAAAGCGCTTATGATTTTGATTTATTACTTGGAGTAAACACAAGAACATGGCATACTCAGATTTTAGAAAAAATACTTAAATAACGGCACATTAGAAAAATGGCTACCTAACCTATATTTCAAAAAAACGTTGGATTGATTAAAAAAAGACAATCAAGCCTTTTCTATTATTACATTCTCAAAAAAAAAACTGGTTGATAAATCCTGTACCTTTTTTTCGTTTTTCATGAAATTTCGTAATTTTATTTGCTTCAGATGTAGACGGCTTAGGTTACGTCGGAGTTTGATTTTTTTATGTTTGTCTGTCATGTCAAGGAATTCTAAAAAAAGATGTGAGGCTAAGGGCAAATCTTTTTCTTTGTACGCCCACGTGTCCCAAAACAAAATAGCTATTTTGGCACTAAGTGAAACGCATTTATTTTTTATTGCAGTTCGATGATATTTACATTTACATAAATGTGTTTATTTAATACATGCATACATATTAGGCCTTAACGGCCCATACAGGGCCTGAACCTAGCTTCTCCAACCACTTTCATGCGAGGTGGACGCTTTCTCATGACAATTTGATACTCTTGGATGTTTGTCAGACGTTCGCAGTAGGTGGAAGGTGGGCCAGGGGAAAAAATTCTAGCTTTTACTTGGTCCCGGTGAGAATTGAACCGGGGACCTTTCGATTAGTAGTTCGACACTAACCATTGAGCCACTGCGTCCGAGATATTTCATAATAATTTTATGAAATATCTTGAATCTCGAAAACTTCTTAATTACCGGCAGTACGGTTTTCGCAGCAACAGGTCCATGGTGGTGCAAGTAAGATCATTGCGCTTGATATTTGGAAGTCATTTGACAGAGTTTGGCAACAAGCTCTTCTGTCGAAAATGCGTGCATTTAGAATCGATGATGCTCTTCTTCAACGGATTAGAAATTACCTTTCAGACCCTTAAATTCAAGTTGTTTTGGACAGCTTTAAGTCTGCAACCCACCAAATAAATGCTGGGATTACCCAATTCTCTGTTTTGTCTCCGACTCTCTTTCTCATCTTTATAAATGATCTTCTGTCTGTTACTTCTCATACAATTCATTCCTTTGTGAGCTCAGCTTTTCATATGCGTTCCCAGATTCACGTCCCTCATCTTCGGGCGTGGAACTAGAACGGCAGCGTATGTTAAGCTCATTGAATTCCGACCTTGATAGCATGCTTAAGTGGGGACAACCAATAGAGTGGAATTCAACATCGCGAAATCACTTGAGTATCTTAGTCATCGTTGCAATGTCTCCTGCCTTTCTTTATTCTATCGGTATTTCCACCATAAGTGTTGACCACGAAATAGCCAGTTGTATTCCCCTCTTAGAAAGTTTCAACCGCAATACCCGCCATGCTAGGAATGCACATTAGTAAGCCTGTATTCGGGCGAACAATGAAATACAAGGAATCGTTCCTTCCCGTACCACACGAAAATGAAATGCTCTACAGGTGCTGCACGTTTCCTTCGCATTACAATTTACAAACATTTAAGACCAACGTGCATCGGCATCTCCTCTCTCTCCCCAATCCGAATGTCCCTTCTGTGTAACTGTGTAACTATTTACATTATAAGTGTAGATATACAAAATGCCCTTTCGCGTGTGCCAATTATATAAAAAAAAGACAGATTGAAGACCATTAGGTCAAATCAAAAACCGTTCGTAAGAAGTCTATAACCATTATGTATGTATGCTTCAAACGAAACTCAGATCTATGAATCCTCCTTAGGTTACGTTAAGGTGGCTGTTAGCTGAAAGCCAACACACTAATGAGGTCCGTTGTGATACCATATGGATCGGGGGTTTCGACCACTACTCGCTAAAACCATTTGGAGCTTCTAATGAAGCGCGATAGTCTTTTAACATCTGTGTAAGCTAGGTCACTGAGTTCATTAAGGAGGAAGGCTCCTAAATAGAGATTTGTTTTATGAAAGAGTGCAGGACACTTACAGAGGAGATAAAGTGTAGTCTCTTCTCCTGCTCATCCCTGCAGCTTCTGCAGAAGTCATTTGAATAGACGCCAAGCCTTGGTGCGTGCTTGCCTATTAGACAGCGTCCTGTGATGACATCTATGGCAGCGCCAATGTGCAGTCGGTTAAGTGAGATCAAACTCAAAGAGCGTCGCAGATCCAGCTTTGGCCAGATATGCTTAGTCACTAGGCACGTATCACTACATGTCCACCTGAGGTTTGTACTCTCGACTGCGGATAGCTTGAACATAAGTTTACAAGAAGCGATAGGCATACCTAGAAAACCTTTCTCAGGTAGAAGAGGTAATGCGGTTCCATTTTTGGCGAGTTATTCTGCCCTGCAATTCCCTTGGATGTCTCTGTGCCTTGGCACCCAAAAGAGGTCAATATTGAACTGCTCTGCCATTTCCTCAAGAGATGAACGGCAGTCTATGGCTACGATGGAGTTTGAAGAGACTGAGTTCATGATTTCCGCCTGGAACACGCTACAATGATCAGGAAGACAGAAAGAGAAACTGATATTTAGTCTTTCTAAGAAAAAACACCGACGGATCAAAAACTAATAATGGCACTTACCCCATTACTAGTTTTTGATCCGTCGGTGTAAAAGTGGATCGATTTATCTTCCGTGTAATCAGCATTCTCCCAGAATGATCTGGTGTTGATCGATGGTCCTTGGTAGGGGCCCAAGTGAGTGAAACAAGAAAACATTAAGGCTTATTTTGCAATCACAAGATTTAGATCAGTGTTGTTACATAATATATTAAACATCGCATGATGTGCACACTCATACTTGTATAACCAATTTTCGACCCCAAAATCGTATCCCTTCTCATTAGTTTAGTGTTAAAAACTTCAGTAAAATTGTAATTGAAAGTGTTTCATTAAAAAATATTAAACTTAACCTTCCGTCGGGCACATCTGATCTGACAGGCCAGGTAATAAGCATTTGCATACCGTTACTTGGCCCAAACGAACAATTCATTTGGTAATTGAACGTCTTAAAGTACTCGGGAGTCGAAGAAGTTGCCAAATCAGCAGTTCTAAATACAAATTAATATTATTGGTTTTTGATTTCTAATTAATTATCATTAAAAATATATTTTGTTTTCCTCCTATTTAATTTTTTTAAATTAATTTTTCTCTTTACTTTTCAATTCGTCATTTTAATTTTTCTTTTCTCTATTTTACTACGAATCTTTTCTATTCCTGTTGTAGTTATATTGAAATTATAAATAACAGTACATTGTAGGTACTCTATGGTTAGAGAAATGCGGTCTCCGCATTTGTTACAATGCGCATAGCTTTTTGCCGAAAAGTAATGAGTTTCGTGATATTTTTGTAGAATCGGATGTTGATGTAGTTTGTTTTATGCAAACTTGGTTTAGAGATGAATTTAAAATAAGCAAGATCTAATTATAACTATGCAAGCAAACGTAAGCTTTAAATCGTTTAATAATACTGCAGTGCTTTGTGTATATGGCCTACGAAGATTCGACAGATGTGCTGGTCTTGAGACACGGTTGTTCAATAACTCTTTTGAAAATCATCTTAAGTTTTGAAGTTTGATCTTTGTTGAAAAACCAACTACAATACCAAATTTTCGACAAAAGTAGAATTGCATTCTCACATCGATCTAATCAATTATTTCATCCTCGAACTTCATTTTTCAGACCTGTGCGTCAATTTTCGTAAACTCGGTACGTCCTTACCTCGTCGTATTAAAGAAATACGAAATGCAACAAGAGTAAGAAAAGATTTAAAAAAATATTATTCAGAAAATTTGTAAATTAAAATTATTTGATTGTTTTTAAAGTATTAACATTGTTTTTCTATTTATCAATTATTTTAATATTTTATTATACAACGCTTGCTGTATTTGTAAAATTTGCTTAAGACTTAAGATCAGAAGATATTGTATTTTCTGTTTTTAAACAATCACGAAATAAATAAATAAATAATAAACAAAATAAATAAAAAGTAAAGTGGCTATTTTGATATGATTGATACATTGCGAACGTTCTTATAAGTATTTGTATCGGACGTATATTCTTTTCTATTTTGTATACCCTATTCTAAGGGTATATTAATTTTGACGCATAGTTTGTAACATACCTTAATATTGCCCGTAGACCCCTAAAAGTTACTATATTTATGATCAGCATCGATAGTAATGTCGATCTAGCCTTGTCCGTCCGTCCGTCCGTCTGTCGGCAAAAATTATGCCTTTAAACTGGACCCAGAGAGCTGAAATTTTAACCATATACTCTCTAGGGTCCCGAAATAATCAAGTTTACGAATTTTTGAAATCCGCCCACAGACACGCCCACAAACTCAAAAAAACAAAATTTTGGAAAAAATCGAATTTTGAGCTAGGGAGCTGAAATTTTTTATATATGATCTATGACTCCTAAAACTGCTCGGGATAAAAAATTTTCAAAATCCGCAAACTGACACAAATAAATAAACCAATTTTTTTCAAAATCCAAAGTTTGAGCTAGGGAGCTGAAATTTATAATATATACTCTCTAGGGGCCCTTTATTCTCATGTGTTAATTTTTTTTTAAATCCGCATACTGACACGCCCACAATTAAATAAAACAATTTTATTTAAACACCCAAGTTTGAGCTAGAGAGCGTTTTTTTTTGATAAAATCCTTTAAATGTTATATAACAAAATATGTAGAGCGTTCTTAACTATTCCACCATACTTAGACTTTTGTCACGGCCACTTATGAGTGATAGGAATAAGAATAGGGTATCCAACAGTTCGCCCAAGCAGACTGTAGCCCGTCCCTATGTTTAAAAATGGAAATCCAAATCCCAGAGCACTCAGACTCAGTAAGGGTCCATTGTACCAAGCAGAAATCCTCTTTTTGGTGTAGAGGTTGGAGAAACAATGGCCTTATGTTAGTATATAAATATATATATGTTACCAAGAGTAGAAAACAGCCGTGCTTAGCCTTCCGTCGGGCGCAATAGTAATATAATACAACGCTTTTTTAAGTCTATATTTTTTTAATTTATTGAAAATAAAAATTAATTCAAATATAAATAATAATGAAATTATTCTTTTTTCTTTCCTCTCGTGTAAGGCGGTCATCAAATCTCAGACATCGTGTTATAAATTTAAACCTCTTTATGTTCATAACTAAGCCGAATTTCTCAACACCATCACCATTTGTTCCCCAAAGGTCTTCGAGACTCTCTGTTGCTTTTTTATACTCCTGCTAAATATAAGAGTCCTATGTAAGCCTTCAACTCAATTTTGTCTAAGAGCTTAGCATCCTTTTCCCGATCAAATCTTTCGCTTATTACTTCTTTTTATACCCTATTCTAGGGGTATATTAATTTTGACGCATAGTTTGTAACATACCTTAATATTGCCCGTAGACCCATAAAAGTTACTATATTTATGATCAGCATCGATAGTAATGTCGATCTAGCCATGTCCGTCCGTCCGTCCGTCCGTCCGTCGGCAAAAATTAGGCCTTTAAACTGGACCTAGAGAGCTGAAATTTTAACCATATACTCTCTAGGGTCCCGAAATAATCAAGTTTACGAATTTTTGAAATCCGCCCACAGACACGCCCACAAACTCAAAAAACAAAATTTTGGACAAAAAATCGATTTTGAGCTAGAAAGCTGAAATTTTTTATATATGATCTATGACTCCTAAAACTGCTTGAGATAATTTTTTTTACAAAATCCGCCCACTGACACGCCCACAAATAAATAAATAATTTTTTTTGAAAATCCAAAGTTTGAAATTTATAATATATACTCTCTAGGGGCCCTTTATGCTCATGAGTTAATTTTTTTTAAATCCGCCTACTGACACGCCCACAATTAAATAAAACAATTTTATTGAAACACCCAAGTTTGAGCTAGGGAGCGTTTTTTTTGATAAAATCTTTTAAATGTTATATAACAAAATATGTAGAGCGTTCTTAACAATTCAACCATACTTAGACTTTTGTCACACCCACTTATGAGGGATAGGAATAAGAATAGGGTATCCAACAGTTCGCCCAAGCGGACTGTAGCCCGTCCCTATGTTTTTTTATAATTTTGCGTGCGCTAAAGGGATTTCTTTTTTCTGTAGTGACACAGTACCCTTATAGTGGAAACCACAGCGCAGGCTTATTACTTCTATATACTACTTTGTAAATTTAACAGCAGCGTTCAAGATATCATCACTGAAGAAACATCTCCAACACTCAATAGGTAAATGCCTGATAAGGTTATTAGCTCCAGCTCGTACCCGACTTGAACTTGGGACATGAAACCACTTTGTCACCTTATCTTTTTCCGCAAAACAGTTTTTATTATTGTTTAACTCCATCTCCATATCACTCTCATCTTCTTCGTCATCTTCCTACTCTGTTTCAGAATCTTCCTTTCGGGTTTCTATAGAGTCTTCAGTGTCACTCTCACCACTGCTTCTTTCACCAAAATCTTCAATAGGGTCGATTCCATCGTCTTCTAACAGCCTGCGAAACTCAGCTACGTGCTCAGGGTTTTCAAGATTATACGCTTTTTTTGTATGCCATATTCAATTCTTGATAGAAAAAATTTAAAAATCACAACATCTCCCAAAAACTAATATAGAAACCAAAAAATTAAATGCAGAAAAAATTACACAAAGAAATATAAAATAACGGACCAAAAGCAATGCTTACAGAAGTAAAAGATTGTGTTCTGAAAAAATTGCAGGAACGGGCGCAATGTGCTTGTCAGATCAAAATGCTCACATACTTTACTTCCAGTCGTTCAATCACCAACTGAATTGTTTTTTTGACTGGGGAATGCACAAACATGAAGATAATAAAAAGTTCGATTTTTTTTGCTCCAAAAACTGTGGAATGGCACGCAAATCTTTAGCAGCTGTGCCTGTCAGATCAGTTGCGCCCGACGGAATGTTAAGGAAATTTAATTTAACAAAAATAAAAAATAAATCAAATACTGATTTTCAAACATAATTTCCTATAGGATTGAGATCAACACATTGAGCGATCCCATTGCACCGAAACCTATTCTTAGCTAATCTTCAAGTTTGTTTGGGTTCGTTGTCCTACTAGAAGCGCCAATTTAGTAGCATTTGTTCTTCGGCATATGGATGCATGGCATTCTGCATTACGTCTATGTATATAGTTACATAAACAACTATACCCCTCTTGCAATCCAAACGAGGATTGAGTCCGTCTCAATGCCGGCGTCAGCACATTCCTCGTCACTCACATTTGATAAACAAATTTGAGTAGAGCATTGGAATGTGTTGAGTTGCAGCTTTGTTTGAATCTTCGTGGGAAGAATCAGATAAGAGCTGCGACATCGTGCGCGTTGCGACCGGATTCAGTTCGTCGTTTTGATCTTAGTTTTTAAGTTGCTTTTGGTAGTTCAATAAAGTACGTCGTCTAAATTGGTTGTGTTATTAATTACTTTACTGTCGCAGTCGAAAACTAAATAATTCGGGTCGATCGGAAATATTTAAATAAGAAACTAATTCGAAATAAAGATTTGTCTAGTTCTAAATCAATTCGATTAGAAGTCCAAAACAAAAAAAAAACCGTGCCGCCCGTAAACCGAAAAAAGCTCCCCACGAAAAGCTATTATTATTATTAAAGAACTTTGTTCGAAACAAGCGACCATTTAGAGAGCACCAACACAGAAGTGAAATTCATAAAAATTCCATCAACTCCAGCATAATCAGTAAACAAAATTAGCAAAAGAAGGAGAAGACCAGAAGCAGCACAGAATACCCGCAGAAGAACACATATAACACGAGCGAACCAACAAACGACCTATCCTAGAGGACACGAAGACAGAAGTGAAATTCATAAAAAAAATTCTTCAACTGCAGAACACATATAACACGAGCGAACCAAGTAACTACATAATTTAATTACTTTAATTAATTAAGAAAAATATTTAATTTATTTTTTTGTGAATTTGTGAAACAGTTACCATATTTATTCGGGTATTAGAGCATTTGAATTTGAACCCTCTCTCAAACTATCGCTATACGTAATGGAAGGTTTAAGTGAAGTTGAAAAATTTTATTTTATACTTAAGAGCATTAGTAATGTAACGCCATTCAGTGGCGGCAAGTCAGATTTAGGCAATTTCATAAACAGAATAGAAACATTAGTTCCAATAATAGAATAACTTAGCGTAATCTTTAAAAAAATAATACTAGGCCACATTCAAGACAAGGTAATCAATGAAGCCCGTCAAACAGTATTGTCACAAGGACGCATAGATACATGGCCGGAGCTAAAGACTATCCTAATACGCAGTCACGGCGAAACTGCATCAGTAGAATCACTACTGAATAATATTACTTTGTGCCGATGCAATTCCACGGTATATGATTTTTATAATAAATTAAACAATTTGTTAGGAAGGCTTAATAATGTCTACGTATTAAATAACACAATGAGTACAGATCAAGCAGCTGCAAACAATAGAATTGTTCTAAAGGTTTTCAAAGACAACTTACCTGAACCTGTTAGAGGCATAATTATCAATAGAAATCCTAACACAATGTACGACGCGTATCAAATTATTGCATCTAATAATTACTTAGACTTTACAGGAATACAGACTAATAGGTATCGACAACAAATAAACACACAGTCTCAGTGGAATCAAAATATTTATAGAAATAACCCCAATTACAGTCATAACAATTCTAGTAATAATAGAAATGATAACTTCAATCAAACAATGAGATCTAGTACCAGCAACAGCAATACTGCTACAAACCGATATTATGGGCATAATCAAGTCCAGAATCATAATCTTGGCCGAATCCGCCAATCGAACAGATCATTTCCAAACCCCAGTACACAGACACGCCAATCGAATCAACCACGCTCTAATAACTATAGTAACATACCACAAAACGAACCGATGGATATATCTACGAATGAATGTTTAGAGCAATGCCCTGTACCACGGCAAAATTTTTGGGTCAGTCCCGCAAACAATTACCATATATAATAATAAAAACCGACATACGTAATATGAAATTTATTATTGATAGCGGTGCAGAACAAAGTATAATTAATCCTTCCATTTGTAATCCAAAATGGAAAATCGTTACAAAAAATAACCTTTTAAAGGTCCTAGACCGAAAAATTAAAATTAACACTCAGTATAGTTTTCCACTATTTAAGGAATTTAACGAAACGGGTAAATATGTTAAATTCACAGAATATAAATTTCACGAACATTTCGATGGCCTAATCGGCAACAGTATTCTGGTTGATCTGGATGCGATAATCGACTACAAAGAACGATTACTACGCACACGATCAGCTACGATACCATTCTACCTAAATCGGGAGGAAGAATTATACGAACAAAATAGATACACGGATAATTCTTCCGAAATATTCAGTCACGAGTTATATACAAACGACATTCCTATAGGAAGTTTTGCTAAACACTTAGATAGAAGAGACTCTAGTAAATTGAAGTCAGTATTATTCTCATTTAGAGACTTATTTTTTAAAGAAGGCGATAAGCTCTCACTCACCAACGAGGTACAACATATAATCGAAACAAAAAATGATATCCCCATATACAGTAAACTGTACCGATATCCTGAAATACATAGGCATGAAGTTGATAGGCAAATACAAGAAATGCTTAATCAAAAAATTATTAAACACAGTAACAGCCCATACAACTCTCCCATATGGTTAGGTTAGGTTAGGTAGACGTGGCTGTCAGCCAAAGCCAACACACTTAGACCAATGATAGGTCCATTGTGGTACCACACAGATCTGGGGATTACCCTCACTGCTCGTTGAACCAATAGGAGCTTCTTATGAAGCGCGAAAGACTTCTAGCGCCAGTGCTGGCTAAGTCGCTTGTGTCATTGAACAAGAAGTCCCCTAGATGGAGATTTCTTCTATGGGAGAGCGCAGGACACGTGCAGAGAAGGTGAAGTACAGTCTCCTCCTCCTCCTCGTCCATACAGCTTCTGCAGAAGTCATTTGAGCACACACCGAGTCTAGATGCGTGCCTGCCTATTAAGCAGTGACCTGTAATAACACCTATAGTGGAGCTAATATGCAGTCGGTTTAATGAGATTAGACACTTAGAGCGTCGCAGATCCAGCTTTGGCCAGATCCGCTTAGTCGCTAGACATGTATTGCTACTCGTCCACCTAAGGTTTGTTCTCTCGATTGCGGATAGCTTGAACAAGAGTTTACAAGTAGCGATTGGTATACCTAGGGAACCTTTATCAGGTAAAGGAGGTAATGTGGTTCCTTTTTTGGCGAGATCATCAGCCCTGCAGTTACCTGGAATGTCCCTATGCCCCGGCACCCAACAGAGGTGAATATTGAACTGCTCTGCCATATCCGAAAGAGATGATCGGCAGTCTTGGGCTATGATGGAATTTGAAGAGACTGAGTCCAGGGACTTAATCGCGGCCTGACTATCCGAGAAGATACGGATATCCTTTGAGGATATCACATTCCTCTTCAGCCACGTCAGGGCTTCTTTTATCGCCAAAATTTCCGCCTGGAACACGCTACAGTAATCAGGAAGACGGAAAGAGAGGCTAAGATTTAGCTTTTCTGAGAAGACTCCACCACCTACCCCATCGCTAGTTTTTGATCCATCGGTGTAAAAGTGGATCGATTTATCATTCGCAAATGCATCATCATCCCAGAAAGATCTGGAAGGAATGGTGATTTGGAAGTTTTTTCCGAACTGCAAACGGGGTATGGTGTAGTCTATGTTTCTGGGTAGAGACTTAAAGTAGTCTAGAATAATGGAGTGGCCAATATTGTTATTGGTCCACTGCGAGGTAGCTTTTAAGCGGACAGCGGAACATGCCGCTGTTTGCATGCTAAATATATCAAGGGGTATCAGGTGTAGCAGAATGTCCAGAGCCGCGGAGGGGGTAGTTCGGAGTGCTCCGCTAATGCATAGACACGCTGAACGCTGGACTTTGCCCAGCTTGTCGCGGTTAATAGCTTTTTCTAGATCAGTCCACCAGACAACCACCCCGTAAGTAAGAATTGGTCTTACCACCGATGTATATAGCCAGTGCGTAATGCGGGGTTGTAAACCCCACTTGTTGCCAATGGCTTTTTTACAAGAGAAAAGTGCTACTGTAGCTTTCTTGACTCTTTCTTGTATATTGGGTTTCCAGCTTAACTTTCTATCGAAGATTAGACCCAAAAATTTTGCTTCGTCAGAGAAAGTTAAGCTTGTACCGCTAATAGAGGGAGGGTAAATATATGGGATTTTATATTTCCTGGAAAAGAGGACAAGCTCGGTTTTGTGGGGGTTAACGCCCAGTCCGCACCGATTAGCCCATCTCGTTAGCTTGTTAAGAGCGTTTTGCAGGAGTTCCTTTATGGTGTTGAGGTGTTTCCCAGAGACGGCAATAGCAACATCATCCGCATAGGCAATCACTCTGCAGCCCTCCCCTTCCAGGTTTATCAGTAGTTTGTTCACCACCAAGTTCCAGAGAAGGGGAGAAAGAACACCGCCTTGCGGCGTCCCTCGACTGACAGACCTCCTAGCTGATGTAACGCCCAGTTTTGAATTGATAATCCGACTATTTAGCAGTAGATTGATCAATTCACCAAGCGAGATATCCACATTCAGTTCTGCCAGTGCGTTTGCGATTGCAGATGTGTTAACGTTGTTAAAGGCGCCTTCTATGTCAAGGAAAGCAACCATGGTATACTCCTTGTGATGGAGGGAGTATTCGATTGTGCGTACTAAGGAATGAAGAGCGGTTTCCACCGACTTTCCCTTACGGTACGCATGCTGAGCTGTAGACAGCAATTGCGGGTTTATGTGCATACGGAGGTGGATATCAATCAATCGCTCCAGCGTTTTGAGGAGGAATGAAGATAGACTAATAGGTCTGAGGTCCTTTGGACTGACATGGGAATATTTGCCAGCCTTGGGTATAAAAACCACTTTTACTTCTCTCCAAGCCCGGGGGATATGTACTAGATTTAGACAGCTTATCATGATCATCTCCAGCACAGGCAGGATGATATCCGCTGACATTTGTAGTTCGGCAGGTATTATGCCGTCTAGTCCTGCAGACTTGAAGGGTTTGAAGCTTTGTAGCGCCCAAGTCAGCTTGTCCCTAGTTATCAGACCGTGAGGGTAAGTTACCTGTGCATGTGACCTGTTAAGGCTATAATTGCCGGTAATATTGGAGCTACCTGGAAAGTGAGTATCAAGTAGCAGATTGAGCGATTCTTCGCTAGATGTCGTCCAAGAGCCGTCTGCCTTCTTAAGGCAGCTAGGCATAGTAGGATTTGAAGCAAGGATTTTTCTTAGCCTAGATGCCTCAGAGGATTCTTCTATTTTTCCACAGAAGAGTCTCCATGACGTTCTTTTGGCTTTCCTTAATTCTTTTTTGTATAATTTGAGGGATTCCTTGTAGGAGTCCCAATCGTTTATAGCTTTTGAGGTTTTAGCAAGATTGAAGAGTCTCCTGCACTCCTTTCTAAGTGGTCCCAGCTCAGTGGACCACCACTGAGGCTTCTTTTTCCCCCTAGGTTGTACGAGGGGACACGATGCAGACATTGCTTCGTTAAGGGCCAGAGTAAGCTCATCGACTTTATTGTCGAGCTCGTTGGAGTTACAGGGGGGACTTAAGAGTTCCGAGTTAACACGTTTGTATAGAGTTTCTCTGTATAATAGCCAGTTGGTTTTCCGAGGATTACGGAAGGAAGGTTGGCATGGAGGATCAACGTTAAGGTTGAATAAAAAATATCGGTGATCAGAGAACGAATGATCAGCCGATACTTTCCACCCCGTTATCATGTCGTTGATGGTATCGGAGACAAGAGTAATATCAAGGACTTCTTGTCGGTTTTTGGTAATGAATGTGGTTTCATTATCTAGGTTACAGACAATGAGGTTAGTACTTAAAAGATATTCAAAAAGTGACTCACCTCTGTTGTTAATATCTGAGCTGCCCCATACGGTGTGATGAGCGTTAGCATCACAACCGATTATGAGTTCAGCTTTCTGCCTCCTTGCTTCATCGACCAGCCTCTCTAGGTTATCACCAGGGAGAGGCCCCACGTGATCGTGGGCGAGATAAGCTGATGCCAACCAGAATGATCTGCCTGCAGTCTCCAGTCTTGCCACAGTCATATCTCGATCGCTGAAATTAGGGAGTAAATAAGCATTAATATTACTTTTCACTAGTATGCACGATCTGGGTTTACCTTTATCAGTCACATACAGTGGGTAGTATCCGGGAGTCCTGAGTCCTCGAATCTGGTTGTGTACAATCCAGGGTTCTTGGATCAAGACGATGTCTTCCACGCCTTTGGCTAGACGAAGAATGAGTGCGGCCGAAGCCTTAATGGAGTGTTGGAGGTTAATCTGTACTAACTGCAGCATTTTCGCTACAATCAGGCAGAGATACCTCCACCACGGTGTTGTTCAGGCCTTCCAATTCCGAGGATGAGCTGAGAAGCTCGTCTTCACTCAGAAGAACCGTGTCTAGATAATCAGTCTCCATATCTGACAGGACTTGACTTTTGACTTTGAAATTCATTTTTTTATTCATTGATAAATATCTACTTACATACTAGACAAAAATGATTAAACCTAACTTAAAAACATAGGGACGGGCTACAGTCCGCTTGGGCGAACTGTTGGATACCCTATTCTTATTCCTATCCCTCATAAGTGGGCGTGACAAAAGTCTAAGTATGGTTAAATTGTTAAGAACGCTCTACATATTTTGTTATATAACATTTAAAGGATTTTATCAAAAAAAACGCTCCCTAGCTCAAACTTGGGTGTTTCAATAAAATTGTTTTATTTAATTGTGGGCGTGTCAGAAGGCGGATTTAAAAAAAAATTAACACATGAGCATAAAGGGCCCCTAGAGAGTATATATTATAAATTTCAGCTCCCTAGCTCAAACTTTGGATTTTCAAAAAAATTGTTTTATTTATTTGTGGGCGTGTCAGTGGGCGGATTTTGAAAATATTTATACATGAGCTTAAAGGGCCCCTAGAGAGTATATATTATAAATTTCAGCTCCCTAGCTCAAACTTTGGATTTTCAAAAAAAAAAAATTATTTATTTGTGGGCGTGTCAGTGGGCGGATTTTGAAAATATTAATACATGAGCTTAAAGGGCCCCTAGAGAGTATATATTATAAATTTCAGCTCCCTAGCTCAAACTTTGGATTTTCAAAAAAATTGTTTTATTTTTTTGTGGGCGTGGCAGTGGGCGGATTTTGAAAATTTTATATCCCGAGCAGTTTTAGGAGTCATAGATCATATATAAAAAATTTCAGCTTCCTAGCTCAAAATTCGATTTTTTCCAAAATTTTGTTTTTTTGAGTTTGTGGGCGTGTCTGTGGGCGGATTTCAAAAATTCGTAAACTTGATTATTTCGGGACCCTAGAGAGTATATGGTTAAAATTTCAGCTCTCTAGGTCCAGTTTAAAGGCCTAATTTTTGCCGACGGACGGACGGACGGACGGACGGACGGACGGACGGACGGACGGACGGACATGGCTAGATCGACATTACTATCGATGCTGATCATAAATATAGTAACTTTTAGGGGTCTACGGGCAATATTAAGGTATGTTACAAACTATGCGTCAAAATTAATATACCCCTAGAATAGGGTATAATTAACAGGATACTTATTCTTATTTATTGGTCCTTATGCGAACGCTCTCAACTTAACTATATCTTAGAATTATTGCCTTTCGGCCTACGAACTATTTTACGAACTAATCTTACATATATATTCCTCGAGAAAATTTACTAAAACTCGGTATCATTATTGAGATTTTATATAAAACAAATTACAAACTACCTACTCTACTTACTTAAACTACTTAACGTATTCTAACTATAATTAGGATTCTGAGCATTCGTTGCCTGGCGCAATAAGTGGTCAAAATCCCAATTGCTTTCCGAGCGCCTGGCAGTCGTCAACGTGCACACGCGCCGCCGTGAGCCGACTGAAGCCTTACAGCGTCAGTCAACTCCCGGAAGCACCATCACACGTTGGCGAGCCCGGCCTCTCCCAAAAACGCCCTAGCTGACTTAATCTAACTTATAAGCTAAGAGGATGTTACCTAGAGTAACGCACGTTGACCCCTCCCCCCTCAACAAGCCACCAAAATTCGGCGAATTGCTTTTCCGTGTCGAATCTATCCCTCTCCGATATTGCGGTACTAAAACGGAGGAGCTCATGAGCATTGGCGACGTCCCCGTCATGGAGGAGCCGCTTATCTCTCGTGCTGCGGTAGCGATGGTATAAGACCGGGATACCATCCCTCGTCTGTACCAGCCCTTTTGAATCAATATGGATAAATGCCTCTGGCGGGATAAAGCCAGACCGGAGCGTACTCTCTATGTACATTTCATTGGGGTAGTAAGCCCCAAATATCAGACTATTGTCGCTGGCCATCGCCCTTGCAACGTTCCTTCGAGTGACCTTAATGAGGAAATTGTCAATCCTATTCAACTGAGCCCCATCGTATAGGACCTTGTTGGGATAGTATTTTATATAGTTGGATTCAGGCGTTCGGAACAACCGGAGAAAGGTCCTAAGACATTGTCTCTCCAAAACCCGAATCTTTTCCATATAGCTAGGCGCTATATTAAACCATAATGGACAACCATAAGCGATGATCGGCCTTATAAGGGCCACGTAGCAAATGACCTTCACTCTGGAGTCAAGTTGACTGCTATGAAACAGTCTCCTTGTTAGAGCATAAGCCTTCTTGGCCCCAGCAAGACAAGCAACTATATGTCTATCGAAATACAGATACTGGTCAAGCCAGATACCTAGATATCTAACTGCGCTTCTCACCGCCAATGGCTAACCATTTTGTCCAATAATGGCCAATTTTTTACAGTTTTTTCTGGTATCCCTAGAGGCCCCAGCCAATGGAGTTCTGAACAAGATTGTTTCCGTCTTCTGAAAGTTGATTTTCAACTTCCAGTCGTCGCAATATCGCTTAATTTGATCGAAGTCACGCTGCAAAAGGATATTAATGACCTCGATTTTAGGACCTGATCTGTATGCCACCAAATCGTCGGCATACGCTATAGCATGGCTGAGTGAACCCACCAGATCACTCGTGTAAATGTTAAACAGGATCGGAGAATTGACCGCCCCCTGCTGTAAACCGTTTTTAATTTCAAAGACTCTACTCGAAGTCACGTTGCCACATTTGACAACGAACTTCTTTCCCATAAGCATATTATAAATTACATATAGCAAAGGTTTGTGCATCCCCCGCCTGGTCAACTTGTAGAAAAGTCCCTCTAACCATACGGTGTCGAAAGCCTTCTCAAAATCAACCAGACAAGCACCCGTGCATTGGTTCTTGCATTTATTCCACTGAATGTCGGAAACCAGTTTCGACGCGGCATGAATAGTGTCATGCCTCGCCCTGAAACCAAACTGGTTGTCCGGAATTATGTTATTGTCCTCGACCCACTTTAACAGGGCTCTATTGACAACCTTTTCAAAGACCTTGCTAATATTCGGAAGCAAGCTAATTGACCGGAGATTGGCAGGGTTCGTCCTATCTTTACATTTTTTCGGGATAGGGTGTACCACAGCTACCTTCCAATGCGCCGGATAATATGCATTATTCAGCGCATTGTTAAACAGCGTGGTGAAAATATCTACAGCCTCCAGAGGCAGGTGTCTCAATACGACGTTTGGGACACCATCCATCCCCGCCGACTTTTTATTCTTTAGTGTCTCGAAGATGCACAGAAGATCATCCTTCGACACGAACAAGTGCGATGCATCTCGGCCATTGGCGACAACTGCATTAGCATGGTTTTCATCAGTGAACACGGTGAATCCGTTATTCTCAGATCGCCAATTCTCAAGTTCGGTGCGCAGATCGAAGTGGCTCACCAGAGCCCTATTCTCAATGTCGTGGTTACGGCGAACAGGATTGTTCACCGTATACACGGCCTCGAAACAAGCGCCCAGCAAATCCACCTTCTCCTGTGGGTCCTCGACCACGAAAAAATCGTCGTTTGAAGCGACACTTTCTGGACTTATTCCAGCAGTCAGTACCGTCTGTCTGTTCTCTGCTGTCTGGGAGATTCGAACACAAGGAATATCATTGTGATCTTTCCTCCTGAACAACTTATTTATCTGTCATATCTGACAGGACGTCGGAAGTGGATGGTGATTTTTTGGGCAAAGAGGGTTCATCATCCTCCAGCGAGGGGAAGGAGATTGAAGCTCCAGGATCTGAGACTGCGATCAAAGAGTCAGAGGGGGGAGGAGGAGGAGGGGGTAGTTTACCCGCATCCATTTCGTCCTTTTTATAGACCCGCATTTTGACATCGTCCCATGCGAATCTAATCATGTAGTCGTTCTTGGCCAGAGGAGCTAAGGTTTCTTGGTTGATTACAACCACGACACATCTGTAATCGCCCTTCAGCTCTTCCAGTTTGGCAACCTTCCAGCTGTGGGTCGGAAGTGAAGGGTTGCTCAATTGCAGGACTTCCAGGATGCCCTCAGGGGTGGATGGATCCGCAGTGATCCAGATGCGAGATCTTGGTCGGCAGGGGATGTCTTCCCTCGCAACAACCTCGAGCTTTGCGCCAGGCCACACCTCTCCATATGGGTTGTACCAAAAAAAAATTGATAATACAGGGCAGCAACAATGGCGAATCGTTGTTGATTATCGTAAACTTAATCAACAAACGGTTGATGATCGATTTCCAATGCCAAATATAGAAGAGTCATTTGACAAACTAGGAAAATTTACATACTTCTCAAGTATAGATTTAGCTAAAGGATTTCACCAAATTGAGGTGTAGACCGCCCTAAGACGGCATTTTCTACCCAAAATGTTCACTACGAGTTTAATCGTATGCCATTTGGGCTGAAAAACGCGCCGGCGACCTTCCAGCGCTTAATGAACTCTGTACTAAAAGAGTTTATAAATAAAATTTGCGTCGTCTACTTAGACGACATTCTCATATTTTCCACTAGCTTTGATGAGCACTTGCTGTCAATAAGGAAGATATTACAACGATTGCGAAATGCAAATTTAAAAATTCAGATAAACAAATGTCATTTTGCTGATGAGTCCACTAAGTTTCTTGGTCATACAATAATAAATGGAGGAATAAAGCCCAATTATGAAAAAGTAGAAGCTATTCAGAAAATGAAACTTCCTACAACAGTCAAATAAATAAAACAATTTCTTGGCATCACTGGCTATTATCGCAGTTTTATTAAGGATTGTGCGAAAGTTGCGTACCCCATGATTATATACCTAAAAAAGGACACAAAAATAAAAAAAACAGACCCCGAATACATAAATGCTTTTAACAAACTAAAATTGCTACTCATCAACGATCCTATACTCAAAAGCCCAAACTTCGAAAAACAATTTACTTTAACAACCGATGCGTCCAATTACGCAATTGGTGCAGTACTAAGCCAAGACAGCCACCCTATAAGCTTTGCTTCACGTACCTTGAATAAACACGAGTTGCATTATTCCACAATCGAGAAAGAACTGCTTGCCATTTACTGGGCAGTTAAATACTTTCGCACATACCATTACGGTAGAAGATTTACAATTCAAACGGATCATAAACCTCTTGTATGGCTTAACAATCTGAAAGAACCGAATATGAAACTGCAGCGGTGGAAAATTCAATTAAACGAGTATGACTTTACATTGGAATACATAAAAGGCAAAGAAAATCATGTAGCCGATGGATTAAGTAGGTACGTCAATTACGAAGATCAAATAGGAAATGAAGCACTTCCTAACATCTTCAATAATCTAACAAGCAGTCCTAGTGAACAGATTGACGAGGTTAGATCTACCGACGCTACTATTCATAGTGGAATAGAAGATGAAACGCAGTACATATACGTCACTGAGAAAGCTATCAACCTTTACAAAAATCAAATTTATTTAGAAATAGGTAACAAAGAGAGAGCATTTAAGAAAATTAAAAATAAAAAAATTCAGAACCATATTATCATAGACCACAACAGTAATTTGCTAGAAATTATGAAGGGATTATTGCTAGACAAAGGAATAATGTGCATCTATTGCGAAAATAATCAGTTATATATACAATTTCAAGACCTCTATGTTAAATTTTTTGCAAGTAATAAAAATCTAAGGCTTCAGTCCAATATTAAGCTAATCGATATAGCAGATACAGAACAAATGTTAACACTAATTAAAAGCGAGCATCTAAAAAACAATCATCGAGGTATTCAGGAAGTATATCATGAATTAAAGCACAGATACTTCTATCCAAACTTAATGAAAAACATAGGGACGGGCTACAGTCCGCTTGGGCGAACTGTTGGATACCCTATTCTTATTCCTATCCCTCATAAGTGGCCGTGACAAAAGTCTAAGTATGGTTAAATTGTTAAGAACGCTCTACATATTTTGTTATATAACATTTAAAGGATTTTATCAATAAAAACGCTCCCTAGCTCAAACTTGGGTGTTTCAATAAAATTGTTTTATTTAATTGTGGGCGTGTCAGTAGGCGGATTTAAAAAAAAATTAACACATGAGCATAAAGGGCCCCTAGAGAGTATATATTATAAATTTCAGCTCCCTAGCTCAAACTTTGAATTTTCAAAAAAATTGTTTTATTTATTTGTGGGCGTGTCAGTGGGCGGATTTTGAAAATATTTATACATGAGCTTAAAGGGCCCCTAGAGAGTATATATTAAAAATTTCAGCTCCCTAGCTCAAATTTTGGTTTTTCAATAAAATTGTTTTATTTTTTTGTGGGCGTGGCAGTGGGCGGATTTTGAAAATTTTATATCCCGAGCAGTTTTAGGAGTCATAGATCATATATAAAAAATTTCAGCTTCCTAGCTCAAAATTCGATTTTTTCCAAAATTTTGTTTTTTTGAGTTTGTGGGCGTGTCTGTGGGCGGATTTCAAAAATTCGTAAACTTGATTATTTCGGGACCCTAGAGAGTATATGGTTAAAATTTCAGCTCTCTAGGTCCAGTTTAAAGGCCTAATTTTTGCCGACGGACGGACGGACGGACGGACGGACATGGCTAGATCGACATTACTATCGATGCTGATCATAAATATAGTAACTTTTAGGGGTCTACGGGCAATATTAAGGTATGTTACAAACTATGCGTCAAAATTAATATACCCCTAGAATAGGGTATAAACATAGGGACGGGCTACAGTCCGCTTGGGCGAACTGTTGGATACCCTATTCTTATTCCTATCCCTCATAAGTGCGCGTGACAAAAGTCTAAGTATGGTTGAATTGTTAAGAACGCTCTACATATTTTGTTATATAACATTTAAAGGATTTTATCAAAAAAAACGCTCCCTAGCTCAAACTTAGGTGTTTCAATAAAATTGTTTTATTTAATTGTGGGCGTGTCAGTAGGCGGATTTAAAAAAAAAACATAGGGACGGGCTACAGTCCGCTTGGGCGAACTGTTGGATACCCTATTCTTATTCCTATCCCTCATAAGTGGGAGTGACAAAAGTCTAAGTATGGTTGAATTGTTAGGAACGCTCTACATATTTTGTTATATAACATTTAAAGGTTTTATCAAAAAAAAAACGCTCCCTAGCTCAAACTTGAGTGTTCAATAAAATTGTTTTATTTAATTGTGGGCGTGTCAGTAGGCGGATTTAAAAAAAATTAACACATGAGAATAAAGGGCTACTAGAGAGTATAAATTATAAATTTCAGCTCCCTAGCTGAAACTTTGGATTTTCAAAAATTAATATACCCTTAGAATAGGGTAAAAAAAAAATATTTTATTTATTTGTGGGCGTGTCAGTGGGCGGATTTTGAAAAAAAATTATCCCGAGCAGTTTTAGGAGTCATAGATCATATATAAAAAATTTCAGCTTTCTAGCTCAAAATTCGATTTTTTCCACGGACGGACGGACGGACGGACGGACATGGCTAGATCGACATTACTATCGATGCTGATCATAAATATAGTAACTTTTAGGGGTCTACGGGCAATATTAAGGTATGTTACAAACTATGCGTCAAAATTAATATACCCTTAGAATAGGGTATAATAACACATGAGAATAAAGGGCCCGTAGAGAGTATATATTATAAATTTCAGTTCCCTAGCTCAAACTTTGAATTTTTAAAAAAAAAAAAAAAAATTGTGGGCGTGTCAGTGGGCGGATTTTAAAAATATTTACACATGAGAATAAAGGGCCCATAGAGAGTATATATTATAAATTTCAGCTCCCTAGCTCAAACTTTGGATTTTCAAAAATTAATATACCCTTAGAATAGGGTATAAAAAAATTGTTTTATTTATTTGTGGGTGTGTCAGTGGGCGGAATTTGAAAATTTGTTATCCCGAGCAGTTTTAGGAGTCATAGATCATATATACAAAATTTCAGCTTTCTAGCTCAAAATTCGATTTTTTCCAAAATTTTGTTTTTTTGAGTTTGTGGGAGTGTCTGTGGGCGGATTTCAAAAATTCGTAAACTTGATTATTTCGGGACCCTAGAGAGTATATGGTTAAAATTTCAGCTCTCTAGGTCCAGTTTAAAGCCCTAATTTTTGGCTACAGACGGACGGACGGACATGGCTAGATCGACATTACTATCGATGCTGATCATAAATATAGTAACTTTTAGGGGTCTACGGGCAATATTAAGGTATGTTACAAACTATGCGTCAAAATTAATATATCCTTAGAATAGGGTATAATGATAACACAATACATAAATAATTGTGAAACATGCATACTAGCCAAACACGATCGACAACCGGTGAAAATTCCTTTTAGAATAACAGAAGAAGCAAATAAGTTTAACGACATCGTGCACATAGACATATGGTTTCCGTATAGAAATATTATGTTTTTAACAACTATTCAGTAAATATGCCACGATTCACAAACTAACTGATTTCCATTCTAAAGGCACTCAAAGAAAGAGTACAGTTCTTAGGAAAAATGGAAAAGTTAGTATACGATAACGAGAGCTGCATCCTCCACAATGCAGTAGAATTATTCCTTAGGGAGAATGAAATAGAATCCCATACTACCACACCAAGTTGCAAAACTGGAAACGCTGATATAGAGCGGTTGCATGGCACACTTAATGAACATTTACGCATAATGAAATCCGACAATAGCAATGATGGTGATCTTGATAACAAAATGTTCAAAGCAATTACATCTTATAATAACACAATACACACTACAACAAAATTGCCACCAATTAATTTCATAAACAAACATAGGGACGGGCTACAGTCCGCTTAGGCGAACTGTTGGATACCCTATTCTTATTCCTATCCCTCATAAGTGGGCGTGACAAAAGTGTAAGTATGGTTGAATTGTTAAGAACGCTCTACATATTTTGTTATATAACATTTAAAGGATTTTATCAAAAAAAAACGCTCCCTAGCTCAAAATTAGGTGTTTCAATAAAATTGTTTTATTTAATTGTGGGCGTGTCAGTAGGCGGATTTTAAAAAAAAATAACACATGAGAATAAAGGTCCCCTAGAGAGTATATATTATAAATTTCAGTTCCCTAGCTCAAACTTTGAATTTTCAAAAAAAAAAATTGTGGGCGTGTCAGTGGGCGGATTTTAAAAATATTTACACATGAGCATAAAGAGCCCATAGAGAGTATATATTATACATTTCAGCTCCCTAGCTCAAACTTTGGATTTTCAAAAATTAATATACCCTTAGAATAGGGTATAAAAAAATTGTTTTATTTATTTGTGGGCGTGTCAGTGGGCGGATTTTGAAAATTTTTTATCCCGAGCAGTTTTAGGAGTCATAGATCATATTTACAAAATTTCAGCTTTCTAGCTCAAAATTCGATTTTTTCCAAAATTTTGTTTTTTTGAGTTTGTGGGCGTGTCTGTGGGCGGATTTCAAAAATTCGTAAACTTGATTATTTCGGGACCCTAGAGAGTATATGGTTAAAATTTCAGCTCTCTAGGTCCAGTTTAAAGGCCTAATTTTTGGCTACAGACGGACGGACGGACGGACGGACGGACATGGCTAGATCGACATTACTATCGATGCTGATCATAAATATAGTAACTTTTAGGGGTCTACGGGCAATATTAAGGTATGTTACAAACTATGCGTCAAAATTAATATACCCTTAGAATAGGGTATAAAAATTATGACAGGATTGAGATCGTAGCTTTAGCAGCGAA
The DNA here is from genome assembly GCA_949715645.1 of Portevinia maculata. Lineage (NCBI taxonomy): Eukaryota > Metazoa > Arthropoda > Insecta > Diptera > Syrphidae > Portevinia > Portevinia maculata. The sequence continues at coordinate 39,949,875 of OX454525.1, forward strand.
GTTTGAAGAAAATAAAGCCAAGCAAATAAGTAGTCTAAATAAAAATCGCACACAGAACTACGAACTGAATGAAAATATAGTACGTAACAGTAATATAGCTAAGAATAGTCCTAAATACAAAAGACTAGCTAACTATAGAAAGCAAGATAATTACACTTTTGATACTAGTAGAAAACGAAATATAAAATATACCACAACCCAGCAAAAGAGGAAATTTAAATACCAAAACTAAAACTAAAATACAAAAATCTCTTAACAGATGCATTTATTAATTCTGCTTCTACAATGTGCATACATTTTGGGACAATCTATACAAGTTTCAGAAATACACAACGAAAATGGGTACGTTCTTTTTCGAATGCAATAAGTCAACATTATAGAAAACTACACGAAAATACTTCACATTGTAAAACTACACGAGTATGAAGAAGCACTGAACACCATAGAACAAAATATGAACGCACTCAGCCTCGAATTAAATAGTACTGAATATAAATCACTCGACAGGGAACTTAACCTGGTGAAACAGGAGTCAAACATTTTAATACCAAATATATACAGGAACGATAAACGACAAAAGCGTGCACTTGTTAACATACTAGGTTCTGGTATGAAATTTCTTGCCGGAACAATGGATGACGAAGATGCGAAAGACATCAACAACCATTTGAATAATCTAGACATAAATACTAAACAAATAACCGACCAACTAAATAAACAAGTAGTTATTAATAACAATTTAATTAAACACTTTAAGCAAATAGTTGAACATGTTAACCTACAACAAACGAAATTAAGCACGTTTCTAGCTGAAACCAATAGAAAATCAAATACCACATTATTAACTTTTGACAAGTTAAAATCTATACTAAACATCTACGTTGATATAGCTATAGCTAGGTAAACATATAGGAAAAATGTCAGACATTTTACTTATGAGTAAACTTAACATTTTAGCTCATAACATATTTTTAGAAGAGGAAATTTTTAAATACAAAATATCAGCAGCACTTTTACCTTACATTCGAAGTAGTGTTTTGTACAGAGAGGAGTCGTTAATATTCGTTATAAGTTTACCTAATTTTACTGATGATACGTTTTTTAATGCTCTAATAATTCCATTTCCCAATAATAAACACGAAGAATTACGAGTAGATTTAGAAATAGAAAAAATAATATTGCAAGGGAATAATGTTTATTTTAATGAAGAAGAAATTACATTAAAGAAACGACTAAGACCACATAGTAATAAATGCATTCGGGATATTTTAAAGGATTATACGACCTGTAAGTTGAAAATTAATAATGTAACTCTTGTTGGAAAAATAATTGATGACATGATTATAACTAAGAACCTTCCTATATCTGAACTAAAACAAAATTGCATTAAGCAAAAAATTGTTATAAACGGAAATAATTTAATTAAAATTAGTAACTGTAAGATAGAAATAAAAGACAATGTATTTGAAAATAGCTTAAAAAACTATACCAATAAATTTATTATCCCAACATCAAATCTAAATTTTACTAAAATTATAAACAACCTAACTTTGGAAAACTTGCATATAAATAATATTGATAAATAATATTGATAATAGAGAACAAATTGAATACCTGGATTACAAATATAAAACAACTAACGTAGTAAACTATAGCTTTTCTTTCATAAGCTTATTTTTAATAATAGTTATTCTCATTTTTGTATTTCGAAAAACAAAGGTCTCTGAATCACGAACTGTAATAGAACTTAAGGATAAACATACAATTGAAAATAATGATCCTTTTGCAGGGACTGCAAAAATCTAAAGGGGGGAGAAGTTACATAAATAACTATACCCCTCTTGCAATCCAAACGAGGATTGAGTTCGTCTCAATGCCGGCGTCAGCACATTCCTCGTCACTCACATTTGATAAACAAATTTGAGTAGAGCATTGGAATGTGTTGAGTTGCAGCTTTGTTTGAATCTTCGTGGGAAGAATCAGATAAGAGCTGCGACATCGTGCGCGTTGCGACCGGATTCAGTTCGTCGTTTTGATCTTAGTTTTTAAGTTGCTTTTGGTAGTTCAATAAAGTACGTCGTCTAAATTGGTTGTGTTATTAATTACTTTACTATATAAAAGTACCTACTGCTTCATTAATGGTTTCAATCCAATATATTTTACCAACACAATGGTTTCCATAGTAGGACCATATTCTGTATTGCGTGGATGCCTCATAAATTGCCGGGATCCATTACAATGTGACCCAGCAGTATCCAGTATTACAATAAAAGTCACAAAAATTACTAAGACAGGTCCTAAAAAAAGCTAGCTTACACCTATTATTTTACAGCAGCTGTATAAAGTCGTTTCCAATTTAAATGAAATTACTATTTTAAACTTGAATTAGGGTAATATTTTAAATTAACCCGTTTAGACACGAATAAATTTTTTCCGGTTGGCTGGTTCCAAGCAACATACAATTTTTCTTTTTTTAATTTTATTCACTTTTAAAGAAAGCCACCTAAAAAAGAATAAAAAAATAAATATTATATACGTAACAATAATAAAAAATAATTGGCGGTTGAAAGCCTCAAGACATTTGTCGGGATCATGAATTCGGCCATAGCAACGATGAGCTCCTGACGATAAGTGCTATTATATGCGGCTTTAAAGTCTATAAAACGGTGGTGCGCCTGAAATCCTTTTTTCCCAGAATCTGCCTATGTGTGAAGAATTGGTCTCTTGTCGATCTGCCGAGCCGGAACCCGTATAGGTACGTGCTTCAGACGTTCACACAGTACGTTCGGAAGGATATTATATGCGACATTTAGCAATGATATGCGCCGATAAATCGTTCAATTCCTTTCTTGAAGGTCTGACTTATGAAGCTTGTAGTCCAGGCATCGGTAATGCTTTCTTCCACCCGCACTTGGTTAATGGTTAGTTGCATGCGCCCCGCCAAAACATCGCCTCCGTATTTGAAGAGCTCCACTGGTAATCCATCAGGCAGCTGCCTTGTTGTTATTTAGCTTCTTCAATACTGGGTGGTGGTACCAAGTCTGCATTGACTGGACGTAGGATTTCTTGTTGCGCTATCATGCCCATTTAACAGCTGCTGAAAATTGTGCTTAACACATAAACTATTCCCTGTGCTTCGGTGACCTGATTTCCTTATATGTTTCCAAGAGCCTGCGTTACTGTCTTGAAGGCAGTTGCCAGTTGCTTGACCTTTCTATAAAACTTGCGGATATGGTTTCGATCGACAGGATCTTCAATCTCCTTGAGCTGGTAGACTGCGGTTTTTATGTTTGATAGTAAACAAACCGGAGAAGTACAGGTTTGCTCATATTTTTACATAAATGTAGAGGTACTTACCATAATGTTTTGTATATTGAATTTTTTTTTTACAAAAATAAGTTTACTTCTAAAAAAGGTGGCCTGAAGGACAACTCAGCTAGAAAACAATATCATGCACAAGATAATAAATGAGAAAACATAACGGAAAAACTAACAAAAATTGTGATGTGACAAGCTGTTTAGTGTTGCGAAAACACAACGCTGGGTTTAAATGGGCTTATGCATTTGTATTGGTTCTTAAATGAGCAGCCAAATATAATAGAATTACTATTTATGTATCGGAAGCCCTGTATAACTTAAAAGAACGGAAAAATGTTTTACTTATGATAATTAATACAACGATGTATTAACCATCCGACACTTTATACCTATACCATAGACATAAATCAATATGGCTGTATTTGTAGAGTGTTTTTTTAACCCAAACTATCAGTGCCAATTTTATTCAGTGCCAATTTTATTCAGAAGTCATCCCAATTTTATTGCTATGATATACGCGCATCAACAACGCTATCGAATTTTAGAAATTCGGTTGCAAAATTGTTGTTATGGGCCCAAACTTAAAGAGCACTTCCACCATATGACACCCGATATAATCTTTGTCTCTCGGATGACGTTCATCACATCCAGCCGTTGTTATTGTATGCTGGAAGATATGTTTAAAATCTAATTGCATACGGTATTCTCTCCATTGAACACAATTAAATGGTTTTTTTGATGCAATTTTATGTGTTATGTTCAAAGTCAAAGTTAGTACTGGCTTTAAAAAATACTCTTTATTTAATGAATTTCTTAGTTCATGCATTTTTTTTTTTGCTTAATCAAAATAAATTTATGAGCATTTATTATACCATCAAAATATAAAGTTTTATACGCCGAAGCATTTTGTAGTCATTTGATCTATTTCTCCTTTTTAGACGGTGAGATAATAATCTGGATCACAACTCTCAGAATTTACCACACATATACTGGTCAGACCGTGGCGTTCGATAACCAGAGTGTTCTTGAAGGAATCATTTTCCGAAATGTGCAGTATATCACATTCGAACCGTCTTTCGATTCTTTGATATTAAAACCGTGTGTCAAATATTTGTATTTCCCATTGCCAACAGCTGAAATCTACTCCGCTATCAAATGTCACAGTCCAAGTCAATCCGTAGCCTTTTCTGTTACTTTTTTTCAATTTATTTCTCCTTTGTGCTTCGATTTCACATGTAAGTATCTCTGATTGACAAAACTAAATTGAATATCTAGAAAATACCTTAGCATGGCATTTCGACAGCTCATTTCGAGAGTGTAATTTCCCAACTCAATTCTATTCGATTTGAATGGCTTTTAAAACACACACAATAACTACACATTATGAACGGCTTTACTAAATATTAAGCTCTAAGCTTACATAGTCCGAAATGGAGTGTTATCTTAACGACTTTACAAAAGAGAATGACAGCTCAGCTTCATCGTCTTTGAATGACAGGTGTCTCAAATCGTTAGAAGCCAAAATGTTACAAACCGCGTACTTTTCCTATCTACTACCTACCTTGAGATCGATGCCATAATGTACGTTTGCCTTTTCGTGCTTTTCACATTCTTGAAACTGGTATTGCTTTAATGCGTCCTTAAATGTGTATGCACAAATCGATTGCCAGTTATAAACGGCATGATGAGACTCAGCGGATTAGATTAAAAATTCTGTAAATTACTCATTGAAGATTGGTTCCTGTTACAAAGTGATGTTATGCACGTATTTCGATTCAATACAATTCTAATAAGGATATAATTGTGGCCCTAAACGGAAGTGTTGTACAGTCGGCCGTTGAAGTTTCCAAAGAACGCGGCAAAGACGTTGTTGTTTCATTAAATAAAATGCAAAAATTTGTCTTTTATTCCCAGTGAATACCTCAAATTCTTATTCAGCGATTTTGTATGTAATTTCCTTCAGCTTTCTTTTGATCCCTATGTTATGAGGAAAATGTGTGATTGAAATTGTATCTCAAAGTAGCTGCATATATGTATACATGTGCCTCATGTGCCTTAAGGAATGAAGTCGATTTGAATTTCCATCAAATTTATTTATTTTCTAGTGCGGGTGTGAAAATCTTTTTTCTGAGTGGAAGTGCTTCAGTTTTTCAATTATATTTCAAACCTTTTTTCGTAGCTAACGAAAAACTACATTTTTTTAAGGGCATTTATTATTTTCGGGATGCATGTGCAAACTTGGAATTTGTTATTTAATTTTTTATAGAAATCGTCATCTTCCTTTACGGCGAGGCCATGATCACGGCCAAATGGATCAAAGCCCCACCATTGCACTGTATCCTGGTCCGCCTGTAAGGTTCACCGTTTCGACCTCAACGAATTTTGACTGCTCGCCCTTCCTTTTCGCATCACTTTATCAGTAAGGCCAATAAAATGCTGGTGTTGTTGCATTTGTGAGATTCAGGAATTTTCGGGCATGCATTCTTGTTAAACGATTTTGACGCGTGCATGCTCCCATTATTAATTATTATTTGATTTTACTTTTACGTCATATTTGTTTCCAGAGACTTTGGAGCAATTTCGGAATTTGTTGCTTCTATTCACGGTATGGATGTTACGTCCATAACTTGGAAGGACAACCGGTTTGCCAATCTCGTGTCAACATATGTCGGAATAAAACCTTCTTCTTCTTCTAATTTAGATAGTCAAACGGGTCTAAGTGTAAGGAGGTTCGATAGAAAAGAGAAGTCTGTCAAATTGATACTATGTCCACAAATTATTAAAGACTATAATAACATGGGAGGAGTGGATCTGATGGACAGTTTCATGGGGCGCCATAAAATACGCATGAAAATCAGAAAATGGACAAACCGGTTATTTTTTCATATGCTAGATATCATATCGACAAAAAGGGACGGTGTAAGTTACCTAGTTGTTCAAGACAAACAAAAATGTGCTGTTCTAAATGTAAGGTAAATTTATGTTTAACCGCAGAAAAAAATTGTTTTTATATTTATTATAACTCATAAATTATCTTATAGCTAACTTGTTTGGTTTTGGTGTTAAACGTAGATCGCATTGCTTGCTTTTGTAGTTTTTCCCATTCATATAGTTTTTAATTTTTAAATTTACAAAATAAATATCTACCTACGTAATAATTTATACTTTTTACTTTCTACTTTTTCACTAAATAATAACCTAAACATTCCTTTAATATTATTTTCTGTATATATAACAATTTTTAAAATAACAAAAACGGTGCAATACTACCTTATCTAATAAACTAAAAAAAAATCCGATGCATTCGTTATAATTTTTTTTCTGAATAGCTGTGGGGGGTTAATGCCCAGTGTATCTTTAAACAAGCGGATTTTGGGTTTTTGTTTCCGCTTACTTACAATATATTTTTTTCATAAAAATCGGTTTCCTTCGGCATTTAAGGGTTAAATCAACAATAACAGGAAAGAAAAATGTGCGGATGTTCAGCAGCGGATGAAAGATCCCATGCCTCCGTCAAGCTAAGTCGTGCGTGTGCGAGCATGCCTGCTTTCATTTAGCTGCGAGAACGAACTACCCGACGAACCCATCGATCTCGGTAGGAAAATCCTGTATTCCTGGAGATTGATGGGACAGCAGTACATCGAATTCTTAGGGTAGGGACATCTTCCCTTACTAAAGTTTTAACCACGCCCACTTTTGGAGGTGTTTTGCCCACTTTTTCAAATTAACAATTCAATCCCACGCCTAGGAATTAGGAAAGGAAAGATAACAAAAAATAAAACCATCGCAATCAAACCGGCAATAAGACCAACAAGAGAAAGAAATTCTTTCCAGGGCATGATTTAAAATCAGAGTATAAATGTATTCATTAATTACAGAGTATAAATATATTCATAAATTATTAAACATTAAAGAAGAGGCTCTTGCAGTTTATTAATAACATATTTTAATTCACTCAATGCAATAACGCAATTACCATGGAGTCAGAGATTGATTTACAACACGAACTATAATTTCGGTAAATGGAATTTAACAAGCAATTGCAATTGGATTAAACAAATTTAACTACAAGGTGGGCGGCCAAAAGAAGTCATCCGATATTGTTTGGCTCTCTTTTTTTTTCTAAATGAAAAACTTCGATTCTCTTTTTTGATTATGTTTACTTGAATCTTTAGCATTTTATTGGTCAAGTCGGGAAGATGATATCGGCCAAATCGGCGCCGTCACAATTGATTGCGATTCGGGCTCGTTTTATGGCATTTTTCATCACTTCGGCGAGAACTTCGGGCGACAGATTCTCGCACTCGTGTCGAATGTTGTCCTGGAGGCCTTCTAGGGTCTCGGGCTTGTTCATGTAAACACGGGACTTCAAAAAACCCCATAAAAAAAGTCCGGAACGGTTAAATCGGGCGATCTTGTGGGCCAGTGCAAATCGCCAAAACGAGAGCTGAGGCGACCCGGGAACGCCGCCTTCAGAATATCGGTTATGGCTCGCGCAGTGTGTGCCGTAGCTCCGTCCTGTTGGAACCACATGTCCTCCAGTCCTAATTCGTCCAATTGCGGTAGAAAAAAATCGGTTAACATGGCCCTATAGCGCGCAGCGTTCACTGTTGTCGTTTGACCAGCGGCGTTCTCGAAAAAAAATGGCCCGATGACTCCTGCAGCGTGAACAGCGCACCATGCAGTAACTTTGAGCGGGTGTAATGGCTCCTCGTGCATTACTCGTGGATTTTCGGTCCCCCAGAAGCGATAGTTTTGCTTGTTCACGTACCCGCTGAATTGGAAATGAGCCTCATCGCTCATTATGATTTTGGTCGAAAAATCGTCCACTTCGTCCTCGAGATTGAGGATGGCTTGGGCATAAGTTACGCGCGTTTGGCGGTCGACAGGCAGCAGCGGATGCACGGACTGGACTTTGTACGGGAACATTCGCAAGTCTTTGACCAAAATTCGCCTTAGGGACGACCGGCTGATGGCTAATTGCGAGGCACGGCGTCTGGTCGATGTTTCCGGCGACGTTGGTGGCCAAACGGCGCAGTGTTTGCGCAGTCGGTGTCGGACGGCCGTGGAATCGGCGACGGAATTCGCGCTGCCACAACACTAAAGACGAATTGTTACGCAAAAAAATAGACACGATTATTCCATATTCTTGGGGAGTGCGTCGCTCCATGGCTTGATCACTTGTATTCTACATCTGTCTAGTCCACAAATGTCAAAACAGATTTGACATTGGCGGCCATTTGCAAAAATAAGAGCATCTTCCAATAGGGTGATCTCTTTTGGCCAACCTTGTACATGAAAAGAAATTTAACGAATGAGTTTGAATAAATGAATTTAGTGAATTAAAAAAAAAAGTCTGTTTTAAAACAGCGTCATTTTCATTTTTCATTTCATTTCATTTATTGAACATCATGTACAAGTAAGACTTAGTCTTTTATAGTACCTACTTAACAATAGAGGATAACATTTGATGGTTAGACCTACACTATACCTAACAATAAGAAAGTAAGAAAAAAATAAATAAAAATTATAAAGAAAACACTATTGCAGGAAGGAAGAAAGGGGAAAAGGAGTAGAAGAAATTTAAAGAAATTTGAGAGTTGTTGCTTCTTTTTTTTTGTTTTTATGTCTATTCTTGGTTTTCATCAGGACCACGACGAGGATGTGGTAGACTAGTGTCCAATTTCGTTTTATTTCGTTTTTTTTTCACTTTTGTCTATTTAATTTTTGTTTTAAGAAATAAAGTTATAGCATAAGTGGGTATGTATTATTTGTACGTAAGTTCATAATATCTAGTGCTTTTGACAAAAGTTTCCAAAACCTCATTATAAAAACTGTTAATGTTTTTATTTGCAAGCTTTGTTTTTTCTATGATCCGATTTTTTTTTTATAATGTAGGTACACGGATTTTTTTTAGTACGAGCATCATGTATTGCCTACATAGCGCGGAGGTTAAGGAAATTAGGATTACAAGAAAGGGACAGATGCCGATGCACGTTGGTTTTAAATATTGTAGGTTATAATGTGAAGGAAAGATAGAGCGTGGAAAAGTATTCCACATTCATGTTGTACGGCTGAGGAAAGATTCTTTGAACTTCACTGTACATCCGAATACAGGCTGAAGGGGGAACTGCTGAGCATTCATTGCATGGCGGGTATTGCGGTTGAATTGTTCTAGGGGTGGAATGCAACTGGCTATTTCGTTTGAGCACTTATGGTGGAAATAACGATAAAATAACGAAATACATTAGACATTACGATGATGACTAAGAGAGTCAATCGATCTCGCGATGTCTCGGTCGACAATGAGTTTTATCGCTCGCTTTTGGATCCTGTTAAGTAGCTCCAAATAAGTTATTGGTGCACCAGACAAGATATGAGCGTTGTACTTGAGTTTCGGGCGAATAAACGCCTTATAAATTGTAGCCAGATCAGAACGGGTTAAATATTTCTTACAACGCAAGCGATCTTGACGACATCGAATATGTGGTCATTCCAACGGAGGTTGTCATTAACGAACATACCGAGAATAGAAGTCTTTCGGTTTCAGCGATGAAAGTGTCATTTATGGATAATGGCAGTATGTGTGGGTTTGCTTTAAGACAGAAGACAGCAATGCGATTTAGAAGCATTAAATTTCACCCTATTGGTTGTACCTCACTGAGTTAAGCTATTGGAAAACATTATAATAAGTATTTTGTAAATGAATTTTATTCAACTAAGTGAACGCATTAATCTTTATCTTTCTTATCAGCGAGGCTACAAGGCCTAAAAAGTGGTCAAATCAGGTTCATATACGCATATAATAACAAACTTTACAAAACGTAAAGACTTTATAAAATAAATATAATTACCTAATTTGAAAGTATCGATATCGATGTTTCATCACACAGAGGACTTGTTGTTGCTGAATAATTCGGATCGTCCAACTACCGCCGCCGCTCTACACTACATGTGTTTATTTTGTTTTGAATGAATAACCTTGCATTCCTTCCTCTCGGTTAGTCACCTTGTCGAGTGCATCATCCAGGAAGGGATGGTGCCGGTGCGGAGGCTTAAGTCGCGGAGATTCAACGGACTAGGTTAGGTTAGGTTAGGTTGAGGTGGCTGTTAGCCGAAAGCTAACACACTTAGACCAAAGAGGTCCATTGTGATGCCACTAGGATCGGGAGTATCTACCACTACCCGCTAAAACCATTTGGAGCTTCTAATGAAGCGTGATAGACTTCTAACATCTGAGTTAGCCAAGTCACTGAGTTCATTAAGGAAGAAGGCTCCCAAATAGAGATTTCTTTTATGGGAGAGTGCAGGACATGTGCAGAGGAGATGAAGTGTAGTCTCCTCCTCCTCCTCATCCCTGCAACTTCTGCAGAAGTCGTTAGAATAGACGCCAAGCCTTGATGCGTGCTTGCCTATTAGACAGTGCCCTGTGATGGCACCTATGACAGAGCTAATATGCAGTCGGTTAAGTGAGATCAAACTCAGAGAGCGTCGCAGGTCCAGCTTTGGCCAGATATGCTTGGTCGCTAGACACGTATCACTACCTGTCCACCTGAGGTTTGTATTCTCGACTGCGGCTAGCTTAAGCATGAGTTTACAAGTAGCGATGGGCATACCTAAGAAACCTTTATCAGGTAGAAGAGGTAATGCTGTTCCTTTTTTGGCGAGTTCGTCTGCCCTACAGTTCCCTGGGATGTCTCTGTGCCCTGGCACCCAAAAGAGGTGAAAGTTGAACTGCTCTGCCATCTCCTCAAGAGACGAGCGGCAGTCTATGGCTACGATGGAGTTTGAAGAGACTGAATCCAAGGATTCAACGGACTATTCTGTCGACGACTGCGATCGTCACTAGGGCCACCCATGGCAGATAGACCGTCTGATGAGCGATGACCAAGAACTAACCAAAAGGACACTCCGGTCCGTCCTCTACCCCCCAACCCCACCCCTTCCTCTGTCACCCCCCCCCCCCCCCCCCCTCCCCCGCCCACCACACACCTATCCTAATTCAAACCTAATTCCAGGGGTGGAGCGAGCAAGTAATAAACCGTGCCCAAGGATGAAAGGTTGGGGGTCAAACCAACCGCCCACGAGCTCCCTGAGGTGCCCTGGCGAAGACCTGCAGGTACCTTAATGTCTTACCCCGGCATGGCGGCGCTGCCGGGGCGGACTACCCTTTCCGGCCATAATCGTGGGAACCAAAATTTCTAAAATAACAAACAAAAACAAGGATGAGGGAGTGGGTATATTAGATACCGATAGTGCGGCAGACACACTGCCGGTTTAACCGCACATTAGAGATGAGGCCCTACAGGCCGGTGCAACTGATGAGGAGATATCGGAGGAAAGGGGAGAACAGTTCTTAACTGAACCCTCCGAAGAGAATCTCGCAACGGACAAGGTGAGGAAGAAGAAAAAAACTCTCTCCAGGTCTGCTAAGGAAGAGGGAGTTTAAAAGGGCCAAACATATATATGGCATTCTTACCGCCAAGGAAAGATCCTCTCTCACTGAGAAGGAGGTAGCATCGCTAGGATGGGCCAGAGAAACCATAGCACAGGACATTCTCACAAGGCCCCCAGAACCGAGAACCAGCACGGCTAATAAGGACGTGACCGGCAAGAAAGGCGATTACACAAGGCGGAGGGATGACGTCGTTAAGATGGACCCCAATGCCAGAAACAGAAGACCCGAAGTACGTAAGGAGGTTCAGCCAGTCCCAAGGGAGCCTAGCGATAAGCCGGGCCCCAGCGGACTTCAGCGGAAACCGACGGAAAAAACGGGTGGAAAGAGAAGTGTGTTTGCCTCGAAGAGGATGAGGTCGTCGGAAGACGTACCAAATGCCCCCAAGAAGATCAAACAGACCACAACGACCACGGGGAGCCCCAAAAACGCATCAGGCGCGTGGGGAACCAACCAAAGGAGCAGCTACAGCGAGGTGACGAGAAATCCGTTGCAGCTGGCTGTGGTGGACATCAAAAAGCCGAGCGGGCAGTACACAGTAGAATGTGGGAAGAGAATCGACCAGACCTTGGGCTCTGCAATCGTATCTCACATTCTAAAGAATGCCGGCGTAAATGCCCCAGCCTATGGCAAGATGAGGTGGATCAAGGGTATCACCTACATCGACTGCAAGGACCAGGCATCCAACGACTTCGCCAAGTCCGTTATAGACGGCCTAGAACTCTGGGAAGGAGCCATGCTCAAGGCCGTCCCGCCCAGAGAAGTCCCTGGGAAGGCGAAGGGACGAATAGTCATCCCCGAAATGGGGGTGGACAAGAATGACGTGCTCCGCGTCCTGCAAGCGCAAAACTCGCAGATCCCCATGCAGGGATGGGATATCGTAAGCGCGGAAGGGCCCAAAAACGGTGCACGAGGCTATATCGTCGTCTTCGACGAAACGCCATCACCGCTGAAGAAAGAGATGCAGATGGCGTTATCATTTGCAGCGAGCGAGGTTACCCTCAAGCTGCTTAAACGCACTGCATCGGACGCACAGGCGACCGACAATGTGGGAGGAGAAGATATGGCCATCGAAGAAGATAGTCCAGATCAACCTCCACCACAGTAAAGTCGCCTCGGACAACTTGAGGCTGCTCCTGGAAAGGGAGCAGCTGGACCTGGCCCTAGTCCAGGAACCATGGATCCATAACGATCGCGTGATGGGATTAGGGTCATACAAATTTAAAACCTTTTACAGATCCGATAAGGGAAAGGTGAGATCGTGTATCGTGGCAAATAAAAACCTTCATGTATTAATGTTGTCTCATTTCAGCACGGGCGACGTGACGGCGGTGGAGGTTAGAGGAAAGGACGAGAGCTGTACTGTGGCGTCACTGTACATGCCCCACAATGACGACACATCTGTCCCCCCGGATTCGGTAAGGACGCTAGTAGCAGCGTCCGAGAAAGGTAAGAAGAACTTAGTCTTAGGCGGTGACGTAAATGCCCATCATACTATCTGAGGCAGCTCAGATATTAATGCAAGGGGCGAGGCTTTGTACGACTTTTTACTCAGTTCCAATCTAATCGTATGTAACAGGGGTAATGACCCTACCTTCATAACAGCGAATAGAAGGGAAGTTCTAGACGCTACATTTGTATCTCAGAGCAGTTCCGTCCAGGTCGTGAACTGGAGAGTGTCCAGCAAGGCATCGTTCTTAGACCACTGCTGGATACTCTTTGACCTACAAATTCAATCTCAGGCTAGGGAAATTTTCCGGAACCCAAGAAGAGCAGACTGGGACAGGTTCACTACAGAACTACAGATGTTGGAAAACGTCTGCCCGGTAAAAAACCACAGCACTGAACAAGAGATCGACAAAGCAGTTGAGTCTCTAACTGAGGTGGTCTCAAAATCCTTCGAAAAATCCTGCCCAGTAAGCAGAACGAACGGAAAAAAACGCCCTCCCTGGTGGAACTCCAAGATCGGGGCGCTTATGCAAGCATCAAGATCTAGATGGAACCTCGCAAAGGAGGGACTAATCGAATGGACGACCTACAAGCAGAGCGTTAAACTCCTAAAAAAGGAGATAAGATTCGCCAAGAAGAACTCATGGAGAAATTTCTGCGAATCGATCGAATCTACGACTGAGGCGTCGCGACTCAGAAAAGTTCTGGCTAAAGCACCGATACCGATATCCTCGCTAAGAAATATCGACGGTAGCTGGACTGAATCACACGAGCAGACGCTGGTCGTTTTGACAGAAACCCATTTCCCAGGATGCGCCGACGTGCCTAGAGTATACGATACAGTTACACATGACACGAGGCAGGGAATGGATTAAAACACAATCGAGGCAATAATCGACGAAAGAAAAATAGCATGGGCGATCAACTCATTCGCCCCCTTCAAAGCACCAGGAATAGATAATATTCGACCTATAATGCTTCAGAAGGCTAAGGATACCACTATCCCAAGACTGAAACGCATCTATATGGGCTGCTTAAGGCTTTGCTATATTCCCAAAGCATGGCGTGAGGTGAGGGTAATATTTATCCCTAAAGCAGGGAAAGCTACCCACACCACAGCAAAGGACTACAGACCTATTAGTCTGTCATCATTCATGCTAAAAATACTGGAAAGACTAATTGATGTGCATGTCAGAGAAGCGATCAGCGATAATTACCTTTCCAAATCGCAGCACGCATACATCAAAGGTAGATCTGTAGACACCGCACTACATAAAGTAGTTTCCGTTGTGGAAAGATCCCTGGAATTCAAGGAATTTACTTTGAGTGCGCTCCTAGACATAGAGGGAGCCTTCAATAATATCGAGGCTGACGCAATTCTGCGCGGCCTTAGAAGGGCCCGGGTCAATAACAGTCTATGTGAATGGATTGGACTAATGCTAGGCACACGACGAATCAAGTCCTATCTAGGAGACGTTTGTATAGAACGGAAAGTCAGCAGAGGTACCCCACAAGGAGGCGTCCTCTCTCCGCTCATATGGATCCTAGTCATGGACGAACTCTTAAAAATACTAGAGCGGGAAGGCTTTATCTTGAGCGCTTACGCCGACGATGTAGCAATCCTGGTCCCGGGTAAATTCATCCCAGTAGTCAGTGAGTGTTTTGTGTTGAGTGTGGGATCAGTATGAATACCACTTAATGATCACTCTTATCTGCAAAACTATTGAATTAATTTAAAAAGGCGACTTTCTTTTGTGCTGTCTAAAACGTTATAATTTCTTTATTCTTTTGTTCTTCTATTTATATTGTGTAATTACGTTAGAAGAAATACATTATTTACATATGAAAACTGTTTATTTTATATTTTATTTGACATGTTTTCAGTTTTAAATAACAATGTTGCCGTTTGCGATATGAAACATACTAATAGTATAAAACAAAATATTTATCATATGTTGAATCGAGTTGAGATTATTTTCTGTCGCCAACATTCTCCCCCGCCGTGAACGCAGTTCACCTTCGATGTCATCAATCCCTTAGTTCGCTGCTTCAGTGCCAACCCTCGTGTGTAGTCTGCCTTTTGATAGTTAAATAGTGTCCTCTCACGACATGTAAAGACAAACCATATTAGTTATTTGAAAACAGACATGCAAAAAAGTGACAACAACATAAACATAACAATCAAAAAAAAATTAATAATTGCAATGAATGCATATCATCTGCTCCGGTTCCGCTCTCGCACAATGCTGGTGAGCGAGATTTGTTGTTTTCGTTTTCCTCTTTGCGCATTCTTCTTCTTCGTTGGCTATGATGAGATGATCTTTTGTTGTAATCATGATTGTAAAATTTCATTGACAAGTGACTCTGTTCGATGGAGTTATTGTATTTTTTTTGTAAATTGATAGTGTAATTTAATAGATCGCGAGTTATGAATTGTGACGTAGGAGAAAGGTAAGTGTTTATACCCTATTCTAGGGGTATATTAATTTTGACGCATAGTTTGTAACATACCTTAATATTGCCCGTAGACCCCTAAAAGTTACTATATTTATGATCAGCATCGATAGTAATGTCGATCTAGCCATGTCCGTCCGTCCGTCCGTCCGTCCGTCCGTCCGTCGGCAAAAATTAAGCCTTTAAACTGGACCTAGAGAGCTGAAATTTTAACCATATACTCTCTAGGGTCCCGAAATAATCAAGTTTAAGAATTTTTGAAATCCGCCCACAGACACGCCCACAAACTCAAAAAAACAAAATTTTGGGAAAAATTGAATTTTGAGCTAGAAAGCTGAAATTTTTTATATATGATCTTTGGCCCATAAAACTGCTTGGGACATAAAATTTTCAAAATCCGCCCACTGACACGCCCACAATTAAATAAAATATTTTTTTTGAAAAACCAAAATTTGAGCTAGGGAGCTGAAATTTTTAATATATACTCTCTAGGGGCCCTTTATGCTCATGTGTAAATATTTTCAAAATCCGCCTACTGACACGCCCACAATTATTTTTTTTTTATTTTTGAAAGTCCAAAGTTTGAGCTAGGGAGCTGAAATTTATAGTATATACTCTCTAGGTGCCCTTTATGCTCATACTTAATTTTTTTTTAAATCCGCCTACTGACACGCCCACAATTAAATAAAACAATTTTATTGAAAAACCAAAGTTTGAGCTAGGGAGCGTTTTTATTTACAAAAGCTTAGTTTTTTCGATAAAATCCTTTAAATTTTTGTCACGCCCACTTATGAGATATAGGAATAAGAATAGGGTATCCAACAGTTCGCCCAAGCGGACTGTAGCCCGCCCCTATGTTTCGTTATTATATTTCATATTTAAATTGGCGAATTGTTGTTTTATTTTGTATTGCAGATATTTTTTTTTGTTTTCATTGATGGATTTTTGTTTGATTTCGCGTTCGCGTTGTGTGTGTGTGTGTGAATGCAATCGCGAGCTGAGAATATTCGTTTGTTATTATGGATATCCCTCCTCACTCTTGTTTGAAGGCGAGTCCTTAACGGACCCATTTGTAATCGCAAACTCTTTTGCCACCGTGTTCAAGCAGTCCTTCACTGACGACTGCCCTGAACCGGATCACTCCTACTTCAGTTATCTGGAAAACTATACCGTTGGCCCATTCATTTTACCCACATTTGACCATTCCACGGTGTGCGACAGACTTCTTCATCTCAATGATGAATTTGTACTCGGCCCAGACGGCCTTCCAGCCATTCTTCTCAAAAAGTGTTCTGCGATTCTTTCACCTTTTATTGCCAATCTCTTTAAACATTCCTTATCTCTTGGGAAATTTCCTAAAATCTGGAAAACGTCCTTCATTTCACCTGTTCACAAAAAAGGGCCAAAGAATGACGTATCTAACTATCGACCTATTGCCAAGCTGTCGCATTTACCCAAGGTTTTCGAAAGTATGATGTACGATTCATTATCCTTTCAGTGCAAGTCTCTTATCTCCCCCCTTCAGCACGGTTTTCTTAAAGGTAGATCCACAACCACCAACCTTGTTGACTTTGTCTCCATTACACTTTCTGCTTTAGAAAGTGGCAATGAAGTGGATTTAATCGCTACTGACTTCAGTAAGGCGTTTGACAAAATATCTCATCGTTTGATTCTTTTCAAACTCTCCTTCCTTGGCTTCGATCCCCCACTATTGAATTGGTTTTCTTCTTACCTTGAGAACCGATCTTATAATGTTCGTTTTCGTTCTGTTCTCTCTTTGCCTTTTAAAGCTACCTCTGGTGTTCCACAAGGTAGCCACCTTGGACCTTTGATTTTTATTCTGGCTATAAATGATATTGACAACGTCATCAACTTCTCCTCCATCTCCCTCTATGCCGATGACGCTAAATTCTTCAAAATCATTTCTTATCCACACGACTCTGATCTTCTTCAACAAGACCTCAATAGTTTTTCGGTCTGGTGTCAAAAAAACTTTATGGAGCTGAATATTGCTAAATGTGAATCTCTTACTTTTTCACGTAAACGGATTCAGTCTCCCCCCAGATGTTACTATTTGAACAAAAAACCCATTGTTACCGTTCTAACCATTCGCGACCTAGGCGTTTTGTGTGACAGAGAGCTTAACTTTCGGTCACATATTGACGAGATAATCAATAAAGCTAACTCAGCCCTTGGTTTCGTCAAACGGTGGTCTAAAGAATTTACCAATCCCTACGTGACAAAATCCCTTTACATTACCTACGTCCGCCCACTCCTAGAGTACGCTAGCCAAGTGTGGGCACCATACTACCAGGTCCACATTACAAGAATCGAAAGCATTCAACGTCGATTTCTCCGTTTTGCTCTTCGTGGGCTCCCGTGGAATAATCACCTTATCCTTCCACCATATCACGAACGCCTTAATTTAATAAACCTTCAGACCCTTGAAAAAAGAAGAGATGTGGCTGACATTCTGTTTATACATCGTCTTCTCACTGGCTCCGTTGATTGTTCCTATCTTTTGAACTACATTGCCTTTAACACTAACCCTCGGAATTTAAGATCCCCTCCTCTTTTCTATCTTCCCACCCGTCGCACGTTGTACGGCTTGAACGAGCCGATATCCCGTATGTTGCAGAAGGTCAATTCTAACCACCTCCTCTTTGATTTTAATTACTGCACTTCCTCCCTCAAATCTACCCTCCTCCATCCCTCACCATCCACCTAATTTAGTTTTAAGTAGTTTTTAAGCCCTAGCTGTAAGTCTTAGTGTAATTAGTTTTTTAAGACCTAAATAGCTTGTATTAAGCTGAATAAATGGGGGTGTATGCCCCCACCTAAATTAAAAAATTAAAATTAAATTATGATTTTCCTTGGTTTTTTTTTTACTATGTTAGTTTACAAATCACGTTTTATTTTATTGAATTAAGTGATGTGGTAAGTGTATTCTTCAAACCAATATTATTATGAAGTGTTCATATTGGATATTGTTTTGCAGATGTAGTGATATGTTTTGTTTTTTTTTTTTTTTTTTTTATTAGTGCATACTGATACATTGAAAGTGAACTGCGTTCACGGCGGGGGGAGAATGTTGGCGACAGAAAATAATCTCAACTCGATTCAACATATGATAAATATTTTGTTAAATTTTGTGTTGTGTTGAGTTGAATTTTATTAGTTTGTTTATTTTTGTGTTGTGTTGGGTTGAATATTAATTAATTTATTGCTGGGTAATGGACAAATTTTTGTTATAGGACGTTTAAGTTCAGTTGTTTCCGTTTTAAGTGTTACAACTCGAACTAAATTATCCGATCCCGGGTGTAACTTTATGATACGGCCTAAATTCCATTTGAGTGGGGGGAGTCGTTCGTCTGTGATCAAGACTAAGTCTCCTTCCTTTATCTCCGAGTTGACGAGTTGAGTCCACTTTGGGCGCTGCTGCAGTCTCGCGAGGTACTCGTTACTCCACAGCTTCCAAAAGGATTGCGAGAGGGCTTGGACTCTCTTCCAGCGTTCTAGGTGCGAGATTTTCTCCAACTGGTATTCTGGTTGTGGCGGTGCGACGAGTGGTTCTCCCACGAGAAAATGGCCGGGTGTTATTGTTCCAAGGTCGTTAATGTCTTCTGACTGTGGACACAATGGTCTGGAGTTCAGACAGGCTTCTACTTGAATCAGAAGCGTGTTGAGCTCTTCAAAAGTCAGTATTTGGTTACCAGCCACACGTTTGAGGTGAAATTTCACAGATTTCACTCCCGTTTCCTATAGACCTCCAAAGTGCGGGGAAGCCGGGGGAATGAAATTCCACTTGGTACCCTCGTTGGCCAGTACCTCTGCCACATTTCTCCAACTGAACTGCGCCTCACGTAATTGCTTTTGTAGCTCGCTATTGCTGCCTACGAAATTTCGACCATAGTCGCTGAAAAGCTCTCTGCATAGACCTCGCCTTCCAATCAACCTCCTAAACGCTCCTAAAAAAGCTTGGGTAGTCATATCACTGACCAATTCGATATGGACAGCTTTCGTTGCCATACAGACGAATATGGCGAAGTAACCCTTTAGGGTTTTAGCGTTGCGTCCTCTCCAGGTTTTAACATCAATGGGTCCTGCGTAATCGACTCCTGCGTAGGTGAATGGACGTGACATGGCTGTCCTTGCTGCGGGAAGATTGCCCATTAGTTGCCTCAATGGTTTCGCTCTGAATTTAAAGCAAATGTTGCAGTCGTGAATTTCCTTTTTTACCGCATTTTTTAGATTGAAAATCCAAAACCGTTGACGAATGTAGGCCATCATTTTTTCGTTACCTCCGTGCAGTGTTTTTTCGTGTGCGTCACTGATAATCCGTTTCGAAAGAAGATGATTTGCCTTGAGAAGGATCGGGTGTTTTTTGTTGAATGGGAGAGTCGAGTTAGATAGCCTCCCCCCCACTCGTAAAATCCCCTCTCCGTCTTTGACTGGTATGAGTGATTTGTACCCCTTAGTGTTGATCATTTCTTCCGAAGTGAATATTTCCTCCTGAACTGATCGTATGATGCGTGTGAATGCCTCCTCAAGGTCCTGCGGCGATAGTACATCCGTGCACTGTTGAGAAGTCCTGGCCTTGATTCGCATACGTAGGCAGTATGCAACCACTCGAACTGCTTTACTTAGCGTTGAACAATTTTGTAGGACTTGATTTACAGCACTTAACGCATTATTTTCCACGCAGTGATGGACAATAGTAGATCGGGCTTCGTGATGGGTATCCAGGCAGGATGGCTGTTCTGGGTAGATGGCATCCCACTGATGCCTTAAAAAATCTGGTCCTTGCCACCACAGTTTGTTTCCTACAATCATTGATGGAAAGACGACACGAGATGCGATATCAGCTGGGTTCAGCTCTGATGGAATGTGTTTCCAAGTCGTGTTGCCACTACACCTTTGGATCTGGGACACACGGTTGCAGATGAATGTCTTCCACTTGGACGGAGGAGCTCTTATCCAGCATAACGCGATGACTGAATCGGTCCACGCATAGACATCAGCTGCTTCCAGCTTCAGAGTTTTTGTCGTCTCATGAAGCAATTTTGCCAACAAAACAGTTCCACAAAGTTCCAATCTAGGCAGCGTGATTGTTTCTAAAGGTGCTACCTTCGTCTTTGACAGCAGCAAGTGCATGTGGATTTGACCATTACCATCGAGAACGCGCAAATAAATCGCTGCGGCATACGCCTTCTCCGAAGCGTCGCTGAAACCATCAACCTCGAGCTTCCTGATGTTTTTGTCGGTATTGATCCATCGATGAATCTGGACCTTCTCGATCGCTGGAAGTGCTCGACGAAAAGTTAGCCACTCCCGTTCCAATTCTATTGGGATCGGTTTGTCCCAATCTAGTCCTCGTCCCCATAGCTGCTGCATCATTATCTTTGCCTTGATGATACAGGGTGAGATCCAGCCCATTGGATCGTAGAGCTTAGCTATAGAAGATAAGATGGATCGTTTGGTGACTTCCACATTGCCAAAATGTGCGACCTGGAATGAGAAAACGTCAGGAATCGGCAGCCACTTAATACCTAGCGTCTTAACGTCACTCTCTTCAACGAATGGTAGCGAAAAATCGACTGCTCGTTCACCTGGTGGTATGTGTTGCAACACTTCTTCCGAGTTGCTGACTTGTTTGCGAAGATGGAAGCCTGCAGTTGCTAACATCTCCCTTACCGCTTGCAGTTTGAGCTGCGTCTCCTCAATCGTGTCGGCTCCACTTATGATGTCGTCGACATAAGTTTCTTCCCTGATGACGGAGGTAGCCAGGGGAAAATTAGATGCTTCGTCGTCTGCTAGCTGCAAAAATACCCTAATGGCAAGATACGGCGCTGACGATGTACCAAATGTAACCGTTTCCAGACGGTAAATCCTCAACTCCTGGCTCGGATTTTCTCGTCATAAGATCAGCTGGTAGTTTGCATCTAAGGTGTTGACTCGGATCTGACGAAACATCTTTTCGACGTCACCAGTAAAGGTAAACCTATATTTACGCCGTCTTAAAATAATTTCCATAACATTTGTTTGAACTTTAGGTCCAACCATCAACTTGTCATTCAAGGAAGAGCCAAAAAATGGTTTGAAAGTTGCGTCAAAAACGACCCGCAACCTTGTGGTGGTACTGGATTCCTTGATGACGGCGTGATGGGAAATAAAAAAATGAAAGGTTGATTTTAAAACCTCATTGGATTCCTCGATTGGTGTCATATGTCCGAGCTCGAGGTACTCGGCCATACATTTTGCGTACTCCGCGTGTTGAGTTGGGTTGGCTTGTAGTCTCTTCTCCAACTGCAAAAAACGCCTGACCGCACCTTGTCGTGTTGGGCCCATGCTTGGGTATTCGCCACCTCTAAAAGGCAGACGAACTTGGTAGCATCCATTAGGTAAGCGCTTTGTGTGTTTTTTGAAATGCTCCTCACATTCTTTATCTTCCTCAGCTTCAAACTTCTCATATGGTTCTTCCTCGATCTCCCAGAACCTCTTCATCGTCGTGTTGAGATCAATGTGGTTGAAGAATGTACGAACTGTGGTTGATTCCGTCACTGTAACCTTGCCTAGTACAATCCATCCTAATTGAGTCCTTTGTGCTATTGGTCCTAAGCACCCACTACTATGGACAACCTCACCAAGGATTATTTCGCCGTAGATGTCACTTCCCAGCAACATATCGACTTTCGCAGGAATGTTAAAAGTCGGATCAGCTAACTGCAGTCCCTCCAGGTAAGTCATACCTTCAACATTGATATATTGGGCCGGAAGGAGGCCTGTCAGGGACTTAAGGACGAGAGCCTGCAATCGACCTTCAAAGCTCGAGGTCAGTGATGCGATGCTGAGATTGACGATTTTATTGGATGCTCCACTGTTGACCTCCCCCAACCCAGTAATCCTGCTGAATGTCCACATCGTCTTCAAATTCAATCGCTGAACTGCTGCCTCAGTTATAAACGACGCCTCCGAACCAGTATCGATCAGAGCCCTCAATGTCAAGTAA
Source organism: Portevinia maculata (assembly GCA_949715645.1). Taxonomy (NCBI): domain Eukaryota; kingdom Metazoa; phylum Arthropoda; class Insecta; order Diptera; family Syrphidae; genus Portevinia; species Portevinia maculata. Next base: position 39,972,560 of record OX454525.1, read on the forward strand.
CTTCCATTACCGGCTTTCACACTTACTAAAGCTGTTGAAAGCAAAACCTGTGAGTTAGAATTGGCATGGTAAACTCGGAAGTTTTGACTTGTTGATGGCTGGTCGTTTTGAAACTGTGACTTTGGGGCTGATTTGGATTAGCTGTTTGCGTCTGCGTAGTCGTCGGGTTATTTTGCTGTGTGTGGACTTGGTTGTGGTAGTTGTTGGTTGCTGAAGGCCAATTATTCCCGTTCTGTTGTTGCCCTTGGGTTGAATTTGGGTTATTTGGAACAAATTGCGGAGCATTTGGGTTGAAACCTACATAGTTTGAGGAAGGGGTAAACGTATCTTGTGGAAGGGGGTGTAGCAAAGAGTTGTGACGCTGTTTGCAGTGATAGCAACACCTTGAACTCGGACACTTGTTCTTGAAATGGCTGTATGCAAGGCAGTTCTCACAGACCTTGATGTTTAAAACAGTTTGTTTTCGTTGACTTACATGCATCTCCAAGAATTTCCTACACTCTCTTAACGAATGCGGCCCTTTTTGACAAACCCTGCAGTTGATCTGCCGTTTCAGAACCTGTCTAGTGTGAAGAACTTGAGTGGCGGGTTTCGTCCTAGAACCTTTCGCGCTTGACTGCTGTTCCACAGCCTCTAGAGTTCGGAATCTACACTGCAAAAACTCGAAAAAATCTTGTATCTTTGGTAACTCTTTACTACTACCTAACCTCTCTTCCCACAGCTGTTGCGTCGTGTTTGACAATTTCTGGAGCATGACAAAAATCAGGATAGCATCCCAATGCTTCACCGGTACCTCCAAATTCTCCAAAGAGTGGATAATCTCTTGAGACATATCCAAAATTCGCTTGATGTTGTTTGCTGTCTCGCTGCTCATCGAAACCTGGCCGAAAAACAGCTTTAATTGCGTGTTGACCAGCACCCTTTTGTGATCGTAACGTTCGGTTAGAATCTCCCAAGCACGATAATAATTGCCCTTGTCAATAGCCAAGTGTTGAAGAAGTCTTTCTGCATCACCCCTAACATTACTCTTCAAAAAATGCAACTTCTGAATCTCTGTAAGCGTTGTGTTGGTGTGTACCAGGGATACAAACATATCGTGAAATGACCTCCACGACTCATAACCACCGGAAAATGTTGTCAATGTAATGACAGGCAACCTCAGCTCACTTACTCTTCCTTCACTGTTGTCTGCTGATGCGTTTTTTGTTTTGGTGGAACCCTCGGACGTCAGTTTGTCAATGGCATCTAACACTTCTGTTTTGTAATCAGCGTAGATTTCACGGATCACATCATATGCTGCCTCCAAATCTGCCACATTCAGATCAGCTTCCACCTTTCCCGTACCGAGTATCTGCTGGTGGTAGTGTTCTTCCATCGCCAACTGCTTGTCCATCATCTGGATGCGAGTATTAAGATAATTAAGTTTGGCTAACCTAACTTTATCTGCTTTGCCAAAATTTAACCTATCCTGCCTTATGCTTGAAAGAATATTCAACTGCAGCTTGCCGTAGGACATTTTAAATATATATATATTTCGTGTAGATCACAAGAACAAATAGATACAATGTGCAGACTCACCTGCAGACAAAGAAAATTGCAATTGGGCTGAACTTCTTGGTGCTGATTGAGACTTCAATGTAAATTGTTGTTGTAACACGCCACAGTAGACAGCAACAAAATGGGGTTGTGTTGAAAATCTTCCTTGATGAATTGTAGCGTCTTTAAACTCCTTCGGTGCGAAATTACCACACTACACACTACACACTTTAAAAACGTAAATTAAAATGTTAAATTTTTGTATGAAATGATTAATTATCAAATCTTTTTCCACAGATTCAATCCGGCTCGAAGGACCAAAAATGTTTTGTGTTGAGTGTGGGATCAGTATGAATACCACTTAATGATCACTCTTATCTGCAAAACTATTGAATTAATTTAAAAAGGCGACTTTCTTTTGTGCTGTCTAAAACGTTATAATTTCTTTATTCTTTTGTTCTTCTATTTATATTGTGTAATTACGTTAGAAGAAATACATTATTTACATATGAAAACTGTTTATTTTATATTTTATTTGACATGTTTTCAGTTTTAAATACCAATGTTGCCGTTTGCGATATGAAACATACTAATAGTATAAAACAAAATATTTATCATATGTTGAATCGAGTTGAGATTATTTTCTGTCGCCAACAGTGAGCGACTCAGCTATGCTATGCACTCCTACTGGTCAGCAAATGGGTTGCGGAAAAAGGACTCGGAGTAAACCCAGACAAGACAGAAATCCTGCTGTTCACAAGGAAAAGAGCAATACCGGCCTTTGAAGTACCAAGGATGAATGGAGTGCACCTGCAAGTTTCCAAGACGGCAAGATACTTGGGGGTTATACTAGATTCCAAACTCAACTGGAAGGAAAATATAGAAGACCGGGCGAAAAAGGCATACGTGGCACTTTATGCCTGCAGAAGAACATTCGGCAACACATGGGGATTTAAAACACATGTGGTACACTGGCTGTACACAGCGGTGGTAAGACCCATTCTAACATATGGCGCAGCTGTATGGTGGAAGGCTACTGAGAAGAAATGCCATCTCTCAAGCCTTATTAAGATACAAAGGACGGCTTGCATTGGGATAACAGGGTCACTAAGGACCACACCCACTGCAGCCATGGAGGTAATACTTAACCTCACACCCCTGGACATACACTGCAGCAGCATAGCGGTTAAAACGGCCGTTAGACTCAGGGAGTCGGGACTATGGTCTTTCAGGCCCTACGGACAAGCATCGGTCGAGGCAAGATGGAGAGCATCGAAAGAAACAAAATCCACTGACTACCTACCACACACCTTCGCCTTCAAAAAGGGATTCGTTACCAGAATCCCAGAAAGAAGCGAATGGATCAATAGAACAGTCACGGAAGAAGGCGAAATAGCTATCTATACCGACGGATCCAAAATGGATGCGGGTACAGGTGCAGGCATCTTCTGTGAGACTCTGGGCCTGGGTATGTCCTTCAGAAGCAACGATGAATGCAGCGTCTTTCAGGCAGAGACAGCTGCAATCACTCAAGCCGCTAAGGAGGTGAAGAAGCGTAAACTGGCCGATAAGCAGATCACCATATACTCTGACAGCCAAGCGGCCATAATGGCCATGGAGTCAGCAGTTGTTAAATCAAGGACGGTGTTACAGTGCAGAAAACACCTAGACGAGATATCAACCGTAAACTCGGTGACCCTATGCTGGGACCGGGGCACAAGGACATCTCGGGCAACAAAAAAGCAGACAAGCTGGCAAGATGCGGATCGGAGATGGATGCATCTCTGGTTCTGAAATCTTTACAAAATCCGCTCAGTACACTGTCACGGAAAATTGACGCCGAATCCATGAGTAGAACAAACCTACGTTGGACCAGCCTTGAAACATGCAGACACACGAGGGAGCTTTGGCCAGCGGTAAACAAAAGGAAATCTAAGGCCATAATCGGGCTGAACCGCAGAGACATACGCACACTGACAGGGGTCCTTACATTACACTGCGTGGTGGGCCTACACGCGGAGCGGCTGGGCATAGCGCACAACGATTACTGCAGGAGCTGTAGAGACGTCGAAGAGACAGAATCTATTCGTCACCTATTATGTGAATGCCCTGCCCTTAGTACTAAGAGATTCAAGATTCTTGGCAGCTACTTTTTTGAGGAGCTGGAGGATCTGACCGACATTGAGCTTAACAAACTCCTGAGATTTACATATAGATCCGGGTGGTTCTAATAAAGCGGATCACTGAGCTGTTTAACAGCGGCATATCTTTTGTATTTGCAGGTTCAAAATGTTGGAAACCCCAACAGCAATGGACACAATGGACCCAAACAGATGGTCTAAGTGAGCCGTGACAACAGTCACAAGGGCATCCATCTACCTACCTACCTACTAACCTTACATTCCTTACCATGTTAAGTGGACGGCTGTAGTTACAGCGCTGTTTCACGGTTAGCCACAACCGATCATCAGACTCCTTCTGTGGTGCTGGTCTGTCTTTTTCCTTCATTTTATCCCGAAATTCCATTTCTTCCACTGGGATTCGAACCTAGACCAGCGTCTTCTCAGGCAAGCACTCATGCACTGTGCCATTGAAGCCACGAGTTTATCCAGTTTTTATTTCAATTTTCTTGGACAAACTTTGCTCCTGTAAGTATATTATGTTATTCATTCTGGTTTTTTCTTTCTATGTTTTCTCTAATTCTATTACTACATGTGTCTTTTTTAAACAACAAATCTTCAGATAACATAAATACAATCTCAGCACATTTGTGGAAGCTCGAGTGAAACAGAAATATGATATGGGTAATGGAAAAGAGTCGTTATTGACAGCATCGACATGTCCGTGAAAAACACATTTTCCGTTCTCTTCTGGGGCCTATTTCATTAAACTATTAGTCTAATACTAATAATTTCGAAGTCATTGGCTCTAATAATGTATGGGCTAATAAAATTGTATTTCATAAAAATATTGTCGGGTTCTAATAATTCCCTTATGTTTGATATAGGAATTATTAGTGAAGCGCTGAACAAATAAGATATTAGTGTAGGAAAAATATTTAGGAAACACAATTTTACTAATAAACGCAAAATATTAGAAAATTTGCTAATAATTATTAGACTAATAGTTTTATGAAATAGGCCCCTGGTCACATGCACTCCGCTACAGGGAGGTACCAACCTAACTTTATTTCAGATGAATCAAGTGCGTATCATATTGACTACGAACATAACAGTTAAAGTTTCCAACTCAATTTCAGGATCTTAACTTCATACCTAGGTTAGCGATTTCTCTTAACCTGGTAAGCTATTTTGTTTCTACTAGTGTAACGATTTTTCAGAACCATTGTACGAAATCCATGCGATCAACAAATTTAAAATATCAGATCTCGTCGTAATTCAATTTGCATACCTATATCTGAAGGGTGTACATCAAATATCGCCTGCAACGAGCAAAAGTTATCAAATTAAGGAAACAAATAAATTTATTCCAATACCTTTTTTGAGTACCTACCATCCTTTTCTGTACCCTGCTTGGAAATGCAAGAATTACCATTCACCCATATACCCATCGTCATAAATTGTGATGTACAGTGCTCTTCCATGCTGCTTTCATTCCTTTGCCCAAACATATGCATCGCTAGTGGTAACATTAGGACCCATGGAAACAAAAAACAAAATCACAATAACATCATCGCATAGTCACATAAGTACACTCGAAAACACAGGTAATATCAAAAACACTCATCACAGAGCTCAGCAATTCTCTTTCCCTTCACATACCTACCTACTCAAAGGATGCTTGTCGACGTTGTCATTTCACACGGCAAGTGTCCTCAAATGTTGCAATAAAAATGCAAAACATATGATTACCTCTTGCAACTACCCTGCCACTTCACAAATATACATAGTTGTATTCTGAAAAAAAGCTCAAAATAAGGGATATCTCAAGAGGAAATTGCTTTTTCCTTTGTCTAGTAACAATCACCCCAGGCATTCTGGCAGAGCTGTTTTCGGTGATAATAAAACGAACAGTGCAATAATTTTGCGAGAATAAACATGACAATCAAGAGGGAAACTGACAGAAACTACGGTAATACAAAAAGAAAATCCTGAAAAGATCGCCGCTTCGAACAGCTCGAATAGACTATCACGACCGTGTTTGCAGCACAATCCTAGGAGGATGACTGACATCTACCGCTGTTAAGCATTCCCTAGTACCATTATTTATGCGGCGGTTAAATTTGGCGCTTAACTAAAGCTGACATCGGTATAATACAGGTGGCGATATGATATCCCTGAGTATGGTAGGTAACCAGAAAGTTTCTTTTCGGTTACATTCTGGCTCAGGCTCATGTGTTATTTATTTTAATTAGCATGCCAATGCAAAGAATTTGGATAGTTAGGGTAATGATAGCGAATAAAAATACACTTTATGTACATATTTCTTTTTCATGTAAATAAGGACTACAGTATACTACTTAGAGAATGTCGATTCTAGAATATGGGTTGTTCGGGACTTAACATTTTGTATTTATTTTAATATTTTAGAATGTCGCAACTCGCAACTGAACCCTTTTCCACAAAAGTATTTCTTTCATGAAATGTATGCCAAGGTACTACATTAACATTAGCTACTTGTCGCGTCCCTGAATAATTCCATCCTGTACGCCATTTACCTCAAAGTAATTTTTTCTTCTAAGCATATCTAACTCGTACGCGTAGTTACCTACCTGAAAATGAATTGCCACCTTCTGAATCAGATAACCAATGAAGTGTTGACATTCCTTACCGTATATCGCACAGACCCTGAGGGAAGTAGGGTATATTTGCATAAGAGGGAGCTACAAATATGAAGGAAGAAAGAGTCTGAAGACCCGTGCGAGCAGTCAAAAAACGGATCAAAATAAATTAGTTTCATACACTGGTTAAGTGAGAAAGTGAATACCAATCCGGTGTCTTTGTCGGCGGCGGAAGAAATGGGTTGGGGATGATGTCTGCGTCGCGTCCTTATGTGAGTTGCGGATGTTTGTTTGTTATGTCGTAAAAGAAATAGTCATGGGATGTTAAACCTTCAAAGAAGTCAAGCAACCTTAACGTCGCTGGCTTAGGTATAATTCCATTAAAATCTGGTTGTATGGGCACCAACGGAAACAGGTCACAATAAAAGGTAACATCACAACGGTTTTAAGTGCAAGAATAATTGAAAACGTGATAGAATGAAACTGCTGAAAAGATGACGATGGGGTATATAGATCGAGGAGCATCCGGTTAAGCTTACTGAATAACTAAAGCAGTCTTGTTTTTTGTGAAATTTCCGTTTTTGTTTGTATTTACTTATTTTATGAAAATATTGCGACGTATGGAGTGGGTTTTATTTGCAACTTTTATTTAAATATTAATTAATTTAAGGGTCGATAGAATTTATAGCCGCATTTTAATTACTTTTAACGCTATCGTTTTAACTTTTCGTTAAAATATCGATTCCTTTTTGTTTAATACTTGCGGCTCGGCTAGGCTTCCCCAGAGAAACAAAAATCCAAGTAGGTACTTTTAGACACGTAGCTCTAGTTTTAGGTTATTCTGCCAAAATTTGATTAAACAACGTTCGCCGTTGCTCTTTAAAACTACAGACTTTTCAAATTTATAGTTGAGCTTATTCTGAAGAAAACCACATCGAGCTCGATATTGGACAAAGTGTCACCCTTTAACTCAACCTCTACCCCAGCCGTGTTTGGTCGACGATTCAAAATAGCATACAAATGCCGCCACGACATACATACATTTATCAAAATATCGCGAAATGTAGGCTTAGATATCGAAATCTAAAAAATGTAAACTAGCTCAAGGTAGTACGAGTACCTAGATTATGTCGTTGCCTAAAATACCAACCTTCAGAGCAAAATTTACAAAATCTTTTTCAACATCTCCAACTTGGTCTTATGGCATATGTATGTACCTTATGTAAGCACATTTTTTCCATTGCAAATCATTTTTTGTTTACCAACTTGACAAGCAAAATAAAGCTTCCTACCTACATATCAAGTGAATTGCAATAAAAATCAATTTATAGAGAAAAAAATCATCAATACGATCTGGTCTTCCAAGCATTTTGCTAGTGCGAATTGGAAAGGACCTTACATTTTAAGCCGACTACGAAAGGCAAATTTAAGAATCATTTGAATTGAGATCAAGTGATACTCTTGGATACTTGTCACACTTCCGCTCGACAAATAACGCCAGGCCACTTCATCCTCCCTACGCTTACACGATGCTTAGTGTCGTCATCAGATCTTGCTTCGCCATTGATCATATTTCTCACATATTTGAACTTTTCACACTAGGAAATCACTCGTCCATTCATATAAATGGGTGGAATATGTCAGAGTATATCAGAGAACTGGAAGCATAAGTATTCTGATTTGTTGGGTATCATACGATAACCATTCCGCTACAAAACGTCAACCTATACATCAAGTGCTCATTGCATGAACGTTTGATCATCGTTTATTTTGGTTCCAACATTAGAAAAGAATAACTACTGATGCAATTTGAAGTCCTCCGAGCGTAAGATTAAGGTCTGTAATAAATATTATGGGGTTTAAGACGTTTCATTGTTGTAAACCGACTTTGATTGCGAACTCCTTGGTGACAAAACCGGTTTATCTTACTCTTGTCTTTACTCCTTAATACATGCCCATAGTCATCTTTACGTAAGTTTCTTTAGGTCTTTTCTTAGCGCCACTCCTATCAGATCTCTTGGTTGTCTATCAAACGCCTATTCAAAATCAATCAACACAAAATGCAAATTTTTATATGAATTGTATGAACCTGTATTTACCTTGTTTTTCAAATCAAAATAAAGTATATATAATTCAAATGCTTTTTGTGTGACAACGTTAATTCAAATTGGCCTAGCTTTCGTTAATTTACTTTGCTTAGTTTGCTTGCCTGAGATGACAATAGTCTAGGTTCGAGTCACAATGGAGTAAAGGGTTTTTCGAGAGTACGGAATGTAAAAATAGACCAGCACCACAGAAAAAGGAGTCTGAGGATCGGTTGTGGCAAGCTCTGAACCAGCGCTGTAACTCCAGCCTCCACTGGCAGTCACAAGTGGTAGCAATCACAAGTAACTGCTGTTCACTCAACCATTTTCATGAAAATAATATGTTTTTTATTTTAATAAACCGCATATTTTGATTGTTTGCCATTTACCAATAGCGTAATTTTTGGGCTGTATTCTTATAAAAAGTCCAATTAGTTGTAGCAAGATGCACGAGAAAAGGAGCATTAAGTCAGAATTGTCAGCCAATTATGCGACCTCAAATGGAGGATGGTAAAACGCTTTATGCCCAATTAGGAGTAATTGTCTTGCATAATTATAAGATAGAATTTTGCAAAAGCGTTCTTTGGAAGTATTCCAATCTCTGTAATGAATATGTCTCCTAATTTGTCAATAAGATATTCGATTTTCAGTTCACGCGTATATTGGAAGTCGTGTTCTGAAAAATTTTAAATTTGTACATAGCGGGTTTTGCCTAAGTACCACTGAATTATTATCGTAATTTTTTTCGAAAACATATTTTTATCAAAACACGGCCTCAGAAAGTGGGCCTGACAACCACCTTTATATGGGTGAATTGTTAGGGAGTAACACAAAACTGTGAATAACACAAAACTTCCATTCCATCAACTTGTTTGATAGAATGGTTATTTTTAACCATAGAAGTACATGCTTATTTTGTGTTCGTAAAGGACACGCTTTGTCGAATAGACGATAGCATATTTAAAGCGGTCATTCAATGATCTATGCACCAGAAATTTTGACTGTCGACTTTTTTTACTAACTTAGTCGGGTTAGCATTAATAACAACAACAAAGAATATTTTTTTTTAAAACATTTAACTTCAATTGAATTTTCACACTTAGTTCATTCGGGGTTTTTTTTTAAATGCCCACTAAATTGAGTATATGGTTTCGACGACACAGAATAACGGTAAAACGTAAACTTGGGCCGTTGATTCGAGTGGGATGCATCAGTTGACAGATTTGAAAAATGTTTACACTCGATCATTTCGGGTTCCTATTTATCTAGTATCTGTTCGATTTTTAGGCCTCTGAATTGATAACAGACCGACGCGGACAGGCATGGCTAGAGCGACATAACATTCGATACTGTGATCACTATTTGTATTTTTGTATTTTGTATTTTATTATCATCATAGCTTGATTTTAAAATTAACATCTTGTTTATAATAAAGCTTAGAATTGGACATAATGCATATAATAGTTATAACAAAAAACAAGTAACGATTGCAAATAAAGTTAATTTAAACGAAAAAAGTTTAATATAAACTACAAAAAACAAAAGCAGCGAAAAAGGGAGATTATGTCATCAGATAGTTTGAGAAGACATTTTTCTTAAAGGCAATTAGATTATCTGAAATTCGCACATGGCCTGGCAAGGTATTCCATAACCGAGTTGCGTTAACAAAAAATTGTCGCTCTGAAGTAAGACATGAAAAAACGGGGAACTATAATTTGGTTAGATCTTCTAGACAACGAGAACTGGATTCTTTCGAAAAGGTATGAAGGATGGTGCGTTTGGATAATATTGAAGAACATTGTTAGAGTTCTAAGTTGTATAAGATTTTGAAAAGATATCCCATATACACTTTTAGAGAATGATGATATGTGGTCATAACGGCTTAGACTAATATACATATCGGGCCACACTGTTAAAGCAATTGTTTGTGTTCAATAACTAATATCAACATAAGTTTCCAGGTATACCTCAAAACAGTTTAAGTTCTACCGAAAGCACTACTTCATGTAGGTACACCCTGTTAATCGCTTTCATGAAACTTACCGCAATTTTAGTGTTTATTTTCATTGCGAATTAAATTAAACAAATTCTTTATGAATACTTGTGTTTTGATGAGCTTTGAAGAGACATGGTTCAGGAAATTCATTGTGTATATACATCTTATTGAGGTAGCTCTCGAGCTATGAATGAACTGAATAATTAAATCGAGAATTCGGAAGGGAAAACATATATAGTTCAATATATAAAACCGATGCTTTCGAGGTGCCGCTATATCGCTGAAATCCCTCAATCATACAGGAATTCTGGTTCTCATTATTTGTAACTAAAGCGCGTCATAACAAAACGTTTAAAGTTAGGGGCCAGCCCATAGAAATCGTTATTCGACGCGTCCATCACCGTTAACGTACTAAACGGAAGGAAACATCCCATAGAATCCGTCATTTGTCAGCCGAAAACAAATTGGCCACATTCAATATGCCTTTTGTTTAACCTATAACTTCCTAATGACCACTAAATGATCGAACTACCCCATATACCTATGGGTGGCGACGGTGTAGAGGTTAGTGTGTTGGCTTGTGACCCGTGCGGTGCAGGTTCAATCCCCATGGGGAACAACAACATACGCCACCCAATCACATGCCTCTACACCAAAAGGAGGTTTTCTGCCTGGTAGTACAATGGAACGTTACCGAGTCTGAGTGCTCTGGGATTTGGATTTCCTTTCTTTAAAAAAAAAAAAAAAAAAAAAAAAAAAACCCCATATACCAGTACTGATTGCTCATTTCTCTAGCCGAATTTAAAAAAACATCCCCACAATTTTAAGCCATTTCAAACCAATCGGGGATCGAGCTATGATTGTGCTGTGATGTACTGGCATTGCCGACTAATTCTAATCAGGAACTTTTTCTTAGATTCCGAGAAAAATATGGGTCTTTCAATCGATTTTCATACAGCCAATATATTATTTCGTCGGTAGAGCTGTCGGTGAAACGTAATAGACGTTTTAGAATTACATAGGTACATTTGGAAATCAAATGTAAATTCTGTACATTTGAAAAGGACGTGTGCTAGAAAAAACTATTTTAAATAGGAACCCAGAGCCAAATTTGGTTCCTATGGTAATATTAAAGAAATGTTTATCCTGTAGTTAAATTAAAATTGTTTCGACCATTCATAGTAAAAGAAATTATTTCAAATAGTGAGGGTGATTCATGGCCGATTATGTAGGTACTACTAATTTGTCAGTTCCAGCTTTTATTATGGAAAAGTGAAACTACGTATTTTCGGTTTTTAAATTTTCCATAAAATTTTCTCTGGAGGAGGATGATTCCTTCGAACATATTCTCGGCGAATGCCCGCACTACATTGGGTAAGAAAACTGAAAAATGCCGCCCCCGCCCACTTATATTTATTTTTACCTTTATCATTCAGCTAGCAGATATCGAGTAATTGATTGACATTTGGACATAGCCTACATAGACCTCCCGGAAATAATGCATCCATCGCTGTTCTTTCTGTGTTAAGCCTATTTATTTACAGATGTATAGACAGACATGAACGTGTGTGATTAATATTTTATACACAGCACAGGATAGGAATATGTATGATAAAAATAAAAATCAAATATATTACTGCATTTGTGAATTGAAATTACAATTTTACTCTTCGCGCTTTTTATTCAGCAAATAAATATATGGCCTTGTCATAATTTAACTCGAGTGCAATTCGATTTTCTATCGCTAAGACTGCAAGACTCGATAAGCGTTCCTGGCAAATCGCAAATAATTTTTAATTAGTTTTAGTTTGCTAAAATTTCTCTCACAGCTTGCGGATGTAGTAGGAAGCGTAGAGTAAATTCGCAGGGCAATACAAATATTAGGAAAAGCATCCTGCAAATCATCCTGGCAGAATTCAACGGCGCTTAAATCTCGCTAGTATTTTCGAGCCAGATTTGCTCCATAGTTTTGCAGTTGTTCAATTGGCATTTTCAAAATATGTATTAGTATCTACTATTAAGAAAATCAAAATTCAAATTCAGCATAATAGCACAATCAATCCTCTTTTTAATTTCTGATATGATTCGATCAAATACCATCATTATTTCTTTAGAAAATAGTTGAACAGGTTGGAGTTTTTGTAATTCGTCTTCACACATCTCATCGAAATGTTTTTTTACGTTTCGGAATTCGTTTGTTTTGCAAAATAGGGTCAACACCACTTTTTTCAGCAACTTCTCCAGCCTTTTTTATCCAATATTCCATTGGATTTTGTCTCATTTTTTGCAGTTTTGAGCAGACCATCCATTATATATATAATATATAAATATATATATCGTCTTTTTAAATTTCTATATTCATTCGATTGATGGTTAAATTACGAATAAATTTAAAATCCTTTATAGCAGTTAAGAGACGACCTGCCTCGTACTTAGCTTCTGGAACATGAGAAGTTTGCACTACTTCTTCTTAGCGCTTCCGCTATTTCTGGCAAATTATTTAATAGGGCATTTACAGCAACATGTTTCGCCGATCATCTCGTCTTACTACTTCCTTTTAAATTTGTTTTAACGTATTTTTTCATAATGTCGCACATAGTGGTGGAGCCAATAAAAAAGTAATATATCGCGTGCTGCAGCGATCTCCGATTCCTGCGGGCGCGTATTTAACTATGCCTACGCGCCTCGCGAATAATAAATGTTCGTGCACTATGTCTCACGCCGCGCTCTGGGTATCGGTCGAGTTGATATGGCCATGAAATTTCTCTACTTGTACTATTATTAATACCGTGGTCAAAGTTAAGTAAATGATGAGTTGTCGATTCGTCTGTAAAGTGTGAATTTGGCCGCCCTCAGAACTTGCCGCCCGGGGTATAGGCGTCAAGTTGCTTGCCTTTTTGGCAGAGGTGCAATGGTGTTAAGTTTGTCTCTAGGTTATTGTAGTTGTAGGTGTGGTCTATTAGGTATTGAGCGTATGTTGATTTTTTGTTATGTTTGGGTAGGTATGTGTTCTTTAACACATTGAATGCCAAGCCAATTTTCTAAAAATAGGTACAGGTGAAAAAAAAATCTTAAGTGTTTTTATTTGCTTAGCTAAAGAAAAATACATATTTACATTGACACCCATGTTTCCGTGGGGCCACGTCATTAATATGTGCATGACGGCTACATGGCAGTATAAGGCCATTGCATTCAAAAATGAATGACACCAGGAACAAACTGATAGAAATTCAAAAGCCTGCCCTCTGGTGATCATTATAGTAAACTTGGTTTGGGCAAATCTGCAAAAAATTGGTTGTTGAAGAATAAAATTGAAGAATGAAAAAAGTTAGTAATTATAGGAAAAGTCTTATTTCAGTACAAAAAACTAAACTCATAAATCAAAACTACCCCCCCCCCCCCCCCCCCCCCCCCCCGTCGCTATGTATATTGGGGCTCATGTTGCCCGTGGAGTAATTGTGCGTCCAACCTCCCTATTTCGGTTCACTGTTGGATTTGGAGTAGGTGCGTGTTTGGATATAAATACACAATTTTGGGCGCCTAATTTAGTTCATTTATTAATCCAACCTCATGCCTAATCCAAATCCGACAGCGAATTCAGGCAGGGGGCAACATGCCACCGCATATACACAGTCTCAAAACATGGGTGAGAAATAACTTCACATAAAAAAAGTAAACTAACTGTCCACTCATGGTGAAGTTATTGCTCATGTGAATTTATTGCCTGTAAAGTTATTTCCGCCACCACCATTGGTGCAAATTCACACAATTTTTGGTGGAGTTATTGCCCACCAACAGTGGGAAATATCTCGTCATGAAAAACGTGAAATTATTGCCCACTCAAGCTCGCTATGGGTGTGGCAATAACTTCACTTTTTCGTGGGAAATAATTTCTCTTCATACAAGTGGATCCGATAAACAAGTGCTGTGTGCGCAACTCCCTGCTTGGGTTCGCTGCTGGAAGTAGGTGCGAGGTTCGATATACCTACGCACAACTTTGGGAGTCAAATTTTGTTTTTATTTAATCCAACTTCGCACCTACTCCAAATCCAACAGTAAGCCCATAAAAAATAAAAATAAATAAATATTAGACATACAGGGCTTAAAGCCATTGTCTCCAACCATTTACTTGGGCGAAGTAGACGGGACTTACAATTTAAAGCCGAATCCGAACGGCAAATTTGAGAAGATTCTCATGACAATTGTTACTTTTGGATATAATAAGGTATTATTATTGCCCACTTATGGTGAAGTTATTGCCTATGTGGAGTAATTGTGCGTCCACCCTTCCAAATTGAGTTTCAAAAATATTACTAGAAAACACTTATTTAACCCTAGAAAGATAATCATATTTTTTATGGCGTAGAAGATAATCATACGTCTCAGAGACGTATGGCAATTTGTTAGTTTATTACATGAAACCTATGAGCTTCTTAAGAAATATTAATGTTTTACTTATTAATAAAGTCTTTATTAAGAGAGATAAATCAATGATTCAGTAAAAATAAATATTAGTTAAAAGATAAAAACAAAAAACCTAAACTCCATTACAAATCAACAAAAAACATTACTTATTTTTTAAAGGAACCTTAAAATTGATTTCAAGTTCTAATAGTTACAAAATTTGCATTTTGTGGTTTAAAATAAGTCAACTAATTAGTCTTAGTAATTTTAAATCACATACGATTAAATTAAATGAAAGAATGACAAACGTCACACACGTTTCCCAGACGTACGGTTTGGCTATAAATTGTTACCGCATGTACTTACCGTCGCACCATAACCGTCACCGGGAAGCTCCGATCTCCGGCTGAGTTAGTTTAAGCAACCAACCCGATGTGGCTTACAGTTAAAAGGATATATCAATTTTTTCGCTCGCCATACGTCTCTCAGACGTAGATTATCTTTCTAGGATTAAACCGGACTTCGTCTACTTTATCTAAGAACTGCGTATTTCAAAATAGAAATTGGTTGCGACACGCAGCTTTTCAAAATGACATTTTACGTTCTTGACAGCATCCTTAATTGGGATGGAATAACTGCTTCCGAAAAAATGTATTCTGTAATAAGGGCGAAAAGGCTGCTTTTATCTACAATTGACACTTGAAGCACTGAAACTGAAAGGATTTGATAAAGTCATTAAAATGTTTATAATCACTTCGGCAGTTGAACAAAGAGCTAACTAAATAAAAGCTTAGAGTGCCCTTTGTTGGCCAACATTCAACATCATCAACGTTTATCAATAAATGAAAGCTTTTGGGTGAACAAAACTGTAAACAGGGTTAGCGTCACCACAATACGTGCGCAATGAAGTTTCATAGATATTTTGAATATCGTATCTGCCATTTACCGGCAAAACCACAGCAAAATGCAATTCCAGTATTTGGTGAGATATTCAAGTGCACACACTCAAATTGAAGTACCTTGCTTGGGTGGGATTAGATACCATTTCAATGAAATGCTTTTCATCAATTGTGTTTTCAAAATCTGCTGCTGGCTAAATGGAAATAACAATGAGTGTTGCGTTTATGGAATCTACATTTTTCTTGGAAATACAAATTCGTTTGTATACCATTTTACTGGTGTATCATAATATTGCAACCGATGTAATAGTTGTTGGCTGTGAAAATAAGTTTTTTTTTAAATTTTATTTTGAGTAGTTACTGGTACGCTATTACTGCGAAATATTCAGTTGGTTGTGCCATCACAATATTATTGTTATAGAAACGGGTAAATATTTTTCGTTGGCAGGATTTAAAATATGTACATTTGTATTGAATTTTTATTTGACACAACGAAAGTTCATGAAGCCTTAAACCGCTTATGTACCTGATAGGCTGTGAGCTCAAAAGAAGGAACCCAAAACCCAATACTACCTTACCGCTAAACTTTTAATAGATACATATTTGAGTAGGTAACTGTTCAACTTAAAGATATTTGCCCTTCTTCGTTTCTTGCTGTAATTGTACAATGAGCATATGGGGCTGAGGAATACCTGTAAACACATTGGAACGTCTCATCGTAATAGGTACATTATTTTTATTAATATCTCAAGTTGCACTTCTAGTCGTTCAAGAAGAATAATATTGCCTTTTGGTTTCCATATTCAGAAACTTACCCAAGCATAGACTTGATTCCCTTTGTATCTATCAGCACTCTCGTTTAATGATTCCACGAAGAGTTGAGTGTATTATCGGTGTCTAGTGCACCTGCAAATTATTACTTTCCTTATTTTGCTGCGAAATAATGTTTTATTATCTCATAAAATCCGTTAGTTATGCATTTCCATTAAAAGCTCATTATATCCTCTATGGTACCTAAATTTATATTCAAGCATGAGCGACTTGTTTCCGTATTCGATGAAATTTTTGTTTATTAGATCTATGCTAAAAGCATTATTGCAAAATGTGAAATTATGTTTATATGCTGGCAATCTTGCTATTAGAACTCAAATATTTGGATTGATTCAGATGTTAGTAGAAGCGTCCGCTTTTGTGAAGAAAATTTTCAGAATCATTGTACTAGATAGGCTGGCCATAATATGGACCTCGCTTTCCCCTTCTTTCGGACATTTTGTATGTACAGGGTGGCGCACCAATTGTGCTACAATAAGAAATTCAAATACCTTTTTTTAATTAATGTATTTTTTTGTTCTAAAGAAAATTTAATTTTAATTTATAAATATAATTAATTGTTTTTGAACATGATAGACCGTAAATGAACTTTGCTCATCCACGCATGATCTGATCAGAAAATTATTTATTGCGGCCTGAAGGGTTGAAATCGTGATGACCTCAATTATTGTTTTAATGAACTGCTTCAATTCAGTCAAATTCCTTGGTTTCGTTTTGTACACCCCTGGCTTCACATAACCCCATAAAAAAAAGTCTGGTGACCTTGGGGGCCAGCGAAAAGTGGAGTTTCTGGATATTAATTTGTTTGGGAATTTTAGTTGGAGGTCCGCCATAACCGTTGAAACGAAACGAATACTTCTTCGGCACAGTTCTGGATAAAAAAAAACCCTTCAATACCTTTAAATAACGTTTACCATTGACAGTTACTGTTACACCGTTTTCTTCAAAAAAGTATGGCCCCTCAATGCACCTTGATGAAACTGCGCACCACACAGAGACTCGTTATCGGTGCAGTACCGTCTCATGGAGTATTTCTGGATTAGATTCACTCCATATACGGCAATTTTTCTTATTTACATTGCCGTTTACATCAAAATGGGCCTCATCAGACATAAACAACCAATTTATCAAGCTGTTGTCTTCTTCGGTCATTTCAATAATTTTTTGAGAAATTCCAGGCGAATAGGCAAATCCAGAGGGTTTAATTTGCTTACAATTTGCACTTTGTACGGAAGCAAGTTTAAGTCATCATGAATTATCCTTTTTAATGATCGTCTGCTAACTTCAATTTGCGCCGATAAATTTCGAGTCGAAACGATTAAATTTGCCGGAATTGACTATGCTACAGCCGCGATTGTGTCTTGAACCCGAACATTGGGATCTCGATGGAACGTTATTAATGCGATGCTTCCAGATTCGGCAACCATGTTTATCAGCCTCATAATGGTCCGTCTACTCGGGGGAATGCCGCCAAACTCCCGCCTAAATTCCCTTTGAACGGAAATGAAGGACTGTCAAAGCATAGTACCGCTGCACTATCCAAATCCACTTTTCGGTATCCCAAGCATTCATTTTAAGAAATCCTGCCAAATAAAAAAAAATAAGCCGATTACTATCACAGAAAAAAAGTTATTACGTTTTGTTTTTGTAGCACGAAACCACTTCTTTTTTTTTTAAAGGAATTCCAAATCCTAGAGTACTCAGACTCGGTAACGGTCCATTGTACTACCAGGCAGAATTCCTCCTTTTGGTGTAGAGGCATGTGAATGGGTGGCGTATGTTGTTGTTCCCCATTAGGATTGAACCTGCACCGCACGGGTAACAAGCCAACACACTAACTTCTACACCGCCGCCACCCACACGAAACCACTTGGTTTCCGGAATCGACGCGCTCAGGACTACAATTCATGTCTCCCAAATCAAAGTCTTAAATTAGAAGATTTGATCGGTCGAAATAAGTGTGAGGCAGCCATCCATAAAGGTGTCACCGCTTCCATTATAAGGAGGGGGCATCGTCCGTCAGACATGGCTTGACAACACCAGCAGGTATGCAATTACTCAAGTACCAAAACGTCGAGAATCAAATTGTGTACCGCGATGAGAATGCATCTCTTTCTCTTGGGACAGACGTTAGTGAGGACGAGGTCTTAGCACTTTCTTTGGAGACAATGATTTCGACAAAGTTGGAAAGTGACCCTGGAAGCCGAAGATTCTTTCTTTGCAAATATGATTAAATAGCCTGGTTTCAGCCAGGCCGGCCAATTTTACTACAATACTACCTTTGTAGCTTTTAAGTGTTGTTACTGTCAACTAAGATAGGAAAATAAAAACATAACTATGTTACACCCAACTCAGGTTTAATGCTGTGAATGGCTGCATACAAGGCTGGGTTCTCTCCCCCAACTGTGGTCCATCGTAAATATTGAACTCCTGATTTTGTTCAGCAACGATGGTTACTATGTTGAAGGTTATGCCGATGACATCGCTATCCCAATCAGAGGCGAATTTGAAGAAACACTCTCAGATCCCCTCCAGAGAGATCTGAATATCGTTTCAGACTGGCGCAAAAGGTTAACTCCATTATAAGCACCATAGTACTCTTCACTAAAAGAAGAAAATTAGAGAAACTAATAAATCCAACACCATTTCGTGAAGAGATTGAGTTTTCAAGTGAAGTAAAATACCTGGGTGTTACCATCGATCAAACACTCACTTGGAACTCTCATATTCAAAAGACCACAAACAAAGCAAGAATCTGGCTATAGATCTTCAAAAGTCTATTGGATAAAATCTGGGGTTTAAATCCCAGTATGATACTGTGGATGTACACAGCTATTAATAGACCCATTGTTACCTATGCTCTAACACTGTGCTATGGGTGGCGACGGTGTAGAAGTTAGTGTGTTGGCCTGTGACCCGTGCGGTACAGGTTCAATCCCCATGGGGAACAACAACATACGCCACCCATTAACATGCCTCTACACAAAAAGGAGGATTTCTGCCAGGTAGTACAATGGACTGTTACCGGGTCTGAGTGCTCTGGGATTTGGATTTACTTTTTTTTATATAAAAAAAAAAAAAAAAAAAAAAAAAAAAAAAAAAAAAAAAAAAAAAAAACACTGTGCAAATAACAAAACAAAAGTCGACACAGAACAAGGTTAACAAATTGCAACGACTAGACTGTGTGTGAACTTCGGGTACTATAAGAACAGCACCTAACGCAGCGCTGTCATTTTTATAGAAACTTCCCCGTCTTCATCTATACATACTGAATATGCTCATCAAAATAAATAAAAGAAACTCCAAGCTTATACACTCAGACCGGATTCACGAACTCGATAGGAATGAATTACTAGGAATAACCTGTGTGGATAATTGTCCGAGAAGGTACAAGTTCAATCACAACTTCGAGGTTACCCTCCCGGGACGGGAAAACTGGCGGCTCAATAAGCTTGTATTGGTTCAAAGCTCACTCGTATGATATACGAATGGATTCAAAATAGATGAAAGAGTTGAGGTAGGAGTATACGGAGCAACCACTAAGTCCAAGCTGAAATTTTTGCAATAGAACTCTGCAACAGGGAGAATCTTAACAGAAACTTCACTATCAAGTTTATTTATATTATCTCTAACAGCAGGACGTCACTTAGTGCTATTAGCGAATGTGAAATCATCTCAAAACTAGTCAGGGACTGCCCTAATCTACTCAAGATATAAGCTAGCACCAGTAACGTCCAACTGATCTGGGTGCCTGACCATAGCGGCTTCGAAAGCAATGAAAAAGAAGACGGGCTTGCCAGAAAAGGATCTGCAAAATAATTCATGATACCAAGACCATTCCTTGCTGTTTCTGTCAGCTCTGCTAGAAGCTGCATAAATAAATAGTTAAAAAAAAATGAATTTATTACTGAAAAAATACTGAAAGTAACAGATAGACCAAACAATTCCTGTCAACCCCATCCATCAGAAGAACAACTCTGACGGGGCACTGTAGAGTCAAAAAACACGTTCTGGCGATTGGACTTGCTGAAGACAATATCTGTCGACTGTGCTATGAAGAAGAAGAAACAGCAGAGCATATTCTATGCTACTGTAACTGCCTAAAAAAAACGTCTGCGCATCCTATGTTAACCGTACCTTGAACAACATAACTGTCAGCTCACCCCAAGATCAAGCTGAATTCATCAAGAAACCCGACCTTATGAGCTATCTTTAAACCAAAACGCGGACATTACTATTGGCACAGTGTGACCGCGTTGATAGATAGAAAGACCCACCTCTTTAAACAATCTTCATAATCTAACAAATGCTAAAAAAAAACAATCTAATGGGAATGGGATAGTTGTATCTATACCTCATCCAACAAAAATTGTCAGTACAGACCTTATGGAGGAGCTTTTTTCCTACGAGTGGTGCCTGAAGATACTCTCACGGCACTCAAACTCAAGAATTGCCACTGAAATAAAAACCAAACCACTGTCATACCAACGAATTGTTGTTGTAATTTTCCTAAAATTCGCATGCAAGCCACCACAACCAGTCTCCCACACAGCCGAATGGGGAATGACGAATGAGCATGATCGTCTTGTGTTCGCTTGTTATTATCATCCACCAAAATAAGCAGTGTGTGTGACTGAAGCACATCAGAAGAGTATTACCATCTCTACAATGAAGCATATCAATAAGGGTTTTTGTATCGATTTTGTCAAACAACTTTCGGTTTTGGTGCTTTTGAGAACGAATTATTACGTGGGGTGTTGCCATTCGGTTTTAATTTGATTGTATTTGTATTGTACAGCTGCACAAGTGCAGTTTTTTTTACCATCTGTTTAGATATAGGACATTGCGTCGTGGTTATATAATTTTGTATTCTAATCGCCTGATAGTGTCTATAAGGCGGAAACAATGGTTGTTATCTAAATCGCTGATAGTGCATCCAAGCAATTGGTTTACTTTATTGTTTAAATAAATTAAGAGAAACATGGCTACAAAGTCTTCAAAGGATCTAAGTGTAGAAAAGAAACAACAAATTGTTGATAGAACTGCGAAATTCTATGGCCTTTTTAAAAGTAAATCCGAAGCCGTAGGAAATGCAGCTAATATTTTTTCTGTTACGGAACGAACTGTGTACAGGCTTTTAAGGGAAAAAGCAATCAAAGGCCACAACCAAAGAAGAAAGATAAATCCGGTATCAAGAGCAAGGTCGATGATTTTGCCATTAGGCAGATAGTCCATCAGTTGTTTATGGATAATAACCTTCCAACGCTAGACAAGATTTTACTGGAAGTACAAAAAAATGCAAATATAACAAAAATAAGCAGATCATCTTTGCATACAATATTACAAAATGATCTCGGACTTAAATTCGTCAAACGTCAGCGAAAGAACACTCAGTAAAATATCGCAAGCTAAATTCTAGTCCGTTTAGGCTTATTCTTAGTTTTCTTCATTCTTACGTACTCAATCTCAAAATAAATCGAATGAATCTTAGAGCAAGAACAAAAATCTAAAATCAAGCTTTTTGTTATTAAATCAAGCCTATGCAATATTAAAATCGTTATCATATCACCTGAATTATTATTTTTGCACACAAATGCAGGATCGAATAAGAATTATACTCTTCAATCAAGCCGAAACAATCTTAAAATCTACTTCATATCAGCTACACACAAATACAGGATCGAACAAGAATTATACACTCCATTCAAGCCGGAGCAATCTTAAAATCTGAGTCCTGCATGATTTGTTTTGCACACAAACACAGGATCGAATAAGAATAATTACTCCCCAATTAAGCCGAAATAATCTTAAACTTGCATGACGGAAAAGTTCATTCCAATCAAGATCTAAACGATCATGTTTTACGAATTTATATTCTCGGATCAAACCCAACCAATGTCAAACTAAGATCGAAACATTACAGATACAAGAATTGTATTCTCCTACCAACCCCCACAATGTAAAACGTGCATGATGGATAAAGAAAGTTCATTCATTGCGTTTTGATCTCTGATATAGTTTACGTCGTGTCTCGTGTTTCGTGTTAAAATAAAAGAGTGACAAAAGTGCAAGTAAAAAAAAATGGTTGAGTTAAGTAATTTGAATTATGAGTATTTGCTGTCTAGTGTACGCGGAAGACAATTTAATTTTCGTGTCCAGCAATACTAATCATTTAGAATAAGTTGCCCCCGATGAAGATACAGCCGAACAAAAATTAAAGGATCTTCATGCAACCACATGTAGAAATCGATGAGGCAATTGCTGTTGCACTTGAAACATCGTTGAACAGGGATAGTGCCGATTGGAGCGAGGTGTGTGAAAAGTGGAAGAAATAACATACCATATACGTCAACGCAATATAGCGGAGTTGAATAGTTTAGACTTTTTGAAAGCTTGGTCAAAGCTATCCCATTCACGGGCCCCGGATTTGGTAATGCTGGATATTATTACAATCATTTGCCTCGATTCCAATTTTCAGATCAAAATCGACTTTAACTTGATGTACCCATCAAGGGAACATCTAATGTTTTCAAAATGGGAAATTTTTAAAACAAAAGTTCATAAATTTTACAAAATGAACATCCATAACGACTATTGCAAAGAACTTTTTGCACAAGCTATATCCTCGAATAACAAAGGTCAACATTTATATTTTTATTTTATGAATTTGTTTTTACAATCCTCTTTCCGTTTCTCCTACAGATGATCAGGAGTATATATACACTATACTCCTAAACGCAGTACTACCATCATCAGCCAGGTTTAAGGACGATTCCGGCAAACGAAATAAAAAGGCGACAATAGTGGATGCACAGGAGAGCTTGGCCTTGCGCCTTACGACAACAAACGATTACAAAATGTGGACCTCTAAAATATTTTTGGGGCATACGTTTCGAAGCGAAGCACAAGAAGGCAAAG
The DNA here is from genome assembly GCA_949715645.1 of Portevinia maculata. NCBI lineage: Eukaryota > Metazoa > Arthropoda > Insecta > Diptera > Syrphidae > Portevinia > Portevinia maculata. Next base: position 39,995,969 of record OX454525.1, read on the forward strand.
AACTATTTGCATAGCATAACTTCGCGAATAAATCCACCACATTCTCTAGCAATTAAGACAGGTAGATATCAAATTTTCGAAATTTGATGAACCAATTTTTAGGACTATTTCAAGTAAAACAATGAATTTCACTGAAGAGGAATACTTTTATAAAATATCTAACAATAATTGTTGGCAACTCTGCTACAAAGTGGATAGTTCAATAACAAAATTTGCTCTCGTAAAATTCTTAAATATAACTAGCCAAAGTTCGTAATTAATAATTAAAAGTGTATAAACAGGTGCGTCGACTGTCTGTTTCTATAAATAAAACAGCAAAAGCAGGTAATCCTAATTTATTAGCTGTGAAATAAACCTTCCAAGTAGACACCTAAGTCACATGACTGACAACAAAAGGAAAATCGATCAAACGTCACCTGAAAAAAATATTTATCCACTTTTTAATATCAACAGACCATCAAAGGTTTATAAATCTCAAAAGACAATGTCGATCTCCCAATCTGACCTTGATAAAATCAAATCCATTATTGAGGCATCGCTCAATATAGGACTCTCCAAAGCGACGGCCAATCTAGCAACAAAAGACGATCTCAACAAACTTAGCAATGAGATACACTCGCTAAGACAACAAAACCAGAATTTATCTGAAAAAGTGCAGCATTTTGAAAATCGATGTTGCATTCTAGAAGAGGAGCTTGAACTGCAGAGCAGAGAGATCAGAGGGAAAAATATTATTTTCACGATTCCAAACGACCGATCTGACCCCCAAGAAAGGATTCATAACATAACCACACTTTTGCTAGGCTCTGATGCAGACCAACAACAAATGCCACAAGCCATAAAACTTAGTGAAAACAAGAAAACAATTAAACTCAAACTTAGCACTGGTTCCAATGAAACTGCAATGCAAATGTTAAGAAATTCCTTGAAGCTAAAAGGCACAGGCTGCTATATCCAACGAGACCTTAGCAAACAATCACAAATCAAACGTCGAATTCTACTCGGAATTCTATCGAAAAGTCGTCAAAACAATTAATCCAAGCGAAGCAGTATTGATTAAAAATAACAATTTATTAATTGGTAATAGAACATTTTATTTAGACAATAATAACAAACTTAAATATAATAACACAAACGGAGAAGACGAACTACAGAATATCTACGGAAAACTCAATTTTAATGCTGTCATCGAAACTATGTTGTCAAACAGACGTCAGCGTGAATGGCCCAAACCAGATGCACCAGTGATGACACTTTACACCGAAGGTCCGGAAGGTAGTAGTGTCATACAAAACTGAGAATTAAGCGTCGTCAGCTCAAACAAATTTATCTCTGCAAATATTTTATCTTACAATATATCTGGATTAAGTAATAAATTATTATTTGTAGATTTTTTTAACTATGTTAAGAACTTTGAAATTTTCTTTTTATTTGAAACACATTTAACAAGCGATAATTTAAGTAATTTTAATAAATATTTCGATGGCTTTAAGTTAATTTGGAGCGAAGCAAGTAAAACCTACATAAAGGGGCGTGCAAGTGGAGGAAGCCTGTACGGGATAAAAAAATCACATTTAAAAACTTACGATTTTGATGAATTTGAAGGAACTACCGTAGTAAAATGTGTGACACAAAATAATAATACATATATCGTTCCATCATATATAAACTGCAACAAATGGACTCACGACTTTGAGAGGCTGTGTAATACAATGTCATGTTTAGCTAGCAAAAACGTTATGCTGATTGGAGATTGGAATTCGAGAATAAGTGACTCACAAACCACTATAGTGCAAACTGTAACAAACCCTAGTATATGCTGTACCAATAGGGTATCTAAAGACATAGTCTGCAATAAAAATGGAACAGATGTACTAGAGCTGCTCCAAATGTATGATCTTATTGTGTTAAACGGCTGTACAGAAGGTGATAGAGAAGGGCATTACACATTTGTCGGAGGGCAAGGCAATTCAGTTATTGATTTTTGTGCTGTTAACAACGACTGGACTGGGAAAATTAAAAAAATTGAGGTACAATACAAAACTTTTTCGGATCACATGCCAATCGTGGTTGAAGTTGATGGTGAAACACCCTCATATCACAAAAACCTGCCCCTGCTACCAAGACTTAAATGGAAATCCGAAAAAACAAATACCTACCACAGGTTATTAGACAGCTTGCTCTCAGCAAATAATTCGATACCTGAAGAAACAGAAACACTCGCAAACCAAATAACTTGTTATATAAGAAGTGCTGCATCAAACAACATTTCAAATATAAGGTCACCATTTAAACAAAAATGGTTTGATAGAGAATGCATAAATGCTAGGAAGAAATCATTTGCCCTTTTGCGTGTCTGGAGAACTTGTAATGATCCTGAGGTTAAAAAGTGGTTTAACCAAGTGAATACCCACTACAAAAATCTATGCCTAGCTAAGAAAACTGACTTCGATAATCAGCAAGCTCTCTTACTTAGTCAAACCAAGTCTTCGAAGGACTTCTGGAGAATAGCAAGGGAGATTAATGGTACAGTTTATCAGATAGGTACAGGAGTATCTGCTGATGATCTATCCATATATTTTAAACATCTTCTACTGGATAACTCAAACCTTTCTTTCTCGTATGCGGACCCCCTCATTTTCGACGATTCCCTAGATGGTGAGGTAACAACTGACGAAATCAATGCTGTTATCATGAAATCCAAAAATGGAAAGGCGCCAGGCAAAGATGGGATTCCGTACGAATTCTACAAAAATGCTAGTCCAACCTTAATCAACTATTTGAAAGTTCTCTTCAACAGTGTGTTCTCGAGTGCAGACATCCCTTCATCGTTTAAGAAGTCTGTAATATTCCCCATCCACAAAAAGGGTTCGCTGGAAAACGTAGAAAACTACAGGGGAATCTCATTCATGAATGTGTCAGCCAAGATATTTTGCGGCATACTTGTAGGACGATTAGAAAAATGGGTAGATGAAAAAAATATTCTGACAGAGCGTCAAGCTGGATTCAGAAAAAACTTTTCAACCGTTGACCAAATATTCACATTATCTGCGATTATAAGAGCCTTTCAAGCCAGAAACAAGAAAATGTTTAGCTTTTTTGTAGATTTCAAGGCAGCTTTTGATCTTGTTAGCCGAAGTGCACTCTTCTATAAACTGTCTCAGTTGGGTATCTCTACAAAATTTCTTAAGACCATTAAAAAAATGTATGCCGAAACAAGTGCAGCAGTCTGGGATGGAAAGGATTTCTCAGAATGGTTTAAAACACAGACTGGTGTAAAGCAAGGATGTCCTCTTAGTGCCTTATTGTTTTCTCTATTTATAAACGACATAGAAAAAGATTTGCCTGGTGGAGTACGAATTGCTAATACCGTGGTCAATGTCTTGTTATATGCCGATGATCTTGTTCTACTCTCTGAATCTCCTGAAAATCTCCAATTGATGATAAATCGACTAGCCAGTTACTGCAAAAAATGGGGACTAACCATCAACACCGAAAAATCTAAAATTATGGTCTTTTCCCGTTCACCACGAGTGCAAAGTGGAAATAGATGGTTTTATAATGGAAGCCGATTAGAGATTGTGAAGGAACTCAAATATTTAGGAGTGAAACTGAACCCAACCCTAGAATTTGGTAAACATCTAACGGATAAAGCCAAGTCTTCCCAAAGCTTAGTGAATCTATCATGGAAAAATGTTTTTGCAAACAAGCGGATTCTCCTCTCAACGAAATACAGAATATTTGATTCAGTTGTTAAATCAACTCTTTGTTACGCCTCTCAAGTTTGGGGATCAGACGAGTACGAAGTAATCGAGAAATTCCACAGGAACTTCTTGAAAAAATTATTCAACTTACCAATGAAATCGCCGAACTACACAATCTATTTGGAAACGGGTCTTCCAATGCTTTTTACAAGCACTCTCAAATCGCAAGCGGATTACATCATTAAAATAGGTTCGTATCCAGACTCCCGAATAACCAAAAAAATGCTATCTTATGAATTAAGAAACAAGGACTGGTGGGCGTTAAGATGGTTAAGAATTGGAAACGCGTGTGGAGAAACTATTTCATTCGATCTAAACAACCTGGACAACTTAAAGAACCAACTTTATCGAATAATAAATAAAAATGAAGATGCTATTCGTGTGCGATTTATAGAGAAAGCTCATGAATCAGATAGCAGAGTATTGTATTCTCACCTGAACTTCAATCTAAGGGATAAGAACTATTTCAATGACTCACTCAACTATAGTGAAATATCTCTTATTTTCAAAACAAGGTGTGAGTTGATTGGTTTAAATGGCAGCCCATATAATGGAAGCTTCAACCAGTTTTGTAATATTTGCAACTTAAAAGCGAAAGAAGACTGCTTTCACATTATTAGTGTTTGTCCAATCTACAAACCACAGAGACTAGCTTACTTCGGAAAAAAATTCCTTACCATGCAGGAGACAATACAAATTCTGAACGAGTGTGATTGGAAAAAGTTATTTTATTATATTAAATCCATCTACAAATACAGGTCGCTATTAATAACAGAGTATTATGATTGATTAAGTTTATTAAAAAAATAACTATATTGTTAAAGTAACAAATGTAGGTACATGTATAAGCATTTTGCTAACCAAGCTGACGGCTAAGCCATAGCTTTAAAATTCATTCTATCTTGTAACTTATGTAATAAGAAAATATTAAATAAATGAATTTCTTACTTACTTACTTTCTTACTTACTCTTACTAATTGTGATATTAATTTTCAAAATTGTGAAGTAGCAAATGAAATTTTTTTTAAGGGTAGACTTTATGTAAGTACCTAACCACTATTTAGCTCTTGATCAGAGCATTAAAAAGATACTAATTCCAATAGATGCGAACTATATAAAATAAAGCCATTTGTTATTCAAAATGAAAATATTTATGTAATGTGCCAACCAATTCTTATCAGTGGGTTTGACTGTCATTTTCAATCCTTTGAAGTTGGAACATTATTATTAAATAGTATTCTAATTAAAATATTTCAGATTTTAATAGTCCACCCTTACATTTGTATCCACCTAATAATAGAAAAACATATTTTAGATTAAAGTCCATTTAAGCGCTTGTATTTTAATAAATAAATATAATTTAAAAAAAAACGTTTTATTTTTATTTTTAACAGGAAAGTGACGGAGTTCATAATTAATTTGACAAATAAAACTGTTCAATCTTAAATTGGGATTTCACATTCTTGAAGCATTCCGAAAAAATGTAATATAAGGATAACTTGTTCTTATTTAGATTTTTGTAAGTTTATTTCAAGAGTGATTATTCTAGGTCTTAGGAGCATTATTACATATATAACTGCTGATAAATATGTGAAAAATAAGGTGATTTCGAGCTTAATTTATGCTTACACAGACTTCATTGCATTATGTTTAGGAATACATAAGCTTAAATTAAGTTTAAAATGATTTAAAATTAAGATGTTGTATTCTTCGAATGAAACGACTTTGCGCTTAATTTAAGCTTACACGTTCTTAATACTCTTATAGAACAATCTTAAAATAAAAATTAAGGGTTAGTAAAAAACATTCCCAAAGTTAGATTTTTGTATTCGGATTAAGAATTTCCGAGCTTAACAGACTATCGTCAACGGATAGGCTTATTCTGACACTGATTATCTTAATTTTATCTCGTTTTTTCCCTGAGTGAATCTGTTGTTGGAAAGAAGTGACATTATTTCTTGGAGACGAAGATATTTACGCGAAGTAAAAAAAATTAGAGAAAAGAAAAGAAAAATTTTCTTTTACTGATGAGACCTGGCTCAACGAGGAAGTTCTACACGTTTCGTCGATGGAGGACTTTTATGCTTCATTTCGGGAAAAACCGGGGACTACCACGAGGACATGAACACTGATGTGTACGAGAAATGAAATGAAGAAATGAGAAACTAACAAATCAAAGAACTAAGGCTTTAATACTTAGAATTATGAAAGATCTCAAATCGAAGGTGTTCAGACTGCGGTTGAAACCGAAAACAGTAAGGTTTGAGTTCAGCTTCCACAGCAGACGGGTGAATGGTTTGTTAGAGCTAAAAGATCTGTGGTGATTCGCTCGATAGAGGAGACGGGGCGTCGTAAATTACGAAGCTTAAGAAGTATGCACAATCGAGAGAACCTGAAAGGAGACGATGAATGCCGAGAATGCTCGAGGGACGCGGGTTCTTAAAGCATAATGAGGTTAACGGCAACACCAAAGTGTAGTTCTAGGCTGGCTCACTAATAGCAAATTGAATAACACGGTGTTGAATGCTATCCGTTCTGGATATTTGTTCTCGCTGGGCAACACTTGACTGGCGTACTTCAGGAGTGTCAAAATAGGTAAAGGGGTCTGGTCACGTATGGGTCATATATTTCTTTGGACCATCAAACGCCCGAGTAATGTGTTAGTTTTAAGGACTATCTCATAAAAATGCGAACGGAGTTTAGTCCCCTGTCACACAGTATGCCAAATTCACGAAGTAATTGGACGTGGGATATAGCTTGAGGGTGAATAAAAAAATGAATTTGATGAGATTGTTTGCACTTGACAATTTTTAAGGCACCAAATGAAACAATTTTCAAATACCATTTTGGTTAAATTAGTAAATCGGCTTCCATTTGTTTGAATCTACTAGCCTTTATGTTGATCTACTACAATACGCTATGTGTGAAGTAGTAACCATGCCCAGAGCCCACATCATTGTCGAATAACCGTGCAGACATCATAAAATTATTCGAAAATAGTCTATAGAAAATAAATGGCACGCGGTGTTGAATCCAATCCCAATAAAAGCTATTAAACTTATAAAACAGAATATGTATAAACGATATTTTTCTATTGTTGGAAGTTTATGCCATTAAATTTTACATTTCAAATCGAAATCAGCCGTCTCTGGTTGCCCCTAAAGAAAGCAAGCCAGTTATAGTCAGTTATTCTTTTCTAACTCTATTTAAAACTAAAATGGTGCGATGGTAGTAAACACAGCCAATGAATCATTTGCTAAAAGAAAAAAAGAAATCCTTTTAGCGCACGCCAATTATAAAAAAAAACTACTCCATTTTATTCGCAAGATAATCGAAAGACATCCTCCAATTGTTTGATAAAACCAAATAATGTTCAATACAAGCGCACATCACCCATTAAACATTTGTATCTGTGCTCAAAAAAATACCCTCCCGAACACTTTATGAGTGGGCACATTCCTACAATTTCCCTTTGCTGGCTTAGTTTTTCCAATATGCAGCGTATACATACCTACCTACAGATAAACAGATTCGCTCCATTAAATTGCCATTAAAATTAATGACTTCGAAATGTCTCCAATTTCTTGCTTCCTGTTTTCTTTTGGCCACCAAAACCTCTAATTGCAGCCTCATCCATCCCATTCCGTGCCAACGTGGTATCGTTAGCACCGTAAAGGTTGCTCAGTTGACCTATTCCAGCGTCACACGACCGAAGTAAGTTCTTCATCAGACAAGCTAGATAAGAAAAACATCCGCATCCGCACTTTCATTTATGTTGCTAATGCACATGGGAATCCAGTTTCATTGCTATCAAAAAATTGTATTGAAACGTAAGCAAACAAGGTTTCTTACCGTTATCCTCTCCGGTGTTAAGTTAGACACACTGTCGCTGTAGTAGTGGAAGGCTGCAGCTCAAGCTTACGAATTAACATAATTTTTGAGAATTTTCTTCCATGTTCATACTCGCTACGTCTTCGTTGTCCCCATAGCCGTTGTCGTCATCCTCGATATAGATAAAAGCAGAAATGATTTCTATTTCGTTTTATAAGTTTATGCCGACCACCGCAAGATGAGGGTTAGATAAACACAGGGATCAAACGCAGGAGGAGAAACAACGCGACGCACAAATAAGTTGAAAAAAAGAGCACACTTAGATGGGTGAATATTTACCGCAGGAAGAAGCGAAATTTATTACCTTTCAAAGTAAATTGAACATAATGAGAATCCGAGTAAATTTTCATGATAATTTGTGAAGTGGATTTTCATCTATCCTTCCAGCGTGGATTGTATATTTGCTGAGGAGAGAGGATGACTGTTTTATGAAAATTGAGGTCCATTTAAAAAAGATCTTACTTATATTAATTTCACCCAGAGTAGATCTGAGTGAAATTGAATTGAATTGATTCTCCATAGGGTTATCCCGACCGACACAACCTTATGTTTTAGCCGAGTTAATAAAATGTCTGCTCTATTTCAATATCTGCCGGTTGTGTACTTTTCTATCAAGCCATTTGATCGGGGTGAGTATTAATAACAGGGTAAAAAATATGCCTGACTATTTTCGATAAGTTTCATTTATCTTTGTTAAAGGACACGAACAGCATGTTTGCTGCTCTGAAGCCTGAATACCAGTATTGACAACATTTTGTATTCGCATAAATCAAATTTTCCTATTTCGGACGTGATGTGAATTTAGGATGTTTTTTCCAGTTTTTCTGCTTTTGTAACTAAGAATGTAAGGAGCAGAACTATTTCATGATGTAATAACAACTGAGGCAGTCTGTTCTTGGTAAATAAAATCGGCTTACTACATCAGTTCATATTGTTTTAAATGTATGAATGCGAAATGGAAGTTTTTGCGATAAAAAAAAAGTCAAGGAGTAAGTAGAGAAGTAATAGTTAAGTCCTTTGCTCATGAATGATAGTATATTCACGCACAATACATGTTCCTTAACAGACAAGTAGAATAATCTATTGAAGTGTGACTTGGTTGCCCAAATAGGGGATTGCTACTTGGGAATAAATTTTCCCAAAAAAGGAAATGGTTTAGTGGTTGATGCATTTTATTACTAAACAAGTGGTATGAATTCAATCAGCAACACGTAAACCTTTTTCCAAACGTCTGATCAACATTATCCACATGAATCGGCGTAAGTCACTTTAATCTGTGCCAAAAATATAGCTTAGCGGTTTACATCACAAAAAAATGACAAGACTGCCATGTAAAAGATAAATACGAGTACCTATTCATTTACTTTCTCATAATAAAATTCGCAAGAAGCGAACTGGTGGATACCCTATTCCTATCCTCCAAAAAGTGGGCGTGGCAAAAACATTGTATGAAGGAATTGTAATTTAATAGAATAATTGCGGCCGCCACCGCCGAAAAGAAATTTACCGAACTGTCAACGAGAACGAACCGAATGCGAAATGAAAATACGAAAGGTATGGAGAGCGCGAGTGCAACAATCAGCAAGTATATTATGCTGATTTCCTGGTAGCTCAGCAAGGGCTGGGTTCAGGTAATAAGAAAATAATGTTTGGTGAATCGCACCAAAGGAAAACGCAGGTACTTACTGTGTTGTTTAATTTACGATTAATCACGGGTCTGAAAAATAGAAAAAAAAAAAATGGGCGCCACACAATTTTAAGTTGAATTGTAAAACCAGAGAAATACAATCAGAAACGAGCGAAAAACCACCAAAAAAAGAAATGCAAGATTTTTTTTCCACGACGTTATAAAACTCCGTTGGAGTACGGCAAATTTTATTGGGGTTTACTTCACAGCCGATTGGGAATCAAAGTCCCAGAATGACTCACGATGGCTTTCCCCGAACGATAGAAAATATTCCAAATTAACGGGTCGCGTGTAGTATACCGGGAATTTTCGGAGGCACGATACTACCGAGATCACTAATTTTTCCACTTTAAAACCTAACACTCCTACTAACTATACTATAAAAATTACACAAAGTACTTAGCTTTTTATTAAGTGAGATTCTTCAACTCCTTTTCCTCCCTCAAATGGGTGGTATGATCCCGCCTTGACAAGTGTCTCCCTGCTCCGGCACGTATCCTGAGCGATTTTAAATTTCCCTGCCGCCTATCTCCTTCCTCGAATAATTTTCTTGACTTTTTTTTTCTTTTTACTTAATCACAAAGTCCCTTCTGGACGATAACAAAACTTCCACTGCCTTTCTGCCTGGTCAAACAAGAAGTGATCTTCCAGCTGGCTTTGTCCATTTCGTCGGCCGGCATCCTCACTCACACATCCTTACCTACATGGGGAAGCAGAGCCAACGACAGTTCAACAAGACCATTCAGTTGTGGCGCTGGAGTGGTCAACTGTTTCTTACTCCCCCATTCTCACACATACTTAGACTTATTTATGTTTCGGGAAAGTTGCCATCCAAGCATTGATTCTCCGTTTCATCGTGATGTGTTTGTGTTTGTTTATTTTATTGTAATCGCCGGCACGGTGGCGATCGTTGTTTTCTTTCCGCGTGATTTAAGTGTATCACGTTTTGTGTCGCTCGTGTATTGTGAGGGTGTTTCACAGGGCCGCCCGCCCGCACGCCTCTGCTGCTCCTTCGGTGCTCCCACGACGGAGTTGGATCAAAAGGGAGCGTCATCCCTTCCCTCATCGAACGTGGCTCACTACTGTGTCTGTGGTAGATCTTTTTTCGCATTTGGGCCTTTGACTACTCGGACCGTCCGTCCGCGCCCGCGAATCTCATTTAAATGTGCAGGGTGGATGTTTTGGTGTGTTGCGTTAGTTCCACCCTGCCGTTGCAGACTGTCCGTCTGGTTGCAGAGTGCATTGAGCTTGCCCTCCGCCTTTTCAGACCGTCCGTCTGTCATCATTTTCCCCAGACCGTCCGTCTGTATCGATGTGCACAGACCTTCCATCCATGTCTGCTTTCCCAGACCGCCCGTCTGTCATCATTTCCCCAGACAGTCCGTCTGTATCGGCATCCACAGACCGCCCGTCTGTCTTCGAGTCCAATGCTTCTTTTCGGTTTGGGCCTCCTGCCCTTCATGCCACCTGTGGTGGTTGCTCCCCAAGGCTCCAGAGACGTGGACCAATGGCTGATGGAACCATGGTTGCCCCTCCACCTCTTCAGACCGTGGGAACGCAGACCAAGAAAAGAGGGAAATTGCAAGGAGGGTCAAGGGAAAAAGAGAATGGCCCTTGTTGCGGGCAATTTGACCGCAACAACCCGCTAAACGATCTTCACGGTATATGACATCAGCTTGATAGAACGGGTATTATCACAGTCTCACGTATCGCCTGTGTCTTTTTCAAAAGAAGAAGATAACTTTCTTTAAAGTGGTGGGGCATATGATTTGCTATCATCAGTTCTGAGATGACAATCATGAGCCATTTGGACCCGCACCCGATGTCACCTATCGTTTCCTTAACTTACCCTGTAAGTTTCCCCGCCCAACCCTTTTTTGTTTTTTGGAGTCTAAGACCGCCTTCCTTGTCACATTTGACCGTAATGCCGGGTGCTTCTTCATTGTAAGGAACAGCTCTTGGAAAGTATATTCGGGGAAATTGTTCATTTAGAAGTCCTTCAGAATAGTGTTGCCATGTTTATTTTTTTTCGTCATCTACAAAAGCAGCCTGATGAACATATTTGATGAACTTTGGCGAACGGATTTCGTGAGGAGAAATCTGCCCTTTTCAAGCCTCCACACCCTTGCCGGAATTTGAGCGCAATTTCTTTTTGCGAGAATCTTGCAAAGTCTGTATTCCAATTCGAGGTAAATTATTAGATATTGCCATATTGGTGCGCACTTTGACCAAGCTTTGAATGCCTTTTTCTTGTTACTTATCACTGCTTTAGCTTCTTCTGCCTACCACTTAGCCATGTTGATAGTTATCTTGAAGCGCCTAGCTGTGACATGGCTCTATCCAAGTATTCGCAATAAAAATTCTTTTCTCTTTGTCTATATTTTACCAATCGATATTCGCAGATACTTTTGTGATATCATTAATAAATTACAAAAAACTAAATTCCAATCGTAAAAAAATCTTATCACCTAAACTGTCAATTCCCTCTTTGGGATATTTCTGAATTCGCCCGAGCTGGATGAAGTGATCATGTTGAACGATGTTATCGATGCAATCCTCAATAGATCATATTGGGATGAGTTCATAAACGTGAATACAATAGGTTAAGGAATAGAAGTTAGAACATGCAAATGTGCAAGAAAAGGAGAGACCTCGAGCAAAGATTGATATTTTTGTTATGGGACAATCTCAAATTAATTTTAAAAAATTTGAAGTTAAACGTGAACAAAGAAACTAGCTATTCTAACCCAGTAGAGTAGGTTCGGGGAAAGGAAATTCGTGTACCTTGCCGTTTCATATTTTTTTTTATTTTCGTTAGGCGTTGGCCATGGAAGTCTTCGTTTTGTTTTCTTGTGTACATGCTAATTTTTTCTTGTTCGGTTTTTCGTATTGTTATTCTTTGTATATATATGTTGTCTTCCAATCTGAGCCAACCTGCCCACTGGGCGTCTGTGGTTTCTAGAAGGTGGTATCTACTATGTCCAACCGACACCACGCGTTTCAAATACATACATGTGTGTATTGCACGTCCATAAATATTGTAGGATGCGCTAGGTCAAAGTTGTATCTATATTTAATGTGGACAATCTGCCCTAATTGGGTTTTTAATTATATTCGTTGGGGTGTTTGCATTAAGGGATTTATACCCACACCCTTCGTCATTACGTTAAGGTCACATTAGGAATCGTTCATCCTAACCTTAATTATGGTGTTGGTATATATATACCAATGGATTGCCCTCCCCCACACATCGCTGTCGAGATGGCAACCTTCCCTTGGGGTCGATACCTGTTTTTGTCATTCCCCACTCATAGCATCAAGTTAGCTAGATTGAAATCAATCAGAGGCGACCAGTTAACCAATCGTTCAGTGGGATAACGACTCATGAACAGGCCGGTGCAAAAGTCGATAGGGTATGGAAGTGGAATTGTTGGGGGAAAAAGCAACACTTTTGTGGTGTTTTGTAACGTAATATATCTATTTTCTCTTGGACGAAAACTGTTTCTTTCTATTTGCAAACAGAGCAGTAAATTACATTTCCCTATCTAATTTTAAACTGTTCACACCAGTAAATTCTTCAAACCCAACCAACGTACGCTTTTATATATTTGTATACCTAGTGTATGAGTTTTAGTTTTTTAGAATAAAATAAAACACGGCAATCCGAAAAATTTATAATAAAAATTAACTTCGGTATTAACCTCCTGTCGTCCTTGTTTGATGCCACATTTTAGCTTCTGTCGTTCATATGGTTAAAAACATTTTCCCTTCTAAAATAAAGCTTAATTTTCGACCGAAAAATCTATAATAAAGTTTCCCTGCAATATAGTCGAAATACAACCTACGATACACCAAGGAGTTCAACATAAACCACACAAGAACAGCTGGAGTTCAAGCCAGGATTCTATATATGGGACTTCAAGCCTAAAACAATCTATCTTTCAACACAAAAAATGTAAATATCCTAAGTCTATTCAAATCTCAAATGTGTTTATAGCAAAATCTTATACTTATTAGAATTCATATTGAAAAATATAACTTAAACCTGAAATGTACACTTTTTTACCTATTTTTTTATGTTTTAGAAATTAATTATCTGCAATTCATACCGCAGTGAATGTCTTTTATGTAGAAATATTTCATTAAAAAATATATAGTGAAGTCAAATCTGTATATGTGTTCTGAAATGGAGCCAACGATAAAAATAAGGACCGCACAATTCTGAGTTCAAGGTTTGTAATATAATTTAAGTTTGTAAAATACTGAACAAACAAAATTGTCTATGCACCACCACAAGTTTTGTTGTTAGATGTTACCCGGTTGATGATTTTGATCCAAATGGACGAGAATACCCGACCAGCGACATGAGTAGGCAAGCAACAAGGTTTAACCGTTGATAGAATGGTATGTTAGGCATGTACATTTAATACATTAAGTACCGGTGGGTGCATGAGCAGTACATCCGAATTGAAATTAAAGTAAGTACAGTGAGTCAGAAAAATGAGTATAAGTAACAACAAAATTCAATAAATAGAAAAAGTATGACAGTTTGCAAATTCAAATTATTGATTTTCAGCATCAAGTTAAAATAATCCGGAACAATATGTGAAAATGGATCGTGGTTTGTTCGGATTCTTAAAACTTGAAAACGACTACACCAAATTGGATACTTCCTTCAGCGGGTTTTTTCGTCATTGCTACGCGAAGGTTTAGGAAAGAGAAAAGCCGAAAAATCCTCAACAGTAGGCGAACATTTCGTTTTTCAGTTCAATTCAATTGCCTTTCAACAGGTGGCGCTGTAGGCGGTTGTTCTATTTGACAGCTATTGTTTTGTTCACTCTGATGATATTTTTATCATTTTTCATTGGTTTTTCGAGTGAAATAGTTTACATTAACGAAATATGTACATCATTGCGAATCTGTGGATTATCAATTTTTGAGTGATATTATTGATATTTCGATCACAATAAAGTGAGTGCATTGTTTTTGTTTGTCGGCAAAAACCAAACCCCATTGATTACTGAGACCGGTAACTAATTTGTTTTGTTTTTCCAGTTGATTTCCAAATTTCTATTCCAACTTTTTAATTCGTTTGCTTTCTTCACTTTGTCTTTTTTCAAGGATAGATAATTATTGATTAGTGAAAAGTTTATGTGCGATTTATACAAAGTGATGATCATTTACAGTTCGAAATTTGTTACGCTGCCAAGAGGAGGTCATGGTAACATTGGTCGGGGTTCTCAGAATTTAACGCGACACCGAAATACACCGAAATGTCACAGCACGTCGAACGGAAGAGGAACGTGTTATTCAAAGGGAAACATCTCGAATCCCAATGATTGATGAACGGAGCTTACAATGAGCGAGAACAATTGAGAAGAAGATATATTCGTGCTCTGCAAAGTGATGAAGCAAGATCATAACTTGCGACTATTGAACGACAACGTCGACAACAACAGATTCTTCCGGTGAACTTGCAGCTATTCGATATGAGCCAAACATTCAACAGATACAGTGCTCCCGCATCAGTTCAATCCGGTCAGATGTCTGAACCGCGTGGATTACGTTGCCCGAGCGGCAAGGTGAAATTGCCAGAATTGCTTCCACCAGCAGAGCCATTGCGTAGGTAAGCTGTTTTACGGTGAATCTGCTAATTCGAACCATATCCTGCAATGCCACAAGATGTACAAAGGTTGTTATAAAATGACGTCGTTTGGTGGTGAAATTGTAGATTAACGAAATTACAATCCAAATTCAAGGTTATTTCACCAACATCAGTGAATACACTAACACACCACACACGATACACGATGTACGTGTATCTTATCTTGATAACAAAATACAAAATTACAGCTTTTGAATTCAAGTATACAGATTCATGGGCGAATTGTTAATATTGTTGGATCGCTGTTGCCGCATCCAGATCAAGAACACAAATATGTATCTCCAAATATACTTTCTTGAAGATTCGCATGATGAAGAAAATCGGCGTTGTGCAATCTTTAATACAACGAAAAGAGAAATAATCAGCAATTGCAGCAAATGAGCTCATCAAACTGTTTACGACTTCGTTGGAATAGATGCCATCCGATGATCACAACATTATCATAAAAGCGGACAAACGACCATCAGAAACTCATGAACGACAATTCAGTTCGTGAAATATCGATTGTTGTTGTTGGTGAAAATTTGGAATCGCGTGATATAGTCATCAAACGCCGAAATGAAAACGCACTAGAGCGAATAAGTGAGAAACATCGATCGCATGGATGCACTGCAATATTCGCTTTTGTTCTGCCGTAGTGAAGACGGATATCACTTGAGATGGCCAATGGTTAGTACAAAAAAAAACACTTTTGATGGTCCCTCCATAAATTCAAAATTTTTAGGGGTCGAGACAAATAAAAAGGTCAGTTCAATGAACTTTTACGGAAATCGAATGATGATTTGCCAAAAAATTGACAACCACCTAGTGAGATATCGCCGATTGTTTCAACAATATGCAGTTGATACGAGGGCGGGTCAATAAGTCTGTGACTTTTTGAATTTCTGACCTCTTTACTGAAACGGCAACACTGCTCCTGTCAACAGGCATCTGTCAGTTGACTCCTGTCAAAATTTAAACTTGCTCCGTCAGTTAGTTTGTGTTTGACAGCTATTTTTATCAGACTACTCACTAATTTGAGGAGAAAATGGAAAAAAGTGAATTTCGTGTGCTTAGTAAGCATTATTTCTTGCGAAAAAAAACCATTACCGAGACCAAGGCTAAGCTTGAAAAATACTATGGGGACTCTGCACCATCGATTTCAATGGTAAAAAAGTGGTTTACTGAATTTCGTTGTGGCCGTACAAGCACTGAAGATGCCGAACGTCCTGGACGCCCAGTTGAGGTCTCTACACCCGAAACAATCGAAAAAATTCACGATATGGTGTTGGCCGACCGAAGATTGAAAGTGCGAGAGATTGTGGAAGCCGTAGGGATCTCGCATGGCTCAGTGGTTTCAATTTTGAATGTTCACTTGGGCATGAGAAAGCTTTCCGCAAGATGGGTGCCGCGTTTGCTCACAGTCGACCACAAACGCAATCGTGTAACAACTTCACAGGAAGGTTTGGCGTTGTTTAATCGCAATATGGAGGAGTTTTTGCGCCGTTTTGTAACCGTGGACGAAACATGGATCCATCACAACACACCAGAGACCAAACAACAGTCAAAACAGTGGGTTTCTAAAGGTGAATCGGCGCCAAAGAAGGCCAAGGTGGGTTTGTCAGCCAATAAAGTTATGGCGGCTGTTTTTTGGGATGCACGCGGGATAATCCACATTGACTACCTTCAAAAGGGAAGAACAATCAATGGGGAATATTATGCCAACTTATTGGACCGATTCAATGACGATTTGAAAAAAAACCGACCTCATTTGGCCAAGAAAAAAGTTCTTTTCCACCAAGACAATGCAAGGGTGCACACATGTGCAGTTGCCATGGCAAAAAACCATGAATTGGGCTATGAATTGCTCCCTCATCCACCCTATTCTCCAGATTTGGCTCCGAGCGAGTACTTCTTGTTCCATTGTACTACTAGGAAGACGTTTACTTGCTATCCAAAATGGTCAGATATTACGCAGTTATTGCATCTCGGTCAATTACCAAGCAATCGTCACGACGTTACAGCACGAGTGTTCAAACAAAACTCAGATGTTTGATAGCCTTGATTGCGAAACAACGTGTATACGGTACTGTTCGATGCTGGATGTATTCAGTTTAGTGGCACAAAAGAGGTTTTGCCGCACGCACACATTCATCTTTGGATGGTGGACAAAATTACACCAGACTAAATTGATAACATCATTTCTTCCGAAATTCCTGATCCCGAGATAGATCCAGAGTTGCACGAAGTAGTGAAGACACACAATCCCACTTCGGTTTGTATGTCCGACAATAAATCCATAAACGCAATGGGAACTTAGGCTGGACATGATGGCTTACCAGGTGATAATGGCAGAACAATCATCACTCAATTGATATCGTGGTTGACAACAAATGGATCGTGCTCTATTGTCTGAGGCATTTAAAATCCATATCAATGTTGAGCATTGCAATTCGGTGAAATCGATTAAGTATGTTTGCAAATACGTTACCAAAGGGAGCGATGTAGCGGGTATTGGTGTTGAAGAGATGAAATCAGCAAATTTAAAATAGGCCGATATGTGAACTGCAATGAAGCACTCTGGAAAATATTTTCGTTTGCGATTCATGAATGTCATACGACTGTTGTGCATCTGGCAGCTCATTTGAAGAAAGGCCAAAGAGTGAATTTTGAAGCGGAGAAGGCAGTACATGGAAAGATAACCAGCAACAATATTACCGAGTTTCTTTTCAACTTGCGCCAGTGATCTGTTCGCGAGAACATTGTTTTACTCGGAGATGCTTGGATATCACACATGGAATACATTGTCGAAGAAATGGTGACGCAGAAAGCAAGCACATCCAGTAGATGGATATGCAGGTGTGTTTTCAACTGATGCATTGGGACAAATGTACACAACCGATTCAAAGAATGACGATTGCTTCTACATTCGGTTGCTTTTGGTTAATGTGCGCGGTTGAACTTCATTTGAGTCATTGCGGCTTACGGATGGTAAGGTGCGTGCAACTTTTCGAGAAGAATGTCAACAGTTGCAATTGCTTGAACACAACAATCACTGGAATCAAACGCTAGACGGTGCAAGAAGTTCGTACAATTTTCGCTTTGGAAATTTGTGTTTTGTTATGAGTGGCAAACTATTGACTGAAATTCATATGCCAGCGTCAAATCGTCAAACTAGAGATGTATTGAATCGTGAGTGGAGTGCGAGCGTGCTTACGACACGACAACTTTGCAACAGCAAGTATCAGGGTAATCTTCGCTTATGCAACCCAAAAACAATGCAAAAATGTTGTATTTTTAATACCACTGTGCTCAAATTACTAATCAAATAAATATTAATTGCTGAATAACTTTTCAAATCGATTTGTAGAGTCGATGACATAATGTAGGTCAATCTGAACAGACTGTTGAAATCAAATTAAATAAAAATCTTCACAACACATATAAATTCAAAGTACAACTTTCAAAGTTGACTGCAGTTCTAATTCTTGCTGTTCACCGACATGCGGTTACGGCAAAAACTTTCCCCAGGCAATAAGTAATTTATGAATTTGACAAATTCCTGCGAAGAAACTTCTACACTTTCCCCGTCCCATGACGGGCAACACAAGACCAAGAATTTACAGTCGTGTGCAGATTATATGGACGTATTTATAAATGTATTACGACTGTTGACCAAAAAATAAAAAACATGAATCGTTAAATAAAATATTCAATTTAAGGGCTTCTTAAGCTTTGATCGCAAATTGACTGAAGATTGGAAAAGTACAAATCAAACAAAGAACTACTTGAAAAGCTTATAAAAAGATGCGTCACTAGGATGAGGTCACATGCAAAATCTTCGAAAGAAAGGAAAACATTTTTAAAATATTTACATTTTATGGTTTTAAAATATTTATTTATTATTGTTTATATTTATTATTTATTGTTTTTCTTCATTAATAATAATAATGAGTATGCCCGCCATTTTTCGATATGACCTCTATAAGACGGTTTGGAGTAGAATCGGTTTTTTTTTAAATAATTAAGAGTTGCCCAGGCATCACAATAGCTTCGACTAAAGAGTCCTTGTCTTCAAATTGTCTGCCGTCTTCATACACTTTACGAAATAACCATGCCAAAACATTGTCGATTATGTTTAAGTCCGGTGAATAGGGCGGCCATGGCAAAAGTTCCACGTCTTCTGATTGAATCCAACTTCGAACAAGCCTGGAAGTGTGCTGGAATATCCAAGACAGGGGTACGAAAATGTTTTTCACTTTTGGAAATGACCGTTCCAGCAAACATTTGTAGTTATTTCCGTTCATTGTGATGGACAAAAACTCCAACTCGATTGTGCCATAGTGGGTAATAGCTCCCCCACACTCTTAAACCGATTATGTGCGGCTGTGATGTCTTGCTAAAATAAGCTCCTCCTTTCTAATATCATGGAAATGAAAGTAGTAACCAACGGGGCTATACTGGCTGATACTCCGCTGTTGGCCCTTATTTTAGTCACTGGTAGAGTAAAATTTGAGGCAAGCCGTATAATAACCCGTTTTTCTCGCAATTTTGTTGCTTCTGCCGTGTGTCCTTTTTGATTTTTCCCATAGTGTTGTGTATTCGCAAGATAACTGTTTACAACAGTCTTACTTAGCCTCTTTGCAATTTATTGGCCTGAGAGTAATAACTCCTTGAAAACATCGATTTTTCCTCTTTCTGTCGCTGTCAAAGTCTTTCCGCAACCAATTTTTTTTTAACTAAAAACAGTTCTTTTCAACGTTTTCTTTACAAAACACCCTGAGGTGAACTCCTGCAACGAAATATTCGCAATGGCCTCATCCTAGAGGCGCATCTTTTCATACGCTTTTTAAGTACTCGTAGTTCATTGTTTGATCTTTGGAAATTCCTTTTGTCGTTTCTTATTTACCATTTAATTTTATGACCTACTGTTGGGAAAATATTTACCTGTTCACAAGTAGTAAAAGTTTCTGGGTATACATTGTTCAACAGGTATAAAGACTGAAAATCGATTGCAAAATGTATGGCCTCATCCTTGTGATCGCCAGTGTATACGTGTACTCATAAAGTTGAAATCCACTGTAAGTAATATTAAAAGGAAAACGTTTACATCCAGCAATAGGCCATGGGCACAGAGTTGAGGTTTCTGCTAACCATCGGATGAATTGCCTAAAAACTTCCACAATAGAAGAAATTATTCGGAAAGTTTTGCGTTCTATAAGTTCCTCTGAAAACCGGGGAGCAACGAGCGCTGATAAAGCAGCTGAAGGTTATGAATTTTAAAATGCATTGTTCGGGGTCGAGAGCAAGAGGTGTTTCATTTCTGTGCCCTTTTCTTGTGTCACCGACTTATGCGCCAGTGTTTGAAAAATTTATTCAACTACGACCAATTATTTAAACCAACACCAAACTTCTGCCATCTGATGCTTTTGTTTTCTTTTAGCCGAGCATTATTTGATGCTTCCGCTGGATCGGAAAGTAAAAGAGGTGACTGAATTAAATGCAGCTGCAATTTGTGTGGTAGAAAATTCAACGAAACTTAGCGCATCTTGGATTTTGAAGTTTTGTGTTTTTAAAGGGTCTTTCAGAACTTGATAATTTCTTTTTAAAAAAAAATGCAAACAAAAAAATGTTATTGGATTGAATAACTATCAAAACATTTATGAATTGAATTCGACTTCGTTCATATTTCTACCACAAGAATCTGCAGCGGTCGATACGCTGAACCCAATTTTCGATAACTCGGCCAGACATTTCGACCGATACGGCCGCTATTTCTCGTTCAATATTGGCTCTGAGCTCCTAAGCTTACGTTTAAGCTACTCACAATCGAGAGAACAAATCTAATGTGGACAAGTCGTTATACATGTCTAGCGACTAAGCACATCTGACCAAAGCTGTACCTGTGTAGCTACATGTGTTTTATCTCACTAAACCGATTGCACATTAGCTCTTCTATAACTGTCATTACATTACACTGTCTAATAGGCAAGCAAGCCTCTTGCTTAATGATCTTAGTGACTTGGCTAACACAGACGTTAGAAGTCTTTCGCGCTCCATGAGAAGCTCCAATTGCTTTAGCGGGTAGAGGGAGAAACTCGCTATATCCACGTGGCATCACAATAGACCTCACATTGGTCTAAGTGCGTTGGCTATAGCTGACTACCACCTTAACCTAACCTAACCTAACAATAGAGAAGCGCAGCAATCTCATTTTTACTCATAAGGTTTATCTTTGTAAATAAAATGGTTTGACAAAAGAAAACCATATTCAAAATTGCACATGTGTACTATGTAAATGTGCGCAAATTCAATAGAAAGAAGATGGGAAAAAAACTTACTCGAATATTCTGTTCTCAATTTTCGTTAGCCATATTTTACATATCTAATAGTTTAGTTAGAGAAACTTTATTTGAAAAATAAATTTGAAATTTTGAAAACATTTAGATAGTCTTAAGTTTAATATGCTTTGGCCAATGGCCGTCCACCATGAACTTATTTGTTGTCGGGCGGTTGACGTATTTTATATACAAGGTGGCGCAAAAGTCATCTTCCTATCGGAAGAAGCATACATTTTGCAAATGGCGGCAAATGTAAATTCTACTTTGATATTTGTGAAGTTAACTGATACAGAAAAAACTTAAGACACCAATTAACATAATCCAAAAGCAGAACCAAAGTTTTTCATTCATAAAAAAAATTACAGCGAAAGAACATCGGGTGACAACTTTTGCGCCACCTTGTAGTATTTCCCAGCCAAATTTTCCATTCAGGACTTCCAAAGTGTCGTCCCATACCATCGAATTAACTTCAAAGTACCTCACAAGAAACTCCCTCAAAAAAGGACATAATGGCAATAAAGTGATATATGTACATCCTCCCTTATAAAGGGTGGTTAAATTGTAAGGGCCGATTTTGAATGTGAACCACACCTAAACATCAAGTTTTTTTCTGCATTTTATTTGACATTTCTCAATTTCAGACTAACTCAATTTGAACCATGGAAAGATACACAATCGAGCAACGCGTTGAAGTTATTCAGGCTTATTATGAAAATCGGCGTTCAAATCAAAATGCATATCGTGCACTTCGTGATTTTTTTGGTCAATTTAATCGTCCAAATGTGCGTACAATCGGAAAAATCGTGCAAAAACTTGAGAAAACCGGGTCTGTAGGAAATGTGAAAACACCAGTGCATGCTCGTACAGCTCGTACTGCAGAAAATATTACTGTCCACCTCAACTCGCCGTCGTGCCCAACAATTGCACCTCTCACGCTCGTCGTTGATGAACATTATGCATAAAGACTTGCATTTACGGGCTTACAAGGTGCAATTGGCTCAAGAACTAAAGCCTGTTGACCATTTCAAGCGTCGTCAATGGTCAGAATGGTGGCAAGAAATGGCAACAGTGGATCATCAATTTTCGAAGAAAATCATCTTCAGTGATGAGGCACATTTTCACCTTAGTGGATTCGTCAATAAGCAGAATTGCCGCATTTGGGCGGAGTGATTGTCGAAAAACCAATGCACCCACAAAGAGTGACTGTTTCGTGCGGTTTATTGGCTGCAGGCATCATCGGGCCGTATTTTTTCCAAAATGAGGCCGGTCAGGCAGTTACTGTGAATGGTGTTCGCTATCGTGAGATGATAACGAACTTTTTATGGCCCGAATTGGAAGATATGGATGTGGACGATATGTGGTTTCAACAGGACGGTGCCACTTGCCACACAGTTAACGAAACAATGGCTCTTTTGCGCGACAAATTCAATGGCCGTGTTATCTCACGTGGTGGCGATGTCAATTGGCCGCCAAGATCATGTGATTTGATACCGTTGGACTTCTTTCTTTGGGGTTATTTGAAAGAAAAGGTGTACGGCGATAAGCCAGCAACAATTCAAGAGCTAAAGGATTAGATAATTCGGCACATTAACTGCATAGAACCTCAATTATGCCTCAGCGTCATCGAAAATTTGCACCATCGGACCATTATGGAGGTATGCCGCCGAGGGCGCGGCGGCCATTTGGCCGATATTTTGTTCCATACATAATTGAACCATACCAATATTATCATAATAAAAAGAAATGCCAATAATTTCCTAAACAATGTTTTATTCAAAATCAACATCGGCCCTTAAAATTTAACCACCTTTTACATATCTAATATTATGTATTACTCTGATAGAAAAGCAGAAATACGTATTTGTAATTTGAACAATAATCGACAAAAACCACCAATGCAATGACAAACCAATATATTTAAGACGGGAAAATGCAAGCAAAAGCTGCTTTGCTCGTCGGGTCATAAAGTGACCTAAACATATCATGTGCATACACCTACCTAAAACTTTGTTTGGAGTATAACTGTTAAATAACCGATTGAAGTAACTAAAACTTTGTTTGAATTAATGCACTGAGTAGGACAGAATTGAAGTACAAGCTACACTCAGTGAAAATATTTTAGTTTGAAATCGTTTTGGCTCATGAAATGACCCTAAGAGAACAGATGGGTTAACAGGCTTAAGTTATTACCACGGAATTTAATTACAGGAGAGAAGTATCCTGTAGCAAATAGAATATATCAATTCGGTTCTTATTGACATTTTTTTTTCACAGAATAAATCGATTTTTAAAATTGACTAAAAATTGAAAACATGCTTAATTAAAACTGGAACAGAAATCCAATTTTATTTCCATGTCAATGTTAACTGACTCCATCCATAAAATTAGTGAATGTCTGCATCTAACAAGCAGTTCCAGTTCCTGTAATCTAAGTTTGTCCTCTTCTTAGTTCTGCTTTATTTTCGAAAGCTGTCAGAAATATTTCACTAATCACGAAACCTCAACATGCAACCTACATACAATTGTATGCACTCATCTATATATTTACATATGTTTATCTGAATGCATATATTTCCAGGGATACCTCTACCGAATTTAACGCCCAGTATTATGTTTATATGGTCTAGCTGGTTTGCATTTACTAGAAAATTTTTAATCAGTTTTCTCAAGTTGACGGAAAATCCGTGTAGTTCTACAGGAAGTTAATAAATGAGTAAGCGAATGAAAAACTTACAGACCTGAAGGTTCCATGTCCACAGTGACAAAGTTTGCAGATGCATTCAGTCAAAGTTTATACCCTTCCTGTGTGGTCGATCTATTATTTATTACTGCATTACAGAGTTGCGGTAATAGGTGTTCTACCGTTTTTGTGGCTTGGAAATCTTAAAATCACAGAGCGTGGAAACAACTTCTGGTTTTCATATTAATAATGGTTTCAACCTTAGTTTTTCCGACATAGCTAGTTGACGTTCAAGTTGTATGTGCTACCATTGTATATATTCTAAATGAAGTGAATATTGAATCACTTACAATCCCTCTGGAATTATGGGTCACACAATCTTGGACATTAATTATGAAGCGAATGTTGTGCAGAACTTATTATGCAACTGAACACAAGTTATGTAAAGGAGGGACGTACATGAACAAGATGGATGGTTTGAATTGGGGAATACTAATTATTTTAGCCGGAGGTACACATTTTAGCTAATTACATTTAAATATCAAATTCAATTTGTTACTTCGGCCTTTGCAGGGAAGGGCTTCGAAGTCCACTGCAGCGCATAACCCAACCAATTTAACATATCGAGGGTTTAAATGCAGGACCTCGTAAGTAGAAAAAATGTTTTTTTTTCAAAATAATTAGAAGAATGAGTCCTTTTAATTGGCATTTTCGGCCTTCCTATTTTGTTTGAAAAATTTGCAACACACGACAATATACTTAACCCCCTAAAATATTTCTCGTCTTAATTGTGTAAATTTGTACAGCTCCAAAAGTTGCTCAATATTTTTTGTTATTTTTGAAAAAAGTATTAAAAACAACTAAGCAGGTCCTGCAGTTTAACACCCGATATTGAAATTGTCCCAATAATAGGCAGGCCCAAAAACTACTGCATCAACACAAATGCAACACCTCCAGCATTTTATTAGCCTGAGTCGACCGTCCTATGAACGGAAATTTAAATATACCTACATGGATACGAGTAGTATCTACCGGTATAGACAAAAAATCACAGGCATTCTGTATGAGGTGTTTCAGCTTGTTTTTTTTTCAATGTTAGCCTTTTGCATTAATTTGCTTTGTTTTGTTACGTCTCCTTGTGCCTTTTTTCCAGATAACGGTTGTTAAGTCAATTCTCGAGCAAACCACGCTCTTCTTCTTTTTTCTTTCTGGGATGCTGAGCAGTGTGGTGCATAGCTGTGCAAAATAAAAAAAAAATAAAAATTAAGTTTTTTTTTGCTTATGTTGTCGAAGACTTTTGACGATTTTTTGTGCGCGGTCACAGAGAGATCATACGCGGAAAAGAATCATACTCCACGAACAAAATCTAACAGTGTTTCTTTGCATCCGCCGACCAGCAACACTTTACAGAGAAATATTTGCCTGTAATTTTGCGCAAGGTGTCTGAGACTTGCGAAAAAAACCAAAAAAAAAAGTAACGCTGTGCAGCATCAGCAAGCAGCCACAAATCACGTGCCTTGCATTGAGACCCCATGAGTGTTCTCCAAATTATCTCCAGAAAGTGTCAAATAAAAACCGAAGATCACCAAAAAGAGATTGAGGCACTTTTACCCATCCGCTGTCAACAAACACTTCGTGGGCGTGTGAAAAAGTTATACACAAAATAAAATCTTCCAGTGTGCTTCGATCGACATTGAAAGAAGCAGCAACCATCCCAAATCCGCAACAAATTTGATCAGCAGCGACACACGTGAATCCCATCACTGATTTGCACCGTCACATCAGTAGCAGCAGAAATAGCCCGCTACCAACGCAAGCATCGAAGTCATCAACACCGTCGACACCCTTCATTGATCAGCACCACCAGTCAATGTCAATGATCTGGAAAACAGCGTCAACAAACAGGTGTACAAATGTGCAGCTGATAATTAGATTTTTATAGCATGTCCTCGATATGTTGTGAACTTAAAGCTAAGTATTGTTCCGAAGTAATGTTAAGTTTGTTCAGTGCCAAATGTTTGCCTTTATTTTCTTTGAAACAGATTTAGAAACCATCAAGACCGCCCATGAATGTTGGAGTCTCATCAATTTAATTTCGGTACTTCAGTAATGTACAAAAAGGTACATGATCACCGGTGAGTCAGTTGTTTCTTTTTTTTATACTGAACGATCTAGAATTTTTAAGGATCCTTATTAAAATTTAAGTATATTTATTTTGTGTGTATGTGTTGAATATACTGGAAAGTCCCGAAAGTAGGGAGTATTAACGTTGAATTAAATTACCTAATAGAATCAAATGAGAATTCAGCGATAATTAAAAGAATTGAGCAATACATACAATACAAATCAATTAAATAAAACCTATCTGAATATATTTAAAATGAATATAATGGCGCTAAATAAAAAAACATAAAACGATAATAGGAGAATTGATTGATAAGGACTAAAATCTTAAATATGAATTTAAAATGAAATATTCAAATACTCTTTGAAAATTTATTATATACATGCGTAGTTTTATATTTTCCTTATGTTAGTTAAGAATTCCTTTGTTTCTTTTTTTTTTGAATAAATCTCTCGTGAAGCATTTATAATGTTAAAGTATTTAAGTTTTAGCTTTATTCTATTATTTTTTTTGAGAATTGACATCGAGATCATGTGTCAATAATTTTTTTTGTGTGCAAAGGGGCAGCGCAATGCCAGTGATAAGAATCTTCGGTGGTGAGCTGAGCGATCCGTGAGCGGTCGCTTAGGTTTTTTTCTTAAGGGGCTATCGCAAGTAATGGCGGCGCGTTAGCCCAGGATGACTTTTACTTCAAAATGTAACAAGTTGTGGGAGGGTCAGGCAAGGGAGACCACTAACACCTAAGTTTCCCAGGATTTTGCAGATCTCAGATCCTCTTCAATATAACAGGTTTATGTTCCTTGAACATCATAAGAGATGGTTATACATTTAATTCGGGTTGTAGCTCCTTGTTCTTTATATTCATTTCAGGCATGAAATAAATGTTCGAATGTCCAGCGGCGGGTGAAAGATCCTACGCCTTCGTCGAACTAGTTTGTGCGTATAAAAGCATGCCTGCCTTCATCCAGCTGCGAGGACAACCTACCCGACGAACCAATCGATCTCTGCAGGAAAATCCTCATTCCTGGAGATTGATGGGACAGCAGAACATCGCATTCACAGGGTACGGACATCTTCCGTTACAAATTGTTAAAGTGGGCATAGCAGAAAACTTTATACAGAGGAATTGTTAAAAACTACTTTATCTTCTTACTTTGCGAATGATTTCTTCAATAATACGGTTTTTTCTAACAGTTGGAATGTCAGTGGGCGGATTTTAAAAACATTAACATCGAGCATTTTGAGCGCCTAAAGACAATAGCTATATTACACGTTTTAGATTTCTAGCTCAAATTTAAATTTTTCGATATTTATGTGCTTTATTTTTTTTAGATTATGGGCGGATTTTAAAAATTCTTACAATTGATTATTCCGGCCCCTAGAGAATATATGGTTCAAATTTCAGCTTTCCAGCTCGAGTTTTAAGGCCCAATTTTTGCCAACGGACGGACGGACATGGCAGATCGACATTACTATCGATTCTGATCACGTATATATTTACTTTCAGGGGCCTACGGGTAATATTAAGGTCTGTTGCAAACTATGCGGCGAAATTATAACGCCAACAAAATAGAGTACCTATACATAGCACTATACTATACGAAGTCTTAGCCAAGTTTGAACAGATAGGCATAATAAAGAAAATCAAAACATTAACATTTAAACAATATACATATAGCATTGTCGGTTGCGTGTTGAACTCCAAGATGTGTAGGAGAAAGTGTTAAATTCCCTTTGTTGTTGTTTGTTTCGAAGAAGTAAGCTGACATTCACATAGGCGCCTGCCAGACAACTAGAACCTACAGTTAGCGGAGCAATGAAGTTGCCTAAGCGGGCTCAACCATGTTTTGTTTTTACCCACGAAGAAGGCCACCCAAAAACTGTTATATTCAAAAAAGTAAGCGGACATAGGCGCCTACCATAAAACGAAACGCCAGGTTCTACTAGCAAAGGATAAAGTAAAACATCGGAATAATAAATTTTGCAGATTTTCATTATTTTGAAATAGTATAATTTATCCACTGTGCCTCGTTTCGAAAATAAAAACGATTCTCCGCATGCTATCGGATTCAGCTCGGAAAAATTAATTGTTACTTAATGAATATGCGATCATTTTAAGATCTAGAGCAAACCAAAGGACCATACGGATAATGAGATTAAGCTTTCATTAAGGTCTTGACAACTTCTTTTTTAAATAAAATGCAAACTACTTCAAATATATAAAAAATTGTATTGCCTGGAATTACTATCAAAACATTTATGAATAAAATTCGACTTCGTTCATACGTTCATATGTCCACCACATTTTCAATGACTCGGCCGCACATTTCGACCGATACGGCCGCTATTTCTCGATCAATATTGGCTCTGACGTCGCCGGCTTGTTGGCGTCGACCAATGATTTAATGTAGGTCCATAAAAAAAGTTTAGAGCCGTTAAATCATACGATCCCGGCGGCCAATAGACGCGTCCCTTTCTCGGGATAACACGTTCACCGAAATGAGACTTCAATAATTCGATTGTTGCACCCGCTGTGTGGCTTGTTCCACCGTCTTGTTGGAACCACATAATTATCACTGATAATTCATGCAATTGCTCAAAGAAATAATGTTCCAACATGTCTCTGTAGCGAATACCATTTACCGTAACGTGACGGTCATTTGCATTGACGAAAAATAACGCCAGCGGCATGAAAACCGCACCAAACAGTCACTTTGCATAAAGCACATGAGGGTTCTCACCTGTCCAGTAACGCATATTTTGCTTATTGACGAAGCCGTTTAACCAAAAATGCACTTCATCTCTTAAGATGATTTTGCGTTGAAATTCTTCCTTTCCTTCCAATATGTCCAGAGCCCAACTCGAGAACTTACGTCGCTTCATATGATCAAGTGGCTTTAGTTCTTGAGTCAGCTTTATCTTGTAAGTGTATAGGCTAAGATTCTTACGCAAAATTCGGCCTGGGAGAAATTGACGTGAAATTGACTGATTTGGCTCGTTTGCGACGGACGCCTCTACGCCAGCAATATTCTCCACACTTCGTTCAAAAAGTAGTCCCACTGGCACGGCAACACCAAGCAGCGAATATTCTATCTCAAATTTTTTTAATAGACAACGAATTGCTGGAACGACAATTACGGCCGAAAATTGGCGTTAACGCTCTTAAAGTTGCGACCACCGACTCTGAATTTCGGTAATAAATTTTAATTATTCGCAAACGTTGTTCCTTCGTGTTGATTGAAATGTTGAGTTTACTGAATATTTTGACATTGACAGTTTGGTAAAGGGTGGGTTCACACTGAAAGTTTGAAGTTGTCAAGTCGCTAATGAAATACCCTATATAAGCCAGAAAGATATACAGTGACCGAAATAAGTATAAAGACACACTCAACTTCAATGCTCGGTTGGATTTAAGTACAAAAATAATAGAAATTATAAGTTTATTTTATCGTAGATAGTAAGTTTATTTTATTCAGTAAATAATGAAACGAAAAAAGAAAATATTTATCACCACAAAGGCTAGTTTTTGAGGTTCACCTTTAGGGAATTCCAAAAACGTTTAATTTTCCTGCGAAATAAGTATAAAGACAGTCAATATTTAAAAGCATTTAAACACCGAATTTTTTGGTTGTACCTATCAACCTGAAAGTTAGTACTTTGTACAACCTCCTTGATTTTCAATAACTTGGAAAATTCTATTAGGCATAGAATTTATCAAGTTTTGTAGGACTTCTTCGGTGATCTCAGACCATGTCTGTGTTATTCCTCTTTTAAGCTCTTCCAGATTTCTGTACTGCTTCCCATTTGAATAAAGGTTTCTTGCCATAATACCCCACAAATTTTCGATTGGGTTAAGGTCAGGACTACACGAAGGCCATGGTAAACACTGAATTTGACTCCTTTCAAACCATTCGCGGACCGTACTGGCATTATGAATAGGAGCATTGTCCTGTTGAAAAATAAAATTTTCACCCGCTGGAATGTCTCCAAATGCATCCAAAGCATATTCCAACATCTCCCTGTATTTTTCACCATTCATTCTAGGTTGAACGAACATCAAGGGGATTTTACCATGAAAACCAAAGGCACCCAAAACCATCAAACTTCCGCCTCCAGAGTGCCGACTCATTTTTATTGCTTTTTCGTCCCTCAAATCACGCCAATAAAAGCTAAAACCGTCCGGACCATCCAAATTAAATTTCTTTTCATCACTAAAAATAACGGATTCCCACTCCCTGGTCCAAGCCATGTGACTTCTTGCAAATCTTAACCTTGCTTCTTTATGATGCTGTTGCAGGTTGGGTTTTTTCGTCATTTTCGTGTAACGAAGGTTATGATTTGCCTTCAACACTTGCTCCACTCTTCTTACCGTCACTGGGAGATCCAACTTGCGCTTTATCTGGCCAGCATTCAGCTTATTACGCCTTGCTTCGTGGTAAATCGTTTTTTTGTTGCGTGAGGTCAAGAGGCTTGGTCGACCAGATCTTCTTGCAGTGCTATAATTTTGGCCCAAATTTAAAAAATTACATACGACGGAAAGAGATCGTCCAATTTTCCTGGCAATGGATCGGTTGGATAAGCCGTGCTCCTTATGAGTCGTAATAATTGCCCTTTCTACTGTCGTCAAATGAGTTCCGCGAGGCATGGCTTAATAGTTTAATGATAACAATTTATTGATAACAATTTTTGTGCCAACAAGCGAAACAATTTACCTTTTATTGTTTTTCACTCTTTTTATTTAAAAAAAATTGCTATAAAATTGGAATACTTTTGGATAACCGAAGTGTCTTTATACTTATTTCGCAACTTTTTCACAATTTTTTTATTAGAAAAGACAAATCAGTCTCTTTCTAACACGATATGACCGATAACGGTACAATTTTTTTTTGGAGTTAAGAGAAAATTAATTCTCCAAACATTTATTGAACAATTTTGTTGCATATATTTAGGCGCTAAGCCTACAAGCCAAATTGAAAAGTTTGAGAATTACTGTCTTTATACTTATTTCGGCCACTGTATATAAATCTGCAATTATTTTTCAGAAATAATTTTCACCAACCTCTAAAAAAAACAATAACTCTTATAGTATAGCACAGATATATACATATATACCTAGGTATAGGAGTAAGTATATATATGATATATAGACGACACTCCCGTTATATCTACAGAAGATGATTTAGTCGTAAAATCCGCAAATCGACACACCGTGAATTCGATATATTTCAAATCGAATTTGCTGTGCGGGTATAAAAGTGGATTATGTTTTTGATTTAATTTTCAGCAATTGATTTGATCACTATAGTGAAGTGACAGCGAATGATGACACTCAGTCTTTGAAGTAGGTACTGTAAATGCTTTATTGGATAAGTTCATCAGGATTATTAAATTACATCCCCAGAATGCTCTGCATCTAACCCAAAGTGTTCACCTGTGAAGCCATTAAATAGTACCAACATACTATGAAGTTACAATAGTCATCCGTAACACTTTAAATATTCTGACTGATATCCTAATTAAGGAGGATCGTAATCGTGATGTGGGTCAAACATCAACACCCGCACAGTACTGATTAACTTAAAGGCGTTCCATCGTATGGTTTCGGTGCCATGGCAGTGGGCAGTAGAAATTTCACATAATATATGTGCTTTATGATTTTGTTAATAGTGGGGGGGGGGGGAACAATGGTGACTGAGCAAGAAAACCGGTACTGAGAATCACTGAATATTCAATATATTTGCAAGATGGATAGATAATACAGTTGAAGCTAAATACAAGCTCTTGGTCATTCACATACCACTTATGCTTACCCTTGCCCTGCCCCCTGAAGCCAACGCTGGCTATTTCCAAAATAGACTCAAGCTTATGGATTCATTTATGTAGACACAAAGGAACGTGACACGAAAACATATGTCACTCAATGTGAGTTAAATTACGGAAATGGTTTAGCTTTTCACCAGGATGGTAGTTTGAAACGGGGGACATACATATATGGTGAGACTTATGGACATGTTTTGTATAATGTATATATATGTATGCGCCCAAAAGAAGGGATATTCCTCACTTTAGGAGACAGCTTAAATCCTATTTAGATATGATTCTTCTATTATTATTTCACTTGAAATAACTTGCTACCACTGAGGAGACTCTTATAGTTTGTTACGTTGTCTTGTGCGACACGTGATTTGATTCTGTCAGGATGAAATATATGCATTACCTACCTTCACTTTATGTTTTTGATGTGTAAACATCGGTAGCGGGAGTAGAGTTAAATGAAAACTTGGAATGTATTTGTGTAATGCTTTGGAACAATTTTACATCGGTTTACACGGTGGAAACGTTCCACAAAAAATATTGCAAATTGGAACCGTGGGAAAGGAGGTATAGGTAAAATGTGCATAAAAATATTTTTCAATTTAAGAACACTGTAAGAGCGAAAGAAAGTATTTGATAAGTTGTAAACCGTGTTGGAGTAAAACGGAGTAATAAATTTTAAATCCGTGTTAAAGCGAAACCGTGTAACTCGAGTACCGTGCAACTGGAGAGATATGTGTACGTGTAGTATGAGAAATTGGTGCTTTGTTTATAATATTTAATTTTATTTGGATTTATTTACTTATTAATTTAAACAAATACATTTGTAAGAGGAAAGTACCGATACAAGGATGATTTGATATAAAGATACACTTGCGCAGGCATCCCAAAATAAGATTCGTGTAGAAGAAAAATAGTACTTTAGAAAAAATTCATCATTTTTTGGATTCAGAGTAAGCCTAATAAATTTTTTTCTTTGTTGTGGACTAGATTTATTAACAGATTGTTGATTGGTTGTTTTTATTTTTTAATTTCTTCATTTGAAAACAAAGATTAATGACTATTTTGTTTATAATGTTGGAATAAAAATGGTTCAGAGCTACAAGCGCAAGACCGAGAAGTAAAAGTGGGCGACTGAGTCTATGGAGAAAGCTATTGAGGCTGTCATTGGTGAAACAATGTCTTATAAGAAAGTGCCGAAAAAGAGGATACAGAATGTCTTTATTGCAAAGACTTATATAGCGAAGGCTGGTGCAAGAGATAGGTCCAGAACCTGTGTGCTGGCGTTTGAAATTGCGAGGAAGCGACACGCGATTTTGAGGACTTTGCAAGGAATATTCCATTCTACCCTGCATAGGTACCGGAGGGAAAGTTAACATTTTTTAAAAAAAAACCGAAGTAGCACTGATTTCCTAAGTTAATGCTCCGTCGGATCGGATTCGTAGAGTTGATACCTATTTACTCCAAATAGCTCGAAGTTCTTAGTATCAATAGTGACGTTTTCTCCTAGGCGACGGACCAATGCACGTTTGTTTGTTGGTTGATAGTACCAGAAATTATTGAATGATATAGATCCATACTTTCCAGTGGAAAACGCTTTGCCTACAAGCTGAATTTCATTCAAATTGACTACGTTACGCACATTATCACATTTTCCATTTCCTTATTTGCGCTTGAAGCAAACATAACAGTAATTGACTTTGTGATTGTGATCTTATGCACCGTTTTTGATTTGTCATTATAGCTTTTAATCTTAATGTGTGTCTATTAGAAGCAAATAAATCGCTTTACACATTGCCGTGTTTCGAAAGTATTGTTTTAGTCCTTTCGTAAAAACTGAGTATGGCATTTTCTTACCTATGCTTAAAGTATTTAAATAACCAACATACTTCAATATCGTTATAGCCGTTTTAGTGAATGAAATTTTTAAAATTTTTAGAAACTATTGTATGAATTTATACTTTCATTTTTTTTTTTGAAAGTCGTATGTGCAAATTTGTTTCAAACTATATAGAATAAGCTTGATTATCTTTTTTTTTTAAACTCTCCACCAGTTTTTGAGACAAAGACAAAGAGAACACATTCGGTAATTAGTTGATTAGATAGTTTTTAGACATACCTCTTGTGCAAAAACAATCAACAATACAGCGATTAACGGTCTCAGATGGTCGATTATGTTGGGTGTAATCAGTGCCAGATTTAGGGGATGGCAGCCGGGGCTACAGCCCTGGGCCTCCACAAAACAGGGGACCCAATATTTCAAGTTAAGACGAATAGTGGATTCTACTCCCGACGAATCTCATATCGATCAACTAACTACAGTTCTTAGATATATTGAAGGATCGATGCCAAAAGAAAGATTTTTCACCTTTACTCACTTTAACCAAACTGCGGTCATACCGGCGAGGCCATAGCAAACGCTTTACTAAAAATTTTAGGTGACCATCAAATAGATATTTTGGATTGCCGCGGCCAATCATATGGTAATGCTGCAAACATGCGTGGTAAATACAAAGGAATGCGGGATCTTATTTTGGAGAAAAATCATTTATCGGCGATTGTGCCATGTTGTGCTCATTCTCCCAATTTAGTTGGAAGGGCAGCTGCTAACTCTTCTCCATTGGCTGTTCAATTCTTCGATTTCGTTTTGAATTTATATACATTTTCA
The DNA here is from genome assembly GCA_949715645.1 of Portevinia maculata. NCBI lineage: Eukaryota > Metazoa > Arthropoda > Insecta > Diptera > Syrphidae > Portevinia > Portevinia maculata. Next base: position 40,030,583 of record OX454525.1, read on the forward strand.
CAGCAAGTACAGAGCGATACCAAATTCTGACTGAAAAATTATCGCAGAAGAAAAGCGTTTTAAAAAAAATTAGCGTCACTCGTTGGTCTTGTCGACCTGAAGCTACGAAAGCTATTGTCGATGGTTATTCTGAAATCGAAGGAGCTCTAACCAGGACATCGTGAGGAAAGAAGCATCCAACCTTTTACGTAACATGAGTTGTCTCGAAGCCGCTCTATTTGTTATCTTTTGGAACGACATCTTAGAGCGATTCGAAGCTACAAACAAGCAGGACCCGAATGGTTCTTGAATCTACAATGCGTGCATTAGAATCACTGAAATCGTTCGTTGAATCCAAAAGAGACTATTTTGATCAATACGAGAAAGCAGCTAAAGAAATATGTAGTAGGTACTGATTAATAATATATGTACGCTAACAACCTTGCCACGTCGAACCAATCGGTTCTCGTTCGATTTCGATACGGAAAAGCCATTTGCCGAAATTTGGTGGCTTGTTGAGTGCGTTACTCTATGTATGATCCTCTTAGTTCATAAGTTAGACTAAGTTAGGTGGGGCGTTTCTGGGAGAGGCCGGGCTCACCAACTTGTGGTGGTGCTTCCGGAAGGTGATTAATTCTGTAAGGCTTCAGTCAGCTCACGGTAGCGCGGGTGCACGTTGGCGACTGCCAGGCGCTCGGAAAGTAATTGGGATTTTTACCAGTTGTTGTTGCGCAAGGCAACGAGTGTCTTATAAGAAAGTGCCGAAAAAGAGGATACAGAATGTCTTTATTGCAAAGACTTATATAGCGAAGGCTGGTGCAAGAGATAGGTCCAGAACCTGTGTGCTGGCGTTTGAAATTGCGAGGAAGCGACACGCGATTTTGAGGACTTTGCAAGGAATATTCCATTCTACCCTGCATAGGTACCGGAGGGAAAGTTAACATTTTTTAAAAAAAAACCGAAGTAGCACTGATTTCCTAAGTTAATGCTCCGTCGGATCGGATTCGTAGAGTTGATACCTATTTACTCCAAATAGCTCGAAGTTCTTAGTATCAATAGTGACGTTTTCTCCTAGGCGACGGACCAATGCACGTTTGTTTGTTGGTTGATAGTACCAGAAATTATTGAATGATATAGATCCATACTTTCCAGTGGAAAACGCTTTGCCTACAAGCTGAATTTCATTCAAATTGACTACGTTACGCACATTATCACATTTTCCATTTCCTTATTTGCGCTTGAAGCAAACATAACAGTAATTGACTTTGTGATTGTGATCTTATGCACCGTTTTTGATTTGTCATTATAGCTTTTAATCTTAATGTGTGTCTATTAGAAGCAAATAAATCGCTTTACACATTGCCGTGTTTCGAAAGTATTGTTTTAGTCCTTTCGTAAAAACTGAGTATGGCATTTTCTTACCTATGCTTAAAGTATTTAAATAACCAACATACTTCAATATCGTTATAGCCGTTTTAGTGAATGAAATTTTTAAAATTTTTAGAAACTATTGTATGAATTTATACTTTCATTTTTTTTTTTGAAAGTCGTATGTGCAAATTTGTTTCAAACTATATAGAATAAGCTTGATTATCTTTTTTTTTTAAACTCTCCACCAGTTTTTGAGACAAAGACAAAGAGAACACATTCGGTAATTAGTTGATTAGATAGTTTTTAGACATACCTCTTGTGCAAAAACAATCAACAATACAGCGATTAACGGTCTCAGATGGTCGATTATGTTGGGTGTAATCAGTGCCAGATTTAGGGGATGGCAGCCGGGGCTACAGCCCTGGGCCTCCACAAAACAGGGGACCCAATATTTCAAGTTAAGACGAATAGTGGATTCTACTCCCGACGAATCTCATATCGATCAACTAACTACAGTTCTTAGATATATTGAAGGATCGATGCCAAAAGAAAGATTTTTCACCTTTACTCACTTTAACCAAACTGCGGTCATACCGGCGAGGCCATAGCAAACGCTTTACTAAAAATTTTAGGTGACCATCAAATAGATATTTTGGATTGCCGCGGCCAATCATATGGTAATGCTGCAAACATGCGTGGTAAATACAAAGGAATGCGGGATCTTATTTTGGAGAAAAATCATTTATCGGCGATTGTGCCATGTTGTGCTCATTCTCCCAATTTAGTTGGAAGGGCAGCTGCTAACTCTTCTCCATTGGCTGTTCAATTCTTCGATTTCGTTTTGAATTTATATACATTTTCACAGCAAGTACAGAGCGATACCAAATTCTGACTGAAAAATTATCGCAGAAGAAAAGCGTTTTAAAAAAAATTAGCGTCACTCGTTGGTCTTGTCGACCTGAAGCTACGAAAGCTATTGTCGATGGTTATTCTGAAATCGAAGGAGCTCTAACCAGGACATCGTGAGGAAAGAAGCATCCAACCTTTTACGTAACATGAGTTGTCTCGAAGCCGCTCTATTTGTTATCTTTTGGAACGACATCTTAGAGCGATTCGAAGCTACAAACAAGCAGGACCCGAATGGTTCTTGAATCTACAATGCGTGCATTAGAATCACTGAAATCGTTCGTTGAATCCAAAAGAGACTATTTTGATCAATACGAGAAAGCAGCTAAAGAAATATGTAGTAGGTACTGATTAATAATATATGTACGCTAACAACCTTGCCACGTCGAACCAATCGGTTCTCGTTCGATTTCGATACGGAAAAGCCATTTGCCGAAATTTGGTGGCTTGTTGAGTGCGTTACTCTATGTATGATCCTCTTAGTTCATAAGTTAGACTAAGTTAGGTGGGGCGTTTCTGGGAGAGGCCGGGCTCACCAACTTGTGGTGGTGCTTCCGGAAGGTGATTAATTCTGTAAGGCTTCAGTCAGCTCACGGTAGCGCGGGTGCACGTTGGCGACTGCCAGGCGCTCGGAAAGTAATTGGGATTTTTACCAGTTGTTGTTGCGCAAGGCAACGAGTGCTCAGAATCCTAATTATACTCGTAGTTAGAATACGTTTAGTAGTTTAAGTAAGTAGAATATGTAGTTTGTAATTTGTTTTAGGTATATCTATATATTATATAAAATTCTCGTGTCACAGTGTTTGTAACCACACTCTTCCGAAACGGCTTGACCGATTTTTATGAAACTGCTTGTGTATACTCGGTAGGTCTGAGAAAAGATGGTAAACTATTTTTTATACCACTAAGTGATAATGGTGGTCTACCACAAATTTTTTATTTTTATTTTTTTATGATTTACCATTCAAAAAGACATATAACCCTCAATTTTCAAACTTCTACCACCAACCCCCATTTTTTAATAGCGATATTAGTACTGTTATAATCTTCAACTCTCAGTGATCGATAACTGATTTAGCATTTTTTAGTTTGTTTATTATTAAACGACAATTAATAATACTATTACGAATAGAACGACACGCATACGAAATAGATAGATAGATAGATAGATAGATTCTTTATTTTTTCATCATAAAGTTTACAAATTGGTATACTTAAGAATAAGGACATGGCAATACTGCCGTCTGCCTGAGATGACATTTCATAATATGATTTAAAAATAAAAGAAATAATAAAAAGCAAAAATTTTAAAATATAAAGAAAAGGAAAAAAGAAAAAAAAAAAATGTTTAACAAAAGATATGAAGAAATATTATTATATAAAACAATGCTATCAATTTTAACGTGATTTGAAACACAAAATATTATACAATTTGGTTAATTTGATTAGCTGTTTACACAAACTTTTATCAATTTTAACATGATTTGAAACCCAATATAATACACAATTTGGTTAGAAATAGCTGTTTATACAATATTATCAATTTTAACGTGATTTGAAACACAAAAGAGATATTATCAAATTTAGTATGATCAGCAACAAAACAATAAATACTCGTAGTTAGGTATAAAATTTGGTCAAAACTGCAATAAGTGGGTAATCGACTAAGTTTAATATGTGAAACTGTTACGGTAAGAAAGAGCATGTTGGCAATATTTAAAGAGGCTGAGCCAGCCCATTGCTCCATTTAAAATTTCAAAAAGTTTGTCCAAAGATATAAAACTTTCCCGAAAATGCAACCGGCGAGTGCAGTTCATGGTTTAAATGACTATAAATAGCTCTTGAAGTAGATGAAGATGCTCTGGAAAGGTTATCCAGAAACATTTTGTGATCCACCTTAGCAATCACATCAGAAAACTGAGCCTGCCAATCGGTCACATTAGTTTCTGTTAAGTTTAAACTTGTTTCGTAAGATAAAGCTAGTTCGTTCCAGTTTTTAAACGGGGAAGCATTCACTCGAAGTAATTTTCTTAAGATGATTTTGTGAAGACAAGTTTCACTTCTTTTCATCACTCTAGTAATGAAGTTCGCATTTGCCTTCAAATTTTGTATATATATAGGGACTATTCCTGACTCTACATATATGGCGTAGTTGGGTGTTGAGTTAGGCAAACGAAATATCCTCTTAAAAAAGTTCCTTTGTACAGTTTCAAAAGCTTCGAAGTGTGTGTATCCGACGAGTTGGACGCCATATGCCATGCATGCATTTACTGTCGCGTTGAAAACTTTGTACTTGGACGTTAAATCGACATTTTGGTTCGAAAAAAACTTTGGCCACATTATATTAAGAGCCAATTTAGCTTCGTTGCTTTTTTCTTTGGAGTGCTTTAGATAGCTTAAATTGTAGGTCAAGAGGACACCCAAATATTTAAACTCTTGTAAAACCTCAATGTGTGTATTGTTTAGAGACCATTTTTCTTCCGCTCGCCTTCTTGATTGTCTCTTTTCAAATATAACAATCTTAGTTTTTTGGGTATTAATTTGCAAGCCCCAAGAATCGCAAAATGAACTTAGACGGTTTATTTGCAATTGAAGCGTGAAAGGATTATCAGCAAGCATAACTAGATCGTCCGCGTACAACAGGTCTTTGATTATAATGTTAGCAAAATTACCTCCACCCGGAAGAAGCTCGCAGACATCATCTATGAACAGGGCAAATAATAATGGGCTGAGGATACAACCCTGAGGAACACCTGTAATTGTATCAAATCGATTGGAAAATTTGAAACCGTCCCATACCCTTGCATTTGTTGACGAAATAAGACTTGCATACACTTCGAGAAACTTTCTTGACAAACCAATGCAAGAAAGTTTGTATATTAAAGCTTGTCTATTGACTTTATCGAATGCAGCTTTAAAATCAACAAAGCAAGTGTATAGTGTCGCATACGAAATAGAAGAGCCCAAAGAACAGACGAACAAATCCAACAAGATAATGCAGATGCACGTGTAAGCATGGCACAATTGTGTGAACCACACTCAGAAGAGGCACGACCTGAACGAAATCAACAAAGACGATTTTAACAAAGACCAGCGCGCCGGTTCGTAGTTAACACACGCAGAGCAAATGACCAACTACGCCAACAGGTACATCGAGTATCTACATAGGATTCATTCCTTCGTCTAGCATTCGAGTATGAGTCGTATATTCAATATTACGCTTATTCGAAAGTGGGGATTGGTGCTATGGACAAGGAATGTCCGCATTTTAATGCGCTAAATTCAAAGTGTTGCGCGTCAGGAAAAGTGCAACTACTGGAAATTGAAACACCACCTGAACCATTGAACTGCTTACTTATCGGTACGGATCCAGATTCTAACCTGTTCTTGAAGTCAATTCGAGCATCCAATTCATGTTTCCAAATGACATCGTTCGGAGCAACAGAAATAATTAAAAATAATGCTGCAAATGGTCAACAATTCCATTCAACATTCAAAATCAAAGGCCAAGTTTATCACAAATTGGGCGCATTGCTGCCAATGCCAAATGAACCACTTACATTTTTACAAATTTATTTTATTGGCGGTGAGAACTCCGAACGCGCACTCGCCAATCGCGTGGATGCACCTTGCGGCTACAATAACCTCAATTCATCATATGCCAGATGCATCGTCGGCGAACTGGACGCTCTATAGACATTTTTACCAATCTATCTCTTTCTGAAATGCGGAATTCCTGTCTTAAACAACTTAAACAAATTGAATGAAAATATTGCAAAAATTTGCACAAATCGTATGGAATAATCATTGTGATTGTTAATGAACTGCACATGAAAGTGCAAACAGAAGCTATTGAAGGGCAAAAAGTAACAAATTATAGAGATAAAACGTGAGAAAGTATGTTAAAGCAAAACAAACAATAAACATAGGGACGGGCTACAGTCCGCTTGGCGAACTTTTGGATACCCTATTCTTATTAACATCAGACACCTAGAGAGTCTATATCATAAATTTCAGTTTCCTAGCTCAAACTTTGACTTTCCAATGAAATTGTTTTATTTAATTGTGGGCGTGTCAGTGGGCTGATTTTAGAAATTTTATCTCCCGAGCAGTTTTATGAGTCAAAGATTATAAAAAATTTCAGCTTTCTAGCTAAAAATTAGATTTTTTCTATAAATTTGTTTTTTTTTCGAGTTTGTAGGCGGATTTCAAAAATTCTTAAACTAGATTATTTCCTGGAGAGTATATATGGTTAAAGGCCCAATTTTTGCCGACAGACGGACGGACATGGCTAGATCGACATTACTATCGATGCTGATTATAAATATAGTAACTTTTAGGGGTCTACGGGCAATATTAAGGTATGTTACAAACTTCGCGTCAAAATTAATATACCCTTAAAATAGGGTATACAAACAGTTAATATGTTGACCAAAAACGCTGTTCAATTGTATTTAGATATCTAAAATGTTTGCTTAGAAAACTTTTCAACTTATTTGCTCAAAACAAAAATATTTTTTTGGAACAACGCGATTGTCACAGTTTCACTTTTATTTTTCGTACAGAATCTTAATATATTTTTAACTTTTTAGTATTCCAAAACGTGGTTTGGATACCTTCTACCTTCCTTCTTACCTTCCTTCTCAGTTCTGCAACTTCTTTTTGTTAAAATTGGATTTGTTATAAACTTTTTTGGAAATATTCGCGAAGAACGTATTTCCCGCCATGCAAATTCGCCATGGTTGTCCTTCATTTCATTCAGCTGTTGGTTTTTTTTTTGTGTTCATTTACCACTGACGTTATCGTGAGGTACCATTCTATTGAATGAGCACAATGAATTGTTGAAATTATTCAAATAACACATGCACAAATTACAAACTGACAATCGTCATCAATCCTGATAAAACACCAGCTGGAGAACACATGCGTGGATTTCATGCACCTGTTGTTGACAACTTTGCTGGAATCATGGTTGGCGACCGTACAGCGACGTGACAAATCGTGATTTGAAGAAGAAACAATAATCTTGAGTTCATTGCTGATATACACCGTTCTCTCTCTCCAATATCCGCTAATGTTCTGAAAGGGACTAAACGTCCACAGCGCTCAATTCCTCTTTAAGTCATAGACCACATCCCCACATACTTACAATAAGTTAGTTATTTTTCATTTCCCTACCAAAATATTCACTAGAAATAATTTATATGGCAAAACAACGTTTGACGGGTCAGCTAGTAAAAATATAAAATCTCAATAATAAACCGAGTTCTATTAAATTTTCTCAAGGAATATAATAAGATTAGTTCGTAAAATGTTTTTAAGGCCGAAAGGCAATAACTATAAGATGTAGTAATTTTATGGAGTTCGCATAAGGAACAATAATCTAGAATAAGTATCCTGTTAATTTTAAGTTAGATTTAATCATTTTCTGTAGTATATAAGTTGATGTTCAATAGCAATTAAAAATGAATTTAAAAGTCAAAAAAGGTTCTCGTTCGATAACCGCAATTAAACGATAACGACGTATTGCGTGGTTAGACTTAGAATGTGGACCGCGAGTTGTTGGTATCTCTTGCGAACGTCTGACAAACATCCAAGACTATCAAACTGTCATGAGAAGCGAATTTGCCGTTAGGATTCAGCGTAAAACTTTAGGTCCCCTTCACTTCGCATGAAAGTGGTATGAGAAGCTAGGTTCTAGCCCTGTATGGGCCGTTAAGGCCTAATATCCTGTATTGGCCGTTGAGGCCTAATATGTATGTATGACCAATATGTACAATCACGCACCGGAACAAGAAATGTGAGGTAGAATTCAATCGATTAAATGAAAGAACAAGACGCAAATCTGTCACCAAAAGAGAAATTCAAAGTATCCGGTTTTATCACAGTTATCGATCAGCTATATGTTTCTCTTACTGAAAGATTGCGTGCATACGAAGCTGTACGTTCGCGATTTGAATTTCGCAATCACATTTAGAAGATGGATGCTGCAAATTTGCATGCTGCAGCAGAGGAATTGGTGAAAGTATACAAAGATGATTTAGAGCCTAGTCTTGGTAATGAGTTGGTTCAATTTCTACCTTTGATCAAGTTATACAAAAAGGATTATAGAAAAGACCAATCTACCGAACTATTTTACTATCACGTTCTTGAAGATGTAACGGATGCTGGTCCCACCGAACACAATTTGATAGATCCAATCCATTTCCAGGATCTCAGGGAATCCTGCTGAAATCGACAGGTAGTTTGGTGGGGTATTCAGTCGACTTAGTGCGTCGACAGCTTGCTCTGGCACGAAACTAGCTCGTCGAAATGGGTGGGTTCTTGCTCTAATCGCTGAACCGTACCGCTACCGTACATTTTTACATGCCTAGGGAGAGAAGGTAGCATTTAAAATATCAACATTAAAACCGCGACAGAGATTTGCTTGAAATATCCAAAAAGTTGGGAAACCGGTAGATGGGATTTGGTTTCCCTGACCGTAGCCCACCCGCTGTCAACATCCCGTAAAGGATGGGAACTTCCTAGGCCACCGCTCCACTCTGAATTTTATAGTGACAGCCCCTTATGTACAAGTGAGCGATGCTTAAACTTCACTCACAATCTCGTTACGACAAATGTCTATACTACTCGCACTCTTTCCCACTAACACAGCACAAGTTTATTTCCTAAACATAAACATTCTGATATTCATTCAGCTCAAGGCGAAAATAAAAAAAAAGAAATGACAAAACTGAATCATGTTGGTCACTTTAAAACAATATTTAATAAAACGAATAAAAACAATATAAACTTAATGATAATGTTAAGGAGAAGAACCTCATTGGTTCGCAAAAATAAAACCTAGATAAACAAAAAATGTGTCTATTATGTATAAATTCAAATTAACAGAATCAAAAAAAATAGTATTCATGAGGAGCAATACGTTCTTGCAAACAGAATAATAATGTTATTACATATTATGTACTTTATGTGCTTATAAAAAAAGGAATTGGTACGCCAATTCACTTTGGCTATAAATCGTAATTCTACATAATTTTAATTTAACAATTTACTTACAAATGAATGCAATAAGGATACGTAACTATGTATCAGCCCAACAGGGTTATTAGACCCGAAACAAAAGGAAATCTTTGAATATCGACATTCATTCTTATAAGTAACTTTAGTTTTAAGCGCACTCGCTTTACTCAATACAAAAAAAAAACAAATCAAAGTTCTCTAAAAAAAAGGTAAACACAGGAAAAAAAATGGCAATGATCTCGACAATAGTTTGTTCAATTGGACCAAAAAAAAAATGGATTGGACTCACCGAACTTTATGTATTTTTTCTTTAGGGATTAATTATGTTGTGGATGTCCCCAATATGTGTGCACAGCATGTTGGTTGATCTTGCTAGCTAAGGAAATAAATCAAGAAAAATGTTTTTGATATTAATGTTTTTTTTTTTCTTAACCAATTGAACGCCCTTTATAGTACCAATTTGTTAATACTTAGCTTTGTTATTTTTATATGCTTGCGCGTGGGTGTTACTGATATACAAATAATAAAAGTTCTGATGATCTCTGCATACGATGCATTGTGGATTGCCTGATCCAGGTGTGTGTATATGAAGAGAGCAATTAAGCGCCATCTTCAATAATTGATTAGGTGCGATTAATTGCACAGTTGAGTGAACTTTATTCCTGGATGGCTGGTGTTGTGTTGATGGTCCCTATTTCTTTCTGCTTTAGTGGTTTGTTGCGTCCGTGCTGGTGAACTGATTTTCACGACTCGCTGGACTGCGCTCGAAAGCAGGTGTTGTTGCTTTTCAGGTTGATGTTGTTTCCTATTGGGCCTTGCCTTTGTCGTTTTTGATGGCTGCTAAAGCTGCTGTTTGATAGTTGATCTGCCAAGCTGGGTTATTTCGATCGAGATGGATTTGATCCGGGTAGCTTCATTCACGATCTGAATTGTACGATGATCTTTTGCGCCCATTCGTTTTGTTTGGAGCGACTCGGTGGATAAGCTCAGATTATGCTCTCTGAGGCGTTCTGGATGACGAGGATCGCCGATTATCGCTTCGGTAGTCGATCGCGAGTTGGCGGGTGTTTGCCAAGTTGTTTGTGGTTTGGCTCATCTGATAGCACGGATAAGGCAGCCTTTTTCTTGTTCTTTTTTATTTTTTTGCGTGGCGATGGTGGTTATTAACGACACGTGGTGTTATTGAAAAGGTGATTGTTCCTTACGGTGTCTCCACAATCGCGATGCGACCAACGCGTATTTTAATTTTGCTTTTCGAACGATGGTCACTTTTCAACACTCTATTTTGTCAATTGCCTGTTTACCTTATCCATCTAGAAAGTGGTCCGAGAATGGTGTCATTTTTCAGACTGATTAGAGAGTACCGCCATCGCCGAAGATCTCAGTTGAAAAGGGAAAGCTCTCGTGCGTGAAGATTATAGTGGTTCACAGCAAGTTGCCAAACTTTCTCAACAGTGAGGCTAAAGTTTTGTACAAGGTAGATGTGAATGGGTTGCATTCAGTACAAAATATAAAATATGTTTCAGAGAACATATTTCATATTTGTTAATCGCATATAGATTCTAGTCCCCTACAAAGATCAAAATGTTAGAGCTACATTCCCAAACATTGAAATTGCACTCAGAATGTATTTAGTTTTGATGGTGTCTAATTGCACTGGAGCGCGCTCATTTTCAAAAATGAAAATTATAAAAAATAGACTTCGAACTACGATGGGACAAAACCGTCTATCAAAGCTATCCCTACTCAGCATTGAAAGCGATTTACTGCGGGAACTGGATTTCAGCGAAATCATCAAGGATTTTTCGTAAGCTCGCAAGGTTCCGTTTGTTAGCGCTTTATATTATTATCAATTAATATTAAACACTTTACTGAAAAAAATGTTTCATTTTATTTGGAAAACAATAAGCCAGGGGGCACTCATTTGTTGGCCCAGGGCCTCCAGACCTCTAAATCCGGCCCTGGGTGTAATATATGGTTCTTGAACACTTAAGTTTGGCGCACAGAACGATCATTTTAAAACCAAATTTCTTAAATTTGGTAACGTTGTTTACGATAAAACTACAAAGACTACCAAAAAAAAATGACACCGACGGTTTGCAATCTGGCAATTGGTTTCAGAGATATAACAGTCTGAAGTTAGTACTGGGTTATAAAAAACACCATTTATATGGAAAAGAAAAGAAATTTCATTAATTTTGAAACTAAAACACAAACTCCAATATTTTGTTTTTCTTCTCATATTTGATTGATGTGGTCTGAATAAATACGTACTATATCCAAGCAAAGTTTCATTTTGTACTTCAAACAACATCAATCTAAGCACCTGTGCCGTAGCAACTTTAATTCTCAAATGAAGCTTTAACCTTAACCTCGTGTCATCTTCGAAAAGTATACTTTCCTTAACGAGTGTGCCATAGCCAATGCCTTTCATGTTATTATAAGTATGTATGATAAATTCATTCTGTCTGAAAAAAATTTCCAAGTATTTTCTGTTTCACCCATTATTATGTGCTCGTGCAGATAACCAACCCCATTGCCATCAAAATCACACCGCAAAAATTGTTTTTAATACGACCAAAAAAATAAATTACAGTCTGGAAAATTGACAACATGCTGATGTTGTTGATGTGATTTCAATTGAGTTTCGTGTATTGTTAAGCGAAGGACATACATACCAATAATACATACTCACATTTGCCAGTTACAGCCCTTTACAGATCGGGTCAATCCGAAATGATACCTGTATTCACATTTTCTTACCCAAAATGAAGTGATAAAAGGCATTTTAACAAAACAAAATCAAAAGTAAATTTTGTATACCTAGTCGACTGTGGCTGAAAAAAGGATTCATTCGAATTTTTGCTAACCTTTTTTTTAAATCTAAGCCCTATGGTCATTATAAAAAGGTTGATCTCAGCCCACTGAAAAAGTTCGAAGAAAATTAACAACAGACTTACCAAAACCCAAGGGAATTGAAAAGAAATCAAAACCTTTCTATTCTATGCCTTCTGGGTCGTCATTTGGCATATCAAAATTGTAGAAGGGTATAAAAGTGTCACAGTCTGTTGGTAAATACTGCATGTAACATAGGAATTATATTTGTACATTATGTTAATATGATAGGACGTATCATCGTGAGCAGTTGAGTCTTATTCGATTAGAATGGTATATTTTGTTTGCCGCAACCTATCGAAAATATTAAAAAGGTTCAAACTGTACCGCTCAAATTAAGCTTTATTTCGTTTTGTGGAAAATGAAAATCCATTATGATTGATTCAATCAAGCCAGATTTGGCTTGAGTAATAAATATGGCCTTATATCTCATTTGAGAGAGTCCTTTTTATGATCCTTATTTATGATTTGAGCTGGACGTGAAGCGCACTAAGTCATTTTGGATAAATTATAGCCTGAGAGATGATTATCTTTGGAGAACATTAATTTTTAGAAGACTTTGTGTAAACGATTCTTGGTTAAGTAGGTATATTATTTGGCAGCACATACCTCGTAAGCAATGTGTATTTTGCTATTGATTTTAGAGCAATAGAGGAAGATAAATTGGTTGAATTGCTGTGACATCTTAAGCTAACATTGCACACATCATAACATCTGCATTATTTTATGCATTGATAAAAAAGGGCTGGTAGAGACAAGGGATGTAACATCCTGGGACCCGAGCTTTTAAAATTAATATTCTTGTGATATCTTCAGCCTCATATTGTTTTGCCGTATGCGACATTTTCATGTATTTGGGAAATCGCATTTGGCAATCTACTGCCTAAAAACTAACCTCTGGTATTTTTTGATTTTTTGACACGATATCTATTTGGGAATTCTCTTATTATAAAAGTAATCAAATCAGATATCCTCAAATGCTGAAGTTATCCTGAAGGTAACTCTGAGCGAACTATTAGAAAACTCCCTGCGGACACTCACTACGTGGACAAGACAATGCGGTCTTGGGATCAATCCACAAAAGACTAAAATGGTGTTGTTTACTAATAAAAGAAGAATACCAGAATTCAAACCACCAGAAATTGAGGCCACAGACAAGGCAACCAATCTCAAGGTGATGGCAAAATTACAAAGACTAGCATCTATAGGGACAACCAGTGCAATGAGAACCACCCCAACGGCTGGCTTGGAAGCCATTCTCAATCTGCCACCATCGGATCTATACATGCAGGAATCGGCTGCAAAAAGTGCTTTGAGGATCAGCCAAACAAACAGCTGGAACCCGAGTCATTTTGGACATGCACTGATTCTGAACATGTACATAGGGAACAACGTCATTTCTGACTACATGTCTCCTTACTTAGATTTTGAAAAACCATTCTCTTGTTCATTTCCGAGCAAGGAGGAATGGTACGCAAACGAACCCATGAAAAGGAAATCGATATCCATCTTTACAGACGGATCAAAGATGGACTCTGGAACGGGCGCTGGACTATTCCCAGAGGAACTACACATTAACAGATCGATTAGATTACCTGATCACTGTAGTGTATTCCAAGCAGAAGTCCTAGCAATCACTGAAGTCGCAAGCATGGTATCAATGATGGCGATACCACACAGTGATATTACCATTTTTATTTATAGTCAGGCGGCCATTAAAGCGGTGTCAGCTACCGAAATATAGTCCCTGCTTGTTCGCCGTTGCCGCGAGGAGATCAAAGCTCTTGGCATGAAGCATAAGACGAGTCTCTGCTGGGTCCCTGGACACAAGGACATATCCGGTAACGAGCGAGCTGACGAACTTGCGAGAAAGGGGTCTGCGATGAACAATGAACAGGCACTTTAGTCGGTTAAACCACCACTCTGTAACCTCATAGAAAGAGTGGAATATAAAACACGAATGAAAGCCTACAACAGGTGGTTGTCACTAACCACTTGTGACATATCACGCAAGCTGTGGCCAAAATATGATAAGGGCCAAACCAACAAATTTTAACGTTATGACAGGACATCGCTGTCAAAGTTGATCGATACTCTTACTGGCCACAACCTGCTAAGGAACCACACAATGAAACTAAGTCTCAAGGAGTAGGAAGAAAACCAAGGACGAAGGACCAAGGCCAGAACAGCGAGGCCAACACTCCCAACAAAGGGTATCACAATGGGACCACATGGTGTGGTGTAACAGATTCGCTCTGTTCCATCAGCCCGTAAACCTAACCTAACCTAACCTACCCCGAAGGCACCTTTTCTGCATACATGTACGTCAAAAAATACACGCATACGGCATTTCGATTATAAGTTTTTAAACGAATTTTCTTTACTGCCAGTTAATATTTTTGCTAGAAAAAGGATGTATGTACTTCTTAATAAAGATGTAGTTTTCGACAAAAAATATTTTTTTATTTTATATTTCTTATAGAAAAAAAGTAGCTACGTAGTAAATATGTATGTATATAATATTGTTGGGGTCTCTTAAATTAACGAATTAAATACTTAATATATTATGTCGATAATAACAAGAGCAATCACAACATAAACAAAACGAGCAGCGATTTTACACCCAGAACGGTCAATCTGTGACCCATATAAACCACACTTGCAGAACAATAACAGCAAGTGGATAACCGTGCAATAAACTCGAGACAAAAAAAAACCAAGTGCTGATAAACATCCGACACGAGCAAAAAAGTACAAGGAAGGTCACGCGAAAGAAGAACATCCGACTTTTTGGAGCTAATCACCGTTCGTTACATTAGTGTACATACCCCAAAGTAAAATCAACCCTTACCATTATATAATATATTTTTTTTGCCACAGCAAAGCTCGTAGACATCCGTCACAACAATTCTCAAAAAAAAATTCCAAATTGTATGGAATGCCAAAATTTGGCCTTTACGCAAAACAATACGTGAACTTAATGATTTTGATGGATATATTCAAAACCATTCTAAATATCTAAGCAATTGAAACAGATAGCTAGAACAAAACTGATTTAAAAAAAAAACTCCCCCGAAACTACAAGAGTGCATTGCACCTAGTTAAAAACGTGAATATTAGCGTATACGGCAAATCAATTTTCGGGACAATATGGTAGGTGATTATCACATTTTGTGTGACTTTAAACATTAATTTGCTTTACTTTGTTTAATATAGATATGTACGATTCGTTAAAATATGAAAAAAAAATAAAAAAAACAATAAAAATAAAAATGGTTGCCTTGATTCTTTAAAAAAAATTGAGTCTCAGGACGATAAACGACTCAGACACCACGGAAACGTCTCCGACGCTTCAACGTTTGAGTTCCATAATTGCGGAGAGGTTCAAAACTGATACTGAGAAATAGTTTTAATTAATTAATTTCTCAGTATGCTAGGTTGAGTAAGGGGGGGTTAAGTAAGGGGGGGGGGGGGGGGGGGGGGTCCCCCGATTGATCACCTACCTTGTCGTGGTGGTGGGGCTTAAGTACTCCCCTCTCTGTTGTTAATCGACAAAGAGGGGGTGGAAAACTAAAAGGGATCAAATCCAAGGTAAGGTACGACGCGCCGAGACCTGCATGGCTGAGGGAGTGCTCAGTCGCTAGCGCAAACTCTGGATACCGGGGGACCTCCACTTTTAACCCTAATTCCCCTTATCTGCATACAGGGGGTGAGTGCAGATGGACCTTCCTTCCCCCTTACTCGTGGGACCTACAATGAACAATTCAAACAAAACAAACAAACAAAACAAAACAAAAGAGACTAAGGTGCAAGGATCGGGCACCACTGACTCTAGAAAAACCGATCCCCAAACAGAACAACAACAACTGACGGAGGAAGAAGAAAACCTTCTTCTGAATCCATTTGCCAATCTTGGAGTATGGGATGGAGAAAGCGTTGGAACAGATGCTGCCATGGAGGGCATGAACCTTGATGTCAGCGACAGCTGTTCCGTCGCTAGCTCTAACCTCTCTTTATTGTCCACCTCCTCCAGACGGAAAAAACTAACAAACTGCAGGACAACAGTAAAGAGACTAGGGACGAAAAGATGGGAAGAACTGACAGAGACTGACCGCAAACGGCTTCATAACGCACGTGCGTATCTGCAGGAACAGCGTCTAACGGAGAATGAGCCTACTGCTCGTACACCGGCGGAAGCTAATCCTGGGGATAACACTAGCGATAGTAAATTGATGGGGCCACCTTCCTCCCTGATTGGCAAAGTCCATCCAGGGGAAAGGTCAACCACACCAATCACTCTGCCAAAGGATGCCACCGAGGAGCCACCGAACCTTTCGATCAGACGTTGCATCGAGCCTCTTGCTCGTACGGGTCTAGAGAAGGGGGAGGTGCTCCCTGCTCCTAACATTAACAACAAAACTGACACGGAGACTGATCGGGTACAGGAACCGACCCCGGGACCACCAGACTCACCGGCCAGGCGTTGCATCGAGCCTCTTGCTCGTACGGGCCTGGAAGGAGAGAAGATGGTCACTGGGGAGGTATGGGAGAGGAAACTGCAGCTGGAGAACATCCAGAGCCTCAGCTCCACTTGCAATCTGGATGCAGGTTCCCCTCACCAACCAGGCAACTGCAGCCGTGACGTCAATAACTCGACAATGGACAGTTGCCAAACAGTCGTGGAGGCACAGCCCTCCAATCCCGGACGGGAAACCCAAGGAGCCTTAGACTCTAAAGTCCCCAGCAAACCCAAGCCAAAGAGGCCTCTAGGGGAGCATGAGATCCTGCGCAGGCAAAGGCGTAACGCGCTCAGGATCGTCCGAAGGATGGGTAGCAAAAATCCGGAAGCCTTAACGGAGAAGGAAAAGCTATCCCTCGATAAGGCTAAAGAACGACTGAAGACCATACCCGACAACCCAACGGAGAAGAGCAAACGTTTGCCCAGCTCCAGGACAATTCCCAAAAGACCGGCTGGGAAGGGGAAAGAAAGCCCTTTGCTCTCCACCCCAATCGCAGCCAGACTTAGGAACCCTGTAATTGGCACGAGAGAGGATACTCAATCCAAGCTCGACCCGATTGCAAGCACGTCCAAAAGAGATAGGCAAAACGACACGCTTTCTCCAATCTCTCAAACAAATGTTAGGAAGAAAGCCAAGGTCTCTTTACCAACCGCAGTTGGCCAACAAGTAGCCGTAGTAGACTACGGAAATCCTGCACGAAAGTTGACAGAGGACCAATGGCGACTCATCGAACTTCGAATCCTAGATGAGGTGAACGAGGCCATCCTAAAAAACAAGGAACCATTCCCGCTTTTTGGCACCCTCAATACCATCCAAGGATTCAAACTCATGACCTGTGAGGAAGAACACACCCTCACATGGCTCAAGGAGTTTATTGCCAGGACGAAAGCTCCATGGCCAAACGCCGACCTTCGTCTGATTGACAAAAAAGAGATCGTACGGATAACAAGACCTAAAGCCAAACTTGTTGTACGAGGGCCTCATATCCCTAAGGACCGTATCGAGAGATACTTACGATCCCTAAATACCGATCAGCTGAGCCACGCTTGGGAAGTGATCGAGATGGGAGAATACCATGAATCAGGCACGGAAGTGATAGTGTTGCTTAGTCACAAATCCATTCCGTTGTTGAAGAAGATCGACTTTAAAGTACGCGTCGGCATAAACCGATGCAAGCTTAGGCTTATCGCGAACAAAGTCAACAAAACCAACAAGGATGGGGAGCCAAAAAACCGTGATGAAGGTAATACAAATAAACCTTCATCACAGTAAGGCGGCCAGCGCCAACCTAATCTACCTCATGGAGGATAGAAAAATAGACCTAGCCCTTATTCAAGAACCCTGGGTAGCAGGAGGCAGAATAAGGGGTTTAAACTCGAAGGGACTTGTCCTGTTTAAAACAGTGCAGACAGATCCAAATAGTAAGATCAGAACTTGTATAGTAGCTAGGAAACAGATTAACCTCTTTCTTCTATCTACCTACAGTGATAACGACCACGTGACGGTAAAACTTGAGCGCAACGGGCTCCCTCCGCTGATTCTAACATCATGCTATATGCCCTATGATGCAACGGAAGGACCACCGTCAGATCTGACCCACCTTCTTGTTCAACGTGCTACACGGGAAAAATGGGACCTGGTGATGGGATGTGATGCTAACTCCCACCATGCCCTATGGGGTAGCTCAAATACAAATACAAGGGGTGAGTCACTTTTTGAATTTCTTATAGATCATAACTTACTTATAGCTAATAGGGGTTCAGAACCAACTTTTGTTATTAGAAATAGGCAAGAAGTAATCGATGTTACAATATTAAGTAACTCGAATACAATCACAATAGATCAGTGGAAGCTATTAAAGGAGGAAACATTCTCTGACCACAAAATCATTGAATTCCTGATACCAGACACGAACGATCCCCCAATATCATATAGGAACCATAGAAAAACTAACTGTGACCTTTTCAATATGGAAGTGGGAAAGAACTTAAGAACTCTCCAGACAGATGCTGCGTATGCACCAGAGAGTAGAGACACGAATGCCGAGAATCTAGGAAAAATCCTAGGTAAAGCGCTCGAAAAATCATGTCCCCTACAAACGAGGAGTAAAAGAAAATCGACTCCTCCATGGTGGACAAAAGAACTGTACGACATTAAGAAAGAAACTAGAAAACTTTTTAATGTAGCAAAACGTACAAGATCCGACCATGACTGGGAAACCTTCAAATCCAGTCAAAGAAAATTCAAAGCAGTAACGCAACAAGCAAAGCGATCTTCGTGGAAATCCTTCTGTAGTAAAATGTAAAGCACCGCGGAATCAGCTAGGCTCAGGAAACTACTTGCTAAGGAACCAGTAGCCTTGGGATCTCTCAAGGGCCCCAACGGCAACTGGACAGAATCCTGCAATGAAACACTCAAGCTCCTCCTTGAGACTCACTTTCCGGGATGCATTAATGAGCATAACAATCCGGAAGAAGAGCACTACACGGAGCACATAACAACAGCGGAGATTATAACGGAAGAAAGGATAAAATGGGCCATTAATTCCTTCTCTCCATATAAATCTCCGGGTATTGACGGCATTTTCCCTATGATGCTACAAAGATGTGAAGAACATATAACCCCACATCTGAGGAACCTCTTCCTAAGTAGCCTAAAATGGGGATATGTACCCAAAGTTTGGCGAGAAGTTAAAGTGGTTTTCATACCCAAAGCTGGGAAACCTAGTCACACTACCGCCAAAGACTTTAGGCCAATCAGTTTAACCTCTTTTGTTTTAAAAACTTTTGAGAGACTGATGGACATTTATATTCGTAGCAAACTGAGTCCAGAGGTCTTATCCCCAGCTCAGCATGCATATACGAAAGGCAAAGGTGTAGAGACAGCACTCCACAGTGTCGTCAGCACCATAGAAAAGACACTAAGGGACAAGGAATATACTCTAGCCGCCTTCTTGGACATTGAAGGTGCCTTCAACAACGTCCAAGGGGAAGCGGTAGAAAGAGCCCTAGTAAACCTAAATGTGGAGAATACCATAATTAAATGGATAATGTGCATGCTTAAAAGAAGATGCATCTACTCAGAGTTAGGTAGTGAAATAATTAAGGTGTCAGCATCTAGAGGAACCCCTCAAGGCGGAGTCCTATCACCCCTTCTTTGGGTACTCGTTTTAAACGAGATTCTGATTGAACTTAGACTTAGTGGAGTCAAGGCAGTAGCATATGCTGACGACTTAGCACTGCTAGCGACAGGAAAATTCCCATCCACTCTAAGTGAACAAATACAGAACGCCTTATCTATGGTTGGTAACTGGACCAGAAGCTGCGGACTTGCGGTTAACCCACAAAAGACAGAACTGGTCCTCTTCACCAATAAAAGGATTATACCGCAATTTAATCCGCCAACTATTGAGGGTACTCCACTACAAACATCAGAATACGCAAAGTATATTGGCGTGATTCTGGATAGAAAATTAAACTGGAGCCTCAATATAAAAGAACGAGCAAAGAAGGCAACGATAGCCTTATACGCCTGCAATAGAATCTTCGGCAAAACCTGGGGACCTAGTCCCAAAATTATCATGTGGTTGTATACGGCTGTAGTTAGACCTATACTCACATACGGTAATTTAGTCTGGTGGCAGGGGTTGTGTAAGGCCACCAACCTTAAGACTATGACTAGAGTCCAAAGAATTGCCTGTATTGGCACTACTGGGGCTATGAGAACCACCCCTACAGCGGGGTTGGAGGTAATTCTCAATCTTAAACCCCTAGATCTTTTCGTACAAGAATCTGCAGCAAACAGTGCCTTGCGGCTAAGCCAAAGAAAAAAACTGGAAACCCAGTACAACAGGGCATGCACAGATTCTAGAGAAATTTACGGGTAGAAATGTATGCACAGACTACATTACTCCCAAACTAGATTTTATAAGACCATTTACTGTCTCTTTTCCCTGTAGGGAAGAATGGCAGGATAACCAAATACCAATCCATGCAACAACGATCCCCATCTATACAGATGGCTCCAAGATGGATACCGGCGTTGGTGCAGGTTTCTACTCAGAAACGCTCGGAATATCTGGCTCGATCAGACTCCCCGACTACAGCAGCGTCTTCCAAGCTGAGGTTCTGGCGGTGACAACAGCCGCTAAGCAGACTGCAATGACGGCAATACCACAGGCTGATATTACCTTCTTCATTGACAGCCAAGCGGCAATAAAATCGATTTCCGCCACAGAAATAAAATCGAGGCTTGTAAGAAGCTGTCGCGAAGTGCTGCGGGCTCTTGGCGAGCAGCACACTGTAAGACTCTGCTGGGTCCCCGGACACAGTGGTGTCCCAGGAAATGAAAGAGCCGATGAGCTGGCAAGAAAAGGATCTTCCCTTGAATCAAGGGATGCTGACACCACAGTAAAAACCCCACCCTGTTACCTTAAACAGGTGATTCGAAATAAAACACTGATGGCAGCAAACGAAAGATGGAGTGCCCTTGATTCCTGTGTTATTACAAGGAAAATGTGGCCACTATATGACAAACAAAAGACCAAGAGAATCCTTCAAATGAACAAGAATTCTTTGTCCTCTCTCACAGGTGTTATCACCGGACACAACATGCTGGGCTACCATGCAAAGAAATTAAAACTCAGCACAGATGAACTCTGCAGAGGATGTGGGGACGAGGAGGTGAATGAGGATACCCCGCATTTCCTCTGTCACTGCCCTGCACTCTGTCATATCAGAAACAATATCCTGGGCAGATATTTCTTCCAGGATTTAGAAGAACTCTCCGGCAAGTCTGTGAATGACTTGCGCAAGTTCATCAACGCATCGGGATGGTTTGTAAACCCGCTAAGTTTTTCATAGGTTTTTCATTGGTTCCAGATAAGGGAAGCGTAACCTCCAGGGTATCACAAAGGGTCTACATTGACCTAAGTGTGACGGGCGCAGGATTCTCTTGCCCCGTCAGCCCAGTAACCTAACCTAACCTAACCTAAGGGGGGGTCGCTTAAGAGTCATTAAGTCATTAAGCTAGAATAATTTGAATGTTATGTCGCTTTCCATTGGTAACTTCACATTTAGCTATCAGATTTTTGATTTTCCTTGCCCAATGGGAAGCAAACGATATTGCTTTTTTTGTTATTGTGTGTGTGATACTTGACAGCTCTTTCGTTTACAAATTGGATGAGAAACAAATATTTGATATGTTTTTTTTTCCAGGACCAAAACCATACATTAATTATTAATAAGCAAATTTATTTTCCACAGAAACAAGCAAACAGACACTTGTTTATTATTGTCTAACAATTTTCTTTTCTACAGAAGCAAGCCAACGTAAATAGGTATGTTGTATATAGTTTGATGTTGCAATCTTCTATATATACAATAATAAATTATATAATTTTATGTTCCACTTGCAAGTATTGTAATTTTCTTCTCCAAACAAGCAAAATTAAGTCGAAAGGAAAAAACTCCAGAGTGAAAAAATGTCAAATATTTTGTTATTAGTACAAGCCGGTTTTAATCTCGCTTTGAAATCAAGATTTGCAAAGTGACCCTAAATCCGAAAACGAATGATTTTTTCTTAGCAATGGAAAATTAAATCTGATCTAGAACAAATAAATATTTAAAAGCTTGTTTTTTTGGAATTGGAAAGCGACATTAATTTATAAAAAAAAATTAAGTCATTTTTGTCTAGCCTTTAAGTTTATTGAATAATTTAATAAGAATGAATTTAAATGTAAAAGCAAACTTTTGTCTTGGGTTCAATTGCGAATAGAGCAGCGCTCTGCTGATTAAGTTGAACATATAAATTTATTCATCTATGAATTAGAAAGCCAATGATAATTCCCCCTCTTCCACAATCTCGATTTCGCCAAAACACGGGATGCTTTGACCTTTTAGTAAAAGTGTTCTCTTTTATCATACGACGATTTCATTTGCTTGCTTCTTACTCTAATTGCAGTTTTAAACAAATATAAAACAAATACCGTACCGATGTGATTGATTTTAAAAATGTTCACACCATTTTAAAATTAGTAAGCTATATATTGTGTTTAATAACATAAGTACTCGTATTAAAGGAGACGGTAACTCAATCTACATCAACATGAAAAAGTAGAATCTAATTAAAGTTGAATTAGGATAAATATTTCACATAAGCATGAAACAAATGGAAGACAGCATGGGATATAATAATCGCACACTTAAGATGCAAAACAGTCGTGTTTTGCTTTTCCCAAGAGTCACAAATAATTAAGTCAGGAAAGTTTATACAAGAATATTGCAAACTCAAAAATCTCGTCACATCTGTGTCTGTGGATGTTGTGGCAAGTAGGTTGAATTAATTTAGGTTTGCTTGTCTAAGTTTGTCAAAGTGAGTAATAATTGAATAAAAACAAATGTGATAGGATACATTATTGTACGAGAATAAACCTGCGATTGAAGACTCGCACACAATTTGTTAGAGTATTAGCTAAGCAATTTTGTCATTTATGTGAGGTAGCGACACATTTGAAATTTTCAAACTGCCCGCAATGTGCATGCAAATCCTTTGATTGTTACGACTAGAGATCTCAAGTATCGTAAAAGGAAGATCAAACAATAAACAATAATAGGAGCATGCACGTGTCGAAATCGTGATAATTAGACAGACCTGATATCTCCCGGATCACACATATGTAACACCACCACATTTGATTGGTCTCAATTATGAAGTGATCCGAAACCAGGAGGCCTGTCAATATTTATCGAGGTCGAACTGGTGAACGCCATAGTCGGATCTGTTGGGATGTAGTATGGATATGATGCCTTTATTCCTGATAATAGCTTACTAGTTAAATAAGAAGAAGAACGTTACCTTATGGTATTATATAAAAATAAGTCAAATGATGAATGAAATATTTTGAATCTGCAATGGTTTATTTGTATTATGTCTAATAGGGCAAGCAAGTAGATATGTGCTATTGCCTATAAGTTTTTGCTCCAATTATGCCACAGTTATCCATTATATATCCTATATAATAGCAGATCTGCCAGGCTTCGCTCGAGAGTACAAATTTGATATCATGATTTATATTTTAAGTGGATACTTCTACTAAACCTTGAATAAAATACGTTTGCCGCTGTTCTTTCTAAGTGCAGAATTTCTAGATTGAGTTTTGAGCTAATTCTGCAGCAAGCAATATACAGCTCGCTATTGGAAAAGCAGTCACCCCATAAGTTCAACCCCATCTCGGCCATGTTCGACCAAGTTATTAATTGCATCAACTACCGTCACCTGAAAGACGATTACAAATATCAGATTATATATGATAAATAAATATTCAATTAAGGCCTTAAAATCTCATTCTAAAAAAATGTCGGCCAACATATACGTGCATAGGGTAGGGTGGGACACTTTTGACTTTAACGATTACGGAAAGGCGGTTAATTTTTTAATTAAGTCTTCGATAACAAATCATGCCTTCGTATAGATCGAACACGAACTACCAAAGCTCCCCTTCAACAGTTTTGGTGTTGCGACCGGTTTTTAATTTTTTCTTTGATATTGTATAATTTTCCATTCCTACGAAGTAATTGATATTTAACAGTTTCTAATTGGAATTGGTTTCTTGTCAGTATCAAACCTTTGTGTTTATAATCTGCTAAAGTTATGTATAACATTTAGTTTAATTGTGTTTATTAGTTTTGTAAAGAATAGCTCGCTCTCCAAAAAAACAGCGTGCGGCAATTTCAACGAAACCACATGAGGCAGTTTTGACTCAAGTCGAATGTGCCCCATTTTGAATTGAAGAACATATGTTATAATTTAAAGCTAAAAAAGGAAATTCTAAACCACTTTCAAAATGATTAGTCATTACAAAAAAAAATTAAAAACTAGTAATACATATTGAACAGTCGTGTTTAGTGCGTTGTGGGGTGAACAACTCTTAAAACATTACTACCTACATAGTTTCATTATGAACTGTCAAGTGTGTGCCGAGAAAATCGAAAGAAATTCCACATCGAAAATATCATGTGGTGATTGCAAGAGTTTTTTTCATGCAAATTGTGTTAATATCCTGCAACAAGATGTTGACTATTTTAAAACAAGTGGTGTGTTATATCGATGTGATAAATGTTCAGTGCTGAGACGCAGATCACTTCAAATGCCTGAACCAATAAAAGTCTGCTACAACAAAAACATTCAGTCAACAAACCAGCTGAATTCACCGGCCTTAAACAGTGAACCTAAACGAAAAGGCAATAACAACAATTTGCAGCCGTCATCAAAAGACTCCGCCGCATATGAAGAGGAAGGTGAAGAGTTTACTCTCAGAATGGTCTATCAAAAACTCACTAGTCTGGAGGAAATAAACCATCAATTTTTACAGTCTTTGAGTGAGCTTCGTGCTGAAAATGATTCCTTAAAATCAAAAATTGAAATGCTGGAGAATAAACTCAATTGGCAGCAACAATACCAACTAAGAAACTGCATTGAGATAGCTGGAGTCCCCAATGCCAACAACATAACTGCGAAAGGCATGGCACAGCGCATATTTAATAATGCTTTGTCTGTTGAGGTTCCTGATGACAAAATCGACAAGTGCTACGTACGGAAGGTGCAGAGAAAAAAAATGAGCAATTCGCACCCAGTTCCTCGAATGATTCATCGATCATCTGCATAAGTTTTACGGATTCCTCTCTCAAGAAACGGATTATGAGAGAAAAATCTATCAAAAAGAACCTACTGAACTCGAGTGTGCTTGGAAGCGGAAGTTTTGAAGGCGGTAGGGGTGGTAGCAGTGGTAGCAGTGGTGGCAAAGGCAAAAAAGGAGAAATGAATGTTTACATCAATGATGCCCTTACTAAGTATACGCGTGCATTATTTATGAAGGCCAAAGAGGTGAAGAAGCAGAAGGGGTTTAAGTATTTATGGTACAAAGAGAATAAAATACTAATGAGAAAGGTTGAAGGTGGAAGAATCATCGCAATAAGATCTTTTAATGATCTTGCACTAGTCTAGTGCTTTTGCATTTTATTTATTTAAGCGTTTTTTTCTTTTATCAATGTTTTCCAATAATCTAAATGATGTTTTTTCTACCTATGATCTTCTGAACTCTAATTGTGAAGATGTATTTACTAATGAATTATATTGCTTAAACAAAGTCTTTTTCGTTCACCAAAATATCCGAAGCTTAAGGGAGAATTTTATGTCTTTAACATCGCATTTAAATTCATTTGCTTGTATGCCTGATTTTGTTGTAGTCTCTGAAATTTGGATCTACAATCTTGAGAAAAATGATTATGTGTTACCTGGATTTAATTTTTTCGCGAACACGAATGAGAATTACGCTGCCGGCGGTGTTGGTTGCTTTATTAATACGAATTATAATGTGTTTGATGTGTTAGAATTAAAGTATTCGAGTGCAGATATTTTAAAATTGTCCTTTAAAATCAAGGATGAAGTCTATGTCATGTTATGTGTTTATAGGCTGCATATGTTCAATGTTTCGGTATTTGTGGATGAGTTCTCATCTGTTTTGGATAGTGTTAGATCTAGGAATTTAATAATCTTAGGAGATTTTAATATTAATACTCTGGAGAATAGTGAAGTTGTCTCCACTTATATGGATTTGTTGGCCTCTCATGGATTGGTGTCTTTTATAAGTGAAGTTACAAGAACTGAATCGGGTACGTGCATAGATCACATTTATGGGCGTTTCTCATATTCTTCTCTCAGTTCCTGTGAGAAGTGTGTTTTTGACTTGAAGATCACGGATCACTGCATGACGGGTTTTGTGGTAGATTTGATGTCTGATAGTTCCTCTATCGATTCTAGTTCCCCACCACCAATAACTAAAATAGATTTTTTGAAGTTAAGAGCTCTATTATCCTCTGAGTTTTGGGAAGAAGTATTTGCTGAGGGTGATGTTTCAAAGGCATATGATATTTTTATTGCATCTCTAAGTTGTCATATAGTGAGTTGTACTTTCACAATTCAGCCAAGAAAGTCAAAAATAAGGCTCAAGCCTTGGATAACATCTTACTTGATAAATAAAATTAAGAAAAAAAACAAACTTAGAGTAAAGTGTCGGAGAAACCCAGTATACTTGGTCTTGTCTTCAATAATTTTAAGCCAAACCAATTTTGATTGTTGTTCAATCTCCGTAAATGCTTTTACCACAACCACGGCACGCTGGAAACGGATGATGAAAAAGTCCCTTCGAAATTGCCTAACCTGATGACGATTGTGCCCACATTGGGGCACTATTGTTATATTGAGGCAGATTTTCAATTATTTTTTTTGAAACTGTTAGCATTTTTGTAAAACAAATATCAACGCTTCAAATTAGAAGAAAAATTCTTTTTAATATCCGAATTTAAAGAAAAATTGTCGAGTGTGCCCCAAGGTTCTTTGCAATACCTCCTAATTTATTAACTCCCAATGAAATTATTAATAATGGAAAAAATCTTAACAATAAACGCAATAATTCCTAATTTTTAAAATGAAATAACACCTAACTCCGGATGAAATATCTTCTAACCTAAAAGTGAAATAAATCCTAACATTTAGGAGTTCTTTCACAATGAAACAATTTCTAGCAGTAAAAAAGTGAAAAAAGTCCTAAAGTGCAAAATATTTCCATTATATTTCATATTCGAAAATATGGCCCTATTTCGCTTTGCAAAAGTGAAATAAGGCCAATTTGGCACAATTATTGCACTTTGGGTAATTGAATTCGTATGGCGTTTTTTCACTTTGAGAAAGCGAAAAGAGGCGTATATTGAAATATGGCTTTATTACCCTATTGTAAAGTGAAATAAGGCCATTTGTATTTTCATATATGGACTTATTTCGTTTGGCATTATTTCATGGCACCGTTTGAAAAACAAAAAAACTGACTTAAGAAATATGATTTTAAGGAAAATGAAGTAACTCCTAACATAACTCCTTACAACATTGAGTGTAATAGTTCCTAATTAGGTTTTATTTCATTCACATGATTTTAGGATCTATTTCATGATGAAATAATTTCTAACACTTATACATGCAATAAGTCCAAACTTCGATGAAAATAAATCTAATATTTAGGAATTCTTTCATGTGTAATAACTTCTAACTTTGTATATACAGTTTTAGGTTTTATTTCATTTTTTTGGTAGGAATAATTAATATGTTACGAGCTATTGCATAGAGCCTGTGTCTCTCTGAACTAATGTAGTGGTAAGAAAGTGAAATTGCTTTTAACCAACATACACCTCCTTAACCCTAGAAAGATAATCTACGTCTGCGAGACGTTCGACGCGCGGAAAAATTTTTATATCCTTTAAACTATAAACCGCATTGGGTAGGTTGCTTAAACTAACTCAGTTACTGGTCGGAGTTAGCCCGTAACGGTCGTGACGCGATGGTAAGTACCTGCGGTAACAAGTTATAGCTATGTCGGACTTCTGGGGGCGTGTGTGACCTGTGCCATTCTTACATTTAATTTAATCGTATATAATTTAAAATTACTAAGATCTGTTAGTAGACTTATTTTAAACCGAAAAATGAAAATTTGGCAACTATTATGACTTAATGTCAATTTTAAGGTTCCTTAAAAATATAAGTTGTTTTTTGTTGATTTGTAATGGGGCTTAAGTTTTTTGTTTTTATTGTTTAAATTAATATTTATTTATACTAAATCATTGATTTATTTTACTTAATATGAACTACATAAATAAATAAAACGTTAATATTTTTTTTAAAAGTTCATGGGTTTCATTAAATACACTACCAAAGTTCCATACGTCTCTGAGACGTATGATTATCTTTTACGTCATAAAAAATATGATTATCTTTCTAGGGTTAAATTTGTTTGCTTTTTTGGAACTCGAATGAGCATACTTACTTAAAATAGGTGAATTTTGCAGAAGTATGCCACATCTGCAATCAATATCAATATTTTACAACGTTCAGTGAAACTCATTTCCAGTGCAGTGCTCAATTTGCTTCCAAAATTTTTTTCTTAATTTTAAAAAAATGTTCAAGAGTTTGTTTTTCTAAAAAACCCAAGATTGGTTTTCTGGAACTGTTACAACCACAGGTTAAACCGGAGGTAAAACAAAAATGGCAAAACCGAAAACCGGTGTTCTTGCAAAAACAGACATCAATACAAAACGGTCACATGAATTCAATTACTTTTTTTGGAAAATAAAGAACCTACCTCAAGTGAATTGCAATCAAAATCGGTTCAGAATAATGTCATCATTCGCCTTCGATCGCTCTCGTTAGCAAATAAATACGCAGCAAAGCATTTTCGCGCCACACTTGCTTCAACCCATCAACCCAAATGGGTACACTGGGCTGTGCATATGTGTATTGAAAAACAAAATTATTTTGTATGAAAATTTTGAAATATACTTTTCAACTATTTTTGCACTGCCAGCGGATTCGGACGAGCAAATAACCCAGGGTTAACGGCTATAAATTTTTTTGTGGAAAATTATCTATCTGTATAGAAATAGATCATCTTGGCACGCGTGATTTATGTTTGAAACTCCACAAATATATAGTCATACTAGAAATAGTTGACTATATATATTAATTTTTGACTATCAGTCCTTGCCATACTCTATGCTCAATAATCATTTCAATTGTTTATTCTTCAAATTGAAGGAAACATTTGAAATGGAAAAAACAGTTCACACTCACTCGTGAGTTGTGACTACACATATACCCCTGGTATAAACAACTTTCACGATTTATGTTTTCCTTTATTCACATTACAAAGGGTTTTTCAATAAAGCAAGCGTGCCCGTGGGGGCCATGCAAAAGAAATCGAGTTCCATACATAATGGCATCGAACGTACTTTCACAGGAATAAGAATTTCATTGATATCCAAAACCCTTTTTGTTTAATTAAAAAAAACTTTTGTAGCGCTCTTATTGAAAAACTCTTTATTTGCGTTTTCATCTGCATGTTTTTTTTTCTGTTTATTCAACTTTTGGAATTCTCGATTAAAATACAGATTTATACCAAACTACAGTCAACATCGACTTTATTTATGAGCTGTGTTTTTGGCTTCATATGAACACAATCGCCGATGGCATGACGCATGACTCTCCACTCTCCAGGGTGCAGACAGACTAAGCAAATTCTCCCCGACACGTCTGTAGGAAATCTGCGGCATTCTTGTTGTCTCTCAACAGAAATGACTGCAGACAGACTACTGGCGTTCTTACGGCTATTACGCTTTTGGCAATACCTTAAGTTACTAGGCCTAACCCATACTACCAACTGCGAAGCCTGTGGAGAAAGCGACGACACTTCGGCACATTTCCTCTGTGATTGTCCTGCTTTTGCTCGTATCAGGTGGCAGGTAATTGGTGCTGATATGGTGAGTGCTGTTAACCTATACTCCTTATCTATGAAGCACCTTCTCGTTTTTCTTAGGAAAACGAGGAAATTCTCATAGTAAAATGTGGTGTGTCTTCCTGGTAGTACAATGGACCAGTATTGATTCTGAATACCCCAGTGTAGAAAGTCTCGCACACCGACAGAAAAAAAATCCTTGTTTTAATATCGCTACGGATCTACATATATTCTTCTATCGTTCTGAAGAAGTGTTCTTTTTCGCTGGCAAAACCATTGGGCAAGCTTTTCTATCTATCGTTTTCATCAGGGCTCTTCCCGATGAGATGGGAAAACAGCATTTGTCCCGCCCGTTCCAAAAAAAAGGCGAATTTTCTTCTCCCTCCTCCTACCGACCAATTGCAATAACGTCCCTTCTTACCAAGGTCATGGAAACGCTGATAAACCGTCAGCTCATGAAGTATCTTGAATACCGAAAACTTCTTAATGACCGGCAGTACGGTTTTCGCAGCAACAAATTGACAGAATATACAACACTTTCGGGAAAGATTTTTACTCATAGAACACCAAATCTTCTACTTTTCTAATCTATTCTGTACTTCTCTGTGCAGCTCAGGGTCATTAAACACATCTATTGAAACCAAATGTATTCAATGATTGACAGCTCGTACGCCTGCAACCATGTTTTGCGTTTGCAGCACTATTGTGTTCAGACAGTATCTGAATTCATATCTTCATAATATCGAATATCCACACAACTGTAATGGAGGTGGAACAAGCCAATACTAAAATGTTGTTTGCGATCAGTGTCCTACACACATAGATTTTCTTTAACACAAGTGCACGCAGGACAAACTAATCCTCAACTTTGTTAATATTTTCTCTATCTCTTTGTCGCCGTGATATCCGCATGGAACAAAACAATACTCGCAAAAAAATTGCAAACAAATTTTATGGAAAATTTGTCCCAAACGCCAAAAATGGTTTATTGCACAAAACAATTCTCCAAACTGTTGATTTTGGTGGATATGGGACAAAATCAATGTTCGATATCTCGAGATTGGAAAGACAAAGAGCAAATCGAATCACAGATTTAAAAAGAGCATATAAAATTACTATAGAATCCGTTCTTAACCCAAAAACGACAAAAATGGCGTATGGAACAAAACAATTTTCCAGCGACGATGCATCATCCCTAGAAACTAAAACGATCCTCATTACCAGACATTTTTACGTTGCAAGTTTGGCAACATTGATAAGGGTTTAACATTTCTCTGTTTGGCATTTCAGCTTGAATTGATGTACTTCTCCTTCTTCCTTAATGACTGTGGGGTTTTGATAAGGATTAACCTTCAAGCGGGCGCGCGGTCATTCGTAACGTCAGCGGTCGCGCGTATCCAAAAAGCCCTATGGGATAACTGATAGAAATAAAGCATTAAAATATTCAATAATCATTTATTTTTTTGAACACAGATATATTATCATTGTATTTAAAGTATATAAATCTTCTAAATTGGCGTGTGACGTCTTCAAGAATCCGGCTATATGCAATAATCCGAAAAGTGCTCGAATTTCCACAGCATCATTCGGTTTGCAGTCACGTGGTCTGTCATACGATGGTGTTTTTTTATTATAAATTCGTTGGTATGTCTTACAACTTTTTGTATGATATTTTCTGTAACGAATAAACTCCAGGCTTGCATAAATGTTACTACCCCCACGCCATTCCTATGAGTACCTGAATCTTCAGCGAGAATATTTTGTACTTGACGCCTCACCCTGTTGTTGTTGGATTCTTCCCACTTCGTTACTTTATCACGCCCCGTAAATTAGCTGTTTATATCTGAAAAAGGGCAAATTGTCCTCATCTGAATCCGAGCTCTTTGATTCCTCAGCAGATTGGGATCCCTCTGGAACGATGTTTATGAACCTTGGTCGCTGAGCTCTGAGTCACTCTGTTCTTCATCTTCTCGTAGTAATTCCTGTAGTATTATCATTTTAGAAATAAAACAGTATTACAAGCTTAATTCGATAATATTGGACGATATCCGAAGAAATACTATACGACGACAGGCGCGCGGTGTGCTTTCGACGCCTGCGCCGCGTCTAAAACAACAGCGATCTGTGGGGTGAGGGGAGCGCGGCTTGCGGTGGTAAACTCTTTATTTCGCTCGCAATGACAAAACGATAGGCTACTAGAAATGAGAAATACATGTGACAAGTAATAATAATATTATGAACGAAAATGTATTGAGCACGGTCGATTCGACACCGCGCGACCGCTTGAAGGTTAAAGGGATACTGCATCCCTACTGGTCCGCCTGTGGCTACGAACTCAGAATATAACGGCAGATTTTGAATCGCTTCGGCGCTGAGGCCAATCAAATACTGGTGTTATTGCATTTGTGTGATACAGGAGTTTTAAGGCGTACCTCTCTTTCGCGTTTCTTAGAAACGTTGATTGGTATTGCTTTTAGACAAGGTTCGCAGGATCTCTCCTTTAAACATAGCAGTACAAACTGCTCCGGTCGCACTCCATTTTCTTCGAGATAGGTTTTTTGGCGTGAATGCTTGCTCAGATCTATGAACCTCTTATTCGATCAATATCTGTTACTATTGCTGTCATGGGAAGCATCTTCATCTAAGCCGCCGTTAATTTGCCCTCATACTTTTTGTACACTGTCCAACATTGTGAACCGTATGTGAGCGCCGGGTGTAATGAGAAATCAAGATGTCGTTCGTTTCTCTCCATAAATAATAAATAATAAAATAATAAATAAATTAATCGAAAATCAAAAGTTTAGGTATTGCTCTAAAAACATTTTGGTATCACGTTCACTCTTATAATAAAACGCAGATATTATCGGACCAATGCAATCGTCCCAGATTGTGCAGTGCGTTATGTGTTTTGAGCGCATTTGTTCAAAATTCCTAACCCGGGGCACCAAGTTCAAGCTTTACAAAACACTGATACTGCCAGTTCTTTTTTATGACATCAAGTACTGGATGATAAGCAGGAACAGATAGCTAATTTTGGGTTCTCTTGAGAGACAAATACTTCTGGTCTTCTGTGCGAGGATGCCGAATGTAGGAGATGATACTCTCAACAACTTGGTGTTGATAACGATAAAATAATCAAATATTTTTAAATGGTATACAATTTTAAAATATTTATTCGGGTACCTTTCTACAATAGCTTCCTTCACAGAACATACAATTTTTCAACAACCCTATAAATTTACCCATATTTTATCAAGATACAATGAAAATTCCAAAATCTAGCAAATAAAATTTCAAATAAATTAGTCGGTCCCATTCAATCTCAATTTCCACGAATGCCTACTTTATGTGATGGCTCAGCTAATTTGAATAGTACACTTGCCCCTTTCCCAAAGGAGCCGATCTCTAATGCGGCATAAAGTCTAAGACCAGGGCAAATCATTTTTATTTAGTTAATTTAAGTGCTTCCTTTTTCTGAACCCTAATTGAATTCCAAATCGATGAAAGGATACGTTAAAGAAATCACAAACGATAAATCTACACGAAAGCAACACAAATCTATCCTTGATGCGATTTGCCTCTTTTTGTTGCCCCTGCTTACATTCCATTCATTCTTCTAACAAAAAGTAAAGGGCGAACCAAAAAAGCACAAATGGCAAATTATACAAAAAAAGCATTTGAACTAAATTAATTTGTCAAAATTGGTTTCTGTTTATTGTGGCGTTTCTTTTGTTAAATGTTTTTCTCTGTCGTTTTGTTAAAATGATATTTATGTACATCATTTAAGTAGGTATGCCTTATGTTTGCTTTCATTCGAAAATTCACATTATTTGAATCATGTTGCCATGTTCAAGAAAAATATATAGCTCGACTTGTTATTCGTTCATTTAATAATAATAATAATGTACCTACTTTGCGCACAGCTATAGGAGGCTTAAGGTGCATTGAAAGTACGTATATCATCAAACAAATCTGTGGGGAAAAAATCATGCCCGATGAATGGACTATCTACACAAATAAACAAAATTAAATAACTCCTGAAAACGCATCATTTGTTCGTCTTACTAGTTAGGCAGCTTTGCAAGCCGGTTTCGAGAGTGGTTTACTTTACAACAACTAAAAAGTAGAAGCGACAATTATCTGAAAGCATTTCCATTGATGAGAAAAGCGATTCTTTGGCATACATAAACTATCGAGGCATACCCCACTCGAATGACGAATATATTATTCTACCCTTTGTACTGTGTGATTTTCTCCAGCCAATCTACAGCACAATATTCGGTTATTCAGATTACGGCTTCCGGTCTGGTATTAAAGTGAACCCATTTCTAGCATAACATAAAATACCATTATGTAACAACACTAACTGAAGTACAAATTAAACAACGAAATTGATGAGAACGCAATGCATCCTTTTATACCCTATTCTAAGGTATATTAATTTTGACGCATAGTTTGTAACAAACCTTAATATTGCCCGTATACCCCTAAAAGTTACTATATTTATGATCAGCATCGATAGTAATGTCGATCTAGTCATGTCCGTCCGTCTGTCGGCACAAATTTGGCCTTTAAACTGGGCCTAGAGGTCTGAAATTTTAACCATATACTCTCTAGGGTCCCGAAATAATCAAGTTTACGAATTTTTGAAATCGAATTTTGACCTAGAAAGCTGAAATTTTTTATATATGATGACTCTATGACTCCTAAAACTGCTCGGGAGATAAAATTTTCAAAATCCGCCTACTGACACGCCCACAATTAAATAAAACAATTTTATTGAAAAACCAAAATTTGAGCTATGGAGCTGAAATTTATATCTCTAGGGGCCCTTTAAGCTCATGTGTAAATATTTTCAAAATCCGCCTACTGACACGCCCACAATTTAAAATCAACTTTTTTTGAAAATCCAAAGTTTGAGCTAGGGAGCTGAAATTTACAATATATAGGTACTCTGGTGGAGGGAAATAAGTCCACTGAGGGACTTAGTTCCCACACATTGGAAAATAAAACCACTTTCGCGAAGTGGACTTAGTTCCCATGTAAAGTGGGAACTAAGTCCATTTTTTTATGGAAACTTAGTACACATTCAAAAATAAAAAGAGGGAACTAACATCCAACATTTAGAATTAGACAAAAAACTGTAAAGTGCATTTAGTTATCACACTCTTTAAGCAAAATCTTAAGCTTATCATGGTGACATAAAGCAAAAGTTTCAAAACCGTTCCTCGCACCTACTCCAGATCAAATGCAATATGCATTGCACTGTTTATGGAATCTACTTGCGATTTCGTAACTAATCCCATAAACAGTGCAATGCAACCCCCCTGCTTGGAGTCACTGTTTGATTTGGAGTAGGTGCAAGGTCACGGTACCTATATTACTCTGTCTCAGTTAAAAGTTAATTTCTATTTTGTTAATAAAAATTGCAAAGTACATAGGTACTTGACTTTTTAATTTTATTTTGTTCTTAGTTGACAGCGAGAATTTACTTCACTTTAAAAGGGAACTAAAACCACTCACAGTTTTGGGAATTTATTTCCCACTTTACATGGGAACTAAGTCCACTTCGCGAAAGTGGTTTTATTTCCCACTATGTGGGAACTAAGTCCCTCAGTGGACTTACGAGTAGTTCCCGTGGACTTATTTCGCTGCACCATATACTTTCTAGGGGCCCTTTATGCTCATCTGTTATTTTTTTTTAAATCCGCCTACTGACACGCCCACACTTAAATAAAACAATAGAATAGGGTATCCAACAGTTCGCCCAAGCGGACTGTCGCCCGACCCTATTTGTATACCTTATTCTAAGGGTATATTAATTTTGACGCATAGTTTGTAACATACCTTAATATTGCCCGTAGACCCCTAAAAGTTACTATATTTATGATCAGCATCGATAGTAATGTCGATCTAGCCATGTCCGTCCGTCCGTCCGTCGGCAAAAATTAGGCCTTTAAACTGGGCCTAGAGAGCTGAAATTTTAACCATATACTCCCTAGGGTCCCGAAATAATCAAGTTTACGAATTTTTGAAATCCGCCCACAGACACGCCCACAAAAAAATAAAACAATTTTATTGAAAAACCAAAATTTGAGCTAGGGAGCTGAAATTTATAATATATACTCTCTAGGTGTCCTCTATGCTCATGTGTTAATTTTTTTGAAATCCGCTTTCTGACACGCCCACAATTAAATAAAATAATTTTATTGAAAAACCAAAGTTTGAGCTAGGGAACGTTTTTTTTTACAAAAGCTTCGTTTTTGTTTGATAAGATCTTTTAAATGTTATATAACAGAATATATAGAGCGTTCTTAACAATTCAACCATACTTAGACTTTTGTCAGGCCCACTTATGAGCGATAGGAATAAGAATAGAGTATCCAACAGTTCGCCCAAGCGGACTGTAGCCCGCCCCTATGTTTTTTATAATGTACTCTCACTAAATTGATTTTTGAATACCCTTAAAATGTAATATGATCAAAAATTACCTATATGCTACACAGCGCGGGCGTTAACGAAATTAGTGTTAGAAGATAGGGGGAGATACCGATGCACGTCGGTTTTAAATATTTGTAAATTATAATGTGTAAGAAAAATGGAGCGGGGAAGAGCATTCCGCATTCGTGTTGTGTATTTCACTGTACGTCCGAATACTGGCTTAAAGGTTAACTGATGCGAATTCCTCGCACAGCGGGTATTGCGGTTGAAAAGTTCTAGAGGTGGAATACAAGTAGCTATTACGTTCGAGCATTTATGGTGAAAATAACGATAAGATAGCGAGAGACAAGAGACATTGCGACGAGGACTAAGAAAGTAAGCGATCTTGCAATATTACAGTCACCGATGAGTTTTATCGCGCATTTTTCGATCCTGTCAAGTAGCTCCAAATAAGTTATTGGTATACCAGACCAGATATGCGCATTGTACTCAAGTTTTACGAGGATAATCGCCTTATAAATAGTATCCAGATCAGAATGAGTGAATTATTTATTTTAGCGCTTAAGGAAGCCTACGCATTTCGCAGTGTTCTTGGCGACATCGAATTTGGTTACAACGATGCAGGTGCCATTCATGGACATTGGCATGGTGTTAGGGGTTTGCTTTAATGACAGAAGCTAGCATTGCGTTTTAGAAGCATTAAATTCCACTCTATTAGTTACACCCCACTGAGTTATGCTGCCGAAAACGGAATTTGATGAGCTTAACATACGTTGCCGTTCCAGTTCCACACCCGAAGATGAGGGGCGTGAACCAATAAACGAATATGAGAAGCTGAGGGTACTATCATTGGCAAAGGAGTGGATTGCATTAGAGGTAATAGACAGGAGATCATTTATAAAAATGAGAAAGAGAGTCGGAGACAAAACAGAGCCTAGGGGAACACCAGCATTTATTTGTTGAGTTGAAGACTTGCAACCATCCAAAACAACTTGAATTGAATGGTCCGAAATTTCTAATCCATTGAAGAAGGGTATTATCGATTCCAAATGCCCGCATTTTCCACGAGCTGGTTACCAAACTCTCTCAAATGCCTTAAAAATATCAAGCGCAACGATCTTACTTTCACCACCTTAGTGAAGAGATTTGTTCCTCTTTTCGGTTAGGTATGTTATCAAATCACCAGTGGACCTGTTGCTCCTATAATCATACTGCCGGTAATTAAGAAGTTTTCGGGATTCAAGAAATTTCTGGAGCTGACGGTTTATCAGCGTTTCCATGACCTTGGAAAGAAGGGAATTTATTGTAATTAGTCAGTAGGATTGGTCCCATGGAGGCCCTGAAGAAAAGGATAGATAGAAAAGCTTGCGCAATGGTTTTGCCAACGAGGAAGAACACCTCTTCAGAACGATAGGGGAAATACCATCTCTGGACCAGCGGATTTGTGAACGTCAAGATCTTGAAGTACTCTAGCCACTGTACAAGTGTGGAAGTGGATTGGTCCCATGGAATATTCTACGCGCTCGAGTACAGAGGAAGACAAATACATTCTGCGAGCGTTGAGCCGACTGCAAAGAGAGCAACAAGCAGATTGGCCTTATATATAGAGCTGACAGCTTGAATGTCATTGTAAATGAGAATTCGGATAAATGATGAGGCCGAATTCTTGATGGTTTTTATAAATGACCAACAGTTTTTACTACCCGTGGGACTTTCTTTGGAGAATTTGACACGATTAATGTGGGCATTGCAGTCATTTCTGGCTCGTTTAAACTTTTTCCGTCTTTTCTCAGATGGGTTGGCTTTGAATGACCGAAAGCTTACCTCTTTTAACCTGATAGCCTTTTGCAGCTCGAGTCACACCACGCGTTTACCTTGGGTTTGATACTTGTTTCCTGTTAGGGGTGAAAGACTTCATACCCAGGTTAATTATGTTTGAGACCATATCAGCGACAGCATCCGAGTCACTGTCGAGGAAGTACAGCGAACAGTTAAAACTCTTAAAGAAACCGTTTAGTTTTTCCCAATTGGCTTTCTCGTATTGCAATACGGTTCTTTTAGGAGTTTGTTCTTTAACAATGTGGTTGGGGTACTAGAATTCCGCTGATATGATACAATGGTCTGACGAACCTAGAGGCGATAATACAATTAAACCGTATTTATCGGGGTGAGAGGTAAGACACAAGTCCAGTGGTTTGACTGATAATGTCGGGTGTTCGTGTCGGCTCATTTACAAGGTAAATAACCTGACCCAGGGTTATTTACCTCAGCAAATATCTCGACGTACTTTCCTTTGGGTGTTGCCTGGGCAGAATGTCGAAGCCAACTTAAATTGTGTATATTGAAATCGCCCGCAATGATGATTACATTTCGTGGTTGACGGGTCACAATTCTT
Source organism: Portevinia maculata (assembly GCA_949715645.1). NCBI lineage: Eukaryota > Metazoa > Arthropoda > Insecta > Diptera > Syrphidae > Portevinia > Portevinia maculata. The sequence continues at coordinate 40,069,449 of OX454525.1, forward strand.
CTGATGGAAATCATTGCGTTGTCATCAATTTTGTTGTTTATTAGCATAAGCGTGAATAAGATTTTTATTTTATTTTGTAGCACTGACAACGATCATACAGGAAGGTTATCGCGTTATTCTACTACAATGTTGCTATTAGATGGCATAGCATTTGCTTTACGGAGCTGCATGAAGAAAAGGCGAAATTGGTCGGTCGGAAACGTAATTGTTGATGTAAGCAACTTCAACGTAGCTTAGAATCAAACTTTACATTAACTACACGAATGACACCCATGCAGATATCGAACAAAGAATAACCCTCACAAAAAACTGCTGCTACCTACCTCAATTTCGCAATTAAATGGGCCAAACTTCTTACCCGAAAGACAAATTGCTAGCTCTCAATAACCTGATCCTGTCAGTACTGCTTTATGGCACTGAGTGCCTGACGATAACCTGGAAAGGATACCTACTGCGCTCCATTGAAAGAAAAAATCTTCAAACAGTATTAGGTCTAGAATGCAGGAATGGAGAAGAAGATACAGACGTGTGGGTGTAGTCGAAAAATCATAAACACGTCAAGTACATGCATTTGCTTCGCCACATCGAGTATATGAAAAATATTAATCTAGTGAATACGATCTTTGATTTCCAGCCCCTTGGTTCGAGAAAAGATGAAGGCCAAATCAAATTTTAAATAATCGCAGAGGAAGTAATGTTCGTGATTCCCATAACGTCATCCAACGGCCGTCAAGAATAAATGTACCTTAGAATTATTTAATTGTCATCTTAAGATTTAGAGCTCACACTTTTGCCAACAGCTGACGTAGAGATGGCGGTTGTTGAAAACAATGGTTATTGTAGGAAGTACCAACCTTATTAAGCTTAAATTTTGAAGTTTAATGACGCTACGTTATTTAGTTATTCGGCAGCCATCAACACCAAAGGCTAAAGGTGAATTTGTAAACATTGACACAATTAGTCAGCGATATGTGATACAAAATTTTCATTTAAAAGTCCAATCAATATCAAAGCGGAGCTAGATTCTTCTGTCGATGAGTCTGCTCCTATTTGCAAGAGTAAAACACTGGGTGTCAGAGTTGAACGAGGCAGTTTGAGTTGTCAAGACGAACATCAAAGTGGTGGACCAAATAAAGGTAATTTTTTTGCTGTTTGATTTTTCAGTGCTTTATTTTTGACAGCTCACTCATGATTCGTGACATGTGTCAAAGTCAAAAATGCTCAATAAGCATTTCCATTTCATCATGGAAAGATTAATACCCGAACAACGCTTAGGAATTATTGAATTAATCATCCATTAATTTTCTACGAAAGAAATGGTGATTGGATACAAAATTTTGGAAACAAAGTTTGCATGACTGTCGAATGAAAGTGCGTGAGCTAGCAGATATTGTACGCATTTATACATCGCATGTTAAAGGAAAATTTTGACATGAAAAAGCTTTGCGCGATTATTGACATGAAATAAAAACAGCGCCGTAAGCATTTGGCAACCGATTGTTTGGCGAAGTTACACAGCAACAAAGCCGAATTAATCCGTTGATTCATAGCCATGGAGGGGTCCATTACTTCACACCCAAGATGAAAGAACAGTCAAAACAGTGGATTGTTAGAGGAAAACCTGCTCCGAAGAAGGGAAAGACAATTCTATCTGCGAGCAAGGTCATGGTGTACATTTTTTGAAGCAATTGGAATAATTTTTATTGATTATCTTCAGGCAATAAAAACAATCATTGGCGAGTATTATGCAAACTTATTGCAGCTTTTGAGTGATGAAATCAAGAAAAAACGGCCGCTTTTGACAAAAAACAATGTTTCATAATACAATGTACCACCGGCTTCCAAATGTCCAAAATCAATCTGCCAGATTGACAGAAGTACAAACTCTACAATGAGGAGTTGAAGTCTGCGGTTTATGGCTATTTTGAAGACATTCACATCGCCCGTCACCTAAACCCCCAAACGGGCAGTACCTAATTCTCTCTCAAAATTTTTTATTGCTGCATATTATTTTTTTTTTTTTTATTTTTTTTTTTTTTTTATTTTTAAGTAAAATATCCAATATCACTATAGCTCAATACATTTTTGCCATTTAAATCAATTTGAAATTGTAAAATATACTTATACCCTAATGTACCAACCTTGTCAATACTGTAACACACTTAAAAGATTGCATTGTATCTATGTGTTAACATGAATTATAAATAAAACACAAATACAAATGAAAACATAGGGACGGGCTACAGTCCGCTTGGGCGAACTGTTGGATACCCTATTCTTATTCCTATCCCTCATAAGTGGGCGTGACAAAAGTCTAAGTATGGTTAAATTGTTAAGAACGCTCTACATATTTTGTTATATAACATTTAAAGGATTTTATCAAAAAAAACGCTCCCTAGCTCAAACTTGGGTGTTTCAATAAAATTGTTTTATTTAATTGTGGGCGTGTCAGTAGGCGGATTTAAAAAAAAATTAACACATGAGCATAAAGGGCCCCTAGAGAGTATATATTATAAATTTCAGCTCCCTAGCTCAAACTTTGGATTTTCAAAAAAATTGTTTTATTTATTTGTGGGCGTGACAGTGGGCGGATTTTGAAAATATTTATACATGAGCTTAAAGGGCCCCTAGAGAGTATATATTATAAATTTCAGCTCCCTAGCTCAAACTTTGGATTTTCAAAAAAATTGTTTTATTTATTTGTGGGCGTGTCAGTGGGCGGATTTTTAAAATATTTATACATGAGCTTAAAGGGCCCCTAGAGAGTATATATTAAAAATTTCAGCTCCCTAGCTCAAATTTTGGTTTTTCAATAAAATTGTTTTTTTTTTTTGTGGGGTGGCGGGCGGATTTTGAAAATTTTATATCCCGAGCAGTTTTAGGAGTCATAGATCATATATAAAAAATTTCAGCTTCCTAGCTCAAAATTCGATTTTTTCCAAAATTTTGTTTTTTTGAGTTTGTGGGCGTGTCTGTGGGCGGATTTCAAAAATTCGTAAACTTGATTATTTCGGGACCCTAGAGAGTATATGGTTAAAATGTCAGCTCTCTAGGTCCAGTTTAAAGGCCTAATTTTTGCCGACGGACGGACGGACGGACGGACGGACGGACGGACGGACATGGCTAGATCGACATTACTATCGATGCTGATCATAAATATAGTAACTTTTAGGGGTCTACGGGCAATATTAAGGTATGTTACAAACTATGCGTCAAAATTAATATACCCCTAGAATAGGGTATAAAAAAATACAAATTTGAAATAACGGAAGTGAAGCTAAAACCAGTTCATTCTCATTAGATGTTCTGTCAACTAATAAATTCAGACAAAATTTGGTGAGTTGGGTTTCTGCCACAATGTCGCTGGCTGGTGTGTTTGCGGTTCGTTCTATGGTGAGTTTAGAATGCTGACAATATTTTTCTACTGAAAAATTATAATCGCCCCATATCTATACTACCTATGTTGTCCAAGTTATTTGAAAAGATGTTGATTAAACGTCTGAACAAAATAATCGAAGAAAAATCGCTAATCCCAAACCATCAATTTGGTTTTAGAAATGAACACTCCACGATCGATCAGGTGCATAGAATAACAGATAAAATCGAAAAAGCATTTGAAGAAAAAAAGATATGCTCTACTATATTTCTCGATGTAGCACAAGCTTTCGACAAAGTATGGCACAAAGGACTGATCTACAAATTGCAAAAGCATCTGCCAAAACAATTTTCAGAAATTTTAGAGTCCTATATATTAGAGAGATTCTTTAGAATTAAGCAAGGAAATGACTACTCCACTTTAAGAGAAATAAAAGCTGGTGTACCACAAGGAAGTGTGTTAGGTCCTGTATTATATCTCTTATTTACTAGCGACTTGCCGAACAGTGATGAAACAACTGTGGCAACATTTGCAGATGATACTGCTGTACTTGCTGTGGGAGAAACAGTTGAAGTAGCGACAAAAAAACTACAGAAGGCAGTGAACAATATAACAAAATGGACAAAAAATTGGCAAATTAAACTAAATGACCTAAAATCGGTCCATATAAATTTTACAAATAAAAATGTTCAGCACATACCAGTGTTCATAAATGATAAAGAAGTAGATTACGCAAACACAGCCAAATATCTAGGCATGACACTAGACGCAAAACTGCGCTGGAAAGCACATGTAAAGAAAAAAAGAGAAGAACTAAATATGCGCTACAGTAAAATGTATTGGCTTATAGGGAAATACTCTTGTTTGTCAAATTACAATAAATTACTGCTTTATAAGCAAATTCTAAAGCCAGTATGGACCTACGGGCTCCAGCTATGGGCATGCACATGCAAAACAAATCTACAGAATATTCAAACATTTCAAAACAAAGTTCTACGGAATATAGTAAATGCACCATGGTACATAAGAAACGCTGATCTGCATAGAGATCTAGAAATAGAAATGATTGAAGATGAAGTCAAAAAAGTAGCTAATAGACATAAACTTAGGCTTCTCAATCACGTCAGCTCAGAAATGAAGGAACTATTAAATACTAGCAATATGACTAGGAGGTTAAGAAGAATTAAACCTTTTGAACTAGCTACATAGCTCGAAAAATAAAACAAAAACAGTATTAAATCCTCTATGGACAAATACTTAGAATATTAATTGTAAAATTAGAAAGACAAATTGCTGATTGGTTTAACTACTAGGTGCAATAATTGGAAAGCTGGCTAATCCCCGCCCTGCGGCAATGAAATACCAAGAAGGTTGTACCGCAGGGAAAACGGGAAGACGGGAGAAGGGGTTAGTGGGTAGAAATCACCACACTGTTACTGAGTACGGGCTCGGTTTCGTCTTTGGAAGATTACCACCTCCCAGCGTAAAAAAAAAAAAAAAAAAAAAAAAAAAAAAAAAAAAAAAATTATAATGTGTGTTTTTAGGCAAATAAACAAATTGGTATACTATAAGAACGAAATTGTTGAGTATATAATAATCTTTTTTCGTTGATTTATTTGACTCATGTTAATATCGTACGTTTGTTAACTACGAGTATCTTTATTTGGTTTGGTTGGAAATTTATTTGTTTTTTTGCAATTGAATAAATAAACAAAAAGACCACCAGAAAAAGCCACTTTTAATGTTTTTATGAACAGAAAATTGCACAATCTACTATTCCAAGAGCAGTATAAACAATTATTTAATGTATCTGTGAAAATATATTAAAAATTTTAATATAAAACAAAATGGGCTTAACAAAAAAATATTTCTAAGTAGTGGCTGAAGTGATATAAGACACTTTCCGAAAATTATATTGAATATTGTTAGTAATTAAATGGAAAAAACTGGATATGCTGACACAAAGCTGCATTCTGCCTCACCATCAAATTGTTTGCTGTAAAGCGTCACGCGTTAACATGAAGGTAGATTATAGTATTTACTTCAAACTATTTTTATACCCTATTCTAGGGGTATATTAATTTTGACGCATAGTTTGTAACATACCTTAATATTGCCCGTAGACCCCTAAAAGTTACTGTATTTATGATCAGCATCGATAGTAATGTCGATCTAGCCATGTGCGTCCGTCCGTCCGTCCGTCGGCAAAAATTAGGCCTTTAAACTGGACCTAGAGAGCTGAAATTTTAACCATATACTCTCTAGGATCCCGAAATAATCAAGTTTACGAATTTTTGAAATCCGCCCACAGACACGCCCACAAACTCAAAAATACAAAATTTTGGAAAAAAATCGAATTTTGAGCTAGAAAGCTGAAATTTTTTATATATGATCTATGACTCCTAAAACTGCTCGGGATAAAAATTTTACAAAATCCGCCCACTGACACGCCCACAAATAAATAAAACAATTTTTTTGAAAATCCAAAGTTTGAGCTAGGGAGCTGAAATTTATAATATATACTCTCTATGTGCCCTTTATGCTCATGTGTAAATATTTTCAAAATCCGCCCACTGGCCCACTGGCCCACAATTATTTTTTTTTTTTGAAAATTCAAAGTGAGCTAAGGAGCTGAAATTTATAATATATACTCTCTAGGGGCCCTTTATGCTCATGTGTTAATTTTTTTTAAATCCGCCTACTGACACGCCCACAATTAAATAAAACAATTTTATTGAAACACCCAAGTTTGAGCTAGGGAGCGTTTTTTTTCGATAAAATCCTTTAAATGTTATATAACAAAATACGTAGAGCGTTCTTAACAATTCAACCATACTTAGACTTTTGTCACGCCCACTTATGAGGGATAGGAATAAGAATAGGGTATCCAACAGTTCGCCCAAGCGGACTGTAGCCCGTCCCTATGTTTTTTATTATGATTCGTGTCCTTGGTAACATATGAATATTTGGTTTGAATCAATTGGCGCGTGCAATTTGCAAGGCAACTGCAAGTTCACTACTAATTAAATGTCTATCACTTGCCAAACGATGGTCACGTAAGTTATTTGATCAATGAGAAAAGGTAAAATAGTAGTCACTAGTAGTTGACTTGCAAATTGAACGTGCCCAATGGCCAAAGCACACGCAAAGCCTTTGGACGTAACGACAGCAACGTACGTGCGAAATCGTGAGTGTGTTTTGTCGCTCTCTAATGAATGGTCATTAATTGTATAGCCACCAATATGTTTCAACAAAATCATAAATAAAATAAAAAGGGTTCGAAATGTTTGCATTACCGATTTGGCTCACTTTTATTTATACGAACCTCAATCTGCACGCAATAACAATACACTTATTGTAAGTCATAAACTTTATATCATTTTCATCGATCATTATGGGCATAGTATATAATCACCCTTATCCTACGTGGCGTTTATATGAAACGACAGCTGTCGTTTTTGAGTCGAGTCACTTTAGGGTCGTTTTAATATCGGTATTCTAATCCTTGAACGCCTCCACTCTCACTTACTTTACATTCCACATGAGTTCCACACCAACAGTTGATAGTTGACAGGTAGGTAGGTATTTAAGTTTTGTGTTTTAAATTTCAAATGAAAAAACAAAAATCAAAAGTATTTCGAATTGTGGTAACATATTATATACTAAAAAAACATAAATATCATTGCAATGTTCATACCGTTGGAGAGCGAAAGCGAAGAAGAAGATGATTCTGCAAAAAGAGAGCTGAAACATATAAGAAGAAGAAGATGATTCTGCAAAAAGAGAGCTGAAACATATAAGAAGAATCAGGTCAAAATCCGATCCTTTGGATTTACTAGATTCAAAGTAAGTACATACACATTACAAAATAGTCGGTTGATAGCTTGATGTGGATGGACCTAAAAGTACGGAACTCGATGCAGGAACTGTGGGTACTGGATGACACACAATGGTAGCTGCAGACTTTGGCGGTTTTGTATTCCCCAACACTTTTCCTTTCGGATTCACTATACCGTTTAGGTCGAGGATTTGTGCAATCACTATATCTACTCCATTTAAATATTTTTGTTTGAATGGCCCTCCTTCAGTGGTCTCCAACTGTTTCTTGTTGTAAAACAGTTTCTGTTTAACTTTAATTTTAGCATCGAACCAAACCTGTTAAATAAAAAGTTATAAATCTTAATAAAGTTTAAAACTCTTTTCTGTTCTTACAGGTAGTCCTAAATAGTTGAGGGTCGCAGCTACCGACTCCTATCCAGTTTTCACATCATCGCTCTGTGAAACACCTCTTTTAAAATTTGTTGTCAACGATATTTCCTTCCATAATTTCCACTAAAACTTTTCATCTGATCGTTACTTTCACCCTTAATCATAAGAGAATTATGAAATCACTGCATAAATATAAACAATTACCAAAACTGACATGTTTTTTTTAAAGTTGCCTCCTAGCCGTTCAAGAATCGCCAATAATCGGCGTTTTATGTGTCGTTTTGTGCAACTAAAACGACTCTCAGAATGCGAAAAACTGTTTTGACGTTTGGAGAACTTGTGTTCCACACTACTTAAACGCCAGTTGTCGTTTAACGACATAAAACGCCTAGAAACACGCCACATGTAATACCGATTTCAAAAAACGTCATTTTTCGTTTAATATAAACGCCACGTAGCATAAGGGTGAATGTCATTCATTTTGATCGTGTAGGTGTAACGAAACGATGCGTTTTAGTAATGAGTGACTCTCACTATAAACAGGTTATTAAAGGTAGTGAACATAACTGGGAAAATTGTTTTTAGCTATGCAGAGAAATAAATATATTGTTTTTCCAAATGTTTTGTGTTTTCTTTGTTAGGTCAGGTACTTCTGGGACAGCCCCCGTAACTCACGCCTGTATATGTAAATCTCGTACATTCCTTCATCAGAGATAGAAAACAAGTCGCCGTCATATGCAAAATATCATATTCGTTATTATGTTGGAATTTTCTGTAGTTATTTAGATTAGTTCCGGCCACATCCGGTAATAAAAGGACTTTCATTAGCGACTTGACAACTTCAAACTTTCAGTCTGAACGCACCCTTAAACCGATTACCAAACTGTCAATGTCAAAATAATCAGCAAAATCAAGATTTTCATCACGAAGGAATAATGTTAATAAATAATTAAAATTTACTACCGAAATTCCGAGTCGGTGGTCGCAACTTTAACAGCGTTAATGAAAATTTTCGGCCGTATTTCTCTACCCAGTAAAAAAGAAATTTATAGTCTAGCAAATAAATTTGAGTCAGAATATTCGCTGCTTGATGTTTCCGTGGCAGTGGGACTACGTTTTGTCCGAGGTGTGGAGAATATTGCTGCCGTAGAAGCGTCCGTCACAAACCAGCCAAATCAGTCAATTTCTCGGCGTTCTCAACAATTGGGCTTCTCCCAGGCGAATTTTACGTAAGGTTCGTGGCCTACACACTTACAAGATCAAGCTGACTCAAGAACTAAAGCCACTTGATTATATGAAACGGCGAACATTCTCGAATTGCGCTCTGGATATGATGGAAGAAAATGAAGAATTTCATCGCAAAATCATCTTAAGCGATGAATCGCATTTTTGGCTAAACCAACCGGTGCGTTAACAGGTGAGAACCCTCACGTGCTTCATGAAACAGTACCTTATCCGCAAATAGTCATTGTTTGGTGCGGTTTTCATGCCGGTGGGGTCATTGGGCCGTTTTTTTTCGTCGATGAAAATTACCGTCATTTTACGGTAAAATTGTGATGTACATACTCTAAGATAATGGTTTGCTGAACACAAACTTGTAATAAGTCCTCAGACTAAATTAATGTTCTTTAATTTATCTGCGTCCTTTAATCCAAAACCAGATGTATACTTTCATGCACCGAATTACAAAAAATTTAAATTACATCAATGTAAATGTGCCACCAGAGTGTGTTTGGTCAATTATTTTGTACTAGTGATAATTGTAGTGATGATTGTTTTTTGACAGAGAATGTAGACTAATTTATGTACCTACACTCAGAGAAAAATGTCCCATTAAATCATCAATGGTACGACCATTGGTTTTATAAGACGTGTTTTAATAAGATTTGCCTAATAAAACAATAGTTTTCTAATGAAATTAAAGGTTTTCGGGTTATTAATACAATGGTATTGAAAATATTATTATTAATAGGGTATAAGCTATTAATAGAATGGGAAAAACCATTGAAATAATAGTCTTTCACCATAAATATTTTAAAACGCATACTATAGTCCCATTAAAAAATACTATTATTTGTTAATAGATGGAATACCATTGAAAAATCTTCGTAATAATTGTGCCGTCTTATTATTTCAATAGGCAGACCATTAATTTAATAGTTTTTGTTTTTATTTTAATAACATTGACACCATTGCTCAAAAAAAGGCACCCAGCACTAGTTTAACCAGATAAAACTATTGATTTAACAGGATATGACTTCTCGAATATCAATCACATGGACTTTTATTTTAATAGTTCCATGTAGTTAAATAAATATAAATAGAAAACAATATATAATTAATAGCGTATCCCATTCATTTAATGTGACTAGTCTAGAATACTTGGTTCCATTTTTTCAATAATGGAACACCCCATAAATTTTGTTAAAAATACCATTAATTTTACAACGCTATTGTACCTTCAATATTAATAACACGGGATTTTATTTTAATAATATAAATACTATTATTACATATACAATTATATCAGTAAACCCCGCCCATAGTGTAAATTAAAGCACTTACTCGAAAGTGTAGTGCATATTTAATTTTAAAAAGTTTAAGATTTGTTATTTTTTCAAAATAATTTTTTTTCATAAGATAAGAGTAGATAGACACACTGTAATACGATTTTTATAAAATAACTTGCTATTATAACAAACATTGATTTCAGTTTCCTCTCTGAATGAGAAAATTGGCATTTGTAGTAATGATTCTTCTTTATATTTAATCTTAATATTTTAATTTTAATTGATCTTGAAACTTAAAGCCCAGTGACCCAGTCGTGCATCTCGTTTTTGACTCAACAAGCATATTGCCCAATTTAATGCGATACACCCTGCAACAAGAAAACCTGTAACGTAATACTAGATATTAATTTAATAGTATCCATACTATAGTAATATCGATTCAATAATATTTTACCTTGTACAATAATAGTACCCACTATTGTTTTTCTATATTTGGCAGTTTAATAACAGGGTAACCCAAAATATTTCGTTTTAAGAACATAGTGCAAAAAATAAAAACTAAGTGTGATATTAAGTTTACGCTTTTACCTTATTTGATTCATAATGAGATAATTACAAAAGCATTATCTTTAATTTTTATTCTCGCTATCCCCTATCTCGACTACGAGTCGAAGCGAAAAAAAAACGTTTTTGGCAGATATATATAGGTATGTATATTGTATATATCTAAAAAGACAATATGGAAATATGGATTTTATGTTCGATTGAGCAAAAGAAATCTGAAGTGCCAAATCCAAAACGACATAACTTTCAGAGTTTTCACAGCGTTCATCAAAAATTTTGAAATGCTAAGGAGTAATATTGATGCTCGAGTAACTTTGACATTTAGATATTTTAGATATTTTATTTATTTAATTAAACAACCATATACAAAAGTTTACAATTAAGTATCTGTAAAGTGTAGATGTGATCAAAATGAAATTATTTTAAATAAATTGATTATAAAAACAAAGAACAAAAATAAAGATTATAAGGTGTTTAAATTTAATGTGCAATTGAATATTATAAATTTATGAAAATAAACCTATCCTAAACGCTACGATCCATTTATCCTATTATTGCCAGCCAAATATGTGAAGAGAGAATCAGAAAAACCACCCACAAAACAAAGTCGTCTAATACAGAGAGGAAGTAAATTCCATAAGCGAATAGCATGAATAAAAAATTGCCTATCAGTAGTTACACAGGTAGTGCGCGGAGTAATTAAGCTCAGAGATCGTGATGAATTAAATTTTTCATACAGATAAGCAGGTTGTTTAGTTACAATGATTTTATGCAAATATTTTAAAGTACAATTTTCTAAGTACATATCCAAAGTACATCCAAAAAAAAAAAATATTTGTTTTGGTTTTGTTTTGTTTAAATTTTGTTAGGGAAAAAAAGAAAATGGATTTATAAGTTTCAGTAACTTTAATACTGTACAACTACCTGAAATGAAACTTTATGTCATAAATATATAAAAATATTATGATCCCAAATTATAAACCTAAAAAAGAGAGTTTTTTTGTTTTTCTACTCTATAAGAAATTAAAGTGGAAGGTAACATTTTTTAGTCCTTACGAATGTGAATTCGATGGGAGCAATTCGGTAGCGTTCTGTGATTGTGCAAAAAGTAAAACTAGTGATAAAAGAAACAAACATTGTGAGAATAGGTAAGTATTTTTGAACTTCTGTTGTTGTGTTGGCAAAATAATATGTTGTAGTATTTTTGTGCATGTTTTTTTCAGCGAGGAAAACAATTTTGGAATTGAAATTTTGAAATATTATTTCTGTTATCATAAGAAAAGAATTGAGTTGGGAATTAAAGCGTTTATTTCGCGGAAATATTTAATATTCCCCATTTGTTTCATTAAATTATTAATTGGATTGGATATCATTAAATGAAAAAAATATATGTAATACATAATTTTTTATTTAGTTTAAGGGAAATAGTTTAAAAACACTTTTGATATATCCATAATATAAACAAAAAACAATGTACTTTTTGCCGCTAAAAATATTTGGTTTATTTTAATGGGATACATTCTTCAGTTTAATAGTATTTCACATTAATATAGTTCCGTTAGAGTAACTGTACACAATCCTGTAAAAATGATTTTAACAGTATAAAACCCATTATTTTAGAGGAATTCATATTCAAAGTAATGGTATATCCCATTATAAAGCACAGGTTTTCCAAAATTCTTATGGTACATCTCATAACTTCAATTATATTAATAGTATATCCCATTGGTAAGGGACAATGTATATTAAAAAGTTTTTCTGGTCCAATTTCGCCATTACTATTGTTGTCGTGAATAAGTGCAGGTCATAGTGAGAAAGATTCTCCCAATATTTAATCAACTTTGTGTAATTAAAAACGAGGTCAACTCAGGTATGGTTTAGTGAATTTCTAATAATAATAATAGTGTTCTGGGACTAAATAAAACTTTTTTTAATAATTTTTGAAGTGCATTAATTGTGGAAAGCAAATTTAGCTAGTTTGCCGTTTCAAAAAAGATTGCTTTAATTCAATGGGATACGTCCTTAAAATGAATAGTATATCACATTAATATACGCGTCGTTCAGTAAAAGTTCCGTTAGAGTAACTGTACACAATCCTGTTAAAATGATTTTAATAGTATAAAACCCATTACTTTAAACGGAGTCATATTCAAATTAATGGTATATCCCATTATAAAACATATGTTTTCCAAAATTCTTATGGTACATCTCGTAACTTCAATTATATTAATAGTAGGTATATCCCATTGGTAAAAGACGGTAGTCATAGTATATTACAAAGTTTTTCTGATCCAATTTTGAGATTGCTATCGTTGTTGTGAATAATAAAGAAATTAATTTTTGTTGACATAGTGCGTCCTACAATTTTTTATGTTATGCATATACTGTTGGAGCAGAATTCAAATCTGGCGCCTAAAAATTGCATGCGCCCATATTGTTAAATTATTTTGTTAAAAAAGCTGTTTAAATAACGAATTATTTGTTTAACAGTTTAAGAATTGTGTATAAATACTTTGCCAAACAATAAACGTTAACTCATTTGTACATTAAAGCCGTCAGTGGAAATACGATCGTTTTTCTCGTCCCTTGCAGCTTGTAATTTCACTCGGTTGCAGTGTCAACCAATTCAACTTCTTTCGTCGTCGAACTGCAAGTGCAGCGCGGTCATTAACCCCTTGCGGTTAAAGCTAAGAACTTTTCGTCGTTCAAATTGCTACTTTGGCATTCGGTCATCGCTTCAACCAGAGTTCCTCTGTCCAATATATCGTTTGGAATTACAAGAACTCTTGGTCGACGTTCGGAAACATACCGTCTGTACACATACATTTAATATTTTATTCTCACGTGCAACTTAGGCAATGCAAATTCATTTTATTTGATCATAATAGTGTTTTTTTTTTTTTTTGCGAACTGATGTAAATGAAATATTTTTTGCCCCAAACAGTTATGAATTGTGAAATCGAAGAAATATTTTTGGTCGAAACAGAGGATTCAGTGGTCGTAGATAATGGTATTAACATTAACAAAAAAAATGATGGTTTACCGGAAAATCGAACAATAGGTGAGCCAAATGCTGTGTTAGTTGAGAACTTCGAAGTCCAAACTGAAATAAAAGAACTAATTTGTAAGAGGTTCGGGTTTGATGAAATGGTCTATAAGCGTGTTATTGGTAAGAAATTATTTATATAGCATGTATAAAGAATGTGGAGCTACTATGTTGTTCTGTAATATATTATAGATAACGGATTTGATATTGAAAGCCTTCTCGTTGCTACTGACTCAGAATTAAATGAACTCTTTCCGGCCCCCCTTTTGGGTACTAGGGCAAAATTCAAATTTCATTTAAACGTGTGGAGAAAAGATGTAGGTTATTTAAAGTTTATTCGTTATTGCATTTCAGTCCTAATTTCGAAAGTTTGGTTTTTTTTATTGTTTTTTAATTATAAGTCGTCGAAGAAAGTTTCAGATGCCTGCAGGGAATGGATTGAGTCGAATTGTGCAACAAGCAGTCCAAATTGGAATAAAGAATACAGTGCCTTAGCCTCACCCTCATCTTCACACGCTTCTTTTCGAAATGAGGTCACAGCCCTTAACAATGTTTCACTGCAAGATCTCTTAAGAAAAACAGAGAAAGGGCTGGGAGTATTAGAGCACTACGAAAGAAAACAAACATTAGATGAATCGAACAAACAAATTTTGATCTCAATAATTGTTGACAGTTATGCATTAAGCAATAAGAGGATGACAATGAGAGACATTGAAACAGCCACAAATGCTATTCAAAGTATATTTCCATCTGAGACCAAAGTAAGATTTTTTGATATTGTTATTGTCTTGCAACATCCATATAATTTATTGACGTATTGCTCGCTTACGAATGCGGTAGTTCGATAATTCCTGTTTGTAATTGTAAATCCATCATCGATCAAAATTATGGAATTTATTAAATTAGATCTGTAATTGAAACATAACGCAAACTTAAAAATACAGCGTTCGGTTTTATGCCTAGGGAAATAGCTGTTTGCATTTGCATAAAAGAGGACGTGGTCTCAACCCAACTGGAAAGCTGCACGATAAGGCTGTTAATGCCAGATTAAAACTAAGATGTTTGAAAAGGCCACTAATTAGTGGTAATAAGGACGAAGGTAATAAATCAAATCAGTTTTAACGTTTTGTTGAGTAATTGTGTATTGTCCTAGAAACTACCATCTCTGATTCTTTGCCGTATGAAGCAAGCCCTATAGATAATATAGGAGCCGAGCAAACTATTATATGGCTAGCACATAACATTGAGCCATGGAGCGAAGTTCAGGCAAAATGGACTGAAGTCGGAAAACAACGCCATTTTGATATTAAAACTGGAGGTTTAAATATCCTAACAAAATGGCCACTCTTTAAACATTCGCTTGGACATACGCTGGTAGGTCGACACATTATGCTTTCGATTATGTCTATATGTAATGGATTGTATAGGGTGGTGTAATGTTACATATATCTGATTAATTTATTTAATTGATGAATAATTTTTTTCTTTCTGTGTTTATTAAACTTTGACATTTTTATTATAATTCAAATTATTGTTTGCAATATATGATTGCTTTGACCAGACGTGCCATTTCCAGAGCATTTTCAATCACTTTTCTTAGAAGCTTATTTCCAGTTTGTTGTAATACTTATATTTTTAGGTTGAAATTGACTACGATATTATCAAGCCAAACAATAAATCTCAACTTTTACAACTCTGGCCATCATTTGTTCCTAAAATCGAACAAATCTTACAACAGAAGGTGAAAGACAAGCCAACATTAGTCCTGCTTAAGGAACTTGAAGAGGATATTAACGCAAGTAAGATAAATGTTTTGATTCTTTTATTCTTTATATACTAGCAGAAAAAATTTAATTTGTTTTTTGGGCAAAACTATTCGCAGTGGTCTACACAGTACGTTTTACGTTTGAATCGCATTCATATTAAACTTCTACTAAATCCAACATGCCACTGCGAATACGTTTTCTTAACACGAATTTCTTTCTCACAAACAATTTTTTTATAAAGACAGGTACATAATTTGAGAAATTAGTTTGTAAAATTTCGTTGTTTTTTTTTTAGATTCACGGGATTTTTGTATTTCAAATTGCATCCATGCTTTATTGAAGCCACCTTTACTATCCGTTGGAAAAAAGGGTCTAAAAAAGTCGAAATGGAAACCTTCAATTAAAGACGCCCAAGAGTCGTGCTTCATTTATTGTTCCTCAGTATCAGAGTATGGAGAAAAAGTGGAATCATTACGGCAAAAATACTTGAGTAAGGGGCTTACATTGCAACCCATTATAATTGCTATAGGGCAAAGCAAGAAAGATATTGAACATTTTTATACGTATTATGATGGTATACTCTACAAATTCAATTCATTTTTAAAATGTTTGGATGTTACATTCAAACTCTTCCACGTTATGAATTTCAACTATCCCAAAGAGGGTAAACATTTTTATTTATTTGTGGAAAGTTTTTTTTATAACTTTTGTACGGATTCAAATCCAAACATTAACACCCTTCTAAGTTATTTGCGTTAATAGGTATTTCGACATAGTAGCTAGTTAGTATTTGCAGTCAAAATGAAATGTTTTTTGTGTGGTGTTACATCAGAGTCAAATTTTTCGTCAATAAGTTTAATTAAGCATTTCAAATCCGATCACATTTTAAAAGGCTTAGATTTTTTTCTATGCTCAGAAGAAAATTGCTTTCAAAAATTTCAAAATATATACGCATTTAAAAGACATATTAAAAGAGTTCACGAAAATAAAATTTATAATTCAAAAACAAATCATAGTTCCAAAGAAACAATTCAAAGTATTTTATATCCTCAGGAAAACGATTCGACTATAGCAAATTGTTGTACTCCTTTAACGAATTCGGAATCTCTTCCAAAAAACTTTATACAGAATATAACACCAGAATGTGATAGTGTTTCAGTCGATTTATCTGGTGTGACCTTCGCTCTATCTCTACACAGAAACGACAATTTTAATAGAAAAAATGTTTCAGATATAATTGAAAAAGTACAAACGGTTGTTATTGATCCCCTTTTGAAGGCTGTTGCTGCAAAAATCGTTCCTTTAATTGAATCCGAAACAAACAAAACTGCTGCTCTTCGTTGTCTAGATACATTTTTGCTTCCTTTTAGGTCTATCAATACTGAATATAAATTATTCAAGATCTAGAAAGAAAGCATTTGTTTAGGAAACCTCTGTACTATACAATAAATGAAGAAGTATGCGAAATAATTGTTAATAACGCTCCCACATTAGAGTCTAATAAGGTAACAGGAGTAATTATGCCTTTGCAATTTCAAATACAACAATTTTTTCAATCTAAAAATGTTTTACATGACACATTGGAAAATACAAACATGTTAAACAGTTGTGTACCAGGTACATACCACAGTCTTATAAGTGGAAAAGTTTGGAAACAGAAGACACAGAGCCTCGAAAACAAATTAACAATACCTTTTGTATTATTTTTTGATGACTTTTGTATAGATAACCCTCTGGGCTCACATGCAAAAGATCAATCGGTATGTGGTGTATATTATACTTTTCCAACTATTCCTAAGCACCATCTTTCGAAATTGAGAAACATTTTTACTGCTGGTTTTTTTAAAACTAAAGATAGATCAACATACGGTAATTCCTTTTCAATGAAACCATTTGTTGATCGTATAAAAAGTCTTGAAAGCAATGGCTTGGAAATAAATGTTAATGAAAACAGTTACCACATATATTTCATCTTAGCATTTGTAGTCGGGGATAACCTGGGGCTCAACACTTATGTGGGATTTTCTAGCAGCTTTAATTCGAATTTTTATTGTAGAGTGTGCAAAAGAAGCAGAAGTGAAATGCAATCTGATGTAAATGAGCATGCCTTTTCCTTACGTAGTTTTGAGAATTATCAAGCTGATCTTGAGATAAGCAATGAAAAACTTACTGGTATAAAAGAAAATTGCGTTTTTAACGATATCGAATCGTTTCATGTTTCGCAAAATTTTTATTTTGATATAATGCACGATATTTTCGAAGGTATTTGCAGGTATGATATATCAAAAATTTTGGAAAATTTTATTGAAATCTCGAAATTTTTTTCTCTTGAAGTTCTTATAATTTAAAAATGACAGCTCGCGAAACAATAACTCTGATACACTTTTTGCCTTTGATGATAGGAGACCTTGTACCGGAAAATAACAAGATATGGGAACTTCTAATAACATTGGTTAAAATAATTGATTTAATACTCTTGTCAAAAATAAGCGAATCAAAACTAAATTCCTTGGAACATTTAATAACCAAACATAACTCTTTATTTAAAAAGCTATTTAAAGAACCACTAAAACCAAAGTTTCACTTCTTGGTGCATTATCCATCTGCAATTCGTAAGTGTGGGCCACTTAGAATCTTGTGGTGCATGCGTTTTGAGGCTTTACATAGACAAAACAAGCAGGCTGCAAAAGCTACGAATTGTAGGACTAATATTTCATACACCCTTGCTTTTAAAGCTGGACTTAAATTTGCCGATAGGCTTATAAAACAAATTTTTTTTGAAAGCGACTTTATTTTCGAAGAGAAGTTTGTTCAAACATGTAATTTAAACCTGCTCTATAAAGAAATTAATTATAACAAAACTAACATAAATCTTTCAGATGTGAATTGTATTTCAAAACTGACATTTAGGAGGAAACTATACAAAGAACATTTCTTTTTAACTAAATCTAAAGAAGCTATGTTACTTTTTGAAATTCAAAAAATACTCAGACATGACTCTAAAGTTTATTTACTTTGTAAAGAGTGGACCATAAGGTATTTCAATGAACATCTACAAGCTTTTGTTATAGACAACCACCAAACAACTTTTTCTTTGCACAGTATTCATGATTTTGACAGCCCGCCAATTCACATTCATTATTTACCCAATAGCTTGATAGTTTTTCGCCCAAAAAAAATGTAAAACCCATTTTTTGAGACACGAATATTTTCTGAACATAATCTAAGATTTTAGTTTTTAACTGTAAATTGCTATCGTTATACTATTCAAAACAATACTCATAGAAAAGAATAAAAGATCGTTTTTTTTTGTTTATAAGAATTAATTTTAAAATAAAATAAGTATATTTAAATAAGTTGCTAATAGAAATAAATTAATAAAATGTGATACCTATATAAAATTTCTTGTTTTAATCATTTATTCATTTAATTTACAGAAAGAGAACCTACAAGATTTAAATATTGAAGCTACAAACGATTATTTATTAATAAATATAAATGCAATGTGTTATTGTATTGTACTGATGATTTCAAGAGGATGTGTCATTTTAGCCTTGCCGGAGTCCCATTGCAACAACGATGTTGGGTTATTGTTTCATCAATACGGTCCTAAGACAACAATAGTAAATACTATTAATTACCAAATGATACACCATTTATAATTTATAGGAGCCTGATGAAAGCGATGGTATTGGGTTATCGTATTAACAGTACAGTCCTATTACTGTTACAGTAAATACCATTAGTTCCAAAAGGATACGCAACTTTACATCAATAGGGGTCCCATTGAAACAGTAGTATTGCGTTATAATTTTAACAGTACAGTCCTATTACTGTTACAGTAAATACTATTAGATCCAAAAGGATACGCAACTTTACATCTATGGGGGCCCCATTGAAACAGAAGTATAAGGTTATAATTTTAACAGTACAGTCCTATTACTGTTACAGTAAATACCATAAGTTCATCTATAGGGGCACCATTGAAGCAGTAGTATTGGGTTATAGTTTTAACAGTACAGTCCTATTATGGTAATAGTAAATACTATTAATAGTAACAGTACAGTCCTATTACTGTTACAGTAAATACCATTAGTTCCAAAAGGATACGCAACTTTACATCAATAGGGGTCCCATTGAAACAGTAGTATTGCGTTATAATTTTAACAGTGCAGTCCTATTACTGTTACAGTAAATACTATTAGATCCAAAAGGATACGCAACTTTACATCTATGGGGGCCCCATTGAAACAGAAGTATAAGGTTATAATTTTAACAGTACAGTCCTATTACTTTTACAGTAAATACCATAAGTTCATCTATAGGGGCCCCATTGAAGCAGTAGTATTGGGTTATTATTTTAACAGTACAGTCCTATTATGGTAATAGTAAATACTTATAATTTAAAAAGTTAAATACTATTGACATTATAGTGTGTTCTAATTATTTTTATCATATTTTCTATTACTTTTAATGGTATTTACTTTTGATAGCTAATTGTCTTATCCTATTAAAAACTTTCGGAAACAAAAGTGCATACTATTATTAATTAATAAGACGAAGTATTGAATCAAAAGGGTGAGAACATTAATATATAAGGAAAATCGTACCATTACTATTATAGTTTTGAAATTATTATATCAATCGGATGAACACCTTTGACCAATTTTAATAGTAAAAAAGCATTGAATGAATTACTTTTCCTATTGATATTATGGTATTTTTTTCTGAGTGTAGGACTCTTACTTGACTCCAATATGAAATTCTCATCTCATGCTACTGCATTGAAAAAGTACTTTATCTCCACGCTTAGGCATTTGTACTACCTTCGTAACTTATGTTCAACATAAGCTCCTAACCACAATTTATTATGGGCTTTTTAATTCTAAGCTTCAATACGGTATAAATTGCTGGGGAGGTGGCTATCAAAACAAAATTCAGCCATTGCTAGTCTTGCAAAAGAATGTTGTCCGGAAAATTTGTCGTAAACCTGGTAGGCATCCTAGTTTTCCTTTGTTTTGTTAATTAGGGATTCTTCCTGTTCGTCACTTATACTGTTTTAAGGTTTTAAAAGCAAACTACAACCTACGTAATGACTCACTCAATATATTGCAAGTGCCAAACTATCGAATCGCCGCATATAGAAATTCTTATTCAGTTATATGTAATCGTTTATTTAATGTCCTCCCGGAAGAAATCAGATGTATTCACATGTACGAATGTTTTCTAAAGCGCGTAAAAAATTGGCTGTTTTCTCATGAAATGATTATTATAGTGTAGACTCTCTTACTTCTAATATGTTGATCTAACTTTTGTCTCAACTTTTGATCTTAGTATATAGATTCCCCTAATTTTGCATCCTTTATGAAGTAATAACTAATTAATACCATGATTAAATGAATTAAATCGCCTGAAAATTGTTTTTTCTATATTTTTTGTTCAACACCCCACCCCATCTGATTGTATTGTTCCTTTTGAAGTGGAATTCAACACTATTTGAACTCACTCTGTATAAAATATCGAATGCCACCAGATTTTTGTTTTCTTACTTAACTATGTAATTCCTAACATATTGAATTTTTATATGAATTTGTATTTTATATTATAATTTAAGAGAAATAAATATACATACATACATACATACATACCAAATGGTATTAGCTACAGAGACATGTCGGAACGTTATTTCTAAGCAATTATGCAATTCGACATCATTGTTGTGTGGTTCCAACAAGACGGTGCCACAAGCCACACAGCGGGTACAACAACCGAGTTATTGAAGTCGCAGTTCGATGAACGTGTTATCTCGAGAACCGGACCCTTCTATTGGTCGCCGAGATCGTGTGATTTAATGTGAAGACCATTTAGCTAGAGGATACCGGAAAGTACAAGGTTTAGGAAATGTTAAATAACGAAGTTGAAATAAATATGAGAAATCTACTTACAAGCCGAACGAACCTGCCTAATGGGTATCAACAGGTTTCCCTCATGTCCATTCCTGCAACTTCCGCTGAGTTTATTTATAATCCTCAGCCGGATATCCCTTCGGAAGTTTATGAAAAGTTTTGTAAACTTTATCAATTACCTCAAGGAAATCATATTAGCCACACAATATGATACGCTATTCAATCAAATTGATAAAACTAGCTACTGCGGAAAGTTGATTTGTAGCAGTCTGAAAGACGTGAAACGTACGAAGATGGACATCTCCTTTATTTTGGATAATTCTTAAAAGAGTTTATCTACTTGAATGGCCCTTAGATTATAACCAGTTTCATGAAATATTGTGTCTGATAAAACGTGTACATAGGAAACAACTTGAAAGTTTCTAAGGTAGGTAACTTGTTTTATTGTTTGATTATCCGGTAAATACTATACGCAATTTCCTAGTTTCTGAAGTAGTTAAATAAGTAGGAAGATATCAACATAGAATGGCTGTAGACAAGCAAATATTAACTTTGTAAGTGGTAGAAGTTTGTAGATGTAGTTAGTATCTTAAGTAGTCCCTAACTATGATGCATTAAGATTGATGATATTCTTATTTACTTTCTCATTGATGAGTGCTTTGAAGATACAAAAGCTATAAAAAATGCAAAGTTTTTTTTTGGGAGATATGGCAAAGAAATCATTTGTGTAATTGGAAACAGTTTTATTAATTACTGTCGGCGCAGTGGCACAGAGGTTAATATGTTGGACTACTAATCTAAAGGTCTCACGTTCTAATCTCCCCGGGGCCAAATAACATATAAAAGCTTTCTCCACTGCACCACCTCTTGCGAACGTCTAACAAACATCCAATAGTGTCAATTATTGTTATGAGAAGTTTTTCAAATTTGCCGTTCGGAGTCGGCTTTAAATCATATGTGGCTTCCACTTCGCACAAGAAAATGATTGGAGAACCTAGGTTTTAGGACCTTTTATTGTTATTAGATAAAGCGGCTCTTGTCCAAGTTAATGAAAGTCAAATGTTAAAAAAAATATAACCTTTTTTTAAAATATGTCAGCCAGCGGATTAAAAAATACCATGTAGTCCATTCTAGCATCACGAGAGAACTCAACAACATTTTATTCAAATGCGTTAAGCCGTTTCGGTGTGATTGAGTAACAAACATCCAAATACGTAAGTACAAAAAGTTTACTTCTCGTAATTTCACTCTTTAATAGTGATTGGAGTGTCTGAAGAGAGCCTTATGAGGTTTAATTGGCCTATCTGTAAGAGATATTTCTCATCTTATAAAGATACTACAAGCCTCATAACCAAACTATAATTATTTTTTTATGAGAGTCGAACATAATTATATTATCTTTCTTATATATTTATATTGAAAATGCTGTGAAAAATGTATAGTAATTCTGCAATTGAGAACGGCTGTTCCGATTTGGCTCAACATTTTTTTTTTCAGTTGTACGTAATTGCCAGGAGAAGGTTTTTACGAAAAAACATTTTGGGAAAACCATCCGGAAAATTCGGGTAATAAAAAAAACCGAAAATTGAAAATTTTGCGTGCAATGGCTTTTCATATGGAAAAATAGAAAATTTTGAGTGGAAAACTCGAAAATTACGAATCAACCCAAAGCATATTTTTTTGACGAAATTTTTACATTTTATCGTATGATTTGATGATTTTGGACGATGTAAAAGTGGAAAATTCGTTGTGAAGCTTGGAAAATTTCGGATAGTTTTGAAATTCATTGTGATAAATGGCATTTTGCGTGCATTTTGGGTGGAGAAGTTAACGAGATAAATAATAGATGGAGCTGTAATGCGATCAATGCCACGATCCAATAGATGGCGTTATACGTTGACTTAGGCAGTGCGGAATTTCACAGATGTCCTTTTTGCATTGTCATTTTCTATTGAGAATTCCGGATAGGCGTATATCGAGTATCACATCCGCAAACGGTACAAGCATTTCGAGCAATTGAAATTAAATGCGATATTTATCAATTCTATAATTTTATCACAAAATAAGTTCGCGTGTAAAAAGTGAGGTTATCCAATTGGGTGCCGGAATTCATTGCGAAACATTCATTAATTTTTTTTTTCTTTTTTTTTAATTTTCTTTTGAATAGGATTAGTCAAAAACGACTTTGTTGTTTTTTAGGAAGAGTTATTTGCTTGACTAATGCCTCCTATTAGACGATCAAACCTTGGACGACGTACAAATCGTGCAATAATTAGTCAGAATGTCCGTGATAATCAAACGCAAGAGGAACGCGCAGAAGAAAATGAATGGAGATGTGCCACTATTGCACAGGTTCGTGCTGCACAATCGCGATCTCAAATTCGACAAAATGTTACTAGAAGAAGACCAGTGGTAACTGTAGACTTGAATCGCTCTGGTTTCGAATACGATAACGCAATCTCCTACAAAGAGTTTTGTTGCGTTGGTATCGGTTCATTGTCTGTCGTATGTCAGCATTGCAACGCATTAAAGTTTCAATAGGAAACCCCCGGCTTATACTGCGCTGGTGGCAAGGTGAAATTGCCCGTTTTCACTCATCCAATCAAAACGTGTCCTGGCGAATACACAAAAATATAATGCATGCTTTCAAATGACGTTATTGTTGATGATCAACCCGGCTACAATCCGAGTTATAAGGTAAATGGATTCTGATTAGTATCAAAATGAATAATTCTTCTAGTTTTTTTCGAAATTGCTTCCATACATTCAGATTCAAGGGCAAATTCACCATCGGGCGGGCGCTTTGTTATCACTACAAGACGAAGATCATCAGATCCTTCAGATCTAATTTGTTGGTGATTCGACAATTGAACTAGATCAGCGTGTGCAATTTTTACTGCGACTAAACGTGAAATAATCGAACAATTGCAAAATCTTCTGCATGATCATAATGAATGAATTGGTCAGTTTGTTTAAAACCGCATTAGATACAATGCGTTCCACCTACCACAAAATCATTATCAGAGCAGACAAAAGACCCGCTGGAGGCCATGCAACACAATTCAATGCTCCCACTATCGATGAAGTCGCAGTGGTGATTGGTGGCGAGAATGTGGAATCACTCGATATTGTTCTCAAGCGTCGGGATGGTGGACAATTGCCGTGCGCATAAGAGAATCATCGGTCATATGATGCCCTTCAATATAAAGATGGTCAATCCAACGAAAGGTTTGTTTACAAGTCAACACTTCTTTTTCATTCTACAACTAAGTTCGAATTCATATTTCAGGAGAAGAAATAAATAAGAAGGTCAGCACAATGAATTTTTATGCGTATTGATTAATGATTCGGCAAGATGTTGACAATAATCGCCGGTTGTTTCAACAGTACTGCGTTGACATGTACGTCAAGGTCGAAACAAAGCATCCCAATTTCATTCGTTTCAATCAGTCGAAGTTACGATCAGACGAGTGCATCCACTTGCGTGAAGCCATCGCCAATACAGGAGATGCGCTCAATAACGGTTGTTTGACCATTCTCCCAGCTACTTATGTTGGAAGCCCGCGCCGCATGCATGAGTATGCTCAAGATACGATGAACTACGTGAGGAATTATGGACGCCCATATTGATTCGATCATTTCTGCCGAAATACCAGATCCATAAACTGATCCAGAGCTGCATTCCGTTGTGACAACGAACATGACCCATGACCCTTGCGTTGGTGGCTAGCACAATCAGTGGAATCGGCGGATATCGATTGTATCGGCATCGTTCTTCAGATGACAACGTTATATCAATTGTGATGAAAGAGAAAGGAAACGATGTCGTCGTCGATAAACGCCAGATCGTTCCATATTGTCCGCTTTTGTCGAAAACGTTCTCAACCCACTGCAATGTTGAGTAATGCAACTCCATCAAATAAATCAAATACGTTTGCAAATATGTGAACAAAGGGAGCGACATGGCCGTGTTTGGCATTGCCGATACGAATGCAAACGACGAGGGAACGAAATTTCAACTTGGATGTTACGTTAGTTGTAACAAGGCAATTTGGCGATTTCCGATTCATGAACGCCACCCGACTGTGGTACATTTGGCAGTTCACTTGGAGAAAGGTCAGCGTAACCAGAACGATCACCAGCGACAACATTGACAAATTTCTTTTCGACATGCGAAAGCGATCCGTTCGCAAGGACTTTACTATGTTCGGAAATGCCACGCTATTAAACATGGAACGCTGCATGGAAGAAGTTTCAACGACGGAAGAAAGGTGATGCTATTGCTGGCTTCGCTGATGTCTATTCGACTGATGCTGAATGCTTCTATCTTCGCTTGCTTTTTGTGAACATTAAATGCCCTACATCCTTCGGTTCCCTGCGTACTGTGGATGGTGTGCTGTGAGCCACTTTTCGGGAAATCTGCCAACGTTTGAATTTGCTCGAAAACGATACCCATTGGGACGCAATGCTTGCCGATGCAACTGTTTCTGCGCCAGCGTATCAAATTCTTACATTGTTTGCGATCATCTTAGCCACATGTCATCCGTCGAACGCTACCGCATTGTGAGAGAATTACAAGGACGAGATGGCTGATCACATTTTGCAAAGAGTTCTCACGACAGCTTCGAATTTCGACTTTGTAATTAACGACGAAATGTGCAACAAAGAGTTAGCTCTGATCGAAGAATGTGCATGCTCATGTGCGGCAGTCTGATATCGACATTGCCAGTGACAAATCGTTATATGCACGATGCATTCAATCGTGAATTGCAACGGGAGCAAGACTGTATTCGAACACATGTGCCGCTGTTGAATGCAAAGCAAAAGAACATGTACGATTCTCTGATGAAGGTGCATGCTCCCGGTGGGACAGTCAAGATATTCATCATTTCGTTGATTCTGGCTACAACTCGGTCAATATCTCAAATTGCGTTGGATGTTGCATCCTCTGGCATTGCTGCCCTATTGGTGGAAGGCGGTCGAACTACACATTCCGCTTCGAAGCTGTCGATGAGTCTTCTCACGGTTGGCAATTCAACGTGCACAATGACCAAGAATTCAGCGACAACGAAATTGATGCGAAAATGAAAAATCATCATTTGGGATGAATGTACGATGGCGCATAAACGAGCTTTGGAGGCAGTTGACCGAACGATGAAGGATTTACGAGGTGATTCGAGATAATTTGGTGGGGTTATGATATTGCTCTTCAGATATTTTCGTCAAACGCTTACCGTCATCCCGAAATCTACTGCTGCCAATGAACTCAATGCATGCCTGAAATCTTCGTCTTTGTGGCGGCAAATCAACAAGATCAAATTGACCACGAACATGAGAGTCCCATTGCAGAACGACTCATCGGCTGCTGAATTCTCGAGACAACTGCTGGCGCTTGGCAATGACCAAATTCTTGTTGATGTTTCGACTGGATTGATATCTCTCCCGGCAAATTTTTTCGAGTTCACATTGTCGAAGGAGGGACTTATCACCAAAGTGTTCCCCGGCATTGCACAAAATTATAAAAGTTTCGATTGGATTACTGAACGTGCAATAATACTTTATTTGACCGACGAAGATGAAGCGACCAACTATCCGACGGAATTTGTAAACTCACTTTATCCGCGTTTTATTACCGCTACTGATCTACTATAGATGATCGGATTAAAATAAAACGATCCGGACCATCAAACATTTTTACCTTGCAACTTTGGCACGCGTACTTGATTTCATTTGGTCACATTTCATTTGCGTTGTCATTCGTGTGTTTTATTTTTGCTCATCCAACTGTTTGCATTCTCGATCAGACTACAGACTTACACCTGACTGCACTCACATAGATTTTATTTATCGCATCCATCAGAGAATATTAATCAGTTTTACAGACTTAGATAAGTTTAAATGTTTGTATAATTATAGATGGGTGTAGAGTGTAGAAATATAATATTTTATTTAAATTTTATATGAAAGGTTATCTCTATAATAAACATGACGAAAAAGTATTTTCAGCGCATTTCGAGAGATTTCATTCATATTAGAAAGCATCTGGAATTATAGGGTGAATAATCAATCAGAACCATTTTACTGATTACCTGCGATAAAACGTGATTTTATTCGATCACATTATATAAACATTTTAATAAAGTTAACATTTTGTTGCTAAATATGCAGTATTTCTCTGACGAATAGTTGGAAAAGTTAAGCGAGAGTTTTCCTTAGTTTAAACTAATGTCGATTGATTATCTGTGAGAATTATTATGTTGGTTAAAATTGAATAGCCCACATGCGGAGCCATTTAAAATAACACCCACAATATGCCCGTTCAGATGCATATAAAATCCCCGGAATGTGAAAATAAATCATCTTAAGTTAATTGTTTGCTTGGGTTCCGATAATGAGGATATAAAATAATAAAACACATTTAAAATAATGCGTTCTCTAACACCTGACACCATTAAGCAAATACACTCTTATAAATTATCACTCCCGGATAAACAAGGTATTTTATCTCAAAAATCTCACGAAGTGAGACTTTGAGAAAATTGTTCACATCTGTGTAGCCGCAAATATAATTTTATATTTTTCCAGCCCATTCTCAGGCTCTTCAATGTGTATCCTTCTGACTGCTTGTGGTGTACCTCTCGCATAAAGCTAAGTAATTAAGTTCCTTAATGAATCGAAAGGAAGAGCTCGATTTTCTCAAAAATTAATGCTAATGTTTGGGGGGTGACGACTGAAAACAAAAAAACAATATTCAAAAGAAAATGTAAACAATACTCCTACATAATGGGCGTAAGGATATCCTTGTCGTAGGTTCTGTTGCAAGTTATGGTAAGAGCGAGTTTTGTGCCGATGTCAACATGTGGCTGAAAACTCGATTCCTTAATGCGCATGCCAATGGATTCCACAGTTCATTCAAAAATATCCCTGATGATATTTCATTAAGCATTTGCCTTTGAACTTCACCGATTTGATAAGACAAGCTTGTTAGTCCTTGTCGAGTGTTCACTTCGAGCGGTATTCTGGTTGGTTAGAGTTAAACTCAGAAGTCAAAGGCTCTTGTTAGGCCTTTGGATTTTTCGTGTCATTTCGCCCCGCATGTTTTACTTTAAATATTATCTTAAGATTAAACTTTATACATCATTCATCTAAACCCGTTATCTGGCTACACTAGTCCTCCCCCATAAGAAGGTGTATTGAAATTCATGAGCTGGATTCTCCGAGGCTGATTTTAATGTGATACGGGAAATGTTTTGAAATCTTCTTCCCAAGGTTTTGTTTTTGTGTTCTAAATGGGTGCACAATAAAGGGGAATGGGAAAGTGTACAATTGTGAAGTGAAGCACTTTGGCCTTAATTAACCTATCAATAATGAAAGATCACAAAATTGTTGTTTGTAAAATAAAAATAAATTTTAAGTGAAACGAAGAACTCCCAATTCAATACGTTGGGGTTTCACGAAGCCTAGAATATTGCGTTCGCTCTCACGCAATAAGATCAGAGGAATAAAATTGCAATCCGATATACCTATACGCCCGTCATTCTGATTCAAGTGGTTGTTGTCACGCTATTTTAAATATAATTGCGAATTTCTGTTGCTGTTGAAGTTAAAGTGAAAAAAAATCCATTAATTGATCAGTGAATGAACACAGTTGAGATAAGCTACCAAGTGGCTTGCGGTGATTGAGTGTTTAATTCAATGATAAATTGTGACGACGGTTGCTGTTCACGTGTGTGCTGTTTTGTTTTTGAAATTAACAACCAGTTCAATCATTTTCGTATCATGGCCACAGATAAATTGGATGGCTTATGAAGTTGCTACTGAAGTCAATTATTGTTCGATGCAAAGAGGTAAGTTCTTAGGAACACCTAATTTGATTTTAAAAATGTGTTTGTTTGTATTTTGATAGACAAAATAATTACTGGAATGCAAATATAGTTTTTGGCTGAATGATTGAATGAATTAATTATCAACAAAATTTAATGATTTTTTAAAGGAATATAATATGCAATTATTGTATCGTGAAGAGCATTTTGCGTATACGTCATCGATTTACAATTTATTATGCATAAGATACCTTTGTCTTCATTTTTTTTTCTATTTTTACTGTGTTGTAACTTTAAGTGACACGTGGTGGAATTTCAATTATCGTTTACATGCTAAGTTTCTGAATTACCTAAATTATTCCATAAACAAAATAATAAAGATGTGGAAAGATCTTTTGATTTTTTAACTTAGCTGTTTAGGTAAGGTTAGGTTGGTATCACAATACGCAACGTGGATTTATCTACAGCCTCGGTTAGCGTTGTAATTTCTGTGAATGCTGCGCAAAATGCAATTAAATAATCAGAGGCATTTTGTAATCAGTGCTTTTAAATTTAGTGCCAGTGAATCGCCAAAACAAAATTTGCTGAGTTCTTGTTTTCTGGCAGACAGGAAGATTTGTTAATTTTTTTTTTACATTAGTCTTTCATCTGTCAGTGGTTATTGTCGTGGTGATGGTGATCGGTAGAGTGGGTGAAGGGGTGGGGCCCGGGGTTACTTAACTAAATACGTTATATCTGTGGGTATACGTGTTAGATACACGGTTTAAGATATTGTTAATCCGTTAAATTGCTGAATATGGTGTTTAGATTTTTACTTATCAAGGACGAAGGTACTACAATATATTGAACAGTATCCTCTAACCTAAGTGCTTGCTGCTTCATCTACTTATGGTAAAGGACTTACGTTTTCAAAATTCTAATCGAGTTTCCAATAAATGGTACTTTTCGCGCCGACGACAGTTTAATTTCAAGCTTTTACTGTATAAACCCACAGTATCTCTTACTTATTCAAAATAGTATGAATAGGCGTAATCTGAACAAAAACGTTGTTTCACACCAAATGATTGATATTCTGTTTTGGCTAAGGGGAAATAAATGGCGAACCACACATGTTAGGAGGGTTATGATCCTTTTAGTCCAGATAACCTCGTAATTGAAGAAAAAAAAAGACTTGTACTCATTATGTTCTCAAACCAAAAGTGTATACAGCATGAGAACCTGTGTTGCGTTCCACGTTGGGAGTACCTAAGGAGTTAACAGCAGCAACTATACAGAACTTGCCTATACGTAGCTGGATTATGGCTCACCAGAACGTTTATTAACTGTTCCGTGAAGTTTTTTTTAGTCCAAGAATTTGTGAATGTAACGTACGTGCATATTATGTTATGGATGTCGTGTTTAGTTCGGTTCGTTTTTCTACACGGATAACGCCTTTTGTTATTTAAAAAATTGTGCATAACTGGGTCGCACAAAACCGCCTTGTTTTCTAAAGCGTTCCCACAGAGGTGGTTGCACCAACATTTTGAGTTCTCCAATAGAATGAAGATAAAGATGCATTGAGTGACTTTGTTTTGAGTCCGTTTCTGTCCACTTTCTCCTTTTTCTCTAAATGTTTAGGTCCATCTTTGTCTTTATGTGAATAAATATTTTCGCGATTGTTTTCTTTAAAATTGGTTTAAACTCAGCACGCGCTGACTGATGTACAGGATATTTAATCGGCTTGATCGATTTGACAAGCTTCCACATGCAGAGACGAAATTCAATATTTTGCTGAAGTTCAACAATTTGAAATGCTGAAAGCGTATGGCAAAATGAGAATTATTTCGGGTGAAATGTGTTGAATTGAGCTGAATTGACGAATTTTGTGTCAGTCTAAACGTACTTTTCATTTTTCTTTTTACCATCGCCAAATTTATATAAAATATAAAAACAGTTCAATAGTATGGGAAGAGACGTTTTTAGAAAAGTTTATGTATCAAGGAGAATCAGGAATGTTTCCGACCGTGATAAGTGAAATCATGGAAAGAGCACTGGGTAAGATTAGCGGGTGGGCTACAAGTTGTGGCCTAAGCATTAACCCAAGCAAAACTGAACTGATGCTTTTCAAAAAAAAAACCAAAATACCAACCTTCTCACTTCCCCGCTTAAATAACCAAAATCTTCCTTTATCCACCAGCGCAAAATACCTTGGAGTCACGCTTGACCCCAAACTCAACTGGAAGTCCAACATCGAACACCGAGTGCGGAAGGCAAGCGTTGCTTTCTACGCCTGTAGCAAAACTTTCGGCAAGAAGTGGGGGCTTCAAACAAAGATGGTTCGTTGGATGTACACAGCGGTGGTACGTCCCATCCTCACCTACGGATCCCTGGTATGGTGGCCCGCTTTAAGTAAAGCCTACAACGTAACTAAATTAAGCAGAATCCAAAGAAAAGCTGGAATTGGAATCACTGGAGCCCTTCGATCAAGCCCGACCGAGGCGCTCAATGTGATTCTCAACTTTCTGCCAGTGGATCTGTATATCAAAAACATTGCAGCGTGTAGTGCTGTTAGATTGAAGGAATCTAAATGTTGGTCGGAAAGGCCATATGGCCATACCAGCATCCTTCTTTCGCTTCCCGAAGGCATAGGTCTAATAGGTACAGACTACATTACACCCAAACTCAACTTCCATAAAAGCTTCTCTGTGAGATTCCCCTTTAGATCAGAATGGAAAGAAAATGCGGTCGTAAATGAATTCGACATACCTATCTTCACAGATGGTTCCAAGATGAACTGTGGAGTAGGAGCTGGCATTTTCTCTACAGAGCTAGATATTTCTAAAACCCTTCGCCTTCCCAACGCAGCCAGCGTCTTTCAAGCAGAAGTATTTGCAATTAAGGAGGCGTGTAGACTGCTTCTCAACATATTGACACACAGAAAAAAAATAGGCATCGACAGTCAGGCCGCGATTAAGGCTGTTAGTTCAACTAAGTCTACGTCCAAGCTTTTGGTGGAATGCAGGGATACGCTGAATAAGGCTTGTCATCGGCTAAATATCTCTCTCGTCTGGGTTCCCGGCCATAGGAACATTGATAGAAATGAGAGAGCCGATGAACTCGCCAGACGTGGCTCTGCTCTGTGCGTATCACATGCGGAGGAAGTTTTCCCTCCACTGGGATATGTAAAGAGAGAAATCCTCCTGCACTTCATCTCAGGGGCCGAGACTAGATGGACGAATCGTTCGGACTGTGTCATTTCAAGAAAGATTTGGCCAACCTACGATGATGCCAGAACAAACAACCTCTTAGCCAGAACGCGTGTTGATGTCGCCAGACTAACGGCAATCAGTACGGGCCATTGGCCTTTAGGCACTCACGCAGCCAAACTTGGCATCCCTCACAACACCCACTGCCGCAGCTGCTCTGACACAGAAAAGAGTGAAACAGTGTTCCATTTTCTCTGTGAGTGTCCGGCTTTAGCCAAAACCAGACGCAGCGCACTAGGTCATCCGTTTTACAATGACCTCTCGGCCATTCATACCATCCACTTCAACAACATCATCAAATTCCTCAACTCCACAGGATGGTTTTGAGCCCCCTTAATAATATCCATCTCGCCCTTTAATTTTAGGTTCCGTTAGTTGTGGTATCAAAACGGCGCTCATTGCGCTATTTGTGTTTTCCCTCGTCAGATGACGGGAATTACAGCCACTTAAACCAACCAACCAACCAAGGAGAACATTGTTTAAATTTATTTTGAAAATCTGAATATCCGAGTTCGTTCTAAACTACTAGTTCAACTGTTTTCAGGTGATAACATTTTGTTATGCCAGAAAAAGAAATCCCTTTAAAAAAAGATTAAAAAAACATGTTCATTCATTGGTAAAATATTTTTAACAATTATTAATTTTACGTTTGGCAGCCATAAACATGTGATTTGCTTTCTTTGCCATGCTGCAGACACAGCTGCGTCGCGTACCCAAAATTGCGCGGCTCAGGGACATAAATATCCAATTGGCTTTGGGACGTATGTGTCTACTGTGAAACAAGTTCCGAGAGAAACGCAGCGTCTATTTCAGCACCCTCTTTCTAATCAAAGTGTGTGTACAAGTTAAAGGGATATAACCCCTTTCTCCGTATGGTTAAGCCCGCTCCCTTTTTCCAATCAAAGTGTGTGTACGGGTTAAATAGATATACCCCATTTCTCCGCATAGCTTAGCCCGCTCACGCAAATTCGTTGGCCCCATAAGGGTAGTTTCTAATTATCCGGCAGACATCTTCGCCAGCTAACTTTTTTGAATAAAACAATGTTTGGTTAGCCATCCTACCGGATTAAAAGAATTTAACCCTTTCCTCAGCATGGGTTATCGCGCTCACACAACTCTGCTTCTCCGTTAAGGGTAAATGCTAGTTATCTGGCAGGCGCAACCTTTTAAGCTATGTCAGCATACTTTTTCGAATAAAGCTTTAGACCAGCCTGTTGGAGTAAGCATCCCCTATACAAATAGACGATGGAGTTGCGGTACCATACCTGATTCACAGTTTGAGATTCAAATTTAAGCGCGATTACAAGTGTTTTATCTTAAATATACTAACGTTTAGACAAGGTTTAAACGAATCCAAACCTATTGACGAAGTGAGCTTCCCTTAAATTTCATTGCACTCCATGCATATTAGAATTTCATTATGGATGTTGGGAGAATTCAAATGCTATTTATCCACAGAAACGCATCGGATTTCCTGCAACGCAATTGACCGCCTCGAGGATATTTTCATACAAGATTAAGTATATTGTAAAGCGCATTCCCAAATGTTCTCTTGTCTTGCCCCTTGTCAATTGCAACGACTCGAAAGAGGATGCAACATCTAGCTATCTGCAAATAAAATAGAAAACAATCATCGTCTCGCGTAGTGGTTGGAAAAACTAAGATTCAGTTATTTTATCATTATAGATAAATAAGATATATAATAATGTCGACCTCTGCGGTGTTTTAACCCGCCAATGGTGACGCAAATTTGACTTTGATCAAAGGTGACGCCGGTCTCACGCACCGGGGTTTTCAACTGAAGATTTTTCGAAAAGTGTTACTAATAGTTCATGTTTTTTTTTAATTTATGCTCTTTGACAATAAAACAATCATACATAACAATAAATATTTAATCAGATTAAGCTCTTTTATTTCAATAATTAAATTAACAAAATTTTTTTATTAGAGCATTAAAAATAACCAAATTTTTAGTAATACATTTTTTTAAAATTAAGAAAAAAATAAAAGATCACATGCCCATTAATTAAAATAACGTTTTTTTAGTCTTTCCACATTCGGAACTTTTACAAAATAACCAGAAATTGGTACGTGTTCAAGACACAAATATTGTTGACATTTGTGGCAAGAGTACTTGGTTTTTCACTTTTTTTTCCATCAACACTCATAGCACCGAAAAATTCTTTAAGGACCCGATGTCACAGGTACATTATCTATATGTAAAATACGCGAATAATAAAAAAATATTTTACTTACATACACGGTGACACACGGTCTCACGCACCGGATAGTAAAAAAAATACACAACGTGTGTTCACTAAGCAGGTTCGACGTGAACTGATGGTGGGGGACGTGCAATGCGGCAGCTAGGTACTCGAAATTGCAACAAAAAACATTAACGGAGAATAAAGTTATTCGATTTTTTTAACACACCCGGTCTCACAGACCAATAGGTCACCATTGGCGGGTTAAACTCTTTAGCCTGGCAATTAAGTAAGGCGATCACGCGAATGTTTGGATGCTCATGCTATTTGTGCCTAATGTCCATTTAGTGGCATTTACTAATTCCGAAAGAGACCGTTTAAACTATTTATTTTAAATAGTCCTAACACTTAAAAAACTATTGTAACTAGTGAACAATTATTTAATTCCACTTAATTATAATATTTATGAAAACACGAAACGGTAGAGAAAATAAAAAAAGTCCGCGCTTCAAAAGCCTAACATAAAAACGTCAATGAAAAAAGTATATTTCAATGAAAATGTGCCATCAAATAAATAATTAATTAAAATCGTTCCACAATCAAATACCACAATTCCGTCATATCGTAACTCATTAATCATTGACAATCGATAAAAACGATTTTTTAGTATTTAATCCTTTTCTCCTTACAGACAAATTCCATTAATAACGTCCAGACTGCCAACGGTTTTTCGTTACAAATTTCTATTGCATCTACACAAACATAAATATTTTCGTTCTCTCATTTTTAAGGCAAACCAAAAATCAAATCTCAAATTGGGAGATGTACGATTGATTTATGACTACCACAAATTGTTTGTATTGATTTTATTGTTGGGTTTGGTTTAGGAATGGGGGAAAAAAATAAATAAAGTGCCCGACTGGGACGTACGAAACTTTCTCGCTTTAATAAAAATTGGTTTCAAATTATATTTTATCATTAGCAATATACTCATTATTCTTCTTCCTTTATGACGAGGTTATGATCAGGATTAGAGAGATCCCACCCACTTACTGCATCCCTACTGGTCTGCCTGAGGGGTTCGCGGGTTCCGCCTCAAGTCGTGGCAAACCACGCATTTGCATGTATACTTGCCGGACAGCCTTAAGATATTAAGTATGTCGCTAGGCTCACTTGGATGTTAAAATTGGCTAGATGTGATTCCTTCCCTTAGTCGACTTTTACGACAAGCGCTGTTTGGGGGCGCTGCAGTGATATTGTAAGCCCGTCACTGCACGGGAAGGGTTTTCTTTATTCGTTAAACCATGAAAAAAGTATCACAAATATGGTGATTATTATAAATAAGACAACATAGTAGAGGTTATATATAAAAAGCTATATTTGATTTGTCTTTATAAAACATTAATATCAAAAAATGCAGTTTGTATAAAAAAAAAAATATTTTTACTTTCAAATGATCCTGGTGAATATATGTGATGAAATTACCCCAACGCCCATTCTCAGTTTATTATGTTATACACAATTAAAAAGGTAGCAGATTGCAGTTGACTTACGTAGGATTTCATCGGTGCCGTTATTTCGCTATTGGAAAATGAAAAAAGGTCAAGTCTTAACGATTGACTTTAACTCACTTCCCATTGCTTTAAATTTGTTTTACCCGATATAAATCAATTACCATTTGATAAAAGTTAACACATTTATCACATTAACACTCAATGGTTTCGATCCTTTATTTTTATATGTTTTGAAATGTCTTTTGTTGGAACACGAATATTGAAAATCTAATGATGTGGAAATGTTGGTTATAATTTAAGAATATATTTGGTACTAATTTTGATTGGCGAAAAATAATATTTACTAATTTCACGATCTTACGGCAACTCGGCCCCCCAAATACATTGCACTGTTTATTGGATCTACTTGTGATTTCGCAATGTAACTGAACTTATTTTCAATGGAATTTGCAGATTGCTTTGATCATTTAAATTAGCATATCACTGATGGAAATGATCTTCCTCTCCAATTTGTGCAGTCTTATCAGTTTCCTTACCGTTCACACATTCACGCATTTAGCTTTTGTTATTGAACCAAACAAAATTGCCCGAATTATTATAAGTCTTTTTCAGTTTCCATTTTATCACGATGCTTTTGAAACTATGAGTATGCGAATGAAAGAATTAAGGTTTGTTACATGAGTTGGAGGAAATATTGACGGCAAAACAGGTTACTAAAAAAAATGTTTGACGCTCTGATCGGTAGTCGAATAAAAAATGGACTGTCGACCTTCTCGCCGTTTACACTGTAAATAAGTAGACTTTTCCTTATTTCACTTTAAAAAAGTGAATTTGTGCGCCCTTATTTCACTTACTCAAATTGAAAAATGACCAATCGTTAAAATGTGTCCTTATTTAACCGCACCGGTTTCATCTTCTTAGCGATATGAACTTTGCAGTATTCATATAAATATAGAGAAAGGCTACAGTTCGCTTGGGCGAATTGTTGGATACACTTCCTATTCATATTCTCCAAAAAGTGGGCATTGCAAAAATTTAAATGTTTGTACGTTTCTTAAAAGATTTTATCAAAAAAAAAGTATTCTAAAAAAACGCTCCATGGGCATGAAATGAATTGTTTAAAATAACTTGCTCTACATACTTATGGACGAATAGGACATTTATTTTCAATGATTTCATAAACAAATCCGTTTTTTCCAATAGTGAGCGTGTCAGAGGGCGGATTTTGAAAATCTTTTCGCATGACTATTTCGGACCCCTAGAGAGTATGTATTCCAAGTTTTAAACTGTGACGTTTCTGTAAAACTGTTTATTTCAATTGGGGCTGTGTCAGTGGGCGGATTTTAAGAATCTCTACTCATAAGGACTCTACCAATTTTCAGTTTTCTATCTGGAATTCAGATTTTTCGATAAATTTGTGTTTCTGAGATTGTGGGCGTATCAGTGGGCGCATTTTTGAAAATTCTTACACTTGATTTTTTTAGATCCCTAAAGAGTATAATGTTTCAAATGTTTGTTTTCTAGCTCGAGTTGTAGGGTCTTAGTTTTGCCGACGGACGGATGAACGGACATGGATATATCGACATTACTATTGACGCTGATCACGAATATAGTAACTTTAAGTGGTCTATGGGGAATACTAACGTATATTACAAACCATGATTTAAAATGAATATACCCTTAGAAAAGGGTACATATACCAATTAAGACCGGGTAGGTTAAATCCTTAATCCTTTTGACAAAGGCCGGAAATAGGGTAATAAAAGTATAGCCGCAATTTATAGGGGTATGACGTATGAGTGTGCGCAACATACATAATGATGTTATGTAAATATTTTTATGAAGATATGTGCTCGATACTGATCCGAATTTTATGACTGCAAAATAAACTTGATGGAATTCTTGTTTGACATTTCTTGCACATAATAGAACTCGGATTTTTGATTTTGTACCAATAGGCAAAGATAATTTTTTTTTTAAACTGACCAAAATTCATAAATCTAGCAAATAAAATTGCTAAACTTCATGAAACACTGCAAAAAATATAAAAGTCTTTTTTTTGAATTCTGAGTACGCAAATTTGTTGCTAACCTTAGTGTAAGCGTTAATTCTAAACTTTTTTTAAATCACCCTACCAATTTGAGAGAAATAGCCGTGTTGCGAAAGTACCGTTTTTTTAAGAATTTTGGTAAAAACTGAGTATGCCATTTCCTTACCTTCACTTCAAGTATTTAGAACACCAACACAGATCAAAATCTCCAAAGCCGTTCTTTGAGAAACGTGAAGTTTTAACTCAATGTTCGAAAAAAAAAATCAGAACCTCATTTTGCAAACTTATTCGAATTAGTAGTGGTTTAGCTAAAATACCCTTGAAATTACTTCACCGGTTTTTGAGATATAGCCGTTGTCCTAATGTGCTGTTATTGGAGCCTTTTTGGAAAATCCAGCGTGATTTGAACCTGAGAACTTTCGATTAGTAGTAAATTTCGAACTGAAATAAATTTCGTTATGAAGTAAATTTCGTTATGAAATGTCGAAAATATCTGCGAAATATTCGCTCATACTTAGTTTTTTGTGACTGTCACTTTTTGGGGTATCCAGCATTTCGCACAAGCTGACTTTAAACTTTTCTTATATTTTTTAAGAACATTTTATCTTGTTTTTTCTCCATTTCGAAGTTTTATTTTGCAATAATCATATATACATATATGATTTAAAATTTATACTTAAATAAATAGTACCTACCCAAATTAACCAAAATTGTGCGTGCAAAATAGAATAAAGTGCTCGAAGGGTGGTCCTTATTTGTACGAAAAAAAAAAAATTTAATTTTTTTTTATTGAGCACCCCTTTTTTTTTGTTCCACTATATTCAAAAAGTGTACAAAAAAAATTTCAAGAAAATCGGTTTGTAATAACACGTGCCGCAATGAGCCTGAAATCTTAAGCATTCTCTTCTAGGTGAAAAAAAACAACATCCAAATAATTTTAAAAATTTATTTTTAAAGTACTATTTTTATAAATAATAATCAGCAGATGAAGATTTTATTATAAATAGATTTAAACATGATATTTGTACAAATAATTTGTACACAAATAAATAATGTAGCTCAGTCATCGTAACGAGTTTTGAAACTTTCTCGTCTACATCCTGGGTAGTTTCGGCGATAATTTCTCACAGTCTGAAATTTTTAAATTTGAATAGAAGTCATTTAAAATTTAAAGCATATTATTAAGATAATCTGTGAGTTATTTTAAGCAATTGAAAACGGTACTCACTTGAAGTAGGAATTGCTTTTGATCTTCGTTTTTAGTGAGTTTGTTATTGAATTCTTCCATTAGTTTAACTCCATGTTCAGCTGTATCATTGACTACTTTTAATGATCTGACTATTTCTTTTGCTCGCCTATAATCTGGTTGGTCATTCCAAACTGTTGGATATATGTGCAAAAAGTCTGCAGATAAGCCAAATCTTTCGAACATTTTCATAGACTGTCAGCTAAGTCTATGAAATTAGATCTGATCGAAGATTTTTGGTAATGAAGTGTGAAACATCAGCTGGTTTCAGATGTAATTTCTTCTTTACTTCTTCTTCCTTTTGGTCATCTCCTTCCAAAATTTTTAAAACCATTTTTCGCTTTTCTGCAACAATCAGCCTGTCATCGGAAAACGAAAATGCTGCACATTCCTCATACAGGTAACATAAATGATTAAGGAACTTATTTAATGCAATTTCAGCTACAGCTTTATCATCTTCTCTATACGAATTAAGTCTTTTTAAAAAAGTAATGTTATTTAATGGTGCTTGTAAGACATCGGAAGCAGAAAACCATGATTGTGTCTAGCATTTGATAATAAAGTAGCAAATAGTTGACAAAGCTCTTTTATCTTTCGCGTTCAGCTCGATTTGTTGCTGAAATAATATAATTTTAAGGCAATATATTCCTTTTGTCATGCACCGAGCCAAATGATAAGCTTCTGGTGCCCGAAATTTAATGCCACTTGAAGTAGTTCCTCCCAAATAAATAACTATGAGCTCTAGAAACTCCTTAAGTCATCCCGAGGGAAATTATCTTCAAGCCTTTTCATAGCAAATCCCAAAATTTCTTCCCTTACATCACAGCCTTTTTGTCCATGGACCATATGAAAATTTTACTTTTATCAATTGTTTTCCAATGAGTTTTAAATCTTTTAAACAAAAGAATATCAGGTCCAGAAGATGGATCCAATTTAGATGCATTAAATAAAGAACAATTTCAAAAATGTGATGTCTACAAGCTAGGTAGAGTATGTCTCGACCAATTTCATTTCAAAACAGGAAACAAGCTCCGTTCAAACGCCCGGTGTTAGATACAGGCTGTCAAGAGGTGAACGACATCTCTGTCACTTATTTTACATTTATCGAGCGCTGCCGATAGCTTCGAAGTTAAAATATCTACTCTAGCTCTTTTCAAGCCTGACGGCCCTGGCACTGGCGATTCAGAGCTAGCATTCAGAGATGGAATTTTTTCAACTTCAAGCTCCTCTTCTTCAGATGAAAAAGTAGTATCTAATTCCGCTAGCAAAACAATTTGTTCATTCAAATACATATTTAAACATAAAAAAACGACTACCTCCCTTCGTGATAATTGAATGAACTTTAATCTTCAACTCGTTGTTTGGTTCTCTTCTCGCGATCCTCTTTTTTTTCCATAGCTGCAAGCTTGTAGTCGTTCCAAGCATACACCCAGCTCGACCTTTCTGTCTTTGTAAAAGCAAAAACTTTTTATCCTCTTCAATTTTCATCAAATCCAAGGCTAATGCATGCGCTATATCAAATAAATCGTTTAAGGTTTTCGCAAAATCTTTTTTTTTCGATGTCTCATTGTATCTGTTTTTACTTTTCTCAATGTTTCGTAGCTCTTCGTAAAGTTTTTTTCAAATGTTTTAAGCAATGACATCTATCACGAGTAGGAATTCTTGCTTTTTTTCTAAAATATAAAACACTCGTCTATTACTAAACTAACACTATTTGCTGAACTTAACTTTACTCTTCGCATATTAAAAAAAGAACACCAAGTACATCTCGTTTTGAGGGTAACTTGGAACCTAGAATTTGATTTTTCATAACACCGACCAAAAATAAATTTGTATTTGGCATTTTTTAACAACTTACTGATCGCGGGCTACTAAAAGTTTCGATTGACAGAAATAATGAAGTGCATTTTAAATTCCATCACCTACGCCTGCTTAGAAAAAAAAAACTTTATACAGGAGAGTGAAAGAAAGTTACATACGAGTACATTACATACAATAGGCTCTCAACAAGCTAAAGAGATGGGCTAATCGCTGTAGCTTGGGTATCAACTCCCACAAAACAGATTTAATCCTCTTCTCCAGGAAACACAAAATCCCGCACATTGACCCACCTACTATTGGTGGTATAAGCTTAGTATTTTCTGACGAAGCTAAGTTCTTGGGTCTTATCTTCGATAGGAAGTTAAGCTGGAAACCCAACATACAAGAAAGAGTAAAAAAAGCCACAGTAGCACTTTTCTCTTGCAAAAAAGCCATTGGCAACAAGTGGGGTCTACAACCCCGCATAACTCATTGGCTATATGTATCGGTCGTAAGACCGATTCAAGTCCAAACGCACAGCAGGTTTGTGCATAAGCGGAGCACTCCGAACCACCCCCTCAGCAGCACTAGATATTCTGCTACATCTGTTACCACTCGACATTTTCAGTAGGCAAACAGCAGCCTGTTCTGCTGTCCGCCTTAAGGCTACCTCGCAGTGGGTTAACAACAATATTGGCCACACCATCATTCTGGACTCATTTGAGTGTCTACCAGGAAACATAGACTACACCATACCCCAATTACAGTTCGGAAAGAACTTTCAAGTCACTATTCCTTCCAGATCATTTTGAAAGATCATTCTGAAGAGAAATGTGATATCCATAAAGGACTTTAACCTAACCTAACCTAACATACAATAGGTACTAGTACAGTAGATGAGCTTTCGTAAGAGTGTAGACTATAAAATGCAAATATGGTCAATGGTCAAAAACACACCAAAGTACCAAAGGCGACTGTTCGCCCGCAAAGCAACAGCAACCAATTCTAAAGTTGCCAAAATGTCCTGAAAAATACTCGAAATAAGTTGGGTATTTAACAGCATACTGACCACCTCCGATTTCCTTTTGGAATAGAAGAATGCTAGAATTGTTCCTCTCGCCATATACGAAGCAGATACTGCGACAGAGATTCGTCCGATGCCATATTAACGTTCCTTTCGAAGGTTTTTGAAAAAAAAATCATCCCGAAGCAGACACTAAAATATCAATCGTTCAACAATATGTTAAATACTACATGTCAGTCTGCCTTTGACACCAGCGCAGCTGCAAATCGGCCTTACTTTTTGTTACAGATGAAAAAAAAACGCAATGGGCAGATACCATATTACACTGCTAACGCTTAGTGAGACTTTTCAAAGCCTTTTGTCATTTTAACCAATCAATTCTATATAAAAAAAAACTGCAAAATTTCCATGGGATTTCTTTAGAGTCTTGTAAGTTAATTCTCTCGTAACTTATTGTTAGACAACAATGCGTGTTGGCAAATGGTCGTTCCGTTAGCCTATTCAACGTTTAAGCTGGCGTGCGATAGGGTTCTTTCCTATATACCCGCTTCTTAAGCCGACCCTTCTGTGCAAAAAGGAACCAGTGGGTTTGATAAATGAAGCCTTCTTGTCCATCTCACGTTGGTCTAAAAAGATAAATAAAAAAAAAGATAAATCTCAGGCTTAATCCCGTCTTATCGACAGAACTTCTCATCTATCGTAAAACATTTAACGTATCGATTTTAAACCCATTTAAGCTTGAAGAAGAAACCATTGACTATGTCAGCACCGCCAGAATCGTGGGAATAATTTTCAATCGAACCCTCACTTGACTATTGGACTCGAATTTGGACTTAATTTTGACTAAAGCCGCTCTCCCATTGGGCCCTAATTGCGGGTTAATAGTCAACAAAGGCTTAACAAAATGGAACTAATTTTTATTTTTTATTTAAGTTCGCAATGAAAGCACTCTAGGCACTTTCGGAATTCGTTCGTTTCATCGCTCTTCAAAATAGCTAGAGCTGTTTGGTATACATACATCTACATACGGAATTTTTATAAATGGAACGAAGTAAAAACAAATGATTTTTATTCAATTGGATGAACGCAACGGCAGTTTTGTAGTTAATTTTTGTTGAAATATTTTGTTTTGTTCCACGCCAAATGGGGCTCAATCAATATAGTAAACCGCTTGATTGCATTGTGTTTTAGTGTGAACCTTTATATTATTTCGAAAGTTTCTCAACCGTATAAATTGTTCAGAATAATATGGAATGTTCACCATATACATATAGGTAGATTAACTTATAACAAGCAATTATATCAGGAACACAGCACTCAAGGTCCTGTGTTTCTACCAAATCAAGATATGTGAAGTGAAAGTTTGCAAAAGCTTTAGAAAGCAATGCAATTCTACCGATGAACCAATTTCCAGTCGTTGACGGGAAAATGCATAAATATAAAACTATAGATTTGACTTTACGCTGCTTATGCTTCGGCCAACACATAGGAAAACAGTTGGACTAAAAGATTTATCCAACCAAAAGACTAGAAAACGAAATAAATCTTGAAGCATAGTACAAAGAGTATCAGAAAACTTGTGCGTTCCCCTAGCCACGGTTGCCTCAGATTTAATCTGAATAAGTTTAATTCAGGAAACTGAATACCCCCTACAGGAGGATGACTTTGCAGAAAGAACTCTGTGATAGCGCACAACTCTATGCAAAGTAAACGTTGAAAAGTATTTTATATTCAGACGATTTGTAATTTATGCTGTGAGAACTTTTCGAACGAAGAATAAAGCTAGAACTGAATTATACAAAATATAAAAGCAGTGCTTTCGTTTTCCAATTCTAAAGAGAAGACCATTGAAGGTTTTGGGGTGCCATTTCCGTGAAATAGGAGCTACCGAAAAAGTATCAAACATTTTGGGAAAGACAAACCCATTCTTTATAAACCTTCACTTTATCGACAGAAACAAACTCTTCCTCCTGACAACGAACACCCCGGTATAGAAATTTATCAAAGAAATAAAAATTCGACAGAAACAAACTCTTCCT
The DNA here is from genome assembly GCA_949715645.1 of Portevinia maculata. Lineage (NCBI taxonomy): Eukaryota > Metazoa > Arthropoda > Insecta > Diptera > Syrphidae > Portevinia > Portevinia maculata. The sequence continues at coordinate 40,113,771 of OX454525.1, forward strand.
CCTGACAACGAACACCCCGGTATAGAAATTTATCAAAGAAATAAAAATTCGACTAATAAAGCTTATACATTTTGAATATGTGGCCCGAAATGTGAAAGTGAAAATATTGGTAAAATCCGCTTACTTAGATTTTTGGTTCGCCCACTTTTTGGGGGATAAGAATATGTATATTGTATCCAACAGTTCGCCAAAGCGGACTGGTGCCTTTCCTTACGTTTATTTTGTTAGCTTCGTGGTGGCGTTAGATAGCTCTGTAAAAGTGATTGCATAGATTACGTAGTGTTTTTTTGCTTTTGTTCAACATGGAAAATGATGAAATAAAATTCTCACTAGTGCCCAACTGAACAGGTAATATATTTTCGTAGCTTTGTGAAGGCTCTGGATTCCGACCAAGAAGTTGATCAGCCTACTAATTATGAAAGGGATGGTGATGTTGATCATGAAAATGTGATCAAAAATAATGCAGAAGAATCAGATCCTGAGGTTGAAAACGTCATGTTGGAAATTAATCAGGACAGTGACTTGGAAAATGATGAGGAATAAGCGATAGATTGCAAGAAAACGATGAAAAACTTCGGCAAGGAGGAACGCAGTGGAAGAAAGCAAAACCGAATTTCCAGCGTATGCCAGCTCATCATATAATTCGTAATACATCTTTTATGAAACCAAAGCTGCAAATTTGAGTCATGTAGATACAATTTGGGAACTATTCACGTTGTCTATGGATTTTATCGAAAAAACGCTTTTGTAAAAATAACGCCTTAACCCTTAATTACTCGTGCACAAAAAGCTACGCAAATATTTGCGTGAGGCATATTACACTCCAGATTTATTTTGATAACTTCAATTATTATAATCTCTGAACTTACAGGTTAATCAATAAAATTACCTTTTATAACAATCAAAACATAGTTATAGTCGAACGGAAAATATTTTTGCTGTATTATTTTTTTCATCACATTTTTCATAGGTAATCGACATGGTGTTCATTACAAACATGTTTATTGCAATTTTATCACTATGTCTTCATTTACCTATCCTTCTGTCTTTGTCACATATGACATCGTTAATATGAAGACGGTTGGCCGGTTCCAGAAGAAGATTTAGGGTCTGCATTCCCAAAGCTACGTATTTGCAACGGTCGTGGCTGTCTGGGGTGTCGCGCATCCCGAACCCGCTCTCAAAGCGTACACAAGTAAGCGGCGCTCATGACTGCCTAGCGTAGATCTCGGGTTTAAGAAAGCTAACAGAAAAATTAGTGCGGCAAATTAAAATATTTAAAAGATATAAACGTTTAAATGCGCTGCGGGGTGCGTTACACCCCACGCGAGCAATTAAGGGTAAAAAAGTTGCTGTAGCAATAACTGTTTACTCAAGTATTGTAAAGAACGACTTTATCTAGTCTTCATCGGACAACCTTTAGAATGCCATATATCAATAAATGTTGCAAAAATACTAACATTTATAAAAATTGAAGTTACGTTTCAGTGCCACGAACGGAAGAAAAACTTTGATGAAAATCTCCAAATTTTCAGATGCTAAGCCGTCTTGGATCCGTCTTGTCCCCGACTTGTTCGTAATTTTTTCCCTTTGGTGTAATACTGCGATCATCTAAACTTTTCTTCAATGTCTTCATACATAAAAAATAATTTCTTCATTTTATGTATGAAATTAATCTGCTGCAAATTTATATCACTTACAATCACTTACAAGAAGTAATGATAACACTGTTTTCAACTAATACATTCTTTTAGCGCAAGCAAATTTCTTAAACAAGGTCTATCTCATTTTTAATTTTCTTCTACTTAACTTCTTCTTTAACGACGAGGTAATGATCTGGATAAGAGGGATCACGTGAAACGAATATGAGCACCTGGCCCACAACTCCGCTTTAGAGTCTTCCGTTCAGCTTTGTTGACCTTTCTTGTTCACAGACAATGGCTTCAACTTCTCGTCACTCCCATAATATTGATTGACTCATATTGATGCATCATACAGCATGCTATGAAGAAGAGAAATAGAAATTAGGCTCTCGTGTGCTTAAAGTAAACATATATTGCAGACTCGGATTTCGTACCGGTAAATGAGTACCTAAAGTTTTGTCACAGTCTTTTTCCTCATCATTAGTTGATGTTCCAAACACATGCTTAGAAAGGAGAGTCATAGACAGAGAAACACGTATAAAAGACCAAGAAGTAATATTGGTATGAATCTTATTTTCTCCTTCATGCGATTGAAATTTTATTTGCGAAATAAAAACTGTTTCATTAAAAAATTAATAAGGTATATAAAATTCACAAAATGGTTATTTTCTGTCGCTTTCGCATCCCTTTTAAATTATAGACTTCATACAAAAATATTTTCCTCACTATTTTCTTCTTAAAATTTAGACTCCGAAATTCAATTAAAAAGTTTAAGTTATATTTCTTTACAAAGAACAAACAAAAGCTCCTTTTTAACTTTAAATGCCCAGAGGTTCACTATTAGCATCCTTTTGATTCAAATTCCTTGCTCAATGATTGGTGAACAAATTGAAAGCAAAAAATCTCTGCCTTTAACTTTGAACACAAATCACGTACTTTAATGGGTATTTCTCAGTGTCCCAAGGATCCTGTGAAAGTTTTCTTCTACTGTGGCACGCGTAATACGAAAGAAGGGTACTTCACGATGTGAAATTCACTTTTTGCTTTTTGTCCTTTGGTTACGAAATAAAAATGGAAAAATTTAATAGAGAAAATCATCTTAAAAATATATGCTGTGTCAACAGAATGCTCAACCTCTACTTTCATTTGTACGCAATATTACTCAATACTATTTGACATGGCGGCGAACATGTTAAAGTTAAACTTTTACTTGTAATAGGACCTGCTTTGAGACTAATGTCTTTGAACTTTCATGTCTTATTTCCTTTGACTTCATTGAAAAACTAATATAATTTGCGACATTTATTGAAAGTAATCCACTTAGGAATTAAAATGAAAAATGAATTAGGATCTCGTCTGGATGACTGTTATTTTAATATGATAATAGGTGAAGGAACGTTATTTTAAATGGGTTTGAGGAGCAGACCCTTGAATGTGAGGGTTGTATTTATGTAATTAAATAAATAAGACCTAACTCTGTTATAATTCATAACAAAATTGTTCCTTTCAGTATAGATAAAAAGAGACTGCTAATACTTAACCTGTGAGCTCAGATTGAATAAAAAAACTACTTATAAAATAAAAAAAGTTAAAACAGAAAAAAATGATTTATATATTGTAAATTGCTTTATCGGGCAATTAATCAATTTTCTTCCAAACGAACTTTACATTAGCCCATATTTCCGCTTTCAATAAAAGTATCCCAATCATAGAAAATGCTGTTTATAAGATTCTTTTCACTAATTTGTTTCACTTTCACTTTGCATAGCTAGGCATCGTATAATATGCGGGGCAACCTACCGATCGGCGATTCAGCAAGTTTAATGCAGCATTTTTGTCGCATTTCAATTCAAAGTTTTCCTTCCGATTCAAAATTTGAGTGCTCCAATTACTGAGTTCTGTATGGGCACCCGAGTTCTGCTCTGAACAAATCAACAAATTACTATAAAAAACTGGTATGTGAAGTTCTTATAGATGGACCTGTTCTTTAAAACTACCTTCTGCATCGGAGAAAAGAGGTTGCTATCTAAAGCTTCATATTGCCATTGATATCGCACATCGAAATAATAGTGCTTGAATGCATGCAATTTCGATGTTCATCCACCACCATAAAGAAGGAGTAGGATAAAGCGTTTTATCGAATGGCCATAAGTTTGCTAGGGTACATTGAATGTCATACAACAATTGAAATTTTAAACTTCCGTCAAGTTTATCTCAGTCAAGCTCCTTACAAATTACTGCGTCGAAGACACATAATGCACCAACAACCCTGACTTATTGGTAACTTCGCAATGTTATTCAGTTGCAAGACTTGATACAAAATTGCCGGCACAATCCGTGTAGATAATGACACCGCAACTTGAGAAACACTTTTTTGTCTTAAATGAAAAAGCTCACGAAATTCTCCTTTTCGAAATAAACCTTTCCGGAAATATGCCTCCCCGTTGGATCGCAAAACTAAAGAAAATGACTATAATTTATCCTAGTAGGCGCAGTTGCTTAGTGGTTAAAAAATAAAGCTTGTGGTTCAAATCCCGCCGGGGTCAAGTACCACCAAGCTTTTTTTTCAACTGCCTACATCTCTTGCTAATATCTAAAAAATATCCAAGAGTATCAACTGTAAAACTTACCCAATTTGCCGTTTGGATTCGGCTTCAAACTTTAGCGCCATTCCTCTTCGAACACGCAAATGGTCGGAGAAAACAGGTTTTAGGCCCTGCTATGGCCGTTAATACTTCATATTTATTTTTGGTTTGTTTCTATTTTTCTAAATAATCGAATTTTAAATTCGAGGAATGCGTAATTTAATTTTGAACGAAATTTTAAGCTTATGAAAGTTAGTTGTAAATGTCATTGATCGTTAGAGGCGTTTCAGAGAAACCTCTTATATACACTCAAGAATTGCTCGCTTCTGATCTTGCTTTAATGCCAACGGCGATCTCCAGTCATCTTACGGATTATCATGCACACTTGAAGGACACATTCAAGATGTTAAATGTGTCCGTAGGTCATTTTTGCCAATTAGATGCCTTTTACGACAAGCGCTTTTTTATACCCTATTCTAAGGATATATTAATTTTGACTCATAGCATACCTTAATATTGCCCGTAGATCAGCATCGATAGTAATGTCGATCTAGCCATGTCCGTCCGTCCGTCCGTCTGTTGTCAAAAATTGGGCCTTTAAACTGGGCCTAGAGAGCTGAAATTTTAACCATATACTCTCTAGGATCCCGAAATAATCAAGTTTACGAATTTTTAAAATCCGCCCCCAAACTAAAAAAAAACACAATTTTCAAAAAAATCGAATTTTGAGGTAGAAAGCTAAAATTTTTTTTATATATGATCTATGACTCCTAAAACTGTTCGGGAGATAAAATTTTCAAAATCCGCCCACAATCAAATAAAACAATTTTTTTGAAAAACCAAAATTTCATGTGTAAATATTTTCAAAATCCGCCTACTGACACGCCCACAATTTTAAAAAAAACTTTTTTTGAAAATCCAAAATTTGAGCTATCGAGCTAAAATTTATAATATAAGTATACTCTCTAGGGGCCCTTTATGCTCATGTGTTAATTTTTTTTAAATCCGCTTACTATTAATTTTATTGAAAAACCAAAGTTTGAGCTAGGGAGCGTTTTTTTACAAAAGCTTCGTTTTTTTTTATAAAATCCTTTAAATGTCATATAACAAAATATGTAGAGCGTTCTTAATAATTCAACCATACTTAGACTTTTGTCACGCCCACTTATGAGGGATAGGAATAAGAATAGGGTATCCAACAGTTCGCCCAAGCGGCCCGTCCCTATGTTTAGCCTTAACTTAATATTGCGCTTAGACTCCTAAAAGTTAGTATATTCGTGATCAACATCGATAGTAATGTCAATCCAGCTATATCCGTTGGCAAAAATTTGGCCCTAGGACTCGAGTTACAAATTTACATTTCAAAACCTATACTCTCTAGGGGCCGAAATGCTCTTCTGAAAAGATTTTTAAAATCTGTCCACTGGCACGCACACTATTTAATAAAAATCCGTTTTATTGAAGAAATCATTGAAAACAAAAGTCATATACTTCGCAAAGTATGTAGATAAAGCTCTTTTGAACGATTGCTTCATACAATCTTTTTTGCTACGCCCACTTTTTCTGGAAGTTTGTTTTTAAATCCTTTTTTTTTGTAGCCTTCCTTTATGTTTTAAAGTGAAATTTCACACACACATACCGACATACCACTAAATCGCCGCCACCATATTGCCAATTTTTTTTTATAAAAAGGAAATCCGAATCTCAGAGCAGTAGCAGTCAACCTCGGTAAGGGTCCATTGTACTACCAGGCAGAAATCCTCTATTTGGTGTAGAGGTTGGAAAAACAAGGTATTTATCATTTCTCCCCTTTAATGGATGGCAATGAGAATTGCATCACAGAAATGTTTATTACATTAAATATCATTTTAAATAAATTGCACAAGGTATGCCATTTCCTGACCTTATAAAAAAAACGAAAAACACAATAATTTCCTTCAAAAATTAAAAGAAATGGGTCTTTCAGACATTATTATAGAAAAAAAAGAAAACAAGTTGGAGTTCTCCTGTACTGGCTATCAGATAGGTGCCGGTTATGGTTTCATTTAGCTCAGATGGGCCCGATGGTGTTGATGTAGATGGCAAGGAAGCCGCAATATCCGTAGGAAGCTCAATCGTACCATCTATGGCCGTCATTGTGTCATTTGGTTCAGATTGACTAAGGTGACTACGCTCCATCTCTTCTACTATCTTCATCACAACTTCATAGTCAACGTTGTTTTTAATATCCTTCCCTTGCCAAAGCTAGAACTTTCTTCGTTTCATCGAAACTATGAGCTGTGACTACTATGTTTTCCGTATATAGGTGCAGCTTCTCCAGTACGTTTCGCACGCATTTCGAGAAGTCGATGGCATCAGGTTTTTTGATTATTTCACTTCTATCCGAGCTTTCCAACACTAGCTTCAGAACTTCGCAAATGTTTATTTTGGTGACGGCTTCCCCTGCATTGCCAGTTATGCTTTGACATTTATGAACTCTGGTCTTATATTCCTGCTTAAGCCCTTTGAATGCGCCTACATCGGCTGGCTGGGTAATGTGTGTCGTGTTTGGAAAAAGGGCATACAAGATAATACCATTATTGATTTGTGACCATCGAGAAGAAACAACCGGCTTTTTGATGTTGTTTTCTCTTAGCCACCCATTAAAACCGTTCGCCACGTACTCATAAAAGGTCTCAGAACGCATCCAGCCACTTTTTGATCTACCTAAAATTTATGTTGGGGGCATGCTTTTTATTAGCGCTTTCGGGGGACGCACGTATAGAAACACGATCAGAGGTGGTAAAGTCTTGCCATCAGCACTGAACACAAACAGAACGGAACGGTCACTGTTTCCTTTTCGTTTCCGTAGCTTACTTTGTAAAGATTTTTCCAACCCTTTGGCGCTAATAAAACACCAGTTTTCGGAGATAAGCAAAACGATGTTTCATCCCCATTGAAAATTCTGGAAGGGTCTTCCAGAATATCTAGAGCATTTATTTCATGAAGATAATTCCTTAAATCTTCAAACCACTTCCTTACTGACTCCTCTGTAACGATTGCCGCCTTTTGATAGACCCTCTGGTGTTCTGAGGGACAGTTCGGGATGGCGCTTGAGAAAGCCGTAATACCAACCCTTACCTGGCAATTCATTATCGTCAGGTTTTTGGGGAAAACCACATTTCGCCAAATTCAGTAGCCAATCTACAAGACTTATTTCTTCCGCCGTACTCAGCACAGTATCCGCCCCATTTGCCTCGGTTTATCGGCAGCCCGAATTCTTCACTGGCTTTCCTAATTGACCAGTTGTCCTCCCGAATCTTCTTTAATGCTTCTCTGTAAGCGCTTCTTCCGGGTACTTATGGAAATCGCGGTTAGCCCCTTCTTTTGAATTTTACATTGTTTATAATGCTTAAATAAATAATAATAATTTCTTCATTTCTAAATTTAAACCTGTTTTGTAACTCTAAATATAAAAAAAAACTCAAAAATTTAATGTAAAAAATGAGCGGCCAACTTAACAATATCTGTCTTCCGAAGTCGGCCACCCATTCTTTCAATGCGATAACAGGGGGCCGACTACTGAAACCAAGCAAAAAAACATGGAAGTTTTGTCAAAAATGAATGTAAGATGAGGTAAACCTTCAATCTGCATAGTAACTTAAGCAAGAACAAAAAAAACATAGTCTTCTATCGGTCGAGGGGGGGCCTAGAAGAACCATGCAAAAAATGTCTCCCTCGGTCGGCCCGCTGTGTATTTATTTTAAATATTTTTTTTCTCCACTTTCGGGGAAAAAACAATGAAAAGAAACTGTAGACAACTCAAATAAAATCATAAAATGCACTTACCGATAGTACTCGTATTTTACTAGTTATGGACTGTTTCTGACATTCACTTGCACTATTTTTTTTTAACTCAAAATGACAAATTTACCACTTCCAAGAACTTGAATCAAACTAACAATTATCAAGGAGAAACTAGCAGCTGCATGGCATCCTGTTTTTGCTCACAGACAGGAAAACCGTTAGCCTTTTGGGGAAAAAAATGTCTGTGTGTATTTTATAAAAACATTTGCTATTACGCATCATTTTATGGCGCGCCGGCCGACTACTGTAGACGGCCGACTTCACATACCATCACCTTATATGCAATAGCACCCCATCCCATATTTGTGACGTATTTTTTGTTGACACATACCTATGAAAATAACTTTCCGTTTTTTCACCGAGTCGAAACAGGTGTTCCTAGGTGAGATTTGAATACCGACAACTCTGCGCCACATGCACCAACTAGTAATTCAGTGCGACACAAAGATGCCTACACTTATACAAACAAAGTATGGGCAAGATAATAGTCGCATGGATTCAGAATGCACGGTTAGCTCATCTACATTATCCATTTATGTTTAAATAACAATTTGAATACCGCGCCCCGTTATTATATTGTAATGAACATAAATTAGCTTTCAACAAAGCAGCAGATTAACCAAATTTCCTTAATCATTGCTAACATGCGCGTTCTACATTTTCATATGCTCATGTAGGACTGCCAAAATTCTACAATCACGAACAGCGCACTTCAGATTCACCACCACCCAACTTCTCTTGTAATCCAACAATGAACATTAATTTCGTTTTCCCCAAGCACACTCTCATTAAAGGATTATCCTTCAATAGCACAAAGAATTGGTAATTAAAATTTAATACGAGACCGTAAAGATGAATATTGTGAACAACGGCAATCTTTGGTGGATCCAAATCGTTGCAAATTAAAATACTTTTGCACATTAACAATTCAAAATTTAAATACATTAAATAGTATCGTCATTCTGAATCTGAATTCATTGCATGTTGAAAAAGAAAGCACAGCAAAAATATCCACATAGGTGAACGAAAACTTAAACACAATAAGGATAAAAAAATCAATTCATGAGGGATAAGCCAGTCCATTTCAATTTTCGAGCATCCATGCGTGAATTGAGATAAAATTCAGTGGGAAAACAAAAGAAAGTTTATCTACGAGTATATGAAAATTAAATTAAAAATGGGCAATCACTCGTAGTCTATTTCAAATTGTTTACTTTTTTTTACGGTGAAACCCTTTTTTCGCTATTGTTTGCTGGTGAAATCTTGTCACGTGGGAAATTAATCTGAGGTATAGTTTTTAAATGAAATTTATATTGGCTTATGCTAGTTTCAGAGAAAGTACTAAACATTATATCGGGTCAGGCTAATACAAACAACTAAAACTAGAAACCGACATCTTCACTTAGTAGCATAAATAAATTAATTAATAAACATTTATATTGTTGCAGTTTCGAATAGCTAATCGGGCTTATTTCCTCCGAATAGTTGTAGCCCAATTGTGCCAAAACACACTAAAGGATCATCAAATCAACCCATTTGTGCAGGTACTTGCAACTTAATCAATATATGACATCCACAAATAGTTTGACAATTGCATTCTGACTGTCACGAGAAAACATATTTTTCCGTTTTGTCTTTTTTAATAAAAATATGGAAACTGGAACAAAAAACAAGTAATCCAACTTTTGAGAGAGTTGAAACTCGAACCTAACCATATATAATATTATATCATCGCTGTAGGACAACCCGTTTCCCAGAGGATGTAGAATATGTATATCAAATTGTTTGCTAAACATATTCGTTCGGCACTGCCGAGGGAACGGCTTGGCTATTAAAAATTTGTATTTCTTCCTTAAACAAAAAAGAGTAATGCCACTTTTAAGAGAATTGAAATTAGAATCTTGGCATATCGCTGTTGGCGAAACCGTTTAGCAGGGACCGGCGATTTATTGATAAAAATTAAAGTTGATTTCGTTAGTTGGGACACATACTTGAACCGCCATCTTCACCAATACCAGACTAGTCAACTGATCAAAACCAAAACATGTTTCATTGAAAAGAGAAATTATATATTTTGAGAGCAATCCCTTCAATTCAATGAAACACGCTATTAGATTGGTAAAATAAAGGGTTTTTCAATAAGAGCGCTACAAAAGTTTTAAAAAAAAAAAACAAAAACAGTTTTAGATATCAATAAAATTCTTTATTTTTGTGAAAGAACGTTCCATGCCATTATGTATGGAATTCGATTTCTTTTGCATGGCCACCACGAGCACGCTTGCAGAAGTCCAGACGCTGAACCCAATTTTCGACGGTTTTCAAGCATAAATCGGCCGTTACTGCTGCAATTTCACGTTCGATATTCGTACGAAGTTCATCAATCGTCGCTGGCTTGTTGGCATAGACCATAGACTTGACGTAGCCCCACAGGAAATAGTCTAACGGCGTCAAATCGCACGACCGAGGCGGCCAAGCGACTGGACCATTTCGTGAGATAACACGTTTTCCCAACTTGGTTTCCAATAAATTGATTGTGGCATTCGCTGTGTGGCTTGTGGCGCCGTAATTCGGTAGTAAATTTTAATAATTTCGACTCGTTGTTGGCTCGTATATCTTTCCATCATGAAATGACAAACCTTACTGAAGAGAAATGTCAAAAGAGCGGCAAGAAATTCGGCGTCGTTTGCTGTCCCTGTCGCTCTACTTTTGTAGCGCTCTTATTGAAAAACCCTTTATTTAAAAAAAAATAAAGGAAAGGCTTTTTGTGAAAATGCACGCTTAAGGGAAGGGAAAGAGGGTTAAATTGTTTAGTACTGTAGCCGTAGGTCTACTGAGAGAAACGATTACGAAAGGTGAAATCATACACGCCAGGTCAGTGAAAATGCCATTGAAAGAAAATTACTTAGTACTCGCAGAGGTATTGCGTTAAAGTAAGGAAGCTAAAAACATGATGTGAGCAAAGGCAATGGTGGCTGCTAGTCTACTATAATTGGATATGTATGTATGGCATTATATATGCGTACATGTCACAAACAAATTCTCTATTTTGGTCACACAAACATCAGATTAATTTTATAAGAAGAAATATCGTACCTCGTTATAATCAAAAGAATGCGAGACAGGAGATTTTGTTATTTACATAGAAATCAGTATCTTAAAATGCGGAACTCATCTAATATTCATCCAACAAAACGCTATATCGAGAAAAAATACTTCAAATAACTTTTTTGGTTCTCTTTATTTGCTTTTCTTTTCTTTTTAGTTTTCCTCATATTTCCGTAAGTAGGTAATATAGACACACATAGAAAAATTTAATCAAAACAAATGAACCGGAAAATTAGCTATCCTTACGAAATCTTACTTGAAAACAGTTCAAATTTTGTTCCTCTATCTACAAACGTATTTAAACTTTTCGTAGCGAGTGAAAAGTAAATTCAATCAGGAAGAGAACTGCTATATCTTTATAAATCCATTTGATTTTCTTTTCCCTTCATGGATAGGATATGATCTACGAGTTTTAAAACTCAATTCTCCGCTTGTTCAGCAACGGATAATGCTATTTTAATGTTCTGGCTATTTCAACTATATATTTGAGAGATATTTTTTTTTTTGTAAGAAATGTGCAGTCGAATTGTAGCCTCTGGGGATGTTTTGTGAAATAAGATTTTAAACGGTACTTATTGTATTGCGGTCCAAATTGATGTATTTGGCTTTAAATGACAACTACTGTAGGAGTAAGACATGGGAGTCGTACGTATAAGTAAAATTAACCTATCCATGCCTTACATATTGAGTTAATTTGTTTAAACTTTTTTGTATGAGTTGCTAGTCTTAAATCACGTTGAATAAGAACATTTTGAAACCGCTACCCAAACGGTTAAAATTAGGACACCTTATTTCAAACATCATACGAATGAATAATAATAATCATAATAAGCTCAATAATAATATACCTAGTGGTACATTGTGGAAAAATATCAAAAAGTATGGGTGTGGTATTAAAAGCAAATTAAATATGGATCCTTGCGTTATCGAACGTTTTCATCCCAGCACTTACTTTCTCATTCATACCCAATACGGCAAAAGACATACGACAACGACTAGTTTGAATAAGCGAGTATTGCAACCTTTATTTTTTATTTGTGTTCTAGAAGTACTCGTAGATATTCTAAAGCAGTAAAAAGCGTTAAATCAAATCCTGTTGGTATTGATGGGTTTCCGCTTAAGTTTCTACAGCTTATTTTACCACATTTTACATATACGCTAACAAATCTTATGAGTTTCCGCATAACAACGTCTACTTTTTAAAAATTTTGGAAACGGCGAATGAAATCGTATTACGTAAAATTTGTAAATGCAAGAAGCCTGAAGATAACATGGCTATCAGCATTCAGAATGGTTTTCCAATAAAGACAGGCCGATGTTAAAATTGAATTAAACAAGTTGTATGTGAGATATAAAGGAATTATGTTTTTTTTGAAAGCTATATGATTTTTAGTTGTGTTTTTTTACCCAAGCGTATATACGGATACGCTAGTTCACATTTGCATGTTAAATACAACAACAACTCAGACTATATACGCTCACTTAAGCGTATGTATCAGTGCTGCCAAGCACCCTTTTCTATGTGTTCCGAGAACTTTTGTTATCGAATATCAAAACTTTGACATTTTTCACAAACTGAATTGACAAATTTTACTTGCGTGAGAAGTTTTATTTCTAACAAAAACACATTAGTCCACTGCCATTTCCAAACCAGTAGTCCTATAGAGGTCAACTTTGTATTTTTAAATTGCAATTTGCTTGTTCTACATAATGATGTAATTAGACTTTCAATCAGAGTAGTATTTAAATTTAAATTTTCAGGTTTGACTGGAGAAAACAGTTGAAGTGTCTAATGACACCCAGCATAATGCTGCCAAGTCACATTCGAGCTTTTTCTTAGTATTTTAACTGAGCATATCGTCGGCGTGCTGTAAAAAAGGCCCAAGTCGCAAAATGATGTTTTTGACGAATTAAAGATTAAAGTTCGTTGCGGTTGGAAGAAATAATTATGTGTAAATTTATCCGCAGATACTTAAACCTTGCATTTATAGGAGTTGTAAATAAAACAAAACCAAACAAATGGACTTGAGCAGTTTTTGCAGCACTCCAACGATATATATAATTGAGAAAAGCAAACACACCTATTAGGTACGGAATATGACATCGTTCAAATAACCATCGCGGTTTCACTGGGTGGCTCTAATCCGATAGGCCCAATTTTCAAAATTCGCCAAGTTGATGTCTGCGAAAGGCCGAGTTCTTGTGCGCGGCTCGGATTTGACTGCCTCAAGTTCTCCTGCATACTCTTACGGACAGCGGCGATGTCTTCGGCAGATCTAGCGTTTCGTTAACGTACGGGTGATGGCTGATTAATTACTGGATCATTCGAATCGAATTCGGAACGCGCGTAGAGAAAACCAAGAGAAAACCTATTTTGATAATAAAGTTTTATCACTTGCGTATCTTGCTCGACGCTATAACTTGCCATGGTGATTTGTCTTTAGTGTCTGCGAAATAACAACACAGGAAAATCAACAACAGATAAAACAACATGGCCGCCATAAACTGTAAAAATCTACGCGTCCCTATTGGAATAGTGTTTTCCAACCTTGCCTTTCCAAGATTTTGGAAATCGTCATTCGTAACCAAATTACTGATCATATAACTGGGAACAAATTGCTTAGCTCCTTTCAATTACGACTAAGATCCAAACACAGTTGTGTAACCGCAACAATAAAAATCCTCGAAGAATTAAGCGTTGAGTTTGATAAAAAATAATTTAACAATCTTTTGCCGTCTGGATTTTTCTAAAGCCTTTGATAGCCGAACCATGAAATTCCTGGTAAATTATTTTGGTTTTATTTACCTTTCTAGCATGTTAATTAAAAGTTATTGATCAGTGACTGTTCCGACCTCTTGCTTCTTAAATCGATCGTTCTGCAAGAGACAATTCTTGGACCAATTTTATTTTCATTCTTTGTGAATGATCTGCCGCAAATCTGCAAAAGTGTTTCTGTGCAGAAGACACCCACATTTCCTGTCAAAGTGGCCGTATACAGGACTGGTTCTTTCCAATTAACGAATGCTTACTTACAATAGCAACCTGCGCATTATCGATTTAGCATAGTCTTAACCCCGATAAGGCAAAAAGTATTGTTTTCTCCAAGCATAAAATGTATACCTCCTTCTTGCCTTCTATCTTCAATGCGCTATGAATTGAGAGTTGAGAATATTGTTAACTTATCAATTAACTGCTTCTGATAATTTTGATTCCATTGAAAAATCGATTTATGCTACTGTTTTCAATTACACCTCATGCCAATAGAATGAGACTCGCCAAAAGTTAACTGATTAACGTTAACGTCTATTGTTGTCCTGATTCTGTTGTAATGAGAATGTTGCAAGTCGGTAACAATACAACTGTACAATTTGTATTCGGTTATCAAAGTTTTGGGATTATCGCAGAATTTTCAAATAGCAGATGCTGTATTTCGCTTTATAATATGGTCGACAATAAATCCCGGCATATCTCCTCAAAAAGTTTAGTTTGCTGCATCTTGTAAAACAAACCATATTATTTTACCTACCGTTTAATATTTGGAAAGAAACCGGTTTTTTCTTTGATTTCGTTAAGCTATGGAATTTCTTGCCATTTTTGCCGGTCCGACAGTGTAAAACCTACAAAAGTCTCAAACAAGCAATACCTACAAGAATATGCAAAAAAAACAATTATAATAGTCTCCTTGCTTAGACTTAATAAATTCTTTTTTCTCATTATCTCATATATTCCCTTGCCGCTATTCTTCATCCTTTTTTTGTCATTTACGCTCACAGTTCGTAGCATAGGGAAGGTAGTGTACCTTGGTCCGATTGTACCTTGGTAAGAGTGCCAATTTTCTGAAAAATACAAAGCACAAAAAACCGGTCCTTCTGTGAAATGTTGATCTTCTCTTCATTTGTCTTCTCAGTTTCTTTTTGAAGGCACAGCTGCACGAGTCGGCAGAAAAAAAAATAAACATATTTAGTTTTCAATTTCAATTTCAATTCAATTTCAATTTAATTTATTTACAAATAATTAAGTACATATAAGACTTTGTCTTTAAAGAGTACTAACAAAATTAACATTTAGAGTTCCCTTACTATAAAAATTATATAATAAAACAGTTAATGAAATTACATGTATATTTAATATAAAATAAAGATAATAGAAAAAAAAATAAATATAAAGAATAGTGGGATAGATGAAGTAATAGTTAAAGACAGAAAGATAAAGAGAAGAAAAATAGGAAAAAGACAATCTACTGCTGTTGAGAAAAGTATTCAAAAATAGCTGTCCTGAATTCAGAGGCTCTCGATGCTCGCTTTATGACCTCGGGTAAAGAGTTCCATAGCCAAATGGCGTGAGCAAAGAACAGGCGCGATGAGTTAGTGTAATTACAATGCTGTATTATTACATTGAATACTCTTGACGACTGTGTGAATTGCAGTTTTTCGAATAGATACAATGGTGATTTTAAATAGATAATTTTATGCAAAAAAAATACAATTTCTGGCTTTCAAATACTGTGTGAGAGAGCAACCAAGAATGTTATTCCGGTAAGCCGAAACATGATCATATCTTCGCAGCCCATGAACATAACAAATCATATCATTGAATGCAACGTTTAGTTTATTTTGTGAAATGGAATCAAGCTTACAGTAAACAACATCAGTGTAGGTTATTATGGGAAGTATCAGAGTTTTTATTAGTTTTGATTTTATATCACGGGGAACAAAGCTGGCACACGTCCATAGTTTCCGAAGGCAACCATAAATTCGACCAATGGTGTAATTTATGTGATCATTACCAGAGAGATCCCGATTTATTATAAATCCTAAGCTCATGACTTTTTCAGCACACTTAATTTCAATACCAGACAACATGATAGGAGGCAGATTTCTAGTTTCTTTAAAGTTTTTGGAAATTCAGATAGCTTGTGTCTTAGCTGCATTTAGTGTTAGTCCATAATTAACTGCCCACAAATACATAGCTGCGATATCTTCATTTATACGATGGAAAAGATCTTCGATTAATCCGACAGGCCTAGATAAATAAATCTGAACATCATCAGCATAGATATGGAACGATACGCTTTTACAATTACGAACTAAGTCATTAATAAAAATAGAAAAAAGAATAGGCCCTAAAATTGAACCCTGCGGTACGCCCTCATGCAAGAATTTATCATTCGAATAATTTTCCCCAACTAACACTCTTTGTGACCTATTACTTAAATAAATTTTAATAAGCCTGACTGCCCTATCACTGAAACCGAAATAGTGGCGCAATTTACTACATAATATTGTATGATTTACTCTGTCAAAAGCCTTGGAGAAGTCAAGTAAGCACAAGACTGTCAAATAATTGCGGCCATATTTGCTGTGGTACAGCTAAAGCCAGATTGAAAGGGAGAAAGCAAACTGTTTGCATTAACATGCCGAACTATTTCATTCGCTAGTAACTTCTTAAAGACTTTTGAAAGAGTCGGTAATATACTTATCGGTCGATAATCAGAAGGAAGCGAAGCGTGTTGTTTTTTGCCAACAGGGATTATGCGTGCAACTTTCCAGCTATCAGAGAAAATAGAGCAAGTAATGCAATGGTTAATTGTATGTGTCAGTGAGCTTAAAATGTAAGGTAAGATAATTTTAATAAAGCGAAGGTATACCATCCTCTCCCGTTGCATTTGACTTAAGCCCCATTACTGTCTCAAGCACATCGCTTTCATTGACAGCTACAAAGTCGCTGTTAAGGTCACAAAGAAGGTCCGGTTGCAAAGAAAATTGAGGGCTACTGTCAGAACTTGTTAAAAATGAGCTGTTAAGAACATTCGGATCCAGCCCGCACACACTATCCCCTTTTTTTCCAACTCCAATTTTACGCAAATTTTCCCACAGTTGTTTGGAGGGGAGTGAACTCTTTAGCTTAGTTGAAAAGTAATTACACTTTGCTCGACGTGTTATAAAGGTGGAGTGATTACGAGCCTGACAGAAGACCTCACAATTCCTTGGGGTAGGGCTACGTTTCCATTTGCAGTACAATTTTGTTCGGGTATTTATTGCGTCTAGGACAAGGCGCTTGAACCAAGGACATTTAGTGTTTATCACTTGCATGATCCGCAACGGCACATGTTTATCAAAAAGTTCAACAATCTGTGATTGAAGAAAGTTGAGCTTATCATTCACATGTACTAGATACCAGCAATGCTGCCATGGTTTTGCATTTGCTTCTCTATGCAAAAACTCTAAATTAATGTTCTTGAAATCCCTGTAACGATAGGTGAAACTAGGGTTAGTGTTTAGTCCATAACGAGTTGGATAAGAATTACTGATTACAAGCCCATAGGATAAAATTAAGTCATTAAGTTTCTGCGATAGAGAATCACGTTTGCAAAGATCAAAATTGAAATCACCACATACAATCATAAAGAGGGGCAAAATTTGCAACCGCACAGAAAAACGGATCTGGTGAAAAGCATCTGCTTGGATTATAAACACATGACACACTGCACTTAACGCAACCATCTGAAATCTCCAACATTAAGTATTCAATTCCGTAGCCCACCGATTTACCAATTACCTTGCATTTTAAAGTTGATTTGCAATAGATCGCAACCCCACCAATGAAAAAAATATTTTCTTTTCTGAAGGTATGTAGTGCTTAGTTTTCTGTCTCTTTTCCGCTACTTTAATCGATTTCGGTAAGTGTATTAATAATCTTTTGGTATGAACACATTGTCGTTCGTATGTGGTTTCAATACTACGTTAAAATCTAATTTGTTTGGCTAAAGTGGTGTAAGTGTACCTAGGACCTATCATAGCGCGTGTACCTTGGACCATTGGTTTGTCCTTTAATGAAAATTTTGAAATAATATTGAAGTGATAAATTTGTTTTTCTTTTTTGTTGTTCCCTTAAGGTAAGTTTTTAAATAATATTGAAGTCCTTTGTTAAGTTTTTTTAGTTAAAGAGTTTTTTTTATTTAATACTATTATTTGAAATAATTTTTTTTAATCAAGCACAAAAACTTTAAGATAATGGTTTGTTTTTGTTGTTTTTTTGAAATAAATATAGAATGGTACCATTTTTACTTTTTATTAAAATAAATTAAAGTTTTCACCTTTAAACTATAGGAAAACTTTCAATAATATTTTCGGTCCAAGGTACAATACTCCGTCGAGCAAGGTACAATCACGTCTTGTACCTTGGAACGTTTGAGGTTAGCATATAAAAGTAAAGTTTTCTAAGGAATGGTTAGCAATATCCTTTTGGTAGTTTCGCCATATCATAGAAAAGACTTCAGGTAGTAACAAAAAAAAAGAAAAACTAATGAAAAAACGACACATAAATTATTGGCAAAAAACTGAAATCCGGCCCAAGGTACACTACCTTCCCCTACCTTAATTTTGCTCGTAGACCCATACAAGTAACTAGATTTGTGACACCGATAGTACCTAATTCTGATCCAGCCATGTTCGTCCGTCCATCCTTCGTCAATTCGTTAACCCTGAACTGAATTGGAACGCTCTCTAGGATTGGGATATTCAACAGCTCGGCCATACTGACTGTAGCCTTTCCTTATATGTTTCTTTCTCTTTTATTTTTTTTCCAATTAAAATAAAAAATGCACGCTTCCCACTTATTATGTAAATGAAGCAAAAAAGACTCTTAAAAGGCATTATATTCTTTTTGTACTAACTCATTTTGAGGTAATAAAAAAAATTAAAAATCAGAAATAATAAAGATCAAAGTTCAAGCCGCACTCTTTACATTTGTTTGATCACCTTACAAACAACATTCCATTGCACTCCAGTGCGCTTTTAAGTTGCTTTTGAAAGCGCATATGGCTTATTATCCTACAACTGCCATTAATCTCTTCCGCAGTGACCCAAACATGATTTTGTATACTTTATTCTAATTAAAAATCTAATAAAGCCCAAATGGTCCTAAAATTCCTCAACGTTCAACCAATAACTTTGCGTGGGCCACGCCACCTATGTTTATCCAAGTAACGGCAATTATCTGCCAACATTCGATCCTCTGCTATACTTGTAACAGTGACAATCTATCCGTGCCAACACATTGGGCCGTCAACAAAAATGTAATATGTAACTTCGTTATCAATTTCGACGAAATCATTAGACCTCGAGCACGGCACTTGTCTTCCCCTTTTTTGCCACGAAAAACACAATGGAATAATAAATTGTAAATTATTTGTGCTGTTTTACTTAAAATTCATAGAGGGAGTCACCGACAACGGTTTTTATGTTGTACAACATTCAGAGCTAAATACATTTTCGTTTTGAACTTGCTTGGATCTTTACAAGTTAACACATGGAATATATGCCATGATGAGAAAACACATATCCCTTAAGGCCTCAGAATCATTTTGGTAAAACTATTTTGGCATCAGTAGGACGGACAAGAGTTTGGAAAAATACATTTACATTTGTTTGATCACCTTACAAACAACATTCCATTGCACTCCAGTGCGCTTTTAAGTTGCTTTTGAAAGCGTATATTGCTTATTATCCTACAACTGCCATTAATCTCTTCCGCAGTGACCCAAACATGATTTTGTATACTTTATTCTAATTAAAAATCTAATAAACCCCAAATGGTCCTAAAATTCCTCAACGTTCAACCAATAACTTTGCGTGGGCCACGCCACCTATGTTTATCCAAGTAACGGCAATTATCTGCCAACATTCGATCCCCTGCTATACTTGTAACAGTGACAATTTATCCGTGCCAGCACATTGGGCCGTCAACAAAAATGTAATATGTAACTTCGTTATCAATTTCGACGAAATCATTAGACCTCGAGCACGGCACTTGTCTTCCCCTTTTTTGTCACGAAAAACACAATGGAATAATAAATTGTAAATTATTTGTGCTGTTTTACTTAAAATTCAAAGAGGGAGTCACCGACAACGGTTTTTATGTTGACAGAACTCCGTACAACATTCAGAGCTAAAAACGTATACATTTTCGTTTTGAACTTGTTTGGAGCTTTACAAGTTAACACATGGAATATATGCCATGATGAGAAAACACACATCCCTTAAGGCCTCAGAATCATTTTGTTAAAACTATTTTGGCATCAGTAGGACGGACAAGAGTTTGGAAAAATAGTTAAATGTGTCCGCTATTTTTTTTTTTGTATGTCATTTTGGTGCTCGAAGCGTTGTATCTGTTGTATGAGAACAGTGTTTATCTTGAAATCAACATTATGGGTGGAGGGAACTTCAACATATTACTAGGAATGAGATTTTTTTTCATATTTTGCGCACGCTCCACTTTTCAGTTTCTAATATAAATCCTCTATTGTGGTAGCAAAAGAACCCTTGTTGATATTTGGCACCCCTCTTGATAGTAGTTTCGTTGCCTCGGCCTCGACACATGCAATGTGGTGCGAATGAGATTCTCGGTTCGAAGGGGTAAGTTGTTTTTTGAGCTTTTTGTATTGTCTTTCCTGGTTAGTTCACGTTTCGAGAAAAAGGAAACTTAATGTCGGTTCGTATTTGTTGATCTGATCCCTTGGCGGATATTTTGTGTGCTGCCCATTTAAGAAGTGATGATGGTGCCTTTGGCACACATCCGGAGTACACAGTTGATTCTGTTAAGTTTGAAATACTTCACAGTAAAATGAGAACAACGGCAGTAAGGACTGCAAAGCCACTGGCAGTGGTGGTCGAGAAGAATTTCCTTTGTCTGCATAGAGGAGGTTGATTTAGATGAATTTGAGTGGCAAGTCATTTGAATAGATGACTGGGTAGCAGGGTATTGTGATGACTTGTCATCAATTACCAAATGGCAAATGAGTTGTAAAACAAACACAAGCAACAGAGGATGAAATGACTTAAATTGTCGCCTTAAATCACTTTTATGTCTGTAAATTGTAATATGGCCTTTAAATTAGTCTTATCCTCTTTGAGAGTTGTTCAGCAGAGATTTAATATCAAAGCGAATGGAATTTTTAGGAAAGAAAAGTTACAAATGTTCTCTCATTGAATTATATTGCCATAATAAAATGTTGGGACTTAGAAACAAAAGAGGTGGGTGGAAAATATAGGCATATACAGAGCATTTAAGGTCCGCAGGCATAAACCGATCATTTATAAATCTTACAATGGAGTTGCAAAACTTGTATCCTTTTGTTTAAGAGGTCAATATTATAATTGAAATGAATTTCAGGCTTAGAAAGTCGATCTATACATAAGTTTTCATTTATGTATAGATTGACATTTCGTTCTAAGCCTGAAAGACGACCACTAAAATGAATTCTGAAAACATATTAACCCAAGCTGACCACTTAATTGATTGAGAAAGCGGCTGGGGAAAATGGTTTTATTGTGCAATGTGATAATCAATATCAACGGTTTTTGAGGTTTTAAACATGCTTTGTTTTTACATATAAAAAATCCGACTTCTAGTTCAGTTCCTATCAGTAGTTTCTGAAATAAAAATGTTACAAACGTAATGATATTTTTATTTCTTTTTAATGTTAATTCTTAACTCAGATTTCAACAATAAAAACTAATAATAAAATTATACAATAATAATGAATAACAACAAAATTTTACAATCACTTATATACCGTTATCTTCTGAACAAGTTTGTAAATGCTGTTATTATCCGGAATATAAAAACAATTTTAACGAGACTTTACCCACTAGAAGCACAAAGCGTTATGTTTTTAACTGGCTGTGGTTACGTTTTTGAGGAATAAATAAAGACATTCTCTAATTGTGCCTTGAAATAATGTTAATGATGAACGTGAATTAAACCATTGATTTTTTAACATTCTCGTTTACTAAAGTAGGTATACTGAAAATAAAGAAATCGCAATCGTGCTGAATCTTCGAACTTAAACAGAGTATGAGGTATGATATTTCGACTATAGAGAAGTTCCAAGAAGTGTCCCCGCATTTCGGTCCGTCTGTAGCCGAGGATTTTCTTCTTCTTTTTCGTATTTGGGATTTCTAGGCTTATATAACCGACTTTTTTGTTTGTTCTATAATTTTAAATAACGGAGCCCACCATACAAGTAGTTCTTACAACAGCAATTTTCTCAAAAATGGCTCTACCATTTTCATCGTTTTTGAAATATAAATTAATTGAGGTGAGCGTAAGAAGACGGCCTACTCAGCTTGTTTTTGAGACGAAGAAGATTCCCAATAGAAGGCGGCGAGTACAAAAAAATTAAAGAAACTCCAGGTCTATCCAAATGTATTTTATACTATACCATACAATGATGTTGTCAGCTTCGTGGTCCAAATGCAAAAGACGAAGAATAAACTTAAATTACAACGCAAGTGACCTTAATTAGTGAGAGCGCAAATAGCGGTATAAACAATAACCAAAATATATGACCCTTACGTGTGAATGAATGTTAGTGTAAAATTTAAGAGAAAAACATAGAATTTAGATTCAGGCCGACAAGCAAGTATGACGTTAGAAGTTACATATATACATATATACATTTTAATGTACAAAGAAATGCAAGAAACGGAATTTGACTATGAATAACAGAATTACTGTATAATAGCAAATAATGTGTTGGAATAGAAATAAATATAATAAAACGGTGATGACTTTTTAGGGCATGTTGCGGGTGTTGGCATCTAAGAGCCCATTTCAGAACACAGCTTTTGCGATTATAGTCGAATAATGGTATTTTTCCAAAATGCATATACATATCTCAAAATCAGGTCAAGTTGTTTCGAAGAAAATTTAAACACGATTTACTATTATTTATACTACCATTTGGAAAGAACTTGTGTATTAAAACAGTTATCTGAGTTTTTAAAACTTTAACTCTCTCAAAAACCGCTCAAAGAATTTTGATTTATTTTAATGTCTTTAATATTTGGGTTGAAAATAGTCAGAAGATGGACTAAAGACTCTATTAACGATACTTTAGGAAACCACCAACATCGCAAAAACCGGTTACGTAATTTCAAAAAAAAAATTGACATAAATATCTAATATAAATATTTAGAAGAAAGCTTGGTCAGTTAGAGAAAAGAATCTATGCCATTAATAAAAAACTGTGCAAGAAATTTCAAACAAGAATACAATCAAGTATATTTTGCAGTCATAAAATTTTGTTTAGTCTCGAGCACAATTCACCCATAATTAGATTTGCTCCACCCTCTATGGGGAATCTAACAGTTCGCCCCACGTGGAGCCTACTGCCTTTATGCGCATATGTAGCCGCTAGGGATTTCCTGGCACGTTCAACTACATTTTCCTTCCAAAATAGCTAGCGCTATTTGAGTGAGAGACCCGAGGAGTGCCTCTTGTCTTTGGGGGAGTGAACTCAGCGAGTTTATGTTTTCGTGTGAATAGGACAAGCTCAGTCTTTGTTCGGTTAACGGACAAGCCGCATTTTTCGGTCCAACTTGTTACTTTGTTGATAGCAGTTTGCATGACATCGGCCAGTGACAAGTATAGTGACATCATCCGCATAGGCGATAACTTTGCATGCAGTGTTTTCAATGTTCAGAAGGGCTTCGTTAGGCACTAGATTCGACAGTAGTGGAGACAATACTCTTCCTTGGTGGATGCCTCTGTGTGCACGTCGTTCGACAGTGCTACTTCCGAAGGATGCAGTTATTACTATTCTTTTGAGCGTATATTCTACAAAGCAGCAGATTGATTCGCCGATGTAGAGCCTCCGTAGGGCATCGGGAATCAAATTGGTTTCAACGTTTTTGAAAGCTTCCTCTATATCGAGAAAAGGCTCTCACGGCGATTGAAGAACAGGCGAAATTGGTTGGTCTTGAAGTAAATGAGGACAAGACTGAGTACATGCTATCAACAAACAAACAAACATCTGTCCACCGCCTAGGACAAAACGTCACTGTTGATAGCAATAACTTCGAGGAAGTTAAGGAGTTCATCTACGTAGGAGTGAACATCAACTTCACGAATGACACATTAGTGGAGATCCGGCGGAGAATTACCTTGGGAAACCGCTCCTACTTCGGTTTAGCGAAGCAAATGGGTTCAAAACTCCTCACTCGAAGGACAAAATGCATGCTCTATGGAACCTTAATTCTATGCCTCAAAGCTGGTGAATGCCAACCTCAGTTTGTCCTCATTAATAAGATCAGAAGGTGATTGTGGGCGTGCAGTATTCACCAAGCAGGGTTTTCGCTAGCTGTGAGTGTCCATAAGCAGATCAAGCGATGCTTCATCTGATTCTGTCCATGGTCCGTCGGTATGGTTGGGTTTTTTAAAGGGCTTTGCGCAGCTTAGAGGATTAAAACGTGTAGTCAATACTCTGACAAAAGCTGCGCCAGGACATACGTCTGGCCTTTCGAAATTCTGCTTTGAAGTTCTTAAGGCTTCTTTTGTAGATATCACAGTCTAGAGGTAGCCATGATTCTTTGGCTTTGTTGAAGTTCTTCCTGCTTATACAGCAAAAGTTGTTTAACTGTACATTCCACCACGTTGGACGGTTGCCTCCCTTCCTCGCAGTGACAGGACAGGAGAGACTAGGGCACAAGATTTTCAAATCAGTTATAAGTTGTTTTCTAGTTTATTGTTAATTTTCAACAACTCTTGGGGCGGCTTGGCCGAATTGGATTCCTTTTCAAATGAAACTGGTTTTCTCTTGCGCCTTAACGGGATTTAATCCTTTTCTTTGCATGGGGCAACATCGGTGCTCCGCTAATGGTAGGTACTAGTTGTCTGACAGGCGCCTATATCAGCTCTTTTATGCAATTCAGTTAAATTGGTTTTCTTCAGTGTTCATTGACAATGAATTGTCCATGTGTAGGGTGCATCAATGTTATTTGTCAATTTTCTCAATTGTGAGAGGAGAATGAAAGGAAATACAACGAATTGTCTATCCTAATTGGCACTTAAGAATCGACTGGAAATATACTGTCAATTTTTATAGATACGTGTGTAGGCTATTTTTCGTTAATGTTACTTGACGAAAAAATCCTCAATAATACTTGTCAATCAACATTGATCGCGTGGGCCCTAAAGAAGATGAGAAAAAACATTTGAAAAATAAACCTTATTTAACCAGCATTTAGGGACAATACAACAGTTACCGAAATCATTGATTAGGTCTTGAGATAATGCAAAAGCCAATTGATTGCTGTCACTCCACCCAGATCGAAGATTTACCACAATTTCCTGAAATGAGAAAAAAGCCCATTAAGTCACTGAAATAATCGCACAACGCAATACGAATCCTACACCATTGTTGCACGAGGTTCATAGAATTCTCTCCTTTCGTCTCTTATTCATCCATCCCCTTTCTGCCATTCCGTCTTATATTAGCGTTGACACTTCTGACACATTGCCGACATGAAAGTCATCATTGCTATTTGAATGAAATGTTGTCTGTACCGCTGTATGGCATTATCCCTTGGAGTATTTTGTATGTTTCTTCATTATAATTTATAGATGAGAGAGGAATCGATATCAATAGTGTAACACATGTTTATTTTAGAATTTGAGTCGAAATAGGAGTTGGGCGGTTTATGCTCTTTTTATTTCCTTGGATTTCTGAGTCTTGGAGTGTGATTTTATCGATGGTCATACTGATACCAAGGGAGAAAGAAAAGCCTTTCGATTATCGTAAACGACAACATCCTATCGAATTTGTTTATGTATCTATCAATTGTAGGATATGATAGTTGTGTAAGTCGTTTAACGTTAATGTTGTCAGGAATTTCCTCTTCAACAACCGTTCGCAGTTGAATTAGTTCACACAATACACATGATTTTGTGAATATTGGTATTTAAACTGGTGATTTTTATTTAATAGGTTTTAGTTGAAAAAACGACGGTGGGTTGCAGCACTTTTGCTTTAGGTTTTGAAGTAAAAAAAGTGTTTAAAAGAGTTAAGTGTAGCTATTAATTTTATCCTTTGTCCTGGAAGATTTGATCACTTCGATAAATGACATTTTTTAAGCATTGTCTTATTCTATAAGGAAGGTAGTAGGTGTAGTACTAACCATCCCTTAGTTACACTTTGTATACGGACACTTTTCATGTTTTTCCTCGCATTCAATTCCTTTATTGCATTCCACAATCATGAGCGCCCAGAAGGCACCAGATGCGATATCCGAATTAAGTCACCTTTCGTTTAATGTCAGCACTCGTTCACCGATCATATTTCCTATGCACTGCCGACCCGTAAAATGTATGAGTAATGGATTATGTCTTACGAGCGCAGGGACGTAGAGTAAACAAATGGGAATTCCATGCACACGCTGAGATTGCATATCTGCGACGAATGCCAGCGGTGACATGGAAATGCTTTAATATTTTAGGCTGATAACTGCAATATTCATGGCTAGGGCAAGTGTGAATGAAAAGTTACGACATGGAACTATATTTCGCAATACAAGTAGGTACTGATTTGGAGACCTGATTGGGAAACCTAGGATTGGAAAATGCGTGGGTCTAAGTTACTAAAGAATGTGTGTATTGGAGAGGCATGAAACGAACTAAAATGAACAATAGAAACTAGTATAAAAAAACCACGCATTTAAAGAATAAGGCAGAAGGAAAATCAAGGTCATTTAATATAGGTACAAGGTCGCAGCAGAAATTGCTCTTCTCCTCAAAAGAGAAAAGCACGGCAATTCTACGACACAACACAGGCATCGAAAACTAGAGTGTGGGGCTTTAGACCGAACTTAATCCACCACTGACACATATCAATAAGCAAGTTCTACATATAAAAAAAGCGGCCATGTGCGAGTCGGACTCGCCCATGAAGGGTTCCTGGCGAATTATAATTAT
Organism: Portevinia maculata; assembly: GCA_949715645.1. NCBI lineage: Eukaryota > Metazoa > Arthropoda > Insecta > Diptera > Syrphidae > Portevinia > Portevinia maculata. Next base: position 40,140,704 of record OX454525.1, read on the forward strand.
TATTTACTTAGGCACCTATTACAGATTTATTGTTAGAAAATAATGGTTCAAGGTTTAAGCATAAGGTTTATGTTTATGAAATTAAATGTTTTTGTTTTTTTTTTATATTTGAGTTGATTGAATGAAAGGTAAATTGCGGTTTACGATTTATGACGTATTAAAAAAACTACTTACTAGATCTCGTTCAAACCAATTTTCGGTGGAAGTTTGCATGGTAATGTTAATCATATATTTTTTTTTTCAGTTTTATCATTCCCTTATTTTAGAAGTGAGAGGGGGGGGGGACACACATTTTACCACTTTGGAAGTGTCTCTCGCGAAAACTATTCAGTTTAGAAAAAAATGATATCAGAAACCTCAATATCATTTTTGAAGACCTATCCATAGATACCCGTATGGATTTGATGAAAAAAACATTTTTGAGTTTCAGTTCTAAGTATGGGGAACCCCCAAAATTTATTGTTCTTTTTCTATTTTTGTGCGAAAATCTTAATGCGGTTCACAGAATACATCTACTTACCAAGTTTCAACAGTATAGCTCTTATAGTTTCGGAGAAAAGTGGCTGTGACATTCCCAGACAGACAGACATGACGAATCTATAAGGGTTCCGTTTTTTGCCATTTGGCTACGGAACCCTAAAAAGCTACACGAATATAAAACAAAAGTAAAGTGCAGGTGATGAAAAAAGTGAGAGGAAGAAAGCATAATTACATAAAATAAATTATATGAATCGAATGAGAAAAAGTAAACAAATTAAATAAAATAACAAGTAAAAAAATAGCGCAAAAACAAGTGTAAGTATACCTATATGTTTGTATTGTTCTGCATTTACTCGTTTGGCAATGTACATTATGTAAAGTATAATATCGCTGCAGATGATGGCAATGATGTTGAGATCTTCAAGTTTTGTTGCTGAAAAGAATTTGAACTCATTATCATCCATACCCCTTTACAATCAACTGATGTCACACACGATAAAGATCGTTGAGCAGGTATTAAAAGCCGAATGCGGAAAATATTAAGTCTATCTGAAGGCCAGTGCGACTTTGTCGCAAGTACCTCGGTGACAAATGCAATCCGAAGTATAAGAATCATGATGGAAAAGCATATTTGTGCTGCACGTTCTCTGATCCACTCCACCCACACACATTTATATGAATGCAAGAGTGACTCCCAGTTCGAAAAGTTCTAGTATCTTCGATCTATGATAAATACCGAATCAAGCTGTGATGACGATATTAAGCATCGAGCAAGTGGCGGGAAAACTTTGCCATTTTTTGTGCGCGCGCTTACATACGGTTCACAATGTTGGACAGAGTGCAAAAAGTATGAGGACAAATTAACGGCAGCTAAGATGAAGATGCTTCGCATGAAAGCAAGAATAACAAACTTTAATCGAATAAGAACATCATCGATCCGAGGAATCCTCCACGTCGAAGAACCTATCTTGAAAAAAATGGAGCGTGACCGGCATAGTTGGTACTGTCATGGCCAAAAGAGAGATTCTAAAAACAATGTCAAAATTTAATATCAATCAACGCTCCAATAGAAACTTAAAAGAGGTTTGGGCCTAAAAACTCCTGGATCCACAAATGCAGCAGCACCAGCATTCTCTAACATAAACGAAACCATTACGCGTTCTTGAAGAATACAATAAACCCTACGAACCCTATTACGAACTTAATACCAAGCAGAGAACTATTTTCTGGAGTAAGACTTTCAGTCATATGTATGCGAGTGGCATTGGAGTTTTTAGTGTTTGGATTGATGATATTGGTAGTGTCGGCGGCGGTGCTGTGCAGGTATAGGTGTTTGTCATTGTGTCAAGTTGTTCCTTCTCTTTCTCCAGGTGTAAGAGTAAAATGTTTTGGCAAAATGCAGAAAAATGATTTTTGCCCCGGAGTGGAAAAGAGCCTGATTAGTAACGGGCGATTTTTTCCAGCAGCTTTACCTGCTAGGCAAAAACCATCCGTATGTGGCGTCAGCTGGTGACGTATTTTAGCGGCTATGTTTTCATGCGGGGCGCCATGGACAAGTATTTCACAAAGACGTTTCGTTACAGGTCAGCTAGGTCCGATTTTTGTTTGTGGTTTTTCTCTTGCAGGTCTTTGATAATGTTTTCACATTGTCTAACTTGTTTGTTTTTAACCCTAGAAAGATAATCATATTTTTTATGACGTTAAAGATAATCATACGTCTCAGAGACGTATGGAACGTTGGTAGTGTATTTAATGAAGGACATGAACTTTTTAAAAAAATATTAACGTTTTATTTATTTAAGTAGTTCATATTAAGTAAAATAAATCAATGATTAAGTATAAATAAATATTCATTTAAACAATAAAAACAAAAAACTTAAGCCCCATTACAAATCAACAAAAAACAACTTATATTTTAAAGGAGCCTTAAAATTGACATTAAGTCATAATTGTTTGCCAAATTTTCATTTTTCGGTTTAAAATAAGTCTACTAATAAGTCTTAGTAATTTTAAATTATATACGACCGTTACGGGCTAGCTCCGACCACCGACTGAGTTAGTTTAAGCAACCAACCCAATGCGGTTTACAGTTAAAAGGATGTAACATTTTTTCCGCGCGTCATACGTCTCGCAGATGTAGATTATCTTTCTAGGGTTAAGATCCGAAATATTCGCTGTATCTTCTTCGTCATGTTAGTTTCCATTGCTCAGATAAAGATGATGTTCTATTGACTTGTCTGTTGCACGGAAGAAATGCGTTTTCCAAGCCGGATGAGTTAGATGGGAATGACATTGCGCTCTTCTCTTTAATGGCTTCTTAGGGAGAAAAAGAAATAATGATTTACGCTTTCAATTGTCTTTAATATCATTTATGTTCGACGATGGGTACCTCACAAATTTAAAATTTATAGGACAGGCAAAACAATTAACTTGAAAATCCACTGGGTAGATAGTTTACACTTTAAGAACCGGATAAAAGGACTGTAACGCCAAGAGAAAAGTATTAACGCGTCAACAAGCTTTTATGCCTGTTCTGGAGTTCAAGCAATAAGCTCACCATGCTCAAAAATATTGCTACAAAATTAAAAAATAATAATAAAAATAATAAATACCTATTAGGCATTAACACAGTGCCCAAACGCTAGCTTCTCCAACCATTTGCTTGTGTAAAGTGTAAGGCCCGTACTTTTCATGACAATTGATACTCTTGGATGTTTGGCAAACGTTCGCAAGAAGTGGGGCAATAGAAAAAACTTTTAAGTGTAACTTGGCCCCTTAGGCATTTGAGCCTTAGACCTTTAGATCAGTAGTCCAACACACTAATCTCTGCGACACTGCGCCTATGTCTGTAGGTTAATGTGTCTCCTCAAATGTTGAGAGTCTGGGCATCTTCAGGATGCACGAGTGTATATGATATTGTGTATCTACCTGTGTATGTCGAAAGTTGAGTGCTTATGTGGTTTCGTGTGTTAACTGATGTGTTTCATTTCCGTTGTTTCTGGACACCATGTATCGGTCTGCTTCCCCTTTCTGTCAGTGAATTCGAGTAATTATTTTTTTACTGGCGGCGCGAAAGTGACAGGCATGTGACAATTCCTGTTCACATATTTTGGTTAATATGTGTTGGTTTTCACCGTAGACATGGCATCACCATTCCGTGTCACACACTGCGACTGACAGCAACTTCGCAACTTGGGGCTTGGTGCAGGCAAGGTCATGAAGAGGAGTCTTGGAAGGCCCCGTAAGCACAAGACGGGGTTGCCTGGCAGACCGAAGAAGTTGTTCAATTCACAAGAGGTAAATCATGTTGCTTTCGAATGTGGCCTGCTGGCCGAAATAGATCTCGATTTGGCAATTTCAGGTCTGGAAGCTCGAGAGTGGTACGAAGCTATGGCTGCCGAATTAAAGTGTATCATCCAGAGTGGCACTTGGGTGTTCGTTGATCGTTCATCGGCTGGCCGAGTCATAGGCAGTCGAGTGGTGCTTAGAAATAAATACGGGCCGGAGGGTGAACTTCAGCGGAGGAAGGCCAGAATTGTAGCAAGGGGATTCGTTCAACGTCCCGGTGTTGACTTTCACGAAACCTTCGCCCCAGTGGCGCGGTTAAGTTCCATACGTTTGGCCACAGCACTAGCCGCTCAGTACGAGATGTCTATTCACCAGTTGGACATCACCGCCGCATACTTAAACGGATCATTAACCGAGGAAATCTATATGGATGTTCCAGTAATGACCAAGGAGACTCTTCAATACATCATCCAAACCGAAAAAGATGTCGCGCTTAACCGCAAAGCACAGAAAATGCTTTCCGATCTTCAAGAAGGCAACAAGGTGTGTCTTCTTAAAAAGGCACTGTACGGTCTTCGACAAGCTGGTCGGTGTTGGTACCAGAGATTAGACCGGGAACTACGACTACTTGGATTGCGTCCTGCAAAATTCGATACCTGCGCGTACTTTCGAGGTTCAGGGGGGGATATCTTGATTGTGTTGATATACGTGGATGACTTCTTGGTAATATCGCGCCATTCGAGAGAAATTTCGGAACTCAGGGACGGACTGTCGAAGTCTTTCGAAATCAAGGATCTCGGGAAGGTTCGATGCTGCCTTGGACTGGAGTTTATCAGAGGCGACAGCGGGTACACCATCCATCAACGAGGGTACATTCAGGATGTACTGAAGCGATTTGGGATGGTCGACAGTAAGCCGGTGTCTACCCCCATCTCAGCGGGTGGAACGTCAATCGGCAACGAAGACTCGAAAGATAGCGGACCGGAAAAGCTGCCCTACCGCGAGCTGGTGGGTGCATTAATGTATCTTGCAATGGGCACTCGTCCCGACATTGCGCACGCTGTCAGCTGGTTAAGTCAATTCAACGACTGACACAGGCGGGTACCCTGCGTTGCAGCTAAACGTGTCCTGCGCTATCTGCAGGGGACAAGGAATCTCGGGCTGATTTATGCATCATCAAACGCTGGACTCACAGGAATGGTCGACGCCGACTGGGGAAACTGTTCCGAGGATAGACGCTCATACAGCGGCTACGCGTTTACTTTAGCAGGGGGAGCCATTACATGGGAGTCGAGAAAGCAACGAACCGTCGCGCTCTCATCCACCGAGGCGGAATACATGAGCCTCTCCGAGTCTATAAAGGAGGCCATACTTCTACGGAGATTCCTGAAAGAACTTGGATTCGATTCATTCGTCAAGGAAGTGGTAGTTTTCTGCGACAATATGGGAGCTCACAAGCTAGCCTCAAATCCGATACACCATTCCCGTACAAAGCACATCGACATCCGGTATCACTTCGTCCGGGAAGCATTACCCAACAACAACATACATCTGCAGTACCTGCGAACTGAAGACATGGGAGCAGACGTACTTACCAAGGGATTGCCAGGCCCCAAACACAGGAGGTGCCTCGAAATCCTAGGCATGCATCATGTCGACACGTAACGAGGGGGAGTGTTGGTTTTCACCGTAGACATGGCATCACCGTTCCGTGTCACACACTGCGACTGACAGCAACTTCGCATCGGAGGAATTCAACTGTCACTCGTTCATCACCTTTTCTTCTTTCGAGCGCAAAACGTGCGCGCCTTTCTTTTCTTTTTACAATTAAATATATTATATGAACTGATTACGACGTGTTCTTATTTTCTTAGTTCGCCCACTGGTCAGCAGATAATTCTAACAATATGTTCCCTATTCAATAAAATAAAAAAAGTATGGAAATCTTAAAACTGCATTTTAATTGTTTTATTTGGGATAAGTTTTTTTGAAGCACTTAAAAAACGTTTTTATACTCGATAATGTGAATCTCTATGAAGTCACGTTTTAATTTTTTTATAACTTCTTGTAAAAGTAAAGTAAAAACGCATGATTTTAGGCAAAGAGAACAAAGAAGTGAACACATCAACTAAGCAAGTCACAAAACAAAAACTGTTACACCACTAAAACTGTATTTTCGTAATAACCACTGTCCATAAATTTTCTGCGAAAATTTATTTATGCCCACACCACACATCAATTGTAAATATATGGAAAGTACCGGAAAGAAAATTTATTTTCCAGTTTTAGCAAAAAAAAACCAAAATGAAAAACATCAGGTAAGCTTACCTAGGCTAAGAACCCTAATCTGTCAAATAATCCTTTTTTTAAAATCAATAATCAATTTCTACGATCAATAAGAAAACATTTCAGAATCGGATAGGTAGGGCAATTCACACAATAAATGTAATTAACATGTTGAGAGTTGCGAGTTTGCGAAACACAAGATCAGTGAATAATAGGTACTTGTCGAAAATTGACAATATGCATAGGTACATACATGAACATAATGTACAGCCCTACCGCAAATAAATGTTACCGTGCAACTGTTCCATTTCAGAAATTTGATTTACAATTATTCTGGTAAGGAAAAACTTGGAATTTTTACGATAATGATGCGAAAGAAATCAGAATCAAGATCTGTTCTTAGTACCTACAAGAGAGTTGTTCCAAATTTTGAGGTTAGACAAAGGTTTGGAGATCTGTATCTAACCTCACAAAAAAGATAGCAACCCGGAAGTGGGAAAATGAAGATCAAACCTATGTTGATAAGCTTTATCAGCTCTTACCAATGTACCAATTCAACAACAAGAAAAGGATGGTATTTCATTTCATTAGAAACCGACGCAAGTAATTATGCTGTCGGTGCTGTTTTACTCAAGGGGGAGGACGAAATGGAACCGATTTTAATTATTAAAATTTCGAAGATGTATCGAAGGACCTGCAGTAACATCTTGGCCTACACCGTTACTAGATCAAGCTGACTCAAGAACTATAGCCACTTGATCATATGAAGCGACGTACGTTCTCGAATATTGGGCGATGGATATGATGGAAGAAAATGAAGAATTTCATCGCAAAATCATCTTCAGCGATAAAGCGGATTTTTGATTGAACGGTTTCGTCAATAAGCAAAATATGCGTTACTGAACAGGTAAGAACCCTCATTTGTTTCATGAAACAGCACTTCATTCGCGAAAAGTCACTGTTTGTTATGGATTTGATGCCGGTTGAACGAGAAATAGCGGCCGTATCGTTCGAATTGTGCGGCCGAGTCATCGAAAATTGGGTTCAACGTATCGACCGCTGCATACGTTCCCGTGGTGGACATATAAACGCAGTCAAATTCCATTCATAAATGTTTTGCAGATATGCCACGACGAGGGTCCAAGGAGTTTAGAGTAGAACAATGAGCCGAACCGGATTTAAAAGCCATAATCGATTGATTTTAAAATAACGACGATGACCTACTTCGCTGGACTAATAGTGGATATATTTTACATCGCAATTGTTCAGAAGAAGGTTTCGAAAATGGTCAATGGTATAAACCAAAGCAATGAAGGCGCTGATGTTGAAATACCATGATAACTTTACAGCTGTGCATTATGGCGTTGAGAAGAGGTTAGGTCGCATCTCTACCCGCTACTATTGGCCAGGAGTAGGTAATCATAACGGTTGTTCCGAGTGCCACAGATAAAAAGCTTAAAATCTGAAACCACCCGGTCTGTTATAGACAACCAGTCAATTAGTCGAAGTCATTGCGATATATAGGGGACCAATGCATTCAGACTTTTGATGACTTGTGTAGTTGGGTTGAATTATTTCCGTTTAAGGAATATACTGCAAAGAACTGCCCGTAAGAGTCAGTAAATTGAAAGAGGTCTTTTTATGTTTTGGTGTGCCAAGACAACTCCAATGAACTGTTCAATGAATAGCCAAGTAAAAATTTAATTAGCACCTCTTTTCATATAAATGTAAATTCATTAGGTGCAACTCTAAAATCAGTTACAATGAAACGCAAAGTCTTTTGCACACGAAATTGAAAGCGCCCAGAACAGACCGTTACAATTTAAAATGTAAAACGGTGATGCAAATCAGAAGTGAGCACAGCCTATTGAAAAAAGCTATCAACTTAACATATGTATTACTAAAAGTTGGAATTCCTTTTTTATTTCTTCTTCAACTGTTGGGAAAGCAGTTAAGCTGAACAAATTTTTGGTCTCCTTGTTTTTGTCATCGTCGTCAATTCGCCATTTGCAGCGTTACCGCAAAGCGACTATAGTCTTTCGGCACAATTCATCATTCACAGTATTATGTTTCAATGAAAACATATACACAGACAATACAAAAAATAGGGCTAGTATAGAGCAAGTTTCTTAAAAATAAGAAATAAGTTGACAAACCGAATAAAAGACAAACTTTGGAGAGTTTGTTAGCTGTTAGCGATTGGTGCCCTGAAATGAACTTATACAAAAATATAGGGACGAAATAAAAAAATATGAAAGTTATAAGCCGGAGTCTGAAATATAAAATAATATATTTACAGCCATTTTAGTTTAAAGAGTTTTTTTTAATTTAAAAAAACTTGTTTTCTTGTTGTTAATCAAAATTTTTTAAACGAAAAAACTAAATACAAAAAGACTGATATATATAAAATCTCAGCAATTTTATGTTTAAAGGTTTTTTCTAGAACAGCGAATACATTTTTATTGTTAATCCGTGGTGCGTGAAAAGTGACTGAAAATTGGACTCACTTAAAACGTCGTCGTGGTCAAAATTTACACGAAATTTACTTGAAGTTAAATAGCAACGCAAATAAAAATTGAATACACTTTTGCAATTTCCCTGTGTTTTTTTTCTCAATTAAAAACCAAACGCTTAAAAAATCACCCATTGGGCGTTTTTCTTTTTCAGCTCTAAGTAGAGCACTGAGAACAGCCTGATCACGTCGAGTATGCTCTGAGCAGAGTAAGCTTATTTTTGAGAGTGTTTCTGTGAAGTTTGACAAAATCGGTAAACCAAGTTTGCCGTGCAGTTTTATTTGCTGATAAAAAAACATGTATTTGTTTTTGTTATGCGCAGCAAGGCAAGCCGGGTACCCGCTATAGACCATTGTAATGTATTTTACTAGCACATATTGGCTAATTAAATTCTTGGGCACGGGCAAAGCCGGGTGGGTAGCTTATAATACATAATACATATAACATTTATAGCAATTACGGACATTATCTTATTTGACATTAGATTATTTTACCAAGACATCCGTGGAATCCCAAAAAAATCCTTCAACACAAAAAAGGATTTTTTTTCTAAAATGTCCTGGGACGCAACATTTCTGTATTAAATGTTATGTTACAGAGAGGTACTTGGAACCAACCCAAACAATTTGTAACAGTACCTATTATGATCCTCGGAGATATCGGAGGGATCATTTAGTAAAACAAGTTTAATGTTGAAAAATTTGCTCGGATCAAAGATTCTTTCCATGCTCAAGCTCCAGCAAAATTCACTTCACTGCATTAAAATAAAATTAGCTTATTCCGATTTGGTGGAGTTTTGGATAACGGACAAAAATAAGTATTTAACTTTTAGTTCAAAGCTATAAGGATTCTCATTGCCTGTGCCATATTTATGAGAAGCCGGATTTTCAGCTGTAGCTGTAATAAATAAAACATCACTTATTACAGCTAAAGTAATAGCTATCACCCTTGTAATTGAATTGTAATTAATATCTGACCAGTGCCAATCTCCTATTTTTCATTACGCAAAATGAATCGCTTGCTTAAATAAAATGTGACAATAGAAAGAACTAAAATATACTTGTAAGCGCTCAAAAAATCGTTAGAACTTATCATTAAAATCGATTAATAATAAATGCCCGTTCAGACGGAACTGGAAGCTGATCGTGCGGTTGCAATGATGTCGATTAACATCCCAGTGCAGGCAAGTGTTATTCGAGTATTTTAGAACCACAAAAGGAGTCATGTGATTGGATCTCGCCAGCCGTGATACAGCGCTGTAGTTCCATTCCCAACTTCACGTGGTAAAAATACCAAGAAGTTTTTGGTGTTGTTGTTGCTTCAGTCAACCATGCAATGTTAATTGACGGATCGAAAAAGTTTGCCAGCCTGACAATAAAATAGAAAATAAACACCAAATGAATTAACAAAAAATTAATAGACAACACGTTTTAACCTGATGGAACGTGTAACGTGTGTACGCAGTCTCCTCCGCTTAACTGAAATGGTAATTTGTCACAAATGAGTTTTCGCTTAACCGTGATTTTCACTCATGCGGAGTTGGTATAGCTGAAATAAATGGTTTTCCGTCGGACCCGAGTTCCTAAGTACAACGAAACAAAATCTTCAATTAACCAACCTGGATGTCCGAGGAATACCAATCCAGCATATATCTTAGTAAGATATGTTATTGAAAAAATCTTAACAATAAAACGAAACAATTATGCATCATAAAATAAAGTGCTGGCTGCTGTCTGTTATTTTATTGCAGTTACGCGGAGTTGTTCCAGTATAAACTAATAATTTTCTAGAAATAATTCTTTCAGCTAACCATTTTTTTTTTCAGTTAAGCGGGTTCCAGTTAACTGTTACTTATATGCAAATTAGAAAAAAAATCTTCGTTATAAATTTTGTATTTCAGTTAACCGATTTTTTCAGTAAAGCGTAGTTCCAAAAATCGTTCACTGTATATTCAATTGAACCTTTAACTCGATATCTCTTTAATCAAAATGCTTCGACTCGATACAATTTTTATGTTAACATCACACTTTTCAAAGGTAGAAGCTTCATTGATCCTTCCTCAACATATTCCTGCCCATTCAAAATGCCGTAAATCAGCAGCAGCTCTGATTTCCACACACGAAGAAGAAAAAAATAAACTTTGACAGAATGGTCGTCTTCGGTCCTCAAACAAAATCGTTCATTGTTCTATTAAATGCTCAATTTAACCCATTAGAACTACCTCTATAATGGACCAGAAATTGCTCCCAGCGGTGCTATTCATTCAATGTGATTTATTGCAATAGCTAGCTACGTATATGCAGACATTTTTCTTTTGCCAACTACACACGTTCTATATACATGTTCAGTCTTATAGATCTCAATTTGACTAGTTTCTTTTCTTTGCTTTTTCACAGGCTCATCGTCATCACTTTCATGTTGGTGTTCATCATGAAGCGAATAGCTATACCACAATGATTATAAATCGATATTATCGAACGAGGTGCTATAAAAGATAGTTTGAACACCGTATCTTTAACATCAAAAGCATTAAATCAAAAACAAGAAACCAAAAACAAACAGAGCATCTTAAGGAAACTTTTGTAAAAATAAAACACATAGCTAAGCGGTAAAAATGCCATTATGACAAAACGTTTCACCAAAAATCCAAAAGATAATCTTTGGCATTTTCTTGTCGATTAGAATAGTCTGAGTACGATACTATTCTACCATTAACTGCTGAGCCATATGCAAGATAAACAGGAGCACGAAGCATTAAATTTACTATCGTCGTCGTCGTGATAGCTTTAGTAAAACTAGGAAGGCAAGAGCCCTTCGTGCAGGTGTGTCTACAAAACAAAGTGACGAAACGATTAGAAAATGCGGGTTCAGTTCCTTAGATAACAAACTGTCACACTAACAAATGAACAGGATTACAAAAAAATCGTGACACATGGCTATGTACTATTATGCTAGTAAAATATCGGCTATCGCTTGCGGCACACGATGTAAGCAGACTGTGCTACAGAAGTCCAGAGGACAACGAGATCGTGATAAATTTGATGCATTCGGATATATTCACGATAACGAAAATGCTATAGATATGGATTTTAGATGTCAAGAGGTAAGTCGGGTGTGCCTTTTCTTCATGTTTACCTTCGTTATTTGGGGAAGAATTTTAAATGTTTGTATTATACGAAACTAAAGCAAAGTCTGAAGCGTTGATGGCGGCTTTAATATAAATGTTACCTATCTGTTTTAAAACTTTCTCAAATGAATTGTTTTTTTTTTTCATTTTAAAATTTTGATTTTTCAAACTTGTTTGTCCTTGAATAGATATTCATTATACTGTTACATTCAGACTGAGATTAAAAATGACTAAACTGGATCCTCTTTAAATGATCTTTATAATTTCATTTAAACTATGCCTCAATTTCGATTATTCCAGCGATTTACTTATTCCGTAACAGAACTGAATTCATTGGAAAGACGGTGGGTAGATGCTCCATTAATTTAGCTAAACATGACAAGGTCAAACTTAGATGAGTACCTGGCCACCAAGGTTTTGCAGGCAATGAATCTGCAGGCGAACTAGCTAGAGCTGGATCGGAATCTGCGTTCTTAAGACCAGCACCTTATTGCAAAACTAATCTTCTAATCTACTGGAATAGTGTCCCCGGTTTGAGACAATTCAAACGTTAAATTAAGCCTTAGTCCTTAAGGAAATATTTATGCTAAGTAACGAACATTTTAGGAAGCTGGTGGGCTTTTTCATAGAACACTGCGGCTTGAGAAATCATCTCAACAAAACGTATTTGTTTACAGAGACGGCATGCAGGTTATGTACGGAGGATGAAAAATCCTCTAAACACATTTTCTGTGAATGCCCGGCATATCATTGGTAGAGACGACGGAAAAACGTTCACCGGTGGAGCTTTTAAACTCTGCTACCTAAGACCACTGGCGTTCACTAGGGATGTTACTCGGCTTTTACGTTAAAGCATCCCTTTTGACACAAAAGGTCTTTGAGGTCGCGGTTTCGCAAACTGACATGGTTTTATTAATAAAAAAATGTAGTTCAAAATCAGCCGATTTCCAACTGACGGTGTTTATTCTATTGTTTTCGTGTCCTTGTCACAATGTATTAGATTTATTAATTTACTTGCATTGCATTTTTAATGCTGTCCCTCAGTTGTCTTCATATTTTTCAGCTTTACACCATTCACTAATAGCGTTTTTCATTGACGAAAATATTTACTCTTTTGCTCAAACGAGCAAATCTTTTTCTGTTTCGCATGTTTCGATGAAGAAAAAGAGAAATTCTAGATTTGCCCGAAAGAAAAAAAGCGAAAACGTTTTCATTTATTTTGCTTTGCTAACTTGAAGAACGCAAGAATTTTTCGCCTAAACAAAGCCAGCGAAAGCTTTATCCTTGACGTTTGTCATTTTTGAATTCTTGCGAATTATTTCATGTTAACGAGGAATAATGAAGCTAGTGAAGAATTGTAAGTTCTCTTTTTTTTAAGAAAAACTGGACAAAAGAGATTTCGGCGGGATTTGAAGCTGGGTTCGTAGGTACTGCGCCTTCAAAATACTTCTAAAAGTCTACATTTTATTTTCAAACTTTAGTTTCGATGTCACACGGTTTATAAAAAGATAACAAACTAAAATAGGCCACAAAAGGAGTTAAATAAAGCAAATTTACGCATTCGAGTAATTTTTTTTCTTGAAATGCGAAAGCGCTTTTCGTTTAATGTTTTACAGAAAAAATTTGAGCCAGAAATTCAGGATCTCTAACCCCTATGGGCCCGAAATATATATTAAGTCGTTTTTACCAATTCTTTCTTACAAAACTTTCTGCCATGTCCACTTTTTATTGTCGTTTTTTACAAAAACTTTTTTTTTCGATAGCATCCTTTAAAAAAACGTACAAGCAGTTGTATAACAAAATATGTAGACCATATACCTCTTAACAATACACCTATACTTAGATTTTTGCCACTCCCACTTTTTGGGGGATGGCAATAAGGTATATCCAACAAACCAGTATATTTTTTTTTGAAGATGTCGAAAAAAATTCAGAAAGGTATATGAGAAGGTACAAATGATACCATAAGTTGGAGTGTCAGTTTTTTTTTTTTTTATAATTTGCTTACGCTAAAGGGATTTTTTTCTGTTGTTACAGTACCCTTATAATGAAGAACACAGTGTAAGCTACTTGGTATTAGAAAGAATAGAGAGATAGGAAAGAAGTGTTTGGGTGCAGTTGTAGGGTTTTTCTCCACGGGTGGTGTCTAAGTTACGAGTAGTTAGGGAGATTACGATTTCATGTATTCGGTATAAAGTAATGGACTTGGCCGGGATTCGAACGCACGACCTTCCATAAGTTGGAGTGTCAGTGGACGGATCTTCAAAATGTTGCCAATAGTACTTTTCAGATCACAAAAGAGTACATGTTCCCAGTTACAGCATTTTGGCTCGAATTCAAAAGCCTCGTGACGGACGGACGGACATGGTTATCGACACATTTATATACTTTCAGCCAAGGGATCTACGACGAATAGTAAGGTTACAATCCATTTTTGAAAACCAATATATATTTTATAGACCTGTCGAAGTAAACACAGCCAAATTGAAAGACCGCATTAGTCCACATCTAATGTTGCCTTATAGCAAACTAAAAATAGTTTTTTTTTTATCATATGCTAAGATGTAAAAGAAGAATTTATAAATGAGGTACCTATGCAAATTTATTTTCATATTGAATCGCAAATCTGTTCATCATAACTGAAACAAATAAATCAATCAATCTTTTTGCGTATGCTTGGAATTAATTTAATGTAATACACTTACATTTTAATCACTTTAGCTTGTGCTGTCGGACATCATAACCAGTTAATGTTATTTCCGTGAGAAAATTCAATTTAATATTTTACGGAAAACGTTTAGCGTCGATGCATCAGCTGTTTCGTAATTATGGCTTCAACATCTCAAAGTAAACACAATCAGTGATGTTATTAATTTTTTTTATTCAATGTTTGCCCTTTTCATTTTATTAATGTATAGTAATAACTGCTTGCTAATGGAGTTCTGGTAATGGAACTACCATCAGCTGACTCTGTCACATCTGATATTTCAACACATGTGTACCTATGTATTTTTTGGTTTTATTTTTGATCTTCTGGGTAATACTCCACTCACTTTAGGCGTCAACTTCAATATGAAATGAAATTAATCTGCTAGTAATAATGTAAATGGAATAACAATAGAAGAGAAAGGTATACAAATATACCAAATCTCTGTGTTGTAAAATGTGCGGTAATGAACCTATTTTATAATTTTTCTTGCAAAATAAGAAAATATCTATCTAATAAAGGAGAATAAGCGGAAACTCAATAAATTGAATATCGTTTTCACTCATTATGAATATACGTCGAGTAGATTATTTTTTTTTGTTTTTTTTTTCTTACTATGTATTATAAAAAAAGCCATGAGTTGCTCTTTAATAAAAACTCAATAATAAAAATATTTATGCGTTTTTTCAGCGGGTCTGTTAGTAATAATATAATAAATAATAAATTGCAATAAAATCAATATTATTTCATTCTTCTCCTCATTCATTATTAAAAAAAATAACTTTCCGAGTAACTGGGAAGTTAATTAAGTGCACGACTGGGCCGTACGATAACTTTCTCGCTTTTATAAGAATTGGTTTCGAATCATAGGTTTTTTACGCCATTTTCTATACTCGTAAGATCAGGGAAAAAGAATCTTAACAATGTAGATTACATGTACCTATCGATATATATTTGATTTGTCTTAATTGCATTTATGAATGGTAAACTTAAAAAAAACATCTTAAAATCTAGTTTTATACCCGTTAGCAGATGCTGGAACTGGATAATAAAAGTAGGTAAGTCGCATGCACAACATGTATAATGATGTTGAATGCAATACGAAAATATTTTTATGAAAGATATATGTGATGTCCTTCCAATCTTATAACTGCAAAATAAATCTCATTAGGCTAGAATTCTTCTGTATTAAAAATATAAGGAACATGTAAATTGACGATCTGACAGACCAACGTCCGGGTATATGAAGGTTAGAAGTCATGGCGGAACTCTAATGGAATAAACTCTATGCCAGTGTCTGCATGCCTTTGGACTGGTTTTTCCTACGACAAATTATTTTGTACCCTTTTTTCCATCCGCATCTTTCCGGAATTCCTACAATTTTACAACAATGATAAAATTGAATAATATAAATTAACATAGTCTTTTTCAAACCAATTTTTATTAACAGGGGACAATTATTACAAAACCTAGAAAATATTCTATATTAACAACTTCAGAAAACATTAATTCAGTTCAAGCCAGTATTTAAAAAAAAACTCATATGTAATTTTAACGATTTCAATTGCATATGTATATTCAAAAAAATGTTCAGCCTTCAATATTAAAAAAGAAAAAAAAATTAGGACGGGCTACAGTCCGCTAGGGCGAATTGTGGGCGTGTCAGTAGGCTGATTTAAAAAATATTTAAACATAAGTTCTAGCTAAAAACTCGATTTTTTCGATAAATTTGTATTTTTGAGTTTGTGGGCGTGTTTGAGGGCGGATTTCAAAAATGCTAAAACTTGATTATTTGGGGCCCCTAGAGAGTATATTGTTTAATTTATTTAAGATTTCAGCTCACTAGGTCCAGTTTAAAGGCCTAATTTTTGCAGACAGACGGACGGGCGGACATGGCTAGATCGACATTACTATCGATGCTGATCATAAATGTAGTAACTTTTAGGGGCTACGGGCAATATTAAGGTATATTACAAACTTCGCGTCAAAATTAGTATACCCTTGGAATAGGGTATAAAAATGAGAAAGAGAGTCGGGGGACAAAACAGAGCCTTGGGGATTAGATTAGATTATTGAGGGGAGGTGGTATATGGCAGCCAGATCACTGCGGCCACTTGTGGGCCTATTGTAATACTTGGGGAACAGCAGCATTATTTTAGTAACTTGCACACTTGAAACCATCCAAAACAACTAGAACTTAACGGTACAAAAGGTAATTTCTTATCCATTGAAGAAGAGTATCATCGAGTCTAAATGCAGGAGAGATCGATGCTGATCGAATCTTCTATACAGATGGTTCATATGGCGCAATGATATAAATCCCCTTGACATAAGTCCCGAATTCTTTTCTAGGGACCTATGTTCCATTTCAGTGAAAATTGTATTCCGAACTAATGTCCCACCCCATTTGGACACAAGTCCTGAGTTTTTATCGTCGAAAAGGAGACGCAAGTACCGAATGGGAAATTGATAATTTTTTTGAATTAAACAGGTATTTCTTGCAAAGCAAGTCTATAAAAACGCTAAGAAGGTGAGTGGGGTCACTGTGGTTGGGATAGGTGCTTTGTTGGATATATAATTAAAATACTACCGTTTTTTAGACTTGAATTAAAAAGAATCGCCCAACAACTTTTGTTCGATTGTTCATTATAAATTTATGTCAAAATGGATATACATATATATAAGGAAAAACGCTAGGTGTTATTTAAATCCCAAAATTTTTTTTGTTCGGGTGGGATGGGACCTAAGTCCCAAACTTAATAAAGAACTTATGTCCCTTTGAAGTGGGCAGTCTTTAGGTTAGGTTAGGTTCGGTTGTAGTTTCAGTCGGCAGACGCCGACACACTTAGACCAATGACAGGTCCATTGTGATACCACACGGATGTATCATCCTCCTACTCGTTGAACCAGTTGGAGCTTTTGATGAAGCTTGACAGACTTTTAATGTTGGTGTTAATGAGATCGGTAAGATCATTGTAAAAGAAGGATCCTAAATGGAGTCTACGTCTTTGAGAGAGAGCAGGGCACGTGCAGAGAAGGTGGAGAAATGTCTCCTCCTCTTCCTCGTCCAGTGAAGCTTCTGCAGAAGTCATTTGTGTGGACGCCAAGCCTTGTTGCATGTCTGCCTATGAGACAGTATCCGGTGATCACACCAATTATAGCACCAATGTGAACTCTGTTTAGAGATATCAAACACTTAGAGCGTTTCAGATCCAGCTTTGGCCAAATCTGTTTTGTCGCTAGACAATTGTTGCCACTTGTTCACCTAAGGTTAGAATTCTCAATGGTCTGTCTCATAAACATGAGTTTGCATGTAGCGATTGGGATGCCTAATTAACCTTTATCAGGTAGAAGGGGCAGTATGGTTAATTTTTTGGCGAGTACATCCGCCCTGGCACCCAGTATAGGTGAATGTTAAAATGCTTCGCCATCTCCACTAGAGATGATCGACAGTCACGGGCTACGATAGAGTTTGTGGACCCAGAATCAAGGGATTTTAATGCAGCTTGACTATCTGCGAAGATCCAGATGTCCATAACGGATATCACGTTCTTCTTCAGCCACGAAAGGACTTCTTTAATAGCCAAGATTTCTGCCTGGAACACACTGCAGTGATAATCAGGGAGTCGAAAAGAGAGGCTGAGATTCAGCCTGTCAGGGAACACACCACCTCCTACCCCCTCGTCGGTTTTGGATCCATCGGTAAAAAAGTGGATCGATTTATTTTCGACTGGTGGGCCTCCTTCCCAGAATGTTCTGGGAGGGATCTTGACCTTGAATTTTTTGTCAAAAAGAGTCTGAGGGGTGGTGTAGTCTATGTTACTAGGGAGGATTCTAAACTTGTTCACAATAGATGCGTGGCCGATTTCATTCTCGGACCATTGGAACGTTGTTTTGAGGCGGATAGCCGCACTAGCAGCCACTTGCTTGCTAAAGATGTCCAGGGGTGTCAGGTGAAACAGAATGTCCATTGCAGCAGAGGGGGTAGTGCGCAGTGCACCACTCATGCAGAGACATGCTGCACGTTGGACGTTGCTTAGCTATCGAGATTTATCGCTTTATCTAGCGCAGTCCACCAAACAACCACCCCATACATAAGTATCGGCCTTATTACCGAGATGTATAGCCAGTTGGTAATGCGGGGTTGAAGCCCCCATTTATTACCAATGGCTTTTTTTGCAGGAGAAGAGTTCTGCTGTAGCTTTACGAACTCTTTATTGAATGTTAGGTTTCCAGCTGAGCTTTCTATCCAGAATGAGACCCAAGTATTTAGCCTCGTCCGAAAAGACTAGACTTGTGTCCCTGATAGAGGGGGGATCAATGTATGAAATTGTATGTTTCCTAGTAAAAAGAACAAGTTTGGTTTTGTGGGGGTTAACACCCAACCCACAACGATCTGCCCATGTAGTTAGCTTGTTAAGAGCGTTTTGGAGAAGTTCTTTCTTAGCCTAGATGCCTCTGAAAATTCCTCTATTTTTCCACAGAAGAGTCTCCAAGACGAGCGTTTGGCTTTCCTCAGTTCCTTTTTGTAAGCGTTGAGAGATGCTTTGTATGAAGCCCAGTCGGTTTCAGCTTTTGTGAACTTGGCTTGGTTGAACAGTTTCCTACAACTGCTTCTTAGAGGTCCTAGTGCTGGGGTTCACCAATGCGGCTTCTTTTTGCCTCTAGGCCGTACGAGCGGGCAGCAGGCAGAGGTGAGTACCCTGACCCTCTTGTCTAGCTCCATGGTGTTACAGGGGGACTTAGGAGTTCAGATTTCATTGAACTTTTCAGCACTTCTCTATACTTGAGCCAATCAGTTTTCCTATAATTCCAAAATATTGGTTGGCGGGGAGGGTCATCAGCTAAACGGAATTGAATGTAACAGTGGTCACTAAAAGAGTGTTCCGCCGAGACTTTCCAGTTTACAATTTCCTGATGGATTGAGTCGGAGGCCAGAGTTATATCTAGAACCTCCTGTCTGTCTCTTATAATGAAGGTAGGTTCACTACCAGTGTTGCACACAATAAGATTAGTATTAAGAATATAATCTGTTCGATATTCCGGGAATATCGATATGAGAGATGGCATCTTCAAAGGAAGGATGTACATTAGTATGTATATACGCACACCGCCGCATGATTGATAAGATACCATCGTACTGGTCCTTTACCTATGTGTTTACTGCGGGTATCGTATCACCAATCCACTGTACCTCACTTGGATTTCAAATAAACAAGACGTGCTCCTTGCTACGCGCAATTATAAACATCATTTGAGTTTTATTGTTATTTTTACTTCATAGAGTTATAGTTAGATTACAGTCCATCTCCACTATTCCTATACATAATCAAAAAGAGACTCACCTCTGTCGTTGATGTCGGAACTGCCCCATACTGAATGGTGCGCATTGGCATCATATCCAATAATGAGTCCAGTTTTTTGATGTTCAGTTGCCGCGATCAGTCCCTCTAGGTTGACACCAGGCAAGGACCCTACGTGGTCATGGGCCAGATAAGCCGAGGCTATCCAATAGGTGCCGCTAGCATTCTCTAGACTCACCACGGTTGCATCACGGTCGCTGAAATTAGGGAGTAAAAATACATTTAAGCTACTTTTTGCCAGTATGCAAGTTCTAGGTTTACCTGTGTCTGTTGCATACAACAATTTGTATCCATGAGTCCGGAGTCCTCGAACCAGGTTGTTAACAATCCATGGCTCTTGGATCAGGACCATATCTTCTCCATCTTTAGAAAGACTGATAAGAAGAGAGGCCGCAGCCTTTTTGAAGTGGTGGATCTGTATTAATCGCAACATTGATCGTCGCAATCAGACAGAGGAGCCTCCACTACGGTGTTATGTAGGTCTGAGTCAGAGGACGAGCCTAAGAGCTCGTCCTCACTAAGAAGGACCTTGTTGAGGAGGTCTTCCGTGTCCATACTGGAATTGGTGTTGTCATTGGACGTAGAGGGCTGAGTGGGAGCAGCCTTATTTGAGTATGTATAGAAGGGAGATTGATGCTCCAGGATCAGGGGTGTTAAATCCTGTGTCAGAGGGATTCGGAGGCTTATTAGCGTCTGGGCCATCCTTTTTGTATTAAGTGTAATCTTATCCCAACCGAACTGGATTGCGCCGTTGGTCTTCACCAAAGGAGCCAGGGATTCCTGATTGATCACTATTATAGCTGATCTGAAGGATCCCCTATGCTCTCCCAGCTTCGCAACTTTCCAGTCGTGGGTTGTCAGTGAGGGATTGCCTAGTCTGATGACCGACAATATTTCTTTTGCTGAGGGGGGTTCAGCAGGGATCCAAGCACGAGCCCTCGGTCTGCTCGGGATATCCTCCCTCGCAACAACCTCAAGAGTCGCTCCAGGCTAAACCTCCCCGAGTTTGCCTATGGCGATCTTACACAGATCCAAAGAGCTAACATCGTCACAGGTGACGATCCGGATATGCCCTTGGTGTAGTCCGGCATCTGCAGTTACTGGAGCTGGTCCAGGGTGGTCCTTCATGAAGGCTAGACAGCAGCTTCAATCTTATCTTATGCCATCGTTCGGGGGAAATTCTACCAGGCCTTGGGTCCATTTTAATTTTTCGATCTGCTGCGGTGTTCTGTCGGTCTCCAGAATATCTCCAAAGGCCTTCAGAGTTCTTATGGCATTTCGCCTGTCCTTGTAGTACGAACTCGAGGGAGTGCGTTATCGCGGACATCCACTGCGAAACGTACTAGGATCAGTAGTGTTTTTTTTTTAGGCCAGCAACGGAAGGGCCATATGAAGTGCCACAATCCAACCGCTGCTAGGAATTGTTTTGCCTATATTAGGCTCACTGCTGCTGGCAGCAACTGGACTACGATTACTCACAGTCGCAGTGCTACTCTTTGTTGCAAGAGCCACGTCAGTAGACAGCAAGGTCGCCGTACTACCGCCCGGTTTTGAAGAGATACCGGTCTTGATGTTTTTATTTTTGTTTTGTTTTGTATTCATAATTTTGAACCCGTAGCGGAGAACGGAGGTCCGCCTGTACAGAGATCCGCAATATGCAGGTAAGGCTGGTCAATCCGGATGTCGCCAAGTTTCCGGATACTCCGTAGACGACTGAGCTATTTTTTAAACTGGGCACTCAGCCTGGCCGACTATCGGAACGGGACGTGTCACACCTTAATTCCAGCCCAGGGGATAGTGGAAAGGGAGAAGGAGAGAAAGAATCAGAGGGAGGAAATCAGGGGGGAAAGGGGGAATGGGGGCAGGACGGAATGTCCTATGGGTAGTTCTTAGTGGATGTATGAAACATCGTTAAGCCTCCACACCGGCACCATCCAACTAGGATTTCGCGAAGGTGGGCAATCTTTAATCCATACTGATAATTTGAGCATTCTCATGGAGCTCAAAATGAGAGAGCTAAATGTACTTCTTTGGAACTCAGCAGAAGTGGTTTGTATAGTTATAAGAACAACAAACTTGCACGGATACCTGGGCATTATGGATTCATTGGAAATGATGCTGCAGACCTAGCTGCGAAAATGCAACCAACTATCCACTTATTGTTCAAAGTTTTACCAGATCTCACAAAACATACTTATCCACCTGCAAAAAAAAAAATACTGAAGCTTTGGAAAACTCGCAACCATTTCTGTGACAATATCACCCCACCTACACCCGAAGCCTGCACAATACAACACTTAGCAGAGAAGACTGCATAAGGCTCCTGATCAGAGTTGAAAAAGCCATCTTTAATTCAGAACATTATTGTAATGGTGGACGTCTGGAAGAGTGCATCATTTGTCGAACGGTTCTTTCCGTCTGGCACATCTTTGTTGAGTGTCATTTTCCTCTTCAAATTGATGACTCTTCAGGCAACATCCTGACGAAATTTTCCGAAACCCTAAGTCCAAAATCCTAAATCCCTGCAACGAATGAAAGATGACACATCCGCCTACCATAAATTTAATGCAAATAATTTTCCTTTTTCAAATATAAATATATTTTAATGTATATTATTAGTAATATGTATGATTAGTAATATGTATGATTTCTTTTCCTCGCAACAATTATAATTGATTGAAAGAATTGTACGGTGATTTTTTACAAATAATTTATAAATTAATTTCGTAAATTATGCGTCAATGTACAATTACGTATTTAAAAAAAAAAAAGTATAATTGTGTTTCTGCAATGCGTCCTTTGTCCTTTTTATTTGAGATCGTTCGTATTTTCTTTCATTTCCACATTCAGCCCCTCGAAGCATTAATGAATACGCACAACTATTAAAAGCTGTTGAGTGGTTGTAGACCACTTATATATTATGTCTTTCGAATCGCTTAATTAATGGTTTTTCAATTTATATATTTGCATCAGCTCAAATAAAAATATAAAAAAACATATATTTAGTACTTTAAGTGTACGTGAATACTCTGTATTTTATATGATGTAATTTGTTGTTCCAGCCGTATGAGCCAGACTCTTTATCAATATAAACGGGAATTGAGTAAACAGGACGATGAATTGATGTGAGTATTATAAAATAATAAATCATTTCCATTGGTGAAATTATGGCGACATTTTAGGTCTCATTATTCATTATGGTGTAATTTAGCTACAGAAGTAGACAGCAGATTAATGTGAACATTTTTTGGTGACTGGATTAGGGTTAAATGTTTTATTGAATGAAACCCGTTGTTTTTCGTGGTTGAATAAATAATGGATTAATGTTACGTCGACTCTATGTTGAATATATAATTAGGAGGTCGATGGTAAAACCTACTAGGGAATTTAAATGATTAAATACTAATGATTGTTTTAATCGTTGCATTTAATTTAAATAACATAGTCTTTTTTCAATGTTTGTTTTCTATAAAACAACATTTTCCAACGAGTTTGATGCACATCACAGGCACATCATCCTTGCAGGGATCTATCTATCAATAAGGGCTGGTGATGAACGTAATTAAAGCTTCTCGTACAAAGTGTTAATAACGGATTTATTTTCTAGATCCTAGTCAAGCACAATTTCTTTTTTTTTCTCGTTTCTTTTTTGACATCCAATACTCACGGGGCTTGTGAGTTTCTTTTTCTCCCATCATTTTCGCCCCTTTTACCATCGTTTCAGTTTTCTCTTTTCATCACTTTATACCACTATTTCATTTCGTTCTTTTTCGCAACCTTTTTCAGCTGGCAGTTCGTTTTCCTTCCGTTTTGGTTTGGCGTGGTTAGGTCGGTTCATACGAAAATTAAATGACGATCATACGAAACTTCTTCATCGATTTGTTTAGCTGAGGGGGTTACCTGTGCTAATGAAAAAAAATCAACAATTTTTAAAAGATCAGATGCTTAACTTTATGGTGCCCTTTTGTGTTCTTCTTCGATTCGTTTCATGGGTGTCTTAAAATCTCATTTCATCTACACCATCGCCACCCTTTCAATTCTGGTGGTATTGCAATAAGTCGCAATACCAGTGACGGCTTGCTGCGCTTTGACTTCTCAGCGAATGACTCCAACCAATCTCGTAAAATAAAATCGATCGAACGACATCGTTTCGACCATACCAGTCTCTGTCTAACTCTGTAGATATGATAGAGTCAGGTAAATATTACTGTTGAAACGAATGTTCGGTTACTATTCGGTATTCGGCCTTTCGGCCTATATTTTCTATTCGGCTGAATACCGCAAAACAAAAAATGAATAAAAACAAAGCAAAACAAAATGTATCTCTCTTCATTGATATGATTAGTTACCTTAAGTTTAATAATAAACAAACATTCAATAACATTGTTTTGTTTAGAGCAAAATTATTATTATGTGTAGTTAATAAAAGGTAATTTGTGATGCAAGAATATCAACTTTTCTGCATTTTTGGGAAGACGTCGATGTCTGTTTTTTTTTTTTAAGTTTGCGCGCACTAAAGCGATATTTTTAGTACCCTTATTATGTATTGGCTACACATCGCGGCGTTGTGTTGTCTTCATAAACAAGTCCTGCTTCACCAAAAAGCCTCTCCGAATAGACACTGCTTGAAGGAGCAGATAAATACTTAGCAGCAAGTTGGACAAAACGTTGAGAAAATTCAGTTTTAAGTGCAGACCACAAGACATATGGATTACAAATTTTCTTCAAAGTTTTTGAGGTCAAGTATTTATTGAGGTCAGTTGCTATGGTGTTTTTTGATGTCGAAGCTATTTCAAGTCCATTGTCATCATTAGTAAAGTTCTCAGCAACTACGTCGTCATAAAACTCCCAGAAAGATGTATGAATGCTTTGCTCGGGAAAAGAACGTGTACTTTCATCGCTGCTGGTATCATATTCTGCAGCTAAGCCTTCAAGAAGTAGGTACTTTCTGGCTTTTTGTGAAGAACACAGCTGATTGGTGAAGAAAGTAGTCTTAAACCGTGGATCTAACAAAGTTGCTATCAGATAGTTTTTGTTATCGTCAATGTGCAGAAAACGTTTTTTTTTTAAAGATATTTTTCGCGAAAGACAAAGAAAAGAACATAAACTAAATGGAGCGATAAGAAAAAGCTTTTAGGTTTGTGTCCCAAAAATAGTGGAATTTGTGTAGAATGATCTTATGTTCAATCAAACATGTTCGCCCCAACTGTGTTCGTACTTTTCATAACTTTATAAACTGGCCGAATAGTTTGGCCGAATATTCGGCTATTCGGCCAAAGCCCTGGCCGAATATACTATTCATTTCAACAATAGTAAATATGTTAAATTAGTTCGTAATATAGTTTTTATGCCGAAGGGCAATAATTATTATTATTTTTTTTATAAGCACCTAGCAATGTTATATTTCATTGTATGTTTCCCGGTGCTACTTACCTTAGAAAGAATAGAGAGATAGGAAAGGTTATAGTTAGGTTTAGAACGTCTGTATAAGGACAATTATTTAAGAATAAGTATTCTGTTAATTTTAAGTAAGATTTAATCATTTTTGTGTAGTAGGTATGTAAGTTGATATCTAATATTGAATAAACAAATTAATTTAAAAGTCAAATAGAGGCAGGTATCGTCAAAAAGATCATCGTCGTACGTGATCTGGCCAGAGCATTACAGCTGCCTGACGGAAAACTTGTTCAGGTCATTGTCTGTATTTATTATCACACACTTTTAGATTGTTAATTTTCTCCCGGGTTTCTTATCGCACTTCCGAAGTTTATAATGTTACAAACTTTAAACTGTCATTGAATTTCAATAGAAATACTTTTTGATCCACCTTGAGTAGCAAAAGAAAGTGTATACCTACCCACCCATCAAGTGAATGGCAATGGAAATCGATTCCCAAATAAAAAATTAGTCATTCGTTTTTCATCTTTGATCGCACCATTTTTGCGGCAACGCATTTTCACACCACACCAATTTTTTACCACTCGTCCCCTCATAATAACGAACAATAAACGATTATACAGCAATGTTGTATATTGATTTGACTGTATATAAAACGATTTAATGTCTTCTCAGCTTAACGATCAAACTCAAATAGGTCGATCAAGTAATAATTTGTAGGCTAAGCTAATTTTATTACGACGACAATGAGCAATAAAGAGAATTAACAAACTTGAGTGAATGTAATTTGACTGATGAGAATGTGTATGCTATGCATGACTGTGAACTTTACAATTATATGAAAAGAAAGTAAAGAGCAAATATTTAATAAGGGCATAGGTTTAAGTATAGGGTACTTTCACTTAGCACAAGCAAATGGTTGGAAAAGCTACGTTGTTTCTTAATGCCTATTATTAATTTTTATTTTATATTTATACATATATAAGAATAGAAACCCAGTACTAAACTCAGACAGTTATATTCATCAAACCAATTGTCAGATTGCACAATGTCAGTATAATTTTTATTCAGTAAGTAGTCTCCGCACGTTTATCGTGATGACATAACCGCTTCAACCAAATTTAAAAAATTCTGTTTGACAAGAACATTTTTCGTATTTGTAGATAAGATAATTCACATGAGATTATCAAAAACGCTGTTCCATCCCGAAAAATGCAAAGTCTGCGGGCTGCTGAAGTCATCGGACAATATTTTTTTTTCAGAAATGAGGCTAAAATATACATAATATAAGGAAATAAAGTGTGCTATGGTTGGAACAGATATACAGCAAGACCCGTGCAGTAAGATGTGTTTGTATGTACAATATTGCTATTTGTTCGTTCAGTGATAATTAGGACACGCAAAAAGCATACTGTATTATGCCAATTTCTTACAGCAGATTTGTTTCATTGTGCGTTACTGCACATCTGTTTTAAATGCTATGGTTAACACTATTCGCTTTAGAGCCATGATTAATGACTTTTTTGTTCCCCAATCGAATGGCATAAATGTGGAAGAGATGTGGTTCTAGCAGAAAACATTTGATGAACGCATAATTTCGCGTAATAGACCTTTAAATTGGCCTCCAAGGCCTTGTGATCTGACGCCTCTTGATTATTTTCCTTGGGGATACGTAAATTCGACGCATCGGAAGCCAATATTATTCGTTTTATTGAGAACATACGGCCACAAATGCTTGAAAAAGTGGTCAAAAACCCCGTCAGAGGTGGTGGGTATATGCCCAAAAGCGCAACGGCCAGGAAAACCGGTGTTTGAATATTTAATGTAGCTTAGCTTCTGATGGAGGGTATTGCCTAAAAATTTCTGTTATGAGCTTTTTGATATTTATTAGTATTTGTGAATGTAATGCTGTGTTGATGGATGTGAAGTCAAAAAACAAAAGTGTTCAACCTTTTTTTCTCCCCTTAGAGGACGAAGTTTTAAAAATCATGTCTAATCTCGCGTTTTAAGCATATGAAGACCCACCATGCTGATTTGCAAGTTTCGAGTCTAATGTTTTAGGCTGGGCCGTATTTATTCCAATTTTCAAGTTAAATAAATCATGTACCTGATCATTCATGGTTGGAAGTAGACATGTTTCATTTAGTTCAATTTTCAGCCATCATCCAATCATCATCCAATACTTTTTGTCTTTCTTAGTTCGGAACTAGCGTTCTGTTCATTAAATAAATGACATAAGCTGTACAGTACTTAGTCTCACATAAGCCAGTGATATAAAGTGTAAATTGAGTGCTGAGCAGTATCAGCCTTATACTCTTCAGCATGAAATACATCCATGTTTCTGAAATACTTTATTACTCTAAAAGAGGTTAGTGTTCTCTTGACACTAAAAAGCAAATAAAATCCAATACCCCACCGAAATGTACACAAAAGGAAAAACTTTATGGAATTAAATTCGTAAAGTTTCTAAAAATCTAAATATCTTTCATAATGCAAGACTACAGTTGAGTTCACATCAAATTCCAGCTTCCTTCATTTTGGCACAACTACATTTGTAGGCATTCCTCCACATGATGTGTGTATGCAGATGACTGACGGATCGTCATGAATTTAGGAGTCTTGCCTTGAGAGAATTTTAAAGTACGCAAATATAGTGTGCATTTCGCATTTGCATCCTTGAAAGGCTCATTCCATTTTCCTCTTTGCGTGTACATGATGTATCATACAATTGAAGTACTTGCCATTAAAATTTTAAGGAGCAGAAATGAGGACATTCTTTGACTTAGATTTGTCACTTATTGTATAATTTTTTTTTGCTCGTTTCCTCCAAAGTGTCTATTATAAATATTAAATAACCAATCTCAACTTCGGATACGTAGCTAGTAAATGGCAAGGACGAAGTAAAATTCCAATTTGGAACACTCGAAACCAATTTAAAATAGATTTGCGCTTTCATCAACTTCTTGTCAGGGAACCATTGAGGGGTTTCTTTATTTCTGTATGCAAAGGAAAGTATACCATCAACTCAAGTTCCTCAGAGACGTTTTACCCCACTTTAGGGTTTATTTTCCCTCAATTGATGTTTGCATTCAAAGGACGGAGAGAAGTCACTTGCAGTTTTCCTCTGTGATGGCAACGTTTTGCAACCAATCTTCGGTTTATTTCCTTGTATTATCGTGGCATTTCAAGAAAACTTTTTTTGGGATGGGAAATAAATTTAGAAAAGGTAAACTTATCCAAACCAAACATAAAAATAACCATGTTCTTATTTGCTTTTGTTTATCCTCTTCCTGATGGTTAGCCGACACACTTATGCCAATTTAGGCCCATTGTGATACCACGTATGTACGAGTATTATCTACCTCAACTCTGTAGATGGGACTGGCCAACGACACGCGGTTGTTCTCAAACAGTCCCCCATCTACGTACTAACCGCGCCCAATGTCGTTTAATTACGGTGATCTGACGAGAACCGATTAACTCGACGTGGTATGGTCGTTGGTTCCTCTTCCTGATACTTGTTGGCTTTGGCTTCGAGATAAATATTTTGGGAAATGGAGTTGGGGAATGCAACAAACATATTTTTTGCCTTTTACAAAGGCAACGCCCGACTAAGTACTAAGAACAAAGTACAAATAAGATGTTTGTGCAATATCTATTGACATGGACTCATTTTTGCATTCTTTATTACCTAACCATCTGACTATGTGGGGTTATTTGAATGTAGGGCATTGGGGAATCACACTCCTTATTTGATATTAAGACAATATGTGCTTACCACAGACACTCTTGGCGAATAAAAGTGAGAATCATCGCTAAATAAAAGTTTAGGTAAAAAAGAAAACCAAATACAAATTCTGCATCAATTATTGAAATGATTTATGTAATTTGAATGCAGTAATACTACTGGATTATAATAAGCTCGTACGGATTATCCCTAAAATACATACCAAAATTTGATAAAACACTTTGCATTTGTACATTGTACTCATGCAAGGGGATAATTATTGGAGAGCGTCGCATAAGGGCCCTACATATCGTAAAAAAAACATTTTATGATAGCACAAGATATTAGCATATAAATGATCCCCAAGCTGCTTAAATATTTTGAGATTGCTTGTACATCATAAACATTATGTACATACAACTATCTGCGTGCAACATCTCAGTGTTTCGTTTAATGTTGTCGATGAAAGTAATCGAGATACGAGGAAACTCTGAGATGAATATTTTACAAAAAGCAGCATGAAGTTAGCCTGAAGCTCAACCGTAAGGAAATTATCTAAGAAATTCCAGCAACGAGACAGTAATATCTAAAAGAAGATATCATACTGACTTTTTTAAATTTTAAACTTTTTATAACTATTTCAATGAGATTGCAGACGATAATGCGGTGGCATCTATTTAAATTGGCAAAGGATTATCTCATAGGAACAGAAAATAATGGTTTTTCTTTGAAGCAGTTTAAGTTTTTATATATATAAAGAAAAAAAGATTACAGTTATTATTTTTTTCTTCGCAATATAACATTATAGTAAGTAAGTATAGTATATTCAATTGATTTTAGGACGAAATGCAACTAGTTTTAATGATGAAGCTAAGTTAAGAGTACTCGATAAAGTCAGTTACCCTAAATAAGTAAAGCGTTAACTTCAAATAAGGTTATGTCAATTTTGTCTTGTATGGCACAAAGCCATAAAAACATCATTTGTTCAAATTGTTATAGTATACGTCGGTCCTAACCTTATGTGTTCCCAACTCTTTTTAGGCTTCGAAATAGAATCTCAAAACAATTTTCTTTTAATAATTTGCTTACGCTGACGGAGTTTTGTTTCTGGTGTATATGTACAGCACCTAGCAATGATACAAGGTGGCGCAAAATAACCTTCCGATGTTTTTTGGCTGTAATTTAAAAAAAAAATGAAAAACTTTGATTCTTCTTGTGGATTATTTTTATTTGGTCTTTTAATTTTTTTACATCAAGTCGAGAATATGATGTCATGTAAATGGCCGCCGCCACAGTTGATTGTCATTTGAGCCCTTTTTATGGCATTTTCCATCACTTTGGCCAAAACACATTGTTGACGGATATTGTCTTTAAGAGCTGCAAGAGTCTGAGGCTTGTTGACATAAACCCGCGACTTCAAAAAGCCCCACAAAAAGAAGTCTGGAGCGGTCAAATCAGGCGATCTTGCTGGCCAGTGCAAATCGCCAAAACGGGAGATTAGGCGCCCGAAAAATGCATCCTTCAGCATATCGGTTGTGGCACGTGTGTGCCGTTGCACCGTCCTGTTGGAACCACATGTTTTCCAATCCCAATTCATCAAGTTGCGGCAAAAAGAACTCGTTGATCATTGCTCTGTAGCGCTCACCATTCACAGTAACCGTTTGGCCCGCGACATCTTCGAAGAAAAAAGGTCCGATGACTCCTCCAGCGAAAACAGCACACCATACAGTGACTTTGAGCGGGTGTAATGGCTCTTCTTGGGTTACACGCGGATTTTCAGTGCCCCAGAAGCGTAAATTTTGCTTATTTACGTACCCGCTAAGATGGAAATGGACCTCATCACTCATGATTATTTTTGATGAAAAATCATCTTCCTCTTGGTGATGATTAAGGATGGCTTGAGCGTATGTTAGACGCGCAGCTAACAGATGATGCACCGTCTGGACTTTGTACGGAAACATCTTCAAATCTTGTACCAAAATTCGCTGTAAAGACCGTCGACTAATACCCGTTTGCGTAGCACGTCGTCTGGTCGATGTCGACGGCGCTTCCATGGCATCTTCGGCTACAGCAGCAATATTCTCTGCAGAACGGCTACTCCGGGGTCTGCCACGCCTGGCAGCATCTCGTGTTGTGCCAGTCTCTTCGAGGCGAGCGGCTAAACGTCGCAGTGTTTCACCAGTAGGCGTTGGCGGGGAAGGAAATCTGCGACGAAATTCACGTTGTGCCAAAGTCACCGACCGATTATTGCTCAAATAAATAGTCACCAATATTCCGCGTTCTGGAGCAGTGTAGCGTAACATTCTTTATTAACGTGTATTACACGTGACATGTGTTTACTACATCTCCAACTTTTTTAAGGAATCCTTGTTGAATTTTTTTTTTGCTTTGGTCCAAAACACAGATGACGTTGGAAAATAATACAAATCATGTGGCAATATTTAATGAACAATAATAAATAAATTAATGAATAAACGCAAAAGAAAAAAACAAAAATCTCGTCACATAATCGAACGGCCGGCGCCCACGTACCAATTGTTTCCTGGTGCACTGGTGGACTCAAGGGAGCCACTTCTACCTAAAATTGTGTTATTTTCATTTACACTCTTAAATATGAAAAGTGTAATATGGTAACCAAATTATCAACATATTCAACAAGGAAAAACATATCATAAAATCATAATATTTTCTTTGCCCATAAATCTTCCCTAGCGACAGCTCTTAAAATACAGACTCCGAAAGGAATCTCAAGTTGATTTTAAATTCAAATCTGCAAACTTGAAACCTTGGATTTTTTTTCAATCTCATTTAAAGAACTTTTTATGTAAATAGGAATGAGACAACCGACAGCTTAGGAGCCTTTAAACTATTAAGATTTATGCATGTCTGTAAAATGTATTTCTTACGAACTTGCTCCTTAATTGTTCTGCATTGTGATTTCCCACTCGATTTCACACAAATATAATGAAGATGGAAACTTAGAGCTTTTGGTTCTAGGAAAAATTCTTCTACATTCATGCATCATCAATTGCAATTTGTCAAAATGCCAGGATATTCAGAAAATTGTTGGGAAAGAGATACAGATGAGACTCCGTTAAATACGCGAGTACCTACTAGGTATCAGTTTCTGAATAAAGAAAATGATGGCCCAGAGTTAATATTTTATTGATGATACTTTATTCAGATGACCTATTTTAGATACTCGTACTTTATCACACATGATTAAGTGTTTAAAATTCAGTCGAGAAAGCATATATGGGTTGCAAGAGAATTGATTAAATGGCTTACATTTAAATACTATGTTTATGTAATAAATAAATCGATTATTTGCAGGAAATAAGTAATAATAATAATTTAGGTTTTCTCTTGATGTGTTCTTTATTGAAATTAATGTTGGTAGTGATTGTGACATTAATTATAAATCAATTCATAAAAAAAACTTAACTGGATTTTATAAAAAGTTCATACAGGGTGGTCCAAACACAATTTTTTTTTCGAATAATTGTGATATTTTGACGTTGACAGCACTTTCACCCTCTTTCTCCCTTTCTCTTAATCCGTACCAGTATTTAAAGCCTGAAAAAAAACTGTTTTGCGTTCTTACCTTTCGCACTCAACTAAAGCTATCAAGCAAGGTTAAGTATCTGGGTATTATTGAACATTTGGTTGCTAGAATTTCGAAGGCAAAACAAACATTTTCTGTCAACGCCGTAGGATGTTCAGCAGAACCTGGGGACTTAGTCCCAGGCTGGTTCACTGGATTTACACGTGCATCATTAGGCCATACCGTATGTATGGTGCGATTGTATAGCGGGCTAGAGCTCACATCCTCAAACGTCAACTGACGAAGCTCAGCACCTTGCGTGGTTATGCATTACAGGTGCGATAAGAGGAACTCCCACTGCTGCTATGGAAGTGTTGCTCTGTTTACCTCCCTTGCAGTTCCTTGCTGAGAGTGAGGCCAGAAAATCTCTATCCATATGTGAGTAGTACTTGGACGGCAGGTCAAACTCAGCGATGGGACCAGGCCATCGGGGAGGAGCACTTGACGCGGTGTGCACGAAGCATGAGCGCCGTTTTCAGGTCATCGTTCCAGAACAGCAGAAATGGAACAGTGAGGGGTGGAATGGCTTTAGGCCGGGTGATGTCATTGTCTATACGGATGGCTCAATCATTGACGGTATGTCCAGAGCCTGGGTCTACTCTAGAGACTGTCGGATAAATCTATCTGCAGCCTTGGGTAGACAAACAACTGTTTTCAGGCAGAAATCTTGCGATTGCCACTGCCGCCAATATCTTGTTAAGGAGAAGGATTAAGGGTAAAAGCTTATACATCTGCTGAGATAGCCAAGCCGCTATCAAAGCCTGTTCGGCTGGTTCTCTCAACTCAAAAATAGTTGAGGAAACCATGGTTAAGCTTAACCGTCTGGGAAGATGTAACTCGGTATCCCTTGCCTGGGTTCCTGGGCACACAGGTATCCAATTGATTTTGGCTCCATTTTATTTATTTTACTTTATTTTTAAAAAGAAAGTTGTATTTGGACCACCGTGAAAATATTATTGGCAAGTATTGATTTTGTTGGCAACATACATTTCGACTTTAGAAAATGAATCAATTTAAACAGATTTAATACAGCTATTCTCGTGATTATTATGAAAAAGGGGAAATATGGGTTCATTATTTAATTCAATTCTTTGACTTCTTTCAGCACAAATTCAAATACATACCATCTACTTAACAAGCAGCTATAAAGGCTCTTGACGCCTATGTTATCAAGTCAAAACTCATGTGGGAATGCCTACACGGACTGAATAGATTAGGCAAGAATAACAGAATTTCCATCTGCTGGGTACCTGGCCATGTTGGCATTAAAGGCAATGAGGCAGCGGACTCTCTGGCAAGAAAAGGGGCAGAGGAACCCTTTATAGGACCTGAACCGTTCTGCGGGATAGGAGAACACACTATACGCGAAGAGTTCAGGAGACTGGAGGAAAACACAAGGACCAAAACCTTTCTCAACCTCCAAGGTCTAAGGCAAGCAAAGAAACTCTTAGGAAATTACAACCAAAAGAGATTCAAAGCTTGTATCGGCCTCAACAAAAACAACCTAAGAATCCTAACAGGCCTCCTCACGGGGCACTGCAGACTCAAGGAGCACCTGAGGAAAATGGGCATATCGGAGGACGGGCTCTGCAGATTCTGCAGTGAAACCGCCGAAACTCCAGACCACATACTGGAATCCTGTGGGGCACTGGCCCACAAAAGGATGAAATATTTGGGCAGACACCAAATAACAGACAAGGACATACAAACCATGGACCCACAGCTCATTCTCAGATTCATTAAAGAAACTGGACTGGACGCTGTGCTCTAAGGAGTGTGACCTGCCAAGGATAAAACAGAGCAATGCCTCGACATGCTTCACTAAGAAGTATCTAGAGAGGGCTCTGAAAGAGGGCACGAACCTCTCCGAGGCACAAGCAAGGGGACACAATAGACCAATAGGTCGTAGTGTAATATACCCTAACTAAATATTATTATTATTATTATTATTATCTACTTAATGCCTTTGGACGATATAGAAGCAAGGACGGATAAACCCCACTATTCGATTTAATATTCTGTGCACTTAAGCACATCCAAACCATTCAAAAGTAGTTCGTCAAATCACTCAACTGGAAAACTGTTATCAAAACACAAAACAAGTTGGATTTGTTTAAAATTCGAATCGAATTGTACAGTATCAACAAGCTCATTGCTATTCTTTGACTACAGAACAAACACTTTCCAATCAATAAACCCATTTTCGCCTCAATTCGTTTCCAATCTATTTGTATTCAGTAAAGGTCTTGAATCATTGACGAAACCCTACCTGCTTACACAATTGAAAGTGCGATTTTTATTTAGATTTACCTTAAAATAAAGCAAAGATTCATTCTCTGTTTCAAAATTTACTTAACTTAACACTTTCCTGGAGTAGAAATGCCAACAATGAGTGTAACTACCGCTTGAAATGAGTTCACATTCAATAAATATGATGACCACTTCTTCAAACCATTTGAAAAACTGTGATTTATTTCATTTCTTTCTTTAGAACTTCTATTCATTAAACAAAGTAGCCGATTAAAATGCTGCATAGAATTTTGCACCTTATTACCGGACTGCAATGATAAAGTTACGTTGACCTCCCAGAAACCTGAGGAGAATACGAAATATATGTAAGGGTCAATATTGCTTCCACTGATTTATCGTACACGATGCAGGATTAAAGTCATCAAGAACTCACATAGAAGTTCTTACGAAACGTTGTTTCTATATACCTAGCACTTCGAAATAGATTCAGTTAGAAATATTCAAGAGAAATGGAAATACAACAATTGTATGCAGAGAGATATTGCAAAATTTCGTAACTTGAATAACAGCACGAAAGTTCTTCGAAACATTCAAAAGTTTCCAACCACCACAGAGCTGTGAGAATTGCACTCTTGCAATATACGGACAGAACACAGGCATTTTTATCCTGTCAATTGTTGGTGTGGTGGGCTTATATTATTGCTCGATAGGAACTTATGGGAGTTTCCTAAGTATTTGACACAAATAGCGTTGGGAAAACGGCGCCGTTCATCAGAGACTCTAATTTAAGATGAATACAACCATGGTAGGGCCAATATAAAACAAAAATTCCAGATCACAATTTTAAGGTGAAATAATATACCTTAATAAAAATTGTCAAAATTTTGCATTGGTTATATTGTGATTGTGATAGAGTTAAATTAAAAAAAAAAAAAAAAACAATATATTTTGTACAAAATTTCTTTTTTTCATAATTATGTCAGTTGAATGCTGCCAACAAAAGGTAATCTGAACGCAACCCGTACCGAAACACACCCCAAGAGAACTGTCAAATTCAAAAGACAAGAGCCAACTACAAATTCAAGGCGGCTTGTGTTTTTGGAGAAAACGCAGTACGACCCGAGTCCTACATTTTTGTATTTTTCTTAATCATTTTTACTTAAATTCAATAAAGTTCAAATTATTTGAATAGTTTATTTCTTTTAACAATTACGCCTGTCGAACATACACCGACAATTATAAAACACTATAATAAGACACAAAATTTATAATTCATATAATTTATGTTCATTGAGGTAACCAGAACTGTGTTCAGTTCCGTGTTTAGATTTCAGTTTGTTTATATTTCTGGCAATGAAAACCCATTTGGCAGATTATTAAAAATTGTATAAAATTTGGATGTGGTATAAATTCTGGTTGGTGGATCAATTGTTGGTGTGGTGGACAATATATTATTTTTAATCGATTTACATTTTTTATACAATTTTTGTTTTTCTTTTGTTCTATAATTGAAATTCATTAGGCATTGGCACTAATTCTCAATTTGGAAATCATCATCATTATGATCGACGAGGCGTATATCGACCTATGCGGATGGGTTTGTGTTTGATGCAATCTTTAACCCTGAAAGTACATGCAGCTTTTTTTCAAGTAAGGGACATGCTTCGTCAAATCGACGACGACATATTTAGATTTGTCATTCGGATAAATTATGTACCAGAAACTTTAACAATGAGGAATAGTTTTTTTATATCATTTAACTTCTAAATGCAATTTTTACAGCCTTAGTTCATTAGATATTTTTGTGTTTCATGGTTTCGACGACATAGATTTAAAATAGTTCTTGTTAAAATATTCACCTGCACGCCTGAAGCCACAAGCAGAATAAGCACAACTAGAGCTGTACCCACGCAAAACAGATTAAGATAAGAACTAATAACGGTAAAACGTGAACTATCGTCGTCTATTCGACAAAACATGTACTTCAAAGATTAAGGAAGAAAAGTTGTTGGCCCATATTGTATTTCGAAATACTCTTGCTATGATTGGAGCTCACCAAATCCAAATAGTCTGTCACAGAACAACAATCACAAATCACCAGGAAATGGATTACTTTTCCGAATCAGACATTGTTTGGGTGTCCCGCTTTGCAGGTTAAATAAAGTAGATGGTATGTGCATGTTCTGGCCAGCCTCAAGCTCGTGACGTCCTCCGAACTTAAGGATCATAATCTTGACTTCAAGGATCAACATCTCGACATCAAGGATCAAAACTTTCGGAGCAAAGTTTTTGCCACGTCTATGAACTGAAGGACCAAAATCCTGGTCTTAGGGATCAAAACCCCGGTCGCTGGGATCAAAATCCCGGCCTCAAGAATAAAAATCCCGCTTTTGTTGGCGTTTGCGAATTCACCCTAAGACAAACCTTAACCTGCTCAAACAATGCGCCCACAAACGGCAACCAAACCATCGTCAAAGCAGAAAAACTCCTTCGGTGTCGAAACTGCTGCAGTCAATCCATATTTGTCTCTAACATTATAAAATTCCACTGCGTCCAAAATGTCATAACAAATTTTTGTAATGCATTTTTTCAATGAATTCAATAAATGTGAACTAAATGTATGTAGAAAAATATTGATTTCCTCTAATTAGACCAAAAACATAGGGAAAGGCTACAGTCCGCTTGGGCCAACTATTGGATACCCTTTTCCTATCCCTCATGAGGTGGGCGTGACAAAAATCTTAGTATGGGAGAATTGTTATGAAGTATCTGCATATATTGTTATTTAACATTTAAAGGATTTTATTGGAAAAACAGAGTTTATGTAATAAAGCGCCCCTTAAATGTGGGCATGGCAGAAAACTTTATATAAAAAAATTGTTCAAAAAGACTTAAACTAGGTACATACTTTGCGAATTATTTATTCAATAAAACGGTTTTTTATTAAACAGTTGGTATGTCAGCGGGCGGATTTTAAAAATTTTATCTCGCGAGCATTTTGCGGTCCCAAGGACCATATATTAAAAATGTCAGATTTCAAGCTCAAATTCGATTTTTTTGGATAAATTCTTTTTTTTTTTGAGATTATGGGCGGATTTTAAAAATTCTCAAACTTGATTATTTTGGGGACCAAGAGAGTATTTGGTTAAAATATCAGCTTTCTAGCTCCAGTTTAAAAGCCTAATTTTTGCCGACGGACGGACAGGAGAACAGGGCTATATCGACATTTCTATCGATGCCGATCACGAAAATAAAAAGTAGTCTGGGTGCGACCCACAAGGTCCACACGACTAACTTCCCAGTGGGATCAATATGATTTATGCAATTAGTGAGAAATTTAGAAATCTGGTTAACCATAAGATATGGTTAAGAATTATTTAATATTAAAAAATGTTCTTTAATATTGTTCACGGAAATTAATTGTTGTTAATAACAGCAAAGTGTGATATATATTAATGCAACCACAAGGAGACCTATAAATTTACATGTATACGAAATAACGGAGCACGTTTTAATAATGATTTACTCAATGACAAATGACGATAAATAGTACAAATAAAGCCAAATTATTTTAGTTATTTATTTACTAACAAAAAACGACTGGACCGATTTCGCTAGAAACTTAATCAGTTCTGAGTTACGTAATTACGCTTCGAATAAACCCGGTCCCATATCAATATCATCTTTGGTTCTCCAGATAATCGTGGCGAAAGAAAATTCTGAACGCACATACGTACATACGCACATACGTACATACACACGGATAGACATCTCTATAAAAACGTTGAATTTGGATTCTGGTGCCCTTGAAACGTGGAGATAAGTCAAAATCCGCGATTCACAAAATCGGCCCCATTACAAGAACTTCCACTGGAAGTTAATAATTTTACGGGGTCTACGGGCAAAAGTAGGGTATGTTACAAGCTATTATTATACCATTTGAATGGGTATAAATAGACAATTTTAATTTTCCTTATTGCATAGGCGCCTGGCAGATAACAAGTATCTATAGTGCGTACCAAAACAGTTGGCCATTCTACTGCGCAGGTCTCTTAAAATGTGTTTTACAATCTCTTAAATTGCAAAAACAAGCATAAAGAGACGAAAATGGGCGGAGCCATAATAAAAAACGACGTATACCCTGCCTTGTGTTCAAGATCGCTGTCGCGATCTCACTGAGGGTGGTTTCTTCATTTTCCTTCTTTTATACTGAAATTAGGAGCGGAGGAAAAATATAGACCATTATATGTCAACTTTACTTGGAGGCAAATATATTGTTTCGTTTTTTGTCTTGTAGGTTCTTTGTAGGAGTATGATGTGATCACGGTCGGATAGATTAAGCAAAACATTGCACATGAATTGATTGTGTGACTGTGTCTGTATGGAGGTGTACGGTTTTAGATTTAAACCCTATTTGCTCATTATGCTTTCGTTGATCATTATTAATTGTGTCGTGCATATTGATCATGTAGGTACTGATATTGGCACGCAAAGTAAAGTAAATTGCAGTATCACACCAAATTTTTTTTGTTTATATCATTGAATTTGGGCGAGGTAGGTAAATTTAATAAAAAATTTACAATTTGGGAATTTTTTGGAAACGTAAACGATTTTATGCCCAATAACAATAGGCACGATTTTCTGTCACAAAAAAGAGGATGGGGTATTAAACGGTTCGTTAAAGACAAAATGGTGAACGTTCTTGATTCTTCAATAATTTTTTTTAAGAAATGCAGTTTTTAAAACTTATTGAACTACCCACCACTTTTAAATTTGTAACCTTGATTTAAAGTGTAAATTATGGCGAGATAAAATTGACGATGAATTGCAAATATAAAACAGATTTACAGCGAGCAGCAAAACAAAACACCAGTATACCAAATGGGTGGTTCGGTTTGGTTTGAATTAAGAAGTAAAAACACACACGTTTTAGTACTAAGATAAAAATATTTATTGATTTTGCTACCTATATATGAAATAGTTAATATTAATGTATATTAAATTGAATTCGAAGAACTGTCAGTTTCATAATCGGTTGAAGAATCATCTCCTGGATTGATAATTATTGCATCCGACATTGTGTCCCACATCTGCTCGTGTGAAAAGTATTCCTCCTCTGTCCTTATAATTTTTTCACAAACTTTGCGCCAATCTTCAACTGTTATTTTTGAAAATTCTTCTTCAGCTAGTTTCTGAACATCCGATAATCTAAACGTTGTATTTCGGCTTCCGACTCTTCCCTTGACTGTTGCCCAGATCTTTTCAATAGGGTTGAGATCTGGATGATAGGGTGGCAATCGTAGTACTTCCTGTCCCGCGCCGTGAATCATATCGTCAATCTTATGCTTGGGGTGGTGATTAGTCCGATGTCGCTTTATAAGGTCATAAAGTTCGACTTTGAGCATTTTTGAAGAATGCGGTATATTGTTGACGGAAAGCCATTCTAACATCTCCGATTTAACGGAATCAGAAGTGATTTGCTTGTGTTCCCATTTGTTGTGATATGATGCGTTGTCCATTACAATAACCGATGGTTCCTCTAGGTTATTTAAAACTTGATCCTTCATCCATTTGGAGAAATTTTCAAAATTCATCTCATCGTGATAATCTCCTGTTTTCGACCCAGATTTAAATAAAAGCAAGGCATTATTCACGAAGCCCTTCGCTCCACCTGCATGCGCCATTATCAGCCTTTGGCCTTTTGAAATTGGCGCCTTTAAACCTTGACTGGTGCCGTCAGTCCATGCCCTTGGCCTTGTGTGAGAGCTGTGAATATAGCTCTTGTCCAAATAAATAATCTCATATCCTTCTGACCTGTACTCCCGCACCTTCCTCAGATATTTCACTCGTAAAAGTTTGATTTCATTTCTTTCGCAAAGAAATTTACGGTTGTTCTCCGTTTTCCTATAAGAAAATCCATTTCTTTTTAAAATCCTATGTAGCGACATATTGCTCAGGTTCAGCTCCAAATCTTCCTGCACCCGTTGTCTTAACATTTTTAATGTTATCATCATTTTTTCTTCAATGTGGAAGTTGTATATAATTCACCGAACAGCTGTGATACCAAATTCGTCCAATCCAGTTTTCCATTTTGTATGTGGTACTCTTTTAGTTGGAGATTCAATAGCGCCTTTCTTCTCATATTCTTTAATTATCCTTCTTATTGTTCGGGCCGAAATTCCCGTAAACTCCTCTGTCTGTGAATTTGCGTATGTGATGGGATTATCTATACATAAATTCCTAGCTTCTTCAATTTTTTTGTAATATATCCTAACAACGATCTTACGTCCTAGACTTCCTATTGGTTTTCCTTTTCTTGAAAGATCCATGACAATGTATTTTATTTTAATAAACTTATGTCCTAGCAATGCTTTTGTTTTCGTGAAAGTGAATTCCAAATAGGAAATCCATAATATATATGCGTTATCTTAAAATAAAAAACTCTAAAAACCAAGCAACAAATTTATTCCTTGCCCCTACAGGTAACCAAATGCAATCTAATCATGTCGTAAAACTTTTACACTTAAGTCAAACAGGTAAAATCAAACATCATAAAATTAATGCTAACCAAGCACACCACCCATACAGGTACCTAGCGCTAAACCACGAAATGTTCAACCATAAAAAGGGTTGGGAACCCTTTCAAATACAATCGGACTTCTAGGTAGAAATGTATAAAAGTCGACCTCATAATAAAAAATTAAGTTTATTTAGATATTCAACAGCATTTTAGTTCTAAGCACTGTAAAGTTGGGTTACGCATTGTAAATTACAGGCAAAAACGCTTAGTGATTAAATCTCTTTCGCGTCATTTTTGTTCTCTTAAATCCTCTCTCTGCGCAATCGACCGTTGGCCAACTGTTTTGGTACGGACTATACCCTCTGCGGAGAAAACAGTTGCGTAACTGGACTGTTTCGTAAGCGTTTCTAAGTTTTAAAATGCAACTATTATGACCTGAAAACTTTGTCTTCAACGAAATAAAACGACTAGTTCCGGTAGTAAATTCAACTATAAATTAAAATTTTATTCGCCTCTTTTTATATACGTACCTTTCTTGTGAATGCAAATCGATATGGTGAAATTGTTGGTTCAGTGATGTTGGCTATAGGGTGACCCAACATTCCGTCCCCTGTTGAACGTACTGCAGTGTTGCAGATCGTTTAACACTCGATAGGTAGAATAG
This sequence comes from Portevinia maculata, assembly GCA_949715645.1. Taxonomy (NCBI): domain Eukaryota; kingdom Metazoa; phylum Arthropoda; class Insecta; order Diptera; family Syrphidae; genus Portevinia; species Portevinia maculata. The sequence continues at coordinate 40,182,630 of OX454525.1, forward strand.
CCAATTTCTGCACAGCTCGCTTCGTTATGCCCGCCTGCGTCTTGACTTCAACGACTCGTACTTTGCCATCATTTCCCTTTATTAACGCGGCTGCACGTCCCATTCGTCACTGGTTTGATGGAATGTTGTCTTCTGCTATCAATACCAAAGTCCCTGGCTTGATCTCGTTGGCAGCAGCTGCTCTCGATTTTGCCTTGCTTTGAAGCGCGAGCAAATAGCCATCTCTCCCAGAAATGTTGCCTTAGCAGTGTCACACGCTTCCAACGCTCGATTGACATAATCGCTTATGTTTTTGAAAGCTGAGCACATATCAATTTTATGTCCCCCTTTCAAACAAAAACTGCAACTATCGCCGCCGCCGTTCGCTACAACGAGAGTGGTGTGATTACTACCGACATTTTTCGAACGATTCCTACCCAAATGTTGGTGTTGAGCTGAGGAATGTGATGAAGATGACTGATGCGAAAGCTTAGCCTCCCATACTTCTACATTTTGACACCTACGCGAAAGCACTTCTTCACACTTTTTCCATGAAAGACGTCATGAATAATCAATTGATTCTTCCCGTTTAAGAAGCGGCTCTGTATCTAATTTGTCACTCACAATATGCAGTAGCAGTGCATTTGCAATATCCTCCATTGAAGCGATAGATTGCATTGCACTAAAATGGTTTGACACTACATCACTAATGATCGAAGCTCTTCATCGACCCCACGGGAAACCTTCGGCAGCATAAAAATAGACTCAATGTGTTCCTCCAACATCAAGGTGTTCTTATCAAAGCGATCCTTCAGTCTATTAATCGCCTTCGTATAATTCGCCTCAGTAACTGCGAACTCCTTAACTGCGGCTAGTGCCGTTCCTATCAAACTATCCAACAAGTAATTAAACCGTTGTCAAGCGAAAGATTATTATGGACTATCCTTTTAAAAACTCCCATGAAATTAGGATACTCGGAATATTTTCCAGCAAATTTAGGGATTTTTTGGCATTGCAAATTAGCCTTGGTCAATGAGTGAACAGCCAATGACGCATTCAACGTTTCGGATGATACATTTGCTTTTGCTCTATTGATGAATGACATTATACTCGACTAATTCAGTCAAAGATAAACGTTCACCCTTACTCTGAATCATCTCCTTGGTTCTAGTTAAACTACGCTTTGTTGATGTATGCAAAGATTTGAGTTCGGTCAACCACGGACCAGTAACTTCCGACTTTGACTTAGTTTCGTCGTCTGTCATATTTTAAACTAATTATTATCTTATTTAATATGATAGATGATGATACCAATATTCTAATACTGATTTATGAATTTATTATAGCAAAATAAATGATTAGTTGCCACAAATTTGTAGGGGTCCGCTTTTCGTTTTTGTTTATATTTTTGCCAATTTAATCCAACAAAAACCAGTTGATTAATAACGACTTTAAATCGGTAAAGCTTTCAAATTTGTGTCAACTATTTGCAAGAGCACATACCATATATCCACTCAAATAATTAGCCCCCGAATGGTTCTCTTAAATCGTGTCATCTATGCCGCAAATTGCAACTGCAAGCATCCGTTAAACAGCTGTCCTCGAATGATGACTTCCAAAGTTCCGTAGGCATTCGATGACCCTCAGCACACGTGCGAAGAATTTGATCACTTCAAACCAACAACAACACCAACAAAGAAATGTTAATATGTCTTTTTTTGTTTCTCTTTGCTTTGTGTGTTTTTGCACACTTCAATAGAGAAATGTTCTTGGAATACCGAATGCACTATAACGACCGATCGCGAACCACTCAACGATTATGTATGGCTGTTTGTATGCACGACTGGATTGCCAATACTGGATTTTAATTTATTGAGAACTAGCTGCACTCGCCCGGCTTTGCCCGTGCCCGAGAATTCTATTGGCCAATATATTCGAGTCGACTTCCTTATTATTGTCTATAGCGGGTATTCGGCGTATGTTGCTGCGCCTAAAAAAAGAAGACCGATTTTGACCAAACTTCACAGAAACACTCTCAGGCCAATACCGAAGATTGCCTGATTTGAGCTCGACCGGTGAAAGGGACTGCACGTTTTTCTCCGCATGGCTCAGACCGCTCATGCAACTTCGTTGTTCCGTTTAGGGTACGTGTTTGTTGTCTGGCAGGCGCCTATGTCAACGCACATATACATGTGTACTCACACAATGCCAATACTTCACACACGGATGCAGATACAGATATCGCACATACATAAAAAGATTCGTACAGACGTCACCTTTAATGGAAAAAAATTTCATTGGAATCCGTTTACGCGTTTGGTCAAACACCGGCAACAAAAACACAAATATGGATTGATTTTTATATATATAGAAGATAATTGTAATAATTCCCGGGTTTCGGCACCAAAATGTTTCGTAAGCATTTTTACGTTTTAAAATGCAGCTATTATGACCTGAAAACGACTAGTTCCGGTAGTAAATTCAACTATAAATTCAAATTGAATTTGCCTCTTTTTATATACCTTTCTTGTGAGTGCAAATCAATATGGTGAAACTGTTGGTTGAGTGATGTTGGCTATAGGGTGACCCAACATGAACTAAATCATCCGTAGAAAAGGGTTTAATCCCTTCAACCCTCAAAGCGTGACACCCAAACATTGTTTGGTATGAAAATATAAGCTGACAAAGGTGCCTACCGGACAAGTAGCATCTACCCTTAACAGAGCAATGCATTTCTTTTCACTTTTAGCATGTTTGGCAACCAACAATAGCCCTACATAAGAAAATATACAACTACCCAAATGAAAATGAATATGTTATTAGAAGCGACAAGAGTGACTAGTCAAAGATAGAGTCAAGGTATCTAAGGACCTGTGGCCCAACTTGAACAAAAAATGGTGAAACCAAATAGATGTTTGCTTAGACATAAGACACATATATTTTGAATGCGAGGGTATGGATCGACAACGAAGACGACGCCTGGGCAACTATTTCTTTGTTAGTCTATAAGAGATAGCCTCGATTGACTGCAACAAACAAGTGAGTTTTTGTAAAGAAACAAAATGCTTTGAGGAAGAGGTTTAGGATCATCACTGACGTTATTGTTGTCACACACAGCAGGAATGGCAGCGGATATTACAAATCACGCTTTATCTCTCGTTTTGGCGATCTTCACTGGGCCGCAAGATCGCCGGATATTGGTGGGCTCAGAGGTGAAGCATTTGGTTACTGAGCAATAGGTCTGTCGTTCAATCACGACGGGGCCCAGTAACACCTAACGGTTATTCCTCATCTTCCATTCGTGACAAAAATGTAACTTTGCCCAAATGTTTAGAGAAGCTAGGTTTTGAGCCCTTTATGGCCGTTAATTACTTATTTTTTTTTTAATCAAACAGTTAATCGATTAAAATCTTTTTAAAAACGCCTTCGAATTGTAATGTTGCCTATCTCTCCTTGAACCATGATTCCCTTTTAGAGCTCTGCATTTAAATTACACATAACTTATGAGTGAATCGCATGTAACTGCTCTGTGTGTGATTTAAATAATCTTATAAATTTTCAAACTATAAATTTGCCGAAAGATTTGTATCAAAAGACTCTTAGGCATCATTATTCATATTCCAAAAGAATATATGGTTGATTACCATTTACTAAGACTGTATCATTAGGGATGTACTTTTCTCATATGAAGACATAAGCTTATTGAAAATCTATTCAATCAATCACGTCAAAAACACAACCGAAGAAAGCAATGCGAAGGCATACTCAAACTAAATGGAAATGCCAAGTAATGAACAGACAAATCTCCAACTATAAACTTTATCCTTATCCCAAGATCAAATAGTTATTGTCTACCGTTCAGCTTTATAGAACGGTTCCATTGAAATATACCTACAAAGATGAACGTTGTTATTTGTTTTTAAAAAGGATGAAGCGATATCTCCTGCACTTTGTCTGGCAGTTAAGAAAACTGTCACTACTGTGACAACTATGTCGAAACTTTACTCGCCTTCAAGAGTATAGCTACACAAGATGTACCTTGTCCTTTGTCTTCGCTCCATTTAGTCTGTTTTACGTCTGTTTGTTTGTAATGGTAAGTTTCTGAGTGAATATCTGACCTGAATTTACGAGTACATGGTAAATAATTTTTATAAATCCTCAAAATCTAAACATTCTAAACACAAGGAAAGGAACATTTATTTGTGTATACTTAAAGATTAGATTCTGGAACTGAAGATGTGTTCAATATTCTTGTTATATAAGTCTAAGTGGCATCTGACATGTCGGAAAAGTTTAGAATGCCATCGCTCAGGATGAATTAAATTTATACAGTAAATAATAGTAGGTACTCCTTAATTCTGAATGAATATACATGTTTGTGTAATGTTCTTTTCTTTAGAAGTGCTGCTTTGATTACGATGTGTGTATTTCAATTCCCTTAGCTATATATGTTTATGCAAGTATGTACAACAGAAACCTACTACAGACATAACCATATTCTGATTGCCAATGGAAGTGGATATAGATTTTGACTTATATCCGCTGAGTACATTTTAAAAAAATTGTTGGAGCGATTTAAGGGAATAGATTATCTAATAGTTAAAACAAAAAAAGCCTTTACTATTAAGCCAATCAAATCATACGATTTGACAGTGATTAAACTGGAGTGTGCGAACCAAACAACATACCTGGCTTCAGCACATGGCTCATGGGAGACCTGTACCGCCAGAGGAGGTGGAGCTGCTCATAGCCTCAACAACAGTGAAGGACAACCTACTGATGGGCTGCGACGTCAACGCCAGGCATTCTATCTGGGGCAGCTCAGAAGATAATGAAAGAGGTGAGTCACTTTTTGATTTTCTGTTAACCACTAACCTATCAGTCTGCAACAAGGGTACGACCCCAACTTTTGTCTTTCCGAGTACGGAAACGTACAGGGGATGGGAAGAGGTACTAGATGTTACATTAAAAACAAACAATAGTAACTTTACGGCCGACAACTGGAGAGTTTCCAATCTGGAGTCACTCTCAGACCACAGATGGATCCTCTACGACATGAGTCTCGAGGTCGAGACCACAAAACCTTATAGAAACCCCAAAAGAGTTAATTGGACCAAGTTTGGCCAAGTCCTTCGGACAAAACTCAAAAATATACCTGAAACAAACACAGCTGCAATTAAAGAACTGGAGGTACAGGTAAAGACTTTTGAGAAGGCTATGGATATAGCATACAAAGCCTCGTGCCCAGTTAAACGCAGTAATAAAAACGCTTCCCCCATGGTGGAACGAAGATCTCTCCAGTCTCAGACAGATGACTAGAGCGATTTTCAACATCTGCCACAAACACAATTTTTGGCGGCCTTATAAGGACTGTCTAAGTCTGTATAAGAAAGCCATAAAGGCATCCAAAAAGGAGGCCTGGATGGAGTACTGTCAGTCGATAGAAACCCTTAAGGACTCCGCTAGGCTAAGCAAAATTTTGTCCAAAGAACACTCCAACCCTTCTTTTCTGAAAAGACCAGACGGAGGATGGACAGAATCTCCAGCGGAGACCCTGGAACTCCTTATAAACACTCACTTTCCCGGATGCAGTGATATTAGTACGCAACCCGAGAGACCTCGGCAAGTACAACCTGCTCCCAACAACAACATCACCTCAATAATTTCCGAGGAAAAGATTTCCTGGGCTATTAACAGCTTCTCCCCATATAAGTCTCCGGGGCCTGACGGCATTATGCCTGTCATGTTACAGAAAACGCAAAAGCTATCAATACCTTGGTTAGCGTCGATCTTCCGAAGCTGTTTATTGCTAAACCACGTACCACACTCCTGGAGACGCGCCACGGTGGTGTTTATACCGAAGGTGGGTAAACGCGGGCACGTGTCCGCAAAGGACTTCAGACCTATCAGTCTAACCTCCTTTATACTCAAAACCCTGGAGCGTGTCATAGACATCCATATGCGAAATTCTCTGCCAGAAACATCGCTCTCCAAATCACAGCACGCCTATCTCAAACGCCGATCCACGGAAACGGCTCTCCACGAGGTAGTGCGAACTATCGAAAAATCCATACACTACAAAGAATACACCCTAGCCTCCTTCTTGGATATAGAGGGAGCCTTCAACAACGTACACACGGAAGCTATTCTTGAATCACTGGTCGAACTGGGCATAGAGGAATCTATTAGGAAATGGATAGCTTCTATGCTCGGAACAAGAGTCAGTCAGTCACACTAAGCAACAGCCACTTAACCAAATTTGCCAATAGAGGAACGCCACAGGGTGATATCATTTCTCCGCTACTATGGCTAATGGTCATGAACAAAATTCTAGTAAAACTAGACAGGGAAAGGGTCAAACCTGTCGCGTATGCGGATGACGTAGTGATACTAGTGTCAGGGAAGTTTCCCTCCGTGATAAGTGATATCATGGGGAATTCTCTAGACAAGGTAAGCACCTGGGCTACAAGGCGTGGCCTCGGCGTTAACCCGAGCAAAACCGAACTGATGCTGTTCACCACCAAAACTAAAATACCCGATTTTACCCTACCCCGCCTAAACGGTCAACCACTTACACTATCCTCCAGCGCTAAGTATCTGGGTATCGCGCTCGATCCTAAATTTAGCTGGAAACATAACATTGAACACAGAGTGAGGAAGGCGTGTATTGCCTTCTATGCCTGTAGCAGAACCTTTGGAAAGAAGTGGGGACTTCAACCAAAGATGACCTTGTGGATGTACACAGCAGTAGTGCGTCCAATCCTCACCTATGGATCACTAGTATGGTGGCCCGCGTTGAGTAAAGGTTATAACCTCACAAAACTGAAAAGATTGCAAAGGACAGCCTGTATAGGCACCACGGGTGCACTGAGATCAGCCCCAACGGACGCCCTCACTGTGCTTTTGCACCTTTTGCCTCTTGACCTATACACAAAAGATACCGCACTATGTAGTGCGGTAAGACTCAGGGAATCGGGGTGCTGGACTGCAAGGCCATACGGCCACAGCAACATTCTGGACTCGCTACCATAAGGCATGGCCACGTTTCCAACCGACTACATCACACCCAAACTAAACTTCACAAAAGGCTTCCAAGTAAGCTTCCCTTCCAGAGCTTGTTGGAAGAGGGATGAAGTAGTGAAAGATTTCGACACTGTCATATACACCGACGGCTCTAAGATGAACTGTGGTGTGGGGGCCGGTGTCTACTCTGAATCACTAAAATTATCAATATCCCTTCGCCTGCCGGATTTTGCCAGCGTTTTCCAGGCGGAACTACTGGCTATCCGAGAGGCCTGCACGCAACTAGGGCGTGACACAGCGTACAAACAAAACATTGCTATCCTCATAGATAGCCAAGCCGCAATCAAAGCTATTGATTCGGCTACCATATCCTCCAAACTGGTGCAGGAGTGCCGGAACGAGCTTGCGCGACTGGGCGAACGTTTCAGTGTTACACTACTCTGGGTTCCAGGGCATAGTAACATAACAGGAAACGAGCGTGCAGATGAGCTGGCCAGGCAGGGCTCAGCTCTGGACGACTCACTCGCTGCAAGGGTTAACATTCCGCTAGGTGCGGTTAAGACACAAATACACTCACAATTCCTGCAGAAAGCCAATCTTCAATGGAGAAGGTTAACTAACTGCATCATATCGAGGAAGATATGGCCTATTTATGACAAAGGGAGAACAGGGGATCTTCTAAACAGAACCCGCCCCGAAGTCTCCAGAATCACGGCGATAATGACCGGGCACTGGCCAATTGGAGACCATGCGGCCAAACTGGGTATCCCATTTAACACCCACTGCCGAAGCTGCGGCAATGTAAACGAAAGAGAAACTCTCTTCCACTTCCTCTGCGAATGTCCGGCACTAGCAAGAGCTAGACTGCGGGCACTGAATCAACTATTCTTCGACGACCTTAGCGCTATATCGAGCAAAGGGATACAAGATCTTATCCGTTTTCTCAACTCCACAGGTTGGATATAGACATACACCAAATCCCTCACAACCACTGCAACATAGGTCAAACGAGTCGTGGTAACAAAAAGGCACAATAAGTGCTAATTGGGTTCAAACCGAACCGCCACTTCTACCTACCTACCTACCTATTAAGCCAAATATTTGTATATTATTGTTGTCTATACTTAAAACCTCAATCACTTGTGGGCATTTCATATACGGTGATTGGGAAAACGGGCACACTTATTTATATGATGGCTGACAAATGACAATATGTATTATTATAGATGTTATAAATTCCAAGGATAACAGCTTTTCAAATCAGATTATTGATGTTTGATAATAATTTGTTAACAACTAGATAAACTCATCCCTACAACGAAACCCGAACTGGCAGGTGTTGCTTCTAGAAATATGGGTTTAATCATAATATTTCCATGCAAAAGTCATAGCAACATATTGAAGCGAATGTAGTATTTGTATGGATTTCAGTTTTTTCGAATAACTTCAGTTTAATGTATAATATAAGTGTATATTTTTTTAAAGATTTTTTTTTAGGTAACTGCCTGAAGTTTTATCTGGATTTGGTGTAATTACCAAAAGAAATTTTCGTACCATTCTTTAGAAATCGTAACTTTTCGTTTGCAATCTCCAACGGTCAAAGGTAAAAGATCTTGTTGTACCTTGGTCCACAGAGGGCTGTACCTTGGACCTAAAAGTTCATTAAAAATATTCCCATAGTCAAAAGATAAATACGGTCATTTTGTTAATAAAAGGTAAAAAAAACATTTTAATTTTTCTTTCAAAACAGTAACAAAAAAAAAACCCAAAACATTACTGCAACGGTTTTTTGTAAATTAAAAAAAAAACCGGTTTCTATGTAACTAAAAAAATGACTTCTGAGCTCTTTTTTAACAAATCATTTTTTTTTTTGTTTATAATAAACACGCACTAAAGGGGTTGGGACCCTTATAATGTATAGCTACACAGCGCGGGTGTTAAGGAAATTAGGTTGAGATGAAAAGGAGAGATGCCGATGCCCGATGGTTTTGAATGTTTGTAGGGTATAGTGTGAAGGAAAAACAGTGTGTGGAATAGTGTTCCACATTCGTGTTGTACGGCTGAGGAAAGATTCTTTGAACTTCACCATACGTGCGAACACAGGCTTGAGGGTGAACTGATGAGCATTCCTTGCATGACGGTTATTGCGGTTAAAATGTTCAAGGGGAGGAATGCAACTGGCTATTTCGTTTGAGCACTTATGGTGGAAATAATGATAAAATAACGAAAGGCAGGAGACATTACGACGATGACTAAGAGGGTCAATCGATCTCGCGATGTCTCGGTCGCCAATGAGTTTTATCGCTCGTTGTTGGATCCTGTAAATTAGCTCCAAATAAGTTATTGAGTTATTGATATGAGCTTTTGTTAGAATGATGAGGACAAATAAAATACGGAACGCATCCGACTTGAACGAGTTTTTATTAAGAACTAAAATACTTTACAAAATGCAGTATAATTCGTTAACTGGGGAAAGTATATAAAGGGCTTATGTAAATAAGTATGAAAGGTACTGGGTTGCCATGGTATACAAATTCATTTTCTAATACTACCTCTCGAAACATGTCCTATATTTAAATATCTATTTAATTTACGTTAATAATCCAAGTTTAGAAGTTAAATTTACATGTTTAGATTTTACTAAAGTTTTTGTAAGCACATCAGCAATCATATAGTTAGTTGGAACATAATTTAATGAGATTAATGATTTATTATAAATCTCACGAATGTAATGAAATTTAATGTCTATATGCTTTGATCTTGAGTGAAAAACTGGATTTCGCACTAACTGCTGCGCACTTAAGTTATCTCCGTTTATCTCTGTAGGTCCCTTCAGCAAACATCCAAAACCGATTTCTTCAATTAACCGCCGCAGATAAACCGCCTCTTTTGTAGCTGCTACTAACGCCATGTACTCAGCTTCAGTACTACTCAGTGCTACGGTCTGTTGTTTACGAGACTCCCATGAAATAGCTCCACCAGCGATGAAAAACACGTAACCGGTATATGACTTCCGGTCATTGACGCAATTGGCCCAGTCAGCATCTGCGAAGCCCTTGAGTGGTTCACCAGTTTTCCTAAATGAGAGTTTATAATTAATTGTATTATTAAGATACCTTAGCAGATGTCTGACTGCTGTCATATGCTCTTGATGAGGCTCAACGTTAAACTGAGCTAATCTGCTGACCGCATGTTGAATATCAGGCCTTGTTGAAATTGCTAAGTACATCAGACAGCCTATCAGTGATTGATATTGCTTCACGTCCACCCGTTTACAATTTGAATTTTCAGGACACTTTCTGAGAAGCTCCCCTGGATTTAGCGGCGTACTGCATCCCCTTGTAGACACCATTTTCTGTTGTATTAGCAAATCACGAATGTATTGTTCTTGCGAGAGTGTGATAGAACCCGTGTCTTTATCTCGACTAATTCCTATTCCCAAGAAAAAATCAATTTGACCTTTGTCCACGATATCGAATGCCAACCCAATTGCATGCTTAATTTTCATAACGTTTGTTTTGTCAGAGCATGCAATTATTATATCGTCGACGTACACTGCAATTATGTTTTTAATGTTTTTCGTGTTCATCGTATACACACATGCATCCATATTACATCGTTTAAAGCCGATTTCCTTCAGTGTGCTATCCAACTTGCTGTTCCACGCACGTCCTGCCTGTTTTAAGCCATATAATGCCTTCCTCAGTCTGCACACCTTTGTAGCGTTACACTTATCAACGAAATATTCGGGCTGCTCCATATATATCTCCTCCTCTACTTCGCCATTCAAGTATGCAAAGGAGACATCAATGTGATGGACTTCTAAGTCGTATTCCACGGCCAACGCTAAAACTAATCGAATAGTTGAGTACCTTACTACGGGAGAAAAGGTTTCAGTATAGTCGATGCCCATTCGTTGGCTACAGCCTTTAGCAACAAGTCGAGCCTTGTAGCGAACTGCCTTTCCGTCTTTGTCACGCTTGATTGTAAACACCCATCTTGATTTAATTGCATATCGGTTTGATGGTAAATCAACTAATTCCCAAGTATTGTTAGATTTTAAGGAGTCATATTCACTTTTCATTGAATTAAACCATTTCCCAGCATCTGGTCGGCCTAATGCTTCTTTCACCGAACTTGGATTGTCAAACAACTTTAAATCCAAACTCATGAAATTGTTGTACTTCACTTTCTTCGTCCGCGGCCTTAGAGTTCTCATTTCTATTTTCTCATCGTTTATATTATCCGCAGACAACCTTTTTCGTTTCACTGTAAACATACGAGTATTACCAAGCTCCGCATTCGTCACAATCTCCGCATTTTCCTCCAAGCGCTCCATAGCATTCGCAGAATGATCTAATGTGAGTGCCCTGTCACCAAAATCTTCATTAGCAGAATGTTCGTGTCCTGCCTCTCCGCAATCAGAATTGGAGCTTTCACTTATATCAGATGAGTAATTCATGTATTTCTTAATTTCTGCTGAACCTTTAGACGAACTATTATCTTCCGCCTGGGAATCGTTTGTATCACCTAGTTCTACCGAAGCTAAATCCTTATCTCTGTCTGACTCTTCCAGAAATTTCACATCCCGACTCTTATGTATTTTCTTAGAGATAGGTTCATAGAGCCTGTATGCCTTAGACTCCTTAGAGTATCCTACCATGACACACTCAATGCCTCTTGCTTGCAATTTTGATTTTCCTGGACGTTTATCAAGCATGAAAGCCTTGCACCCGAAAACTCGAAGGTGACCTACATAAGGTTTTCGTCCATGCCAAGTTTCATATGGGGTCTTACGATCAAGGAGTTTTGTTGGTGAGCGGTTTCTCAAATAAACTGCGGTGTTCACTGCCTCTGCCCATAACGAATCAGGAAGATTAGTGTTGAGAAGCAAACACCTAGCCATCTCCACTATAGTCCGGTTTGCGCGTTCAGAGATACCATTTTGTTGCGGGGTATACGCCACCGTTAACTGCCTTTTAATCCCTTCACTGGCAAGGTATTTTGAAAATTCGGCACTTAGATACTCAGGCCCATTGTCACTTCTTAACGTTTGTATTTTGCAGGATGTCTCACGCTCAACCTCGGCTTTAAATATCTTGAACGCATCAAGAATATCGCATTTAGATTTTAGGAAGTACGCGAATATTTTTCGGCTAAAATCGTCAATGAAAAGCGCAAAATATTTTGACCCACCAATTGATGTGGTTCTCATTGGACCACAAATGTCCGTGTGAACGATTTCTAATCTCTGTTTGCTACGTACTTCATTGTTTTTCGGAAAAGCCGAACTACACATCTTGCCTTTATAGCATATACCACACTGAGTATGTTTGGGAATAATTTTTAAATTCGTGCCACTAACCATATCATATTTATGTAACTCATGCAAACTTTTAATATTTAAGTGACCAAAACGAGCATGCCAAAGTAAATAATCACTATCATCAAGCCTATTCATGCAAAACACCTTGTATTTGTTACTGCTATCGAGCAAATATAAATCGCCACACTTTTGAGCATGTAAAATATGGTTATTTTTATTATCATAAATATCTGCACCACGATTGTTGAACGTAACGACATGATCGTTTTCAGCTGCTTTGCAGATTGATATGAAATTTGTTTTCAGCTGCGAAACAAACAACACATTTTTCAATTCGATCTTTTTGTCATATGTTGTAATTACAACGGAACCGATCCCTTCCGATTTTAATGAAAAAATTTGCTGCTAGCTAAACTTTCTCTGTATGCGGCCGAATTGAAGTTAAGAAGCTCTTATCGCAACACATATGGCAGGTTGAACCGCTGTCCAAAACCCAGTTATTCTTATTTAAAAGAGAAGAGCTCAGCACATTGAGCATGCCAAATGATGACGTCACAGTTTTGTTGGAGCTTTTTGGCAACCTGCATGATGATGCGTAATGGCCTCGCTTTTGACAATTATAACATTTTCCTTTCGCGCGCGGTTTACTCTTCGGGTCGTATGATTTAGACTGATTTCGTATAAAAAATGCAGACCCACTACTTTCTTGCGGATTATCGTCCTCTCTTCGTTTGCCTTCTTCCAATAGCTTTGTCTTTAACACGCTTGTGGATGGAAGGGCATCTCTCGACTCTATCGCAACAACAAAATTTTCATAGCTCTTTGGGAGACTGGAAAGCAGGATTATTGCGAGCAATTCATCTTGGAGCGTTATATCAATTTCAATTAATTTCTCAGTGGTTTCAAAAAAATTCAACAAATGATTGGAAATTGAACCATTTTCATCTAACTTTAGAGCTAACAGTTGTTTGAAAAGAGTTACCTTTCTGGCTGGTCCACTGGGTTGATGAATTTCCAATAGTTTTTTCCATGCCTCATGAGAAGAGCTGCAATTTTAATATGGTTCAGCTGCGTTGATTTTACACATAGTAAAATTGTCGCCAGGGCCTTCTCGTCCTTTCCTTTCCACGTCGCTACTTCACCAGCATTTGAGTTGTCATGAAGTATTTCTGGTTTTACAATATCGCCAGAGACATATGGCCAGAGCTCACTATGTATGAGGACAGACCTCATTTGTATCTTCCAGCCAGCGAAATTGTCGTCGCTTAATTTTTCGATTTGATACAAAGAAGATCCCATTGTGGATTAAATAATTAAATGACAAGACCTTTTCAAAAAAAAAAAAAACTGTAACTGTGACTGGGTCTGGGCCCATAACCTTTGTTAGAATGATGAGGACAAATAAAATACGGAACACATCCGACTTGAACGAGTTTTTATTAAGAACTAAAATACTTTACAAAATTCAGTATAATTCGTTAACTGGGGAAAGTATATAAAGGGCTTATGTAAATAAGTATGAAAGGTACTGGGTTGCCATGGTATACAAATTCATTTTCTAATAGCTTTGTACTCGAGTCTCGGGCGAAAAAAAGCTTTATAAATTGTAGCCAAATCAGAAGGTGTGAAATATTTCTTACACCGCTTAAGGCAGCCTAGACATTTCGCGGCGTTCTTGGCGACATCCAATATGTGGTCATTCCAACGAAGGTTGTCATTGACACACATACCGAGAATGGAATGCCTTTCGGTTTCAGCGATGCAAGTGCCATTCATGGATAATGGCAGTGTGTGTGGGTTTTGCTTTAATAAGATAAACTGAATCACTTCTTGCAATATTTTTCTGGAACACAGTCATCTAATTTTGTTGAAACTAAATTAAGAGGGCGTGCCTTGGACCGGTTCAAGGTACAATCGCTACGATAGGTCCAAGGCAGACGAACACAACTAATGCAAACAAATTTAATTTTCAGAGTTGTATTTAAGCTTTAATGACAATGGGTTTCCACCAAAAGAACATAAATATATTTACCCAAATCGACAATAGAAACGATAAGAAAAAAATACCGTAACAATAGACACTGCACAAAAAAAAAAAAAATACTTTTTGCAGTTCAAAAAAGTTTTTCTCAATTTACTTTTAGACGCACTCAGCTCGACATCCACAAACGAATTGAGAAAAGAAATGCGCATGGCTGTATTTTACCGAGAAGTGGCACTCGGGCCAAGGTACAAACGGGCGACGGTACAATACCTTCCACAATAGCCGTGTTTCTTTGCACGCGGATATAGGCATGGCATTAAAAAACGACCATCGCCGCTTAAGAATTCATCAAAAAAAAACTAGGCAGCACACATGCACCTATGACGTTAATTAGTGACACAGCTGGAAGTTGAGTTAAGAAATTTGTATGGAAAATCGTGAAATTCACAAATATTAATTTCCGACAGTTGAAATTAATGCCAAACATATTCTAAAATTATAGAAAACAGTTTCACATTCACAGATTTACCAAATTTTGAAAAAAAAATAATAATAAAATCCGGAACAAAATATTCGGCGGGATGTGCCAGTGGTCGGCGGGATTTCAAACTTTGACATTTCCTTCAAAATTCATCGCACCGATTCATCAGAAACGAAGAAAATGGGTTTTGGAAGCACTGTTTATCCCCGCTAAAGGACTTAGCGGCGATAGCTATCCCCGCTAAAGTTAGCGTATATAGGATAAGTTGTTGTTGTATTTTACATGTAAATTTCAAATTATCCCTATATCCGCGTGCAAAGAAACACGGCTAATATTACTTAGTTAGTATATTATAACTTACCAATTATTTAATCAATGGGCAAGAGTACGATTACTTTGGCGCTCCAAAAAAATAACGGTTTTTTAGAGGGACAAAATACAAGCATTTTTAAAAAATAGGAGCAGTGAAAAATAAAGTACTTACTTTCACGATATTGAAAACAATCAGTAAACAATGGTTTCTAAATTTTTATTTCAAAATTTTGAGTTTGAGAATATTTTGTTCAAAAACTGTTCATAGACATAACATGATTCAAATATAATGAAAGGGACGAAATACTGGCTTTTAAAAAAACTCATAAGTTTTGTATGTAGCTATATGCGTTGCCCTCGTTTTTAAATAATTTGTTTATTTTTCAATTGAAGCCAATTTTTAGAAAAAAATCTCTTCCGCCTAAAAGGGGGAAAATAGCGCCCCCTCCCTTCTTCCAAATTGGAAAATGCTTGTGTTTTATTGTATTTTATTTAAAAAAAACATGGTCCCACTTACCTCATGTACCTTTTGCCACCTTATCACTACGAGTATTTATTGTTTCCTTAATGATTTATATGTCTCGTTTAGCTTAATTACTAATAACAAATAAGGATCCGGCACTAGCGAAACTACCGTTTACCCATATCCAGCCCCAAAATTATTTGTCCTTGGTGTGAAGTGCAAAAACGCATCGGTGCCCAATTTGTACTGGTTTGAAGACTATCTTCAAATTGCATGCCATCAGGGCATTCATTTGTGTGCACTAATTGAACAAAAGCACACACTTCCATTCGGTCCGGGATGATACTCGTAGTTTCTATAAGCATGATTATTTTCATTTGCAATATTGTTCAACTTATCCCAACGAAACACTCGATTAGATGGAATATTCCATTCACAAGCGATTCCACTGCATTTGAAATGCAGAGTGATTTGCCTGGTTTTGCGTGAAATATGTTTTAATTAGGAGCTCTGTGGTTACATTTTCGAAATTCTTAAGAACTAATTGGCAATTGCATTCGATATTACTCTCTATTTCTGGAAATTCGTGATTCAAGGTATTTTTGTTCATCAAATAATCAGATTGAAACAAAACTTAATTGGGATCGTGGTTACCAAATTTTTCTATTGTGAACTTGATTTATTTGCTCCTCCTTAATATACCCTATATAAAGGCCCGAAATAATCAACTGCAAAGATGTGTATACACTGCACTCCCACAATTTCAGAATCAATTGAAATTAAAAGCCTTTTCATTGCAAAGTATGTAGATGAAGTCGTTCTAAACAATTTCTTTATACAAAGTGTTTTGCCACAAACACTTTATTTACAATAACTACTAAAATAATTTAGTCGCTAAAATCAAAAAAAAACATAGGGACGGGCTACAGTCCGCTTGGGCGAACTGTTGGATACCCTATTCTTATTCCTATCCCTCATAAGTGGGCGTGACAAAAGTCTAAGTATGGTTAAATTGTTAAGAACGCTCTACATATTTTGTTATATAACATTTAAAGGATTTTATCAAAAAAAACGCTCCCTAGCTCAAACTTGGGTGTTTCAATAAAATTGTTTTATTTAATTGTGGGCGTGTCAGTAGGCGGATTTAAAAAAAAATTAACACATGAGCATAAAGGGCCACTAGAGAGTATATATTATAAATTTCAGCTCCCTAGCTCAAACTTTGGATTTTCAAAAAAATTGTTTTATTTATTTGTGGGCGTGTCAGTGGGCGGATTTTGAAAATATTTATACATGAGCTTAAAGGGCCCCTAGAGAGTATATATTATAAATTTCAGATCCCTAGCTCAAACTTTGGATTTTCAAAAAAATTGTTTTATTTATTTGTGGGCGTGTCAGTGGGCGGATTTTGAAAATATTTATACATGAGCTTAAAGGGCCCCTAGAGAGTATATATTAAAAATTTCAGCTCCCTAGCTCAAATTTTGGTTTTTCAATAAAATTGTTTTATTTTTTTGTGGGCGTGGCAGTGGGCGGATTTTGAAAATTTTATATCCCGAGCAATTTTAGGAGTCATAGATCATATATAAAAAATTTCAGCTTCCTAGCTCAAAATTCGATTTTTTCCAAAATTTTGTTTTTTTGAGTTTGTGGGCGTGTCTGTGGGCGGATTTCAAAAATTCGTAAACTTGATTATTTCGGGACCCTAGAGAGTATATGGTTAAAATTTCAGCTCTCTAGGTCCAGTTTAAAGGCCTAATTTTTGCCGACGGACGGACGGACGGACGGACGGACATGGCTAGATCGACATTACTACCGATGCTGATCATAAATATAGTAACTTTTAGGGGTCTACGGGCAATATTAAGGTATGTTACAAACTATGCGTCAAAATTAATATACCCCTAGAATAGGGTATAAAAATATAGGGACGGACTACAGCCCGATTGGGCGAACTGTTGGATACCCTATTCTTATTCCTATCAGACACCTAGAGAGTCTATATTATAAAGTTCAGCTCCCTAGCTAAAACTTTGGTTTTTCAAAAAAAAAAAAAATTAAATTGTGTTCGTGTAAGTGGGCTGATTTTGAAAATATTTACACATGAGCATATAGGGCCCCTAGAGAGTATATATTTATGATAAATTTCAGCTCCCTAGCTCAAACTCTGGTTTTTCAATAAAATTGTTTTATTTAATTGTGGGCGTGTCAGTGGGCGGATTTTAGAAATTTCATCTGCCGAGCAGTTTTAGGAGTCAAAGATCATCGCACCTCCGGTGGTACAACGACGTAAGTGCAAGAAAGTCGATTCTTCAGAAAACGCGTTTTAACATTTTGAAAACCAGTTTTATTAAAAAAAAACACAATCTTTTTTTTTTTCAATGAAACAAATTATTTATTGAAGGGAAATTAAATATAGTTTTCGGCAGTTCAGTAATTTTTGTGTGCTTCAAGCAGAATTATTAATAATTTTTTTTTGTAAAGGTAACAGTAATTTTTAATAAACAAACTTAAAAAATTTTAGTAAAAAAAGGCTCATAGTAACTTGGAATAATACGAGTATTACTTTTTAGCAGGCTTAATATATCTGCTTTCTTCCTTGGTGCCAATGGTATTTTTGATGAGTATGCGGGCTTTAATTGTATACCTTGCAACTCCTTTATCGTCTTAAACTGAACTTGTTCCCAAGTTATGTCTTTATAGTTTGTTTTGTACAAGTACACATTACTGCCTTTTTCAAAGCGTATAAGTTTCATTTCTGATATTTTAATGGGGTCGCCTTTTATGTTTTTGGAATTATTAAGACAAATTTCCTCAGAAAGCAACTTTAAATCGTAAAAGTCCTTATAGTTTAATTCCCTTACTATGAACGCATTTCCTTTCTTTTTGGCCGTTCTTATTATAGAAACATATTGGTCGGGCACGTATATTGGACATATCTGCCCCCTGGATACAAATAGAACATTTTCAATTGGGTCTTTGTTTTATTGGAAAGAAATACCTGTTTTGAGAACTGTGGCATACTTAACTCAGAAAATTTAAAATTTGCACTTCTAGCTCAAAATTCGATTTTTTCGAAAAAATATTTATTTTTGTTTAGTTTGTGGGCGTGTTCTGTGGACGGATTTCAAAAATTCTTAAACTGGATTATTTCGGGCCCCTAGAGAGTATATGGTTAAAATTTCAGCTCTCTAGGTCCAGTATAAAGGCCTAATTTTTTCCGACGGGCGGACGGACGGACATGGCTAGATCGACATTACTATCGATGCTGATCATAAATATACATAGTAACTTTTAGGGGTCTACGGGCAATATTAAGGTATGTTACAAACTATGAGTCAAAATTAATGTACCTACCCTTAGAATAGGGTATAAACAGAAAACAAAATATGTCGACATTGTTCTTCTTAACAATTCATCCATACTCAGATTTTTCCTCGCCCACTTTTTAGGGATAGGAATAGGGTATCCAACAGTTTCTGCTATTTTTTTCGCTTATCTAAAGATAACGGCCTTGCTGCTAATTGCTTCTATATGTTCTTACATTGTACAATGCAGAGTTGAGAGTTAATTAATTAAACAAAAACCGTTAGGACATAAGCCCTAAAAATATTTAATTCATAAGGTAGTTGTGGCTTGTGATCTTTAAATTACAAGCCACAATTTTGTCCATTCGCTCGATGTGGCCGAGCCAATGTAGTCGACGTATTTCGGCTTTTTGGACTACATCCACATCTTGGTACAGCTCATAGAGTTCGCAGTTGTATCTTCTCCTCCATTCGCCCTCCTCGCACACAGGACCACAAATCCGCCGAAGAATTTTTCTTTCGAAGGAGCCCAGTATCAGCTCTCCCTTCCTACTTATCGTCCAGCACTCGGCGCCATAAAGCAGAACTGGCAGGATAAGGGTTTTGTAAAGCATTCATTTCGTACTCCGAGTAAGGAGTTTTGAACCCAGCTGTTTTGCCAAACCGAAGGTTTCCTAGGTTAATTCTTCGCCGGATCTCCACTAAGGTGTCATTCGTGGGGTTTATGTTTACTCCGAGGTAGATGAACTCCTTAATTACCTCGAAATTGTTGCTATCAATAGTGACGTTTTGTCCTAGGCGGCGGATAGATGTTTGTTTGTTTGTTGATAGCATGTATTTAGTCTTGTCCTCATTTACTACAAGGTTAACAGATTTCGCCTGTTCTTCAATCGCCGTGAAAGCTTCTATCACGGATCGCTCTGATCGGCCCATGATGTCAATATCGTCCGCATAACCCAGCAGCTGAATGGACCTGTTGAAGATAGTGCTTCCCGTGTTGACACCAGCCACTACCTGCTCCAGTACGAGATTGAAGAAACCGCTTGATAGCGCGTCCCCTTGCCGAAATCCGGTGCATGTTTAAAATAGTTCCGAGGAACTACTAGTTGTTAATATAACAAAAAAAATTGCATAGGAAAATCTACACTTTCAAAGTTCATTATCGACTAAACAGGGCGAAAACGAGACTGTCGCCATATAGAATTGTATGTTTATCATATAAAACTGCGCTACCAAATGATGGGGCCGGAAAGCATAGTATCCCCCTCATATGCATTAAGAAAAAGTTTGGAAATATGTCCTCTAAGTAATTTTAACATTCAGGTGAGCCGAGCAACACATTTAAAACCTTGAAATTCTCCTTCAAGTATGCATGCAAATTTGTGGGTTGACACGACTGGGAATCACAATCAATAACAGGAGCATGAACATCATGTCGAAATCGTTAAAAAGAGGTGACCCGGAAAACCCGGCGAAATATATATGATATTACTTGAAGGTCCAAATAACGAAACACTTTGTTAAACACATCATTTAGAGAGTAACTATTAACCTATTTTATAATTGATTTATTTATTTTAATGAGCTTGTGATGGTTATGCATTCAAATCAAATTAATTCAATAAAAAATAAATATCTGAATTAAATCCACAGTAAAAAATATTTCCCAACAACATTCATATAAGTAGCGCATAAACGAAAAAGCGAGACATAATAGTGCATTAGCGTTTCGATATTTAATTAGTGGTAACTTGTGCTGCAGCTGTCCCTCCAATATAAAATGCAGGTTATAAATATATTTACATATCGTCGCCTCAAAATTGATTTGCCGTATACGCCATAACGCACATTTTGAACTCTTTTCAAATTAGTTATCAGTTTTGTTCTTTCTGTTTCCATTGCTGAGATATTCAGAATGGTTTCGGCGTATATCCACCAATGTTATCAGGTTCACGTATTGTTTTGCCGTAAACGCCAAATTTCGGCATATAGGGCAAATTTTCAATACAATTTACCAATTTTTTTTCTAAGGATCTATTTTGTAAATTTAGTATCACTTAAAAATATATAAATAATTTTTCAGTAAAAAGATATACATTTGTAAATCATATCTCTGTACGAATAATATAAATTGTGCGATAGCAAACTGTATATTATTAACGAAATAATAAAATAACATTAACAATAAGAATTAAGAATTGTTTTGATGTTCGTCTACGAGTTTTGATGCGGCAATGAACAAAAATATTAAAATGAAAGGGTTGATTTTTTTTTTTGGTGTATACACGGTTCGCAGGATGCAATCGGACGCTGCTTAGCTCCAGAAACTGTTCGGGAGATAAAATTTTCAAAATCCGCCCACTGACACGCCCACAATTAAATAAAACAATTTTTTGGAAAAATCAAAATTTGAGCTAGCGATCTGAAATTTATAATATATACTATAGGGGCCCTTTAAGCTCGTGTGTAAATATTTTCAAAATTCGCCTACTGACACGCCCACAATTTAAACAAAACTTTTTTTGAAAATCCAAAGTGTGAGCTAGGGACCGGATATTTATAATATATACTCTCCAGGGGCCCTTTATGCTCATGTGTTAATTTTTTTTAAATCCGCCTGCTGAAACGCCCACAATTAAATAAAATAATTTTATTGAAAAACCAAAGTTTGAGCTAGGGAGCGTATTTTTATAAAAGCTTCGTTTTTTTTTGATAAAATCCTTTAAATGTTAACCATAACCATACTTAGACTTTTGTCACGCCCACCTATGAGGGATAGGAATAAGAATAGGGTATCCAACAGTTCGCCCAAGCGGACTGTAGCCCGTCCCTATGTTTTTCTAAATAAAATGAACAATTTTTTTCAGTCAAGTGTTTAATAATTTATTGCGAATCCAATTAAATTATCTCAACAAACATACATTTATAAATATAGACAAAAACAAGAATTATATGAAAAATGAGAATTATAATAATAAATGAGCGCTCTCCAGTGCATTTAGACACCATTAAAACCAAATACATTCTGAGTGCAATTTCAATGTTTGGGAATGTAGCTCTAAAATTTTGATCTTCAAGAATGTGATAGTAAAATAACTTGGTAGATTGGTATTTTTTATAATCCTTTTTGCGTAAGTTGATCAAAGATAGAAATTGAACCAACTCATTACCAAGACTAGGCTCTAAATCATCTTTATATACTTGCACCACTGCCTCTGCTGCAGCATGCAAATTTGCAGCATCCATCTTCTCTATATGATTGAGAAATCCAAATCGCGAACCTACAACTTCGTATGCGCATGCAATCTTTCAGTAAGAGAAACATATAGCTGACCGATAACTTTGATAAAACCGGATACTTGGAATTACTCTTTTGGTGACAGATTTGCTTCTTGTGCTTTCATATAATCGAGTGGATTCAACCTCACATTTCTTGTTCTAGTGCGTGATTATACATATTGGTCAGTACTACATATGCTGCTTTCTCGTATTGATCAAAATCGTCTCATTTGGTTTCAACGAATGATTTCAATGATTCTAATACACGCATTGCAGATTCAAGAATCATTTTCGAGTCCTGCAACATCTTGTTTGTAGCTTCGAATCGCTCTAAGATGTCATTCCAAAAAATAGCAAATAGAGCGGTTTCTAGATAACTCATCTTTTATAAAAGGTTCGATGCTTCATTCCTCACGAAGTCTTTTTGGTCCTTATCAGAAGATATGCTGGTTAGAGCTCCTTCGATTTCAGAATAACCATCGACAATAGCTTTTGTAACTTCAGCTCGACAAGACCAACGAGTATCTCTAAGCTTTTTTAACCCTTAATTCACTAGGTGAGTCCCTGGGACTCACCCATCTTTTTCTTTCGCACACAGATCGTGCATTTCTACACACACGCATATAAGATCCACAGTACCTTCATGTAGTGTGGTGATAAACGCGATACTGGTCGGATGTGTTTTTACAATGGGTGAAAGGGTCACTTTTTGGTGATCAGTGGGTCCCAGGGACCCAGGTAGGTATTTATGTTACAATTTGCATATGTGTTCGCTTTATTATTTTTTGTTTTTTTTTGCGAGAAATTCAGGGATAAGTATGGATTTAAGTAAACCAGGCCAAGCTGGTGAAGATCTTAACAGAAGTAACCTGATTTCGGGTTTATACAACACTATTTTGCCATTTGAACTACGTCTATCAATTTCATTGATTACCAAAAGAGAAATACCTGACGCACCCGAGGCTGCAGAAGAAAAACTTCCCAAAGGTGAGCGAAAATACTGCCATGTTTGCAGCTCCAAAAAGAGGAATAAGACTGCATACCTTTGTTGCGCATGTAAGAAGCCAGTTTGCCTGGGATGCTCCCGCAAAATATGCAAAAAGTGCAAAAACTTCTAAAATCAAGTCTGCATTTGAGTACCTGCACGTTTTTTATACCCTATTCTAAGGGTATATTAATTTTGACGCATAGTTTGTAACATACCTTAATATTGCACGTAGACCCTAAAAGTTACTATATTTATGATCAGCATCGATAATAATGTCGATCTAGCCATGTCCATCAGTCCGTCCGTCCGTCCGTCCGTCCGTCTGTCTGTCGGCAAAAATTAGGCCTTTAAACTGGACCTAGAGAGCTGAAATTTTAACCTTATACTCCTTAGGGTCCCGAAATAATCAATTTTTGAAATCCGCCCACAAACACGCCCACAAACTCAAAAAAACAAAATTTTGAAAAAAAACGAATTTTGAGCTAGAAAGCTGAAATTTTTTATATATGATCTATGACTCCTAAAACTGCTCGGGATAAAAAAAAAATTTCAAAATCCGCCTACTGACACGCCCACAAATAAATAAAACAATTTTTTTGAAAATCCAAAGTTTGAGCTAGGGAGCTGACATTTATAATATATACTCTCTATGGGCCCTTTATTCACATGTGTTTTTTTTTTTAAATCCGCCTACTGACACGCCCACAATTAAATAAAACAATTTTATTGAAACACCCAAGTTTGATTTAGGGAGCGTTTTTTTTTGATAAAATCCTTTAAATGTTATATAACAAAATATGTAGAGCGTTCTTAACAATTCAACCATACTTAGACTTTTGTCACGCCCACTTATTAGGGATAGGAATAAGAATAGGGTATTCAACAGTTCGCCCAAGCGGACTGTAGCCCGTCCCTATGTTTTTTCTTCATATGGAGACAGTTACTTTTTGCATC
Organism: Portevinia maculata; assembly: GCA_949715645.1. Classification (NCBI taxonomy): domain Eukaryota; kingdom Metazoa; phylum Arthropoda; class Insecta; order Diptera; family Syrphidae; genus Portevinia; species Portevinia maculata. Next base: position 40,206,727 of record OX454525.1, read on the forward strand.
AAATATGATTTAAGCGTTATTTTTCTGTTTTGAAAAGTGAATTGCTAGTTTTTTATTATTTTTATAAATATTTTTGCTTTATTTTATCAGGAAGATGTTGAAGTTTAAAGAACAAAAGTAATTTTTTTCAGAAACATATCCTAAATATTGAAAAAAAGCAATATTACACAAAGTGAGTCCCTGGGACTCACCTATGTATTTATGTGAGTTTTTTTTCACCTAGTAAATGAAGAGTTAAAATGTAAAATTGTTCGCTTTTCTTCTGCGATAATTTTTCAGTCAGAATTTGGTATCGCTATGTACTTGCTGTGAAAAACATACGAGTATATAAATTCTGAGCGAAATCGAAGAATTAAACAGCCGATGGACAAGAGTTAGCAGCTGCCTATCGAACTAAATTGAGAGAGTGAGAACAACAGGGTAGGTACAAACGCCGATAAATGATTTTTCTCCAAAATAAGAGCCTGCATACCTTTGTACACTCATGTTTTCAGCATTGTCATATGATTGGCCGCGGCAATCCAAAATGTCTATTTGATGGTCACCTAAACATTTTAGGAAAGCGTTTGCTATGGCCTCTCCGGTATGGCCGCAGTTTGGTAAAAAGGTGAGAAATCTTTCTTTTGGCATCGATACTTCAATATATCTCACAACTATACTTAGTTGATCGATATGAGATTCGTCGGGAGTAGAATCCACTATTCGTCGGAATTTGATATATTGGGTCCGATATTTTGTGGAGGCCCAGGGCTGTAGCCCCGGCTGCCCTCCCCTAAATCCGGCCCTGTTAATGGGTATAATCTTTGTATATAGACTTTATAGTATTATCATAACAGCGAGTTTTTTTATTTTGGACTCAAGTTGTTAGATGGCGTTTTAAATGTTTGTGTCTTAAATTTTGCTGTCACCATTTTTTTACACACTTTGAAAACGAAGAAAGAAAATCAAACAAACTGCTTTATCTCTCTTTATCGAACCTTTCATAACTGCATTCCCATGTATGTTGTATTTTTTTTCTTTGTAAGAAGGACAAAGCATTTTTGTTGTTTCGCAGCACTGGTAGCATGTAGCATTTGCAAGTAAGTTAATTTGTATGGATAATGGATCTCGCATTATCGACTCTCTGGTCATGCCATATGATTTTCATTCTTTTGGAAGTGTAAGTAGGTATTATTTATTTTTCTGTGTAACAGCCGAATACTTTTGATTTGCGTTGTTGCCTTCGCTTCGGCAAGTAGTATGTTTGATAAGAGGGAGATGATGGAAAAATAAGAAATCTGGCTTCTTCGGTTATTCGTTTGAAGGTAAAAATTGAATACAATTTGATTTCGGTATTTTTCATCAAATGAAATATTATGAGTTTATCGCATTTTAGACTCGCACTGTTTCGGCTATATCTTGTCCAAAAAGGTGCCTATTTCTATCATTTTGTTTTGCAATTGATTTAGAAATATTCGATCTAATTTATAAAGCAATGACATAACTTATTTTGTGTATGTATTGTGCCATGCCGCACCACCACTTCTTCGTCAATAGATATCTATACGATGAGTATTTATATGGATAGTAAGAATTTTCGTTATTTTGCGTGGAGCTGGATTGGTACTCGTAAATTCGATGAACGGCATATTTTATAGGAGTATTGCGCAAGTTTATTTATCTTCAATCAACGTGTGAAATTGTTGGTATATATTTTAAAGTCCATGTACCTTTTCAATGAAGCATTGAGTCTGTGTTAAGAATTAAAGAAGCCACAGACTCGAGGCAAACCAACGAGTTTTCATACGTGAAATGCAGTCTATTAGAGATACCATAGTTGAACGATTGAATTTAAATACATACGAAACCTTCGAACGCTCGTTCTGACTTCGAACATTTTTTAAATAACGCTTCGTTTTCGACCCAACGCAGACAAGCACCACCAATAAGTCAACAAACTTCTCCAGTGAGTTCAGTTTGTAAAATTGAAAAGTGGCAAATTTCATTTGACGGGTCCGAAAATATCCACGATTTTCTTTTTAAAGTGGAAACCCTTAAGGATCGTTCGCAATGTAGCTGGGAACATGCAATTTTTATGTCCTTTTACAAGGCCAATAAATAAACCAATTTCAGTTGTTCATGAATACCCGCAGCTATTGTGACAAGCTGAGCACCCGCTCGTACACACACTATAACTTGTCTTATCTTATTTTATCGCTGCCTCAATAATTATTTTTTCACATGCAAATATGGTTTATAAATCATTTGGAAATCCTTATTGCTGAAATGCGAATCTCCGTCACTCCGTCAATTATATTGAATACAAAGAAACAAGTTACAGGTGACTATGATGGTCTAATTGCAATATGTCATAACCTACCCCTAACATCCTTCAAAGCCAACAAATAATATACCATAACCTACTCGACGGCAATTCTCCCACCTTTCTTGACATGAATTAAAAAAATCATTTGAGAATCCTCACCGCTGAAATGCGACTCTCCTTCAACGATCATACACATACATACCAATTGTATTAAATACCAGAAAAAATAACCTACCCAAAACTTCCATCAGAGCAAACAAATAATATGGCATAAGTCTACCCGATAATAATTCTTTTATCTTTCCGCCCTACCGTCAACCACAAACGCTACCTGTGTCATCTTCCTTCTCATATACCTAGTTACAAGCATGAAGGAGAACAACAAATCAGCAGTTTGCGCAAAACCAAATAAAAATATTCTGCTAATACTTCCATCAGAGCCAACAAATAAAATACGATAAATATACCCGATGAGAATGTCCTGCTATATCAAACATCAGCCACCATCCGTAGTGGCTACCTGAATGATCTTCATTTCATTCTCATATTCCCATTCAGGAGATTGGAGGAAAACAAAAATAAACCCACATAATGTGCATAAACTATCACCATTTCTTTTGGCCCACAGCGCACAGGTGGCGTATCGTCGTATACACGAAGTGAGAATACTATAGACTCTGTGTACAATGGTATAATCAAGCTTTGTTTTGTTTATGTTGTGAGAACCACAAGGTCAGGCGGCACTTCAGGCACTGTCGTCCAACACAATAGACTCTCTGACTGTTAAAAACTGCTGCTGCGCCTTACAAAAGCTAGCTAAAAACAACAAAGTTAAACTCGGATGGGTGCGTGGCCACAGAGGTTTTGTAGGGAATGAAGCTGCAGATGAGCTCGCCAGAGCTGGTTTTGAAGCCGCTTCTGTCAGTCCCAAACCGTACTGCAGTGTCAACTGTACTACTGCTCTAGGGCTTATCAAAGATTGGGAACAACTGACACAACTGACTCGCCTTAAACATTGGGAAAGCGCCCCTGGTCTGAGACTGTCTAAACGCTTGATTAAGCCCTACTCCTATAAGGAAATCATTACAATAAATAAGGAAAGCATTAGATTGCTGGTTGGCTTTCTCACTGGCCACTGCGGTCTGAGATATCATCTCAACAAAATAAACCTTAGTCCAACGTCAGAATGTAGATTCTGCATGGAGGACGAGGAAACCTCAGAACACATACTCTGTGAATGCCCGGTTCTGCATTGGTTGAGACGACGCGACGCCTTCTCCACAGAGAGCTGTTATCACTGGTGGAGCTTCGCAACTCTACCACCAAAGACATGCTGAGAAGTCAGTCGCCTTTTGGCGTAAGTCAACCTTGTGGCACAAAAAAAAAAAAAAAAAAACCACAACTAAATATATTTCAAAAGCCTGCTAAGCTTTGACTTATTATGTATTTTTGAAAATTTACTATTTTCCTATTTGTTTTCTATTTTTAAAAACTATTAAAATGGGATGACAAATCAAAAAAGTGGTCTAGCGGGTCGCACCTAGACCACTTTTTTGATGATGAAGGTCCACACGACTAACTTCCCACTGGGAAGAAGAAAAAAAACAATATTTATTGTTTAATTTATTATTATTATCAATTTTATTATTATTATTATGATTATTATTATCCGTCATAGAAGTTCTGGTAGAAGACGGCACCCCCTCTGCCTCGTTGTCCTCTTCCATCTCCTCTGACTCTTCCACCTCCTCTTCCACCTCCTTTTCCTCTTCCTCCTCCTCTTCCTCTTCTTCCTCCTCTTCCTCTGCCTCTGTCTCCACCTCTACCAGTCTTTCTTAAACAGCCACCACCTCCGCCCCTGGGTACATCTTTTCCGGGGCCTCTTTTTTTATCACTTTTAGGGGTGTGGTGGCTGCCACCATTCCTTCCCCTAGCTGTAATAATAATAATCATAATAATAATAATAATAAATAGTACAAATCATCAATTTCAAAATTCAGCTAGTTTGCCTTTATTTTAGTTATGTATTTACTAACAAAAAAACTGCTGGACCGATTTCGCTGGAAACTTAATCAGTTCTGAGTTAGTCCCATGGGGAATCGTGGCGAAAGATAATTCCGAACGTATATACACACAGACAGACATCTCTATAAAACTATGGATTTGGATTCTGGTGACCTTGAAATGTGGAGATATTGTAAAATCCGCGATTCACAAAATCGGCCATATTACAACAACTTCCGCGGGGAAGTTAATCAAGAAATATGAAAAAATATTTTTTTTGTCGAAAACTACATCTTTATTAAGAAGTATTTATATCACTTAAAGTTAATGGAGATAGTCCGCATTTCTAGCTCGAGGGATAGGTAAGTATACGAATAGCAGAGCATTAGGTCCTAGGATTAAATGTGTTAAAGGAATAATCAATAAAGATTCTGCCATTTTTTCTAGCAAAACTATTCACTGGCAGGAAATAAATTTCTCTTAATAAATAGTAACTGGAACGCCTTATGCGCATATTTTTTGGCGTACGTGTTTGAAGAAAAGAAACTTTTGATTTTGATGGGGTATACATCAAATTCATTTTTGGTCAAACATTTAAATATCTCTAAAACTAAAAGCAATAGAGGATATCTCATTACTGTCATAAAAAGGCAATTCTTAAACAGATATCCTGTATATTAATCGAAAAATACCAGCGGTTGGTTTTTGTCCAGCAGACTGTCCAACATTTTAATGCGATTTACCAAAAAGATGTAAATAGCGTATATGGAGTATTAGGGCGAGGATACTTGTATTCTTTGGTGGCGCACCAATTGTGCTACAATGAAAAAATTTAACTAACTTTTTTTTAATCAATGTATGTATTTCATTTATTTTTTTATTGTATAGAAAATTCAATTTTATTTTATATAACTAATTGCTTTTAAAGATGATAGACGGTAAATGACCTCTATTTTCATCCACGCATATGCGACACCTGATCAGAAAATTGTTCATTGCGGCCTGAAGCGTTGAAGTCGGGATCGCCTCAATTATTGTTTTAATAGATAGCTTCAATTCAGTCAAGTTAATGGATTTCGTTTTGTGGTTGACATAACCCCAAAAAAAAATTTGGTGCAGTCAGGTCAGGTGGAGTTTCTGGATGTTAATTTGTTTGGCAATGACTTGTTCTGGGTGGAATACCGTCTCGTGGAGTATTTCTGGATTAGATTTACTCCATACACGGCAATTGTGCTTATTTACATTGCCGTTTGGATCAAAATGGGCCTCATCAGACATAAACAAGCAATTTATCAAACTGTTGTCTTGTTCGGCCATTTCAATCATTTTTTGGAAAAATTCTAGGTTAATAGGCAAATCCAGAGGGTCTAACTTGCTTGCGATTTGGACTTGTACGGAAACAAGTGTCATCTTGAATTATCTATTGTAATGACCATCTGCTAACTCCGTTACAGTCGCGAATGTGTCTTGAACCCGAACATAGGGATCTCGATGGTACGGTCTTGATGCAATACTTCCAGATTCGGCAAACATGTTTATCAGCCTCATAATGGTCCATCTACTCGGGGGAGTGCGGCAAACTCCCGCCTTAATTCCCTTTGGACGGAAATGAAATACTGCAAATCATTGTACTGCTGCACTATCCAAATCCTCTTTTCAGTATCCCAAGCATTTATTTTAATAAATCTAAATAGTAACCTGCCAAATAAAAAAAAATAAGCCGATTACTCACACAGAAAAAAAGTTATTACATTTTGTTTTTGTCGCACGATTAGTGCGCCACTCTCTAATTACGTATAATGAAGTATACTTTAAGATTTAATTTTTAATACATAAAGTCAGTGTTAAAATTTCATACAAACAAGAATATCAATAGCCACAAGAGGCTATTTTGGAGATCCCGAAAGTATTTTAGAGTCATCAAAAGTCCTGTTAGAACATCTATTTTTTGAAGAGTCACATCACAAGGCATTAGACGACCATTTTTTCTTCTTCGGAATAGATTTCAGGGGCATAAATATCTGCTTGATTTACTCTAAGTTGCCATCACCTATACCCAGCACATCTCTGGCACTCCACCGCAGCCGCCTTCTAGCCACCAGCGCTTGCACTACTACCGCTCGCTGCTCCGTTGTCCATCACCATCACATCCACTCGTCGTTCCACATTCACAACATGGTGTTGAAAACCGCACCACCCACCACCAATTATCGCAATTCAAGTGTATACAAGAGGGTGTTTATATAACCGTTTATTTGAATTATCCCTCTGCCACTAACGTGCGTTATTTTCACCATTCAACTGACAAACAAATTCCTTTATATTCGTACCACTTAACTATTATATTCTAAAGTTAAGAGTGTTAATTATTATTTAAAATTGCTTATACATATATAAATAGGCATATAATGTTTAACAAAATTTATTGATATCATATTAACAACTTTTAGGAAAAAACATAGGGACGGGCTACAGTCCGCTTGGGCGAACTGAACTGTTGGATTCCCTATTCTTATTCCTATCCCTCATAGTGAATTGTTAAGAACGCTCTATATATTTTGTTATATAACATTTAAAGGATTTTATCAAAAAAAAAACGAAGCTTTTATAAAAAAAACGATCCCTAGCTCAAACTTTGCTTATTCAAGGTTTTTTTTTTCAATTTTTTTAAATTTTTTTTTTTCATTTTGTATTTATTTATTTTCGCAACAACCAAATAAAGACCGTGCCCATGTTCTGTAACTCATGCGATAACTCTTCGCATCGAAAACATTGGAACACAAAATTCCACCGTTTATCGCATGTGAAAATAATTGGTGTTCTGTAACTCTATGCGATAAAATATACCTTGGTAACTTTTTATATCATGGGAAATTGGAAGGATTATCAAAATACTGGAAATCGAAGGGTAGTTTGGCGAGGAAATTCAGTATGTACGAGTATTTACATGTTGTTGGGATAGGAGATAGGTGTAGCGCGACTTTTTAGCGGATAATCGGAAAATTACGTGTTTCTGTTAAATTTTCAAAAATACGTTGATCGCTCGTTTTGCTAGACTCGGACGGAATTTTTTGAAATTAATCTGATCCTAACGCTGATTTAAGATTTCATTATGTTGATGAATTTAATGAAGTTAAAATTTTGCATTTATTTTGTCTGTCTATGAAAAAATAAATGAAATAACTTTTTTTAAAAAAGAAGAACCTTTTGCTCTCTCTTGTTGAATGTACCAAGCTGTTTATTTTTGTAGCAACACAGTTCCAAGAATGTTCAAAATGGATCTTATTTAAGTGCTTGCTGAATTCTTTCGACAGAATGTAGATACCTACATTCTTCTCCACTAATTCTGACTGATTTTATTAGTTATATTTTATTTCTTTTGCATTTTTTTAAATGTTGAACTTGATCAACGAACTGTATATTTTGTTAAATAAAAAATCAAAAAGGTTCACTGTCCACTATCCGTTTAAAATTGTTCAGTATCCCTTTCTCGCAAGCCAATTGAAATGTGATAAATTTTGACAGTTGAAGTGAATAATTTATCGCATTCGAAAGTTACAGAACACCGATTTATCACATATTTCCAGGGGTTTCATTTCAGAATGTTCCATGTGGTATAGTTTTCGCATCGCATAGGTGCAGAACACGGAAATGTGATATAATGAAATTTTGTTTCAATTCACATCGTTCATGTGATAAATATAACGATGCGATAATTACAGAACACGGGCACAGTATACTGTTTTCCATCATTAAGTACTTCAATTTAATCTATTTATGTGTGTAGTAAACAATGCCAGCAAGACGCAAAGGGACCAATTTGGGCCGTCGAACGAATAGAACGACAGACATGCGAGATAGAAGAGCCCAAAGATCAGACGAACGAGTCCAACAAGTGCGTATGAGCATGACACAATTTCGTGAATCACAATCACAAGAGGCACGAGCTGAACGAAATCAACAAAGACAATTGGATTTAACGGCTTACTTATCGGTATGGACCCAGATTCTAACCTGTTCCTGAAGTCAATTCGAACATTTAATTCATGTTTCCAAATGACATCGTTTGGAGCAACAGAAATAGTTAAAAATAATGCTGCAAATGGACAACAATTCCATTCAACATTCAAAATCAAAGGCCAAGGTTATCACAAAGTGGGCTCATTGCTGCCAATGTCGAATGAACCACAATTTTTTTTACAAATTTACTTTATGGGCGGTGGGGACTCCGAAAGCGCACGTTGCGGCTACAATAACCTCAATTCACCATATGCCAGACGCATCGTCGGCGAGCTGGATGCTCTATAGACATTTTCACCAAGCCATCTCTTTCTGAAGTGCGGAATCCCTGTCATAAACAACAGAAACAAATTGAATGATAAAATTGTAGAAATTTGCACAAATCGTATGGAATAATCATTGTGATTGTTAATGAACTGAATATGAAGTGCAAACAGAAGCTATTGAAGGGTAAAAAGTAACAAATAATAGAGAAAAAACATGAGAAAGTATGTTAAAACAAGACAAACAATTAACATAGGGACGGGCTACAGTCCGCATGGCGAACTTTTGGATATCCTATTCTTATTCCCAACAGACACCTAGAGAGTCTATATTATAAATTTCAGTTTCCTAGCTCAAACTTTGACTTTCCAATAAAATTGTTTTATTTAATTGTGGGCGTGTCAGTGGGCTGATTTTAGAAATTTTATCTTCCGAGCAGTTTTATAACTCAAAGATCATACCAAATTTCAGCTTTCTAGCTAAAATTCGATTTTTTCGATAAATTTTTTTTTTTTTTTGAGTTTGTGGGCGTGTATGTGGGCGGATTTCAAAAATTCTTAAACTTGATTATTTCGGGGACCTGGAGAGTATATATGGTTAAAGGCTCAATTTTTGCCGACAGACGAACGGACATGATCGACATTACTATCGATGCTGATCATAAATGTAGAGCCTTATTGCGAAGATCAATCGACAGTAGATAATTGACTATTTTCAATGTGTGCTATTGTGAAAGAACGATTCTAAAGGATTTTGTCAATCGCAGTCAATTAAAAAAATGCGATTGACAAAAATACCAAATGAATCGTTCATTCACAATAGCACGCATTGAAAATAGTCAATTATCAATTGTCGATTGATCTTCGCAATAAGGCTGATATTAACTTTTACGTGTCTACGGGCAATATTACTTTATGGTTCAAACTTTGCGTCAAAATTAATATACCCTTAGAATATGGTATAAAAACAGATGATATGTTGACCAAAAACGCTGTTCAATTGTATTTATGTATCTAATATGTTTGTTTAGAAAACTTTTCAACTTATTTGCTTCCAAACAAAAATATTTACAAATTACAAACTGACAATCACGCTATTCTCATCAATCCTGATAAAACACCAGCTGTAGAGCACATGCTTGGATTTCATGCACCTGTTGTTGACGACTTTGCTGAAATCATGGTTGCCGACCGTACAGCGATGCGACAAATCGTGATTTGAAGAAGAAATAATAATCTTGAGTTCATTGCTGATACACATCGTTCTCCAATATACGCTAATGTTCTGAAAGGGACAAAACGTCCATAGCGCTCAATTCCTCTTTAAGTCATAGACCACATTTAAAACAAAACACACTTACAATAAGTTAGTTATTTTTCATTTCCCTACGAACATATTCACTAGAAATAATTTATATGACAAAATAACGTTTGCCGGGCCAGCTAGTATATTATAAATTTCAGCTCCCTAGCACAAACTTTGGATTTTCAAAAAAGTTTTGTTTTTAATTGTGGGCGTGTCAGTAGGCCGATTTTGAAAATATTTACACATGAGCTTAAATGGCCCTTAGAGAGTATATATTATAAATTTTAGCTCCCTAGCTCAAATTTTGGTTTTTCAATAAAGTTGTTTTATTTAATTGTGGGCGTGTCAGTGATTGGATTTTGAAAATTTTATCTCCCGAGCAGTTTTAGGTGTCATAGATCATATATACAAAATTTCAGCTTTCTAGCTCAAAATTCGATTTTTTCGAAAAATTTGTTTTTTTGAGTTTGTGGCCGTGTCTGTGGGCGCATTTCAAAAATTCGTAAACTTGATTATTTCGGGACCCTAGATAGTATATGGTTAAAATTTCAGCTCTCTAGGTCCAGTTTAAAGGCCTAATTTTTGCCGACAGACGGACGGACGGACGGACGGACATTGCTAGATCGACACTACTATCGATGCTGATCATAAATATAGTAACTTTTAGGGGTCTACGGGCAATATTAAGGTATGTTACAAACTATGCGTCAAAATTAATATACCCTTAGAATAGGGTGTGAAAATGTGTACATTCACACACAAAATAACGACGCAACAGAAGTTATTCGATTTTGTGGTGTCTGTCATATACCCAAGTTAATCGCAGAGGCTTAAAACGATTTGTGTCCCGATATCTTGACGCAGTACAGAAGGCAACGTAAAAATAAGTCTGATTGAGATGTAAATTAATGTGTTTCATTCAGCTAATCATCAACGCAATCAGCGCAAATTCAAGCAACCAGTCTGAAACGCAGCAGCATTTAGAAAATCAGTATTTTATCATCACGATACTGAGAATCCGATTTTTTTAATTTTACATTCGGCTTCATTTTGCCTCGTGGACGCAGTAGCGTAAAGTTAGTGTGTTGGACTACTAATCTAATCGTCTCAGGTTCAAATCCCGCTGGGGCCAAGTAGTATCTAAAAAAGATTTTTTGCACTGACCCACTTCTGGCAAACATCTGACAAACATTCAAAAGTATCAATTGTCATGAGAAGCTTCTCTTCGGCTTAAAATGTTAGGTCCCTAACACTTCGCATAAGCAAATGGTTGGAGATGCTAGGTATGCCTAGCCCTGTATGCCTTATATTGTATTGAATTGATTTGAAATAACGCCGATTCGACCTTATTTCACTTTGACAGAAATTTATGTTTCGAAATCTGAACATCTCTACGAAATGCGGTGGAATGACTTTGTCAAAGTGTCATAATGCCAAATGATAGAATTTGACCTTATGTAGCTTGGCCTTATGCCACGGCATCGATAAATTATTATATTCTAATAATTGAGCACATTGAAACGAAGCGGCGCCATGAGCACATGCATATTATGATGCCGCTGGCCAGCCGATGTATGAGTCGAAGAGACGTCCGAATTTTAAAAGAGGTGGGAGTTATTTCGCGGTACCACCAGACGCTTGAGATTCGGTAATCGAAATTCTTTCCATTCCTCCTCCTTAATAGAACGGGTTTCCGTTTCTGAAGTTAGGCGGGTGCATGTCATAATGGCTTCTGATCTTAATGTGTCTATTAAGAGACAAAAAAAAATATGAAATTTAATGAAAAACGAAAATAGTATAAAAATTAATTTCAAAAGTTTGAGCTTGCAAATGTATCCTTTAGCTTAGAATCAGTTCAAAACTCAAGTTTTAAGTTTCGAAAGTAAGTAAAAATATGGCATTTCCTTACTTTCACTCCAAGTATAAAACACCAAAATAAATCAATATTGTTAAAGACATTTTTGAAAAGAGTGAAGTTTTAAGAACATTTAGTATCCGTTCTTTTTGAGAACCAAAGTATGCATATTTGTTCAAAATAATAGAATAAGCTTAATGGTGACATTTTTTTTAAAATCGGCTTTTGAGACATAGCAATCTTTCTAATGTGCCGTTATTCGAGTCTTTTGTGAAAACCGGGTAAAAAATGTTCTAACATTACCACCATTTTTAAGAAAAGTTATGATCTCCAAAATTTTAGCAACTCTTTTAAAGAAAATATAAAACAAATTATAAAAAAAACTATTTCTAAAATCTGTATAAGCAGATAAATCTCGTAATATGTATATTAAATTTCTCTGAAATTACGTTACCTGTTTTCGGAATATTGTTGGTTTCCTAAGGAACCATTAAGCGAGTCTTTTGGATAAAACTGAGAAAAACCATCTTCTGAAACTTAAGTATTCAAGACATCAAAATTGATAAAAATCGTTACAGCCGTTTTTGAGAAAAATTTAATTTTGAAAAATTGAAATAAAAAGTTATAAAAAAAATATTTAAACAATTTTTATATACAAATTCGTTTCAAATAGTAGTGTTAGTTGGTGGCTAAGTTTTCATAGAAATAACTTGAGTCATTTTTGAGAAATTAGCACTGCTTTAAAGTTCCGTTATTCGAACCGGACGAAACTCAAAAAAAAATAAAATATATTTCATATTTGGTGGTAATTTTAGGTGTTTGAGTATTTGTTTGGTATATTGTACGTCAGCATCGCACGATATAAAGCAGTTTAACCCATGAGAACGAACGTGTGATGCAACGTTGGCCAGTATTTGTATCGAATCGGAAGGAAATTTTAGCTGTATTTTGGATGTACAAATCGACTGACTGCCAAGCCCCGACATGTGTTTTAACTCAACTTACTTACTTACTTAACGGGTTCCCGACTCGTAGAGAGTCTCTGCCTGAGACACTGCAGCCTTCCATCCTCCTTGCTGCTTCTAGTTGTTCAGACCATCCGTGATGGCTTGGGCTTAAGAACGGAGGTTCAGTCTTCCTTGTCGTCCATATTTCAGCTTTTCGGACTACATCCACATCTTCAGATCATAGATCACGCGGTTGTATCTTCTCCTCCATTTGCCCTCCTTGAACAATAGACCGAATATCCGATAGAGTCATCATGCCCATCTAACAGCTGCTTGAGCACATCTACTATTCCCTGTGCTTCGGTGAGTAGGTTTCCTTCTCTGTTTCGAATAACGTGCGATCCGGTACAGTTTCTTTGCCTTTTATTAAAACACTCCGTACTTTGTTATTTCTGTCGCGAGACTCTTCGATCTCCTTGAGCTGGGAGACTGCGTATGCCCCCTTCTTTCTATGCAGGATTTTCTTTTCCTCCATTCTTCTGACTCGATGGTCCCTGTAGACTCCGGCTACTCCAGTCGTGCTAAGGCATCCAAAGTCGAATATCTTTTTCCGGGCGGTTCGCAGCTTCTTCTCGTTGGACAGTCGAGCTCTGAATTTAGCCGAAACAAGAAAATGGTCCGACTGGACGTTTGCCCCTTGGAATTAGTGCACGTTTTACATGTTGGATGCGTTTTTTGAATCGATTTTTAGCGCCAGGTTGCTTTGTGAATACGCAGTCTTGGGAACCTAGTACTACTTATCACCATTTTATGGGCTGCCGCAAAGTTGATTAAAAATTGAGCACAAATATTTTTCAACGATTTCTGCTTTTCAGGTGTAAAAATCTACCGAGTACAGCGCTCCGTACATATCTTTCAACTTTTACTTCTTTCTCAATTAAGCTATTACTTTTAAACTTTATACATTTTTTTCAAGAGCTCCTTTTGTTCAGTCTCACAAATCAAATTCCGAAAATTCATGTGATTTTTTTTCGCGTTAATCAAAAAAAAATTGGTTAAAATTCAATTTAAGACGCATAAGATGAAAAGATCCAATTTAAGTATTTTCAATATAAGGTCTGTACACATCATGCATTGCAACACTGACGAGCGTCATTTGCCGCCTAGGCTCACTTTTGAACGGCAACCCAGTTCGCTTTCGGAGTTCGCTGAAATGTAGCCCCATTGGGACTTGATCCACACCGAAAATCAATTGTTACATGTGCCACTATGTTAAAAACGAAGAACTGAAGTCCGCTGGCTCATCAAATCATCTGAGAACATTGAGGCAGTAAGAGCTTCAATCTTTCAAACCCAACGGCGTTCTACACGTGAGGCGCTTCTCGAAAGCGTTGCAGCAGATGCAACTGTTTTTTTCTGTGATGAACACCATTTTTCTCTTGAGTGGGCCGACCACAATCCGCGAGAATTACATCAAAGGCCTTTGCATTCACATAAAGTCATCGCAGAGGATGGAAGGCTGCAGTGTCTCAGGCAGAGACTCTTCACGGGTCGGGAGCCCGTTAAGTAAAGTAAGTAAAGTCAGAGGAACGCCACCCTCAGCTGGGATTTTTGGTCCCTTTGAACACTTCTCGGAGCGCTTCATCTCAATAAGAAAGCGAACTGGAGTTGCAAGCCTGCTCTTAAACTTACCAGGGAATTACATTAAAATATGAATGACAATTTAAAAAAAAAAAACAATAAAAATGTGTATAAGAGCCGCCTTCCATTCAAATCACATCCAAATTTACAGGAACCAAACTCATGGCTTTTTCACCACACTCGAGCTTTTGTTCACACAAAGCTGAAATCATAACATTTTCCGTATTTATTGAGATACGCGAAAACAGATTCCTTGGATAGGACCTACATGGATTCCCAAGTTTTCCTTTCGTTACCTTCCTTCAGCTATCAAGTTTTTAAGAAGTTGCCACGTATAACATCCAAAATGGAATTCCTGAACTCTTAAACAACTAAGTCCTTACATATATTATCGTTATTTCAATTTTGCTTCAAGTTCAGTACTTTTCATCGATGACTTGTTTGGCATAAGCAAATTTTGCAAAGGAGAAAAGGAGAATAATAATTATATTATATTAACCCCACAGGCGAACTAGTAGGGATGTCAAATGGTTATTATCCATTTTATCCTGATCTTAGCCCCGCCTTTAAGGAAGAATGAGAATAAATATATTTTATTACTTGCATGAACGCTATGAAGGTCCCTCCCAACATAAAACTAAAGTAAAAGTATTTTTATATCAATCTAAGTTATCAGAGTACACATTAATCAAAGAAGAGTAGATGCCTTAACCCTTCATTGTCATATAAGAGCATTAAGTATTTTGTAACAATGATAGATTTCAAATCATTATAAAAGGTTTTGTCCATGGATGCACTTTAGACGATTACAGATTCAAAAAAAAATGACGAATGATGAATAGGCTCGTACTTTTTCTTGCGAGTTTTAGTATTTCGAGAATATTTTTTTGACATTCCTTAATGACTTTTTGCATTTCCCTGTTCCATGATAAAATGAATGAAAGAGAAATAAATTGTTTCTATTCAATTAATTTTGATTCTCTGGTCTGATGCTTTTTTTGTCCTTAATTTTTGGAATATAGTACAGAATAATTATACAAAGGTTACACGGCAACATAAAAACTTGATTCCATCTTTGTTTTGTTGCTAAAATATGTACGTATTTGTATACCTATGGAATAACGGGATAAAATAATGTATGTTAGCAATTAAATTCGCTAATTGGAACACTAAAGGACTTTTCATATGAGCTCTACTTGCGCTAAAGAACGGTTAAATAGACTGTGGAGAAGACTACTTTTAATGAAGTTATAAATAGAAAATTACAAATATTTCCGTTCAAAGAGCGGGACATATGATTAGTTCATCAAAATATATTTAAAACAGAGGGAAAGGCTACAGTCCGCTCGGGCGAACTATTATATACCCTATTCATATTTATATCCCTCATAAAGTGAGCGTGGCAAAAATCTATGTAAGGGAGAATTGTAAGGAATGACCTACATTTTGTTATACAATATTGAAAAGATTTTATCGTAAAACAACTTTTTTTGTGAAGAATAGGACTTTCATTTACAATGATTTCTTCAATAAACCGGTTTTTTTTTGTTTTAAATAGTGGGCGTGAGTTAACCACCCAATAAATTATGACTATAATTACGGTCAGCCGTCAGCCACTCCAAATCAATTATGGATCCAAGCAGTGCAGCTGTATAAACATCCAACGATCAATGTGGATACAAAGGAATGTGTCAAGCCAGCACTTGTTGTAATATAAACACAACATCAAGATTACGCCGCTTGGATATTCACCGAACCACCACCCAGACTTCACTTCAGTTTTCATCTTCAACGACAGCAGTTCACTTAGAATTAGAACCTAGAATGTAACTTTGTATTTTTTTGAATTTAAATAAAGTTTTTTTTTACCGAAGTCAATGTGTAAATAAATTAATTGGGGGCTCA
Source organism: Portevinia maculata (assembly GCA_949715645.1). Classification (NCBI taxonomy): domain Eukaryota; kingdom Metazoa; phylum Arthropoda; class Insecta; order Diptera; family Syrphidae; genus Portevinia; species Portevinia maculata. Next base: position 40,222,973 of record OX454525.1, read on the forward strand.
ACCGGGATCGTCCTCAACGTAAAAACTAGAAATAAAAAGTATAGTGTTGAGATCGCGATCTGCCAAAAACAAATAAAAGTATCCAGCAAAGATTGGAGAAAATAAAACAAACGCAAAAAGTATCCAGCAAAGACTGGAGAAAATAAATTAAACACAAAAAGTATCCAGCACAAGACCGGAGAAAAAATTAAACACAAAAAGTATCCAGCAAAGATTGGAGAACAAAATTAAACACAAAAAGTATCCAGCACAAGACCGGAGAAAAAATTAAACACAAAAAGTATCCAGCACAAGACCGGAGAAAAAAATTAAACGCAAAAAGTATCCAGCACAAGGCAAGAGAACAGCAATCACCACAGGAGAAAATATTCATCTGAGGACAACATTCATCCTGAAATAGGGTAAGATACCAATGCTTTTCAATAAAAATTAAGAATTAAAAGTGTTAGAAATAAGAATCTAAAATAGAAACTAAGTGAATGAAAAGAATTAGGGATATTATAAAAAATAAAAGAAATAGTACATTTGATAATAACAGAGTTATAGAGAAAGAGTTTGATATAAAAAATAATAAAATGACTAACGAACCAACCATCGAAGACACCGTGGCGAGATTAATTGCGAATAACAACGTAGTATTCGCAAATGAAATTCGTTCCCTTAAGGACACAATTCAAAAATTGACTTTAAAAAATAACGTAACTGACTATACAAGACAAGCTATAGACGACAACATTTCGTGCACAGAAACACTAGACGTTATCAAGTCGATACCCGAATTCGATGGGAATGCAAATTCCTATGTATCTTGGCGCGATGCCGCTCACAATTCAATGATTCTCTACAACAGGGGATCTAGGAAATATTTTGCAGCCCTAACTATCCTAAGAAACAAAATAACCGGATTAGCTAACGACACGTTAACTAACCACGGGACAGTTTTAAATTTTGATGCCATCATAAGTAGGTTAGACTTCGCATATTCGGACAAACGTCCAATTCATGTCATAGAGCAGGAACTCAGTATATTAAGACAAGGTAGTGGTTCCATTCTCGATTATTACAATCTAATAAATGAAAAATTAACCCTTTTGGTTAATAAAACAATCATGACACATGGAACAAGTAATCCATTAACCATAGAACTAAATAAACAAAATCGTAAGAATGCTTTACGAATTTTTATTACGGGTCTGAACTCCCCACTGAATAATATCTTATTCAGCATGGAAGTAGACGACTTACCTAACGCTCTTGCAAAAGCACAAGAGCTGGAGTCTAATAACACACGCGCAAACTTTGCACTTCAGTTTTCTAGAAGCACAGCTTCTGCCACTAGTAATAACACACATAGAATCAATCATCCTCCCAACCATAGGAATAATTATAATAATTTAAGATTTCCTCCTCAAGAAAGGAGAGATAAACCCGTTTCAATGGAGCTTGGTTCTTCGGCTCATCGGCCAGTAACAAACCATGATTGGAATAATTTCCAAAGAAACCATCATGGACCCCAACAGCAACAACGTTATCAGCAACCTCTCCAAAACTTTAGGAACGACTATGCAAGGCCATCTGTGCCCATGTATACTAATGCACAGCGACCATTGTTTAAAAGAGATAGAGAAATATCTGCGCAATATTCAGGTCAATCACCTCCAGCTAAATTAAGAGTAAATAATATGGCTGAAGAGGCTTTTTTAGGCCAAGAGTCGGGGGACTACCCCACATCTTGCGAAGAATAAATAAGGAAAAAACCATAAAGATATTGGTAGACACTGGGGCGACAGGTTGTTACTGTAATCCAGGCGTGTTTGAAGACAGACAGACACTACCAATAAAGAAAAGAGTGAGAACTATAAACGGTTTCACAATTATTTCCTATTTTTATGAATTATTTATTTTTGATAGAATCGTAAGATTTTACGAAGTAAATAATCTTGAAGCGGACGCCTTAATAGGTTATAACCTTTTAACGTCAGCACGAATTAGGTTAGATTTAGACAATAAGTTGTTATATTATAAGAATAGAAAGGAACGCATTTACTCTGAAGAATGCGACACTCAAGATGATATCATAAAAATAAATGATATCATAGGAAAGGAGATAAGTGCCAATTCAAATAATGTTGCTATTAACAATGTGCAAGAGGTCACATATAAAAAACAGCAATTAATAGAATTAATTCAAAATCAAATTAGGAAGATACATGCATCAGTAAATATTAATCTACCTTTCAGAACTGATGTACGAGCGGAAATTCGTATCGTAAACGATACCCCTATATGGACAAAACAATATCCATACCCTCTTTCCGCAAATAAATTTGTTAACGATGAGTTAAAAAAAACTCCTCGAACAAGGTATAATTCGAACAAGCAAAAGTCCATACAATTCTCCTGTATGGGTGGTCCCGAAAAAAGGTACAAACGAAGATGGTACCATGAAACATCGTTTAGTCATTGACTTTAAAAAACTTAACGAAAATACTATATCTGACAAATACCCTATACCAGATACTAATGTAATTTTATCAAATTTGGGAAAAGCTAGGTACTTCTCAACCGTTGATCTCGAATCAGGTTTTCACCAAATTTTAATGAAAAATTGCGACATAGAGAAAACTGGATTCAGTGTTAACAATGGAAAATTTGAATATGTCCGAATGCCTTTTGGACTAAAAAATGCACCATCCATATTCCAACGAGCAATGGATGACATTTTAAGGCCATATATAGGAAAAATATGTCACGTCTACATAGATGACATCATTGTGTATTCTGATACAATTGAGGAACACCAAAAGCATCTTGAAACAATCATAAATGTGCTGAAAGCAGCTAATATGAAGATTTCTTTGGAAAAATCTAAATTTTACCAAGAGCAAGTCGAATTTCTTGGCTATATTATAAGCCACAATACGATCTCCACAGATCCAAAGAAAATACAAACTATAAAAGAATTCCCTGAACCCATTACTCTAAGACAATTAAGATCTTATTTGGGAATGACGGGTTATTACAGGAAATTCATCGAAGGTTATGCAAAAATAACAAAACCATTGACAAAATACTTGCAAGGGGAAAATGGTAGAATTTCCCAACACAGTAGCAAGAAAACTAATATAACCTTGGATGAAGAGGGTAAAGATGCCTTCAATAAATTAAAAAAATTATTGATGGAAGAAGTAAAGCTTACGCAGCCAAATTTCTCGAAGAAATTCGTTCTAACAACGGATGCATCTAGCAATGCTATAGGTGGAGTTTTATCGCAAGATGATAGACCTATCACATTTATTTCAAAAACATTAAACTCTACAGAGCAAAATTATGCGGCCAACGAAAAGGAGCTATACGCCATCGTTTGGGCTTTAAAGAACCTTCGTAACTACCTGTATGGTGTAACTAATCTGGAGATTCACACTGATCACCAACCTTTAACATTTGCTGTTTCGCAACGGAATCCGAATGCTAAAATGAAAAGATGGCATTCTATAATTGAAGAATACGCTCCAAAAATGGTTTACAAACCTGGAAAAACTAACGTAGTAGCGGATGCACTCTCAAGACATCAACTCAACCAGATTACCGAAAGCGGAGCTGAATCGAACACGGTGCACTCGGCAGAAAGTAGTGATAACTCCCATATACTGGAAACCAATCAACCGCTTAACGCGTATAAACAACAAATCCTACTATCAAAAATTCATGGTAATGGATTAACAATCCATGAACAAATAGAAATGTTTAAAGGAAAGAAAAGACACCTAATAGAATATAACGATCCGGAAGATTTGATTCCTTTACTTAAAGAATTTATACAACCAGGTATAGTATGTATACACTGCACATTTGAAGATCTGTATGACATTAAAAATACAATTCTATCTACATTTTCAAACAAATTTCTTTTCACGAAAATATTTGCGAACGATATCACTAATAAGGATGACCAAGCTAGTATTGTACTAAATACACATACTCGTGCCCATCGTAATTGGGAAGAAAATGTGAAACAGGTTAGGGAGAAATACAACTGGCCTGAAATCAAGAAAGATTTTAAAGAATTCGCGAGACATTGCGAAATATGTAATAGAAACAAATATGACAGACATCCACCTAAGGTTCTTATTGGCGAGACGCCAATTCCAAAAAAAGAGGGGGAGAAACTTCACATCGACATATTCTATTTTGACAATATGAAATTTCTGACCTGCACAGATTCATATTCGAAATTTCTCCTAATAAAACATTTAGAAGATAAGACAAATATTTCAGAGAAATTATTAGAAACTCTTCAAACATTCCCTAATGTAAAAACAATAGTATGTGACAATGAACAAATCTTTAAGTCCGTTTTATTCCAATCCCTTCTAGAAAGACTCAGAATAAAAACATATTACGTTCCTATGGGACACTCAGAAGCCAATGGACAAGTTGAACGACCACACTCCACATTAATTGAAATTACACGTTGCATTCGTGACGAATTTAAAATTAATAGCACACTTGAGGCAATACTCAGAGCCACAATGCAATATAACCAAACCATACACTCATCAACAAATCACAAACCTTGCGAGGTACTTTTTAATCAGGTAAAGCATGACTTAGAACAGAAACTTAAAGAAGTTCAGAAGAAAATGTTAGAAACACATAACAAGGGACGAAAAGTGAAACATTTTGACAGAGAAGCAATAGTTTATGTTAAACGTATGAGTGATAAAAGAAGCAAAGCTAGGAACTTGTACTCCAAACAAAAAATAAGTGAAGACTTAGGAAATGCAGTTAAGATAGGGAACAAAATAATCCATAAAAAAAATATAAAAAACTAAAGTTGATAAACACACTATTTCAGAAATGATTCTATTTATCGCTGTCTCATTATTCACCATAACCAATGCTGACATAATCGACTACACTAGAGAGAACTATGTTCTCATAGAAAATGGTAACGCAGCACTTTATCAAGTCTACGGGGAAATATTTCATATCACGAACTTAACGTTCTATGATCAAACGGTTCAGAAACTGACTAAACAAATAAATGACGAGACTATACAATACGTGTACGAAATTCCACGGGACACACGTCATGATACAGACATAATTATAATTCAGACTCTGCTGGAACAGTTAAGAGGACACCGCTCTAAACGAGCAATAGACACATTAGGCACCATTTGGAAATGGATTGCTGGTACCCCAGACCACGATGACATGGTATTAGTTACGAATAAACTTAACGAGTTAGTCATTAATAATAATAAGCAATTCATAATCAACTCTGAAATCTTTAACGCAATAAATAAAATTTCAAATTCATTGCATATTATAAATACAGAATATCGACATGAACTCGCTCAAGAAAGAAATAAATTAATAATTTTAGAATTACAAAATCTTATACAAACAATTACACTTTCTAAGCACAATATTTTAAACCCATCGATTCTAAATTTAAAAGAAATACAAGAAATATCTAAGCATGAGAATAAAGTTATTACCATTTCTGATTTAATTGATGTAAGTCTATTTAAAATATTACAGAATGATGATGTTATCATTATATTAATCAAGTATCCAATAATAAAAGAAATTTGTCAATTATATGAAACTAGAGCGATAAGTAATATAGATGGAAAATTAATTATAGGCGAAAAAATCGCAAAATGTAACCTAGAGTTTAAGAATGTTGAAAATTGTAAAATAGAACTAAGAAATACATTTTGTATATTAAATACTAGTGAAACATGCTTGTCCAATATACTTAACAAACAGAATGCAAATTGTAACAAAATTAAAGAAAAGAATACTAGAATAGATATAATAAAAGATGGAGCTGTACTAATAAGCGGCATAAACACAGTCAACAACGTAACTACAAATGGAACGTACTTAGTAACATTTAATGACACCATTATCATCAACAATACTACATACGAAAATCCTACTGGAACCATACAAACATTCTTGAAGACATATTCTCTGGATCAATATTATATAAATCAATACTTCGAAACGGATATCGAGAATCTAAAATTAGACAACATCAATGTCATAGAAAACTTTCGAGAAGAAACTACAAATTATCCTCTCATCTCCACAACTATAATTCTGACCATTTCGGTTTGCCTAACATTCCTATTGGTTTACTACTACAAGATAAGACGCCAAGGAATTCCCGATGTTGAACCAAATGAAGTAAGATTCCAGTCACTCCTACAGAAATTGGAAAAATATAATGAAGAAGCGGGGACGCTTCATGTAGAAGGAGGGGAGTTAACCACCCAATAAATTATGACTATAATTACGGTCAGCCGTTAGCCACTCCAAATCAATTATGGATCCAAGCAGTGCAGCTGTATAAACATCCAACGATCAATGTGGATACAAAGGAATGTGTCAAGCCAGCACTTGTTGTAATATAAACACAACATCAAGATTACGCCGCTTGGATATTCACCGAACCACCACCCAGACTTCACTTCAGTTTTCATCTTCAACGACAGCAGTTCACTTAGAATTAGAACCTAGAATGTAACTTTGTATTTTTTTGAATTTAAATAAAGTTTTTTTTTACCGAAGTCAATGTGTAAATAAATTAATTCGTGCCAGTCGGCGGATATTAAAAATATATACAATTGAGCATATCCGGCCCCTAGAGAGTATTATATTAACAATTTCAGCTTCCCAGTTAAAATTTAGATTTGTGAGCGGATTTTAATAATTCTTAAACTTGATTTTTTCGTGCACCTAGATAGTATATGGTTAATTTCAGCTTTCTAGCTCGAGTTTAATGGCCTAATTTTCGCCATGTACATGACTAGATTGAAATTACTATAAATGTTGATCACGAATATAGTGACTTTTAGGGGTCTACAATATTTAGGTATATAACAAACTATGAGACAAAATTAATATGCACTTAGAATAGGGTATAAACATGGGGAAAGACAACAGTCCGCTTTGGGCTACCTGTTGGATACCCTATTCCTAATCATATCCCGTAAGTGGGCGTGACAAAAATCTAAGCTTTAGAGAATTGTTTAGAAAGATGTAATTATTTTGGCACACAACATTTAAATGATTTTATTTGAAAAACAAAGTTTTTGTAAGAAAACGCATCTTAAAAGTGGGCACGGCAAAACAATTTTAGCTACATAATTTGCAAATGATTTGCTCAATAAAAGGTTTTTTTTAAAGTGGGTCTGCCAGACGGCGGATTTAAAACTCTTTAAACATGAGCATTACAGATAATAGTCAGACCATCGAAATTAAATTTTTTTTATCACTAAAAATAACGGATTTCCGCTCCCTGAGTTATGGATTTAATGTAATCACGTCAGTAGCCGAACACTGAGCTATGTACACAAAAGAAATGAAAACGTCGCTTTCTATTTTATGGTTCTTTATTGTATGAACGCTAAGATCAGACTGACAATCAACTACACAATGTCTACTTAATATAAGCTTAACAATAGAATAGATAACAGTATTCACAGCAAGAGCGATGAAAGACCTGTACAGTGTCTAGTAAATAGCAACCCGTTAATAGCCGGTCATGTACTCATATGTGTTATGATTTTGATCATCTTTGGAGATTTTCCCAAGGTCAACGGAACTTGTGAGAAAGAAAATGTATACTCTCGTTGTTTCCATGCAGGCTGTACGGTATGGTTCAGTATACATGACTCCTGGTTCAAGCTATGTGACTTCTTGCAAATCTTAACCTTGCTTCTTTATGATGCTGTTGCAGGTTGGGTTTTTTACATTATTTTCGTGTAACGAAGGTTATGATTTGCCTTTAACACTTGCTCCACTCTTCTTACCGTCACTGGGAGATTCAACTTGCGCTTAATCTGACCAGCATTCAGCTTATTACGCCTTGCTTCGTGGTAAATCGTATTTTTGTTGCGTGAGGTCAAGAGGCTTGGTCGACCAGATCTTCTTGCAGGGTTATAATTTTGGCCCGAAATTTAAAAAATTATATACGACGCAAAGATATCGTCCAATTTTCCTGCCAATGGATCGGTTGGATAAGCCGTGCTCATAATGAGTCGTAATAGTTGCCCTTTCTTTTGTAGTCAAATGAATTCCGCGAGGCATGGCCTAATAATTTAATGATAACAATTTATTGATAACGATTTTTGTGCTAACAAGTCAAACAATTTACCTTTTATTGTTGTTCACTGTTTTTATTTAAAAAAAAAATGCTATAAAACTGGAATGCTTTTGGATAACCGAAGTGTCTGTATACTTATTTCGCAACTTTTTCACACATTTTTTTTATTAGAAATGTCAAATCAGTCTCTTTCAAACACGATATGATCGATAATGGTACAATTTTTTTTCTTTTGAGTTAAAGAAAATTCATTCTCCAAACATTATTGAACAATTTGTTTACATGTAATTAGGCGCTAGCCTACAAGCCAAATTCAAGAGTTTGAGAACTACTGTCTTTATACTTATTTCGCCCACTGTACATTGTATTACAAATTTCAGCTCCCTTACTCAAAATTTGGCTTTTTCGATAAAATTGTTTTCTGAAATTTTGAACATTTTGGGCGCCTAAAGACAATATATAAAAAATTTCAGCTTTTTTCCTCAGAATTTGATTTTTTGATTAATTGAGATGGAGGGAGGATTTTTAAAATTCTAAGAATTGATTATTTCGGACCACTAGAGAGTCCTAGTTTTTGCCGATGGAAGGACGGGCGGACATGGCTAGATCAACGTTATTATCGCTGCTGATCACGAATAAACAGGATGGCGCAAAATTAATCATGCAATTTTGTTTTTAAATAAATTTTTCACTAAATAAAAAAAATGATTTTGAGTGATGGAAATCTTTATTTGGACTTTAGATTTTTTTCTGTTAAGTGGAAAAGATGATATCCTTCAAGTGGCTGCCCCCAGTGTGGGTACACATTTGTGCCCGTTTTATCGCATTTTCCATGACATCCAGTGATAACTGTTCGCATTCCTATCGAATATCCTCCTTAATGGCTGCTAGCCCCAAAGGAAGAAGTCTGGGATGGTTAAATCGGGCGATCTTGCTAGCCATGTCAAATCGCCAAAACGGGAGATTACGCGAGCATTAAACGCTTCCTTCACAATCCATTGTGGCTCGTGCTGTGTGTGCGGTTGCACCATCTTGTTGAAACCGCATGTTCACCAAGCTCCGCTCATCCAATTCCGGCATTAAGAAGCCATTTATCATAGCCCTGTAGCGTTCGCCAGTAACAGTGACCGTATTGCCGATGGTGTCCTCAAAAAATACGGCCCAATCACAACGCCGCACCACACAGTGGCTTTGAGTGGATGTAATGGCTTTTCGTGCATCACACGCGGATTTTCATTGCCCCAGAAACGAAGATTTTGCTAATTGACGTTACCGCTTAAGTGGAAATTATTTATTGCAAATCCGTGAATGCCACAGCCCAGCAAGAAAACTTTCCGGAGCGTCGTCTCAATAAGGTGCGATTTGGAGTGCCAGCCGCCTCCCCCGATTTTGCACCCTGCTTTATGTGGAGCTAAGTCCGCTCAACGGTTTCATGAATTATTCAAGCTGCACTTCTAGTCACCAAATAATCGTATTTCCATAGTTGTAGCTCCATTGTAACAACCGTTCTCTCTCTATATATAAATATATTTTTTTAAATTACAAATCCTCCTTACCGGTATTTTTTTTGTAATAAAATCTATTTAAAAATCTGTGATAGCTCCCTGAGTGTAAGCACGCCAACCTTGTATTTGCCATCAAAGGTAAACATACAGGCAACCATAATCCAAGAATGTCCTTTGAAAATTGTTGCTCCGCACGTTCTTATAGGTAAAAGCAGCAAGTGGTGTATAACGACTGTTAGACATCAACAGAATTTCAAGGAAGCATCCATTTTCTTCTTCCCTCTCGCAGGTTTATAATAAGACTTTTTTCACGAATTTTCCGTAGTACTCGTAGCATCAAATTTTTACTTTATTCTTTAAGGATTCGATCGAAATGGGTATGTCATAAAACCTTTGGAAAATTCTATTTTAATTTCCACGTGCTTCTCAATGACTTAAACTTCACTGTCCTTTCTTTTCCGATTCAATGGTTGCCAATTGTTATGGTCGTGTGCGAACTTGGGGTTGGCCGCATAGGGACAAATATTTACACCCTCGTCTGGCGTTTTCATTTTCTCAATTTCCTCTTCTCGAAAATATTTTACATGTTTTGCCGTCAGTTTTCATGAATCTCCTTTTTATAATGGACCCTAGTTCAACTGTTGGCAGGTGCTGTGGTTTCGGGGAAGTGCTTTAAGAATAATTTACTAGAGTGTGCTTAGTCGGCGTGGGATGAGATATAACAACGTTCGTATATGTCCTTCAGCGAGCCGTACGCTGGTAAGGGATTCTTTTGATCTATCTTAAATAAACTGGGCGGTTGAAGGTTTATTTTGTTGGTTTCATAGAAAATGGTATGATCTTTTTTTTTATTAAAAAGAATCGCTCCAGGTTTACAGGTTCTTCATACTATTATGTGAGAGGAGGATATTTTATTTGAATGCGCAGAGAAGATATGAAGTAGGTCAATAGTTTTCAGATGGAAGGTTGCGGATTTGTTTTTCATTATCGTTGTAATGTGCTTGTGCTGTCTTAAATGTCGGGTTTTCCATATTGAGGAATTAAAGTGGGCACGACGGCAGTAACTTTTGCAAATGTTAATGACATACTGCAAGGTTTGCTTTTTCGTATAAATGGGTTGATATAATGTTCTCTTTCACTCACCGGGTATATTGTGCAAGTGGAAATATTTAAGTCTTTAAGGAGTTAAGGTTCGTTGAATTCATATAATTGGTGAAATGATTGAGAAAGTTTTATCGTGAAAATTCCTATATTGTTCATAATGTCAGTGAAAACAGTGAGAAAAGCAAATGTGAGGTAGTTAGAGTGTTAAGCTTCCGAGAGCAAGGCTAAAATTCTGCAATAAAATAGGTAAATTGATTTTCGCAATTTGTAATTTCGCGCGAGCACTAAATCATCAAACAATTTTCTGTTGAAGAAAGCATACCCGATGACTGCATGTTCAGCTCCATATCTATCAGAAGGATGATCTTATGCCTCGGCTTAATGTAGCATAAGAATTTCAAGTTGACATTTCCATCAACTTTATGGCCGCATATGAAAGCCTGCGTTCATTGTCAGAAGCTCTACATGGCGACGGCCGAATTCAAGATGCAGACATAGACGTGGCGATGGAAAACTCATATCTTCTGAATTGTTCCAATCTTGCACCGGATTTCGGCAAAAATATGCGCAATTGAAGATGTGGCGAAATCGGCCTTTAGTTTTACGAATTCATAATCAAAACAAAGCTACCTGCAAGCAAACAAAAATCTGTACATGGCTCTGCCGAACCTTTGTATATAAACTCTATAGTACTATCATGAGACGATTTTTTGGGGAAAATGAATTTGGATGGTTTCTTGGTAATGATATAAGAGCAGAATGAATGAATTTATTGTGTAATAGGGAATGGGACCAGAAATATGGTGAATAAATGAAAGGATACATCTATTTGGATTTGTCTTACATTTTGAAAGAAAAAATATCCCTTGAGTTTAAGGAATAAGCAAATATATATTTTCGTTTGCTCTCACATGTACTAAATTGAGATAGGTCATGCAAGATGAAGATTTGTTTGTTTTCCTGATTATGGCGATCTTAGTTATTTACACTTGATTCGATACTTGGATCGTTAAGAATGTAAAAACTTGGTAGGAGGATAGAGTTAGTTGGAAAAGAAATCATTGAAAAGGGATTAATTTTGGAATGACAAGTTTATTTTATTTTGGATATGGATGTTGAACAGATAACTTAATTTTGTTGTATATATCTACATTGAATTTGTAATGATGTTTTTATGTAGGTATGTATGTAGGTATATGGTATCTGGAAATGGGACGCAAACGAAATATACAAACTGGTTAGGAGGATATGGTTTGCTTCAAAGAAATTTCCTAATCAAGACTATCGAAAGAAATTTGAAGTAATTCGAAACATGGAACTTCACCTTGAACTTTCAATGAGGGTTTGTTCCAATGTTTATTTATATGCTGTTGTATTTATGAATGAATGAGACTATGGTACTATTTGATATGGTGAATGAAATTTAAATAAAATGTAGTTTGTATTGCAATAATACTGTAGTAATCACACTACATACACCCATATACCTTCTACCCAGCACCACAACCTACCAATCGCCTACCGTATTTTGCTCAGCATAAATGCCATACCACTCGGTTCCCACACAAACGATCTCAACCAATATGATATACGAATAGCTCACATTATCGCTTAGCCTACACACATAGAATACCAAATTGATGACATCATAAACATGTCTCTCTTTCTGTATTTTAATTAAGAGTACGGCTCGCCTTTCTCATTGCTTAGCAGTGGTATTGATATTGCATAACCACTGCACTCGAAGGCAAAACGAATGAGATACAAACAAAGGCGATATAAACAAAGCTTAAATGTGCGCGGGTAAGCACAAAAAGTCCTTTAAATGGGAACTCCGCTGATGATATATTCTGACGTATTTACCAATATATTGGGTTCGATAAATAAAAATTGTAACTTTGCTGATAATGCACTAGTACCTACAACTGTGCGTTGCCCAATATATTGGAAAATAGCTGATATGACTATAGGAATTGCGTAAGGCTTGTGTAGGTAAAAGGGATAGATTAAAGAATAGTATAAAAGAATATGGATTGGAAGCAAAGAACCAGACTTAGAACACGCTTAACCCACTAGAAAGGTCGCAGCCACGCAAAGACAGCCGGCCTTAGAGTAATAAGTAAATAATAATATATTAAATTTTACTTTAATTCAAAAAGTCGCAGCCACGCATAGGCGGCGGGCCTTAGAGCAATAAACAAATCAAATTAAAAATTCGTTTTATTTTCAAACGTTTCTCCCGATTTCGCTTTTTTCCTCATCGTACGTGGAAAGCACGGCGAATTATCGGTTAATAAACTACGGTATATATAATAACTAAAAAAGAATATAGGTACATATTGCAATCTCATGGACATTTCAAACTCAAAGTGAGTAGGTATGAAGTATGGTATTGCGACTATAAAGAAGTCCAAAATAGTGTGTCTAACAATTGCGTCCGTTGGTTCAACATCAAATCCATACGGATTCAATCCAACAGCATACGCATTTTTTTAATTAGAAATTTTCAATTTACATTTTCAACGTACATACGATAATTGTTAAAATATTTGTATAAAAAAGCAGAATAATATTGTAAAAAACTTAGCGGAACAATAATATCAAAACATATAACAGTATTTGGTTTCAATTAGTAAAAAAAATGCCAGTTAAGGATGTAAATTTGATAGAAGAAGATTGTTAAAGTTGAATTGAAGACAAAATTGAAGGGGAGTGAGGCATTTTTACAGCCCATTCAAGTTATAGGCCGTTAAATATAGAAACCTCTGATGTAACTTCTTGTAATATAACTTAAGAGCCACTTTCGGGGGGAAAATGTGCAAAATCTGTTGTTATCCCAAAGTAAAGTGAATGATTCATTACTTCCAGTAATCAGAGCAAACAAGAACAATGTATACCAATGATAACCCTAAACAAAGAGTAAGCATAATACCTACCTTCTGTTTTGCAGATGCCGGAACGATGGGAAATAATGCGATACGCACCGTTACTTATTTTGCAATGTGTATATTATCGCCACTGCCGATAATCTTACGTTTTTCAAAAGATATTAAGGATTAGTCACTTTCCAAAAACAATAAGCCAAACACTTTTCAATTAGCAAAATTCATCATCATACTAATATGTTCGAGGTTGTTCTTAAATGGTTATTATTGTTTCGTTTGCAAGCGACTTTGTCCGCGTGGACTTTGATTGCATTTTGACAATCATTTATCAGGACCGCATTGATATAAATGGAATGTATTGAAATTATTGTATATATATTATATTATCTTATTGCGTGAGTCTGACTCGTACTTGTTGCTTATTATTAATTTTGTTTACTAATTTATGAAAGCCATAAATTATGTGAAGTCTGTATTTATTTTTATACTGAAAATTAATGTACATTGGTTCCGGCTAATAATGAAAAAGAATGTCGTCCAAGTGACCTCACCCATATACCTCTACTAGTTCGGCAGACTGTCAACCTTTTACCAAAGTTGTGAATCAGTTTTCCGCATTCTTCAATAATTGATATTTGCTCGATGATGTTGTCTTTGAGGTGTTGAACAGTTTATGGATTATCAGCATAAACTTCACTCTTTAAGAAACCCCATAAAAAATATCCAGTGGTGTTAAATCGCATGATCTTGGTGGCCAATTCACGTCTGTTTTTCGGGAAATTATGCGATTATTAAACTTCTCTTTCAAAAAATCAATTGAGTTCGTTGCTGTGTGGCATGTTGCACCATCCTGTTGAAACAACATATTCTGCACATCAATATCTTCTAATGGGCTCTGCAAAAAGTTTCTAATCATCGCTCGATATCGACATTGTATATAAACCTTATAGTAGTGCAACCGTGCGTAAACGACGATACGCCACCAGTGCGCATTCGCCCGCAACAAATCATGATAGTCTAGTTCTACACCATTCTCGTGCTGGGAATATGAGTAGGAGGATGATGCAGGTAGGTGGTTGGCAAAGCAGGTTTCGTGTAGATTTATGGTATATTTTTTGTTTGCTTTGATGGAAGGGGTATGTTATGTTTTCTGGATTTTAACACAATTGGTATGTGTGTGTATGATCGTTGAAGGAGAGTCGCATTTCAGCAGTGAAGATTCTCAAATGTTTTTTTTTTATAATTCATACGAGTATTTGCAAGTGAAAAGCAGATATTCATATTTAATGGTAGGGGCGATGGTGGATGAAGAGAGGTGGGATAATTGTAGTTGGGTAGATTGATGGTATATTATTTGTTTGCTCTGATCAAAGTTTTTGGGGTAGGTTATGGCATTTTGCAATTAGAACAAAACCGTCACCTGGAACTTATTTTGTTGCATTTTATACAATTGGTGTGTATATGTTAAGATCGGCGAAGGAGATTCGCATTTCAGCAGTGAGGCATATCATATTTGCATGTGAAAAAAATTCATTGTGGCAGAGATAAGATAAGACAAGTTAGAGTGTGTTTACGAGCGCGTGCCCTGCTTGTAATAATAGCTGCCGTAGGTTATTCATGAACAACTCAAATTGGTTTATTTATTGGTTCATCAAATAAAAAGGGCATTCATTCATAATCGGTATTCAAAATCATATTAGGTTCATATTTCGTTTGCATTATGTTACACAATCGAATCTCCGAATATAAAAAGAATTTTTTCATTTGGTTTTGCACAAGCACCTGAGTGCCTCAGTTTGGGCAGCTAAATATCATTGATTTAGGTATTCTTTTTGATACCTACTTCTTTTGATACCGTCATACCGACCACTAGCGGCCGATATACTTAATGCAAATTTCGGTTTCAGGATGTCCCAGTAGGTACTAAAGAAATGAAGTATTGTTTAAATTTATCTTTTGAAGTAGGTAGGTACAATTATGAAATTTTATAGGTAGGTACCCAAATGCATTAAAATATTGAACTCCATCAAACGCATGGTTAGACGTATTGCAAGTTATAGAAACCCACATTTTTTATTCTAGCCTCGTTAATACCTCAGCCAGAAAAAATATAAGTTTCATATGTATGTATATACATACAGTGAAATCTTCCTTGAGGGGACATTAATGGTGCACATTTTTGTCCGCTTAAGAGAGTTTACCGTTTAAGGAAAATTAAAACAACTTATCCATCTTTAAGCTAAAAAGAAAAGTCTTCATATTCACTTATGTATGTATATACAAAGATGGTATATTAATTGTTGGCTCTAATGGAAATTTGGGGTAGGTTATGGCATATTGCGAGGAGGCCGTAGGATGTTTGCTGGTATTTAATACAATTGGTATGTACCTCCGTCTCACCTGATTACGAACAGGTAGTTTCTTGATTTAATTTTACGAAATTTTTTAACTCCTTCGATAATATGGGAAAAACCAAATGCAATATGAAAGAAGGCTATATTAAGTTTATGTTGTAAAAAAAAAATTGGGATTAGGTAGATAAATTCGATTTTATTGATGCTTTTCCCAAAAAGGTTATAAAATTAGTCCTTTTTTCGTCGCACCTGATTACAAAAAGTAACCATTAGAAGACCACATCATGGAGACCGATATTTTAAACAATATCGAGTACGATGACGCAGATAAAGACTACGCAAGGAACAACACTATAGAAACAGTACTAACGAAAGGATGTTCAGAGAAGCTACAGGAAGGAGCTTTGACGTTCTACGCAGGATTTGCAGCGTTTAAGTTACGGAACAAGATTAATTGCGAAGCCTGCACGCAATTTATGATCGATGAGACAAATTCTTATCGAGAACAAGCCTTGTTAATACGTCTCAAGGCTTATGAGACCACACAAACTGTGTCAGAGTTTGGAAAGCTTACGGTGCCTACTATAAGCTTCGAAAATACTGCGAAAAGAATAAAGGAGATATTCGAAACAGTTTTTCCGGAGGACCGCAAACAAGCAAACTTGGTTGAAAACCTCATGTCTCAGATGATAAACCAGTTGGAAGTGACAGAAACCATGACGTGTAGCAATTATGGACACAACGAAGACATCGTTAAATTTATTTTAATCGGACTGATTAAATTTACAATAAAAAAAAAACAACAAGGATTTAAGGCTGCCAAACTTTAAGGATAAGCATCATGTAAATAAATATCTATAAATAAAGTTATATTTTAATAAATGAATGGGTGTGTTTTTCTGATTTTCATATATAAATATTTATATGTACTCATATTTATTTTTATTTATTTTTAGTTATGGTAATATTAATATATAGTTTATTTATTTTTTATATATACTTTAGGTATGCGCTTTTGGTTAAAGGACCCTATGCGTTGTTATGTTACGTAATATTTTATTTATTTATTTATGAACTATGCGCGAGGAGTAGGCCTAGTGGGGATACCTCGGTGAAAAAAAAACGCATCAAATGTTCCACCTCCTGGGTGATGCGGAAGAGAACAGACTTGTGTTTTTTTAGTACCAACCACAGCATTAAAAAAAATTTAAATAAAATATTCAATGCTGTGATTGGTACCTATGCCTCGAATATCCAAATTGGTTAAATGAACATTTCTTTATCTTTAAACTACATACATAATATTCTCAGTATTTGTTTTTTTTCTTTTAAGAAAGCAATGAAAACATATATTTTTGCATGTCTAAATAGGTAGGTAGTTTGTTTGACATTCATTCAAATAATAAAAAAAACATAGGGGCGGGCTACAGTCCGCTTGGGCGAACTGTTGGATACCCTATTCTTATTCCTATATCTCATAAGTGTTCGTGACAAAAATTTAAAGGATTTTATCGAAAAAACTAAGCTTTTGTAAATAAAAACGCTCCCTAGCTCAAACTTTGGTTTTTCAATAAAATTGTTTTATTTAATTGTGGGCGTGTCAGTAGGCGGATTTAAAAAAAATTTAAGTATGAGCATAAAGGGCACCTAGAGAGTATATACTATAAATTTCAGCTCCCTAGCTCAAACTTTGGACTTTCAAAAATAAAAAATAAAAAATTGTGGGCGTGTCAGTAGGCGGATTTTGAAAATATTTACACATGAGCATAAAGGGCCCCTAGAGAGTATATACTAAAAATTTCAGCTCCCTAGCTCAAATTTTGGTTTTTCAAAAAAAATATTTTATTTAATTGTGGGCGTGTCAGTGGGCGGATTTTGAAAATTTTATGTCCCAAGCAGTTTTATGGGCCAAAGATCATATATAAAAAATTTCAGCTTTCTAGCTCAAAATTCAATTTTTCCCAAAATTTGTTTTATTTAATTGTGGGCGTGTCAGTGGGCGGATTTTGAAAATTTTATGTCCCAATCAGTTTTATGGGCCATAGATCATATATAAAAAATTTCAGCTCTCTAGCTCAAAATTCGATTTTTTCCAAAATTTTGTTTTTTTGAGTTTGTGGGCGTGTCTGTGGGCGGATTTCAAAAATTCTTAAACTTGATTATTTCGGGACCCTAGAGAGTATATGGTTAAAATTTCAGCTCTCTAGGTCCAGTTTAAAGGCCTAATTTTTGCCGACGGACGGACGGACGGACGGACGGACGGACGGACGGACATGGCTAGATCGACATTACTATCGATGCTGATCATAAATATAGTAACTTTTAGGGGTCTACGGGCAATATTAAGGTATGTTACAAACTATGCGTCAAAATTAATATACCCCTAGAATAGGGTATAAAAATGTAAATCGACAGGTGAGCTGCCTCTAACAGATATACGTATCCAACAACGTGTTCGCTTATAAATATCTGATAAAAAACAAATCGAATATTTCAGAATCAATTACAAAAGAAATGATAGAAATCGGTGAATTTTTGGACGAGATATACCCAAAATAGCAAGAGTCTAAAAAACCATAAAGTCATAATTTCTTTACTTCTTACATGTTCAGTAGGTAAAGTTAAGGAACAAGACCAAACTGTGGTGGATTCCGGCCCACGAAGGTTTTGAAGGCAACGAAAAGGCCGACGACGGGTTGCGATATCACCTAAACATAATGAAAATAGTTCACTCTGCAGAATGCCGGCTATGTCTTGAGGAAAACGAAACAGCTGAACACATTCTAAGTGAATGTCCGGCCTCAGAGAACAACTGAGTTCCGAAGATATAAAGAAGTGGTCTGCTGGTAGCATTATCCGCTTTATACGGAAAGAAGAAATACTACTAGCTTAACATATTTCTGGCCCAGACGGTACAAACGACCTCATAGGTCGCAGTACCTTTTTCTTCGCCTTGGCGAACCAAAAGCTAAAAAAAAAAATATATTGCATATTTCAGCAGAACCATTTACCACAGGGCATGACAACTAATAATAGAACGAAACGAGGAGTAGGCCGTCTGATTACAGCTCGGTGATTAAAAACACGTATATCTAATGTTACAACATGGGTAATGCGAAAGAGAACCAATCAAGCAACCTTCATTAGAAGCAAAAAACACAAACAAGTGACCTTCCTCAATGCTTTATTGCAAAGGTGCAGGGACTTTAAACAACGAAAATTCGTATTATCCATATAAATATTCATCGTGTAGGTACCTATTGACCAATAAGTGGTGGTGCAGCATGGCACAATACCGACACAAAATAAATAATGTCATTGCTTTATAAATTAGACTGAATATTTCTAAATCAATTACAAAAAGAATGATATAAATCGGTACATTTTTCGACAAGATATAGCCAAAATAGCGAGAATCTAAAATGCGATAAATTCATAATTTCTCATTTGAAAGAAAAATACCGAAATCAAATTTTATTAAATTTTTCGTTTCAAACGAATCGCCCCTTCCATCCAGAGAGTCGATAATGCGAAATCCATTATCCATACAAATAATAACTTTCTTGGTTTCCATCATCAACCTCTGCTACTTGCAAAGCATACGTACATGAACATGCTACCTGCGCTGCCTACGCCTATGCTCCTTCTTACAATTAAAAAAAAATGCATACACAATGGAATGAAATTCGTTCGGCGGAAAGATTCGAGAGAGACAAACCGGTTTATTTGGTCTTGCTTTCTTCGTTTTCAAAGTGTGTATTTAAAATGAAGATGACAGCTAAAGTTTAGACACAAACATTCTAGCTCAATTCATAACGCCATCTGCATTTAGTCGGCTAAAACAAAAAATTCGACATGATGGCACTACTATAAAGTGTATATACAATGATATCGAGCTCCATCCACAGTAACTGCACTGTCATTATCATCTTCGAAGAAACATGGACTAATTACGCCACCCCAGCAAAATCCACGCCATACAGTATCTTTTTTTGGTTTCATTGGCCCCTCAAACAATCCTCTGGGATTCGCGTCAGCCCAAATGCGACAGTTTTTTTATTGACATAACAGCAAATTTCAAAATGAGCCTCATCGGTGAAGATAATTTGTGAACGACGACGAATTGACGTCCTTGGCTCTTCAGCAACACTTTTGGTAACAGCTGCAATATTTCCACTTAAACGACCACTACGATGATAGGCTTTACTTCTCTGATCTTGAACCAAACCAGTTTCTTCAAATAATAGCACTGTTTGACGGATCATTTTCTCCACCGTATTTTGAACGAAGATTTCTTTTAACTTCTGCAAAACTTTTACCATATTTAAAATAAGTTTTAATAATAAAAACACTTTGCTCAATAGTGAACCGATCCATTTTAGCTAACGGGAATGCATTTACTTTATACCTGAAAAAAACTTGGGTATAATCTAAAAGCTGTATAAAAAACTGGCGACCAATTTAAAATGATACGTCAAGTTTGAACACCATTTAGTATTAAAAATCCCTGCATGTTTTTTCACGTTAGTTTAAATTGTCCACAGTGTACTTCAGTGCGTAATCCGTTAGCAGTATTATATACTAGGTGTACACAACGGAATACATACCATTGTACTGCTGCCGCTGCCGCATATAGATGGGTAACAAAAGTTCGTAATTTTTTCATGATTTGGGTTCGTGTTTTTTGCAACTCGATGTTTCTTTAACTCAAATTTATTTCTCGAACCCTTGAGATTCGAGTAAGGTAGTTTCACTTTAATTTCAATTTGTGATTAAAGAAAAAAATAAAGTCAAACCTAATTGACCATTTAAAAAGACAATCATGAATCGAGGTTCATATCTCATAATACCTAGTTTGTCATTGAATTCCCAAATTTAAAAATGTTCACTGTTGTAGGTAGGTAGGTACTTCTGTTTTGTTTTTTTTTTCCATTTTAAAAACACTTCACTGTTGCTGTGTTCTATGTGCTTTCATATGGTGGCTATGGTGGTGGCCATGTTGTAGAGGGTAGTGTGTTGGCTTGTGCTAATGCAGTTATCGCCAATGGCCGAGACGCATCGCACTTGTTCGTGTCGAAGGATGATCTTCTCAGCATCTTTGAGTCACTGAAACATAAATCTTGATATTTTTAGCACGCTGTTTAACAATGCGCTAAATAATGCACATTATCCGTCGCATTGGAAGTTAGCTGTGGTAAACCCTATCCCGAAAAAGGGTAAAGATAGGACGAACCCTGCCAATCTCCGAACAATTAGTTTGCTTCCGAATATTAGCAAGGTTTTTGAAAGGTTGCCAATAGAGCCCTGTTGAAGTGGGTCAAGGACAATAACATAATTCAATATTGGTTTCAGGGCGGAACATGACACCATTCATGCCGCGTCGAAATTGGTTTCCGACATTCATTGGAATAAATGCAAGAACGGGTGCTAGTCTTGTTGATTTTGAGAAGGCTTTCGACACCGTATGGTTAGAGGGTATTTACTACAAGCTGACCAGGCGGGGATGCACAAACCTTTGCTATATGTATAAAATTTATAATATGCTTATGGGAAAGAAGTTCGTTGTCAAATGTGGAAACGTGATTTCGAGCATAGTCTTTGAAATCAAAAACGCAGGGAACGGTGAATTCTCCGATCCTGTTTAACCCTAGAAAGATAAACTGCGCCTCGGAGGCGCCCGCGAAATATATATATTGCTTTCTTCTTTTAACCGACGCTCGAACAAACTTGTTTTTTTAGCCAACTCAGTCGTCGATTTATACTAGCGATTTACGGTCGTTCCGGTTCGGTAAGTACCACCGTTTTTCAGTTATGGTAATGCAGTTATGGTAATGCGCTATTATCAGCATATGCAAATTAAATACCGAAGATCTCTAATTTTCTGTTTCCTTTTGTTATGGATTTATAAAATCCTACTTCTCTTTAAAAAACAGAAAAATTAATAATATATGTTTATGTTTTACTTTATTGCTAATAATGTAACAATAAAATGAAACAATAAAAAAAAATATTTATTTAATTTTGTAAAAAAAACGTTTTTTAATTGTGCGCCTCCCAGGCGCATGTTTATCTTTTCAGTACTAAAAAATAAGATTATCTTTCTAGGGTTAACATTTACTCGAGTGGTCTGGTGCGTTCACTCAGACATGCTAAAGCGTAGGCCGACGATTTGGTGGCATACAGATCAGGTCTTAAAATTGAGGTTAATAACATTCTTTTGACGCTTGACTTCGATCAAATTAAGGGATATTGCGACGACTGGAAGCTGAAAATCAACTTTCAGAAGACGGAAACAATATTGTTCAGAACAACATTGATTGGGGCCTGTAGGGATACCAGGAAAAACATTATTGGACAAAATTGGCACCCACTGGCGGTGAGAAGCGTTGTTAGATATCTTAGCGTCTGGCTTGACCAGTATCTGTATTTTGATAGACAAATTGTTGCTTGTCTTGCTAGGGCCAATAAGGCTTATGCTATGACAAGGAGAGTTTTCCATAGCAGTCAACTTGATTCCAGGGTGAAGGTCATAGTCCTCGTTATATGGAAAAGATTCAGGTTTTGGAGAGAAAATGTCTTAGGGCATGTATCCGGTTGTTCCGAACGCCTGAATCTTACTATATAATTTACTATCCCAACGAGGAACCATACGATGGGGCTCAGTTGAATAGGATTGACAATTTCTTCATTAATTTGACTCAAAGGAACGTTGCAAGGATGATGGCCAGCGACAATAGCCTGATCTTTGGGGCTTACTACCCCAATGAAATGTACATGGGGAGTACGCTCCATTCTGGCTTTATTCCCCCGGACGCATTTGTCCATATTGATGCTAAAGGGCTGGTCCAGACGATGGGTGGTATCGTGGTATTTTACAACCGCTACCGCAGCGCGAGAGATAAGCAGCTTATTTGCGGCGGGGACGTCCCCAATGCTCATGAGCTCCTCCGTTTTAGTAGGTACCACAATAGCGGAGAGGTATAAATTCGATACAGAAAAGCAATTCGCCGCCAAGACTGTGCATTACTCTAAGTAACATCTTAGTTAATAAGTTAGACTAAGTTAACTATGGCATTGTTGTAATGCTTCCGGGAGGTGACCGACGCTGTAAGGCTAAACGATAAAAATAATGTAAGATTACTTCGAAAAATAGTTTTTAGGCCAAAAGGCAATAACCATAAGGTTATAGCTAAGTTCGGTGCAGGTTCGATCCCCAAGGGAAACAACAACATACGGCACCCATTAAAGGAGAGAAACAAATAACACCTTGTTTTTCCAACCTCTACACCAAAAAGCGCATTTCTGCCTGGTAGTACAATGGACCGTTACCGAGTCTGAGTGCTCTGGGATTAGGGTTCTTATAAAAAAAAGTGCTTTCATGATGAAGTGATTATTAAATTGTCAATTCTGTTATTTACTCTTTTCATACATATTCGTTTTCATTCGACAAGTCATACCTGCAGTGTGTGCAAATGTACACGGCGCTTACACTGATGGCCGCATCGCCAAAACAACATACTAAGAAACAAATATTATTCCATACACACTGCATACCAGCTGTTATCCATTCTATACATTTCGTACTAAGACCGAATGTAAACATATAGGTAAATAAATATTTTTCTTTTTCTTTACGGCGAGATTATGATTAGAATCAAAGGGATCGTAACAAGCCCACTTTGTGGCATTCCTACTGGTCATCCCGTTTGGCTCGCCGGTTCGACCTTAATAAACATCGGCAGACTTCCCGATTTTGGATTACTTCTTTAATGAGACCGCAGTGGCTCAGTGTTTCAGTGGTTAATGCATTGGTTGACTAATCTAAGGGTATCAGGTTCAAATCAGGCCTAGGCCCCATTACACCTTACGTGATAAACATACAAAAGTATCAATTGTTTTCTAATGACTTCTCAAATTTGCCGGTATAAAATTGCAGGTCCCTTCTAAGGGTCTTTAGTGCCTTATATTTGTTTTAGTTTTTGTTTACAACTGCATTGTTATGATTTTTGCTTGATTGTTCTTTTGCCAACCCGCTGATCTCCGGTTGTGTCAATCGATGCAGGGACGCATTTTGGTAATAACTGTATATTCCATTTTCTTACTTTTACTTAAGAGTATGCACATTTGTTCAAAACAATATCTAGTATTACCAAAAATGTCAAATTTATTTTAAATCGCTTCACTAGTATTTTTGAGATATATATCGTTATTCGAGTCTTTTGCGAAAAGCTGAGTAAGAATGTCATATGATCAAAACGATTAAAGCCGTTCTTAAGATAAGTGATAGATATAAGAACAAATAAAAAAACAAATATTCCGAAAATCTGAGTATACAGTTTTGATAATGTTAAATTTCTATTAAATCACTACAGGTACCCATTTTTGAGATATTGTCGGTTTCCTTAAATCAAATCTTGTGGAAAAAACTGAGTAAGTCATCTTCTTACGCTTCCCCCAAGTATTCAAGTTGAGTTGAGAGAATCAATGTTAAAAAAATCAATGCCTTAAAAACCAGTTGTATACCGTTATTTAAAATAGAGGATATTAAAAAATGGTCACGTGGTATAGGCGTTTAGGCAAATACGTAGTTTGAAGAAGATTCGTCCATCCGCTGTGGCTGGAGACTCGGTCACAGGCAGACAAACGCGCCGGCGGATGAAATTGTGGGACACATTTTTAAGGCTTCTCTTAAATCAGACAGAACTAAAATTTCAGCGGACTTATTATATCTTTCTCTTTAGTATACTTAATTATACCCGAAATTTAGAAAGTGGAAAACTTTTTTCAGACTATAATAACCAAGGTTACTAAAAAAAAGATCTCCCCCGAACTCAGACTTTTTTCAATCAGAGAATGGGCGCTCACTTTATAACAAACACACGTTATCAAATATTCTTGTTATAATATAAAAGCTAATAAAAGCCTTCATAGAAACCAACAGACGAGTACACCTGTAGGTACAGTAGCCATAAATAGATTTAAATTATAATTAAAAATTTCAACTTCACGTGAACGTTAAATATGTATTCATTCTCTCTTCTACTGTACACGTCTCTCTGAATCTTTGATTCACAAAGTTCTCGTATTTCAACACTCAAAGGATGGGGAAAACAAATAGCAACCGTTTTTAAATAATTACTTCCACTCAAAGCGCACTAAGAACTACATCACGGCGAAGGTTTTCGATGCCAGTATCCCATTTTCACGCTTTGAATTCTCTGCGGATATGAAGCTAAGTTAACCATAAAATACACTTCCTCAGTTATAGAACTGCAGCAAACATCAACATAAATAAGTTATCTGCAATGATAGAAAAAGAGTACGTACTCAGTGTTTGGGGAATCCGCCCTCCAACTGTAATTGCGCGCTACAAGAGCATAACTTGTTTGCAATTCAACTAACAATGTAGCTTCCTTCATACAAACATGGCGGATGCCCCCGGGCCGGAAGTTTGAATTCAGGTCTGGGTACTGTAATAATACAACTGGCATTTTGCATGTATTTTTTGCGAATATTTTTCAACTTTTTTATGTCACTACAATTCTTATTCCGCATCCCAAAGGTTTGAAGGTCTGTTGTTTTGCATGAAATTGCGAAAAGTGAATTTGTAAAAGGGAACTGTTGGCCATGGTCAGATTTACGACTTTATCTCTGGGGCTAGATATGTCAGCATAGTCAACGCAGCTTCCCAAAAATCGACAAAATAAGGAAATGGTATTGTAACAAAAAACTCTTTACTCTTTTAGTGAAATAATCCAATAGAAACCTATGTATGTTAGAACCGGTCCTGTGCAGCGTATGTTCATGAAGTACATATATTTGCAAAACCAATGCACTTTTGATTTGGTTAATCGATTGTGACAATGATTGCCTAATATCAAATTATAGTTATGTGTGATTCGGAACGATGCTCCTTGGGCGACTGAAGTGTGAGCTACTTCCGTCGGACTGGAAATATATCTGACGGGTAATACGAGAAGCGGTTTTATTATAAATAAGTTATAGTATAAATATTAACTTGACGTAACAATATGCGCATAGGCTTTGAATAAATTTAGTATTTTGTATCCAAATCACAATAGGTATCTCATATTAACACTCTAACAGCCCAAGGGAATAACATCGAAACCCACAGTCAAAACATTATTCTGAAACATATTGCGTGCTTTCCTTGTGTAGCTATCTCCAGAGGCATATAGGATATTATATTAACAGCTTTTTTGTTGACGGCAGAAAAAAAACACACTATGTCAACTTTATAATATCTGCATATCTAATAAATAATGTGCGTGTACAATCATACATGCTTAGTTTCATGCGCATAATACCCAAATCATATTTCAATAAGTGTCGCTTCAATGTTCTCGTAACTGGAAATGTAACTTTCCCCTTCAAATTTTCATAAGCCTAAATGTGTGTGCTGTTGTTAAAACAAATTTCAATAAATTTATCTAAGAGCACTTATTTTTGCATTGCAGGTTTCAACTTTTAAAACAGTAAAAAGCTGCAGTGATATTAATGCGGATGAGATTGTACAGTATGACACACCAAAAATAACTTATCCCCAAGCACATGCTATCGATTATGAGGTACGTATGGAGTTTTAAATACACAATTTGTAATACCAAAAATCGAATACATACGTATTTTAACCTTTTGTACCGTATTCTAAAGGTAGTATGATTTTGGCTCATAATTTGTAATACACCTTAATATTGAAAATAGACCTCTAAAAGTTTTTTTTTTTTTTTTTAATTTTTATATTAAAAAGGATTCCAAATCCCAGAGCTCTCACACTCGGTAACGGTCCATTGTACTACCAGGCAGAAATCCTCTTTTTTGGTGTAGAGGTTGGAGAAGCAAGTGTTATTCGTTTCTCTCCTTTATTGGGTGCCGTATATTGTTGTTCCGCATGCGGATTGAATCTGCACCGCACGAGTCAAAAGCCAACACACTACCCTCCACACCTTTGCCACCACTCCAATAGAAGTAACTTTAGGGTTGTTTTTTTTTCTTCAAAGTCGCAAACCAGTCTTTTGTTTACCCATCTCACAGCAACAAATCCAAAAATGTTATTTCATTCTAACCTGCAGACGGCGGGGCTGAAGTTGGTTTAATTTTTGATGAAGTTGTTTGTTGGAAACCCAATTTGGTTGTGTTCGAAGGTACCAATTTCTTAATTCAGTGGATAAAGTTGCTGCTTTTCTCAGATTGGTAAAAATATGTAGGTATACTTAAATGTTTGAATTGATGGCGAAATATTATATTAATATTTAGGGGATTATATATTTCACTATATTTTAAATGAAATTAAATATGAAAAAAATAAATTAACGGAATCTAGGCCAATGTGAATTGACGGAAGTTAACTTAAAGTGTGTTATCATATGACACAAAAACCAAAAAATTGTAAGTTGTATACATGATCCGCGACAAATCTTTTACCCTCTCCCCTTTCTCACTCAGTCCAGCGAATAGTTTGCTTATATCTGAAGAAAAAACGGGGAAATAGGAAATCTGTGAATATTCTGTTCATAAAAAACAATGGAAAGTAGACCAGAATCACTGGAAAAGTAGTTTGATGATCGGTTGTGGCGAACCGTGAAAAAGCGCTATAACTCCAGCTGCCACTTCACGTGGTAGCACTTACAAGGTACGGTTGTTCATTCAACACTTCAAATTGAAATAAATCTGTGCAGTACCGAAAATAATTGTTCTTACAACGTTGTGCTAAGGCCACGTACCTGTGTTTGAGTGAATTATTAAATATTTTGTTAAACATTTTGTTTTTCGTTTTCTAACGAATTTATCATAAATTCTTTCATTTCCTTACTTGATGAAATAAAAAAAATTAAAACAAACTTGAATGCAGAGCGACGTTGCTTTGTCGCATATAAAGAACGAGACAACAACAATACGATTATTATATATTTTTTGTTTTGTCGCTCAGTCGCAAATGGCTTATATTTACTTAAGGAATTGATAGCACTTTTTGTTCAAAAGGGCTCTTCGGGGCAATGTTAGTGTTAGAATTATGACAAGCAAGCTTGTCTCTCTATGATAAAGACGTCAAATCGTTTAGTATGATAAAAGAACTGATAATCTAAGTGATATTCTATGGCGAGTATGTGTCTTCGTTTCAATTTTGGTAAATTTAAATTTAGTGATTATGGGCCCATTCATAAATGCAAGGTTTGGAAAGCAAACGTACTGCAAAGCAGGAAACACTGCGCAAATTGAAACGAAAGTTTCCTGCAAAGCATGCGCTTGCAAAGCATATATTAGATGTTTATGAACAAACAACTGCGAAAAAATGGAATTTACATCGACCGCTGTCATTTTAATAAATAATCTGATAGATTTTTCTCAAAACTAAACTAAAACTTACTTATCTGTTGTATTAAATAATGTTTGTTTAACGGGCTGTAGGTCTTAATTTAAAAATACTCTTTTTTTGTATTTTAAATTATATATTTTGTCCAATATTTCGACTTTCTTCGAAAGTCATCTTCAGGGAACAACTTATTGTACAACATAAATAATTACATTTCACAACAAATTTTTTGGTATGACGAACATAAAACATAAAGTTATGATGCCGGCTGAGTTATAACTGATGTTGTATTTTCACCCATTTTCAACAAAATTAAAAATTGTATTACAGCGCAACAGTGGCGTGGCGTCCATATAACACGATTCCTACCGTCTTCCCTTTTAAAAATCCACCAAAAGTAAGCACTATCTGCCAAATAAATATATGAAAAATGAAACCCGTCCCGTATTTTAATTATAAAATAAAATCTACACACACACTCACACATAAGCTATCGAATAAGTTTAATATTTTCATTCTACCTCTCGTCTGTATCTTCATACTTCATTCAAGAATCAAGATTCAACCACATTCCACAATCCACAAATCACAAACAACAAACCAACGAAGAGTCACAAAAATACTCTTAGTAAAAAGTTTTCAACTACCGCTGCTCTCTATAATAGAATAAAAAATATTTTTCCGTCTTATTTACTTGTTTTATATCCCTTTCTTCTACAAGCATTGCGGTTCCGATCCTCTTTGTTCAACACCCGCTTTTATATTCAAAGAAAAAGACGCTACATTTCGTCTTATAAACCAAATCTCACGCTGAATACTTGGAATTGTTTCATTTCATTCTCCCTTTTGCGATTAGCATTGCGTTTCAATCGGAAGATATCAACATGTTGCAGGAATGCAGGTGCTACGTTTGACTCGTTTTTTTGCAACATTGTGTCTAATAACACGGTGTTCTTTGACTTATTTCTTTTTTCTTATGACATAATATCTGAATGTGTTATGTGGGTTGATTCTTGATTTTGAATTTGATGTTGATATTGATATGCGTGTTGATGTAAGAAGTTGAGCTTTCATTTTTCTCTCTTGTGATAGTTAATGCTTCGATGTTTTTACAAATTTATTGTTATACTTTTGTCTTATGAAATAAAATATGGTAGAATATTATGGCAATTTGTCAGCAGAGTAAATTCAGCATATCGCTTAAGAGAAGTTCATGTCAAATAAAATACCGACACTTGTTTTTTTTTTAAGCAGGAATTCAAATTTTAATTTAGAATCAGTTGGAATTTATTGACAGACTGCGTTGCACAAGTGCAATAACTTGAAAAAATCTAGTGTTTTGTAAAGCCAATTTGATAAAATCTTAAATTAAAATAGTGAAAAGTTAGATGTGAAAGTGAAAGTGAAGGTTAATGTGTAATTTTCTTTTATTACCAACTTACCAACTTACTGATAAAAACATTTTAGCTTCTTAATTTTAGTGCAGTTTTAGATTTTTTTTTGGAAATGTCTTTGATTAGTGTAGATTGCTGTTTAACTGATTTCCTCCTGGAGGATTCAAATAGTTTTAGTAAGCTATCTTTTCTTGATAAAAAAAAAGTTATGGACGTAGGGCGCTCTATGCCTTTTATAAATATTAATTACCAAAGGAGAGATGGTTTTGTGACACATTTTAATGTTTCCTTATACCAAAAATATAAGTGGCTAACTGGGAGTTGCAAGCTTAATAAAATGTTTTGTTTTCCTTGTCTTCTTTTTTCAAACTCCGCCAGTGTTTGGAGCCGAACGGGTTTCACTGATATAAATAATTTAGTTAATTCTTCGAAAAAACATATTAAGACAGAAAAACATATTCGTTGTTGTTTATCCCTACACGAATTCGGCACGAATCGCATTGAAACTTCTTTAGGAAATTCTTTCGTTGTTCATAATAAAAAAGTAGATAAAAATCGGAAACTAATGGAACGTTTTATTGACACGGTCATTTTATTAGGCAGACAGGAGTTAGCATTTCGCGGTCATGATGAAAGGTCTAGTTCAGATAATCGTGGCAATTATGTCGAAGCGGTTTATTTTTTATCTAAATATGACACTTTATTGGAATCCCATTTAGAGCAGTGTTCAAGTACACACAATCCAATTTTTTCAGGTTTATCCAACGATATTCAAAACGATTTGATACATAGTACCGCGGCGGTTATTAAATCCGAAATTAAAACGGAAATCAAGGATGCTCGGTTCGTGTCGATTATGATCGACGAAACACCAGATTTGAGTCATAGGGAACAACTGAGTGCCATATTTCGGTACTTGTCAGAGGATGGTATACAAGAAAGATTTCTTGGATTTTTTGACGTTAGCGCAAGTCGTAATGCAAATGAGTTATCCAATCATATATTTAAAATTCTTGAAACATACGACTGCAAGGAAAAGTTAATAGGACAATCCTACGATGGTGCCGCAGTTATGTCCGGCGAGGGGGGTGGTGTTCAAAAGAAGGTCCTTGATGAATGCCCGATGGCAAATTTTATTCCTTGTTATGCACATGTTTTAAATTTAGTACTATCCCGATCTCTAGAAAACATAGCAGAACTTAAACTATTTTTTGGCTATACTAATAGCATCGTTCGATTTTTTAATAAATCCACAAAGCGGTCCAATCTTTTAAAACAAATTTCCAATCGACGCATGCCAGGAGTATCGGAAACTCGATGGCATTATCATTCAAGAATAATAAACGTAATCTTTAACTGTAGAATAGATATAATTGAAACTTTTAGTAAAATAATTAATGACTCTAGGGAATGGGATACTGACACACTTTCGATGGCAGAAAGTTTATTAAATAAATTAGAGAGCAAGGAATTCTGTTTTTTGCTTCATACCCTTTCTGAAATATTTGCAAAGACCGATGTATTATTTAATTTAATTCAAAAAAAAACAAACAGACGTTAGTTATGCCAAGCAAGAAATCGAACGTTTTGAGTCATGGATAAGCTCTGACTTTTTAAATATGTTTGAAGTTATTTATGACAGCGTAAATGATTGCATCGAACCTCCACGTAAACGCAGGTTGCTTGACTTCGATTTGAAGACGAATTATAAGCGCCTTTTTGTTGAAATTAAAGACAATATAGTTAGCCAAATAAATGCCAGATATAAATCATTTAGTAATCTTACATTTTTGGATTTACTAAATAATTTGAAGTATGACACTTTTTCTCGTTCCAGTCCAGATGTAAAAATATCTTCCCTAATTAAGTTTTTTCCTAGAATTATTGACTTCACGGCATTAAAAAATGAACTTAATGTTTTATATTCTTCGTCGTCACTTCGGCAGTTTGAGGTTCTCGACCTTCACAACCAT
Source organism: Portevinia maculata (assembly GCA_949715645.1). NCBI lineage: Eukaryota > Metazoa > Arthropoda > Insecta > Diptera > Syrphidae > Portevinia > Portevinia maculata. The sequence goes on from OX454525.1 coordinate 40,254,647, forward strand.
TTGAATAGTGAAGCATTGAAAGAAGTGTTCCCTCAAGTCTTAAACTTAAGTAGTTTACTTTTAACACTTCCCATTTCCGTCGCCTCCGTTGAGAGGTCTTTTTCTGCTTTAAAAAGAATTCATACTTATTTAAGAAACTCACAGGGCGAGGATAGGTTCTCTGATTTAGCCCTCATATCGATAGAAAGAAGACTTCTTCTTAAAATTAAAAATAGACCAAACTTCTATGAAAGGGTATTGGCAGAGTTTATCAAAAAAGATCGTCGAATAGCATTAGAATACAAATAATTATAAAGAACTAATATTTTAACAAAACTTTTCACTTTTTTTTTTTTTAAGTGCGTGAATTTTAGCTGTTTTTAATTTTGATTTATTTTTATTGCTGACATTATTATTTGTATCGTTTTTATATTTTAACAAATATAAAGAATTATCCATATAATTCTTCTGAATTTTCTTATTTTAAAATTACTATCCACATTATGCTGAATTTTTTTAAGTTATTGTATCATGCGTCTGTCAAGACCGGCTTCTTTTGAAGCCACTTTTGTTATGCTTTAAGCTCATTGTTGATTGAAATATTAATGTCTTGAAGTATAAAAAATGTGGCTAGAATATTTTTGCTAAGTCAATGTGGAATGCATATTATGTAGATACAATATCCCCATTAAAAATTATTTTATTTCAGGTTTTAAAGATTTTTATTTTTATAGGTGACTAAATTTTTCAACGTCTTCCCTTTTAAAATTATCCACGCCACGCCACTGCAGCGCAATGACAGGTTATGCAAATGCAATACGATTCTGAAACCTGCACGATTGCGCTCAAAACTGCGCAATAAATAAAACTCCACTACATTTATGAATTATCTGCTTAGCAGTGATGAAAATGTATGCATTTGTGAATTCTCTGCTTAGCATATCTTGCGCAATATTGCATTTATGAATGGGCCCTATTTCAAACAAAAAATAATACAGAAAGAAAGCAAAATGTTCATTACATGTTAATTGTGAAAAAACAGTGCTACGGATTGAGCACAAAACAAGGAAGAAATTAGTAAGAATCGCGGTATTGTGATATACAAATAAGATTAAAAAAGAAAATATTAAAAACACATATTACATTACAAACATACCTATATTACAAAAAGTTACTTGCTTTTTTCAAATTTACACCGATAAATCTTACTTACATTCCAATTTTAAATTGTGTTTTGTTTGCCACTAAAAAAATTAAATTTTCGATCTAAATCTCATATAACCAAACGAAATCTCATGTCCATTATGCAAAAAGAGTACCTACTCCTTTCTGTGTATTGGAAAACGACATAATGATCAAAACAGATCAGCAGTAGGTACACCAAGCACGCCGTGATGGAACACATTAGCACCTCACCTCAAGTTCGACTTAAACATAAGACCTAAATCATAATTCGAAATTAATGTGCAAATCCCACCAACTTTAGCTGTCCAAACATACAATTAATAATGCTTTTTTTGCAACAAATTTTATCTTGTTTGTTATTTTAAAATAGATTCTCTCTTGCTTACGAAATTGCTTTAATTCGCCCTCGAAGTTGTCTTTAGACCCTATTCTAATGAATGTTATATTCGTGATCAGAATCGATAGCAACTTCGATATTATCTCTAGAGGCCCTTAATGCCTCAAAGTCCGCCCACTACCATGCAAACAACCGTTTTTTCGATAAATCAAACTTTGCGCTAGGAAGATGAAATCTAGAATATATACTCTCTAGATGCCTTTAATGTTCATATGTAAATACTTTTAAAATCCGGTCACTGGCACGTCTACTTTTTTAAAATAACCGTTTAATTGCACTTAAAGTCGTTTTGCGCAATTCCTTTATACAAAGTTGTCTGCCATGCTCCCTTTTAAGGGACGTTTCTTTTACAAAAACTTAGTTTTTTTTTCAATAAAATGCTTTACTTAGATTTTTGTCCTGCCCACTTAATAAGGAATAGGAATAGGAATAGGGCATGCAAGAGTTCGCCAAAGCGGACTGTAGCCTTTCTCTTCGTTTTGCATTGCGTTTGACTGGACTTTAAACGCTAAACTCTCGCTCTTTCAACTCCGAGCTGCTGTGTTGATCTGTTTGTACCAAAAGTGTTGTCATGTGTTAATGGGATAAGTGTCAACACAGCTTTAATGTCATTTTTAATGTATGTATTTGTACAATAACCACATTATATGTAATTTATATCAATATTTCCATTTATTTTATTGGTTTCTTCGTATTTCAGTATTTTGAACGAAATGAATTTGACACTTCAAGTACTGTTTAGAAAAGGCTTTTTTTTGTTCAGAAAACTGCTAAGCACACTTTAAAACACCCTTATATATACATTATTGTAATTAGCGCCAAAAGTTTTGTCGATCTAGCCATTTTTAGGCTTCTAACGATACTTTCGATACTAAGGTAGGTATCGATATTTTTGGGATTTGATACCTATACTCAGTACTCGATACTATAAGCAGATACTTGGGTATTATCGTCGCAAGGTATCGAGTATCACGCGATTTGTGTATAAAAAAACGATCTGTGTAGTGAATTTTTCCGATCCTTGCTCTCAAGCCGTGAGGAGACACAGTTCCTTGGTAACTTACGCAAATCATTTCTGATCATTGCTAGCGCCCCAACAATTTGCGACCACATTACAAATGCGGTGATTTGCGAGCAAACCAATAAGTATTATTATTCTTTTAATTGGGCCCTTTAAACCTTTCAGTAGCGACAACATAATTGGAAATTCAGTCATTAAGTGCCTATTATTAAAAAATATGCAAATTTTTTGAAGTATTTTGAAGAAATTCTATGACAATACCTAACATCTTAGTCTGTTTGGTAGTTCAGTGATATTAAGGTCAGGCACAAAGCATACTGAATGAAGGAAAGTCCTTTTTGCACATGTGTTTCATGTGCGTTGATGCATGTATCACTGCGTGCGTCCCTGCTGCACATGTGTTTCACCCATTAGAGTTATTTTTTAAGAAAGTGAAGTTAAGTAAGTACACATTATGTTAAATACTTTAAAAATCTGAGTACCAACTATGAATTATTTTTTTTGGAAAATTCAACAGTTTTTTTGAGATATACGAGTATGTACGCAGATTATATTGTACAGTGTTCTTTAGTATCGCTAATCGACTGGTTTGGACAAAAATGAGAATGCCATTTTCTTACTTTTACCCCGATTATCAAAAAAATTTAAACCGGACAGAAGGGCGTGTGCCGGAAGGACAAAGAAGCGGGCAAACCAACGACGGAGAAAATTGCTGGACTCACTTTATGTCTCCAACTCAGCGTCCTTCAGTATCCAAAGCCGCACAAATACAGTGAAGGAAAGGGGGTGGTAATTTCTGAAATGGTTGCAACAAACAAAGGGGGTATTCGAAGTACACTAATGCACACGCTGACTCAACTACGAGCGAAAATCAAACGCCACACAGTCTCAGTATAACTAACAAATTTATTTGTTGTCTCCTTCGCTTAACACTTTCTCTGTAGATAACGATTATTGCAAAAATATAAGGAATGCTGCAATTCGCTCGGCCGAACTGTAGCGTATCCTATCCGTATTCCATTGGATTGTCTTAAGAGTACTTATGGGAAAATTTAATTGCTTAGGGGAGTTGTTAAGAATCGACTTCTTCGACATAACGGTTTTTTCGAATAGTGGGCGCATTTGAAAAATCGTCCACTTTATCATTTCGCGTCCCTAGAGAGTAGCTTAATGCTCCACATTTCACCTCGCTAGCTCGAATTTTATGACCCCAAACTCGGCGGTAGATGGGTGGACTTACATGGCTCAATCGGCATAACTTTCTATGTTGATCACTAGTTTAGTTACTTTTAGGGGTCTAAGACCAAAATGCAAGCAAGTACCAAACCATGAGTCAAAATTAATATAGATACTCTTAAGATAGGGTCTACAAAGGGGAGGTGATTTTGCAAACTCCAGATCGACTATACCACCACTTTTGGTCGTCAACAAATTGATAGGTGTTTCCAAATCCACTGAGCTATCTTTGCCCAGCCGTCCTATGTGTTTTCCTTAATCCTCTAAATTCTAGCTTACCGTTCAGTCGGCACTGCTTAGATGCGGACTATCTATGTAAGGGAATAAAAAAAACCCGCATCCACATTAAAGTCGAACCCGTCCCGTCATGGCGAACAAGCTCTACTATCCTCAGACCATTTCCGCATATGGATGAGTTGGACATTCATGTCAATTGGATTTCTCTATAGATGGTACAAACTTCATCCATCCGTTAATAACCCGTAACACCACTTGTTTGATCGTATTATAAAACATACCTCATTCTCTCCTTGAGCTAAAAATTTCAGCACAATTGCTATAGGTACCTTTTTCTTTAATATACTTAAGTTTAAGACAAAGTGCACAAAAAGAAATATAACTTTGAAAAATAATGACGAAGACAGATGATGACAAGAATACGATGACAAAACCAAAAAAAAAACACACACATTTCCTCCTTTCTCGCAATCAATGCCTCTCTCACATTTCCCCTCTATTGAATAATTTCCCCTTCATAAAGACATTTGAAACCGATACGTCGCTAAAGAAGTTTGACTTCAAAAACTGTTTTATTCTGAAAGCGCAGATGCCGCACATAGTAGTTAAAGATTGTTTTCCATCAGAAAAATTATACAAACCCCTATTCCCCCAATCAATATATGGTTGTATAATTGAAAAATTAAATCTTTCAAGATTGAAATTGATTAACTTTAAGTCCGTGCTGTATAAGATGGCACATTTCTATTTCGAAGCTCAACGTCCCACTGCAGCAAGCCAAACAATCAATTCCAGTCAAGGCATCTACATAGAAATGTGTAACCTGACATAATCCTAATACCTAATCCGTTTGTAAGTGCCCAGAAACTGTGAATATAATGATATATATCTAGTTTTTTTCTTTTTAAAGTCAGATTTCCATTGAAGAGAGCTCAGTTTCTTTCGTATCTATAGGTACATTTAGTTTTCCATGCTTTATATGCCTGAAAGGTTGAAATACTACCTCAGTTATCCGAATGAGGGCTACCGCAAGAGCTGCGCTGCAAGTGTAGAATTTTCTCCATATAGTACAACGAATAACCTTCCATATCACTTCGATGAGTGATTGGATGAATTGTGCAAATGGGAGCTAAAGCTGTGGTTGAAAATTAAGGTAAAACTGTCTCCACAGTCATCCAATGCCATCCAGTGCCACCCGTTTCCCTTGAACTACCCTTCATAGTGGCATTTGGCAGCCATTCACACGTAAGATACCTGCCATATTTCCTGCTATGTAATTATTTAACATAGACCTTAACCACTGATTACTTGTTTCCGGGCACATAATACCTTTCGTCATGGTAACCTTTATATTAGTGTTTGGGCTGTATGTACCTGATACTCACTTACTGAAGGGGTGGAAGTTGGGGACTCCTATTATAATGACTATTCTTTAAGTTTTTCATTAAAAACACGCGCATTGTTCACTGCTTATGGTTATACCCATATCTAATGTTGTTTCCGTTTTGTTTTTTTTTCCAGAACTCGGTCCTGGGATCAGGTGGCATTATGTACGTGAATGGGAAAATTGTTTCTGGACCGCTGGAGTCCCTGTTGGATATATTAGTGCCAAATAATGTCGATGACTTGGATAAGGTAAGGTCTTTGCGTTTTTCACTTTTATGTCATTCATGTGTTTATGTTAGTGGGAGTATAAATCTCATCATTTTGTAGTCATGATTTACAATTTCTAAAATGGAGAGCTCTTTCTAAATTAATGAAAACCCTCTTCTAACATTTTAACCCTTTTACGGCCGGCGTCCCCATGATACAGATTGAAGTGTAATTAGTTTTCTGGGTATTTAAAAATATAAATGTAGATGCTCACAGGTGTTTCTGTTTGTAAATTTAGTGATGTGTGAAATTGGTTGGTTAAAGGGCTCATATTTATAAATTGAGCACGGAACCAGACCCTTTTGGTTAGGCAGGTCATTTAGCTTTAACCCCTTAATAGGCAATATGGCGCAATCAAGCAAAATATATTTTAAAATACAATTAAACAAGTTACGTGTTGGAAGTTATTGGGCACTGTATGCTCGTATTAAAAACGATTAAGGTGTTTTCTGATAAAGTAATATATTCGGATTACAGCATGTTGGTTCAACATCTTAATCTTTGTCTAACTAATTTCAAAGAGTTTCAAATAGTTCGACAACGATGGTAGGCTTTTATTGCATCTAAATCTAAAATTAACCATATTTTAGTATGTACATACGTAGGATGGGGATGGCAGGGATCTTTATGCAAATAAACTCTTCCTTTAAAACAAATTCAAAAAATTATTCAATAATGATATTTTTTATTAATGAAATACAAAGTTATGCATTAGAAAAATGTATTAATTCTTTCCGCTAAACTGACGTATCTCGCACGACAGAAGCTTCTGCCCTTACTCGCTTTAATTCCTCTATCTCGTTAAGTTGCGGATCTTGGAGCAGAAAAATTGTGTGGATCGTGAATGTACATGGTGACCCTACAAGTAATATTGGGTTCTTCATGATCGCCAACTTTTTTATTGCGTTTCACCTTTACAACTTCGTACGAACCCAAGAACTTTTCGTACAACTTTAGTCCAGCTCCAAAATGAGTTCGCTGTATTGCCGCTTTCGCCTTCGGTTATATCCTTTCCGATTCTCCTCTTGAACTAGGATAATTTGATGCTTTGCTTTATGTCTTAACTCGTTGCGTTCATCAATGAAATCGTTTGTCAATACCGCTTCTATTAACTTCGCCAGATTTGGTTTCTTATTGGTACTCCGTATGTAATTTCGAACGGCATTTTATTAGTACGACTGACAGAGGAACTCCGAATTTGCTGCAGATAAGGTACCTACATGCGTTGCGTATACCATTTCATAGGGTCCTCAATCGACAATTTAGTAAGAAGTTCTATTATGGCCCTGTTAATCCGCTCAACCCGGTCATTTCTGCGCGGCACTCCTGTTGTTGTGAGGACATGTTGAATTTGCCGTACATCACAAAATTTTCGAAAAACGTTCGAGGTGAAGTCTTTTCGCTTATCAGATGCAATTCGAAATATCTTCCCAAAAACTTCAGCTTCCAGATTCATCCTTTTAACTACAAATTTCGAGAAAACGTCGACGAGAATGTAGATATGACGGCATCGGACCTAAGTGATCAACGTGGTAAGTGTGCATTGGAACGTCACACTCATCAATAGGATTCAAGAACCCCTCCTCTCTTCCTCGCTATACATGCGATACAGTTTGAAATGTATGTATGTTTCGTAGTATTATGTTCATATTGATTTAGAAATGTAAAAATATACACGGATTGCTTCCACTCCCAAAATAACATTTGCCGCACACGAACTCTACATTCAATCTGAATTTTAGATCCGAATTCTGACTGAATTGAATCGGGAAACTTAAACATACCTTCACTACGTTGCTTGTCTTCTTTTTTGAGCATGTAGCACTAGAATCCTCTCAAAAATTGGTAAACACTCAACTTGACTCGCTTTCATTTATCTCAACGGAGACATGCATCCGCTGAAGTGATGTTTAGATTCAGTTGCGCTAAATTAAACAAAAAATGCTTCTCTATATTTTGGCTTCGTAAACCATTTTTTGTTGGCCGCGAGGACTTCACGTTTTTTTTCATATTTTTCTTAAAAAAAAAAAATGTATAAGTGAATGTTTGACCATGATGAATTTGAACTAATCTTTCGATGGAAAAAAATTAAAACCATTCCATGTAGATTTCCTGAATGAATCTTTAAACCGTATTTAATCAGAGGAATCGGGTTTGAAATTGAATTTCAATTAGGACGGCGAATACGCGAAACTATGAGATAAAAATAAAATAAAATAAATCTTAGCCAGTAAAGTCCCATAAAGGCCTAAAATCGAACTTTTTCAACTATTTGCTTGTGAAAGGTGGAAGGGATCTACAATTTTTTAAGCCGAATCCGAACGTCAACTTTGAGACAATTGATACTCTTGGATGTTCGCTAGAGGTGGGGCAGTGGACACTCTAAAAGTTACTTGGCCCCGGTGGGATTTAAACCGGGGTCCTTTCTATTAGTAGGTAAACACACTAACCATTGAGCCACTGCGCAACTATAGGATAACAAGATACAAAATATTAAAACATTTTTGAAACCCTGACTGTCCGATTTAGATCCTTTTTGGGAGATTACAAAATTTCAATTCCTGTGATACAAGAAAAACTCAATATCAAGTTAATGGGATTAAAAGTATATCTATCCAGGCAATGACAACCTTAACGTTATATTCGTTGGAGTATGTGAACCGACATTTTCCCATCCTAACCACTTCATTCGATTAAACTCTCCAGTATGTCATTTAGAATTCGATTAAGATTTCCATTTTCCAAGCAAAGTAGAGAATTCGGAAAGGACACTATAAATATCAAATGAGAAACTCATTGGCAAAGTAAATTACAACATTACAGTGAATTGTGTTTGATTTTGAAATTGAATGAAGAGAATAAAAAAAAGAAAACCCGGACATCAATCATGGCACTTATTACTCTAACATATACGTCAAAGAAATTCTAATTGTATTAAGTGTGTAGGATAAAGTCGTCAGTTGGTAGCCCCTTAACAGAATTTTCCCAGAAAATGTAACATAAAATATGCAGTAACAAACATTTTTAAATGCTTTTTCTACTTAAGTGTTCCTCGTAGTTTTCCAAATTGATGTAAATATAATTAAATATATATAAAAATATATTTGTTTCATACAATTATTTAGATTTTTTGAGAAAAAAAATCATAATTGCGTCTGAGGTCTGGCCAACGATGCTCCTGAACTCAGCCACCTAGCCACAAGAAATAATTTGTTTGCCAAAGCCATTTTATAACAATTTTTGCAAAAAAAAACAATAAAAATTCATAGTCTTTAGACAAAGAGATGACTTTTATAGGAATTCGGTATAGGGTTAGGATTAAATATTTGACTTCGTTTTCTAAAAGCCAAAAAAGGAGGTCTTCCTTAACATTTTACTCCTCATCCATCCAATCAGACTTGTTGTGTTGTAAAACTTTCAACCAGCAAGGCGATCTTTGTAAGGCAGGACGGAGTTGGGTGGACCCCGTAGGCTGGGAAAGTCAGAAGAACTGTCGGAGTTTCCTTTCTATTTGCTATTTTTGTATGATAATCGTTTCAATATCTCTTTAAAGCAAGTACGTTTCATCAGTTTTGGGAGCAATACTAGCTGGTCTCATCAGTCAAAAGAATTTTGGAGGGATCTAAACTACCTTATCTTCCGCGTTTTCTTCTGATAATTGTAGTGGTCCTGGACCAACCCCTTACTCCCTGCTCTTTAACTCCAATCCGAGATTTCGTAGGGATTCAGATGTTCGTAATCTTAAGGTAGGATGGTGCTTCAGAAAGTTGAAACACCCTTTTTTCCCTCGTTCGCTACCTTTGGACGGAGGTTTTTAACCTTCATCTTTCAGAATATTTCCAGCTGTGGTAAGAAAACTTCCTGGATTTTGAAGTTAGCTGCACTTGGCCAAAGTTATAAGCTAGCTAACCAGTTTCGCCTCCTGTTCAGTAGGCACAGTACAAATGCTCTTCCGCGAATTTTATTTATTTATTTATTTATTTATTTATTTATTTATTGGTAAAGACTTATACAATAAGATACAGTATCTTCTTAGATAGCATAAGCTTGATTGATATATTTAAATAATGTGTTATAAGAATACAAAAATAGAAAAAAAAGAAGCTAACAATATTGTAGATATAATTATTTGAATCCAATAAGAAAAAGAAAAAAAAAAGAAAAGATAAACATTGAGCGAAGGATAAAGGAAATAGTTGATAAGGTCTTAAATAGTGGCTCTATAAATGGCAAACTTCCTAGAAGCTTCGCCTAATAGCCATTTTCAGAGCTTCTGCAAAATCTGTGACTTTCATATCACATTCAAGTAGCTTAAGTCTGTTAACTATAATTAAGTTTAAACTATTTTAATACTTTGGTAACAGCAATAAATGATTTATTTCTTAAAATCCTCACAAGAAACCGAATATGGATCACATCTGCAATATTCGCCCGATTGGGTTTCTGTTGCAATAGAGCAGCCGAAAACTGTTTTTTTTTTATTTTAACGGCTTTTCTGCTTAGAGGTTCTGTTATAATCCATAGTGTCAGATGAATTAATATTTTGACATATCTGAAGAAAGCGACGACCGATCTATGGAAGACCTTAAACAAAGAAGTAGGGCTATATTTTAATTATCTTCTTTGAGGGTGGCTGGCCACTGGCGATGGTCGGCATTAGGTGACTCTACCTTTTGTGTATTACTGAAATGAAACACCGTCTCGTTCAACAACGTTATAATTAGGGTTTATTCAAATAATTTGGTAATTCATATAGGTTAATTTAGGATATAAGGTTAGAGTAGTAGTCAGTATCCGATGCGTGCAGCCCTCGTGGAAAATCAGAAGTCCATTGACAAGTGACAACTGTCAATTGCCTTGCTGTTGGCCATTGTGCTGAATTCCTACTTCATCTACAGGGTGTATATGTAACACTCCTTCGCCCTTAGATGAAGCCACTCCGGGGGTCTGATTCTTGTTTCGAATTCGTTCTGATCGTCGGACCTCCGGCGGATCGGCAGCGACGGGTATTGCCATGTCGACTGTGTTTTCGGGAAGTATTGGCTCGGCCACGGTAGCCTGTTCCGCTGACCTACGGCGAACCTGATCTGCATGGCGGTGAACATCTTGGCCGCCTTCAGATTCGACAACAACTGAAACTGGACCCTTGACTTCAGATATACGGCCCGGTATCCATCTAGGTCCTGCTGCGTAATTTCGATACCACACTGCCTCGTGAACCTCGTAGTTGGTGGTCTTTGACACGTCCTGCATCGGAGGCTTAGTTTGCACCGGCAAAGTATCTGGATGGAGTTTGTCGAAATACGTGCGAGGTCTGCGATTAAATAGTAGCTCTGCAGGCGATCGACCCGTAGATGAGTGTGGGGTAACGTGTTGGCTCAGCAGGAATCGAGCCAGGTGAAGGCGAGTATCCCCGTTTGGAAACTTCTTCAAGTAGTCTTTAGTTGTACGCACCATTCGCTCCACTTGCCCATTTGTTGACGGATGAAATGGAGCTGAAAAGATTTGTTTAATTAAATTGTTTTCACAAAATACTTTAAATTCATTAGATTTGAACGCCGTCCCATTGTCAGAAACAACGACGTCGGGTAGCCCATGAGTAGCAAAGAGTTGTCTCAAAACAGAAATCGCGCAGGAGGACGATGTTGCAGAAACTGGGTGAACCTCCAACCATTTGGAGTACGAGTCAACTACTAAAAGAAAAAGACTTCCCTTAAACGGACCAGCAAAGTCTATGTGAATCCTTGACCAAGGATTTTTCTCTTCTTCCCAAGCATAACCCTTGATAGGAGAATTTTCTGGACGCATCTGTTGACACACATTGCACCGCTTTACTGTCTGTTCGATGTCTCCATCGATCTTTGGCCACCAGATATAACTCCTGGCCAACGCCTTCATGCGGACTATCCCAGGGTGATTTGCGTGAAGTGCTGCGAGGAGTTTGGGTCGATGAACTTCTGGAATCACCACCCGCTGACCCCATACTACGCATCCTCTAATAGACGAAATCTCATTCTTTCGATTAAAGAAAACTTTGAATTCCGGACCTGCTGCAGCCGGCCATCCCCTTAACGTCCAGTGTAATACACGTGATAATAATCCGTCCTTCTTGGTATCCTTTGCTATGTCCTTTCCTTGAATAAGCGGAGTATCGAGCGATTCGATCATTAGGACAACATCTTTTTCTCCGTTGGAACTAATTGGGACTTCTACCGGTAGGCGACTTAACGCGTCTGCATGTGCGATGGTTTTCCCCGCTTTGTGAAAAAGTTTGTAATCGTAGGCGTTTAAAAAAATTATGTAACGTAACATCCTCTCCGACAAGGTATTTGGCGTTGGCTTAGCCGAAGAAAATAAGCCCAACAGTGGTTTATGATCTGTATATATTGTGAAGGGGCGGCCATATAGGTAATCATGGAATTTCTTTATGCTTGCAATAATGGCAAGTGCCTCTTTATCTATTTGCGCATAGTTGCGCTCTGGTCGGCTAAACGTCCTTGAATAGTAGGAAATCGGACGCTCAGAACCATCCGGCAGTAAATGAGCTAGTTTATCGTTGAAGGGCATAAGTACACTATCCGATGATAACAGTTCCTTTAGCTTGTCGAATGCAGTTTGGTGAACCGGTGTCCATTTCCAAACCTTCTCTTTATCCAGAAGTCTGTGAAGGGGTTCCGCTAACGTCGCTTTGGAACGTAGAAATGAGTGGTAAAAATTTAAGAGTCCTAAAAACGTCTGAAGTTCGCTTTTGTTCTTCGGCGCAGGAGCATTTTGAATCGACTCGAGTTTGTCCTTTAAAGGGTGAATTCCGTCTGCATCGATACGAAATCCTAAGAAATCAATTGAGGGAACATCGAATGCGCATTTTTCTTTTCGTAATTTTAATCCAGAAAATCGTATTCGATCGAAAACAACTCGGAGTTTGCTAGCTAAATGTTCTGAACTCTCGCCTACAACAACCACATCATCCAAATAACATACCACTCCATCAATACTACGCAACAAAACTGACATGCACTTTTGGAATTCTCCTGGCGCAGAAGAAATTCCATACTGGAGTCTTTTCACCTTGAATGCGCCCTTGTGTGTGATAATAGTTTGAGCTAGTGCCGTCTTGTCATCCACTATCAATTGCTGATAGGCTTGCGCCAAATCGATTTTTGCAAACACTGATCCTCGTGGAAAATTCACAATTAGCTCGTGCATCGAAGGGATTGGATAACAATGAGGCTGTAATGCCTTATTTACGGTGGCTTTGTAATCACCACAAATGCGTATAGTTCCATTCGGTTTTAGTACTGGAACAATTCGAGTGGCCCAACTTGAGTAATCAACTGGTTCCAGAACTCACTGTGAAACCATTCGATCTAATTCTGCTTCTACCTTGGACCGAATCGCAAAAGGAATCTTCCTGACAGGTAAATGGATTGGTGCAACTTCCGGATTTAAATTGAGGTTTATGGGTGGTCCTTTATAAACACCCAGTTCGTTTGAAAATAGGTCGTTGTAATTTTTGACTAATTCACTGACAACAGATGATGTCACAGAATGCACCCCTTCGATCGAGATTCCTAAAGGTGCAAACCAGTTACACCCTAAAATGTTTGTGCGTGTACCAGCAGCAATAAATAAGCGCAAATTTAAAATTTCTCGGCCTTTATACCACACGCTTACTGCGCATTCGCCTTTAAAAGTGATCGCATTTCCTTGGAAATCCATTATGTTTAGCGCAACTTCTGATAGTTTTGGTTTGAAATATGGCCATAACCTATCAAAACTGGCATTGGAAATTATTGTGAAATTAGACCCAGAGTCTACTTCGAACTCACAATTTCGACCATTTAAAACCACATTTGTTCTTTGTTTTAGATTTGGAATACCGGATACTAAATTAACACTTGCATTTTGATTTTCGCATCTCTTGAAATTCGTATGACCTTGAATATTTCGCTTACCACCTCTACATACCTTCTTTATGTGACCCGTTTTCCCACAATTATTACAAACCGCTGTTCGGAATCGGCAAGAATTACGTTGATGTGCCCCTCCGCAACTGTAACAAGCGGCTGTACGATAATTAGCAGCAGTAGAACTATTTTTTGTAGTTGTTGTATGTTTTTCTTTGTTGAATCACTTGCGCAATGCGTTGACTTGGTCGTCACTTACGCTCGTTGTAGCTGTGCTTGATTTGATCATTTGCAGACTACGAATAGCTGCCTCCGCTGCCACTGCCTTCTCCTGGGCACTTTGAAATGTAAGAGCTGGTGTTGCTATAAGCTCCTGTTGCAACCGACCATCTCGGAGTCCACAAACGAACCGGTCTCGCAGCATGCGGTCTAGTGCAGTACCAAAGTTGCAGTGACTTGCAATTTTTCGAAGCTCCGCAATGTATTCTGAAATTTTCTCGTCCGGAAACTGGTCTCTTTTGAAGAATTTGTAAAACGATGAGATTTCCGACGGGGGTGGTGAGAAATGGTCAGAAAGAGTTTTGCATATAGTATTGTAATCAAGATCGGTTACCTTTTGGGGTGAAATTAATGACTCCAGCAAATCAAATAATGGTGCTCCGCATACCGTAAGGAATGTAGCTCGCTGTAAGGAAGCCGTCGTAATGCTATTCGCTTCTAGGAAGATGTCGAAACGCCTCTTGTAGGATCCCCATGAGCTTTGCCTTGTCACATCGAATGCCTCCATGTGTCCGACCGAAATAGAAGTCTCCCTCGACATTTTTCTTGTATTTGTAGAATCTAACTCTAGCAGTGGTGAATTAGTAGATGTAGTTTCTTTTTTAATTGGTTTGCTGAGATCACTCGACGGAATTGTCTCTTCGTCAGATGAGTTGGACATATGTATACTATGCGATTAGTTTGCGGAAACCAGCAATCCCATCCTCGTCGCCACTTTTGTGTATTACTGAAATGAAACACCGTCTCGTTCAACAACGTTATAATTAGGGTTTATTCAAATAATTTGGTAATTCATATAGGTTAATTTAGGATATAAGGTTAGAGTAGTAGTCAGTATCCGTTGCGTGCAGCCCTCGTGGAAAATCAGAAGTCCATTGACAAGTGACAACTGTCAATTGCCTTGCTGTTGGCCATTGTCCTGAATTCCTACTTCATCTACAGGGTGCATATGTAACACTACCCTAGTACTTCGACAGAGGATTTTTATAAACAATTATTTTTCATTTTGTTTTTTTTTAATCACCATGTATGTATCACCAATACTTGAAAATAAAAAAAAGCTGCTACTCAAATAGTAGCGTAGGTACCTTTAGTCATTGCAACAAATATCTTTACAGAAACGTTTATAAAAACTTTTTTCAACAACCAGAGAAATTAGTAATTCAAGTTCTGTGTAGCACCTCCAACTTGGGTCCATTTATGCTTTAAATTGTCACTTTTTATTAAGTAGGAAAATAAAGTACATTGCGTACATACGCAACCCATACATCGAGTAAATCGCAATGGATATCGAATCCCGAATAAAAAAATAACCATTTATCTTCTACCGCACCGATCGCAAGCATCATCTAATAATAACAAACATAAAACAATTACACATACAACCACGGTTGCCACTGTCAGACTTTATTCACATTTTAAACTCTTTTTTGCCTCAGGCGACCGTGAGACGACTTTTTAAAAAGCGGGAAAATTTAATTTACTATATTAATTCTCTTCTCTTTAATTAAAATATTAATTTTCGTTCATAACAGCATTCAATGGTGTTCCACATTCCCACAGTCACACAGCAGAACTTAGATAATTGTCATTTTAAATTCACATTCACTACTTCTGTTTCATATGACAAAGTCACCGGAATTATTTCTATGTGTGTGATGGAGATGGAGCGCATCGTGGGCACACTCTTCCCAACGGATCCGGTCAGGCCACCCGACACCACATCGGCCCAACGACAGCTTTTAGCGAAGAAGGCTTGAGCATAGCGGTGCAGTCTCTGCAAAATAGAAGAGCCCCCGGCTCCGACGGAATTCCCACAGAAGATAGTGACCGCCCAAACACAAACACGTTAACTTTTACTGCTGAACATGTTTAACAGTCTGCTCGAGGAAGGCATCTTCCCCAAGAGCTGGAAGAAACAACGATTGGTGCTTATCAGCAAATGAGATCCGGATTCCCCATCAGCATACAGGCCTCTGTGCATGCTAGACACCGCGGGGAAACCCCTGGAAAAGCTACTTAAGCCACGACTCATAGCGGCAGTGCAAGCGTCAGGCGATCTGTCAGAGAGGCAGTACGGCTTCCGGAGAGGCCACTCTACGATTGGAGTAGTAAAGGAAGTAGTGAACGCTGGTAACCCTGGACGTACACAACGCCTTTAACTCAGCCAGGTGGATCGAGATATTGAACGCCGGTGTCCAAATTCCGGGGGCTTACAAGAATGGACAATAGATCCATGGCTTTCCAAATAGCACAAAGAAATAACATTGTCAACAAATTTTCTATTAAATCAGAGTGTGCTGGCAAGGATTGGCTATACGCTTTTTGCTAACGACATAAAAATACAATAAGCTTAAGATCAACAACTGGAACATCTTTCGACAGAGCCAGGGGTTTCGCACGGGAAAATGTCAGTGCATTCTTCAACTTATTGGAGCAGGATTACTCTAAGAACAACTTTCCAGCAGGTCGAATTTGGAACGTCGATGAAACGGGGCTATCAGTTATGCAGTCAAAGCAGACGAAAGTGCTTGCCTTAAAAGGGAAAAACAAATCGGATCCATGACATCTGCAGAGCGTGGATCCCTCATAACAGTAATTTCCTGCATGAGCGCAGGCGGGGCTTTCGTTCCACCATTCTTCATATTTCCGCGAAAAAAACATAATACCCTTCTGATGAAAGACACTCCTCCTGGCTCCGATTCTTCTTGCCATCTGTCTGAATGGGTTCAAATCCCTTTATTTACTAAATGGTTTTAACATTTCTTAACAGCTACAAAACCATCAAAAGACGATCCGATTTTGGTGATTTTGGACGGCCATTATAAACACATGCTAGATGTTATAATTTCTCTGCCGCCACATTCTACCCATAAGATGCATTCATGGGTCCTTTAAAGATCGATTATAATGAAGAGATAAGATGCTTTAGCCATGAGAATCATCGAAAAGTAACGGTTTATGACCTTGTTAGGATGTTCACTAAGGCTTATTTGAAAGTTCAGACCGGCCAAATTGCCGTCAATAATATTTAAAACAGAGGAAGAAAATCAAAGGCAGCAATATTAACCACTTCGCCATGCAAACAAGATTTGCAGAAAAGCATTCAAAGAATTAAAAATAAAAAAAAGGCTCAACTTTTTCCCAACGCAAAGCTAAACAAGTTAAAAAAAACAGCTTAAGACGAGCCGCGCCTCTAAAAAGGAAGAAACGATTTCATCAAGCGACACCGAACGAAGTGTGATATTAAATGATTCTGATGACAATGAAGTGTTCGGGGACATTCCTCTTCTGCAATCAAATTTGGAGTGAGCACAAAGCTATGACCAAAGTGCCATATTTCTCTGCCAATCTTGCGAATAAGTTCCATCTCATTTTAAAAGTTCTTAATTTTTAGTAGTTCTTAGCCAAGGAAGCGTAAGCGCGTATATTCTGTTTTATGGTTTATGTTATTTTGTAATAAAAATAAAAATAAAAATATTTATATAAATCATTTTAAAAGTGTTCTGGTGGCAAGAAATTGTAAAGCGGGTAAGGTACCACATTAAAAATACATAATATACCACAATACCCGCCAATTTTTCAATCGCCACTTTTTGGGTTATGCAACATTTATGGCAACATCTTTTTTATTGTCTGCTCAAACAACTTGTATACACACCATTTTGAAGCCAATAATTAAGTCACAATACCCGAAGTTCTTCTAATGTGAAAATTGCATTTTGATTCATTGTTGTTTTTCTTCATGCTAAAGGAACTAAATAATTGAAAACAATCGACTTTCAAAGTGTCTGGTCCATAGGTTATCTGAATGGTCACTTTAAATTCTTCGTAATTTATATACCAAAAATAAGCATATAAAGGGTCTTTCGTTAGCGTCTTGACAACGCCAAACTTTCAGTGTGAACGCACCCTTAAACCATTACCGAACAGTCAATGTCAAAAAATTCAGTAAAATAATATTTACAAATAATTAAAATTTACTACCGAAATTCCGACGCGGTGGTTGCAAAGAAGTTGTCCTTAATGAAAGACCCTTTACTCAGGAGAGTATCGCATTAAAACAATTTTGGGCTTTTTGGTATTTATTAATATATGTGAATGGAATGACAAGTTGATGGAAGTGAAATAAGTGAAAAAAACAAAAGTTTGAACCCACCTTTCCTCCTTCCTTAGAGGACGATTTTTTTTCAAGTCTCGTCTCGCTTAGTGAGCGTATTAAGAACCTTATGCTGTTTTCCCAGTTTCCAGACTAATGGTTCTGGCTGTAGCGTAAACATTTTTTTTCAACATATTTATGCTTAGATAAGAATGGCACCTTTATTCGAATCTTTTGGGAAAGAGATTGCCATATTAGCTATTTCCCTCACCTCAAGTAATGGCGGAACACACTTTTTTTAGACTTCTCTATATTCGACATATCAAACCCACTTCATACCCAGTTTGAGTTTCAAATTTCAACACCAGTGCAATACAACGGATGCTCGAAATTCAGAACTCTTGGAAACTTAATTCCTAGAATATGCCTCGAGTGCTCTTAAATTAGAAATTGGGGTTCTCATATTCATCATACGCATTCAAATATTCTAAATAAGGTGTTTTAAACTTGTGAGCATCTGCTATATGCAACTTTCTCTTTATAAAAAAATGAAATTATTTGTCACAGTTGTAGATTTTTCATAGGAAGTGTCAGCAAAGTGTGATCGTTTGTAATTGCTTGGAATTGCAGTGCATATGTTTCCTAATTTTCCAATGTATCCCAAATATTATTGATATCTTCTTCCATAAGAAAAACACTTTCCTTCACAAGGATATGTCCGCCGAAATACTATTCACCAACAAGCAGAGCCACAAAGGCAGCAACAATGCAATGGAATATAGGCAGCAAAAGAGGTAAACTTTACTCCTGGCGAAATAAGGAAACATATCACCCAGATTAATTTGCCTAAAACCGGAATGCGGACGAAAAGTCCAACGATTCAGGAGTAGAGCTGTCTTCTACAATGATTATAAAATGATTCTAAAATGACGAAATACAGGTTTAAAACAGCTATTAAGATGATTATGGCCATAAACCCGAAGATTGTAGAATTTATAATAATTCGTGTTGGAAGCCAAAAAATGAGGCCAAAGGAATCTATAAAAGGCATTTCTTAGAACGTTTCAAATCATACCAAAAAACATAGGGACGGGCTACAGTCCGCTTGGGTGAACTGTTGGATACCCTATTCTTATTCCTATCCCTCATAAGTGGGCGTGACAAAAGTCTAAGTATGGTTGAATTGTTAAGAACGCTCTACATACGAGTATTTTGTTATATAACATTTAAAGGATTTTATCAAAAAAAACGCTCCCTAGCTCAAACTTAGGTTCAATAAAATTGTTTTATTTAATTGTGGGCGTGTCAGTAGGCGGATTTAAAAAAAAAATAACACATGAGAATAAAGGGCCCCTAGAGAGTATATATTATAAATTTCAGCTCCCTAGCTCAAACTTTGATTTTTCAAAAAAAAAAAAAAAAAAAAATTGTGGGCGTGTCAGTGGGCGGATTTTAAAAATATTTACACATGAGCATAAAGGGCCCATAGAGAGTATATATTATAAATGTCAGCTCCCTAGCTCAAACTTTGGATTTTCGAAAATTAATATACCTTTAGAATAGGGTATAAAAAAATTGTTTTATTTATTTGTGGGCGTGTCAGTAGGCGGATTTTGAAATTTTTTTATCCCGAGCAGTTTTAGGAGTCATAGATCATATACAAAATTTCAGCTATCTAGCTCAAAATTTTGATTTTTTGAGTTTGTGGGCGTGTCTGTGGGCGGATTTCAAAAATTCGTAAACTTGATTATTTGGGGACCCTAGAGAGTATATGGTTAAAATTTCAGCTCTCTAGGTCCAGTTTAAAGGCCTAATTTTTGGCGACAGACGGACGGACGGACGGACGGACATGGCTAGATCGACATTACTATCGATGCTGATCATAAATATAGTAACTTTTAGGGGTCTACGGGCAATGTTAAGGTATGTTACAAACTATGCGTCAAAATTAATATACCCTTAGAATAGGGTATAACTAGTACTTAATATTCCAATCCGCAGAAAATGCGAAAACAATAAGCGCGCTTTTTTAGCAAATGCGTATGGCTCCAACATTAATTTAAATTAGTACCTTTCTTGTCTTAGAAAAAAAACTTTTTAAAAGCACCAAAGCGCACATCATCCAAATTTGAATTTACAGGCGGCGCGTTCGATTAAGTGATTCTTAATAATGTGTTGGTGTATATGATAAAAACACAAATACATACACAAAACCTTATACAGGGCACTCTTAATAGGCAACAAAAAACAATATCGATGAAGTGAAAACAGATGATTCCAGGGAACGAGATACAATTTTCGGTTCCAACCAAACTTGTTCCCACAGTACCAGGGCGATGGAATCGGATTGAATGCACGCGCAGTGCAACTGACGGATATGACACCGGAGTATATTTGACTAATCAGCAATTCACGTCGTGGGACCAGCGGTTTCCCAACGGGAAATAAAGATATTTAGAGTTAGTTCTATTCTGGATCTAGGAGTGTACGGGTTAAATTGTGATTATAATAAATTGAGAAATAAAGTAAATGTGTAAAACGTCGAGTTTTTTAATTGTACTTATAAGTCGAACTAGTGGATATGCCTTCGGGCACATGTTCGCGTTTTTTTTTTATATCTTCTTCAAGCATAATCATAACTGGCGCCCGAGCAGGGACCGGCATTAAGCCAGTGTTCTTTACGCCTGTGGATCTATGCTAAACCAATACGCTCTATAGAGTGTACGTTACTGTTATCACAGTTGACCATTTTGGAATAAAAAGCACAAACCTTCCGCATACCCATGAGAACATGCGGATATCCTAGAAGGCTACAGGATACGGTGGTGATGGTTGATCGTGCCATTAGTAGATCGCTTGCAATTATAGACGCTTGCGACCAAACGGGACAAACACGACACCTCCCGTAAATGCCGGTTCCAATAAAAACCTTGACGGTACTAATCATTCGTTTTCCTTCTCCTCCCTACAGTGCAACGAAATGAAACTGGTAGGATTCAAATTAATGTGAGTGAAGAATTAATTAAGAAAATTTAAATCTGTGCCGAGGTCTCGAGAACCTAGAATCACTCAATCCCGAAATATGGTTCAGTGAATCAAATAAATTAACAACGCAGTTCCTAAAAGCATTAGTGAATAAAGTAAAAGAAAATACATACTCACCTAAGTGAAAATAACCATTGCATTGAATCAAAAGAAGGAAAAAAACACAGGGACGGGCTACAGTCCGCTTGGGCGAACTGTTGGATACCCTATTCTTATTCCTATCCCTCATAAGTGGGCGTGACAAAAGTCTAAGTATGGTTGAATTGTTAAGAACGCTCTACATACGAGTATTTTGTTATATAACATTTAAAGGATTTTATCAAAAAAAAAACGCTCCCTAGCTCAAACTTGGGTGTTTCAATAAAATTGTTTTATTTAATTGTGGGCGTGTCAGTAGGCGGATTTAAAAAAAAATTAACACATGAGAATAAAGGGCCCCTAGAGAGTATATATTATAAATTTCAGCTCCCTAGCTCAAACTTTGAATTTTCAAAAAAAAAAAAAAAAAATGTGGGCCTGTCAGTGGGCGGATTTTGAAAATATTTACACATGAGCATAAAGGGCCCATAGAGAGTATATACTATAAATTTCAGCTCCCTAGCTGAAACTTTGGATTTTCAAAAATTAATATACCCTTAGAATAGGGTATAAACAAATTATTTTATTTATTTGTGGGCGTGTCAGTGGGCGGATTTTGAAAATTTTTTATCCCGAGCAATTTTAGGAGTCATAGATCATATATAAAAAATTTCAGCTTTCTAGCTCAAAATTCGATTTTTTCCAAAATTTGGTTTTTTTGAGTTTGTGGGCGTGTCTGTGGGCGGATTTCAAAAATTCGTAAACTTGATTATTTCGGGACCCTAGAGAGTATATGGTTAAAATTTCAGCTCTCTAAGTCCAGTTTAAAGGCCTAATTTTTGGCTACAGACGGACGGACGGACGGACGGACGGACGGACGGGCGGACGGACATGGCTAGATCGACATTACTATCGATGCTGATCATAAATATAGTAACTTTATATTAAGGTATGTTCCAAACTATGCGTCAAAATTAATATACCCTTAGAATAGGGTATAATTATTATCAAAAGAAGCCAATAGTTCCAACCCAGTGTCTAGTAATCAATAAATTGTTAATTGCCTAAGACAAGTGCAGTAGAATTAAACTTGAATCGAAGGAAGAAAAAAAATATTATCAAAGGAAGCCAATAGTATCCAGCCCAGTGGTTAGTAATCAATAAATTGTTAATTGACCAAGATAAGCGCTGTAGAATCAAATTAAAATATAAGTAAAATATAAATCCTATTTTGTGTGTGTGTGAAAAAGAAAAAATCAAAAAAAAAAAATAGAATAAGTTTGATTGATTAAATAAGGCATAATTGGAAGCCCTTAACAAAGGTAACATCTCTTGAATATATTTATTTGAATCACTATATTGAATACTATAAATATCTAACGAATATGGAGGAAACCAGAAAAACTCTGTTAGAACTCACAGGTGCTGTTAATGCCATATTAGAGCAAATAAGGGGTTTCGAAGGACGCCTTCAGCGCCTCGAAAGTACTGGTGAACCAAGGGACACCGCGACTAACGAACCCGTCCAGCTTTGTGGTCCTAGGACCGAAGACGAACTTAGGGAAATATGCAGGTTGCCTGACTGTGTCAAAGAACTACAGGTTTTTAATGGTGATCCCACACAGTATGTATCGTGGATACATAATGTTGAGGGAATACTCAAAAATTTTGAGATAATAAAAAGCAAGCCTATGTATCGTGCAATACTTTCCCACATAAGGCAAAAAATTAGAGGAGGCGCCGATACGGCTTTGGTGCCCTATAATATATTTGATGATGATTGGTGTGCCATCAAAAAGTGTTTGTCGTTGCATTATGCCGACAAACGGGATATAAGAACGTTGGAACACCAGCTTAATCAATTATCGCAGAGGGGTTCGAAGTTAGACGAGTTCTACGCGACGGTGAACCACCAATTTTCATTGATTATTAATAAGATCAAGACGGAATTCTACTCCGCGGAAACTGTCGGCGCGCTGGTGGAAACTTACCGAAACCGCGCGCTTGACGTCTTTATTAGGGGCTTGAGCGGTGATTTATCAAGGATCCTAATAATCCAAAAGCCCAAGACTCTACCAGAAGCCTACACGGCATGTCTGGAAATTCAAAATCTGGACCTCCGGAATAAGTCTATTCACATGCCCAACGTAGTAAACAAGGTGACAACACCGTTGAACCGAACAGTTGGATTTGACCAGAGACCCAATTTTAATCAGCGAAGTTTACTAGGAAGTTTGGTCCTAGACCCACCCAGCATCAGAATACATCCAATAACGATACTCCTTCAAAGAGTCCGTATAATTCACCAATTTGTGTAGTACCGAAAAAACCTAAACCAACAGGAGAAAAACAATACCGCATTGTCATTGACTACAAACGGCTCAACGCAGTAACGATTTCGGATACTTAGACTTACCCAATACCAGATATCAATTCCACTCTCGCCAGTCTTGGTAATGCCAAGTATTTCACGACGCTCGATCTTATATCGGGATTCCATCAAATTCCGATGAAACCATCTGATATCCCAAAGACAGCCTTCTCAACCCTGAACGGGAAGTATGAGTTCCTCAGGCTTCCGTTCGGTCTCAAAAACGCGCCTGCTATCTTTCAGCGCATGATTGACGACGTACTTAAGGAGCACATAGGTAAGATCTGTTACGTCTACATCGATGACGTAATTGTCTTCGGTAACAGCGATAACGATCACCTCAGGAATATTGAGACAATCTTCTCTAGGCTGCGTGAAGTCAATCTAAAAGTGAACCTAGAAAAGACAAATTTCATGAAAACGCAGGTTGAATTCTTAGGGTATGTAATAACACCCGATGGAATTAAACCTGATATGAAAAAGGTTACCGCTATACAGAGAATTTTGGCACCCGTAAACCTTAAGGAACTGAAAAGCTTCCTTGGGTTGACTTCGTACTATAGGAAGTTTATACGCGACTACGCGAAGGTCGCCAAACCTCCGACGAACCTCACGAGAGGTGAAAACGCCCAAGTTAAGGCGAACGCATGCAAACGTGTTCCCATCACGCCTGACGACAAGGCGTTACAAGCATTCAATGACTTGAAACTTCTGTTATCATCATCGGAAGTTCTTGTATTCCCTGACTTTGAAAAGCCATTCAATCTTACCACTGACGCATCTAACTATGCGATAGGAGCCGTACTATCCCAGGGAGAAGCGGACACAGAATATAGCCTACATTTCCCGTTCCCTCAATAAGACCGAGGAAAATTACGTAACTAATGAAAAGGAAATGTTGGCGATAGTGTGGGCTCTATATAACCTGCGGTCATATGTCTACAGTGCGAAAAAGATCAGGATCTTCACTGATCATCAGCCTCTGACCTATGCTTTGGGTAATAGAAACTATAACGCAAAGCTTAAGCGTTGGAAGGCACACGTCGAAGAATACAATTGCGAATTGATCTATAAACCAGGCAAATCCAAAATTGTGGCGGACGCCCTTTCCAGATTGAAGACGGAGATCAATCACTTGTCTGACTCTGCAAACGTAGAGCCTACACAAAGCACTAGCATGGTAAATGAAGGTTCCTTCACGGACACCGCCGACGAAGGCAACTCAAGTACAGAGACCGCTCAGGACACTAATTCACATACGGACACTGACAGTGAGGCGGAAACTATGCATAGTGCTCAGCAAGACGGGTCTGACCTTATACCTCACGTGGAAGCGCCACTAAACATCTTCAAAAACCAGATCATAGTCAAAGTCGGCAGGGGGTTAGAAATTCATGAAGAACCTCACCCTGGGTTCTCGCGTCACTATGTCGCTGTAGAAAATCCAACGAAGGCAAGCCTGGCAAACATCCTGAAGCAAAAGCTTCAACCATACATTATCAATGGAATTAAAATCCCTGAGTCCTGCCTTGGCCTACTCCAAGAGATCTACTTGGAAAATTTTGTTAACTACAAAATAAGAGTAACACAGGAGTAGTCGAAGACGTTAAGGACGAGGAACGGGTCGCTTCCCTTATCACCAATGAGCACAGTAGAGCACATCGCAATCCTAGGGTAAATAAAGAACAATTCCTTGAGAAGTATTATTTCCCCAGGATGGCAAGCCTCATAAAGAAATACACAAGCACCTGTGAGATATGTAAAACTAACAAATACGACAGACACCCCTTCAGACCCGAATTTCAGCCTACACCCATTTCATCATATCCGTGTGAAATATTACACATCGATATAATGGAAATCCAAAACGAGAAATTTATCAGCTGCATCGATAAATTCTCCAAGTTCGCCAAGCTATTCCATATCAAGAATAGATCAACGCTCCATTTGAGGGACAAAATAACAAAAATCTTGCATTATTTTACGGTCCCTAAAGCACTCGTCACAGACAATGAACGTAGCTTTCTTAGCCCAATTATACTGAACTTTATCAAAGAATTGGGCATAGAAATCTACCAGACACCAGTGCATCCTAGTGAAGTGAATGGGCAAGTGGAGCGATTCCATTCAATAGTATTGGAGATTTATCGATGCCTTAAGACTGAATATAAAGGGTTACGAGTCAAGGAGCTAATAAACATATCCGTGGATAGATATAATAACAGCATCCACTCCGTAACCAAGCGAAAACCTTCCGATATCTTTTTTAACAGATATCAGAGGATTAATTACCAAAACCTTGTGGATTTCCGTGTCAGAGTTGATCGGGACCTGAAGGGGGAAATCCAAAAGAAACAAAAAGCGGCAAACCTGCACCGCAATAAAAAAAGAACAAGTCCTAAGACTTACAAAAAAGATGATGTTGTCTATAGAAGGGTTAAGGGTATCCAGGCAAAAAACAAGCCTATATTCAGGAAAGAAATAGTCGCCCGAAATAACAGGGTGACAGTGACTACTGCCGATGGGCGAAGAGTCCACAAAACATACCTGAAAAATTTGTGAGTCAAATTTGTTTGACCAAACATTGTTAAAATTAAGTACACACAACTTCAAAAAAAAAAAAGGAGAGTGTGCATACACGAGCATGTAAAACATATTAACTAGCACAATACAATTTGCACTATTACGATTTATAGATTAGTAAGTTTAAGATATTTAGCACACTCCAATTTGCACCCTTATCATTTATAGTTTAATTAGTTTAACGTCCTGTAAAATTTTAATACGTACTTCAATAAAATATTCTTTATCCAATATAAATGATGCGTTCTAACCATATGAAAATCCATATCGTAGTCCACGCTTACATTACACTTGTTGCATACGCTTATACATGTCCTATCCTTAAAGCACATCTAGAATATTCGCACATATTTTTCAGAATAACTTTGCTAGCCACGGCCAACGGATTCCAGCTATTCAATTATGAAACACCTATCGTTTCAATTAAAGACGGACAGGGCCGAATCATAGACGGATATTTCAAGTTGGTACATTTCATTTAACACAAATAAATGACCGCTTAAGCCTACTGAAAGGCGGGCCCCGCAAATCAAGGAGGTCTGTCAACTGGATTGGCTCAGCCTGGAAGTGGGTTGCAGGAAACCCTGACGCTGGGGACTGGGACAAAATCCTCCAGAATTAACAAGGAATAACGGCAAATAACAATCACCAGCATAAGATTAATGAAAAACTGTTTGGAACTACCAAAGAGATAACTGAAAAGATTAACTGAATGATTACCAAGTTCTACAAGATCAAGGCAACCAACACGGAAATATTCGAGCAAGATATTTTGAACCAAATACTGATGATTAAGGAAGAGGTCAACGATATAGTTCGTGCATGCCAGATGGCAAAAAGCGGTAAAGTTAATACCAATCTTTTAGATAAGCAAGAAATAAGAAGGATTATCAGCGAAATCGAAACCTTGCCATACATAAATGAAATCCAGGCAATTGAATATGGAAAACCATCGGTCTTTTCCAACAACACAATATTGCTGTACGTCCTTTCTATGCTAAAGGTGAGAAAAGACGAGTTCAACCTGCTGCTTACCAGGGCATCAATCGTCAATAACAAACAGCTTGACTTTCCGAAATTCCGCAAAATGCTGGTGAGCCACAAGGAAACGTTTGGAATAGTAGACCACTGTTTTTCGATTAACAATTCAACGATATGCGAGGAGCAGGCTCTCCAAAAAAATTCCTGAAGACGACTGCCTACCACGAATCCTCAAAGGAGGACACGCTAACTGTACTTTCCGAATAAACAGCAAAGAGATCGTTGAACTTGTCAAAGATGATGCAATTTTCCTAACAAACTTCAAGGGCGAAATGTTTTCAAATAATATTTCATACCCCTTGACAGGTACATATGTTATCAGGATGATCAACGAAAGCATCCGCCTGAAAGATAAGCTGTTCTCGAGCAGCACTAGTACGGCCATACAGGTTTTACCTTCGGTACTTGCGAACATCACTACTCAATCTGACAAGATTGACCTGGAGTATGTGCACAACCTTAGCGTCGCCAACATTGAACGCCTTGACGACCTTACAGAGAAAACGATGATATCCTCTGTGACGGATGCTGTAATTTTCTTGATGGTCATACTTACCGTATGTTTTATTAGGCGGAAAATCTATGGAAAAGTAGGACTCCCAACGGTGAACTTACCGGTTGCAAGGACAAGCGCCTCGGACATTGAGCATCGACTACGGGTGTCCTTTCCACATCTGACACAGACCCCGTTGCCCTTCTTTGTCTCCGCATACGATCTACGGGACGTAGATTTTTGAAAGGGGAGGAGTTAACACGAGACATCTGATCTAACACTCCAAGATCAGAACAGCCAGTCACCTGGGAATGGCTGCGTCATCACTTTCATGAACAAACATGTTCCCACAGTACCAGGGCGATGGAATCGGATTGCATGCACGCGCAGTGCAACTGACGGATATGACACCGGAGCATATTTGACTAATCAGCAATTCACATCGTGGGACCAGCGGTTTCCCAACGGGAAATAAAGATATTTAGAGTTAGTTCTATTCTGGATCTAGGAGTGTACGGGTTAAATTGTGATTATAATAAATTGAGAAATAAAGTAATTGTGTAAAACGTCGGGTTTTTTAATTGTACTTGTAAGTCGAACTAGTTGATGTGCCTTCGGGCACATGTTCGCGCTTTTTTTGATATCCTAAAACTTACAGTTTTCGGGAGACGTTGAGATATTGGTTCAACCGTTTATATCGTGCGCACGCACGATGAAATCATCGCAAGGAATGACACATTATTTCGATAACTACGAGTATATCGTGTATTTCCTGCTATACAATTTATAAATAATTAGTTAGAAACCTACATTGGGTATATGGCTGTTAGTTATAATAGTTTGCCGCTGGCTTTCTTAAAGGTAAATAAACTACCACAAGCCTCGTTGGATTCGTATCCTGCACCCTCTCAGCCCAAGAAAGTTTTGAAGAAGTCGAAGTTATTGCAACAGATTTCAGTAAGGCTTTTGATAAGATATCTCAGAAATTAATCCTTTTAAAATGTCCGCACTCGGTTTCGAGCCCATATTGTTAAAATGAATATCTTCCTACCTGGAAAACCATTTTTATAACGTTCGCTTCAGGTCCACAAGGTAGTCTTCTAATCTAGTCCCTTGTCTTCATCGTTACTATAAAAGACTTTGAGCGGGTCATTAAACATCCCGTCCTTTCCCTCTACGCTGATGGTACAAATGTTGGTATGCCCATCTCTTCACCGCAATACTCTTGCCTTCTCCACCAAGATGTGCGTATTTTTTAAACTTGGTGCGTCAAAAACGGCTTTTTAATACTGTACGGCCGTAGGTTTTTACCGACCGCCAACTATCAAACTCTTGTTTTTAATTAAGGAAGATTGACGTTGGATTATTCGAACTATAATCGGAGTAAAAAACGACAACGAAACTGAGCGAAACGATTAAAATAAGAGACGTTGTTTCGACCACTGATGGTTTTTAGACTAACTTGAAAGCTTTATTAGAGTTCGGCTTTTATACAATTGTCAATAAGCGGTTTTAGTACAAAAAATGTAGAGAGAGAATTTATTAGTGACCGCAAAAAACACAATAATTATGGCGAATGGTCGAATTTAGGCGCCTGATTTGAATTGTCGACCTTTCCAAGATGTGTTGTCCCAACATTCCGCCGCCTTTGAAAGTACCATCTTTCAAGAAGGTATGGTTGCCAGCTTGCGAATCGGACGTCTAATTATGCCCTTGGAGGTCCTCACATCAACTACTCTGACTCGTCCGTCAGAACCTGGATTGGTGTTGATGATTCGCCCCATTAACCATTTTTGGGGTGGAACATGGTCCTCGTGAATGATGACTAGGTCGCCAATGTTGATGTTTGGGCTTGGTGATGCCCACTTTCCTCTAGTTTGCAGCTCTTGAATATACTCTGTCGACCATCTTTGCCAGAAATGGGTTTTGACAGCGATGATTCGTCGCCATCTCTGGATGAAGCTGATTTCAGCTACCTCGCATGTAGGTTCGGGAATTGCCTTGAGGGATGAACCGATGAGAAAGTGAGCCGGGGTCAGTGCTTCCAGGTCGTTGGGATCGGATGACATCGGGGTGATTGGTCTGGAATTCATAACAGCCTCTATTGCCACCAGCGCTGTTGACAACTCTTCGAAATTGAGCTTGGCACCACCAATGCTTCGACATAGATGACCTTTTGCTACTTTGACGGCTGCCTCCCAAATTCCTCCAAAGTGGGGTGCCCTGGGGGGTATAAAATTGAAATTGATACTGGTATTAGAGCAATAGTTTTTAATAATATCTTGTGAGGATTTTTTAAACAATAAGTTGTGCAATTCAATTAGCTTGGATTTGGCTCCGACGAAATTAGTTGCGTTGTCGCAATATATGTCTCTAGGAAGACCTCTGCGACCTATCATTCTCTTTAGAGCAGCAAGAAACGCGTCAGTCGAAAGGTCAGATACAGCCTCTAGATGAACCGCCTTTGACGAGAAGCATACAAAAACAGCGATATAGGTCTTGTAAGGCACCTTTCCTCTAATTTTATAATAGGTGAGAATCGGTCCGCAAAAGTCTACCCCACAACACAAGAATGGACGCGAAGAAGTTAATCTCTCTTCAGGTAGGTCTCCCATAAGCTGTTCCATTAGTTTTGGACGGTATCGAACACAGTGCACACATCGTCTTACAGTCTGCCGAGCGATTTCCCTAGCGTTGATAATCCAAAATTTCTGCCTAACCAATGAAACCAGAGCCTTTGGACCAGCGTTGTAGTTAGCGAAGTGCAAATGTCGAACGAGGGTTTTGGTGAAACTGCTGTTTTTTTGAAGCAGTAAGGGATGTTTACTCACCTCTGGAATGAATGCGTGTTTTAACCGTCCTCCAACACGCAGAAGTTCAATGCCATTTGTCTCCTTCAGGAAGAATTCAACCATTTAAGCGATCCCTTTAGAGGCCGTTGTGCCTTAATAGATTCGATTTCATCCGAAAAATAATCAATTTGAATGAGGTTGACAATTCTAAAAAGAGCTTCCTCTAATTCCGAAGCAGTCAGGGTAATTTCTAAATTCAAATTGTCCTTTCCTTTACAAAATCGAATGACGTAAGCGAAGATACGAAGAATTTTTGTATAGGAGCTGCAACGATCTACTATACCAAGTAAGAAATTAGGCTGTGATCTTTTGCAGATAAGTACCGTTTTACGTTTTTCAAGTAAAAGTTCCTCTTATGAAAGCGAAATTTCAAAATTGATGGGCCAATTTTTCATAGGGTGTAGCAAAAACTGTGGACCTTTGAACCATATTGAGGTCGAGAGTTCGTGGACCATGCAGCCTCTTGAAACGATGTCTGCTGGATTTTGATCCGTAGGCACGTGTCTCCAAACGACGCCCCTTGTCTTCTCCTGGATCTCGGCTGCTCGATTACCCACGAAGGTTGATAGTTTCGACGAATGTGTGGCTATCCAGTGTAAGACTATCGCAGCATCTGTCCAGAAGTATACCTCTGACTGGTTTCCCTTAAAGATAGGTTTTATCTTTTCCCACAACTTCGCTAGTAAGTGCACTGCACAAAGTTCCAGACGCGGAAGCTGTTTCCTACTCGCTGGCGCTACTCTTGATTTGGCAACTAGAAGCCTGACTTGTACCGATCCTGATGTGTCTATAGCTCGTAGATATATGCAGCAACCATATGCGTGCATAGATGCATCTGCGAACCCATGAATCTGGTAGCTTTGCCTATTGGCTATTAATGCAAATCTAGGGATTGACAAATTTCGCAATGAATGCAGGTCAGTCATGAACTGTCGCCATTCGGTGTCAGCACTTTGAGGAATAGATGCATCCCAGTCTATTTTCTCGATCCACAGATTCTGAAGAATGACCTTTGCCCTGATAATTATTGGGCTTAACAATCCCATTGGATCAAAGAGCGAAGATGCAAGCGAAAGAATAGACCTCTTCGTGTATTTGGTGTAATTTTTATTTGGGATGTACGAGAAGCTAAATTCATCGTCCAGCGGATTCCAGGTTATACCTAAAGTGCTGGTAAGACCAGGTTCAGTTACTTTTATCTCCTTTTGAACAGAACTTGCAGCTTTCATTATGGTGGGGTCATTACTCATCCATTTGGATAGTTCTAGCCCTGCCGAATTCAAAATGGCGACAACTTCCCTTTGCTTCCTGAGCAATGAGCCCAGATCATCATCTCCGGTGATAAGATCATCCACATAAAAATCTTCTTCGATTACTTGGGGACCCAACTCAAATTTTGTTTTGTTTGTTTCTGCCAAGTACTTTAGGCAGCGAACAGCAGCAAACGGAGCTGACGATGTACCATATGTAATGGTATTTAATTGGTACGTTTGTACCGGAGTAGTTTCATCCTTTCTCCAAAGGATGTATTGATATCGACGATGAGACGGGTGAACCAAGAACTGACGAAACATTTTGACGACGTCTGCGGTGAGGACAAACCTGTACAGTCGAAAGCGAAGAAGAAGAATAAACAGCTCTGTCTGAATTGTTGGACCAACCATTAGCGTATCATTCAGTGACAGATGAGACGAAGTACAGCAAGAGGCATTAAAACCTACCCTAAGCTTTGTGGACATGCTCTCTGGCCTAACTACACAGTGATGAGGAAGGTAGTAGTGGGGTTCATCTAACTTCGGATCCTTGATCAGTGACATGTGCCCTAAAACTTCATACTCATCGAAGAATGCAGCATATTGACTTTTCAAGGATTCATTCTTAGCTAGTCTTCGCTCCAAGGCCAAGAAGCGTCTGAAGGCTATATCATACGATGCTCCTAAGCAGCTGGGATCGTGCTTGAATGGTAGACGAACCATAAGTCGGCCCGTATGTAGGACCTCGACGTTTTCCTTGAAATGAGTTTCGCACTCCTGCTGTTCATCGGTCCACTTCGATCCTTGGTCTTGGATTTGTTCCAACTCCCAGAACTTCTCTACATATTTTTCCAGCGAATCGTCATTAGAGCTCACGAAGCAGAACCTTTTCTTCAAGTTCTCTGGTTTCGCTTACCTTCCTGACACGATCCATCCAAAAGATGTTTTTTGGAGAGAAGGTAGTCCTTCACCTAGTTTTATTTGGCCTACTTGAAGCAGATCAAAGAATGACTCGGCCCCTAATAGCAAGTCAATTTGTGACGGCTTGTTGAAATGCTCATCTGCCAATGCCAAATTTTGAGGCAGATTCCAATTTGAAATGTTGAGTGCTGCCTCTGGCTGATACCCAGTGATAGCAGGTGCCACCAAAAATTCCAAAGAGGTTTCAAAATTGTTATACCGCGATCGAATCGTCGTTTGGGTCTGGAAATTTATTTTTGTTTCAGCTATCCCAATACCAACTATATCCACTTCCTTCCTTTGTCGTTTGAGATGAAGCGAATTAGCAAACCTTTCGTTTATAAAGTTCACTTGCGAGCCTGAATCGAGCAGCATTCTACCCATTTGAAACCCTCCACTTGAATCCTTAACAAGAACCAATGCAGTCGCTAGAATTACCTGAGCACCTGAAAGCTGCTCCTTTTCCAAAGCAGTGTGACTTGTTGCCACTGGTGGCGATTGTGTGCTAGGTTCGTCACCTCTGGAAGTGTTTTCAGATTGAGAACGATGCAGAAGGCTATGGTGAGGTTGTTTGCATACCTTGCACCTGTAAGACGAAGGACATTTTGAAATACTATGGCCTTTGGCCAAGCAACTTAGACACAGTCCCAACTTTTTAACATTTGTAAACCTTTCCATTACAGCTAATTTGTTAAAGGCTGGGCAACTCGTAATAGAGTGAGCATTATCTCGACAGAACAAACAGGTCTTTTGTAAAGCCGCTAGCGACAATTGGGGACGATAACCAGACTGCGGTGGCTTATGCTTGTTAGATGTTCGCTGATCGTGATGTGACCTCAGCTGCTTGCTTTCACGAGCCTCAAGGTATTGACACCTCTTGCTTAAGACCGCAGAACATTCACTCCAACTAGGCAGCTGCTTATAATCCAGATGTTCATCCCATTTGGATTGCGTTTCCGGATCCACCTTAGACTTGGCAATGTGGATACCAATGGCATTACAAATGTTTTCGAACGAGCCTATCGACTGAAGCGAATTAAAAACGGCAGATGTATTGTCGACTAGGCCTCTTAGTTCCGCTGCAGAAGACTTGGGAACCTTTGGTTGTTCAAACAGTTCCGATATATATTGCAAGAATATAAGGCAATCGTTATCGTAACGATCCTTAAGTCGTGCTAAAGCCTTGTAGCGTACAGGTGGGATGAAGCATCAGCGTTGCTGTTCGACTTGCTTAAGTCGAAGCAGAAGCGGATGCAGGATCGTATAAAAATGATCCCAATTTAGAAGCAGCGGTTGGCACGCTTGCGGATGCACAACATCAGCTCGTCGGTGGGGTGGGATCATGCTGCCTACTTAGCCTGCCTACAAATATATCGTGCCGAGAAAGCGAATGAAAAGAAAAGAATGTCCAAGGTACATCACTGCATGAAGCGGTGAAGCTATTGTAAAGAATGCTTTAAAATGTTTGAAGGTGAAGAGAAAGTAAGGGTACATGAACCTAGTCTTATCAGCTGTGGTGTCGTCGGTTTAATGACACCTGGAGGAGACCCTCCCCTTGCAAATGGCTATTGCCATTTCACCGTGACTATCCCTTCCTCAACTTATAATGGGATAGTCCCTAATGCACTTCATCCACACTCAATCAATAACACATCTCAACGAAAAGGTACACGTTTAACACATGATTATTTATTTAATACTTTTCAGGTAAAAGAACTATCCATGTATCGCGAATTCATAACAAAATGTTATCAGGAAATCTGATTTATTAATTGTGCAACTTCATTGCGTAATGTACAGCGAGTATAACTGATAAGCAGTTAGTTAGGCAATTTATAAGCTGTATGAGCATTAACATTAGGATTTTAAGTATTAGGTATATATTTAGTATATGACGTATTTCACTTCAAAGTATATGTACCATATTAAACGTTAAATTAATTGAGTTTAAGCCAAAGAAAAGATAAAAGTTTTTGTACTCACTTTGTTTGAACTTGATGATGATGCCGATGCGATGAAGTTTGTGCACAAATTTCAGCAGTTTCGATGAAAGATTAGGTACAAAAGTATTAATTAAGAAAATGCAATCTATTCTTAGGCTTTGTATGTTTTAGAGTTAAGATTTAGACAATAAGTATGGTTTATGTTTAAGAATTATGCAAAAGGTATGTGTTATGGTTAGGATTTAGACAATAAGTATATTTTAGGGTTAAGATCTAGACAGTAAGTATGTTTTCAAGCAACTTCGCAAATTAAAAATTCTAGTTCTAAGTTTAACTTGATTAACTAATCGCTTATGTTAATTATTTTTTTGATCACTTGTTTCGCACTTTCACTACTGCTCTGATTTGTTGTACAATTAATCTGCTATGCTGGTGGCGATGGCGGGGAGAAGCTTAGAGATGGCTGTGGGTAATTGAATTGATGAAAAGAAAATTTCCAGGCGGGTGGCCCTGCATGTGTTTGATGTTGGGGGGGGGGGGGGGGGGGGGGGTAGGTTAGGTGCGCTAATGGCCCTTTTGTGATTTCCCTTTTTATTGTAGGGCGGAGCACTATCCGAAGCGTGTTGCCCGATGGGTGATATGATAGTTATTGTTCTTCGTGACTCACGGGTTTTCGGGGGTTTTTTTTCTTTTTATTTTATTTTATTTTATTGGGTGCGGATGCCTTGGTAGGAGGTAGCGCTTGCGCGTCCCGACCACGCGCCGTCAAGTTGCGTCGGCGTATCTGTGCGGCCGCAAGGAGCGTTAGGACGTTTCCTTCGGACATCCGCACTTTATCTGTAGGAATTACTGTGCGTTAGATTAAACTCATTTTCAGACAAAAAAAATGTTACCTTTAAGTGGTCTTAATGTACCACGTGAGTGGACACCTTGCAGCACTGTTGCTGGTCACAAAATTTGGTTCCACAAAAAGGATTTTAATGCACCGGACAAAAAAATATTCTATATTGGATAACCAACTGAAATATATAAATTTATTGGTAACTTGCATTTTGAAAAGAAAATTCAGCACTTACGTGGTTGCAGGCTGATGCTAGCGCGTAGAAAGTGCAAAAATGTAAAGGGCGCGAATGCAATTTGCCTGAACTTATGTAGGCTGCCGGTTGGGTGACGTCGAGTTCGAAAATAAAATGGTTGAGCGGTTTAGTGCTAAAAATGGCAGAGAAATCGAACCGGTTCAACTTCAGTGTTCAGGTGGGTAATAATTTTTTGTTTCATGGGAAGTGGAGTGTGGAATTCGAAGTTACCTAGGTTTACCAGCTCGCCACAAAGTCGGGAATTTCCAACTCAACACCTGTGATGGAAAGGCATGAAAACGCTGCTGGTAAAATCAAAGGCAACTCGACCCATGCCCCTGAACAAGAAAGATTTATTTTCGCAAATCTTTCGCATGATATACCCCAATCTTTTTCCCATCTAGATTCTCAATTTCGTATAAGCACTTCCCTACTGGACAATTTATTCTGCACTTAACGAATTTAGCACACAGCTTCGAATTTAGATTTTTCGATGCATCACTAAGTACAAAATTCCGCCTATAAACTATTTCTCCTGAATAAAAGATCCTCTTAGAGCTTCTCAAGTTATACGACTTTTCATTCCGATCGTATGCAAGTTTAATGTTGTTTTTGACTTTATCACGTATGATATTAAGTTTACCATCTTGAGGTAGACACTGGAGCTCCACACTATCGAGTTCTTTCAATCTCCGAAGAAGTTTGTACACACTGGCGTGCGTACTCATGTGTTGTCCATAAAGGCAATAGTAAGGCGTCATTCCAGTAGACTGGTGGACCGATGTGCATAAGGCTTGTTGGATCTGAGATACATGTTTATCCCAGTCCTTTTGATCCTTGCCAATATAGCTCCTGATTGCTGACAAAATGGATTGGTTTACCCTTTCCGAGGCATTTGCTTGTGGGGAGTAAACGGCATTTCGGATATGTGTACAACCGTATTTACCGAGAAAATGTTGAAAGTCTTTGGACACAAATTGTTTTCCATTGTCGCTATGGATATACTCCGGAACACCGAACTGGTGGAAAACATTACTCTCCATAAACTCAATCACTGCGTTAGTTGTGGCTTTGCGCATTGCCTTCAATATGGCGTACTTGGAGAAACCATCTAATAGGACGAATAAATATGCATTGCCTCGTTTTGTCCTTGGATAGGGTCCCATGAAGTCAATGTATAACTTCTGAAATGGTCGGTTTATCACATGATGGGATCCCATTGGCGAACGCAATGTCATATTAGACGATTTATTCTCCTTGCACACAGAGCAATCTCGAATGAAACTACGAACTTCTGTGGTCATATTTGGCCAATAAAAAAGTTCCTTTATCTTGAACAGAGTTTTGAATATTCCTCCGTGGGAACAATCTGGAGGTTCGTGGAAACGTTTAATTACAGATTGAGTTAGCTTGTTTGGTACCCATAACTTCCACTTAAATTCTGTTGTTAACTGATCGTCTGCTTTTTGTAACTTTTTTTTATAAACAAAACCATTCAGTACCTTCAGTTCTGGAAATGCTTCGGTATTTTTCAGCACAGTAGAGATCAGATCGAGGTATTCCGGTGATTTGAATTCAGCCGAACTAAGATCGATGCAAGCAGAAGATGTCGTATCCGCAGAAAGCTCTTCGTTGAATGCACGGGAAAGGGCATCCGGCACAACGTTCTGCGTTCCTTTCCGATGTTGGATGTCGAAGGTAAAAGCCTGGAGTTTTAGCGACCACCATGCCAATCTGCCGCTCAGATCCTTGAGACCCATAAGCCACTTTAGGCTAGCATGGTCGGTCACGATGGTAAAGGCTTGCCCTTCAACATACGGACGGAACTTCTTAACTGCTTGCACCGCCGCATAACATTCTTGCTCTGTCACGCTATAGTTGCGTTGACATGCGCTAAGCTTTTCAGAGAAAAATGCTATTGGCTTTTCGTTGTTCTCCTCATCGTATTGAAATAAAACACCTCCTATTCCATAGCTCGAAGAATCACACTGTATCGTAAAAGGCCTTGAGAAATCAGGATTCGACAATAAAGGAGCAGAAATGAGAGCTGCTTTCAAGGAATTAAAGGACATTAAGGCATCAGGAGTCATAGCAAATCGTTGGCTCTTCTTAAGAGTGTCAGTCAAAGGACTCGCATTCGAAGCAAAGTTCCGAATAAATCGACGGTACCACCCACATAAACCTAGAAATCGTCGGACTTGTTTTTGTGATGTTGGCACCGGAAAATCTTTTATTGCTGAAACCTTGTTAGGATCAGGCTTAATGTGACCCTTTCCAACGATGTACCCTAAGTACTTCAGTTCCTTGAAACAAAATCGCGATTTTTCAACGTTGTTTGTTAGGTTTGCCTTTCGCAAACATTCTGCTACGCTCTCTAAAGTCCTGAGGTGACCAGCCAAATCCTTGGAGATAACCAGCAAATCATCCAGGTAAACAAAAACTTATTCTCTTAGTGCGCTCGGGATCACTTTATCCATTAACCGGCACATCCTTTGAGCTGCGTTGCACAACCCAAAAGGCATGACAGTGAATTGATAAAGCGGTCGGCCTGGCACAGTGAAGGCCGTTTTTTCCCCTAGACTCTTTCTCTAAGGGGATTTGCCAGAACGCATCCTTAAGATCCACACTGCTTATGTAGTGTGTCTCTTGCAGACGGCTCAGCATACCCTCTATGTGAGGAAGAGGATACGCATCTTTCTTTGTGAGTGAGTTCACTTTCCGAGAGTCCAGACAAAGTCTGTTCTTACCAGGTTTCCTGATTAGAACAATGGGTGAACTCCATGAACTATTACTCTCTTCAATCACTCCCAAAGAAAGCATGCGATCTAACTCACTATAGATCATCTCCTGAATTGCTGGTGAGACAGGGTAATGTCTCTGTTTGAACGGTTCGGAGTTTCCAGTGTCAATGACATGTACTTCAAGTGAAGTTTTGCCTAAGCCATGCTCAGTGAAAGATGGAAACTTAGCGACAATTTGTTTTAAACTATGAGTCTCAGAGTCAGTCAGCTCAAGTTTTTCCGTTTCCTCTTTTACTTTGTCTGGCATATCACTAGGGTTTTCGTCAATTTCACTAATAATAGATAGAGAGTTTGAGATAAAGACGGTATAAGGTACAAATCGATGTCTTCTAATTTGTTATTGAATTTAACAGTAACCTTAACTCTGCCGACAATAGATTGTGGTTTTCCATCTGCTGTTCGTATGAAGGATGAAAACTCAAGAACGGGGATGTTTCGTTCACGAACAATCTTTAAGCAGTCCTTCCCTAGACAAGAGATGCTTGCACCACTGTCTAATAATCCCACGATCTTTTTTCCAAGTATTTCAACTTGTGCATAAGGCCGAGAATCTACTGTGTTTGTTATGATACTACTACATATAATTTTCTTAAATATTTTTCTCTTTTTATAGCGTAGGCGTGTTTTGAGAAGTTTGTTTGTCTCTTCAGTGACCCTCACTTCTTCAATTTGAAAAATCTTTGCTTTAAGCTGGTTGTACTTATCTAACCTTTCTTCGTACGGCAAATTACGGAGTTGGGATCTATTTAATGTAAAGTCAGGTGTTTTGTTACATGCAGGATTGGAAACAGGAGTTGTTTCATAATCTGCAGTAGTATTGGTACATGCGTCGACCATTTTTATTCCGGATATGTTTGCGTCGAACGAGACTCTCCGGCTCTCATCTCGCTCGGTAACGCGTTTCCCAATGGAGGGTTACATCGAATGCAACTTAAAACTGTTACACCATCCGCACCGCATCTGAAGCAGAATAACCTGTTGACTGGCGATGGACATTCTGTGAATAAGTGACCTTGACATTTGCAATTAAAGCATTTAGGTACTTTGACTGCGTGCGACTTAATGTACATAGGAGAGTGTACGTTCCCTGAGCCTGAAACTGCAGAAATGTCAAATTGTTCACTATCATATTCACAAGGACTAATAATTACGCCTTCAAGCTCATGAACGCATTGATAAGGAACACTTCTATTTGGAAAGGTGAATCGGGACTGTATCATTCTTTCCGTTCGTTTGCACTCGTCTTTGAAGTGCTCTAGAGAGTATAATTTCATAGGGTATATGAAACTCATAAGCTTGGGGCTTATATTTGTCCGCAGAATTTGGATGAGATCCTGTTCCCTGATTTGTTGGCGTAACTGGCTTTTCAACCGTACTATGGTACTAAAAAAGTCTTCAAAGCTCTCCCGAGGTAGTTGCTTTCTATCCATAATCTGTTTAATGATTTCGAAATCATTTCCATGATTTCGGAACTGTTTCACTAAGGCATTGCGTAAGCTGGACCAATCACCTCGAGGATTGCCCCTCAGAAATTGCCAGTACCAGTCCTGGGTAAGTCCTGTTAAAAGATGGTGAAAATTCTTGAGTACTTCACTCCATGAACAAACATAATTTGATTTAAGCATCTCTACTCTGAACACAAAGTCTTCCACAGTCATGCTTTTCATTGTACCATCGTATTTGATACCCCAGTCAGACGGACCATTAGCTGACCTTGAATGCCTCTGCCTATCATCAGACTGAGGTGCATTTAACCCGCTGTTATTATAGAAGTCAGTGGCTGGAAAATCTTCCATATAAAGATCGTGATCTTGTTGAATATTTGGCGGATTCACGGATTGGATGGGCTCATGATTGTTTGGTTGAGTGTTCAAAAATGGGTTAATTGCCTTCTCAACATTTTGTTGTATCAAAGACGGGATAAGATTTACTAGTGTATCATTTACCACTTGCTTGATATGTTCGTCCAGCTGTTTTAGTTTAGGCGCATTGCTAGAAATGTACTGTGCATGCGGAACACTAGGCTGTGAAACATTTGGTCTGATGTTGCTGGACGCATTGATAAGATTTGCATGTGCAACATTAAGAAAACTATTCACTTGCTGATTACTCGTTGGAGGGAACTTTGACGCAGCATGTTGCTCAATGATTGAATCGTCAGCTAATATGGACACGCGTGGATTTGATACACTCGTCACGGTAGATGTTGCCGTTTGAATAACTGCACTAGTTGTAAAGACACATATGGGTGCTTCTTCGATATGAGAAAGAGAGTTGTTGAAGCTATTATCGAAATCAAGATTGTCTCTTAAAATTCGACTAGGAGTCATTGAATTCCTGGGAGGGGTGTGTCTCAGCGGTTGAAAGCTATTGCGGTTCAAATTTGTGGGTGTGTCATTATTACGTAAGTTTTGTGACCTAGTGACCATGCTTTTAAACTGCTTAGGCACAGCTCCGCTATTTTTGTTGTTTTGGTTCATGGTTTGTTTTGATTCTGTTGTTCGTCAGCAGAAGGAGAATTTTTGTTGCGATCTACGCTTGTTGTTATAAGAAAAGAGATTTTTTTCATAGAAAGGTTTCGTAGAGACATGTGTTTACATAACAGTGTGTGGGAAATGAGTTAGCTGATAACAGTTCATGTACTTAAAGAGAAAAAGAAATTGATAGAGGGATAAGTAAAATGATATGCATTTGGGTGAATTGTTGATCGGTACTTTGAGG
The DNA here is from genome assembly GCA_949715645.1 of Portevinia maculata. Lineage (NCBI taxonomy): Eukaryota > Metazoa > Arthropoda > Insecta > Diptera > Syrphidae > Portevinia > Portevinia maculata. The sequence goes on from OX454525.1 coordinate 40,295,857, forward strand.
ATTTGATAAATATACTCTGGACTGTTAAGCGAAATCCTTAACGACTCAGATTAATATATCCCTAACAGCAGGCGACTGTCTATGGTAACTCGAGTTCCGTGAAGATCAGTATACTCGGACTCATATTCGTCAGTCCTGGCTATTACCTATGGTACCTTCAACTGGTTGTTTAATGTTGTATTTCAGATGATTGATTGAAGTAATCAATTACTGGCAATTTCTGAGTAATCAATTGGTCCAGCTTACGCAATGCTAATTGTGGTCGTATACCTACTATACTCCGTAAGAATTTTTGTAAAAGCACGTATGCTTTCATATTAGTTGATGTTGAATTTGGAAATATAGAGTTATACCACGTAAGTAAGAACCGATTTAAGAATGAATTAAAAAAACGATGTAGGTGTCTTAATTAGCACTACAAATGATAGTATTTCGTTAATTTTAAATGCTGGGCCCCACGTTGGGCGCCATTGTAGCGTACAGGTGGGATGAAGCATCAGCGTTGCTGTTCGACTTGCTTAAGTCGAAGCAGGAGCGGATGCAGGATCGTATAAAAATGATCCCAATTTAGAAGCAGCGGTTGGCACGCTTGCGGATGCACGACATCAGCTCGTCGGTGGGGTGGGATCTTGCTGCCTACTTAGCCTGCCTACAAATAATCGCTTTATGTTAATTATTTTTTTGATCACTTGTTTCGCACTTTCACTACTGCTCTGATTTGTTGTACAATTAATCTGCTATGCTGGTGGCGATGGCGGGGAGAAGCTTAGAGATGGCTGTGCGTAATTGAATTGATGAAAAGAAAATTTCCAGGCGGGTGGCCCTGCATGTGTTTGATGTTCCCGGGGGGGGGGGGGGGGGGGGGGGTTAGGTTAGGTGCGCTGATGGCTCTTTTGTGATTTCCCTTTTTATTGTAGGGCGGAGCACTATCCGAAGCGTGTTGCCCGATGGGTGATAGGGTAGTTATTGTTCTTCGTGACTCACGTGTTTTCGGGGGTTTTTTTTCTTTTTATTTTATTTTATTTTATTGGGTGCGGATGCCTTGGTAGGAGGTAGCGCTTGCGCGTCCCGACCACGCGCCGTCAAGTTGCGTCGGCGTATCTGTGCGGCCGCAAGGAGCGTTAGGACGTTTCCTTCGGACATCCGCACTTTATCTGTAGGAATTACTGTGCGTTAGATTAAACTCATTTTCAGACAAAAAAAATTTTACCTTTAAGTGGTCTTAATTTACCACGTGAGTGGACACCTTGCAGCACTGTTGCTGGTCACAAAATTTGGTTCCACAAAAAGGATTTTAATGCACCGGACAAAAAAATATTCTATATTGGATAACCAACTGAAATATATAAATTTATTGGTAACTTGCATTTTGAAAAGAAAATTCAGCACTTACGTGGTTGCAGGCTGATGCTAGCGCGTAGAAAGTGCAAAAATGTAAAGGGCGCGAATGCAATTTGCCTGAACTTATGTAGGCTGCCGGTTGGGTGACGTCGAGTTCGAAAATAAAATGGTTGAGCGGTTTAGTGCTAAAAATGGCAGAGAAATCGAACCGGTTCAACTTCAGTGTTCAGGTGGGTAATAATTTTTTGTTTCATGGGAAGTGGAGTGTGGAATTCGAAGTTACCTAGGTTTACCAGCTCGCCACAGCCTTGGGGTAGTTATCCTCCGTGACTTGGAAGGCTTTAACCGTACTAAGAGCTTGGTCACTCAAGCAGGTCAACAGATGATTAATTTTTTCGATTTTTGTCAAATTCTGCTCATTATCGACAAGAGTTGTGAAAGAATTTATAAAATTCTTGTATTCGGAATATTTTCCATTAAATCGTGGTAATTTAAGATTTGGCAAATGATTATGGGGATTGTGATTGATTGCGAAGGTCGTTTCTAAGGAGCTATTGTGTCTGTAAGGCCCTTGAAGTGATTGAATTTTGGATTTAGTTGAAATATAAAGTTCTTCCAATTCTCCTCGACACGTGTCAGCTGGCACTAAGCACTCAATCTGAGTTTGACACGCTAAAATTTGCTTGAAATAAGACTCCAAAATTCCGAGACGACATTCCAGTTCCGTAGCAGAAAGAGAAAGCTTATTTTTATTGCATACGACCAATGCAGCACCCACTCCGGCGACGACGACAAAGAAAAGCTCAAAGGTTGGTATTTCTTGAGGAAATTTGGGTCTATGCAATGATAATATGTAAATAATGTAGCAAGCTTAAGGCAGAATCCTAACAAGGGTAACAACAGCAACGGCAGCAATCACGAATTGAATCCACATTAATTTGAAAGCGAGCGAGCGAATGGCCAAGTTCAATAGAGATAATGATTATTGCGTATAATATGCGATAATGCCAAAAGTGTAGGAACATATGCGCTGAGCTTATTATGCGTATTATAAAGTGCAATAATTCGAGAGTTTATGCAATGTGGCGACAAGTCTGAAAAGCTTTTGTGGATTATGAATTTGATTTTCCAGTTGATGATTTTACATAATATCCCCAAATCCAATTGAATGCACCAATTATGTATTATATACTTAATATTTCAAATTTTTTCTCGATACTTAAGATTTGTATTTTAATATTGAACATAATAATTATTTGCATGCATATCACATTTCCGTCGAAGATGCGCTTCTGTTTTACTTTTTATACCCTATTCTAGGGGTATATTAATTTTGACGCATAGTTTGTAACATACCTTAATATTGCCCGTAGACCCCTAAAAGTTACTATATTTATGATCAGCATCGATAGTAATGTCGATCTAGCCATGTCCGTCCGTCCGTCCGTCCGTCCGTCCGTCCGTCCGTCCGTCCGTCGGCAAAAATTAGGCCTTTAAACTGGACCTAGAGAGCTGAAATTTTAACCATATACTCTCTAGGGTCCCGAAATAATCAAGTTTACGAATTTTTGAAATCCGCCCACAGACACGCCCACAAACTCAAAATAACAAAATTTTGGAAAAAATCGAATTTTGAGCTAGAAAGCTGAAATATGTATATATTATATATTTATATATGATCTATGACTCCTTAAACTGCTCGGGATAAAAAAATTTTCAAAATCCGCCCACTGACACGCCCACAAATAAATAAAACAATTTTTTTGAAAATCCAAAGTTTGAGCTAGGGAGCTGAAATTTATAATATATACTCTCTATGGGCCCTTTATGTTCATGTGTAAATATTTTCAAAATCCGCCCACTGCCACGCCCACAATTTTTTTTTTTTTTTTTTGAAAATTCAAAGTGAGCTAGGGAGCTGAAATTTATAATATATACTCTCTAGGGGCCCTTTATGCTCATGTGTTAATTTTTTTTAAATCCGCCTACTGACACGCCCACAATTAAATAAAACAATTTTATTGAAACACCCAAGTTTGAGCTAGGGAGCGTTTTTTTTGATAAAATCCTTTAAATGTTATATAACAAAATATGTAGAGCGTTCTTAACAATTCAACCATACTTAGACTTTTGTCACGCCCACTTATGAGGGATAGGAATAAGAATAGGGTATCCAACAGTTCGCCCAAGCGGACTGTAGCCCGTCCCTATGTTTTGTATTTAATTTATTCAATTTTGCTAGCTTCTTTAAATGTAACTTTATACAGCGATTTGTATATGTGCGCCGCTTCGATTGAAAGGCAATTTGTAACGTACCTGGGGTGGAGATGATACTTATCTACCCTTTTGTGACTATTATTTTCCTTTGATGGGTGGCCGCTAAATTTCCCAATGCTGCACTTTTTCTTTTTGCACTATACCGATACCGAAACGTTTTCGCGACGCGCTTCGCTAATAAATGTCTTTGTAATGTCTTGTGAATATGTAGTATATTATGTCTTTTTTATACCCTATTCTAGGGGTATATTAATTTTGACGCATAGTTTGTAACATACCTTAATATTGCCCGTAGACCCCTAAAAGTTACTATATTTATGATCAGCATCGATAGTAATGTCGATCTAGCCATGTCCGTCCGTCCGTCCGTCCGTCGGCAAAAATTAGGCCTTTAAACTGGACCTAGAGAGCTGAAATTTTAACCATATACTCTCTAGGGTCCCGAAATAATCAAGTTTACGAATTTTTGAAATCCGCCCACAGACACGCCCACAAACTCAAAAAAACAAAATTTTGGAAAAAATCGAATTTTGAGCTAGAAAGCTGAAGTTTTTTATATATGATCTATGACTCCTAAAACTGCTCGGGATAAAAAATTTTCTAAATCCGCCCACTGACACGCCCACAAATAAATAAAATAATTTGTTTATACCCTATTCTAAGTTTATATTAATTTTTGAAAATCCAAAGTTAGAGGTAGGGAGCTGAAATTTATAATATATACCCTCTATAGGCCCTTTATGCTCATGTGTTAATTTTTTTTAAATCCGCCTACTGACACGCCCACAATTAAATAAAACAATTTTATTGAAACACCCAAGTTTGAGCTAGGGAACGTTTTTTTTTTATAAAATCCTTTAAATGTTATAAACAAAATATGTAGAGCGTTCTTAACAATTCAACCATACTTAGACTTTTGTCACGCCCACTTATGAGGGATAGGAATAAGAATAGGGTATCCAACAGTTCGCCCAAGCGGACTGTAGCCCCTCCCTATGTTTTTTGTTAACACTTACCCTCGTAATTTATGAACTACTCTCCCTCATGCTGCAGAAGGTTAACTTGAACTTTAGCGCCTTCGACTTCAACCGCAGCGGTCCCTGCCTTAAACTCGATCTTCTTCACCACTCTGAAACCTTAGTTTATAAATAGTTTTAAGCGTTGTTAGTGTGTTAAGAACGATTCGACAAGTAGTAATTCATTTATTCAGGACAATATGTCAACGTAACATCGAGTAGCATAGCGTAAGATAGTTTACATTAAGTGGGAGTGCTGCCAATACAACATCCCCGTTTAAATATTTAAGTTAAACAAATATTTCAAATCAAAAATAATTATATAATTCAAGTAATAATAATAAAAATATCTCGTAAGTGCGATATATTCATTTTCCGGATCTGGTGATTAGCGCTTCACATGATTCGCGCCTGCGCATTTGGTCACTGGCTGCTGTGTTTCCGGGTCGTTGTTCATCTCCCGTTCTAGCTGTCGTTTCTTTCTCTCCCGTATCTCCACCAGCACCGTAGCTCTGGTTGCCCCCTGAACTTGAATTATTATCCGAGTTAGGAGTTAGGCTGTAACGAATATAAATAAGATGCTTTAATAACGTGAAATCTATTCCTACGAATTATACGTTTGTCAGTCTCAATAAGATATGATCTGTTTTCAACTTTTCGTAAGACTTTCCCATGTCTTCTGAGGTCAACTACCCATACAAAATTTCCTGTCTGCAATTCACTCAATTCCGTAACCCCATGCCTTGTCGTAATTTCTCTTATATGCGCTCCTAAATAAAGTTACCCTCTTGTACAGGTTTTCTATGTTTGGTTTTTCCCTTATGTTCACATTTGGAACGTTGTCTCGGAGTCTCCTTCCAAAACTTAATTCTGCCGGACTGAATCCATGTGAAAGCGGCGTATTCCTATATGCTAACAATGATAGCTCGACCTTTTCTGTATTTTTGTTTAGGTAAGTTTTTTGCTATTTTTACTCCAGCTTCTGCAGCGCCGTTTGCTTGGTGATATTGTGGGCTACGAGTGATTATCTTAAATGACCATTCTGCTGCGAATTGTCGAAACTCAGACGAATTTAAATTTTTGAATTGTGTACCGCTGTCAGTGTAAACAAATTGTGGTATGCCGTGGCGACTGAAACTTGTTTTACATACTTGAATGATATCTCCCATCCGCATCCGTTTTAATTCCTCAACTTCAAAATATCGCGAAAAACAGTCAATAATTACGATAAACCATTAGTTATCTAGTTTAAACAAATCTATTGCAACCTTTTGCCAAGGAAAATCTGGAAATTCAGAAGCTACTAATGGTTCGTGTTTATTCTTCGCATGATGAACACATATTGGACGATTTTTGATTCTTTCCTCGATTTCTTTGGAGATGCCTGGCCACCACATAGTCCTTTGTGCTCTTATCCTCATTTTGGTTATTCCCAAGTGCCCCTCATGCAGCTTTGCTAGCATGATACCCCTTAAGCACTATGGAATAATTAATCTGTTCCTCCGTAAAATCAGATCATCTATAATAGACATTTCCCCACTGACTGAGTAGTAAGCTTTCATCTCAGTACTTAGTTTTTCACTGTGCGGCCATCCGTTGTTGATATACTTTCTGAGTTCTTGGCATTCGGTGTCTGTTAATTGTGCTTTAATGATAGCTGTGATGTTCTCACCCTTTGTGTGTATATTCTGCAGCGATATTTGATGAATGTATGCCTTTATCTCCTCCTCTATTTCGTCTGAAATTGAATTATTTTTAATTGGCGATCTGGACAAGTGATCGGCAACAACTAAATTCTTCCCTGGTTTATGCGTTATTGAAAAATCGAATCTCATCATCCTTATATGGATACGTTGCAATCGTGGTGATAGGTTATCTAGGCTCTTCGTTTTCAAGAGTTGTAGAAGTGGTTTATGGTCAGTTTCTATTAAGAAATGCCTCCCTATCAAATATTTTTTTTTAATTTCTCACATGCCCATGCGATTGCTCAAGCCTCTCTTTCGATGTTAGCATATTTTTTTTCAGCTTGCGTTAAGGTCCTTGAGACATATGAAACTGGATATACATTTCCTTCATGCCTCTGCAAAAGAACACTGCCTAACCCTACTATAGATGCATCACAAGACACTATAGTTTCTTTTGCCTGGCCATACATTTTGTAGCGATGTGAGAAGAATTTTGATTCTCTTGAACGCTTTAACCTGGGCGTCTCCCCAAATGAATGCGTTCTTCTTACATAGCAAACTTGAAATAGGTTCGGGTATCGACGATTTATTTGGGATATACTTTCCGATAAAATTGGCCATCCCCAGGAACCTCTGGACTTCCGTGGGATTGGTTGGTGCTTGCATTTCCAAAATCGCGTTAACTTTCTCCTCATCGAGCCTTATTTCCCCTTTAGCAATAGTGTGTCCCAGGTAAGTAATTTCAGTTCTCCCAAACTCCGATTTATAAGTACCGCTTCTACGCACTGATCATGTTCCCTGATCGTTTCCCCCATATAAGAATGTCATCCATGTATACTATGCAATTCTTCATTCCCGCTAGAATTTGCGTCATTTTCCTTTGGAAGAATTCTGGAGCTGATGTTATTCCAAATGGATGCCTCGAAAACTTGTATCTCCCGAATGGGATTAAGAAGGTTGTCAGTTCCTGCGATTCCTTTGATAAAGAGATTTGCCAAAATCCGCTGTTAGCGTCCAATTTTGTGATAAATGTTGCTCCTGTTAGTTGTGCCAGTGAGTAATCAATACCCGGGATCGGATGTATCTGCCTTTTCACTCATTTTTTAAGTCTTCCCAGATCTACACAAATCCCGATACCACATTTCTTTGGTACAATAACCATAGGCGCACACCAATTTGACGCTTCCTCAACAGGCGCTATCACCACCTCTTTCTGCATTTTGTTTAACTCCTCCTGAGCCTTTGCCTTCAAATGCACCGGAATTATTCTAGCAGTTGATATTGCGAATGGTTCCGCGTTGGGTTTTAGTTCGATAACATATTTTTCTTTAAATGTTCCTAAGCCACCAAAAACTTCCTTAAATTCATGCAACCAGTTCCTTGAAGAAACTGAAAATAATTTTTTTACCAACCCAAATTTTTCTATTCCTGTTTTCCCGAGTAAAGGCGTTATCTCATCTTTTGTAATATATATAACCTCTTCCACGTCTGTTTGGCCATATTTCAAACAAACCTTAGCCTTTCCCAGTATGTTTATTTTCTGTCCAACTACGTATAGTTTTGTTGCCGATTTCTCGAGACACAAACTTCTCAAGTCTTCTACTGCTGACCAGGGCACTAATGTGACATCCGCGCCTGTGTCAACTTTAAACGTAACTTTCTTGTTATTTAGTAATAAATCAGCAGACCAATTGTCGGTCACCATGCCTACAATGTATTCCCGTTCTTCGTCTCTGCCTTCGTTCTTTCCGCTTCTTCTTGGCTCCTCACTAAAATCACAGACCCCTCTTGACCTACAGACTCTTGCATAATGTCCGCACTTGTTGCATTTTTTGCAGATTGCATTTTTCGCCGGACACTGGACGCCTGGTAGATTTTTCCCATTCAGACGGTATAAATGAAAACTCTTCTGGTGCCGAAAGTGCCAATGGGGTCTGCATTTTGGAGTTTCTAGATAGTGTTGGCGCTGGTGATGATGATCTAGTTTTTATTTTAGTTGTGGTGCTCGCTTGCTCCTTCTTCGATTCCTCGGGCATGCTATGCAATTAATTACACGTGGTTGGTTTATTTTTTCTTCCCAAGATTTTATTAATTACCTTTTTCAATTTTTCCTGTTTATCTCATATGTCTTAAGTCCTTTTCTTGTTCTTTTTTTTCAATTATTCCCGGTTTTTTTTCCTTAATTTTTTCCGCTGCCACTATGTGTTAAGACCGATTCGACAAGTAATAATTCATTTATTCAGGACAATATTTCAACGTAACATCGAGTAGCATAGCGTAAGATAGTTTACATTAAGTAGGAGTGTTGCCAATACAACAGTTAGTTTCTTGTATTAAATAGAATAAACTAGGACTTATGGGTCCACCAAAATTAAATTCAATTCATATAATTATGTGTTTTGTATCGTGCATCATTTAATTTAAAATTCACAATAATAAAATGCAGCTATTAGATCATATATGTCAATTATGAAATGTCTGGTTGTGTTCTTAAGACCTCTTTAAACGATAATTTATCTTTTACATTATTGTAAATGTTAATAATAATAATAATATATTATTGTAAATGTTACTAAACGTTTGTATTTCACATCCTAATTTATTTATTTATTTACTTGTTTAAGCTGTTAATATGATCTTTGTATCGCTTTTACAAATGGTCGCTTTCTTAAAAGCATTTTATACTTGTCTCTCGAAATGCCAATAATATAGATTTAATAAATATGCTTTGTTTTAATTAGTTCACTATATTGAAAATATACTATATAATCATCCGTTGATATCAACAAAAAAAATTGCACCCTTCCACAACTATTAAACTCAAGGTTTAAATCAAATGAGAATCAAGTGGCAATCTCAAGGGGAAAATCGGAAATTCATTAAATAAGTAGGTAGGAAGGGATGAAAATACTTCCCTTGGTTGAGTAGAGTACGTACCCCTACATCAGCATAATTAAAGGAAGATTTGATTGGCATAAAAGGTCACACAGTCACATCAGAAATTTGATAGCTCAAGAGGATACTAAAACAGATTTTAGAGCTAAAGAATTAAGAATCATCCAATTGTGCCATCATTAACAATCAGACACAGATAACGATACCTGAACGTGGTCGAGTATCCTCTACAACTCCTGCCCTGCTATTCCGAGGAAAACATACAAAAATCCATTTTCTACTTAATGATAATGAATCTTCAGAGAAATTTTGGGGTGATGGTCACAAAGGGATGTGCGGTTGTCGGCTGTAGTCCTCAATTTAATATACCACACAATTGCCCCTTATAAAGGCTCCCATTCAGTCACCACTGACTAGGCAAAATCACTTTAATGAGCGTATGGCGCTTACAATTTTTCCAATCTGGTTATTCGGTATACGCTTAATTTGCTTCCGACTATAGGTATTGGGTAGTCTTCTAGAACTTTTTTTGGAAATTATCCCCTATTAAGTGTTAAATTAATTAATATTACTACAAATCCCACATCATCTCCAATAATGGTCACCCCTTTATGTCTTGTAGTAATTGCATTTATTTTCCACATGATTATGCACATTGGTATGTGTGAAAATATCCTTTTGAGTTTATTTTTTATCTTCTCTTCTTTTGCAGGAGTTCGTTTTCTCATTTTTATTATCGTCACGTCTATTCCTACGACCGCACGAGTTATTGGGAAAACTGTTAAACTCTGTACCTGAAAGCGAGTCCTTGGACGCATTAGTTGCAGTATTAGCTGAATGGACGCATCGGTTCCCTTACGATTTTCGTGATGAACGGATCATGAGTCATGTAAAACATATCGTTTCGAGGTAAGTTTGAATGTATTCATTCATATTCGGATTAACCTGAACTACTCTTGTTGATGTCTCCTTATTCGACAGATGTTCTAATACTGGATTAGAGGAGTTAGTTTCGGAAATATTGAGTGCCTTGTTAAAACGCCTGACTGAATTAGAAAAACACGAGGGAGATTTACGTGCTTGTCAAAGTAATACGGACAAAGTTAGTTGGTGGAAGTGATTAATGAAAGCTTAGGGTTTTCTTGTTATTCAACATGTTTTTTTTTGTGTGTGTGTGAAGATGAATATTATTGGATATTTCTTTCAGATAGATTCAATAGACTGCCCAACTGCATCACTTTATGCACAAATTTTATGTCGAATCGAAAGGAAACTGGCGAAACACGTGGGACCTGAAGAATTCCTACAATGTAGCTATAATGTACTTCTGGATAAACAAGTAAGTATTATAAGGAAATATTGTGCGGATCATGTTGATGGGCAAATTTATTGGCTCATAATTCTTAGAACTGCTTAAAAAGTATATAATATGGTTAAAGCATTTCTAGAATTAATTAGCAATTAGTTAACGCCTTTGATTCAAAACACGATGGATCAGTCAAAATATTTTTTGTTTCATAGGCAAGAAAATATTTTTTATTTCAAACAAAAAAAAATATTTGTCTTTTCTCTTTCGTGTGGTGTCCGTTGAGAAGAAACAAATCCGAGCTACTTCTACTCACAGCTTTTCAATTTTTGTTTACTTACATGATCCTTGTCGTAATAATTGTATATAGGACTTCTTGCAATCTTGCCACAATCAGCAATAACAATTTGTCAGCGTCAGGGCGTCTTTCCAAAAAATTGGAAATTATTTAGCCCCAGTGAAAAAAAAACCAAAACGAAATGTTGTTCTTGGAAAACAAAAATCCAGTTATCGACAACCAGGATTTTTTTTTGTTTTGCTCCTGTTTTTTTGTTTCGCCTGATGCGGTGTATGTTGTACCATAAAAAGCTGGGTAATAATCGGCAATGACGCTAGTTTAACAAATATTTGCTTCATTTGATGAGTGTTGACCGTATCCAAAGTCATGTTTTCTCCACAATAAGTCAAAATATTTTTTGTTTTGCCCTTGGTTTTTTGTTTCGCATGGTTCAGAATGTGTTGGCTCGTAAGAATCAAAGTATTGTTCTTTGATCAGTCAAGAGAAAACGTTTTGACAACTCGGGTGTGTTTCTAACCTAACTGCAAACTCACCTAAGCCATAGAATCCGTCAACCCTTCGGATCCGTTGATTCAACGGAGAGCAATATACGAGGGCGGGTCAATAAGTCCGTGACTTTTGGAATAAAACACAGATTTTTTGATAAAAAAATAATTTTATTTTTCAACGTAGTCTCCCTTGAGCTCTATAAACTTTGTCCAACGCTTCTCCAATTTTTTTATCCCTTCCAAAAAAAATGATTTGTCGAGGTCCTCAAAATAGGCCTTTATTTGCGAGATGACTTCATCATTGGAGTCAAATCTTTTTCCACCAAGCCATTTCTTCAGGTTTGGGAACAAGAAGTAGTCGCTCGGAGCCAAATCTGGAGAAAAGGGTGGATGAAGGAGCAATTCATAGCCCAATTCATGGATTTTTGCCATGGCAACTGCACATGTGTGCACCCTTGCATTGTCTTGGTGGAAAAGAACTTTTTTCTTGGCCAAATGAGGTCGGTTTTTTTTCAAATCGTCATTGAATCGGTCCAATAAGTTGGCATAATATTCCCCATTGATTGTTCTTCCCTTTTGAAGGTAGTCAATGTGGATTATCCCGCGTGCATCCCAAAAAACAGTCGCCATAACTTTATTGGCTGACAAACCCACCTTGGCCTTCTTTGGCGCCGATTCACCCTTAGAAACCCACTGGTTTGACTGTTGTTTGGTCTCTGGTGTGTTGTGATGGATCCATGTTTGGTCCACGGTTACAAAACGGCGCAAAAACTCCTCGATATTGCGATTAAACAACGCCAAACCTTCCTGTGAAGTTGTTACACGATTGCGTTTGTGGTCGACTGTGAGCAAACGCGGCACTCATCTTGCGGAAAGCTTTCTCATGCCCAAGTGATCATTTTAAAATTGAAACCACTGAGCCATTCGAGATCCCTACGGCTTCCACAATCTCTCGCACTTTCAATCTTCGGTCGGCCAACACCATATCGTGAATTTTTTCGATTGTTTCGGGTGTAGAGACCTCAACTGGGCGTCCAGGACGTTCGGTATCTTCAGTGCTTGTACGGCCACAACGAAATTCAGTAAAACACTTTTTTACCATTGAAATCGATGGTGCAGAGTCCCCATAGTATTTTTCAAGCTTAGCCTTGGTCTCGGTAATGGTTTTTTTTCGCAAGAAATAATGCTTACTAAACACACGAAATTCACTTTTTTCCATTTTCTCCTCAAATGAGTGAGTAGTCTGATAAAAATAGCTGTCAAACACAAACTAACTGACGCAGCAAGTTTAAATTTTGACAGGAGTGAACTGACAGACGCATCCACGTATTCCTTTGGAAGGTAACCAACGGATCCATGAACTTCAAAGGATAAAGTTGCCCTACTTTCTACTTTTCTGTTCTTCGAAGTATGCATGCATACAAAAATTTCACTTCACACATTCTAGAATTGAGGTTCACATATTACAAAATATAACCATTGGAAAATAAGAGAAAACATTGGGGAAAATTATAGAAAACTGTCATTGCCGATTGACAGACAGTTCAGTATACCACAGCGAAACTGCAACTACACTGCTGATTGGCTATGTTTTATTATTTCAGTAAAACTTCTTTCAGATCCAGTTTGATAATTGAATTGAATTCCTTAATGTCATCGTACAATGATTGTATTGTATTATTTCTTTGAAAGAAATTCAACAAAGGTGGTCGATAAAAAATGATACAATATTTAAGGAATTTTGCTTTTTAAAGCCTAAACTCGTATTAGCATTAGATGGTGACAGATTTAAAATTTTAGGGATTTTTCTCCTAACCGGTACGGATATTTATTTTTGTTGGTTTCATCTCTGGAGTAGAGAGTTAGGTGAGAAACGAACAATTGTACTATACCGGCATTTAAGGTAGTGGGATCGTTCACTGGTATTAGGTTAGGCAAAAGGCATGTTATATGCAACCAATGCTTTCAGCTGACTATGGGACGGACTCGTCCGTCAAGTACGTTGGATGCGTCAAAGCAAAAGATGCAACGGATTCTATTGGTTGGGCCTTTTACATATCTTAAAATGGAGGGCAGGACAAATATTTTATTTCAACAAGGGTTTTCCGATTTCTTTAATATAAATAAATGAATATGAATACTTTTCTTTTGAGCTTTAAGATGACGGACAAAAAAGGGTAAAGTGTCCGCTCAGGAAAATGTCACTGTATTAACCTTATAAAACTTAAATTTGAAGTTTGATGACGCTACGTTGTTCAGTATTTGTTCGGCAGCCATCTATAACTAAGGATCTCAGTGAATTTTTGAACATAGACAAATTGGCACCGTTATGTGATACAATACTTTCCTTTGACAGACCTTAGTACAATCAATATCAAAGCAGAGCTTCTCTGGGGGAGTCTGCTACTTCGCACAAAAGTAAAATATTGGCTGGCAGAGTTTAAACAAGGTATTTGAGCGGCCAAGACGAGCATCATAATAATCGACCAAATGAAGCGACTACGTCAGTAATGGTGAACAAATCCACCAAATTGTATTGGATGGCCGTCGACAGAAAGTCCAAAAATTTGGACACGAGAAAGCTGTGCTCAAGATGGGTGCCGCTTTCTCACAATTGAACAAAAACAGCGTCTTTAGGATTTTTTAATCGAATGTGTAACGGAAGATGTCCCTACCCTAAGAAAGCGATGTACTGCTGCCCCCATCAATCTTCAGGAATACAGGATGTTCCTGCAGAGGTCGATGGGTTCGTCGGGTAGGTTGTCCTCGCAGCTAGACGAAGGCAGGCATGCTTGCACACGCACGGCTTAGCTCGACGGAGGCGTGGGATCTTTCATCCGCTGCTGGACATCCGCACATTTGTCATGCCTGTTATTGTTGATAAAATAAAAAATGGAAGGAGCAACAAACCGAAAAGAAACATCCGAAATATCCATATCTTGTGAAAGAAAGTTAGATCGCCATTTAAGAATAGTTCTGAAATCGTTGAAAGTCATGGGAAACCTAAGCTGTAATCGGCTTCCTTAACCACAACCAAATGCTCTCAATTGAGCATAGGCCATCCTTGACCACTGCGTCATTATTTCTTGCGGTAGCCCCTAAATAATTTCGAGCAACCATTTATGGTTCACTCAGCTTACCACCGACGCACATTACTGACATTGCATTGCCCTATCGCACACAAATTCTTAATGGCACATAATGTCCAACTCAATCCACAAAAGAAAATTGAAAAGTTAAATTTGTCAACATTTTAAATACACAATAATATATTTATTGAAAAATACTAACTCTAAATTACATCCTATTCGGTGCTCGATATGATCAACACCTTTCATTGACCTAAATTAAGTATTTTATTTGGGTTGGGGACACAATCCCGAAAACCGAAATTCCGAAAATCAAAAATCCCGAAAATCCAAAATCCCGAAAACCCAAAATCCAGAAAATCCAAAATGCCGAAAAGCCAGAATACCGAAAAGCCAAAATCCCGAAAAAAGAATCCCGAAAACGAAATCCCGAAAAATTATATAAAATGGAAAATTTGCGCAAATTTTTCATTTTATATAATTTTTCGGGCTGTTGTTATCTAAATCTGATTAAAAGAATAGAATGAAGAGAAAATTTTGTACTGAACAAACTTTACACTGATCAAATAGGAATAATACTTATCTAACTTAATTGATATACAAATACTTATATACTCCCCGGATTTAATACCGGAATTTGGACACTTGTTTTTCTCTAAAGTTTCCAGATCGTTGATTACGGCTACCTGCTGCTGATCGATGATGGATGTCGATGATGGTCATGAAAAGCTGTACGGAGTGCAACTGCAGATTTTCGCACAAAAACAAAAAACCACAAGATTCGTTGTGAGGAACTTGTGTGCTGTAGCTGGTAGACACGACGGCTGCGGATGGCCGTCTGCTTTCGTTGTAGTGACAGCTCTTATCAGCGACCAGGATTGCATGATTCAGTGCTGATTATTAGTGCTGTTGGTTCCGATTGTGTCCTATGGAATTTGTTGGTACTGGAGAACTTGACTCTATGCTTTTAATGAAGTCATGCAGATGATGATGGAGATTCGCTGCTTAACACAAACAGGCGGTAGTTGGAAGCATTAGGGATAAACTATTCCGATCTCATTTTGGTGGATGGCGGCGTGCGAGTAGGTTTTAAACGTCTCTTGGATATCTCGCAACGCACTGGTTAATCCCAAGTGTGGACGAAGCGTGTTGGTGGTTTGCACTTTTAATTTGCTGACTTAATTGGCGGAATTCGTAATCGATGTGATGGCTAATGCGTTAAATCGTGCTGCTAAATTCTTCGTATTTTGCACAGGCTGTTGCTTCGGTGCGAACGATAGAAACGTTAAAATCCACAACAATTAATCACCCATGCGTTGATAAAAAAAAGAAGCTCCACATTTGTTGGTGTCTAGTCAAGAAAAGAGAGAGTCGCTTCCCCGAAATCGATTTTGCGCAGAAAAAAAAGGAAAGTTCGTCAAATAACTCATTTCCTTATTTTTGACAAACATACTACAGCTGATAGCTGCCGGAATTCCGCCTGTTTTTTTTTGTTAGATAGATGTTTCGAGAGGGTGTTGGATGATGTAGGGAATCATTTCTTATTTTATTTTTTTTTATTTATTTTTTTGTGCACATATTTTTTTTTCTTTAAAGGAAGTTCCCCACAAATGATTGCCGATTCATAACAATGGATAAAACATGGATCCATTACTTCACACCCGAGACGAATGAACAGTCAAAACAAATTCCTCTTTTGAATCCATGAAAGAGGAGAATCGGGTGCAAAGAAGGCGAAGCCAGTTCCATCTGCTGGCAAGGTCATGGCGTCAGTTTTTTGGGATGAGTGTAGGATAATTTTTATTAATTACCTACCTTCAGAATTTAAAAACAATCAACGGCAGCATTTGAGTGATGAAATCAAGAAAAAACGGCCGCATTCGGCGAAATGAAAGTTTTGTTCCTTCAAGACAACGCACCAGGTTTCATTGCATTTTTCCTTATCATGCTTGCAAAAGCTTAAATTAGATACTTATGTAGCAATACGCCAAGGTACTTGAAATCACGTACTGTATCAATCCGCTCGTTGTTGAGTCCATCCGTTTCAGGTAGTGCTCTAAACGGTCGGTTCTCAAAGATCATGATCCTAGTTTTCAGAACGCATATGTGGAGATCCCATGTTTCTCAGAACGATCTAAGTTTATTAATTTAGATTTGAAAGCTAAAGTGATTGTGAGTCAGCAAAACCAAGTTATTAGCCTAGATAACGACTTTGAAAAGACATCAAGCAAAGATAAGGCCTCCAGGAAGAAATTCACGAACAGCATCAACGAACAAGATGATTCAGAATGTATCTCTTTGGGGCACCTGTAGACGCATTTCGAAATTTTGAAACAATCCCATTCCATTGCGCTTGATGACTAGAGAAATCTGAGGTATTGAATTAAGAACTTAGAATTCTACAAAAGCATATAAGCTTTTTGTTCTTTCAATATTCTGTTTGACAATGCAAATATGTGGTCTCTGGTTGAAAATCCAGAACGAAAACCAGCTTTCAAAAAGCTGAGACAACTGTTGTCTTCTATCCAATTGATTAGTCTTCCATGCAGAGTTGTAGGAAAACGTCTTTTTGGTGAATTAATGACAGAGATTCCCCTAATGTTTTTGAGCCAACTCGCATCTCCTTTTTTGTGAAACTATTACTATACTATTACGATATAATGCATGTTGAAAAAATCCACAATATGGGCTTTGAGTAATGAAGTTCTATATTTAAAGAATTCAACTGACAAACCATCACTGAGAAACCATTTTTTGGGCTAAATAAAGTAAGGACAAAACTCCAACAGTATAAATTGTCATAAGAAGCTTCTCAAATTTGCCGTTCGGATTCGGCTTAAAGTTGTAGGTCCCTTCTACTTTGCACAAGCAAATGCTTGCAGAAGCTAGCTTTTAGTCCCTGTATGGGCCGTTATTGCTCAATATTTATTTTATTTTTTGATTTTTTGTAATCTTGTACCAATATTTTTGAGAAAGGATAATTTTTATGGTGGGAATATTGCTTGAACTCCTTACTGGCACGTATGTACAACATTTTGAAAACAATGACTTTTGTCGATCTAAATAATTTGAATTACTTAAAAGAAAGAAGGCGAAGTTTCCTACAGTCTTTGTTGAACCTTTTACTTTTAGGCGTTAGCGTGTATATAACTCTGTACATATGTGGAATGCAGCATAGCAAGTTATAACTACTCTAGACAGCTATAAAGCAGATGGCATATAGCTATCCATACGAGGAAGGTCACAATCCGCGATATCTTTTACGGTTAGCGCTGTTTGAAGCAAAATCAGCAGTAGCTTTGTTCGAAATTAATATCCTGAGAAGGAATTAGGAAAGTACTTGTTTGCTTCATATATTCCCCACAGACAACTTTCCAAAGAATGCTTGTACGAACAACTTCACGATTACAAAAGATGACCGTAACATTCCAATAAAGTATCCCAACAATGCAAAATGAAAAATTACAGTTATCTTTGCCTCAAATCTATCAAAGCTGCTTAAACTGACCAAGCGAATAAGCTGTTCAACATTTATGCCATAATTCTTAACCGATCCTGCAATAATTGGTAGGTATGGTTTCTTGGTAATACAGGGTGTCCCACTTAAGCAGCATAATCCTTAAAGGGGACATTTCTGAAGTTCCGACCTGTCATTTGGAGATGTAACCACTTTAAACGCTGACTTTTAAAATATTATAGGTACAATAAGTATTTTCTACAGTTTGGAAAGACTATTCAGTAGCGCATACAAGTCTTAAACACTTTGGGTAAGTCTGTGCAGCAACAAAAAAGTAATGGGTCCTTAAACTCAAAATTATGAAAATTTGTTGTTTTAAAAAAAAACAGCTTTCTTTTCTAACCATTTTCTTCAAGTGAAATATATAAGGCAATATTGGCTTTAAAAAACAAAAATTCTTGTACTAGTTCTAGTGATGGTATTTCGAGTGTAATGTTGAAAAAAATTGTTTCTATGTGGTGGACGTCTTATGTTACTTGTTTAATCTTAGCGTTTAAAATATCTGTTTCATCACCTTAAAAGTGCTGAAGTAATACCACTTTTTAAAAAAGGTAGGTAATAAAAGAAATATGTCCAACTACAGACCTATTTCCCTATTACCATCGTTTTCTAAGATTTTTAAAAAACTTATGAAAACACGCATACTGTCCTTTTTAAACAGAAACATTTTTTTTAATAGTATTCAGTTTGGATTTAGAAGAGGAATTTGAACCGAAGATGCTATCCTAAGAGTGTGCAGGCAGTTGTATGGAAGTATTAACTGTGACAGATCCACCATGGCTCGTTTTGTCGACATGGCAAAAGCGTTCGACATGGTCGACCATGACATACTTCTAAACAAATTGTACAACGATGGCTTTAGAGGTGAAACTCACAAGTGGTTTATTTCTTATCTAAACGGCAGAAAACAAAAAGTCAATGTCAATGAATGCTTTAGTGAGTATCCTATTTTAAAAAATGGTGTACCACAAGACTCAGTTCTTGGTCCTGTTATGTTTTTAATTTATATAAATTCTCTCTTTGAATTACATCTAAATGGAGTGTCGACTGCTTTTGCAGACGACATAGCATTTACTTACAAGTCTGATACTGAATACGAATGTATTGCAAAGATTTCGGAAGATCTAGAAGTTTTGAGACTTTGGTTTACGGAACATAAGCTGATGATTAGCGAGAAGACAAAACGTATGTCATTCAAAATAGCAAATAGCGTTTTAAAAGATTTTAATTTATGCTTCCATGCATTTGATTGTAATGAATTCTGTCTACCTGTACATAGTTGCGGAAAATCAAATTTAGGAAGTAGTTCACCCTGCTCAAATAATTGTTTTAGAATTGAATCAGTTCATCACTATAAATACCTTGGAGTATTAATTGATCTAAATTTGAATTGGAAAGATCATATCCATACCATCAAAAAACATATGTTACTAGTAACGCGCAAAATGTATTTGTTAAAGCAATATTGCTCTAAAAAAGTTCTAAAATCAAATTATTACGTCCTTGCTCACTCTAAGTTGCAGTATGGTATCGAAAGTTGGGGCGGTTCTTATAGTAGCTCTTTTAGACCACTGTTAATAGCTCAGAAACATTTAATCTGAATTATTTGTAACAAAAATCGTTTTAATCCAAGCTGGCGCCTATTTAAAAAACTGCGTATTCTACCAATGAGACACCTGTACGTTTTTAAAGTACTAAAAGAATTTTTCAAGCAAATCGGTAA
Organism: Portevinia maculata; assembly: GCA_949715645.1. Taxonomy (NCBI): domain Eukaryota; kingdom Metazoa; phylum Arthropoda; class Insecta; order Diptera; family Syrphidae; genus Portevinia; species Portevinia maculata. The sequence goes on from OX454525.1 coordinate 40,315,492, forward strand.
TATTTCCAGTAGAATACACTTTTATAGTCTTCGTATAAATAGCAGGTTCTAACAAAACCAATTTTTAACATTTTTACACTGTTACAGCCCCTTTAATGTTTAATAACTTACCATTCTCTATCTGGACAGTCACACATTTCAATTTGTATTTAAAAAAGTTTAAAGACTGGTTATTTACTATAAATTATTACGTCGTTGAATTTTTTTTAAAAAGTAATCTGCTAACAGCACAAATCAATGTTTACTGTCAGTTTTTCTTTTAAATTGTTTATCTTATGAATTTTTGACTTCTTATATTTAAATTTAAATTGTCTCCCTATCATTTATTAATTGTATTTTATCTGTTCTTTAATTTTTTTATGAAGTTCATGAACTATGTTTTGTAACCGATGTATCCCCCACATCTTATTTACTTGTTAATTAAATCGCTTTGTCATTCCACACTAACTTTTAAGTTACGAATTGATCACCATTATTTTCCGCTATATACGCTATTTAAGTTTCTAGATGTTAGATGTTGTGTCTTTCTGCACAAAGTAATTCACAATCAATCGCCACCATATCTATTTGAAAAGCTTCAATTTGCCCGCTCTTCCAGAACTTTTAATATAATTACACCCCCATCCAATTATTTAATCACGTCTCGCCATTTCTTCGTTCATGCCACTAGAATTTGGAACTCTTTGCCCAATGCAACAAAACAAATAACTGGAGCTACTGAATTTAAAAAAAAATCTGCGTTGGAGTACTTTTCTTAGAAAACAAAAAAGAAGCAACAACTCTCAAATTTCTTTAAATTTCTTCTACTCTTTTTCTTCTAATACTTTTCCCCTTTCTTCCTTCCTGCAATAGTGTTTTCATTATAATTTTTTTTTCTTATTTACTTATTGTTAGGTATAGTGTAGGTCTAACCATCAAATGTTATCCTCTATTGTTAAGTACTATAAAAGACTAAGTCTTACTTGTACATGATGTTCAATAAATGAAAAAATGAAAATATACCTTCCGAAGAATTTGTTTGTATGATAGCTTTAAGTTATGAAGAAATTAAATAAATAAATAATGAAAAAAATAATAATCAAGAAGTGTACCAACTGAATTACTCTTAAAACCCCCAAATCGTAGAACACCATGTAGCCAGCAATTTGCTGATGCGTTTTTGACTACTGACCAGTAAAACAGTATATATCGTGCTACACATGTATATTTTGCTGTTATGAAATTTTTTTTATGATTTGTTTATGATATATAAATAAAATTACCCGTATGTGAGGGGTGGCGACGGTCTAGTGGTTAGTGTGTTGGCTTGTGACCCGTGCGGTGCAGGTTTAATCCCCAGGGGGAACAACAACATACGCCACCCTTTAATGAAGAGAAGCGAATAACACCTTGCTTTCTTCAACCTCTACACAAAAAAAAGAGGATTTCTACCTGTGTATGTGACTGGCAGCTTCAAACGGACAGCTTCAAGTGCACACATTATCAGTGGATATTATGGCTTGTTTACAAATAGACAAAATGTACAATTTGATACGGTCACAAGGTCCAAGGACATAATTGCCGGATCAAAGTCTAAATGAACCTTGTGTCCTTTCTTCTTGAAACAATGCCAACTTGGACCTTATTTCGGTTTCAAGAAGACACCTCGGTCACCGGATATAGCACCGCGCGGCTTTTCTTTATAGAGATACCTTAAGTCGAAGGTTTATAGCAACAATACCCGAACAGTTCAGGAACAACTAGAAATTATATGGCTCGAAGTTCCGACCATTAAATCAACGGCTTGCTCTGGAATGAGTCCGATTGCAAGAGTACGTTCAAAGGTATTGTCGGCATTTAGGCGATATTGTTTTTAAAACATAAAATCCACATTGTCAAATTTCCTAATGTTTTAAATTGAAAATTTTCCGCTGAACACTCTTTATAAATTTTAAACATTAACTATTTTCTTAAAGTATGATCTGGTCTTAATTTGAGTTGAAAATCGTTGCCATTTCTTGCCTCATTTACTTTTTAACTACACTTTTTAAATTGTGGTAACCCCAGGTTTTAAAACTTGTAAATGGACCTTTCCTCTGTACTAGGGTTAAGGCTGTATAAATTTCGTTAATCTTCGACAAAGATGTCGAATGCTACCAAAAAATTGATTCATATTTTTAACGAAAAAGTTTACTAAAAATATAAAAATTTTATATGCAGCCCCATATCCAATTTTTGTGGTCGGTCAAAAGAGAACAGGTACCTATTATTTTACCGATTACTTCAGTTTCATGTCTGTGCGATTTAGTATTATGAAAACAAAATTAATCAAATAATACAGTGTCAAAACAAATTAGTTAAGTGCTGCCGAATCATGGACGGGGGATTTTTCTCCATTTAAATTTAAGCATATTTAAAAACACGCGTAGAATAGCTGGCTACTGCAAGATTATATTTTTTATTTTTTTTATATTTTTGCGTTAACATTTCCTTTCCAAATAAGTGCTAAGTCTCTTAAATATCCTGTCAACACGAGTTTTGAGCTCTGAATCCTCACATTCCATTTTATAACAAAGTTAACTCGATTACCACATTAGAGTGACATAACATAGCTACCCCGAAATTGCTTACAATTAGATTATCAGCAGAATCAGTTCGTCTAACACAAAACAAACAAAGCAATAATATTTATATGCTTGTCTGCAAGAGGACCACAAGCCGCGATATATACAGTAGCAGTTTACAGAAACCCGTTGCGTGTGAACGATCCAAGCACGCAGCAATAATGATATTAATTTCAAAAACTGCCTCATCTAAACACGTCTCACGTCCCATGCATTGGAAAACATTTCCATTTAGTCCCGAAAATAACCAGAAAATCATGTCTGCCGAATAGGTCTACGACATTACCATCACCATCCCCAAACCCGATAAGCAGCGGCACCAATTCAACATTGCCTTTGAAAACGACATCAGCTACACCCCCACAGGATCATCACCCCTCATTATAAGTGCCTACTTAGGAAATCATACAATAACCCCAAGAGGCGACTGTGGCACCCACATGCAATTGATCCCTTTTCGAGTTTAATTTAATGTGATTCGCTGCGAATAGGAAGGAAGTGAAAATAATTTCGCAGAATTAAAATATTATTCGCCTCCGATTCGCGACGTGCGCCGCCGCCGATGACGGTAGCAAACGTAATTTGGTGTAGCTGGTCTTGCATCATTACATAAGAAGCCCTATGTATGTACCTAGAAAAAACTGAGTGGAATGGTATCGGCCTGTTGTAAGTTAAAACCAATATAGCACACAGTCGTATCAATTTTGTTAGTGCTGGCTTTTATTATGCTACGACAGGCAAAACAATGAAAATAATTCCTTTGTATTGGTTTTATCCTGGATGGGTGTGCAAGAGACTGGTTGAATGGATGAAGATACACGTTCGATAGGTAGGTACGAGTACCTCAACAAATTTGTGTAATGCGCTGCGATGTTAACATCCCAAAAGCGGGTTCCGTACACATACATCGACTTTGGGGTGGGTTGAGTAGTCCGCCTTCGTTCTGAAATGAAACTTTGAATGGAATTTAAATCTTCTCTTTTTATTCTTTAGGCTTCTTTTGCCTTTGGTCTGGTTTGGTTTTATTTGGCTAACAATGGGCTATGAAATGGAATTGAAGCTGGGGAAATGCTCGTTAATAATAGAGAGTGCTTACGACTATATGTATGTCTGCGGAAAGGGCTCCTTTGCTATGCGTGCATGCTTGTCTAATTTGTTTGTTTATTGTTATATATTTGCCGTGCGTGAGAAACTAGAAGATTGAATTCACATAGCAATATCAATTGCCCCGAGAAATTTAGAGCATTCGAATGGGATTTTGTCACTTCAAAATGGGATAAATTGGTATGAGCTAATCTATGTGACAACAGAACGAGAACGGCCTAGTTGAGTCATAGCCCAGGATAAAAAGTAATTTGTTTATGAAAGCAATTTCAACATCAACAAAAACACATGAATAGGGTGAAGTTGTTTCTATCACTTTGGTATCAAATTGGTCATATCATTGAGATAACAAAATATGAGTCTAGGATAATGCGATACAAGTAATTTTATACATGAATTTTGACGCTATGGTATCTTCATTATTTGGGTTCTATCTGATTGCTTTATGTTAAATGTATTTTAATTTAGAGCCGATTCATGTTTTATTGTTCAGCTCTTAAGGCTCGTTTGTTGATACGATTTATAATATCTATGTACTGCTTACTTGCACGCATTAAGCAGAATTTAGATTTTTATGCGGTACTTAAATACTTATGAGCCGCATCAGGCAACAGGACTTAATGTACCTAATAACAAAAAAAAAAGGAACGAGTTCACCTACAAATTGGATGAAAGGCTAGTTCAGAAAAAAATATTCATAGTTTAAGTTTCCTAAATTTCAAAAGAGCGTAAATACACAATATCTGGGTAATTAGTATTGAGCATGGTGATATACAACAACCAAATCTACGAGCAGCAGTGAAAATATCATGGGATGCAATCAGACAGCTTTGTTTGTAGATTCCGTTTTCCTGAGAGATAAAATTAAAAATTAAATTGTGTTATATGTTGCAATTGCACTTTCCCAAAACATCTGACGGTGAACAAAGCTCAAAATTTCTTAAAAATATAGCAGGGCTATCTGTTTAACTGGATTATTTAGTAAAGATGTATGTAAATTAAACCATTTGAAGATATAGTCTCACACTTATCCAAGCTGAATTTACTCTAGGTGGGAAATAACTTCACAAATTTGCAAATGGAATGATTTCATACCTTGAGTGGAAGGTAAATCAATTCAAAAAACATCCCATGCGAAATTACTTCTGCACCTTCCATGTTTTCGTCGGCTCGTTGATTGATGCAATAAAACTCTGACTGAGGCGTCTTAGGTTTGATTCCCAGCAATTTTAATTATAAAATATTAGTAGTATATAGGTACAAGGACATACTTGCCCTACAATCATATTTGTGCTCTTGTTTATGTTTATGGATATACTCAATTATTTCTTGAGTTCAATTTAATATTTAAGAAATAAGCCTTATACATTTTCCCTTCCTGGTACATATTTTGTTTGTATATTGTAAGAAACGCAGGATTAGAAAGCAAAAATATTATTTCGAAACAGTTAAGACTCATTTCTTTTTATGTTGTGGATTGTATCCATTTTGGTTCGCCCATGACTTTAAGGTTTTGGAGCAATTCAGACCAATCAAATGCTGGTTTAAGTTCATTTAAGTCTTACGTGATGGTGAAGTCTTAGGCCTGCCTATCCACCACGATAAGAATGTGGAATGATATTGTCCTGTTGACGATTTTTTAGGATACATTGAACATGACATGCCGATCACGCTCCTTTTGTCGGAACTTATATATATTGTATAATGGTAGGCATTAAAGGACCATACGCCTAGCTTCTCAAACCATTTATGTGTGCAAAGTTATATTTTCGACAGCATTGCGGGTGGTAATTTAGCGAAAGCAAATTATAAAAAAAAAAATGGATGAAACCTACAATTCAACGCCGATTCCGAACGTCAAATTTTTGAGAAGCTTCTCATTAGTAGGTACCTATAAACTTAGAACAGAGTTTGAATTTAGGACACCTTTCATTGTCTATTAAACACATAACGTAAGGAATCTCAACACTTAATTAAAGTTTGAACGCTGGTCCAGATGGGATTCCCACTTTTTACTGAAGCAATGTTACATTTCGTTAGCTAAGCCACTTCAAATAAAAGTTCCATATTTCGGGCGGAATTTTTCTTTTAGATTGGAAGTTTTCTTATATAAATCCCATTTTCAAGGCGGGACAGAATCATTAAATATAAAATTATCGTGCAATCTCTGAACTATCTGAAAAATTATTTTTACAAAAAAAAAAATTATTTACGTACATACATACTCGTACATACATCATACATCGATTCCATAGCCAAAATTTATAACACGTCGACCAATTCTTCTAACAATTTCACAACCAGCTTTTAGCTGGCCAGGGAAAGCATTCAATTCATCTCTTACATCATATGAGTAGGTTCAATGAAAATAGCCCAAACTTTGTCAGTTTCGTCACTATTATTATCATCGAGTTCTTTAGAACATCTTTCAATATTAGTTTTCTTGAACGTACGAAAACTATTATAAAGAAATTATTAAGTATGTATTTTATATTATAAACATCCTATTGAGGTGTATATTTCTGTACTCACTTATTTTACATGGAGACTTATGAAAATCAGTTGAGAATAATTCAGAAAACTATGTTTTTTATTTTTAAACATTTAATTATTTAAACCGTTAAAACGATTCTATGCAGCTAATGCAAATTTTTCGGCAGTGATGGGCTTTGCAAATGGTCTTTTGGCAAAAGCAACAGGCTAACTCGAGGTTATATTTTGACTTCAAATTCTTTTCTTGTACACAATAAAAGATCTGCCTCGTTTTTCGAATAGTTCTGGAATTTTAGACAGTTTTGGAGAGGTGGTATTTATTTGAGATATTCTTGATAAACCTGCTTAGCATTCTTCTACCTGGCTGGCCAATTTGGTTACACCCTAAGGAATATAATAATATTGGGTCATTGAAAAAATAACACATGCAGTAGGTATATGATGAAGGCATTCAAAGCCGAAATATCGATCATATTGCTGAAAACCACCATTGGCCATCTTTTGGTTTTTGTTTTGAAGCTTTACCTTGTTGTCATTTTGTCCACAGTGTCAACACGTTTTTGGATCAGTTCCTATTTGGGCTGAACTGTGAAATGTTCTCTGAAGCACAGTGCATTTGTCTGGGCAGAAATTTGTCTATTACATGTGTTATATTGCCAAAGCGAATAATTTTTATCTAACATAATTTTTCAATATTTAGTGAACAAAACAATAACAAGGCATCCATCGGAGTAGTAAGTCAAGATAGCACTGGTGGCAGCCGGTCTCAGCACATTCGGGCTGCATTGTGCCCTATTGTTCCTTGAAGTGGAGTGGGGCTCCAAACAATATTGTCCTTTGATTCAAACATGGAATCAATATTTTGAGGGAATGATATGTCTTCATAATCAGATGTAAAACTATTTGCTGTAGATTCGTAGCTACCAGTCGGCCTTAACGGCCCATACACTTTCATGCGAAGTGGAGGGTACCTAAACTTTTACGCCGAATCAGAACGGCAATTTGAGAAGCTTCTCATGACAATTTGATACTCTTGGATGTTTGTCAGACTTTCGCAAGAGATGCCAACAACACGCGGTCCCCCATCTAATTAGTAACGATGCCCTACGTCGTTTAATTGCGGTGATCGAACGATAACCGATTGATTCGACGTGGCAAGGTCGTTGGTCTCCAAAACAGCGACGGAAACACCGAAGCAGCATTTCTAACAGCTGCTAAATGGGCAGCTTAGAAAGGGTGATAGCGCAAGAACAGAACCCACGTCCTGTCAATGAAGAAAAGATTGCACTACCTAGTATAGAAGGGGGTTGGCTTAGTTATAAGAAAGCTTATAACAATAAGGCCGCCGGCTCTGATGACTTTCCGGCGGAACCTTTTCAAATACGAAGGTGATGTTTTGATTGGGCGCATGCGCCATGAGCCGTACCAAGATGTGAATGTTGTCCAAAAAGCTAAATCACATTTATAACATTGGCTCGGGCACATTGAGCGAATTGACTGATGCTCCAGCCAAAAGGATCTTCGACTCCCAGTCCCCAGGTTCGAGAAGACAAGGAAGACCGAAGCTCCGTCTTAAAGACCAAGCCATTGCGGATGCCAGAACGCTTGGTCTGGAGAACTGGAAGCAGCGTACCCGGGATCGCAGAGGATGGAAGGCTGCAGTGTCACAGGCAGAGATTACTCACGCGTCTGAAGTTAAAAATAAAAAACAATTGTTTTGTTACAAAAGTCCTTCGCAAAGTATGTAGATAAAGTTATTTTCAAAAATTTCTTAATAACTTTTTAGAAGCGGTTTTTTCGATAACAAAATCACTTTGCTAATCTTTCTTTCATAATTGTCCGCACAAATTTTATTTAAAAATCAACACATTATCTAACATAAGCATGAACTTTAAAGGATTACTTATAGCTCTATTACAAACCTATCCTGGATGCCATATAGGACTGTTGTACCCACTTTAAAAATCTAAAATTATTTAGAATAATCTTTCCAATGAGACTTAGGATACCAACTCTACAGACTTTTCAAACTTCACTCTTCAGGGAACATGCAAGGGATGACTAAGCAAATCACAAATACTCTGAAAAATACATAATGTACAGTTCCAGAACATTTCAGTAAGTATAAAATAAAAAGTATGCGGTCATGAATCGTTCAACCCATGTACATACAGAATGGAGTAACTTTATGTCCTGACGCAGAAAAAATATGTAACCAGAACCATGTGAGAATTCATGAACACAAGAAAGTTTAATTAAATCTTTTGTTGTAACACATCTGGATAACTTTAGTACTAACTCAAACAGTACATGGCTGATGTTTTGTACTTCCACTTCCTCATTCAATTTCCTTGTTCGTTTTTTGTTATTAATTGTTAAACGCAAGTTGATTTAGATTTTAGAGATGGTTATTTAGAACAAATTTCTAAGCACATGAATATGCAGGATAAAGAAAAAGAAGAAAAGATGAATCAATTTAGAAACTCCTCAAAGTTGTGGCTTCTCATCAATTACCCACGTCATGGAACTACCACGTGTTACAGACTACAGAGTAATAAGCGAAGAATATACCGTGCTAACGAATATTTATTACAAGTATGTAACACTAGCTACCTTTGTGAGGTGACTATACAGTACATAGTCGAATAGCAATTTATATGAGTTCCAATTTAAAATTTGAGATCTGGGAACATAAATTACAAGTAGCTAGACATTATTGTTTTTAGTGAGACTGAAAACATTTTTAAGAACTTAAACACATTAATTGGGAACAACAACAACTTGTGAATGCTACCAAGAGCAGTGAGGGGCTGGATTTACAGTGGTGTTTCATGCCATTTGCCGCACTGGGATTCGAACCTACACCAGCCTCACCTCTTCACCTCCCGTTTTATTCAGTACAATAATTGGTTGACTAATAAATTAAGAAACGAAAAAAGAAATACAAGGTGGCGCAAAAGTTGCCACCCGATGTTCATTGGCCGTCATTTTTTTAAGCAAAACCGTTGGTACTGCTTTTGGATTTTTTTATCTTTTGTTTATTATATACTCGTATTACAGTGATTCATATCTTGTTGACATGTATTTGGTATATGTATATAAGTATATGTTTACTTCACAAATGTCGAAGTACAATTGACATTTGCCGTCATTTGCAAAAATTATAGCATCTTTCGATACTTAGATGTCTTTTGCGCCTCCAGATGAACTTGCGGCTTCGATAGTAGAGTGGGTAATATGCTTGTCTCATAGATAGGGAGAAGCGATTGAACAAATTTTGGTAGATAGTTAATGGGTAAGAGCTCAACATAGCCTCCCAGGGGGAAACCCCTATAAGCCCGCATATGAAAAGCCCGCACGCCAAATTATGAAAAAGCCCGCAGCACAAAAGCCCGCATGCCATAAGCCCGCACAATTTATTTTCAGATTTAGCCCGCATATGATGCGGGCTTATTGTTTTGTTATTCACCTCATCACTTTAATTTAAAAAAATTTAAAGCCAATCAAATCACTTGAAAGAAATATTTGTTCCCAGTAATATGGAGGGGGATGTAGTTATTCACCACACTCACCTCTTCCCCTCTTTCTTTTTGAAAACGTGTAAGATCTCTTAAAAAATTTTTGCTCGTCCTTAAAAGAACGGATTCATTCACCATATCCACCTCTTCCCCTCATTTCCCTTCCTCAATTGAAATTGGTCAATATCTCTCATTGAATATTTAGTCGTCCTAAACCAATACACCAAATCACTTGATTAGACAGTGAGTCGACAGACAGCATTCACCACACTCAGATCTCGTTTATACATCAAACAGTGAAGTGAAGTGAAGTACAAAACTCATAAACAAAGGGTTCAGCAAAGGTTTACCTGCGCTACCTGTTCCCAGAAAAAATAATAAGAGGTTTTTCCATTGTGGATTATAAAACCAGAACATATTACCTGAAGGTAATAAACAAATAAAATACAGCAACACCCGGAAATTCAATTAATATCAATCATCAACAACAAGGCACGTCGACCTTTCTCCCAGTACCCATGGGTCAGAAAGAGAAGGTGAAAGCCGCCAGGGAGCAACTCCTAAGTACCATTCAACGGGAGGTTGTCATCCTAAGAAATTATTATGGAGAGGAGGTCTCAACTGACTTTGCCGTAAGACTAAATTACGAGGTGGACCAAATCCTCCATCAATTCACAGACAAGGACTTCAGCGACAACGAGGGCATGGAAACTTGTCAAATACCAGCAATCCAGGCCAGTGATACAGAGCTTCCAAAGGAGAAAAGGAATCAGCAGACTGATCATCAAGCAGCCGATCCCAGTAAAAGGCAGAAGTTAGCCAACCCCAGCGAAGACCAGGGTGAAGACGATGGCTTCACAAAGGTAGCCCCAGCGAAAAGGAAGACACCGACCAATCAATCGCCAACAACAGCAACAACATCACCAATCCCTTCTACCTCAGCAAAATCAGGGACAATAAAAGAGCCAACTAACCCTGGAAGGATGCAACCCCCGATTGTGTGCTACAATTTAGCAACGGCAGAAATGTATCGGCATTTCCAGTCCTCGCGAAAGAAGCCTACCTACACCGTAGTGAACGTCAACAAAACAAAGGCCATATTAAAGCCAGCAACGAAGGAAGACAGCGAAGTCATTAAGCAGTACCTAGTGGTGAAGAAAATTCAACACCACTCATTTACTTCGAAAGAGGACAGGAAGTGCATTATTTTACTAAAAAAAATACACTTCTCACACCATCCAGACGACATCACGAGCCACCTGGGAACTCTTGGTTTCAAAGCCATTAAAGCATCGCCATTCCGTTCCAGAAGGGACAAGACATCCGTTTTCAACGCCTTCGTCGTGGAATTCGACAAGAACACGGACCTGATTGCCGTAAGCCGAATCCGAAACCTGCTGGGCGAAGCAGTAAGGTGGGAGAAACTTCAGCCGCACACAACCACTCAATGCCGTAACTGCCAAGCATTCGGGCATGTCAGCGTCAACTGCCAGATGAGGCACCGTTGTGTGAAATGCAGCGAGGAGCACGAACAAGGCCAGTGCAAGAGGACAGATCCTAAGGTTGGCAAACCTTACTGCGTACTCTGCAAAAGCGAAGGACACCCAGCGAACTACGAAGGATGCCCCTACAGAAAGAAGATCGTAGCAGCCAAGAAAGAGAAGGAAGCAGCTAGAATAGCGTCAAAGCAGACCCCACCACTAACAACATCTAGGAAATTTACTCCAGGTAAGTCTTTTTCCGATGTCCTTAAAAATAACACATATATTTGCGCTAATATCCCCAAACCCAAGCCCGTAAGCAAACCCCAAACAAAAACAGCCCCTGTTGCTCATCCAGAGCTAATTAAACCACCGAAACCAGCCCCCTCAAGTTGTGTTAAAATCACAAGTGGTGCAAAAACCACAGCGAGTTCTTTCTTGAACGACTCGCAGAAATTCTTCGGTTGTGACTTCGTCACGCTCCTCTCTAAAATTTCCGACTTTCTCCCTCTCTACGAAGCCTGCCCCGATGAAACCGGTAAGAAACATATGTTTCTCGACTTCTGTTTCAAAGTATGTCTAGGACAATAAACCAATTGAACGTTATCTCGTATAACGTTGGATCCCTAGTTTCCCATCCTAAACGGATATCCTTCCAACATTTTCTAACGAAAAACAAACCCGACGTCGTTTTGCTCTCAGAAACTAAATTAGTGTCGAGACATAAACTTTACTTTGATAAGTACACCCTTTTCCGCACGGACAAGGATCTCGCCAAAACTGGCACTGCCATTTTGTTAAGATCATCTTTTCAATGCCAAAAGGTATTTATCCCAGGTTTGGTTACATTTGCAGTAACCTGTGTAGTCATCGCACTTGAGAACAACGAAAATATCCTTCTGATATCTTTGTACAATCAGTGCGGAGCTTCCCAAGCTGACATAAAACACGACCTGGACCTGCTTAACGCCTTCTGCCTTAACTTCACACAATTTATAATTGGTGGAGATTTCAATGCGCGCCATCAATTATGGATGGATACTTTAAGCTCCCCGCAAGGAGTAGCTATCTCCGACTGGCTCCTCGCCAATTCACACAACCACTCCTTTGAGATTGTATCTCAATCAATCCCCACATTCCCCAGAACTCCATCGACACTCGACTTTTTCATGTGCTCCCCTCATCTCATTTGTAGAATTCCTACACTCTGTAACTTCACCTGTACTGCAATAGTATCAGATTCTGACCACTTGGCGGTAAAATTAGTTCTTCGTCTTCGGACAAATCTTAACATTCTTGCTACTCCCCAGCAAGAATTCATCAATTACAAAAAAATTAATTGGGAAGTATTCCAAAGCTCCTTAACGGATAAGCTATGGCACAACTTGCCCAGCACATCGACAAATCTAAGTAATCAAGAAATCGACACCGCAATCGATACCATTGAAAACTCAATCTCTGACACTATTGCCGAACAAGCACAACCACGGATTTCCAAGTCCAAATACAAGGACCTTCCCCAGCATATACAAAATATGTATAAGTATAGGCAAACGCTTCGGAAAATTCTGCAAAGAGTTTTTCACCGTACTCTTAGTACACACGGTGATGAATACCAGAGTGTTCACTCCCAACTCAGGTGCCTCAATACTCTCATCGACCAAAACACCAAAACATTCATAGACTCCCAGTTCAGGAAAAGACTTAACGTCATAAAACCTGGACCGGACACATTTAAGCTAATCAACCAAATTGTTGGAAAGAAATCTCCCATACTTGGCCAACTGCAATACAACGACACCTTTCTAACGTCGGACCAAGAGAAAACGAATGCATTTGCGAACTTCTTTGAAAGTAATTTTAAACCAAATCTCCCCACCCATCTACCCGACTTTTTCTTAAACGTGAATGACGAAGTTAGAGGTTTAATATCTCAGAACGCTGGCCACCTTACCACATTCTCTGAAGAAAATTCATCAGTCTTCACGACAACCGATGATATTTTCACAAACCCACTACACCTTCACGACACAATCCACTACGGAAACTCAAAAAAATCCTCCGGACCTGACAAGATCTCCAACTTCGTAATTAAAAAATTACCCCCAACTGCAATTGTTATCCTCACAATTATTCTGAATAACTGTATTAACAACAGTTATTTCCCAAACAAATGGAAAATAGCTGAGATATTTCCAATCCCGAAAAAGCCAGGGGCAAACTGTATAAGCAAATTTCGGCCAATTTCCCTCCTCCCGAACCTCAGCAAACTCCTAGAAACGCTGATTCTTGCCAAACTTCGCTCACTATGCTCTTCAATGGGAATAGTGCAGCATAACCAATTTGGGTTCAAACCATACCACTCTACCTTTGACCCGTTGTTGAAGCTTCACGCTGATACAACTCTGGCTCTAAATAAAAAAGAGACCACCGTGGCATGTCTGCTTGATATTGAAAAAGCATTTGACACTGTTTGGATAGATGGTCTTGTTCGCAAGCTGATGTCACTTCACTTGCCTAATCATCTTATCCGTATCATCCATAGTTTCCTCACTAACCGCAAATTTTACGTACGCGTGGGGAATACTAATTCAAACATTAAAAATATCCTAGCCGGAGTCGCTCAAGGATCACGCCTTGGACCCGACTTATTTAACCTCTATACCTCTGACCAACCAACAAACTCGTCAATGACAAAAACCCTGTTATTCGCGGATGATTCCATCACATATAGCTCATCGCTTAGCCCAGAAATAGCCCTCCGCAGAGTTAGGGCACACATCCTTAGACTCTGGGAATATTACCTCCAATGGGGAATAAAAATCAATCCCACTAAAACAGAACTCATTTGTTTTAGAAATCCGTCGCATAATGGCCTAGCCACGAAATGCAAGAACCTAACCCTGACGCTCCCTAATAACACAGATCTCACAACCACGCAAAGTGTTAAATACCTCGGAGTTCACTTCTTCGAGAGGTTCAAATTTAACCAACATGCCAAATTCACCCTTCGTAAGGCAAATCATGCCTTATCTCTTCTACGTCCTCTTATGAAAGTAAGAGGCGGTCTCCAAACTAGAACGAAACTTCTGCTTTACAAGCAACTTATTCGTCCAATTTTAACATATTGTTTCCCAATATGGTATACGATAAGCCCCACCTACATGAAAAAAATAAAAATTTTCGAGCGGAAAGCTCTCCGCCATTGCACCTCCCTTCACCGTAAGCCCAACTCCTACCGCTATTATAGCAATGAAAGGCTTTACGAAAAAGCAAGAATTGTCCCGATTGACAAACACATACATTACCTCAGCACCAGGATGTTGAGAAAAACCCCAACCCATCCCAGCCCTCTTATTAATTTAATTACAGGTAATCCAGCCACAGACGATCGATATCTCCAGGTGCTCTCCATGACGGACCCAGCATTTGGAATAGCAGAATCTGACAGCTTTGGGAACTTCTACGATGCTGCAGGAACGCAGCACAACAGAGGTTGAAGCCACTAGACGACTAAGAACCAACAAGGACCCCCAGACGACCATACCAACCAATAAACAGCAAGGACCAAGACCTAAAGCCAATCAATATCCCCATATCAGCCAACGACAGTCAGCAGTACTCAAGCAGACGTTAAAACCCCACATCCTAAACAAACAAAATGTTAGACTTAAGAAACTTTTTAATTAAAAAATGTAAAAATAATCACTAGAACGAAGTAGAGCCCCTTCTGTGCTCACAGATAAAAAAAAATATTAGACTTAAGACATTATTAATTAATTGTAAATAGCATTAATAGACAATGTAACACAATTTGAGTACAAATAAAAAAATATTGTATATACACCAAATCACTTCACTTGTTCACTATTTTAGGAGCAACCGCACTGCCCCAGGCATCGACGAAGAATGCGACAATTCAGAAAAATACCACTTCTTATATACACTTTGTTGAAAACATTTCGAATTGATAATATTTTTGACAACCAATCAAAACTCTTGCAGGATGTATTTTACACAACTTCCCTCTCCGTGATTCTCATGATTTCTTGCATCTTACAGATGGATTTCTGTGTGAATTCAATGGATTTTAAATGTACATTACTTCTATTTTAACACGCAATTGTTTAGGAAATAACCATAGCCCAAGTGCGGATAGTACATGTGTTGAATAGATGCTCTTACCATTGAAAAATAATAGCATTCCTCCCAATAAAAGAGAAATAAGTTCATAAAATGGACAGAATTTGTATACATTTGATTAAAGCAGACCGCAAATCATGCGAGTAAATGGAGTTCATATTTGGAATTATTCGCTTATTTAGTGGAAAAACCAGTTTAAATCCTAAGATTCCGCGAGCGGGCTACATAGACCCGACATGATGCGCATAAATTCGCCTTATCTTTTCAATTCGGCGCTTATTTGCTTGTGTTTATGGCGCCTGCCAGACAACCAGCATATACCCTTAGCGGAGCAACGAAGTTGCGTGAGCGTGCTAAACCCTGCGAAAAGATAGGTGAAACCCTAAGATCCCGCGAAGCGGGCCACCCAGAACGAACATTATGCGAATATATGGTTATAATTTTTAGAATTTGGCGCTAATTTCAGTGTTTATGGCGCCTGCTTAATATTTCTTCGACGTTAAGACGCAATTGTCTTGGAAATAATCTGATCTCAAGTGTGCGTAAGTACATGAGTGCAATAGTTGTCTATTCAAAGGAAGATTGACACTATTCCTCACAGTAAAAGATGAAAATGATGCGAATATATGGACATTATCTTTATTAGTTGGGCGCTAATATCATAGTGCTTATGGCGCCTGCCAGGCATAAGGCATATACCCTTAGCGGAGCAACGGAGTTGCGTGAGCGTGCTAAACCCTGCGGAAAGATAGGTGAAACCTTAAGATCCCGCGAAGCGGGCCACCCAGAACGAACATTATGCGAATATATGGTTATAATCTTTAGAATTTGGCGCTAATTTCAGTGTTTATGGCGCCTGCTTAATATTTCTTCGACGTTAACACGCAATTATCTTGGAAATAATCTGATCTCAAGTGTGCGTAAGTACATGAGTGCAATAGTTGTCTATTCAAAAGAAGATTGACACTATTCCTCACAGTAAAAGATGAAAATTATGCGAATATATGGACATTATCTTTGGAGTTGGGCGCTAATATCATAGTGCTTATGGCGCCTGCCAGGCATAAGGCATATACCCTTAGCGGAGCAACGGAGTTGCGTGAGCGTGCTAAACCCTGCGGAAAGATAGGTGAAACCCTAAGATCCCGCGAAGCGGGCCACCCAGAACGAACATTATGCGAATATATGGTTATAATCTTTAGAATTTGGCACTAATTTCAGTGTTTATGGCGCCTGCTTAACATTTCTTCGAGGTTAAGACGCAATTGTCTTGGAAATAACCTGATCTCAAGTGTGCGTAAGTACATGAGTTGAATAGTTGTCTATTCAAAGGAAGACTGACACTATTCCTCACAGTAAAAGATGAAAATAATCCAAATATATGGACATTATCTTCCCCACAGCTTTTATTTCTCAATATATTTACCCCTTTTTTTAACGCGTAACAAAACCACCTACAGGAACTGTAAATTCACCTTTCCTTCTTACTGAAATAAGCAAAATCTCTTATTTAGGCATTTTGTCGTCCTTAAAAGAACTCTTTTTAAAGGAATTAATATCCTCTTTAATACCAATCGCTCTAAAAAGAACGATTGGAGCAGACAACCACACCAATCGGCGTAACAAACAACGAATAATGCGAGTAATTTGGAAATATCCATTTCTTTTATAGGAAATCGTTTCAATCTCCATTTCTTTTATACTATTTGTAGCTGAAATTTAGGCAAAATTCAATTTTGCGTATATTACATGCGTTAAATAGATGCTCTTACCAATGAATAATAACAGCATTCCTCCCAATAAAAGAGAAAAAAAGTTCCTAAAATGGTAAACATTTGTAAGGAGAATATATCTTGCATGAGTTTTGATTGGTTGTCAAAAATATTACCAATTCGAGGGGGATTGGCTTCTTTCAATTTCAAAAAGTTAAAATGCTCGATTGTTTGAGAATCACGGAGAACAAATTTACCGTAAGAAAAGTCTTCGACAAAGTGTATATAAGAAGTGGTGTTTTTCTGAATTGTCGCATTCTTCGTCGATGCCTGGAGCAGTGCGGTTGCTCCCAAAATAGTGAAAGTGAAGTGATTTTGTGGATTGGTGGTTTTCTATGAACCAAAATCGTTCTTTTTAGGACGACTAAATATTCATTGAGAGATATTAACCAATTTCAATTTAAGAGGGGAAATGAGGGGTAGAGGTGGATAAGGTAAATAAATTCGTTCTTTTTAGGACGAGCAAACATTTTGTAAGAGATTTTATACGTTTTCAAAAAAAAAAAGAGGGGAAGAGGTGAGTGTGGTGAATAACTACTTCACGCCATTTTCGAAGCCACAAAATATTTTCTATAAGAGTTTTGATTGGTTTACTTCAATTTTCAAAACGTTAGATACTCGATCTTGTGAGAATCACAGAAAAGAGATTTCTTAAGGGGAACTTCATATTTCCCCATGACATGCGGGCTTTTGTGGTGCGGGCTTTTGTGCTGCGGGCTTTTGTGATGCGGGCTTTTGGGATGCGGGCTTTTGATATGCGGGCTTTCGTGTGCGGGCAAACGGACCCAACCCCCTCCCAGGAAGGTAATTTACTGTAGGTAGCATACTCATAGTTTTTAAGCTGGGTTAAGCTAGCTACGAAAGGTAAGCGTTTCTAGGAGATAGCTCGCTAACTTGCGTTGGTGCTTCTGTGAGGTGAATGACGCTATATGTCCTCAGTCGGCTACTGGCGGCGCTTGCATACGTTGACGACTGCTAGGCGCTCGGAAAGCAATTTTGACTTGGATCACTGTTGTGTAAGACAACCATGGCTCAGAACCATGATTGTAATTATTATAACTAAAAGGGAACGAAACGAACAAAACTTTTGGTGGGCTTAACAAATTATTATCAAAAAAAAACACACAGTTAATAGAAGAAAACACCTTTAAAAAAATACCTTTAATCAAAGAAGTCATTGAAAATTAAGGTCGTGTTCATTGCAACGAGGTATATAAAGTCTTTCTAAACAATTCGCCTATACAAAGTTGTTTTCCACGTCCACTTTTGTGGTGTGTTTATAACAAAATACTATTTTTTTCGATAAAACCCTTTAAAATGTAAGAAGCTGTTGTAGGAAAATGTGTAAACAATATTATTAATATCAATTCCCCCATATAAAGTACTTAGGCGTTTTTGACAAACATTTTGTTCTCTCTATATATTGCTCAATAACTAATAAATGTTAGCCATTGTGTTTGAAAACCTAGAAGAAAATTTGCAAAATGAACACAGACTCACAATCAAATGCCACACCCACTTTGGCGGATAGAAATATAGATAGGGTATTTAACAAGCGGACTGTGGCCTCTACATATGTTTATAACTTGACAATAAACACGATCAGTTTTCCAAGCAACTGCGAGTTCTCTATTAGTTAACCCTGCCTGATTGATTGAAACTCACAAAGTCACCCTTGTGAAGGGTCACGCCAGTAAACACTTTATTCTCCAAAAAAAAAATCATTAATTCTTAAGTTGAACGCAAATTTAAGACAACATTTGATAATAAATAAAAGTAAGTTTTTTGGTGTACCGATAAAGTTAGGCAATTTATTTGAACTTTGCAGCTGACACACTGCGCGAGTTAAATCCTTTGGTAAGGATTGAATCAAAAAAGTTATCTTTTATTTTCTTGCTACACTTAAATGTGTGCACTTTATTTAATGATACTCTTAAGACTAACTACCAAATTTTACTTATCTTCTATTTATAGTAATTTCCTAATGATCGTCTTGTTTTAATCTATATTTTTATTTCCTTAGGTCACATGAACCTTTTTATCTTTTTCAGTTTCTTAGATCTATTGGATGTTTCTTCTTTTATGGTTGGTCATAAAAGTGGGAACTGGTACCTTTCTTATCGTTAGTGCAATAACAGTGGTCTTTGTTTGTAAGACCTTTACACATATGTGTTTATTATCTTATCTCTAGTTTACTATTGTTTCGTCCTTCACCTCCCATGATAACAGATGTTAACTCACGCAAAAGATGAAAAAAAAAAAACAAATATGGACTTTGCCTCACGGTCATGATCTGGAACATTTATGCAAATAAATAATGAAACAGTTGTCCAATGTTTTGTCTTTTTTTCACGCAGTACGTCATTTTTGCATGCTACAAGAGGTTTCAGTCAAATGGATAGTAACTAAATAATTGATAAAATTTAGTCTAAATAATCTCAAGACTTGCCTTGAACTGGAATACAGACCTCGGGATTGACTAGCGAAGATAAAGTGCTTCCAAATTTAAGCAATGTGTTGTGTATGCAGTTCCTGTATCGAAAGTTGAAGTAAATTGTTTCTTCGGGTGTAATACACGAGCTTGACTCTGCACAAACTATGACAAACCAACTTGAACAGGGGCATATTCATCATTAAAATAGCCGCTCAAAAAAGAACAAATGGTCAGGAAATTTTTTACTGAATTTCGTCCTTAAGTATGGGCCAGCTTCTTCTGGATGACGGAAAAATTCTACACAATTGGCAGATGTATTGCGAAGTAATGCGGTCAAAGACCTTAAAAACGATAATCTGTTGGACCCGGACAAGATCCCCTCTAAGTTCTGAACAAATTATTGGAGACATAGGAGCCAGGTGGCTTATGATTCACATCTCCAAAATCATGAGAGGCAACCCATTGCCGTACCACAAAAAACAGTTAATCTTCTTCCTTTGTACAAAGAAAAATGCGATACACAATACTATGATAATTACCATTTTTTCAAACTGATGTCTTGCACCATGAAGATCGTTAAGCAGGTATACATTTTTTTAATTCTACGAGTATAATTTGTAAGGGAATTTTATCACCCTCATAATATTAACAGTGACACAGAACGAGCATTAAGGAAAAGAGGAAGTAGGAAGGACGAGAATCCGATGCACATTGGTTTTGAATGTTTGTAAATCATAATGTGTAGGAAAAACAGAACGTGATAGAGCATTCCAAATTCGTGTTGCATGGGTAGGGCACGATTCCTTGTATATCACTGTACGTCCGAAAGAAAGCTTAAGAGTGAACTAATGCACATTTCTTTTATGGTGGATATTGCGGTTGCAGTGTTCTGGGGTGGAAAGCAGCTAGCTATTGCATTAGAGTGCTTTTGGTGGAAATGTCGATACCACAACGATAGGCAGGATACATTACGACGATGGCGCAAAGAGTCAAGCGATTTATTGATATCTCGATCGGCAATGAGTTTTACAGCGGGTTTTTGTATCCAGATCAGAAGGAGTGACAAATTTCTTCCGTCGCTTTAGGAAGCCTAGACATTCCGCAGCGTTCTTGGCGACATCGAATTTGTGGTCATTCCAACGAAGGTTACCGAGAATTTAAAGTCGAATGCAAGTGGCATTTATGGATAATTTCAGACTGTTGAGGTTTCGCTTCAATGACAAGCGACAGCATTGTGTTTTGGGAGCATTCCACCCTATTGGTTGTACCCCTTTGAACTATGCTGTCAAGATGGGAATTTAATGTGATAAACATACGTTTCCATTCCAGCTCCACACCTGAAGTTGAGGGGCGTGAACCAGGAAAAAAATATGAGAAGCTGTCATCTGCGAAGGAATGAATCGGATGGCTGATATTGGAAAATAATGTGACAATGGATGTACAGTACAACTTATCGCAGGTAAATCAACCGCAGCTGCAATCCAAAGTATAACAGTCATAACAAAAAGCATCGTGGTTCCTTAAAGAATTGGCATAATATGGAGCTGGGTTTGATGAAATGATCCGAAACCAGGAAGCCTGCCGATTTTTATTGAGGTCGAATCGGGGAACCGCACAGGCGGACCAATAATAGTCCCCATTATACTTATCGTAAACGTCGTCGTAAAGGAAGAAGAAGAAGGTGTTGGTTGATTTTGAAAGGCGCAGGCGCTATGAGGAGTTCCAGTTAATCACGTTCAGACAGATAATCATTGACATGTATGAGGAAGCAAAGCGAATGGTGAGACACCTCGCTGGAGTCACGGAGGAGTCGCTAACTAATATAGGAGAACACCAGGGAAGCGTCCTGAATAGACAGGGTATATAATGTATGAGGAAAAACTAATGACAGCTGAGTTAAATGTACTTCGCATGACAACAGAAGTTAAAAAAGATTAATCAAAAAAAGTTCGAATATTCAAGGATGCCTTCGAGTCAAAAAAACGTATCCTTTCTTTATCTAGCCCAGCCCGCCTTTCCTAGTATTATTTTGATTCTAATATTTCAATTAGTAAAATTAAGTTCTCTCATTCTACAATATCCATACAATTAATCAGCATACTTTTGGTGCCCACAAATGTAATCCGTTTAAAAAGTCTAGTAAACTTTGCTTAATTCCTTTATTAAATAATGTATCCGTTTATTTCAGTCCAAAAAATGGGACCAACCAACAACATCAGGAGGTCCACCTGGTGTACAGGATCCGAAAAAGACTTGTAATCTGGAAACATATCTGGAATGGTCAGCTCGTTTACGCTTATTTGTATGCAATGAAATTCTTCAGGTAAGTAAATTAAATGTATTACCTCTGAGAGAGAACATACAAGCATATTGTGAATTTTTATGTGATTTTTCGTTTTGCCCAAACATACAAGCCTTGCATATATAAACATGCTTTTAAGATAAGCATGCGTTTATATGTAAATTCACGTACATAGTACTGTTCACTAGGTACGGCAAGTTCGTCTTCTAACGTGAGTACAATTTCAGACAACCCACGAAAGTTATTAAGGACGTTGTTGATGGCAAAATATAAATATATATACAATACATAAAAACTACAGACAACCAGACCCCTTTCTTAAACCTATAGATATGAGTGTGCCCGTTGAAATTAATCTTTATCCATTCTTACATAATATACCTTTGTATTAATTTTTAATTCTCATTTTTGAACTTTTTGAAATATCTAGGAAAAATCGGCATATTCGCAACCACACCATGCACGGGCATACATATGTCTGTACATAGACGACGTGTTGATTGGATTAGTTGCAATCAAGTAAGATTTGGCATTTGGGATTGCAGAGATTATTATCTCTCGAACGAACTTAATTGTTGGTGTCATTCGGTTGGGCGAATGTACATTGTCTTCAAACTATCATATCGGAAATTGAAAATATAGCGCAGGCTTGTGGTTAATTAATTGAAATTCCTTATGATATAGGAATGCCTGGGTGGCAAATGGGATCTGCAATTCAATTCTGTGAATATTGTCTATGAACATATATATAGGTAATTTCAATTTACAAATATGCTTTAGATTTAAGAATTAATTACATAATTTCATAAAGAAACAACCCACAACGCTATAAGGCTGTAATCTATGACTCAATATGCATTTCGCATCAAATTTGCTTTTCAACACATTCAGCGCGGTTTTTACCGACAAATCTTAAACTATGAGCTTCTTAAAGCTCTTTACCAAAACTAATGAGTTGACCTTATCCACTCTTAGGTTGACAGCAGTCTCAAAAATTTCGGAAATTCGAAATCAGCTGGCAGTCACTTGCCATTGAGACGTTTATTATCAAAATGGAAAGAAATTGTACGCCGAACGAATAACCAAATGAAAAGGTTCCTGCATGTGTACACATTAAAACTAACTTAGAGTAGTGCTTGGTGAATACGTAGCAACAATTTAAATCTAAGACCTTCTCAGCTTTTACCAGCCTTAGTCTTAAAGAAGCTAAACTTCAAAATCATCTCAATTACATCTACTCGAGATAAGCTCAATTCGATTTCGTTGCAATGCCCATTGAATCTGCTTATGCACCTTTCGTAAAAAAAATAAGCTTATAATTCTAACCTGGGGTATATGCTATACTGAGTAACAAAAAAAGTGGCGCGGTCATAGTTTTTGATGTGTTGTTATCATTTTGGGAACTATGTCGCAATGTTTTTGCAGAGATTTGTTTAGCCTGTTTGCTTAAACTCTTTCCATTTTCCTTGTGATACGTATATGATATTGATTTTGTTATTTTTTATTAGTTAGTGATTATTGTGAAAAAAATATGCAAATTAAGGTAAAAGAAGTTGTCGGGGCTGTCTTTAACTGACTGAGGTGTGCGATATGCCGCAATCATGATTAGAAAGCCAGAGACCACGTCAACCCCTACATCTAACCTCAAGGCTCAAGGGTTGACGGATATTTGTAGCTTGAAAACGCTGGAATCGTCACCAAACAGTGGTGGCCAACCACTGACTTCGAACCATTGCAGAAACAGCAGTTAACTCTCAAACGGTGAGACGGCGAATAGTGGAGAATGACCTATGAGCAAGTGGACCTGCTTGTGTACCGGAGCTCATGGAACAGCATAAGTGATGTCGAATCAAATTCGCTCACCTTTACAAGGATTGGACAGAGACCGACTGGGGTAGAGTGTTTTTAATGATGAGTCCAGGTTTCGTCTGCTTACACCAGATGAGCGAAGAAGTTTATGAAAAGAATTAGGTGGGATATACTCTTGAACAAAAATTGGCCAGCGGAATATTTTTCGGAAGCTGTGGGCAGGAATTTAAAAAAAAAAAATATTAGACATTAACGGGCATACAGAATCAAGTTTCTCCAACCACTTTGTTGTGCGAAGTGAAAGGGACACACAATTTAAAGCCGAATCCGATCGGCAAATTTGAGAAGCTTCTCATGACAATTGATACTCTTGAATGTTTGTCAGACGTTCGGAAGAGGTGGAACACACTCTAGACGTTACTTGGCCTTAGCTTGACTGGGCATACATTTTTACACGCGGAAAAACCTAACTGGACATCACGGAAGGATCGGTGAACTCCACATATACATAACATCAACAACACCTATAGGAAAATGTGGTTCCGTTTGCACTGTTTATTGGGGAAAACTTAGACCATAGGTCGCTAGGCGCATTACCGAGTACTTGCAAGAAGTGTAACTCGACATGATGGCTTGGCCTGAAATGAACCTCCCATTAAACACGTTTGAGACCTTTTGAAGAAAAAGATAAGGATGTGCCTTCCAGTGACACGCAGCGCCTTTAGATGTGCTCTAACATCCAGACAATTTTTATGACACCATGTTAACAAAACTTATCCAAGGTATGTCCCGGTAAATAACTTTTTTTAGGACGCTCGTCGAGGAAATTCACATTACCTAAGGTACGAGGACTCATACAAAAAATATTAATTTATGAAGTTTTTGTCCACTTTCTTTAATCCATGTTTTATTTCTGAATTCTTCTTTTCTTTCGCATGAATTACCTATATAATAAACAAAAGTGTATTAAAAAATGTTTTTTTTTCGATCTTACTCGTACATTAAGTTTGCAAAATTTCATAGTGCGCTACTTTTTTTGGAACTCAGTATATATTCAATAGATAAACCAATTCTGGTGTAATTATATGATAATGGAGAATATCGCAAATAAATATGACACAAATTCCTTCGCGTGAAAAAATTAGGGTTTGCAAACCGATTAAATTGCACCTATTGTCAAAATCGGGAAGGCCATCAACAATACAACCGTGTACCTCGTAAACTTCTTTTGGACTCTTTTGAATATAAGTTTAGGAATGGGATATCGTGAATCTCAAAAAATCAATGAATATTCTAAATATGGGCTGAACAACGAGCACTAGATAATTTTAAATAAATTTCGGAAGTATTTGCTAATACGCATAAGAAAGTCCAGCATAAAGTACGACTTGGCAATGGATTAATCATAATGCAAACAAAGATTTAATTTATTGTGAAACATGACACAAAGATTCTTCAATTCTTTGAAACTCTGAAGTCTATGGCCATTTTTATAAAATAACTATGAAAGAGTGGCACAGCAATACGAAATGTCGAAAAAACCTTGCAATTGGAAATATTAAGTGCTTAAGCAACATAATTACATGATTTCGATACTTTTTTAATACCTGATTGAAAACAAATGCAATCAGAAACATTATTTACCCGAAAAAATAATTGAAATTTTCCATATATTTATATCATTCAATAATTGACAAATAAAATAAATAACAATGGACCCAGATGGTTACCTTGTGCAACACCCGAAGTAACTTCTATTATCCGAGAAGTCAAAGTGTCGACCTTTACCATTTGCCTTATACTTATTATGTCGTAAACGAACCATTTTAATACTGAAGAATGAAAATCCAAATATTTCAGCTAAGCCAAAAGTAAAGTGTTATGTACTCTATCAACGGCTTTTGTAAGATCAGTGTAAAGTTCATCAAGCTCCAATTTTTTTCTTCATTTTACATCAAAAATCCATTTCCTGTAAGAAATAAAATTTGCAAATATTCTGCATACAAATATAATTTATATTATATTTTGAAGAACTCAAACGTTAACAATGAACTACGAATCTGTTCGTGCTATACTGACGAAGTGAACAATTCGTCTTGCCATAAAACTTCTCAAATTCCCGAATCATTTTCTCCTGTTCCTTACAATTACTTACTTCAAAAACAACTCTTTATTGTTTTTTTTTAATATTTCCATATACTTACATACATTTAAAAACAAATACATAAATATATTTATGTAAGTGTGTGTTTTCTTTACATTTATACCACAATATGCTGCTGCTGTTACTGATACTGACGACTCTGAAGTGCAACGGCATCCGAGAACGCAAGAAAATCGTGGAACTGTGGAGCGGAGTCGCCCAGTATTGCCTTTTAGTCGGCAACTACAATAGCGCAACAGCAATTTTAGAAACTCTAGAATCACCAGCGATAGCTCGACTCAAAGTTACGGTAAGTACACACCTTCATTTCCTCCCTATAAATTTCAGTTTAACTTTGATCCCCAACGAATATCCTTTTATGTTAGACTTTCGACAAAATGCTTCGAATATTCGAACCATTCGTCTGCCTTGAAATTCGATTAAATGTTACCCATTCTATCGGCATACAGTAAATTCTGCATTCCCTATTCGTTTAGTTTTAAGGAACACATACGCCCACACAACCACACACGTCTCTTGTGTATTTTGTAAATGGCAGGCAAGTATGAAAATGCACCAAGGAGCCCTTTATCTTCTTGTTCGGCATATAAACTGCATAAAGTGAATTTTCATCCACTAAGTTGTGAGAAATATTTTTCCAGTCGTCCATGGCAGAACATTTCACCTAGAAAAGGAATTTCGGGTTTTTTATGCACTTACTGCATGTTTCTGTACTCAAGCCCATAACTCGATATTGTCGATATTGATTTATGGTATAGCTATCTGTCCTAACCTGCAACCCGGCGTCGTTGACCTGAGTTAGCCGACTAGAGCGGTAACACACAGGCCAAAGTGTAAGTTACTGGTGTCCGTCTGAAAATTTATTGCCACACTCATGGTGGGCGGACTGAGTGGTATTTTTGAAATTAATGTAATTTAGCTGTAAGCTTGCCTGAGACTGATTCGAAATGATTGTACGAGTATACAGTGCTATATATGTATGTGTATTTTTCGTTGGACTGATTACATTCATAGCAATTGGTCTTTATGAAAGGACGTGTGTAGTGTTTCATTTAAATCACTTATATTGTTGATTGAGATTGATTGGAAAACGCAGGCGTTTTAAATTCGAAAAACGACTGATGAAGACTATTTCTGGTATAAGCTGAATTAAAAATTAAAATTATCTTGTGCTCGGGTCATAACGAGATTGAAGGAAATGAGATTTCCGATAATCTTGCTAGACATTGCTCAGAGGAAGACTGCTCATAGCATGAACCGGCGATATGTCTGCCTGCGTCTTCGGTCAGTGCTTCCATTGACCGTTGGGTTTCATATGAAGATAATCGCAGATGGCATGACTATCCAGGGTGCAGACAGACTAAGCGAATTCTCCCCGAAGTCTTTAAAAAATCTGCGGCATTCTTGTTGTCACTCAACAGAAAAGACAGCAGACAAATTACTGGCGTTCTTACGGGCCATTACGCTTTTGCCAAGCATCTTAAGGTGCTAGCGATACCACCAATTGCAAAGCCTGGTGAGAAAGCGATGACACAGCGGAACATTTTCTCTGTGATTGTCCTGCTTTACCTCTTATCGGGTCGTAGGTATTTGGTGCTGATGTGGTGAGTGCTGTAAACCTTAGCTCCTTATCATTGAAATGCCTACTCGACATTTTTAGGAAAACGATTAAATTTAAACAATAAAAGTTGCGTGTCTTCCTGGTATTGTATTGAGTGTGAGTGTTCCAGTGTAAAAAGCCTCGCACCCCGAAAAAAGCTTAGTTCAATGCAATGTGACAAAATGCTGTGCATTGTGAAAAAAATATATCCATGCTAAGCCAGATTTCCAAAACTCCTGAGCCTTACCATACCCGCGAATTAGAATATCAGATCTACAATTTACTTTTAAGTTCTTTTTTTCATTGAAGGAGAATACATCCGTAATGAGCTTACTGGTAGCAATGTGGAATGTAAAATTGTATACTTGAATCTTTTTACAGTTGTTGTTGGCATTTGCGTGACAGTTGCTAACATGTAGCACGCTAATGTTTGCGTGTTCGTCTCTTATGCGCTTGCGCATCGTTAATCGGATTGAATTGAATAAATGTATACTGTGTGATTGTTGGCACAAACAAAATGAAGGAGGCATCGCAACGCATGTCGGGCATAAGCGACTAGAGTCAAACCCCCTAATCTGAAACCCGTTTAACTGCAAACCCCGCTTATTTAAAATATTAATTTTTGAACCCGGGTTTTTGTCTCGAATTTCATTAAAAAAAAGATATCTAAAAGAGCACTTCCTTAAAACAATTTAACATACCATAAATAACTCCCTGCTTAAAAAAAAACAATTGAAAATATTTACTCAGCTACAGTTTATGGATTATAACAAAAAATTAGCACATTTCACTCATTCTCTGAACGTGACAGATATAATCTAACGGCAAGTTTTCGTTTTTTTTTATATTTGGGGGCATTTCGTATGCTTCAGCCTAACTAGGGCTAGACCGTTTGTCGTTGATTGTTTGAAATGGCTAAAATTTAAAGGGGGTTTTGGGAACTGGGTTGGGGATCTTAGGTAAGAAGTTCTGCCAGCAATAAAAAGAAATTGAAAAATGTCAATAATCGTACTGGTCTGAAATTTGGTCATTCAGTCATACTTAGGTTAGGTTAGGTTAGGCAAAATTCATACTAAATACGGCCATTCGTTCACTCATTTGACATTCGTATTCGTAATTGCATCTGCGTTTTTGTCGGTCGTCCAAAGATTTTTGTATATGTTGCGGTAGTTCAGAGCAAGAGGTATTTGGGCCTTCATGCTCATTTGCTAACGCAAAAGTCAACAATTAATGAAGCATTTAATGCTCTTTGCATTGTAAAACGTTTCCAAAATTCATATTCGCTTGACTGTTACTTTCACGTATGCGAAGTTGGGATAGCTGAAATGAATGTTCACGTAACCCGAGTTCCTAAGAAGAACTAAAAAAAAACTTTTATTAATCAAATTGGATGTTCGAGAAATGCCAATCACAGCATTATATCCAAGTTATATATTTTATTGACAAAACTTCAACAACAAAACGAAACAACTATGTAGATCGTCAAATAATGTGGTGGACGAGTTGTTAACCTTGCTATGCCTGCGCGTTGGTCTGTCAGGCCAACAATTAAAATTTTCGTAACTTTTTCAATAAAGGAGAATACTATCGCAATTAGCTTACTGGTAGCTTCGTAACTCGTCGCGTACTTCAATTCAGCGTGGCGCGAGCGTTTATGACGAAATCGCGTGTGTCAGTACACGGCATCAATCGGTCGTTTTTAGGAACATGTAATTACGGAATGCTCCGATTGCTGTTGTGAGACGTATGGGGAAAATTAGTTTAAATAACTTTTGGTCTTATGTTGTAATCCGTATTATTTTTAATATATTTCTTGCTTCTTATAAAAAATTAAGATTTTTATAAAGTTTACATTACTCGTCAGAAAAACTGAATATTTCCAGAGGCTGTAATAAAAACCTGTTAGTCACTAATTAAAGCAAATATTTTCCATAAATTTTACTTATTACTTTTAAACACATATATTTATAATAATTTTTGTTTACTAGAACTCTAGAACTTTCGGTGCCAGGGACCGTGCGCGGGTATATGTGTTGTTTTTTTTTGGCGCGGGTATATGAAGGTTTTAACCAACGACCATACCACGTCGAGTTAATCGGTTCTCGTCAGATCACCGTAATTAAACGACGTTGGGCGCGGTTAGTACGTAGATGGGGGACCGTTTGAGAACAACCGCGTGTCGTTGGCCAGTCCCATCTACAGAGTTGAGGTAGATAATACATACGTGGTATCACAATGGGCCTAAATTGGCCTAAGTGTGTCGGCTTCTGCCGACAGGCCCATAAACCTAACCTAACCTAACCTATATGAAGGTTAAGTATAAACTACTAATTTTTCTAGAAGAAATTCTTTCGGTTAACCAGTTTTTCTCAGTAAAGCGGGTTTCATGTAATAAGAGTTGTTTATATATATGATAATTGTAAAAAAATGCTGCTTGATAAATTAAGTATTTCAGTTAACCGATTTTTTTAGTAAAGCTTAGTTCAAATAAGTTGGGTTGAATGTACCTACTCGCAAAATCAGGAAAAAAATCGTAGCTATATAAATAACATGTATATAGCTATATTTGTCTTAATTGCGTTTGTGAATGGGTAAGTTGAACCAACTTTATATTTATTTATTCACATTTATACGTAATAAACGTATAGTACAGGGTGGCGCAAGACCAATCATCCAATTTCGTTTTCGAATTACTTTTTTTTACTAAATAAAAAAATGATTTTGAGTGATGAAAATCTTTACTTAGACCCTTACAATTTTTTATTGTTAGGTTAGTGGAAAAGATGATACCCTTCAAGTGGCTGCCGCCAGTGTTGATACACATTTGTTCCCGTTTTATCGAATTTTTCATGACTTTGCGCAAGACTTCCGTTGATAACCGTTCGCATTCCTGTCGAAAATTCTCCTTAAGGGCTGTGATTGTCTAAGGCATAAGTCCGCGACTTCAATTAGCCCCAAAGGAAGAAGTCTGGCTTGATTAAATCGGGTGAACATGCTGACAATGCTAAATCGCCAAAACGAGAGATGGTGCGAGCAGCAAACGCTTCCTTCACAATATTCATTGTGGCTCGTGCTGCCTGTAGCGTTTGCCAGTAATAGTGATCGTATTGCTAATGGCGTCCTTCAAAAAATACGGCCAATCACTGCTCCCGCGTGAACGCCAAACCACACTCTGTCTTCGAGTGGATGTAATGGATCTTCGTGCATGTTGGTGCCCAACACAAAACTAAACAAACAACCAAAACACACCCGAAGAACATCACACAAATCTACACCGAGGAATATTTTAAATCTTGAATTATTGTAAACTAAATTAATATTGATCACAATATGTTCCAAAACCTCCTCTCAATTGCGCACTCGACACTGTTTTATGCAAAATCGGCATATTAAACTATTCATTTGGATAATATCAATTTTTTTTTTCCAATTTATTTATTTATTTTGTAGGTTTGTAAATTAAGAAAAGTATCTTTTATAGTACTTATACCGTTAAGATTGATTTACATTAAATTCAAATGTCTTGGATATTCAAATATCCAGATAGATAGATAGATAGATATTTTTATTTTGTATGAAAAATTATACATAGGTTCATTACCGCACATTTCACAACACAGAGATTTGGTATATTTGCATACCTTTCTACTGAAAAAATAATAATAACATTACAAAAGATAAATTTTTGATAAGTACAATTGATAATTTGAAGGAAACATACAAAAAAAACCTTCAATGTAAAAAGAAAAAAAAACAAGAAATAAATAAATATTCAACAGTAATTGTTCTTAATTCTAAAAACATGTGTATATAGTTAAAAAGAGAGTAAAATTAAATAAATAACAGAAAAATAAGTATATATAAAGACGTATATCACTATCAACAAAATGAAAAAATAAGTATATATATATATTAAGAAACAAATAAATAGATAAGTAAATTAAATGAATAAATAAATAAATAGATTAATTAAATAAATAAATAAATTAAATAAATAAATCAAATAAACAAATAAATTTAATAAATTAAATAAATATATTGAATAAATAAATAAATAAATAAAAAGACATATAGTTTAAGTAACAAGTAAATAAATATATAAATTAATTAACAAATAAATAAATAATATATAGAATAACTAACAATTAAATAAATAGACATATAGGTTAGGTAATAAGTAAATAAATATATAAATTAAGTATAAAATAAATAATTAAATATGTAAAATAACTTAGAATTAAAGAAATAAATATAAATATTTTACCAGGCGAATCAGAAACAAACATTTTCAGGTACATAATTGGTTTATAATAGGATTATCAGAGTAATCACACCTCATTAAAAATGTATTTTCTAGTTTTCGAATTCTATCAGAAATCAGTTCAACATTCCCTCTTCTATGTAAGCGTATGGTTGAAAAGTGCCATGGCAGGTCTAACATCATTTTTAAGATTTTATTTTGAGAAGTTTGCAATTTTATAATGTGGTACTTTGCACATTTTCCCCATACTTGGCACCCATATAATAAAATATCTTGAAATATTACCTTGTGAATAACTATTTTGTTTTCTACAGACAAACACGATTTCCCATTAATAAACGGATACAAAGTCTTTATCGCAATAATGACTTTTTTAAGTGTATTTGTAATATGTGGGTTAAATGTCAATTTGGTATCCAAATAAACTCCTAAATATCTGACGCAAGGCTGCCAATTTATGTCAGTACCATTCACCCTAAGCTGATTGGATGGAAGAAAACAAGCTTTTCTTTTTCTAGTGAAAAAAATTGCTTGTATCTTATCCGAGTTAAGCTTGATTTTCCATTTGTTGTAGTATCTATATAAGATGTCTATCGCATTGTTTAAATTCCTCTCAATACAGAGAGCAAACTTATGCGAAGAAAAAATTGCAGTATCATCCGCATATATAGCTATGTGACATGACGGTATTTCCGGGAAATCCGCTATAAACAAATTATACAAGATTGGCCCAAGTACTGATCCTTGAGGAACGCCTGAGTGGAATGTTACCAAGTCGGAAGCACTACTGTTAACAGACACACGAAAAGAACGATTAGACAAAAAACTTTGAACGATTTTACACAGAAAATCTGGGAAATTAAAACGTAGCATTTTGTAGATGAGGCCATCATGCCAAACTGAATCAAATGCTTTTTCTATATCAAGTAATATCATACCTGTGGAATTCCCTAAAACTCTATTTTGCTTTACGTGCTTACAGATTCTAAGAACTTGGTGCGATGTGCTGTGAGATCACCTAAAACCAAATTGTTCATTAGGATAAATGTTATTTTCAGATACAAATCTTAAAATTTTTTCTTTGAGTACTTTTTCATATATTTTGCTAATGTTGCTAAGTAAACTTACCGGCCTGTAGCTCTCGGGGTTATATGCCGACTTACCACTCTTGAGTATAGGCACGATCTTAGCTATTTTCCAAACTTTAGGAAAATATTTTATTTTAAGACAATCCAGATGATTAATATAAATATGCGATTTTAATCTATCACTCGCGGTAAAACGTTCATGCATTTTTTTGAATTAAAATGCAGGGAAACAACAACCGAACACGCGACGAGGAAAACACGAAACTGAAACTGAGTGTCAAATGTGCAATAAGAAGGCAACATACAAAGCATTCTCTCTCTCTAGCACATGTTAATGTAAAGAGGAGCATAGTGATTATATGCCAATTTCCCTAAAAATAGATAAAGATAGAGAATGCATTGTATGATCATCACCTCTGGCTTTAACCAATAATGTCAAAGTGTTATACTCGAATGTAAAACCAATTCATATGTAATCACACACACAGTTCCCATGATACAAATCCGCAAATGTAAATATAAAATTTCAAGTTCAAGTAAGGTTCAATGACCACCTATGTTAAGAACTTCTGTAATAGCCATGTAAATTGCGATCACTTGCCCAGTTTCACTCCAACGACTAAGTTCAAATAAAGAAGCATAATTTATAACGTATAGTAGCATTTTCACTATCGGTTTTCAGACATCTTTCTGGAAAATAATTTAATTCTCTAGTGTCGAGACATCCTTCTCGTGATCACTTATTTCAATTGTTCAAGACATCTTCTTGAAACAATTATTTCTGAGGTACATACCGATCTCAGTACAATGCATCACACGCGGATTTTCAGTGCCCCATAAATTAAGACTTACTTACTTGATTATTGACGTAACCGCTTAAATGAAAATGCGCCTCGTCGCTCATGAAGGTTTTCGACACAAAATTGTCCGCTTCGTTGTTGAGATTGAGGATTTTTAATGATGGACGGTCAGTAGCTATTAACGGATGCACTGTTTGCACTTTGTACTTGAACATGTTTAAGTCTTTCACTAAAATTCCCTGTTGGGTCCATCTGGTGATGCCCAAATAAGTGGCCCGTCGTCTTATTGATGTTTCTTCGTTCTCAGCGACATCGGCAGCCACAGGCGCGATATTCTCGAACGAAAGACCAGTCTGGTCTCCTTTGGTTTCAGTCGAGTTTTAGTCAAAAAAATCGACAAAATTATTCCACGCTCTTGCGGAGTATAGCGCTCCATTGCTTGTTTGTTTGAATACTGCAGATGTCTAGTTCACAAACGTCAAATTGACGTACGACCCCATTTTCAAAAATTATAACATCTTCCAATAGGGTAATTAATTTCGCGCCACCTTGAATATGACTAAAATTACGCGTATTCATAGAACTTATTTCCGGTTGGAGCATGTATTTTTGTAGTTAACTTTGTGATTGTGATGTAATGTGTCTACTTAAAGCAACTAAAACCACAAAGTTTCTGACACTCAACCAAAGTATTCAACACATACAAATTAATCAAAATCGATATAGCCATTTTGTTGACATGGGATTTTCAAAAATTTTAAAAAAAAACTTTTACATA
Source organism: Portevinia maculata (assembly GCA_949715645.1). Taxonomy (NCBI): domain Eukaryota; kingdom Metazoa; phylum Arthropoda; class Insecta; order Diptera; family Syrphidae; genus Portevinia; species Portevinia maculata. The sequence continues at coordinate 40,349,842 of OX454525.1, forward strand.
CATACAAAAAAATTTTCAAAAATATTTCACAAATTAAGATTTAAAAATTCGATCCAAATACTAGTATTAGTCGGTGATTCTAGAAATAACTTGACCCGTTGATGAGATATAAACAATTTAGTAAAGTACCGTTATTCGAGTATTTTCGGGAAAACCGAATGCGACATTTTCTTACGCTCACCTCAATTATTTTATGTCTTAAAAAAGATTAAAATATTAAGAGCCGTGCTTTTGAGAAAATCGGTATTGGGAAAACCATATATGGTAGGTACCGTTATTAAAAATAATACAATAAACAAACAAAAAATGGCCGCGGGTTATTAGCCCACATACCCCAAATACGAAGTGTGAAATAAATCCGTCCACCCATTGTGGCTGGAGTCTCGGCTGTAGACGAACAGACGGATACACGTACCGACGGAGAGGAATCTCTATTGTCGTAATAACATACCACATACTCAGTTTCAAGTCGAAATTTTAGGACGATTGCACTATCTTTCTCTTTAGTATACTAAAGTATAAGAAAAAGTTAAATAAATGAAAGTTTTATTGGAATCAATTTATATGAGGTTCCTGTTGTTTACCACGCCCACTTTTTCGATGTCTTTTCGACACAAAACAATATTATATATGAAGACAATCTCCTTCTCTAGAAATCGCCTATACGACAGAAAGAGTAAAGGCGAAATATTGAGGCCTTATCCATCTCAACTCGCTTAAGTTAAGTTTTTTATAACGCGCACTTTTGGAAACATTTTGAACAAATCTTCAAATATTAGTACTTGTGTTAAAAACAAATAAAATCTAAAATCTAAAAATCTAAATTTCAATTTAAGCCTAAAGCATTCGTATAGTGGTTGATTTGATCGTCATCAAGAACCCCCATAAGGAAAAAAGGGGTCAATCAAATCAAAGGGTCGATAACTCCACTTTTAAGAGAAAAGTTTCTCGCAAAATTTGCACCGTAGTAAAATTGATAATTTAAAAAAAAAAATTCACAACTAAAGTTAACCCACTTCCCGTGCAGGGCCGGCTAAAAAAAAGTCACTGAAGCACACCTAATAAACAGAGGTTTTAGTAAAAGATGGCTATGGATACAAATCATAATATTCATGGGAGCTTAGTAAGACATTTAAAGAAGACCCGCAATTTTGCACACAAATCGGTAGATTGACACGATGGTAGATCACCGATATCGTCAAAGTAAAACCAAACAATAATTAATAACAGAAGCAATCACGTGTTATATAATGACAAAAACGTACTCTAAATGTTTAACCTAAAATACAAACACTGGTGGTAGACGTGTGAAGTTGTGAAAAGTACAAACATAGCACAATGCTTTCCAATTATGCAATTTCTGATCAATATCTACTTTTGAAGAACGTCCCTGAGAATCTTTATGGGTCGGAAGCTCGTTATGCAACTATAGTTGCGGAAATTCGATATATTAGCTGTCACAAATAAAAAGAAATGAGTAGTGGAAAAGATCAAAAAACCAACTATTTTATGTATAAAATATTGCTTGATCGTTGTCAAGCTAAGGATATGCTGTGGCAAATCATTAAAAAAAACTGTTAAAAGTACTACTATTGTATTCAATAGTAGCATGTATGTATGGTCCCCTAATTGCATATGTATAGTATGTATATTTAAAGTAGTCATTTATAAGTAAAGTATGAAAGGCCATAATAGGGCACACAATTTTGAAAAAAAAATCCAATAATAATTCACCACGTACTCGGTAAATCAAACTACGGTTTGAAAATGTACATTCATTTGTAAGTTAATATAAAAATAAACTTTGATGTGCGACATAAAAAGCGCGTGCTACCTAAAAAGTATTTTTCATGCACTACTATCTTCTTTCAAAGTTTTACGTTGTGATGTACAGGTAGGTTACTGGAAGGGAGGTGGTGGTTGACCTAGGTCCCATGGCAGCAATAGGCACGCTTGCGGATGCGCGGCGTTAGCTCGACGGTGGGGTGGGAACTTGCTGCCTTCCTATACATACATAAATTTTCGTGCCTGATAGAGTTAATAAAGGTTTACAGATAGTAGAGGAGAGAAGAAAGCGATTTAAGAAAGAATCAAAGTAAAACAAGTGAAATAAAAAGAGCGATAAAAATCGAAAGTACATAGCTGACGCTGTTCCTGGTGTTGAGGAACATGTTGGACTTGCCCTGCCCCTATGCATCTGGTGAGAGACGAGATGCACCATGACTATCCTGTGTCCATATCTCTTTAGGATAGTCCCATTAGATACCCACACACGTATCTACACAATCACAACCCTAATTGCGGATAATTTAAACACGAACCGGAATCATTTTAAAATTTAATAAATTTATAAATGCATGTAAGTATGTAGGTTTATTCATGAAGAAAAAAATTGTCTTATCAACAAGAAACATGTTTACGAGTGTTATGCATACTTAAATTGATATTTTGATCTAGCAATAATGCACTGGATATAGTAATTAGTCTAAGGTTTTTTTTTATTAGGGTAGGTATTTAATTTAATGCAAGCAGATATTTTAAGTATGTAGTGGTATGTATGTGTGTATTTTAGGTAATTTACTTCTTTAAGAACAAATATTATATGTTTAAAAATTGTAAAAGGATAGAAAAAAGTTTTAGGATTTTGCCTCAGAAATCTATGATCATATAGTTAGAAATCAAGTACTCACGGTTGTCCAGACGATGAGAAGGATGTGGCCACATGTTTCTGTCGTTGGTATAAGATGGTTTTGATGTTTTACTAGTTGTGCTATATATATGGTAAATTAATTACCCAACACTTCTTAGGCAAATACCTAGCTCACTTTAACAAATTTGGTAATACTGACTTGGTTTTAATAACTTTTACTTTACGTTAGGGCAAATTTTGTTTTAATTTTGGTTATAAAAAAAAGGAGAGTTGATTCGACACTTCATACAGACTTTTGTGCATGCACATGTATTTCATGACAAGCACTAATTAAGATGATTATTTTATAACACTTTTCTTTTCATTCCTTTTAAATTATGCGGTTGTTGGAATGTGATTGAAATCACGTGTCTGCTGGTGGAGATTGGTGAGACTTTGATGACTGCTACACCACGCGCAGATGTTCCTTGCGTTGTTAGAACTAAGCCAAGCACGATGCGCTGAGGCGGTCTCATCCAGAAGTTTTGATGATCTTTCGGATCGCGTAGCACAAGCTCGATAAAAAAAAACAACTGCGGACGCTTCAGTTCGGTCTTTCTATTTATGTACCTTAGTACGAATGTGGGTAACGCGGCACTCCCGAACTCTATTGATGAGCGTCCGCAATTTTCTGTGGGAAATAATTGGGTTATTATTTGAACTACACGCCGCTTAAACAAACAATAACCTACCTTGTTTTTTGGTGAATTCTTTTGCTCGGATAAATGCTTTGCATATACGAGATCTAGGAACCATTTAACTGAATGGCAAGAATCTCAGGCGGCGGCGACAAATTAGGCCCAAATAATATTGACTCCTAAAGCCGCAACATTGAAATGGTCTTTTAAAATCAAAATAAATTGAAAAGAAAACTAGATTCCAATCTTACCTGTGGATTCTTATGTTCTATATGTGTAAGAACTTTGTACTATTTTTCCACTGTATGATGGATCGAATAAAAGGCTTCAAAGAACTTGTCGCGCGCACTGACTGGATTGAAATAAAATGAGTCGAGCAAACGTGTGGCTTGGGTGGTTAAAATGGATGCTTTCCGTGGGGGAGTGCAACAGTTCAGTGTACATTTCAGCCGATTGGTGGAGACTGTTGGGGTATGTTAAAGTGAACGTCCGGTTTAAGTTCATGACTTAGGGAACAGCAGTTAAATTCAAAACCTAACGAAATTAAAATCTGTTTTTGTGTTTGAGGTGTGCGTCACAACGTATTTTATCGCCATCCGGCTTTCAGATTTGGATTTAGTTATATTAACAAAAACTAGTCTAAGGTTGCTCTGTAATCTAATTTGTTTTTGCATTGCGGGTAAAAATGAGTTACAAAGTCGACATTAAGAGTCTCGTACGCTCTCTTATTTGTCGGCTTTTGCCGACTGTCACTTCAATCTTACCACGCCATTGAAAAAATGTTAATGAAAGCCTTGGCTATATTTTCTACAATCTAGCTAATTGTTATAAATTCTCTAAAGTGTAATAATTTTCCTAATGTAGACATCAAAATTCATTGTTCTTCCTTACTCCATACCCATTTAAATAGAACTGAACCGGCACCATATAAAATGTCCCCTCTTGTTATTCTAATTATATTTGATTTTAATCTTTATTAAAAATTATTACCCTCGAAATATTACTCATAATTAAAAGGGTTATCATATCAGTATCACCCTCTCCATGGAATAGTTTTCAGTACTCGTAGCCCGTCCTTCCATAGCAATATTACAGTAAATTGCTTTAGACATTTTGTTGTTGGCGGTGACAACACGTACCCATTTTCATTATCATAAATGTACACACCCATTCCGAACAAATTTTCTCTCCCAATGACCTTCGTTTATTCTCTAATCGTAATTATTTCATTTGGATTAAATGTAATGCACCTCTGGTGAATCCCTAATGAGTGTAAAATCAGTAATGAAACTTTTTCTTCTGCTGGATTCAAATCCGTTCCTTAAATACGAATTCCCATTGCGATGACGAAGGATAATGCAATTTCCGCAACATTTAGTAAAATTTCATAAAGCTCTCCCATTTCCTCTTCATCTGAAGTATTCCTAAAAACTAATTCATAATTTCTCATTAATTTTGGCTTCTCAATATTGAGAAGATTTTCGAATCTATAAGAGCTCACGTAAGTTATTGTCCTGTGAATAAAAAGATAGAGATGCTATTTTTTCAAATAAAGCAGCTAAAAGAGTAATGCTTTCACTTGTTTGCAGATTTATGGGTTGGGAAATGATTTAAATTCTTTACGAACATTTTTTTAAATGTCTCTTTACAGCGGTTGGTGAAGAATAAATATTCTTTGCTTTGCAGGATTTAAGTTTGCTCTGTTGTTCAACACTTTGGTAGTATGCCAGAGCGGGTGTGAGATGTTAAACTATATAAATTTGCAAACTTTGTGAAGGTGCCTCATTTCCGCATCCTAAGCACGTAACAAAAACCTGAAATTATTTCTCAAATAAACGAATGAAACATAATTTATATGAGCATGAGGATGAATAGAGGAATCTATTGGTGTTAAGAGCTATCGCGTAGAAAGGATTATTATATTTCTAAGGATAATATTACCACTTAAGTGCACCATATTAGATTGAATGCGATTAATTAAAACTCTCATAAACGGGCAAGCTAAATGAAAATAAAAAAGTTGGACAACGTTTTCAAGCTTATATCTCCTGCTTTTTGAAAATGTTTATGCCTGACAAATCTTTTTTGATATGTATCACAGCGAGTTTTTGAGCCACATACCAATGCAATGGGGACGAGCAAGGGTTGTGTTTATACCAAAAGCTGGAAAAAAGACCCCACACAGCCAAAATCGTACAGGCCCATCAGCCTTGCGTCATTTCTTCTGAAGATGACAGAAAAGGTTGTGGACAATTATTTAAGGGAAGATGTACTAAACACATCCCACTTACATCATCGTCAGCATGCATACAGAGCGGGAAGATCAACAGAGACCGCCCTATATCAGCTGACGGAGATAATTCGAAGTGCCCTGGAGGCAAAACAAATAGTACTGTGCGCTTTCCTAGACATAGAGGGAGCATTTGACAACACCTCACATGAGGCGATTAAACGATCAATGGATAGGAAAGGTGTTAACAGTACAGTATCCAAATGGATGTGTGAGCTGCTGAGCACTAGATCAGCAGAGACTCAAACACCATCTGGAACCATCAGAGTGAACACAACAAGAGGATGTCCACAGGTACTATCATCCTTAATGTGGAGCCTAGTTGTAGACGAACTGCTGGAAAAATTAATCAACCTTGGCATCAACTGTCAGGCGTACGCTGATGACATTGTATTGATTGCCAGGGGCAAGTTCGAAGAAACCCTTGGGGACATTATACAAAGGGGGCTTAAAATAACCAAGCAATGGTGCCATACTGTCGGACTTAACATCAATCCGTCGAAAACAACGATAGTACCATTCACAAGGAAAAGACAACTTCAAAGACTTAAGGACATTAGCCTATCAGGCACGACACTGATACCAGTCAAAGAAGTAAGATATCTAGGACTCCATCTAGATAGAAAACTCCTCTGGCGAAAACATACAGAGGAGATATCCAAGAAGTCCACCCGCACTCTAATGATATGTAGGAGCCTAGCGGGGAAGGCATGGGGATGCAGCCCAAACAGATGTACACTGCAATCGTGAGACCAATGATCACATACGGAGCGGTAGCATGGGCGAAACGAACCAGTCTAGTCACAACGCGAGAGACACTCGGCAAAGTGCAAAGACTGGCCTGTGCATTACCGGAGCAATGCGTAGCTGCCCAACCGCAGCCATGGAGGTGTTATTGGAATTGACCCCTCTACACATCATGGTGATGAACGAGGCAGACAAAACAATCCTTAGGATGGCAAAGGAGGGAATTGGGAGAGGGAAATGCATCGATTCGAAAGAACACGGTGACTTACTCAAAAAACTCCCACTTTTTGGCATACCTAGGGACGACAGCATCAGGAAATTCAACTTCGAGAAGAATTTCCAGATAAAGCTCAGCAATAAGGAGAACTGGAGCAATGAATCCATAACTTATGGACTAAGCAACCACACAACAAAGTGGTACACGGACGGCTCGAGGACCGAGGAGGGAACTGGTGCAGGAGTTTTTGGGCCAGGAACTAAGCACTACGAATCCATGGGCAAATATACCATGAACCTCGAGAAAAACTACAGAAATTGCAACATAGCAATAATGTCTGACAGTCAAGCAGCTATAAAGGGTCTTGACGCCTATGTTATCAAGTCAAAACTCGTGTGGGAATGCCTACACGGACTGAACAGATTAGGCAAGAATAACAGAATTTCCATCTGTTGGGTACCTGGTCATGTTGGCATTACAGGCAATGAGGCAGTGGACTCTCTGGCAATGAAAGGGGCAGAGGAACCCTTTATAGGACCTGAACCGTTCTGCGGGATAGGAGAACACACTATACGCGAAGAGTTCAGGAGACTGGATGAAGAAACAAGGGCCAAAACCGTCTCAACCTCCAAGGTCTAAGGCAAGCAAAGAAACTCTTAGGAAATTACAACCAAAAGAGATTCAAAGCTTGCATCGGCCTTAACAAGAACAACCTAAGAATCCTAACAGGCCTCCTCACGGGGCACTGCAGACTCAAGGAGCACCTGAGGAAAATGGGCATATCGGAGGACGGGCTCTGCAGATTCTGCAGTGAAACCGCCGAAACTCCAGACCACATACTGGAATCCTGTGGGGCACTGGCCCACAAAAGGATGAAATATTTGGGCAGGCACCAAATAACAGACAAAGACATACAAACCATGGACCCACAGCTCATTCTCAGATTCATTAAAGAAACTGGACTGGACGCTGTGCTCTAAGGAGTGTGACCTGCCAAGGATAAAACAGAGCAATGCCTCGACACGCTTCACTAAGAAGTATCTAGAGAGGGCTCTGAAAGAGGGCATGAACCTCTCCGAGGCACAAGCAAGGGGACACAATAGACCAATAGGTCGCAGTGTAATATACCATAACTAAATATTATTATTATTATTATTATTGAGTTTTTGAGCATTTGAAATTATGAATGCATAAGAATTTTAAGCGCTTATAAAATGAGTTCTAGTAACTTTCAATGAAAAGGTTCCATTAAATGGTTGACAATTTTGCATCACTCTACCTGTATTCCTGAATAAAAATGCAAATTCAATTTAAAAAAAGCGACTTAAAAGGGATTAACCCTCTGGTTAGTGCCAGTAGCCAAATGTCATGAAATTTGATTGATTTTAACTTTTTGCGGATCAGGAAATGGAATTTCTAAACGCTCAAACTGCAACATCCGATATTGGGAAAGAATCAAGTTATAGCTCAAAAAAATGTTGACAGTAGTCTCCGAAATAAAATGGAAAAAAACTATTCATAGACATCATGACGCATGTTCTGACGGTCAATACAAACCTGTTTTAAATACATATTGTGAATTTTAGATCGATGGTGTTGCCTCCACTGTGATATTGACTAAAGCTGAAAGACTGAATGGAACACAAAAGAAAATCGATTAAATCAGAGGAGAGAGCAAAAAGCAATGAAAGTCAGTAGGCTTTTTTCTAAGCTCCATATGGTGCATAAAAAAAGTCGCAAAATCACAGGATATGAAATACAGTCCAAAGCACTTATGAAGACACCGAAGATAAGGACATATCGGTTATGACGTCCAGATTCAAGTCTGAGCTCCATTCCAATACCATTGAGTTACATTTCGTTTACAACAATGTCGCTGATAACGGAAAATTCCTTACAACGACAGATTTTTCCCTATTTTATTATAGAGAATCAAAAAAGTGAAGGAAGGAAAGCTTACAATAAAAAAAATGTTCATTTCAAACTGATGTTGGAAAAGCTCTTCTAATCTAGTTTAGGTCGCAGAGAAGTTCTGGTGTACCCATAAGTAGGCCCGTTCTATAAGCAAAATCAAATCAATCAAATCATCAATCAAATCAATCAATTTCGTGTCTTCCTCAGCATAGATACGGCGTTTTCGTTATAGTCACAAAATGATAGGTGAGGCCAAAAGCGTTGCTCAAGGCAACTAGTTGCAGGTAGCTTGGCCTCAACTAGGGGATCATACTTTTAATATATATAAAACCGGTTTTGACTGTATAAGGCTGTTGATTAAATGATTCAGATAATTAGTTAATTCTGATAAATATTCTCAAAAAGTTTAACAGTGCGCAAATTTTTGCATTATCAAAACGATTTCTTTCTGTTAAGTACTAAATCTGATAAAACCTTATTTCAATTGAAAAAAAGCTCCGAAAGCCGTTAAACATTTTGAACACCCTGTATGGGTGGGTGTTTATATGTATGTGAAACATATAGCCTCTTAAACAGGTCTTATTTAATTTATACAAATGTTTTCTGTTTCGGCTCTAATTTCATATTTTCGTGTAAGGAAACAATATTTTGTGATTCAGAATTTCGCATTTACATAATTTTGAAAAACAAAATTTCGGAGAAACAGAATTTTCAAAAATAGATTTATACAGCATATTTGGAAGATTTACAGAATTTTGCTCGTACAGAATTGTGGCATACAGACTAACGACCCGCTCCCACGTTAACTTCAAAGAGAGGAATATAAAAATACTAGAAGAGCTAATAGCTTCATTTTATTAGTAGTAATCCATAACGATCTTCTGTTTACCGGCAGTGCATCAACTCTACGAGATCCTGTCTTCTATCGACTTCAATTTTCGTGAACCAAAGATGTAGTTCTAAAACTCACCAATACTTTAACAATTTTATCTTTTCAAAGTTTCTTTTTCTGAGCCGTAAGTACGGACTTTCCACATTGCAAGATGACAAAATGAAAAAAAAATATCAAAAACACAATATGCATTCCGTACAATATTGAGAAAGTTGAATAAAGGTTTGCTAAATATGCATTTTTAAATTGAATTGGAGAAATAATAAGCCAACCTATAATTGCAGTTGTTTCTATTTCAAATGAAATCTTTCGAAACTCACCAAAAATAGTTGCTCCTGATGTTTATTAGGGATATAACCTTTGAAATGATTTTTTTAATGAAACACTTTATTTCTATTCTATACCCATCTAAAAATATATAAATGCTAGCTGACCACCCCGGCTTCGCTCGGAGTCTTGTTTAATAAGAAAAAGTGGTCTGGGTGCGACCCGCAAAGTCCACACGACTAACTTCCCAGTGGGATCAATATGATTTATGCGATTAGTGGGAAATTTTGAAATGTGGTTAACCATAAGATATGGCTAAGAATTGTTTAATATTAAAAAATGCTCTTTAATATTGTTCATGGAAATTGAATGTTGTTAATAACAGCGGAGTGTGATATATTTTAATTGTTATGAACACTGAGACCTGTAAATTTACATGTATACGAAAAAACGGAGCACAATGTAAAAATGCATTGAGCAAATCATCAAATTACAATAAATAGTACAAATAAAGGCAAATTATTTTAGTTATTTGTTTATTAACAAAAAACGGCTGGACCTATTTCGCTGGAAGCTTAATGAGTTCTGAGTTACGTAATTACGCTTCAAATAAACCCGTCCCCATGTCAATATCATCTTTGGTTCTCCAGATAATCGTGGCGAAAGATAATTCCAAACGCACATACGCACATACGGACATACGTACATACACATCATCTATATAGAAACGTTGGATTTGGATTCTGGTGACCTTGAAACGTGGAGATATGTCAAAATTCGCGATTCACAAAATCGGGCTCATTACAACAACTTCCACTGGGAGGTTAATAAAGGCAAACTAGCTGAATTTGTTAAGTTATTTATTTACTAACAAAAAACGGCTGGACCGCTTTCGCTGAAAACATAATCAGTTCTGAATTATGTAATTACGCTTCGAATAAACCCGGTCCCATATCAATATCATCTTTGGTTCTCCAGATAATCGTGGCGAAAGATAATTCCGAACGCACATGTACTTACATACGCACATACGTACATACACACGGACAGACATCTCTATAAAAACGTTGAATTTGGATTCTGGTGACCTTGAAACGTGGAGATATGTCAAAATCCGCGATTCACAAAATCGGCCCCATTACAAGAACTTTCCACTGGGAAGTTAACAATAAACATGCAAAAATAAAAGCAATGTTGCTGAAATATAAGACGACATTCAAGACCAATTGCGATAAGTCCCGCTGTGAAAATATTGGAAAAAAAACAACCTTTAAAAGAATTCACAAAACAATACCCAATAGAAAACTACTACAAAATGAAAGTGTATTTAAAAACTATTATTATACGATGAGATATCGCAAAAAATCAGTTCGCTGAGTTCAACCGTTCCGTAGGGAGCCGACCACGTGTCTGAGCCGAGCGGCATGGTACCTCGCAGAGCTACCGGCGGATGGCTAGCGCCCCTCCATCTCGCAGGCCGGCAAGCGTCTTGCGCGTCATACGCGCGCGTGAACCCGAATATACCTATTTTGTTGCGGAGTTACTTTAAAATTGTGATATGAAATAAATAAATACTAAGAAAAATACTACATATCTCCTAAGATGTTGATTGAAATCAAGTGATGTCAAGGACAATTTTGTTTACAATTAAATACTTGTGAATTATAACATATTTATTTGGATAGGAATTAATATTATGTTGATAAAACCCCTTCGCAAATAATGCATTGATTTCGAACAAATTTGATTGTTATAAAAAAGGTTATCTTAAAAGATACACATATACTGTCGCAGACTTTTTTTTAGAATTTTTAAAGAGGAACAATTCCATCATACATGATTTTTACGTAATTTTTTACATAACTTGAACGCAGCGCACGCAGCGGAAACTCTCAAAGAGGAATAATTTTCCCGTTTTGCAACATTTTCCAATGAAGCTTCCTAAAGCCTAAAGCCTTTCTCGCCAAATGAACTATCCAACACAACAAAAAAAATTCAATTCAAACTAGTAGTTCCTGAGATCAGCGCGTTCAACCAAATAAACTTTTCAGCTTCATAATATAAAAATAAAAATAATAATAAATAATAAATAATAATAATTTTGATAAAAGTGGAAAAAATGCTGATAAATCGCAACGCACAGCACAATAGTATGCTATGGAACGACTGTGCAAATGAATCAGCTATCAAAATTTGATGCGTCATCAAAATTGTCACAACGTAACGTAAACATAAACCTCAGCTATCATGAAGATGGCGTCGCAAAATCGCTCCATACAAAATGTATGGGAGAATGAATTTGCTCCATAATTTTTTTTCTGGGAATTTTCGATTTTCTTGGGTATTCTTCTTGTTTGGCCGGAAACCAGTCCGAATTGGAGTGAATCATCGAAATCGGTCCAGGCGTTCTTGAGTTATAGGCGTAGTAACTAACGTCACTCTCTTTTACATGCCAGGCGTTTCGTTCATAAATTTGACTTCTTTACAATGCACAATTGTTTATTCATTTGTCCTATATACTCGTATGAAGTAAATACATTCCTGTTAGCTAAAATGGATCGATACACTAAGTGTTTTTATTATTAAAACTTACGAGTATTTTGAATGTGGTGAAAGTTTTGCAGAAGTTGAAAGAAAATTTCGTTCAAAATACGATAGAGAAAATGCTCCGTCAAACCGTGCTATTAAACTTATCGTTCATAAATTTGAAGAAAATGGAAAAAAGTGAATTTCGTGTGCTTATTAAGCATTATTTCTTGCGAAAAAAAACCATTACCGAGACCAAGGCTAAGCTTGAAAAATACTATGGGGACTCTGCACCATCCATTTCAATGGTAAAAAAGTGGTTTACTGAATTTCGTTGTGGCCGTACAAGCACTGAAGATGCCGAACGTCCTGGACGCCCAGTTGAGGTCTCTACACCCGAAACAATCGAAAAAATTCACGATATGGTGTTGGCCGACCGAAGATTGAAAGTGCGAGAGATTGTGGAAGCCGTAGGGATCTCGCATGGCTCAGTGGTTTCAATTTTGAATGATCACTTGGGCATGAGAAAGCTTTCCGCAAGATGGGTGCCGCGTTTGCTCACAGTCGACCACAAACGCAATCGTGTAACAACTTCACAGGAAGGTTTGGCGTTGTTTAATCGCAATATGGAGGAGTTTTTGCGCCGTTTTGTAACCGTGGACGAAACATGGATCCATCACAACACACCAGAGACCAAACAACAGTCAAAACAGTGGGTTTCTAAGGGTGAATCGGTGCCAAAGAAGGCCAAGGTGGGTTTGTCAGCCAATAAAGTTATGGCGACTGTTTTTTGGGATGCACGCGGGATAATCCACATTGACTACCTTCAAAAGGGAAGAACAATCAATGGGGAATATTATGCCAACTTATTGGACCGATTCAATGACGATTTGAAAAAAAACCGACCTCATTTGGCCAAGAAAAAAGTTCTTTTCCACCAAGACAATGCAAGGGTGCACACATGTGCAGTCGCCATGGCAAAAATCCATGAATTGGGCTATGAATTGCTCCCTCATCTCCAGATTTGGCTCCGAGCGACTACTTCTTGTTCCCAAACCTGAAGAAATGGCTTGGTGGAAAAAGATTTGACTCCAATGATGAAGTCATCTCGCAAACAAAGGCCTATTTTGAGGACCTTGACAAATCATTTTTTTTGGAAGGGATAAAAAAATTGGAGAAGCGTTGGACAAAGTGTATAGAGCTCAAGGGAGACTACGTTAAAAATAAAAAAAAAAATTATCAAAAAATCTGTGTTTTATTCCAAAAGTCACGGACTTACGTGTCTGTGGGCGGATTTTAAAAATTCGTAAACTTGATTATTTCGGGACCCTAGACAGTATATGGTTAAAATTTCAGCTCCTAGGTCCAGTTTAATGGCCTAATTTTTGCCGACGGACGGACGGACGGACATGGCTAGATCGACATTACTATCGATGCTGATCATAAATATAGTAACTTTTAGGGGTCTACGGGCAATATTAAGGTATGTTACAAACTATGCGTCAAAATTCATATACCCTTAGAATAGGGTATAAAAATAGAATGGCAACGCCAATAAAATATGAAAAAAGCGGCCAAGTGCGGGTCGGACTCGCTCATGAAGGGTTCCGCGCGAATTATAATTATTATTTACTTAGGCACCTATTACAGATTTATTATTAGAAAATAATGGTTCACGGTTTACGCATAAGGGTTATGTTTATGAAATTAAATTTTTTTTTTTATATATTTGAGTTGATTTAATGAAAGGTAAATTGCGGTTTACGATTTATGACGTATTAAAAAAAAACTACTTGCTGGATCTCGTTCAAACCAATTTTCGTTGGAAGTTTTCATGGTAATGTACATCATATATTTTTTTAGTTTTATCATTCCCTTATTTTAGAAGTTAGAAGGGGGGACCAACATTTTACCACTTTGGGAGTGTCTCTCGCGCATACTATTCAGTTTAGAAGAAAATGATATTAGAAATCTCGATATCATTTTTGAAGACCTATCCATAGATACCCAATACTTATGGGTTTGATGAAAAAAAAAATTTGAGTTTCAGTTCTAAGTATGGGGAACCCCCAAAATTTATTGTTTTTTTTTCTATTTTTATGTGAACATCTTAATGCGGTTCACAGAATACATCTACTTACCAAGTTTCAACAGTATAGCTCTTATAGTTTCGGAAAAAAGTGGCTGTGACATTTCCGGACAGACAGACAGACAGACAGACAGACAGACATGACGAATCTATAAGGGTTCCATATTTTGCCATTTGGCTACGGAACCCTAAAAAGGAAAGCATCAATAACGCGTGCCAAATTTGCAGGGTAAAAATCTTTGTTGATCCGGATCGTTTTATTTTCATGGGGTGATCTACATATATAGATAAATATTGAAATATAGTAAAAAAAAAACTGTGTTTGCCTGGACTCACAGTTAAGATGTGTGTACTTCACAGTAATTGAATTAAAAATAACTTTTATACTCTTTCGCAAAAACTTGTATGCATCTTATTGCCATTTCTCTACACATCAAAAAGTATAAATTGATAAATAAACAACATGCTTTTGGGTAGCGTTCCATAAACCATATCGGCTTTTCACTGCAACCCAAAAAAGAACCGTCGGGATCTTACTTTAAATATTTCCCTATCAAAAACTGAAAGTCTCCAAATATTGCAACGCTTTAAAGTTGAAGAAGTCGACGATTTTTCGCAAATTCGCCTTAATCTGTATCGTGTTCATTTTAAGCTCTGATTGCTCCAATTATTTCCTATGGCTGTGAGAGTTTTGCTGACTCCAACTATTCCTCTATGCAAAAATCAAAAGTGGCTTTTAACTCTATCTCGCGGTTTGTTTTCAACCTTCGGACGATCATATCTCTTTAGAGCCTCGTCAAATACTTGGGTGCAGTCTTGAAGCTTTTTCCAAATATCGGTCGTGTGCTCTTATTTTTAAAATAATTAATTGGAAACAACCTGATTATCTTTTCGCAAAGATAACGTTGTCTAACTCCAACCGTCTTATGGTTATTAGGTCTCTGCCGCACTCTTGCCTGACATCTCGCAGACAATTCTTCATTTATGCTGTCAGACTTCGGAACGGTCTCCCGATTCCTGTTAGGAATAAGGTCGAACACAGACAGTTTTTAAATGCATGTTTTGAACATTTTCGTTTTGTAAATTAAAGTTGTTTTTTTTATGTCCTTTAAATTCATGGCGCTTTTATTTATTTATTTATTTATTTATTTATTTATTACTTAATATCTCTCGTCTTACAAACTTGGCTGCAGCTTTTAGTTTTAAGTTTTTACTTTATGTATTCATTTATTCTATCTCTTATGCAATGATTTATACAAATGGTATTCTTTTCTTCTCTCATTGTACTTAATATAAGTTAAATCTTTGTACAGTGACGTTTATAATAATCAAATAAATCAAATCAAATGTTTTAAACTGTCCCATCAAATTGTTAAGAAGAAATACTACCATGCAAAATATAATCGGAATTCCAACAAGTTTCTTTTATTATTATTAGGCAAACTTCTTGGGCTGATATAAATATTTCAAATAATATGTGCTCTCTTATATTCCACAACGTTATAATTGGTAAATTATTGTAATACTTTTAGGTAGCGTTATACGTATTCACTCCACCCTAGGTGTCTCGCCAAAGATATTTACACAAAAAACTTGTTCACTTAATCTATATTCCTACAATATTATGTTATGTTTCTAGTTACATAGCTTTAAAATAGTACGTATACGCCACAGATACCCGATTCAATTAGATTGTTCACATGGGTTTAGAATTGTTGTATACATAACAATATGTATTATATGCATAAATTAAAGGTTTATATCTACAGAAGATATACAAAGTACGTCTGCCTTCAAATGAAAACCTCTTAGAGTGGCGTGTCGTAAATGAGCTCCTAACTTCACGTCCTTCCACAAAAAAAAATAGTAAAATTACGGTGCCACTTTCGGATTCATATGTGCATGAACCTATATTTTGTTATTTAAATTGACTACATTCAATTCAGATTATTAAGCAGAAATACATTAAATTCAATGCAAAGAGTAGACGATATGAAGCTAAGTGCAAAATAGAAAATGCAATAAAATCGTCCAATGTATGCAATGGAAAGCAGGATAACAATGGTTTCGGTTGATTTCCGTCAGGCAATCTATTTTTGTGCTACTCAATCGTTTATGTACTCTTGGCCTTCGTCTGTACGTTCAGGGCTGCCCAGAAATTACAGGGTAACACCAGTGGTGAATGTATGGGGATTGCATCCGACGAAGCGTAATTCAATCAATCCATTCAACACCCAATATCAACATGTCGTCGATCAAAATGTGCGCTCAAATAAAATATATAAAAAAAATAAGACCAAAGAGAATGCAAATGAATCGTTCGTTCCTTAGTCATTCGTTTCACAAGGACCAGTAAATTTATGTATGTGTTTATACTGTTAATGATTTTATTATTCTCTGTGGTACTACTATGGTAGTAAATGAGGAAACCATATAATTGAAAAGGGATCATGTTTTTTATTGCATTGCAGATTTGTTGTAATGTCTTTACAAGAAAAAACCATAAATTCGAATTTCTTCCTGCAACCATAAGTACCTACATGAGTCCAAGTTCAGACATAGTTGAAAATTTTTTAAATCAAATACGAGCTGGTACAAACAATTTAATTAGAGTCATTTCCTAGTAGAAAAGCAAAATTAAAAATATATTTGACAATATATAAAACTAAAGACAGGTGTGTTTTTGTAGCCTAAGGCCATTTCATCTAGCGGCTTTTTCTTGAATTGCGGCTTTCTCTTATATTTGTGTCTGCATCGACAAAAAAAAAAGTATATACAAACTAATGACGGCAGTGGGGGTGTCTTCTCAAGCAGACTAAATTTTAATTTATCCTTCTTTCTTTCCAAGCACTGTAGTGTAGTGTATTCCAGGCGAAAACTGACAAATAAAAAAGTGTTATATTTGCTTAAGTAAAACGTGATACCTGCTTAGGACATTCGCGTGATCTCGAACACCCAAGCTTCCAACCAAGCCTTATAATCAGCTCATATTAAATCTATTGTAGCACTGGACTGTCGACCATTTCATTGGGAGATGGCGGAGCAGTTCAACAATCTCCTTTGCTAGGTATAGCCATAGAGACTTTTAAAGGGACTATACGACTGATTAACTCGCCAAAAAATGCCTGTTACACCTCACATTACCTATTGTTGTTCAGATTCAAATGGTTGGCCAGAATATCATTCCTAATAAGACCATGCATCTTCTTGATGTTTCAGTGAACTCGGGCTTAACTTGGTACAAACACTTATTTAATATTATAAAGTCTGGCCTGACTGCATGGTTGCGTTCAATGCGAAGAAAACGCTGAACAGGAATGAAGTATTGACGTTATATATGGAGTTCGGCCTCCAAACATTTTTTTCAAATACTCAACAGTATTTCAACACATAAAAATTATATCAAATTGCCAGTCAAAGAAAACTGGTTGTAATCTTTTTCAATTCCAGAGATATGGAAGATGTTCAAAAGAATTACGAGAAATAATGAAAAGCTAAATTTGTTCGTCCTACTAGCCGGGCAGCTAATGCTCACCATCTGAAGGCGCATTTGTCAACTGGCAGTACGTCTATATACCAAACAACATTTTTATATGGAATAAACATTCTTTGAATCTCGCTGCCGGGACACATCTTTGCGAAAGAATAAATTTGCAACAATTTAAATATAGAAGCAACACTTATCTAAGTATCTCGGGGAACCGATTTAGCCTTATCCCCTTAAATAATTCAGCATTATCAACAATATTTAAGGGTAGTCTAATCTTGAATTTTCTTTCGCTGGCAGATTCCTCATATGGCCCGGCTAAAATCAGGTCATAAACATATACAGCGATAGCGTTTAAGTTAACTTCTTTGGTGTGGATATAAATGCAGAGCTCGTAACACCGCTACCTGTGGTATATGATCTCGGATCATAAGCAGAACGTTAAATTAAAATACGACTTACTCGTTTATTGTCTTCCAGTACAAGTGAAGTCTTTATTGGTTTCATAAATGGGAAAAGTTATCTTAATGAAATGAAACTTAAATGAAAATGATACGAGGCATTGGAAATATAAAACGAGTCCCTTTAAATGCTGCAATGCCGAAAACGTATGTTCTTTAACACTGAATCCAACTCATATCACGTTCTTCCAGGTTGTTTTGCTCATTACGCACATTTTTCAGTTTTTACACACTATCAGGGACTGCTGCATGCAGAAGTCTACTTAAAGGTCTTCATTCAATTATGCAGAAGAACCATCTAACCGATAAAAGATTAACTTTTTCGTCTACCAGAGCTAACAACACCCGTATGGTAGAGTATCTGACTACCGCGAAACAGGTTTAGCTTTAATAGATTAATGAATAGAGGTTTTCATCGCAATTAAACAACAAGCGAAATTGATTGACCTGTAAATCATTTAGGATTAAACCAAATACATGCTTTAACAAACCACCAAACATCTGTCCACCGGCTTAGACAAATCGTCCGAATGTAGATAGCATGTTTTTTTCTTTCTTTCTTTCACAACGGGGTTATGATCTGGGCTAAATGGTTTTTAACCCTAACACTTTACAGCATCCCTACTGTCTGCCTGTAAGGTTTGCCAGTTTGACCTCAAAATGTAACTGTGGGTCTCCATTCCCAATCACTTTGTCATTGAGGCCAATCAAATGCTGATGTCATTGCATTTGTATGATCCAAGAGTTGTAATGGAACGTTGATTGATATTGGCTTTTTGATGGGGTTTGTAAAATCTCTCCTTTGGATATGACAGTAACAAGTGTGCCGGTTGGGCAACATTTTTATTAAGACAGGTGCTTTGCCATAAAGGCTTGATCATCTATTTGTTTTTTTTGTACTCTCTCCAACACTGTGAAGCATATGTCGGGCGCACAACTGCGGTGAAGATGCTTTCTTTCATCTTCAGGGTCACAGAGATTAGGTTCGGTTGAGGTGGCAGTTGGCAGAAGCCAACACAATTAGACCAATAAAACGATTATTATGATACCACGTGGATCTATCTTCTTCCGACTCAGTGAACCAGTTGGAGTTTTAAATAAAGCTTGAAAGACTTTTAATCATCATAGAGATCACTATAGAACAAAACACATGGAATTTTCGTCTTTGAGAGATGGAAGCAGCTTCTGCAAAAATCATTTGTGTATACTCTAACCCTTGCTGCATGCTTGCCTATGAGGCAATGTCCGCAAAGGCCGTAGCCAGGGGGGCATCACAGGTGGTTTTAACCCCCCCCCCCCCCCCACCAAATTTTTTTTTAAAAATGCATCTGTAAATAATACTTTTCCGCATCAGTATGAAATTTGTACTCAAATAATTATTGATTATGTTAAAAATTTCTGATTTTAGTTTTAAGCTATGAAAGACAGTTTCAACGGAGTTCAACCTGTAGTACGCGAATTTCATCCACAAGCCGTATACGTGCATTGTAGCACACACTCTCTAAACCTGGCATTAGGGCATTCTTGTCGAATTCAGGCTATTCGCAACACTATTGGTACCAAAAAATTTTGGATTTTTTTTTAATTTATCGGCAAAGCACACACATTTGTTGCAGGAAATGATAAAACAAAATTATCCTCAAAATAAATGGAAAAATTTAACAGCAATGTGTGAAACACACTGGGTGGAAAACCATAATGGGTTGATGAGGTTTAAGGAAATTTTTGAAGCGATAATAGATGCTTTGGAAGAGTTGTGTAGTGATAAGGACTCCGATACGTCATCGAAGGCGAGTTGCTTTTTAAGATCACTTTTACAATTACGAACTAAGTCATTAATAAAAATAGAAAAAAGAATAGGCCCTAAAATTGAACCCTGCGGTACGCCCTCATGCAAGAATTTATCATTCGAATAATTTTCCCCAACTAAAACTTTCTGTGACCTATTACTTAAGTAAATTTTAATAAGCCTGACTGCCTTATCACTGAAACCGAAATAGTGGCGCAATTTACTACATAATATTGTATGATTCACTCTGTCAAAAGCCTTGGAGAAGTCAAGTAAGCACAAAACTGTCAAATAATTGCGGTCATATTGTTGTCTTATATCGTCCAATACCTTGACCATTGCTGTGGTACAGCTATGTTGAGGCCTAAAGCCAGATTGAAAGGGAGAAAGCAAACTGTTTGCATTTACATGCCGAACCATTTGATTCGCTAGTAACTTCTCAAAGACTTTTGAAAGAGTCGGTAATATACTTTTCGGTCTATAATCCGAAGGAACCGAAGCGTGTTGTTTTTTGGCGACAGGGATTATGCGTGCAACTTTCCAGCTATCAGGGAAAATAGAGCAAGTAATGCAATGGTTAATTGTATGTGTCAGTGGGCTTAAGATGTAAGGTAAGATAATTTTAATAAAACGAAGAGGTATACCATCCTCTCCCGTTGCATTTGACTTAAGCCCCATTACTGTCTCAAGCACATCGCTTTCATTGACAGCTACAAAGTCGCAGTTAAGGTCACAAAGAAGGTCGGGTTGCAAAGAAAATTGAGGGCTAGTGTCAGAACTTGTTAAAAATGAGCTGTTAAGAACATTCGGATCCAACCCGCACACACTCTCCCCTTTTTTTCCAACTCTAATTTTACGCAAATTTTCCCACAGTAGTTTGGAGGGGAGTGAACTCTTTAGCTTAGTGGAAAAGTAATTACACTTTGCTCGACGTGTTACAAAGGTGGAGTGATTACGAGCCTGACAGAAGACCTCCCAATTCCTTGTGGTAGGGCTACGTTTCCATTTGCAGTACAATTTTTTTCGGGTATTTATTGCGTCTAAGACATGGCGCGTGAACCAAGAACATTTAGTGTTTATCACTTGCATGATCCGCAACGGCACATGTTTATCAAAAAGTTCAACAATCTGTGATTGAAGAAAGTTGAGCTTATCATTCACATGTCCTAGATACCAGCACTGCTGCCATGGTTTTGCATTCTCTTCTCTATGCAAAAACTCTAAATTAATGTTCTTGAAATCCCTATAACGATAGGTGTATGGAAGAGATACATGGGAAAAATCTATGTTATACGTACAAAACATTAAATCATGATCCGATATTCCATCAAGAGAGAGCTGGTCAAACAGAAGAACATTCGAAACATCAGAGACTATCAGAAGATCAAGCAAACTAGGGTTAGTGTTTGGTCCATAACGAGTTGGATAGGAATTACTGATTACAAGGCCATAGGATAAAACTAAGTCATTAAGTTTCTGCGATAGAGAATCACATTTGCAAAGATCAATATTGAAATCACCACATACAATCAGATGTTCATAAAGAGGGGCAAAATTTGCAACCGCACAGAAAAACGGATCTGGTGAAAAGCATCTGCTTGGATTATAAACACATGACACACTGCACTTAACGCAACCATCTGATATCTCCAACATTAAGTATTCAATTCCGTAGCCCACCGATTTACCAATTACCTTGCATTTTAAAGTTGATTTGCAATAGATCGCAACCCCACCACCAGTAGTGTTAGTTAATCTATCATTGCGATACAGAACATAACCGAACATATCAAAAATATGATCATCAATTTCAGGCTTAAACCAAGTCTCACTCACACAGATAACATCTACTTGAGCGCCCTCAAAAATAAATTTTAAATAATCTAATTTAGACAAGTTAAGACTACGTGCGTTCAAGTGACATACTGAGAAACCAGACTGAATACTAGATAAAACTCGTATCATAGCGCGCATAGAATTATTACTCACACCATTGGCCCTGGTAGAGTTTCTACCAGACATAATAACAAAATGAGCATCGTAAGAGCGGATTGCTATATCTTAAAACACTATAATTCAAGAAATACTCAAAACAGCAGTATGATCTTAACAGGCAGAGAAAAGAAGGAAAAGAATAGAATAAATAAGAATTAGATAGAAATAAAGAGGAATAGAATAAATGAAAAAGAAACATGAAACAATTTCTAATAAAAGAGTAAAAATAACATGTATATAATTTTAACAATACTTTCATGATTAATTACAGAATAATGTCAGCACTTCTAAATTCCTACGTCCGCAGCAGCAGTCAGATCCTTCAGATGTTGTTGGCTTCTCACGTTGGCATTAGCATCCACGAAGTCATTCAGTTCCTCTATACTGGCAATGGCTTTAATTTTCCCACGCATACTAGCTTTCACAAAAACATTGCCGAATTTTGTGTATACAACAGACAACTGATTTTTTCTCTTATGGGCAAGTGCACGTTGAAGAATAACGCGATTTTTCATCGTCAAACTGTCGTTTATGTAAACAAACCCCACACCTTCCATACCAACATCACGGAGGCAGAGCTGTTTCGTGTGTAGTTTGCGGTAAGCAGAAGCTGAGGCAAGAACAGTATTTCTCTCTTGTGGGCTGTTGAATTTGATGATGATAGGTGAAATAGTTTTGTTACGCTGGCGTGGACGAAAAATGTTCTTCAATGCAAGTGGTTCGCATTTGATTGTTTGACATAGACGATTAAAAATATCAGTCAGCTTTTCTTCTGGTAGTTCGGCAATTCCAAATAAAACAGCATCAGCAGCAATGTCTCGTTGTTCCATGGCATCATGTTGTTTATGCAAAGCAACAAGCTCTTTGCGAATTGTTGAAATTGTTGCTGTTTGCATTTTTTCTGCTTCAGTAATTTCTTCAACTCTCTTTACACGTTCGACAATGCTATCGATTCTCTTAGTAAGCAAGTCGAAGCGATTAGACCAGTTTTGTTGAATGTTTTCAATTTTGGAGATGAAGTCATTGCGAATGTTGTCAATTTCGCCTGATATGTGAGCAGTGACCAAAAGCCGATGTTTTTCTAGGCGTTCATCAAGCATTTGCAGTGTAAGAGATGCATTTCCGCCACTGGGCGTTGTCAGCTTAGGCGAACTTCGTTGAGATGGTGTCAATGATTTCGATTGAAGAGTTTTGGCTCTTGTTTCAATTCCAGCTGCGCTTGACATAATTGCGTGATAATTTAAGCGAACGGTATAAATAAAAGCCTGATAGTGGTAAGGAGAAACGGCAAAACGACGAAACAACAAAAATAAAAAGAAGATGAATAACGATTTATCAAATTTCACTAATTTATGCACCTCACTTGTAGTGACTGTATATTTTAGGATGTAGAAAAAGTTGACAGGTTTAATTGTTACGTTTGCTATAAACACTTTAAAGTTCAAGTGGATACAATACTCGAGAATCAGAAAACTATTACGGACGAGGTAAAAAAGTCGACCTACTCAAGAGAACACATCACGATACCTGACGAGATTGACGACTCTTTTTTGTTTGTTTTTTTTTTTGGGGGTTTTTTGAAATATTTCGTTTTTGTCAACCGTCCAAGGACCCTGTATGACCTGGAGGAAAAAACCTGAGCCAACAAAATTGCTGCTATACTGGTAAGGGTTATGACGAACGCCACGAATCCTCTTACTCAGTGAATGGACAATGAGCGGCGTTGACTACCTGATATGATTGTCAAAACTGTGTAAAACTAGACTTTATATAATAAATAAAAAATACAAAAAAATCTGATTCCTAAAATGAGTTTTATTACGTTTTTAAAAAGGAGTGTTATCTATACCCTGTATAAGCTTAAATGTTTAATTTCTTTGAAATAATCTCACGTTCATTCGTTAGGGCAGGAGGCCCGGTCACAGACGGACATACGAAGCAGCCAACTCTGTAATATCATACTTCATATTCAGTTTAAATTCCAAACGTGAACACGATTGCAATAAATTCCTTTTAAGTATACTAAAGTATAACGGGAAGTTGAAAAGAGTACACAATTCTTCTTTTTCTTTTGAATTAACCTATATTTTACAGCCAATGGACAGTAAAAATATATATCATTGCTCACGTAGAAGATTTCATAAATTATTTATGAACTTTAAGGTAAGAAATAACATAGTCCAGTAAAAACGTTACCTGTTTTATTTGTTAACAACTCGATATTTTGGTCAAATCCACGAAATTGCAGAAGACGGTAATTACCCCCAGCCATCAGAATTATAATTTCAATAAAACTCCCACTTCT
Organism: Portevinia maculata; assembly: GCA_949715645.1. Lineage (NCBI taxonomy): Eukaryota > Metazoa > Arthropoda > Insecta > Diptera > Syrphidae > Portevinia > Portevinia maculata. The sequence goes on from OX454525.1 coordinate 40,374,148, forward strand.
CTATCACTCTATTTTCGAAGGGAATGTCAATAGATTGCATGGCATTTACATGTCATAAAATTTGAATTACAACCTCGATTAAGGATTTATTATCCCCAATCTAGCAATTCAGTACAACTCCATTCATTGCTGGAGTGAAGCAATCCCACCAGGGGAAGAGTAAGCGTGTTTGTATTGTAATTGGTATTAGCATCGTTTTGGAAAACACACAAGAAATTACACACATTTATTCGATTCAGCTTATCAAGGAAAATAGATTTCTATTCCTGACAAAACGAGACGGCCTTCTTTTCACCACCCGTACTTACTTTGGTGGTATCAAGTCTTGTTTATGGTAATGCCCTTGTATTATTTGCGTGGGTGACTGAGATCTTTTCATTCTGTTATATTGTTGCTTCATGTGTAGATTTTCTTGTTTTCTTTCTTGGAAATGGAATATCGCTACCACCACCCATAATGACGACATACATATATACTTCAACAATCGAATGATATGTTTAGTGGAGTAAGCTATCATCGACATGCCAGCAATTGGATTGTATGCAACGGCATGCCGAAGGATATGTGGATTTGTGGACAAAACAAGCAATCGTCTTAAATGAAAATCAAAAGACTGATCCTACGGCCGTTGTATTGGTGGTATCATCTACATCGACCGAAACGACGACATTGCCATCATCATCATCAACGGCAACAGTAACAGCGACAACTACAACGACAACGACTGCGACAGGGACCGTGGAAGTGGCAGAAGCAACATCAACATCGTCATCTTCATTGGATAGAAAAGTGACTAAACCAAACGATTGGGTGGTCATACCCGTGTTTGCAGATATTGTAAAGCTGGCCATATCAGGACGTGACGATTGCCTACAGAGGTAAGTTCATACATATTGTCTTGTGTATGCTTGATTTGATTTAGTTTTTTTTTATTATTGTGTTCGTACTTTCCTTTGTTAGGTCTTTGTTCGCTCTTAACGAAATCAAAGTGGGTTTCCTTCCTTTGGGATTGACCAACGAAAATTGAACATTTGAGATTCTAACTCTTGATGGTAGACCTTAATTTGATGCCGCATTTTTTGAGTGCGCTAAAGTGATACCAATTGTGATGGGTCCAGGATAGGATTTATAGCTACACCGCTGTGCGGATTTATTTGTTTTTTTTTATTTCTTCTGGGTTATACGAGATGAGCAATCGGCTTTCGAAAATGGTCAATTCTGGGGATTGGAGTTATTGCGTGCCAAATCCGCACTAATTCTGAAAACGCCCGTATTGGTTTTATTGTTCTATAATATAATGTGCTTAACCCCCAAATTGTTATGGGACTTGAATTTGCAATTACGGTTTTTTTGAGTAGTACTGGACCTGTTTTCTAGAATTATAGAAAAGCAAGAATTGTTTAGTATTCTAACACTAAATGGCAACTCTTAAGTTTATAAACCCTTAGGTATTTAATGTTTATTACGAAAGGATTTGGATTTAAAATTTCATTCTTATAGCCCCAGCCTTATCTTCTTTATTGAATGATGGTATTCCTTGCCGAAAGAAAAGTCTGATTTGAAAATTAAATAGCTTGTCTCAAAATCAAAAACAGTCTGATCCTGTGTTTTCCCAAAACAACTTTTTCAGTGGTGTGGCCCATTTATAGCTCCAAAAAAATTGAGTGCCTTTTCTGTGACTGTAATGCATTGAGAAATCAAAATCATCAACGCACATAGTGGTATTTGCACCCAAATTGTGCGCAAATTGAGAGCTACTTTTTTCCAAGCGTAGTATTCCGCATCAATAGATTTTTGAACAGACTTATTTACTTATATAACGGGTTCACGATACGTGGGGAGGTTCTGCCTGAGACGCGGTCTTCCTTGTCGTCCCGAACCTGGAGGATGGGAGTTGAAGATCCTCTTCGGTTTAGCATTATTGTCCATTCGCTCGATGTGGCCGAGCCGGGCCAATGTTGTAATTTAGCTTTTTGCACTACATCCAGATCTTAGAACAGCTCATAGACTTCGCGGTTGTATCTTCTCCTCCATTCGCCCTCCTCACACGCACGGCGAAATGTAGTCCAGCAATCGGCGCCATGAAGCAGAACTGGCATTATCAGTATTTTGTGGAGCTTACAGTTGGTCGTCCGAGTTAGCAGTTTACCCATTTGTTGTGCCAAACCGAAGTAGCAACGTCTTCCTTGGGTTATTCTTCGTTTGATCTCCACCAAGGTGTCATACATGGAGTTGATGTTTACTCCGAGGTAGGTGAACTCGAAGTTGCTGCTTACAACACTGACGTTTTGTCATAGTCAGTGGACTGATATTTCTTTGTTTGTTAAGAGCAAGTAGTTCGTTTTGTCCTCGTTGACTTGAAGGCCAACCAATTTTGCCTGTTGCCAAATTTGCCCGCTGAGATGGACAAATGATTTGGATATCGTCCGCGTATCCCAGTTGTTGGACTGACTGAAACTGAAAAAAGCGTTCTTTAAATAATTTATTTCTCGAATTCCTTCCATTGTGTAATTAAATGAATGATTTAGCTGTAGATGTAAACATTAAACAGCTTTTTTCCTTATAAGACGAGCTTTAGTTGGAATAGATATTTGGATTCAGTAACTACGCAAATGTAATTTTTGTTGCGTTGACCTTTTTTTATTTTTTTTATATGGTTCGGTATTATTCGGCTCATAGTAATAGTATACCGCAACCGGTTATGCGGTATTGCAGGGATACAATTTTGTACCGCAGAATATACAGTTGACCGCCTTATAACGCATACCAAAATGTGTGCTGAAAAATCAATTGAGCGTGAAAAAAATATTCAATATTTATTTATTTATTTATTCACTATCAACAACAGTTTTTTTAAGAACTTATTTTAAAGATTCAGGATAAAAAAAATAAACAACTATTACATAAAATAAAACAAAAACGAATTGGCCTATTAGACCAAAATGCACTTTTTAGTATAAACACTTCACTTGAAAAAAAACATGCAGTAGCCTAATAGTCCAAATAATTTTCGAGGTAACTGGTTGATGTACACAACTGAAAACGATTTATACAAAACCAAGTTTGTTGTTATACTCGTCGTTTCCACGTTAATTGCGTATGCAAATATTTCGCAGTTTCTTTTTTCGTTTACATTGTGAAAAGAGTTACAAAATCGTTTTTCTTTATAGTTAAAAAAAAAGTCTCCTTCTTCTTTCATAACAGCGAAGCTATGTTTGTTCAGGAATATAACTGCGCCACTTTACTGCATCCCTACTGGTCAGTCGGTGAGGTTAGCCAATTCAACCTCAACGAATATTGGCAGACCTTTGGTTTCGGATGACTTCATCCATGACGCCAATCAAATGCTGGTTGTTAGGCCTGCCTCTTTTAAGGCTTTCGACATGTGCATATACCTCTTATTGATTTTTTTATAAAGGGTCCGCCATCTAACGTTTTTTTTTTCAACTAGTGCCTATTTCGTGAATGGTAACACTTAGCTCATGTCTGATTTGACAGATAATTAGTTTTATCCTTCCGCTGAACGTATATGGTTGTGTATACGCTTGAACAACGCTGGGAAATATTGCGAAATTACTTTGAAAATCATGGTAATGTTGCAGAATATGCGCGAAAATTGCGTACGGATTTTGGAAGAAGAGAAGCACCGTCAGGTCCGTATGTTCGTTATCTTGTGAAAAAAGTGAAAGAAACTGGCATCCTCATCGATAGACCAAAGCGTGAAAAGCCAAAAACAGTGCGTACACCCGAGAATATTGCTGCTGTGGCAGAAAGTGTGCGTGAAGCGCCATCAACATCAATTCACCGTCGTTCTCAACATTTCGGAGACATCATTGGGACGAATTTTGCATAAAGACCTTGGTATGACGCTACTATAGGCTACTGCATGGCTAGCCGAGGCAGGCATTTGAATAAAATTATTTTGCATTATTAACCGGAAGGATTGTACTTTCAAATAAAAAAAGAAATTTGAGAAAATATTCAGTAGTTTTTTTTATAGCATTTTAAAATAAAAAAGTTATTTTGCGGACCCTTTATTACTGATGATTCGCTTGTAGACGATTTTCAATATGTTAAATGTGTCACTAGGCTCACTGAAAATCCAATAGCCTAGGAGTGATTTCCTAATTGGCCTTTTGACACAAGCGCTGTGTATTGGTGTATTGGCGCTGTAGTGATATTCTTAGCCCGCCCCTGTATGGGAAAGTTTGAATATTTTTTTGATTTTAGTTTAAATATTTTTTAATTTTATAGTTATATAAGCATTTCTTTTGAAAAACTTTTGATAATAAAATCAATCAAATAGTTAGATATACCTATGTTTTGAACCCACTGAAACCACATTTCCCCACAATTAATAAATCAATTAATATTGCAGTAGAATTGCATAATATAAAACTCTTAAATTTAATCGAAACGTTTCGTAAATGCAAATAAGGCCGCAAACAAAACAGAGAAAAGGAATACAAGCTCTCAAGGAACAATGCTTTCTAATTAATGAAAATGCCGTCTTTTAAGAACGTAGTAGCAGAAACAATGCGCCTAAGGATCGCATTGTATGAACGTAACTCACTCAAGGATGAATCAAAATCTTTTTTTGCAGACTTCGACCCAAAGCCACAATTTTGGTATCATCTTTTCATCTATGAAGCATCGGTATACGTTTAACAATTGTATTCAATATTTGTTCAATCGAACAAATGGATAAAGCTAATCAAGCGTGTTGTTTATTGGTCGAGGGAAATCTAGGCAGCAGAGTGAAGAACATAAAAGTGTCCCACTTTCCCGTGAGATGGATACCATATTTGTTGTATGGTGCGATGGAGGGCACGAGCCTTTGTACACAATTTGTGTCCTTGTGCTAAACCAGATGTTATTATTATTTCTCTGAAAAAAATGAAATAAAGAAATGAACATAAAAATCGTGATGCCCTAACAATTTCGATTGAGAATAGTAAAGTGGATAATTTTTACGATTCAGTAATATGTCGTAAAAAATATTTTGACAGCATGTATAAAGAAAAGAAACCCTTTGTATTGACGATATCTATTGTTATGGTAAATTATTTCCAAAAAAATGTATGTTTCATTTATTGCATCTGGAAAGTAAAAGGGAAGGAAGAAGAACAGGGATTTTAAAAACAATTTAGAAATTTAACTGGATTACAGCTTAAGAAATCCACAGATGTTAAAAGAGAATCTATTACACTTATTTATGGTCGACTGCTGTCACTGAATATTGAATTGAGAACAAAGTAAGTGCTACTTTTAAGGTCCCCACGATCAGCTTCCCAGCGGGATATGAATATATGATATCGAAAATAAAAATTAGGACTAAATGAATGAAAATGTTGAAATAGAAAATATGCAGTGCTTTTTTCAGCGTATGTGTTAGTAAAAATTTAAATAAAAATAATAAAGCGAAAACTTAATAAAATAATATTATTCGATTCATCTCTTCATATTTTGTTTACTATTTTGAAAAACTAAGAGTTGATCTTTGATAAAATTAATTGAATTATTGCAACTTAAAAAATACAAATCACTTTGGACGTGCTGCTTCTCCAAGAAAGCGACTTACTTGACAGCTTGTAGCACACCTATTTCATCTGCTAAAGCGACTTTCCATTGTGTTCGAGCAGTTAACCAATAAATTCACATTTGCGTAATAAATAAATAAATATATAAATAAAGGATATACCAAAATGTACGCAAGATTTGAATTAAATAGAAAACACAGTTTATTTTCTTTGCATTATTATTTTTTTATTGAATCTTAAGTACAAGTTAGCTGGCACATACGCACTCTTTGATCGAGATTTTCCATGACCATTTTGCATAAATGTAGGATTTTGCTTTTATTTTTCGTACAAAAGTAGGGATTTTATTCTTTTAATCAGAAAGTGACTTGAACAAATTAAATCAGGAAATTACTTGAACAAATTAAATCAGGAAATTACTTGAACAAACTACAAACTACCCAAGAGACGCTTTCCAGACCGCCGCCGTTGATCGATGTTAAAATTCAACTGTCAGTACTCTCTTCGCCAAAATCCACCGCCACCGTCAGAATAATTCCCAGTGGTTGAACCGACTCAGCATTCGGTACCACCCCCACGCCTTCATAGCCCAGCTTACCAGCCATCCGATCCGTGGGACGCGGTGACGGTTTCCAGGCATCGGGGTATTCGGTGTCGACATCAATGTGGTACGATTACTAGTCTCATATGCGGGAATGTGATGCGTCGGCGGTCTGCTAATGGTTAATTTTGAGGAAAATATGATCTACTGAAAATGAACTTATCTTTAATATATTGAATATTGGTTAGAGCCACATAAATGTGGCGTTGAATTTCATCCTTCAATGCACGGGAGGATGTGGGCTTGTTGGCATGGATCTATGACTTCAAATAACCCCATAATTCTGACCACAAAAGTGGCCACTAAACTTTAATTATTTATTGTTCAACAATGAAAACACATTGTTGGCTCGTATTACGCTCCAGTTTTACTTACCCTTAACATCAGCTATCAAAAAATTTTCACATTTTTAAAGTTGCCAACACTTTACTACACAAATGGCGGCAAATTCAAATTTTGCATTAATTTTGGGACACCCTTTAGCTTAGCTCCACACAAAATGATTAAACTATTCATGTAAAAATTACTTACACTTGAACGGTTTTATTTATGATGTACAATCGGAAAAAGTATTTTGATAAAACTGTGTGCTAGATCGCTTGATAAACTGAGGGAATTTAATTAAAGGGCCTCTGTTGATCCTCGAGACAAATTCGGTGATAGTAACCGTAAGAGCACAACATTTTTTGTTAATTACTTTATGCACTCATTTTCTACTACGTGCTATTTAAGATCTGAGCTACAACTGACTGAAAAAAGTATTTTTATATCACATTCTTTTAAGTTTCTTTCGTTTCGCGTGCGATCAAAGCTGAGCTCTGCTAGTTATAAAATCTTTTTTTAATACAACTTATTAATTTTAATTTAAGACTTGAAGACAAAAGAAAGATGAAACATAGCATAGTTATATATAGTTCGCTTGTGCGAGCTGTTCGTATTTAATTTCCCAAAAAGTTGGTGTGGCATATTTTGTTATACATAACTAGTGTTTCTTCTGATATTTTTCAGAAGCTCGCAAAATTCTTCGTCGAATTTCTTCTGCTTGTACGCAGGAATTGTATGCGAGAATTTACTTTATTTTTGAATATTTTGAAATAAAAATAAATATTTCCACAACGTTATAAATCTTTTTTATTTTACGAGATGGTTAGAATTTGCCTCCCTTCCTCAACGACTATAATTCAACTATACAACGACCTTCTTTTAACCTTCTTTCGTTTAACAATTTAGTACAAAAAAACTATTCAAAATAGTTATTCGAATTTGAGTTAGTGATGGCAAATAAATTCATTCTATTACTATTAGAAATAAAATCTAGTAATATAAGTATAGGATATGAGTTTATATAAAAATATGCTGCTTCTGCAGCAACATTCTGCCCGCTTTGAAATATCTATCGGATGTCTTCAACCTTCTATTGGTAATGGCGCCAATCGATGAACTGCTCGTCGTAGGATGCCTCGTTTCGTCTTCACATCGACAACTCTTACCTTTCCATCCGTCGATTCGATTAATTTGGATACTCTTCCCAGTAACCATTGTTGAGGCGGAGTTTTATCGTCCCAAATTAATACCACCGCGTCGATTTTAACATTTTCGGACGAAGATTGCCATTTTCCTCTCTTTTGCAGCTCCAAAAGATACTCTTTGGACCAACGATTCCAAAAGTGCTGTTTGATTTGCGACAGTAATCGCCACCTATTCAACGATGACGTCTTGCAGTCGGTCAGTAGTGGCTCGGCGAATGCATTAAGCGGCGCCCCTATTAAAAAATTACCAGGCGTAAGCACCTGCTCATCGCTGGGATCGTTGGACATCACGCACATCGGTCGCGAATTTAAGACGGCTACGATCTCTGCCAAAACTGTCGCTAACTCCTCAAACGTCAAGCAGGCCTCACTAAATGTCCGGTAAAGGTGATTTTTGGCCGACTTTACGGCGGCCTCCCATAAACCACCTAAATGAGGCGCTCTGGGTGGGATGTGATGGAACTCAATCCGTTCCGCAGCACACCATTCTGCGATTTTGTTTTGCGTTTGTTGCTCCAGAAAGTGCTGCTTTAATGAACTTAGTTCATTACGGGCTCCAACGAAGTTTGTACCGTTGTCGCAGTACAGATCTTGGCACAAACCCCTTCGTGCGATGAACCTCTTGAGCGCAGCTATAAATCCTTCAGTCGATAAATCGGACACGACCTCCAGGTGCACCGCTTTAACTGCGAAGCACACGAAAACGGCAACGTATGACTTGCAGATTCGTTGGCCCCTACGCTTTATTGTGGTTTGAAATGGACCACAAATGTCGACACCGGTCTTCTGGAATGGCCTGGCAGGTTGGACTCTATCCGCAGGTAGGTTACCCATGATCTGGCTCATCATCCTTGGCTTGTACCTAAAGCAGTGTAGGCAGCTATCGACAACCTTTTTGGCGAGCCTACGAGCATCGATCACCCAGAAACGCTGTCTTACTATGGCAACTAGAGCTTGTGGTCCTGCATGGAAATTTTTTCTATGAAAATAGACAAAAAGAGATTTAACAAAGGGGTGGGATTTGGGAAGAAGGATAGGATGTTTTGTGAAATAGGGATGTCCGCATTCTGCAGACGCCCACCAACTCGGAGGAGCTGTAAAGAGTTATCGTCAAGGAAAGGATTTAAATTTTTGACGCAACTCGCCGGGCTGATCATTTGTTTCTTTTCCAACTGATGTATTTCATCCTTAAAACTCTCTCGTTGTATATGCCAAACTATCCTTAATAAGGCTTCCTCTAAATCCTTCGCTGATAAGAGTTTATTCGAATGAGTTTTTTCTTCGTCGAACAAGTTCAACTCTCTTCTGTCTTTTCTCTGTGTGCCCTTCCGCATCACCATGATCGCGGTTAGCACTAAGGCAAAAACACGAAGCGTTTTTTGGAAATCCCTATAAATCAGATAGTTTTTTGCCCAATCTGTTTGCGCTGTTCCAGCGAAAAGTGCTGTATTACTCTTTCGTCTTCCAGGCGTATCTTTGCCTATCTGCGAGTAATCCCTTTTCTTCGGCCAGCTTCCCTCAGGTAAGTAAATAAACTTTGGCCCAGTGAACCAGATGCTACCTTCTAACTCCTTCGCAAATGCCCCTCTCGACACAATATCTGCCGGATTCTGTTTCGAGCTAACATGTTTCCACGCCGCTTGTGGTGTACTCGTTTGTATCTTCGATACTCTGTTAGCGATAAAAACATCCTAAGTAGATGGATGCGCCGAAAGCCAACATAGGACGATTTCAGAATCAGTCCATAAATACACCTCTTCAACTATGTGACCGAAATTTGGAAGTATCTTTGCTACCAACGATGCCAACAGCTCTGCAGCACACAGCTCTAATCTAGGTAGACTCTGCGTTTTGATGGGTGCTACCTTCGATTTCGCTGTGACTAACTGGCAACTCACTTCACCGTCTTCGCTGACTGTTCTTAAGAAAACACAACAACCGTACGCATGTAGTGATGCATCTGAGAATCCGTGGATTTGAACCGTTTTTGGTTCAGGGCCTAGGACATATCTCGGAACTTTAATAGACTCCACTTCCTTTAAGCGAGATCGAAACTGCTGCCATTCACTATAGATCTTAGATTGAACTGTCTCGTCCCAATCACTCTTTTTAACCCATAGACTCTGCAGTAATATTTTTCCCTTTACTATGACAGGGTTGATAAGGCCTAGTGGATCAAACAACATCGAAAGCTCTGAGAGGATTATGCGTTTCGTGACTTTATTTTTTAAAGGGAATTCGGGCACAACGTACTGAAGATGATCCGTAGACGGATTCCACTTGATTCCCAGTGTCTTTATGATGTCTGAATCATTGATCCTTATGGGTTTTTCCCTATCAGCTTTCGGTATACCTCTCAACAACATTTTTTCATTTGTCCACCATTTCCTAATTTCGAATCCTGCGCTCAGTAGCAAGGCCCGAACTTCATTATAAATGACTTGAATTTCTTCAGACGAATCTCCCCCACTTATAAGGTCATCCATGTAGAAATTCTCTTTTATAACCTTTAACCCTAATAGGAACTTCAACGAACCTTCGTCTGCCAACAACTTCAAGCAACGGAGCGGAAGTAGTACCATACGTGACCGTTTTCAACTGGTACACTTTTACTGCATCTCTTGCATCTGCTCTCCAAAGAACACATTGGTACATACGATCTCTTTCATCAATAAGTATCTGGCGGTACATTTTCGATATATCGGCAGTCAATGCGAACTTATAGCACTGAAAACGAAGAATTATCGCATAGAGATCGTCCTGTGTTACAGGACCTTTCAACAAAACATCGTTTAGGGACCTACCCGATGATGTACGAGCGCTGCAATCAAATACAACCCTTAGTTTCGTCGATGATAATTCAGGGCGAAGGACATACTGATGGGGACAAAAGTAGCTCATGTTCTTCACTTCTGCGGATTTTACTTCTTCCATGTGCCCTAGTCGTTCATATTCGTCCATGAAATCAATGTATTGCTTTCTGATCTCGCAATTTCGCTCTAACCTCCTCTCCAGCGACAGAAATCTCCTCTTCGCTTTCTCAAACGATTGACCTAATATCGAAAGATCCTCTTTGAAGGGTAGCCTGACAACAAACCGACCACTGTCACTACGTTTCACGGTCGCAAGGAAGTCTTTTTCACACCTTTCCTCCTCAGAGTTCAACAACTTCGTCCCAGAATTAATGTTTTCGATTTCCCAAAACTTCGCCACAAGATCATGAAGGCTTGTATCATATTGAATCTCTTGGCTTCCTATCAGGCATACCTCAGACCTATGAATCGTGGCTAACTCATGCCTTCCCGATACGACCCATCCGAATAGTGTCTTCTGTAGTGTTGGTTTTCCTTCCAACTTAATTTGCCCAATAGCTTATAGCTCAAAGAAATGATCTGCGCCTATTAGCAAATCTATTTTTGAGGCCTGATTAAAATTAGGATCAGCCAAAATAATGTTATTTGGGATATTCCAACTATCGATTTCAAACGACTGCCTCGGTTGAGGATTGGTAATATTTCTTATTACCAGCAGATCTAGTTCCGTTTCGAATTCCGAAATTCTTGATCTGCAAGTGGCCTTCGTGGTGTGACGAATCTTCGAAACTTCGTTTCCTATACCACTGACGTGAAGCTCCGTCTTGGCTTTCGATAATTTAAGACTTTGTGCCATTCCTTCGGTAATGAAGTTCAGCTGGGACGCTGAATCCAAAAGAGCACGCGCTGGTTGATATCTACCGAAAGTGTCTTTTATAAGTATCTCGGCTGTCGCCAGAACTACCTGATTACTTGAACTGCCAAGGAGAACTGACGGATTTTCGGATCCTTGTTCGGCATTCGCATCGCTAGTTGATGCTACAGGAAATCTGTGTAGCAGCCTATGGTGAGGTAACGAACAGACACTGCATTTCGCCTTTGTACAACGCCGAACCGAATGTCCCTTTTCCAGGCAATTTATACACAGGACCAAATTTCTTTACTTCCTGGAACCTCCTCCCAACGGGTAAAACTTGAAACTCATGACACGAATCTACAGAATTGTTATCAGCATGACAGTATTCGCATTGAATGCGTTGTGCTGCTAACGAAGTGCCCCTACCATATCTGTTCGGCCTGCCTCTATCGTTTCTACCGCGCGGATATTGATCCGATCTTGGGCTGTTATGTGTCTTGTTGTCGCTGGTCTGAATAGGTGCGCACGATGTTAATTTCTCCAGCTGCTTCAGTCTGGGGTGGGGTTCCTTGTTGCACCTCGACACACACACAATACTTTATCGTGCATTGTAAGGAAAATTTATTGATAGAAGAAAAGAAGGAAGAAAAGAAGAACCACACCACAACCTTGCCGGGGATTCTGTTGTTAGAATCCGTAGCCCTCCCATCCGATGACGACCACATTGTCCAATCATATGGGTCGTCCCACTAACCAAAAGAAAGATACACCACCAACGTAATTTAACAGGTTACCATTATAAGTATTTTATTGTAGTTGTCTCATAATTGTTCGCTAATTAAATACACGTGCTGCCACAAACTTAGATACTATAAACAATGTGTCACCCTTTTTTTTTTGGGCGCAAATTTGCTACACGCTATGGATCCTCCAAGTGGAAACCCGGTACATGTGAATTCAATCCCTTATAAGGCTTAACCTAAAGTTAATGTGACATTTACTTCTGTATGCAACCTGATGCAGTGCCTTTTTAGGATTATGTTTACGGTCGTTATGTCATTAAAAGTATTCAAGAGGTACTGTGCCTTACCCAGAAGTCGATAGCTTCCGACTCGGACCGCAGCTTGCTGGGATCAACTGCATCGAAGATAGCTATCGCCGAGAGCCGATCTGAAATGAAAGTTAAGAAGCAAGTCGACCAATATGCACCCCGCACCAATTTGCATGCAAATATTAAATATATAGCTTAAGGAAATCTATCCATAGAACAAACAAAATTCCTGTATCAATAATGTGTATTAGTAAAGTTTTTTTTTTTTTTTTTTTTTTTTTTATAATCGATGGTAAAGTCTAGTTAAGATAATGGTAAGTTAGGTTTCACGTCGCGAAAGCTAACCGTAAATACTTAAAAATTTACTGAACTTTTAAAGTGTAATTACATTCATGAATTTATATAATATTTTTTTTTTTTTTATTTTTTTTTTTTTTTTTTATTTCAATGAAAAGCTAACAATAAGTAGTTAAATTTTAATGAAGGGTTATTTATTTATAAAATATTATGAGCACATTTAGTTGTTATTAAATTCTTAATATTAGATAATACTTAGATGATCCGATAGCGATGTCCTGGAGATATGTCCCGTTGTTGGCTTGTCTGAGACAAGAGGTTACACCCGCACTTGGCGTTCTCGGTTATATATATAGTTTTTTTTTTTTTGTTTTGTTTTATTGTCCTTTTTGGCTCACGCCCGAGTTCATTATAATTTAATTAATTTTCAACCCAAAAATGGTTCAGCACACGCCATGTAATTTTCTTAATTTTCAGTACACAAAAATTTTTCAGCACACGCCAAATTTAAATTCGGGACTTCCCATGACCGACTCTTCCGATGACCAAACAATAACTGACTATTTAATTAATTGAGTTTTTCGGACCACGCCACTTTATTGTTTAATAAATTTATTTCGGACCGCGCCAACTTATTGTTTAATAAATTTATTTCTTTCGGACCACGCCAATTTATTGTTTAATAACTTTATAATTTCGGTCCACGCCAATTTATTGTTTAATAAATTTATTTCAGACCACGCCAACTTATTGTTTAATAAATTTATTTCTTTCGGACCACGCCACTTATTAAATAATTATTTGTAAATTTTCGGACCACGCCAACTTATAATTTAATTAAATTTATAATTTCGGACCACGCCAACTTAAACTTAAAACTTTACGGCACACGCCAATTTGACTGGAGACTCAACCCATGACCGACTCTTCCGATTACCAAACAATAACTGACTAAAAAACAAATCCACTCCAATCATCTTCAGTTCCACCATTCCATCCAATCGCTTTCGCAGTAACAGCGGTACCTTGTTGTCGAGCAAAAGAAAAACTTGTTTTCGAACAAAACAATTTGTTATCGAACTACAGGCTTTACCATGCATATCACCGTGTAGGTCTACTACGGTATCTCCATGCTTCAATGCCCACCCTACTTATGTTTTTCCCATCAGCACACACCATAACCATCGGTGGTCGACCAACAAAAAATTTAATCCCCATACCTTAATAAGCAGGCTAATGGAAATTTCCATCCATGCTCTAGTGAGTGTGCATAATCCCATCGTCTGCTGCCTGCGTGGTACTCTCACTTACTCAACCCACATTCCGTACATTTCCTCATGCGATCAGTCTCGCCCAATCCCATGCCGCCATTTGTACCAACAACCCATCTGGCCTGATCATCTTCATGGTCAGGCAGGCAACAGGAATTGTTGTTGTTGCATGCATGGTATGTGTATGGTTCGGTGTTATATTTTTTTTTTCGTATTTATATCATTGCAGCGTAGACTACAGTGGGGAGACAAAATTTTTGTGCCACTTGGTGGAATCGCGACGTACACTCCTGGTACATCATTTTGGTACACTTTACCAGAAAAAAAATTTTCTTTTTAAAGAGGATGGGCATCGTTGTACCATTACAAAACAGATTTGGTGGGGAGCCGTGTTCAAGGCGACACAAGAACTCTGAGCGCTATGGTCGAATGTCTTTGGTGTTAAAAACAGCTCTTTTACCTTTGTCATCCTCGAGTTCATAAGAGTTGTAACCGCATTGTTTAACTACGCGCGCTCTGAGGAATTTGGGCGCTAGTTTGGCATTGTATTTCTTGGACGCATCGCTGAGTGAAAAATTTCGCCGGTATACTACTTGACCTGGCAGGAAAACGTTGGTCGTGCTTCGGGTATTATACCGCTTAGCACTGTTGATGTACGCCTTGCTAATGTTCTCCCTTACTTGGCTGCGTATCCGCGTTAACTTGTCGTGTTGAGCTAGGACATTCTCACCTGGTTCCATGGACCCTAAGCGACGCAATAGCGCATAAGTTTTGCCATGTGTCACCATTTGTTGCCCGAACAACGCGAAGTTAGGAGATACGCCAATGGATTGATGATACGAACTTCTAAGCGAGATACCTATCAGCGAAATATTAGCATCCCAATTCCGTTGGTCTTTGCCAAGATATGCACGAATCCCAGATATTATGGATCGGTTCACGCGTTCGGACGCGTTGCTTTGAGGAGAATAAACCGCGGTTAGAGTGTGGTGAATGCCCCGCTTGTTCAGGAACGTTTTAAACGAGTCGCTCTTGAACTGCGGGCCATTATCCGTGCGAACATCTTCGGGTATGCCAAAGATTGAGAACACACTATCTTCCAAATAATCGATCACAGCTGCCGAACACAACTTCTTTAAGGGTTTCAAAAGAGGGAATTTAGTTAGATGATCAAGGACGATGAGAATACCGATATTGCCGCTTTTTGACCTGGGGTACGGGCCCAGAAAATCCATATACAACTTCTGGAAAGGTCTATCCGACCTCTGCTGATTTACCATAGGAGCGCGCAATACCTTATTGGTAGCCTTGCATTGCTTGCAGGTAATGCACTCACCAATGTACGCTTTCACGTCCTTTAACATTTTAGGCCAGAAAAGATTTCTTTTCAATCGCTCGATGGTTTTCCCAATGCCCCCATGACAAAACTTAGGTGGATCATGGAACATTTGAATAACTTCAGGTACCATGGAGGTGGGAATCCACAGTTTCCAGGATGTTCCTTCTTGTTCTTCATCTCCTCGAAAAAATTCGGTTCTCTTATAGACATACCTGTCAATAACTTTTAGATCTGGTAAGCTAGCTTGATTTTCTAACACCCGCTCGCGCAGTTTAAGGTACTCGGGCGAATCGAAGTGAGTCGACTGTACATCAATTTCTGGGAAACCTGCATCAATTTCTGGGAGACCTGCATCAAGCGATGACACGTCATTCTCGTTTGCACGGGAGAGAACATCGGGCACTATGTTTTGGGTACCCCGTCGGTGTTCAATCTCAAAGGTCTAGCCTTGCAATTTTAGAGACCATCTGGCCAGTCGGCCTGACAAATCGTTTTGGCTCATTATCCATTTCAAGCTAGCGTGGTCAGTCACGATCTTGAACGCCTGTCCTTCCACGTACGGTCGAAATTTCTTGAGGCTAAGAATGGCTGCTAACAGCTCCAGCTCGGTAACACTGTACTTCCGTTGCGTTGAGAAAAATACGCAATCGGAAGTTCTGCACCCTCATCGTTTGCTTGAGTGAGGACTCCTCCAACACCACATAAGCTGGCATCGCACTGGATGATGAAAGGTTTGGCATAATTAGGGCTAACCAAGACGGGGGCTGTCGACAGTTTTTTCTTAATGCTTTCGAAAGAACTCTGCGCCTCAGGGGTCCATTGAAAATTTTTGGACTTTTTTAGTAGATCGGACAAGGGTGACGTCACGCCAGCGAAATCTTGGATGAATCGCCGATACCACCCAGCCATGCCTAAGAATCGCAGCACGTGGCGAGCGGTGGTGGGCTGAGGGTAGTCAGTAATAGCTTGGACCTTCCCGGGGTCAGTGCGAATAGTCCCATGCCCTACCACGAATCCCAGATATTTAACTTCTGTTATACAGAAGTGACTTTTCTCAATATTCAGAGTCAACCCAGACTCTCTCATCTGCTGAGCGACTTCGGTTAACAGCAGGATGTGCTCGTCAAACGTCGTTGATAAAAGAAGAAGGTCGTCCAAGTAAACAAATACCTTCTCCCGCAGTCTTGGTGGGATAACTTTATCCATCAAGCGACACATGGTTTGCGGGGAATTGCAAAGTCCAAAAGGCATCACCTTGAAGTGGTACAACGGTCGGTTTGGCACTGTGAAAGCCGTTTTTTCTCGAGAGTTGACCTCGAGCGGAATCTGCCAAAAGGCGTCCTTCAGGTCCAGACTGGTTATGTACTCGGTCTTGGGCAAACGACTAATGATGCCTTCGATGTGCGGTAACGGATATGCATCCTTAACGGTAATTGCATTTACCTTCCGCGAATCCAAACACAGTCGGACCTTGCCGGGCTTTCTAATCAACACCACCGGACTACTCCAAGGGCTTTGCGATTCTTCAATTACTCCGAGAGACAACATTCTATCCACCTCGCCATGTATCAGCTTTTCGATAGCAGGTGACGTTGAAAAGTATCTCTGTTTTATTGGACGAGCGTTAGACTCAATCTCTATGACGTGTTCCAGAAGGTTGGTTTTTCCCAGCCCTTCTTTCGCAAAAGATGGAAACAGAGCTACCGCGCTGTCTAAACGCAGTCTCTGCGTTGGTGTAAGTGCATGTTTCTGGGCAATTCCTTCCTCAATTGACGTGTCATCATGCTGAGCCAATTCCCCAATGATGGATGGGGCTATCTTGAAGACTGACCAAAAGTCCACTCCGAGATATAAATCTTGCGCAAGCGACGGAACTATGAAAATGTTCAGGCTGTGGGTTACGCCTTTGTAGGTGACTTCAGTTTGTATACTCCCCACTACGTGTTGCGCTACCCCATCAGCTGTGCTGACAGAAGTTTTAAAAACTTTTCTTTTCCGGTCTTGCGACAGAATCTCAATGGCGGCCTTGCCTCCGAAACAAGATATCGACGCGCCACTATCCAATAATCCTAAATACACCTGGTTGTTGATGACGACTCGAGCATATGGACGAATGTCCGACTGACTTTTAATTAAAGTGGATACTGAACTACGAATCAGCTTCCGTTTGTTACGGATGTGGTTCCAAAATGTTCGTAGTCTGTCGGTCGAGCGTCGCGTCGGCTGTTTAGGTTTATGTTTGAGGATCTCAGAAAGCGATAGGGCATTTATCTGCCGGACAATTCTGGCTTTGGCCTCGTTGTAATTGGCCAATTTGGAATGATACGGAACGATGTTGTACAGGCGTGGTTCTCTCAAGGTTAATTTCCCTGTGCGTTCGTTTTTTGACAATATGTTCACGAGCGGTGCAGCAGGGGATTTACAGGAAGAAGTGATTGAATTGGAAGAAGATTTAACAAAAGGGTAGTGAGCGATTTCACCTTCCAAGATTACTGAGGACGAAGGTGGGTGTACGTCCCTCCGTCCTCCTTCTGGTTTCCCTGAGCGAGGTTGCATGTTGCGCAAGTGGGCCTGTAGATGTTAGCGGCTCCACAACCGTAACAGAACACAGTGCGTTTTTCCAAACACTCTTTGTAAGCGTGACCTTCCTTCCGGCAGTTCCAACATCTCAACTTAGAGATTTCCGATGTCGCTTGGATGGTATCATCCGGGATCAGAGTCGGCTCTGACTTGGTCAACTCATTGACGGGTCGTCTGTACGCGTTAAAACGTTGGAAATTGATCGTTTTAGGAGTGTCTTGAAAGATAGCTTCGCGCCTCAAACAGAAATTTCTCAGATGGGCAACCGATGAAAAGCTCATATAGAATGTTTGCTGACGAATGTCCGAGCGAAGGTTTCGGTGTAATACCTCAACCAAATCTGTCTCGAGCATAGGAACTATCAAGCGGTCACATAACTTCATGATTGAGGTGTAATATTCCTCAAACGGCTCTTTGTCCCTCTGCTTCCGGTTACAGATCAGCTCACGTACGTCTGTGTCAGACATATGGTCCTGAAATTGAAGACGGAGCGCGTGGCAAAAGGGGATCCAATAAACCCTATCGACCGTTTTCCTGTATCGCCAGTACCAGTCTCTAGCTCTATCCGTGAACAGGGCGTGAAGGTGGTCACACAATAATGAGAAGTCGTCGTTCAGACAATCCTTGGTCAGTGCGGATAATTGATAGATGAAGTGGTCGACGGTCAAACCGAAATTTGACCCGTCGAAACGTAGATTCCAGCTCTGGATTATCTGAGCGGCACGACTACTGTCTATTCTGTTGGCCCGTGGGGTCTGATGTAGGTCGCTATGGCGTTTAAATTGCCGAAAGGGGTCTTGAGTTCTATCATTCAGACGCGGATTCAGATGTCGGGACTCTCGTCGTGCAAACGGATCGTCAGATGGCCATAGCGGTTCACGCCCGGACATGTGGTTATCCGGGGGGTTGTTATCGTTATTATTGGGTCTGAGGGACAGGGACTGTTCAAAGCGGGTAACTAGCTGTTCGAACCCTTGCTGGAGCTTCGCATCAAGGTTAGCCATGATCTGAGCAGTAATGCTATCGGCGCCAATGGCGCTGGTAGGTGGCATTGTGGCGGTGACAGTAATTGGTGGTTCGGTATAACTAGCAGCTGTCTGAATGCCTTGTACAAGATCAACGCTCTGGTCTGGGTCTGCTAGGTGTTGCAGATTTATATTGTCGGTGGAGTGACGTAGTGTGTTCCCGTCCGAAGGCAGGCCTAGGGGGGCTTTAGGTATCGTTCCCGTGTAACGTACATTGGCACTCATGGCCGGGGAAGACGGCAAGGTCCAATCCAATGGATTTTGTATTCGCTCGTGAGAGCGAGTTTGATACCGTCTTTCGACGTCGAATTGTGCGCTCGTACCATTAACACGCGTCAGATCCTTGTGAGTGCATTTGAAACCACACTCGGGGCAAGCGTTAGATTTCTTCAAATGTTCCACTATACATCTCTTATGGAAGAGATGTTTGCACTTTGTTACAGTCAGGTCCGTCGACGTACCGAAATCTTTTTTGCAAACACTGCAGGTGTTGACCGTGGTCTTGACAGGCGGAGCGCCGTCTAGGCTATGCCTCAAACTCATGTTGGAAGTAGTCAGTTTATGACCAAAAAAAAACTAAGGACGTGGGTGAAGGTATACTAACGTCCTGTAACTAATTTAAGTCAAAAAAAAATGGTGTGTGTGTATTAGTATTAAAGATGAGAAATATATGTTCATTAAATATAATAATTAATATGTACCTAATAGCAAAAAAATTTTAAGACTGCTTCAACTAGCAAAGCAGAAACAGTTCTCGTCCAAAAGGAAATTACAAGGAAAAATATAAATTTGTTAATGTGTTTGTTAAATATTTATGGTAACTTGTTAGATATTTGGTGGTGGTGTACCTGTGGTTGGGCAAAGTTGTGGTACGAAAGAAAAACAGAAAGGTGAAATCAAGATAGAATTTAAAGTGTTTGATGGCATGGCGGATGATAGGCTTCCTTAAGCGGAAAAACCCTCATAATTCCAGCCATACAGGTATAATGAGTTGTGAAACAATAGAGTCGGTCGAGCTTCATCTCGATTTACAAGAATGAGCTCGCAATTCCATTACTGCTATTGTTTCTCAAGTAATAAAAAAAAGGTGATGTTATTATAAATGAAGAACATTAGTGTCGGTCGAAATTCATCTCGTTTTACCGAATGACTTCGCAATTCCAATACAACTATTGGACTTCCAAAAAAAACTATTATCCATTGTATGGTACCAAACATACTGGTCGTAAAATAGCAAGTAAAGGTCTAGAATACGCAATTCCAAATACGTTCGGGACCAAGAAAAGTTGAATGGGAACACCACGAGCCCTGGTCGAAGGATAAAACTTTGTTTTACTAATCGCAGTTCCAAGTGCTCGAGCGCCTCTCGCAAAAAAAAACATCTGAAGTGAATTGACTGAATCAACCCCCTTCGTGTCCCCTGGGTTTTGGAGGACCCTGAAAGAGAATAAAGCAAGCTCTCATCACTTTCGGGCCCCACGTTGGGCGCCATATTTGTTATGTGTCTTGTTGTCGCTGGTCTGAATAGGTGCGCACGATGTTAATTTCTCCAGCTGCTTCAGTCTGGGGTGGGGTTCCTTGTTGCACCTCGACACACACACAATACTTTATCGTGCATTGTAAGGAAAATTTATTGATAGAAGAAAAGAAGGAAGAAAAGAAGAACCACACCACAACCTTGCCGGGGATTCTGTTGTTAGAATCCGTAGCCCTCCCATCCGATGACGACCACATTGTCCAATCATATGGGTCGTCCCACTAACCAAAAGAAAGATACACCACCAACGTAATTTAACAGGTTACCATTATAAGTATTTTATTGTAGTTGTCTCATAATTGTTCGCTAATTAAATACACGTGCTGCCACAAACTTAGATACTATAAACAATGTGTCACCCTTTTTTTTTTTGGGCGCAAATTTGCTACACGCTATGGATCCTCCAAGTGGAAACCCGGTACATGTGAATTCAATCCCTTATAAGGCTTAACCTAAAGTTAATGTGACATTTACTTCTGTATGCAACCTGATGCAGTGCCTTTTTAGGATTATGTTTACGGTCGTTATGTCATTAAAAGTATTCAAGAGGTACTGTGCCTTACCCAGAAGTCGATAGCTTCCGACTCGGACCGCAGCTTGCTGGGATCAACTGCATCGAAGATAGCTATCGCCGAGAGCCGATCTGAAATGAAAGTTAAGAAGCAAGTCGACCAATATGCACCCCGCACCAATTTGCATGCAAATATTAAATATATAGCTTAAGGAAATCTATCCATAGAACAAACAAAATTCCTGTATCAATAATGTGTATTAGTAAAGTTTTTTTTTTTTTTTTTTTTTTTTTTATAATCGATGGTAAAGTCTAGTTAAGATAATGGTAAGTTAGGTTTCACGTCGCGAAAGCTAACCGTAAATACTTAAAAATTTACTGAACTTTTAAAGTGTAATTACATTCATGAATTTATATAATATTTTTTTTTTTTTTTATTTCAATGAAAAGCTAACAATAAGTAGTTAAATTTTAATGAAGGGTTATTTATTTATAACATATTATGAGCACATTTAGTTGTTATTAAATTCTTAATATTAGATAATACTTAGATGATCCGATAGCGATGTCCTGGAGATATGTCCCGTTGTTGGCTTGTCTGAGACAAGAGGTTACACCCGCACTTGGCGTTCTCGGTTATATATATAGTTTTTTTTTTGTTTTGTTTTATTGTCCTTTTTGGCTCACGCCCGAGTTCATTATAATTTAATTAATTTTCAACCCAAAAATGGTTCAGCACACGCCATGTAATTTTCTTAATTTTCAGTACACAAAAATTTTTCAGCACACGCCAAATTTAAATTCGGGACTTCCCATGACCGACTCTTCCGATGACCAAACAATAACTGACTATTTAATTAATTGAGTTTTTCGGACCACGCCACTTTATTGTTTAATAAATTTATTTCGGACCGCGCCAACTTATTGTTTAATAAATTTATTTCTTTCGGACCACGCCAATTTATTGTTTAATAACTTTATAATTTCGGTCCACGCCAATTTATTGTTTAATAAATTTATTTCAGACCACGCCAACTTATTGTTTAATAAATTTATTTCTTTCGGACCACGCCAATTTATTGTTTAATAAATTTATTTCAGACCACGCCAACTTATTGTTTAATAAATTTATTTCTTTCGGACCACGCCACTTATTAAATAATTATTTGTAAATTTTCGGACCACGCCAACTTATAATTTAATTAAATTTATAATTTCGGACCACGCCAACTTAAACTTAAAACTTTACGGCACACGCCAATTTGACTGGAGACTCAACCCATGACCGACTCTTCCGATTACCAAACAATAACTGACTAAAAAACAAATCCACTCCAATCATCTTCAGTTCCACCATTCCATCCAATCGCTTTCGCAGTAACAGCGGTACCTTGTTGTCGAGCAAAAGAAAAACTTGTTTTCGAACAAAACAATTTGTTATCGAACTACAGGCTTTACCATGCATATCACCGTGTAGGTCTACTACGGTATCTCCATGCTTCAATGCCCACCCTACTTATGTTTTTCCCATCAGCACACACCATAACCATCGGTGGTCGACCAACAAAAAATTTAATCCCCATACCTTAATAAGCAGGCTAATGGAAATTTCCATCCATGCTCTAGTGAGTGTGCATAATCCCATCGTCTGCTGCCTGCGTGGTACTCTCACTTACTCAACCCACATTCCGTACATTTCCTCATGCGATCAGTCTCGCCCAATCCCATGCCGCCATTTGTACCAACAACCCATCTGGCCTGATCATCTTCATGGTCAGGCAGGCAACAGGAATTGTTGTTGTTGCATGCATGGTATGTGTATGGTTCGGTGTTATATTTTTTTTTTCGTATTTATATCATTGCAGCGTAGACTACAGTGGGGAGACAAAATTTTTGTGCCACTTGGTGGAATCGCGACGTACACTCCTGGTACATAATTTTGGTACACTTTACCAGAAAAAAAAATTTTCTTTTTAAAGAGGATGGGCATCGTTGTACCATTACAGGGCTACCCTTGAAAGCACCTTCTGAGCTAAGCACTTTCGACTCTTTTGCTTCCAGGTTCTTACAACGACGATCTAAGACTATTGTAAAATCCTGCCAATTTGGCAACTGGCTGTAGTCAATGGAATCCTGCCATTTCGCCTGAGTTTCTGCGTCAACACGGTCTAACGCTAGCGAAATCAAAATAGCATTCGTTATATCTTCATAATTTCCGATAGAGAGCATAGCGGTCAGATGAGTATTAAAACTATCCTCCAGATTCCTCAACGAACAAGCGGAAACCTTGTTGGTTTTTGGGATTTCCAACAACAAGTTAATGTGCTCTTGAAATATGAGACTTTTGTTATCGAAGCGCGTCTTCAATCGTTCTAATGCCTTACGATAATTAGCGCCTATCATGTCAAATTCCTTGACAGCTCCCAAAGCTGCACCCGAAAGACAACGTCGTAGGTAATTAAACTTCTGCAAATTGTCGAGCGTATCCTCTTTATCTACTAAGTTGGTGAATAATCCAATAAAATTGGGATACTCTGAAAACTTCCCGGAAAATGTTGGAAGCTTAATCTGTTCTAGTTTTGAACGAGAGAGTGCTTGTTGGTGAAAATACGTGGTGTTGAACATTTCACCACAGCCAGCTGTTGCGTTTTGTCTCGCCTATGACAAGAAACACATTATTGCCGACTTTGTGCTCACATAAATTTCCTCGGCTTCATCTCGAAAGTTGTAATTTGCTTCAAATTCACTAGCAATATTACATTTTTCGATTGACGATTGAACATTTAAAAATTGCTTGAAGTACGAGTCTAAGATACCTAACCGGCACTCGATTTGGTTGTTCCTCTTAGAACCTTTAACTCCGATAAAGTTTTATTTGAACTGCTAGCACTATCTCCCTGCCCCTCTTGTCTATCCACAAACACATCCTGTCCGTCTCCTACCAATGTGTTGACAACAATAAACCGCCTTGACACTTGATTTATCAGTTGAAATCTGGAAATATGCTTCTAATTTGCAATCCAATTGAATGCGAAGTCAGCAATGACAACAACGAGAATTTCCTTAGTAATTCCAACAACAACAACTATTTTCGACGACTAGTCAACAGCAAATTCAGCAACACCAACAACAACACGGCCTTTTATTGCTCCAGCAACAATAGAGTGTATTAGGTTAGGAAATAGGCCTAGCAGCACAGCTTCTTAAGTTTAGCAACAAAAAATCTAAACCGATTCCCCAAAGTTTACGGAACAAGTTTATCAAACGAGATGCTTTTGAGGTAATACTATCCGCTTTTAAGCAAATTTATGTTGCAAACAACTAGAGCAAAGTGAAAATTGAAAAGCTTACGTTTTTTTTTTTTTTTTGTTGATAACGATCGCTGCGTTTATCCAATTCGCCTTACGGTTCAAAAGCTTTTTCCTCCGCCTGCAGTAGAGAATGTTGATAAGTTGAGTGATGAATTCTCGTTGAGTGCGATGAAATCAGCTCTTTAAATCACTTTCCACTCTATCTAGCGGGCGTTTTCTTCGTTTGCTTTGATGTTCCAGTTCCACTGTATCGGACGATGAGTGGAGCTTTTTCCTTGCCGATGGCTTAGCAATTCGCTTTATTGAATCCCCCTTTGATTAAAACAAATTAATTAATACAGATTTATTAACCAAACGTTACTATGAATTTGTATTTCAATGATTAGATCCGATGTGGGACTTATACTCAGCACTTTGTGGGTGATCGGTTGAATGATGGGAATACCAATATTCCCGGGTTTCGGCACCAATGATTCTTCTGATATTTTTCAGAAGCTCGCAAAATTCTTCGTCGAATTTCTTCTGCTTGTACGCAGGAATTGTATGCGAGAATTTACTTTATTTTTGAATATTTTGAAATAAAAATAAATATTTCCACAACGTTATAAATCTTTTTTATTTTACGAGATGGTTAGAGTTTGCCTCCCTTCCTCAACGACTATAATTCAACTATACAACGAACTTCTTTTAACCTTCTTTCGTTTAACAATTTAGTACAAAAAAACTATTCAAAATAGTTATTCGAATTTGAGTTAGTGATGGCAATTAAATTCAATCTATTACTATTATAAATAAAATCTAGTAATATAAGTATAGGATATGAGTTTATATAAAAATATGCTGCTTCTGCAGAAACAACTAGGTTTATTGAAATCGAATGTTATCGAAAAAACAATTTGTTTTAAAAACACGCCCCTAAAAAGTGAGCATGCCAGAAGATTTGTACGGAGGATTTTTTTTAAAACAACTTTATGTGCAGGCTTTGCAAAGATAAGGACTTTAGTTTCCAATGGTTTCTTCAATAAAACACTTTCCAATAGTGGACGTGTCGCACCGGATGGATTTAAAAAATCTTAACACATGAGCATTTTGTGTCTTTTTATTATATTCCGAATCTTAGTTTGCTAGCTGAAATTTTGATTTTACGATAAACCAATTCTTTTTTTTTAATTGTGGGCGTGAAAGTTGGCGCATTTTTAACATCTTTTCAGACGAACAAAGACTTTATACTCCAAATCTCGGATTCCTAGCTCGAACTTTAACTTTTCGATAAAAGTGTTTTCAATTGTGGGTGGATTTAAAAAAATCTTTATACATGAGCCTTAAGGGCCCCTAGAGATTACATATTCTTACACTGGATTATTTCGGGCTCCTAGAGATTATATATTCCAAGTTTCAGTTTACTAGCTCGCGTTTAAATGTCTTATTTTTGCAGACGGAAATTAATAAATAAAAAGGAAATAGGCAAACATAAAATAAATAAAGTAACCTAGGGTAGATGCAAAAATGAACAAAGAATAAATATATTAACATAAAATAAATAATGTAACATAAAGCAAATAACTTTATATTAAATAAAAGAATTGACATAAAGTATATAAGTGAACAATTAAATGAATAAATAAACGCTAAATAAATAATTTAACAAAGGTAAAGTAAATAAAACAACACTCAATAAATAATATAACATAAAATTACAATAAATCATGTTTAATTTAGATTTGGAACATTTAATTGACTTACGAGAGTATATTATCACCAATCATATCCCATTATAAATGTTCTATTAAGCTTTCTTATTCTATCAGAAAATGTATCAACACCCACTATAATATGGAAGTCAGTACAATAAAATCGATTGGAAAATTTCTTTCTGAATAATTATTTTGTTTTCATTTGAGAATAAAGATTCTCTGTTTATTAACGAATAAAGCATCTAAATAGCGATAGTTATTTTGTTAAGTGTTGGCTTGTTATGTTCATGAAATTTCGATTTGAGATCTAGATATATGCCTAAGTATCTCACAGTAGGCTCCCATGATATTTGCTGCCCATTAATATTTATTTGATTTTACGGATGAACAAAATGGCTTGCATCTTCCCAGAACTTTTGTTTTCATCTATAATAATAGTTTCGTAGGTTAAGACTGTATTCATGCGGGGATAATAGTGCGGTGTCGTCGGCGATTATTACCGCTTCGCATTGGGCCAAGAACAGTTCTGACTAGTTGATAAACCTATTGCATGATTTCTTTTAATTATATTAGATATCCGGAGAACCTGATGGGATGTTTTGTGGCGCCGTCTGAAGAGAAAATGCTCAGCAGGATATATTTTTTAGTCGTCGATGATCTTGAGTATTTTCTCCTTTAAAACTTTTTTTTAGATTTAACTAAGACAGCTCAGTCAACATATATGTCTTTAGATTTCTGATCTATCAAGGGGTTAACCTGCTTTGGTATAAACTATAACTTCAGTCCCCACTTCACGTGATAGCCAATCACAGAATGCTGTTGTTCATTTATCTTTTCTATATAAATTGACTAATGCTTGGCGGCCTAACTGCACGTACTTCATCACATAAAAACATCTTGAATATGTGCCTGTTGTCGGGCAGGTAACCAATGTCTTTACTAAATATGCGACATTTTGACGATGTCTTTTAACATAAGAATAAAAATAATTTTGTCAAAATGGTTGCAACAATTAAATAGTTTTTTCTTAAGGGGTTTTTGTTTTCTGAGGCATTTTCAATTGTTTTATGGTAACTTTATCGTCTACTTTAGTATACTAAAGAGAAAGATATTGCAATCGTGCTGAAGTTTCGAACTCAGACTGAGTATACGGTCTGAAATTACGACTATAGAGAAGTCTGCTGTTACCAAAGCTCCAACCACAATGAGTTTACGTATATCCTTCAAACTTCGTATTTGGGGTTTGAAGGCCTATATTTCGGGCTCTATTTTTTATTCTATCATTTTAAATACCGGTACCTACCATACAATTAGTTTTTACAACACCTATGTATTTTCTCAAAAATGGCTTAAGCGGTTTTGATCGTTTTTGAAATATAAAATAATTGAGATAAGGGAAATGATAAAGCGTACTCGGTTTTTGTGAAATATTGCGAATAACGATACTTTACGAAAATGCTTATAAAGGGTTTTTTAACAGGGACGCTACAAAAGTAGAGCGACAGGGACAGCAAACGACGCCTAATTTCTTGCCGCTCTTTTGACATTTTTCTTCAGTAAGGTTTGCCATTTCATGATGGAAAGATATACGAGCCAACAACGAGTCGAAATTATTAAAATTTACTACCGAAATTCGGAGTCAGTGGCCTCAACGTTAAGAGCGCTACGTCCAATTTATGGTCGTCACGAAATGGTCCGGTCGCTTGGCCGCCTCGGTCGTGCGATTTGACGCCGTTAGACTATTTCCTGTTGGGCTACGTCAAGTCTATGGTCTATGCCAACAAGCCAGCGACGATTGATGAACTTCGTACGAATATCGAACGTGAAATTGCAGCAGTATCGGCCGATTTATGCTTGAAAACCGTCGAAAATTGGGTTTAGCGTCTGGACTTCTGCAAGCGTGCCCGTGGTGGTCATGCAAAAGAAATCGAGTTCCATACATAATGGCATCGAACGTACTTTCACAGGAATAAAGAATTTCATTGATATCCAAAATCGTTTTTGTTTTATTTAAAAAAAACTTTTGTAGCGCTCTTATTGAAAAACTCTGTATCTCAAAACCGGTTCAAGTTAAGAAGAAATTCAAGGAAGAAAATTTGCACACGAGCTTATAGTTCTATTTGGAACCAATTTGCATATAAATATTTTAAAAAAAATTTTTATAATTTTTTCTTCTTATAACACATTTTTTGAATTTTCGAAAATTTCACTTTTCTCAAAAACAGCTATAACGATTTTGATCAATTTCGATATCTTGAATATTTAGGTTGTCTGTCAGAAGACGGTTTACTCAGTTTTTTCGACTCGATTAACAGTACTTTAGAAAACCAACAATATTGACCTACTTTCAAGGAAATTTGATATATTAGTAGAGACAAATATATTAAAGATATCCGCATACTCATATTTTCACAAAATGCTGGAATAACTGCAAATAAGAAAAATGGCTCTATCTCAAAAACCTGTGGAGAGATTTAAAAACAGTCTAACTTATTCTATAATTTAAAACAAATTTCCATACTAAAAATAATTTAAAAAGTATAAACACATATAACTGTTTCTAAAAGTTTTAAAAATTTAATTTTTCTCAAAAATGGCTTTAACGATGTTGATCTCTGTTGATGTTTTAAATACTTCGAGCAAAGGTGAAAAAAGTCATACACAGACTTAAACAACGATATTTTCGAAACATGCGGGGATATCTCAATAACAATCTGTTAATTTATTTGCTTCAAATAGAGACATTAAGACGGAATGCTATTATGCCAAATCGAAAACCCTTCATAAGATCACAATCTCAGCAAAGAAGCCAAAAGTTCATAAAGTAGCCATGCCAACAGCGTTGCTCACACCATATACAATTATATTAATATGTATGTATGTTTAAAAAAAAAAAACAAATCAGAGCTGAAGTAAAAAGCAGCAAAATGAAACATTGTTCCCACGGATTTTTTTTTATTTGGAAAAAACTAAAGTGTTATCAAGCACTCATATTGTTTTTTACATATTCGCCTCCTAAATCCACCTCAAATCTTTGCATAATTTCAGAACTACTTTCGTCTCTATCCATTGAAAGAGTTCAATTACTAAACGTATAAGAAGTTAGTAGGTGTGTTCCCTATTTCAAATAACTTTAAGCTACTCAAAGATACTAAAAACTGCTTAAAGCCCTAAAAAGCAACAACAGAGCAAATCACTTCCCCTCAACTGGAAAAGTTACGAATTTCTATCCGAGGAATTTCGTTGGGCAGGTATGAAACAGCATTTGATGACAGTTGATATTATTATTATTAAGATAAATTTAACATTTTTCTCATAATCATTTTCAAACAAATATTTCTATTAAACTCAATTTCACAAATTGGTTTTGATTCTTCATTTGACATTTCTGTTGGCATGTAGTTTGGTTACTAAATCTTATTCAAAATCATTCCCTCACTTTTTCATATTCCTCAATCTATGACAGAATTTACATCAACTCCTCGAAATTTGAGAGTTTCCTTCATTTTCTACTACATAAAACAAACAAACAAAATCAACGAATTAATAACAAAATTATACAAAAAATCTGCACAAGTCCTTTTGGTCAACAAGTTCAATGTTTTATTGTTTTTTTTTTTTTTGATTTAACATACTTTTTCAGTTCTTTTGTCTATATCATTTGCAGCCCCATTTCCTTAAAATTTTGTAGATTCTCCCTCTTTTCGAAAACGAAGTAATGAATGATGAAGTAATTTTAAATCGAATTTGGAAATGTGCGCTAATGAAAACATAGTTTAAAATTAAGTTCCTTCAAATGAAGTATTTCGCTTCACATGCCTTATAAATGTATTATTGTCTTTTGCAATTAATTTATTTTATAACATTGTATTCACTATTGTTTGAGAAAGCAATTTATTTGTAATTTTTTATAGAATTCATTTGCAAAAACTATTGTATTTCTACCTGCAAGGTTGAACTAACAAATTAATCATGTACACTGAAAAACATCTGAACAACTTCATACCTAAAAACGACCAAAATGCAATAACAAACAGATGAGTCTAAAATATAAATTTATTAACATACAGTATTTGATAAAGCACTTTTAGGAATTTCCAGTCGAATCCCAATTTAAATCAAAAACTCTCCAGTTTATGAAATAATTTGAACCAATGCAACTACCGCTGAAGGAATAATGAGAACAATTAATATTTCACGAGTAGTAAATCTAACTCCCAGACAACACTCGCCTTCTTGTTTTTGCATCTTCAAGTTGGGCATTCTTTTTTTTTAGTGAGCTTGTTAGGTATTCGCTTTGCTGATTTATTTCATAAGCGCACATGCAATATTGGAATCCATGTTTTTATTATTTTATTATCCCTTTGAACTTACACCTGCTGTCGTTTCCATGCGAATACTCGAAGAATGCAAGCAGTACTCCGACAAACTTTTATGTACCCCACCTTTATCTACTTTGTCTTTTAGCAGCAAAGATCCTCGCTGTAGTGCGTTCTTCCCATTAGTACGGCTATGTGATTTACGAAAGTGCACAATGCTGTTTACTTATCAACAAGGATTAAATAAGGAAAATTCTTCGAGCGTACTCCTTTCCCTTTTAAAATGGAAAATAAAAGTCGCCAACGTTATAGCGGGGGAATATCATGGTAGAAAAAAAAACCTATTTATGGTTATAATAGAAATGCATAGAAAAGCGGAAGCAACAATAAGAGCTTAACAACGTACAGTTGGTAGTACGATGGATTCGCATAGGTATAAAATTCTCCAGCGTCACCTTACAAGAAACTTCTTCTCTCTCAACTATTGTCGTCGCCCTTTCAAAAACGGATGTAGGGAAATTGAAAAATGTTTATTCACCAAATTGACGATGGAGGATGGAGCGAAGCGGCACAGTGAGCAACCGGAGAAAACGTATTACTTTAGGTACAAACTTATAATTAGTTAAGTTTTAATACAAAATCGACGTAGTTCACGGGAGAGTAACGTGTCAAGCCCCAGGATTGCTAATGAGTTAATTAAAGTTGAAAATAAACTTGCAGTCAAGCAGACGTATACGCAACAGGAAACTTCTTAACAAAAAAAAATTAAGTCGGAAGTAGCCAAATCAGGAGGTGGATAAGTTTATTGAATTGATTAGTAATGGTGAGGTACTTTCATAATTTAAAATTGATTTTTATTCTAAGAAAAAGTAAAAAAATGGCATCTCATTACGCAACGAATGTCTTTAAGATATCTTTTGTATGGGAAACCACAACAAAATCTGAAGTGCAGACGAATGTCTCATGGGAAGGATATCAAGAAAAGCCATTTCATTTATCATAGAATTTTGATATATTTTACTAAAGTATACTTAAGAGAATGATATTGCAATCGTGTTGACATTTACAACTCAAACTGATCTTTAGGCATGATATTACGACTATTGTGAAGTCCTTAATCGTCTGTCCATCGTCTGTCCGTGCGTGACCGAGGATCAAGCCACTTCATGTTTTGATTTCCATCATTTAAATAACGGTACCTACCTACCACACAACTGTTTACAACACAGATTTAAAAAAAACACGTTTTAGCGGCTGTTCTATAGCTCTGATTACAATTTTCGAAGACATGAGAGTTGAATTTGACATGGATTACATAACGCTACTTTGCTTGCTTGACCTCTCCAAGGCGTTTGATAGAGTGGATAATAATGGATCATAACTCTGGTTGTATTTTAGTTTCTGTGACAGAGCGATGCGCATCGACATACTGATAATGCTAAGATATATTTATCAGAAGCAATTGGGTATATCGAGGATCTCGTTACTAGAGTAAACGAAGATCTGTGTTTATATACAACTGGTCGGTTAGTAAAGGGCTTAGTCTAACTCCAGCCAAATCCAAATTAATTTAAAATTCGAAGAGGCTTTACAAACCCGATGAGTTACCAACAGTATTCTTAAATAACATGCAACTCAGGTTTGTGAATGTTGTATCCAAAGTGGGTTTTAAGCTGAATCGCTCATTGTCGCAACCGATCACATAAATCATATTATTGGAAGAATCTACGATAAACTTTGGCAAACTTCCAGTTTTTTTTCAGTAGCTACCAGCTAAGGTTTATTTAGACTTTGTTTATCCATGTCATTGATTACGCTACATGTATGGGCTGCGTGCGTCTATAAGAGCATATTTCGCAATATGACAAACTGGTCATTGGTTGTACATTTCTGAAATTCTTTAACGTAGGGTAACCACACTAAATCTTCTTCTTCCCAGCTTCACTTATTTAAACTTTCGCGTCTCTTCTTTATACATGTCACCAGAATCTAGAACTCCCTTTCCACAATGATACAAAATAAATGTTGGTGCCACTAAATTTGAAAATGCTGTATTAAGGCAATTTTCAAAAACTTTATTTTTTCGATAATATTCTCTTTGTAGGCAATATCTTTGTTAACAATTCACCCAAACAATTGTTTACTTATGCTTTGTGAAAACATAATTATGTAAAGGGCGACGATGTCATTTCACAAATATTATCCATGTTGCATTTGAAAGTGACAATAATTTTTTTTTTTCAAAGTGCATTTTTTAATGTAATTCAGACAAATAAAATATGGCTTTCTACATATAAATAATTTTCTATTGCGATAACTTTTTTCCTGATTTAACGAGTGTAGAAAATGGCTAATGAGTGATTCGAAACGGTTGTTTGGTGGAAGAAGCTTTCACGTAGATGCGTTACTCCTGCTTTCGCCAAACTCCAAAGGAAGGTATGTCTCGACTGCATGGGGGCCTTCCCCAGCACGCCTGGCTCCGGCCTAGATGCATTATTGAACCTCCCGCCCCTTGATGTTTACATCATGGGTTACTTTTGGTATAACTCGCACTGGAGTTTTGATGAACTGTCGCGCAAGTTGTGGTTCGACTCCTGTCTTAGTTATATGCAGTCCGAAGCAATGACACCGGAACTTCGGCTGAAGCTCAACTACGAAGTCGACTTTCCTCGTGTTCAAGACTGGCTCTACGGATGGGTCCAAAACCCAAATGAAAAATGAAATAACTCCCCAAATCGAAGATGAAATAAGTCCCCAAAATGGTATGAAATAAGTCCCCAAATAAGTATAAAATAATTCCCCAAAATGGATTTCAAGTGTTCAAGGTGTTATGACTCACTATGGCTTTCTGAAAGTGAAACAAGGCTATACGAATTCATTTACCCAAAGCGCAATAAGTCTAAGTGCTAAAATAAAACCTCGCACCTACTCCAAATCAAACAGTGGCCCCAAGCAGGGGGGTTTCATTGAACTGTTTATGGGTTATATGGGATTCCATAAAGAGTGCAATGCGTGTGGGGAGAGGTGGTGGGCATGATGCCCCCCTGCAACCCCCCTGTTTGGGGTCACTGTTTGATTTGGAGTGAGTGCGAGGTTTTATTTTAGCACTTGGCCTTATTGCACTTTGAATCCGTGAAATAAGGCCATACGAATTCATTTACCCAAAGTGCAATAAGGCGAAGTGCTAAAATAAAACCTCGCACCTACTCCAAATCAAACAGTGACCCCAAGCGGGGGGGTTGCAGGGGGCAGCATGCCCCTCCCCATATTCATTACACTGTTTATAGAATGTCCATATGGAATTTCCACAATCAGTGCAATGCCTATGGGGGCATGATGCCCCCCCCCCCCCCCTGCAACCCCCCTACTTGGGGTCACTGTTTGATTTGGAGTAGGTGCGAGGTTTTATTTTAGCACTTGGTCTTATTGCACTTTGAGTCCCCAAATTTGGGGACTTATTTCAATATGAAATAAATCCACACCTCCATACAAATTTTGGGGGGTTATTTCATTTTTCATTTGGGTGGTTATTTCATTGGGGGGTTATTTCCTGCAGCCGGTCTGCCTGCGTCCTCAGTCAGGGCCTCTATTTACGGTTGGGTTTCATATGAACACAATCGCCGATGGCACGACTTTCCAGGGTGCAGACAGACTAAGTGAGTGCTGTAAACCGAAGCTCCTCGTTTTTCTTAGGAAATTCTCATAGTAAAATGGAGTGTATCTTTCTGGTAGTACAATTGACCAGTATTGAATCTGAGTGATCTAGTGTAGAAAGTCTCGCACCCCGACGAAAAAAAAGATGCGAAGCAAATTCTTATAAAAGCAAAAAAGTTTAGTCTAACTCGTTTTTATACATACGAGTACATCATTTTATCACTTTTGAGAAATTTTTAATGAAATTGAATGCGTTTTGCACCCTTCGAAGAACTATTATTTGCATCCAGAGGTTATTAATTAGTTAAAAGACAGTCATTTTCACACTGGGGTGTGAATGTAGATACTTATCACAATTAATTTCATTTAGTTTTCCCTATGCTGGCATAAATAGAGGATACATGCAAATTGTTTATGAGTTTAGGTGAATATCTTAAGGGGGAACATTTTTAGTTCCTTGCATTTTTAATGGTTTAGTTATAGTTCTAGTCTTATTGGTTTAATTTGATTTAATTTTAGATTCCTTAAGGGTGCTTTAGAATAAATACCACCTTTGGGTGGCGTGTTCCAAATGTAAATATTTGGTCGTAGTTCACTCATCATAGCGTTTGATTTCCAATTTTGAATTTCTTCGCAAAAAATCAATCAACAGAATCAGAGATGAGTCAGTTTTAGTTTAAAACTTAAAAAATTGAGGTCTACAATACCACTTGGCTTGTGTACCACATCGCCCAAGATAGTATTTTATTAGATTAACAATTATTTCACGTTAGTGAGTTTTTGCAGTTAATTGATCGCCTCGACTAAAACCGAACTTTACAGCGTACAAATATTATCCAATAAAAAGCCGAGTGCACACGATGACACATTTCAACAACTAACCGAAAACAAAACCGATTTTTTTATTTATATAACAGTTTCTAGAATTTTAAAAGATAACACTTTTCTCAGAATCGGCTTAATTATTTAAGATATAATAAGGCGTTTTAAATTATTGAATAAAAGTACTTAGAAAAGCGGTAATATCTTACAATGAAAAGGAACGATTTAAAAAAAGGGTATATTATCTAATACTGCATACTGTTATTCAAGGAAATGTACATGTTCATATAATAACACAAAAGTTTTTTGTGAAAGAAATCGGAAACGCGAGAAAGTTTCATACGGCCGATTCATGTACTTTATCTGAATTGAAACTATGCGGCAAGTTGTTTCCATAAAAAAGACCTCAAAAAATCTTAAAATTTCAACTGCATCAAATTGACCAATACAATATAGCCTTACTATTCTCCCGACAAAATAGTTGATTAATGTCTACATTTGATTAAGTTCCTTCTATCTCTCTCTATTTACCTATCTGTCTATCACTCCTTCTCTATCTATCTCTGTGTCTTTCGATCTATTACACATCGTACATATCCTCGATTTGTTTAGGTCACGTTTTAAAGTAACTTTTATTTGGCCATCTTGCGAAGACACAATGCCATAAGTTTCATTCCATCCCATATGTCCAATACTTTAAGGATGGGATGGACTGCATTGGTATCTTCTTACCGCATATGCCAGATACTATCAACATTGACAAAACAAGAAGAAAGAAACAGTATCTCTCGAGAAATAATTTGAGCAATTTTCCATCACGTTCCGTCACCTTTTTTCTATTTTATCCTTCTGTTTGTTAGAAGTTCTACAGATGCTATCAGTACTGTAACTGCAGACAATTTATATCCGCATACAATTACATAGTAAAGAAATCT
Source organism: Portevinia maculata (assembly GCA_949715645.1). Lineage (NCBI taxonomy): Eukaryota > Metazoa > Arthropoda > Insecta > Diptera > Syrphidae > Portevinia > Portevinia maculata. Next base: position 40,409,833 of record OX454525.1, read on the forward strand.
CATTTTTCTGGCATGTATGTATCTTCAGGATAAAACCATTAAATATCTAATAATTTCACTACATTCTATGGTACAGGTGCTTGTTATGTGATGAGAATTTCATTGGTGGCATATGCAATCCTCATCCAAGTAGATAGAAATGTACATCCTAGAAATCCATGTACTTTTAATGGAAGTATCTCAATTGATTTCTATAGTTCAATTTTCAATTTCTCTATAGTAAACGTAGTCACTGAGAATGTATCTTTACATTGTCTTCTGTATATTTACCTAGATTGCCGAACGGTCACATCAACGTAACAGCATTCGATCGGATAGCAGCCATCGCCGGAGCGTTTACGAAGCACATGAGCGCTGTGAAGGCACCGTCATCGCCGGACACATCACCTGGTGACTACGAAGCCTTTTGTCGGCACATGCAGAAGACATCCAAGCTTAATGAATCCGGTGAGTTTAGTTTTGTCCAGTAGGTAGTTGCACTTTATAGGTGGGTAGGTATATAATCTAAACAAACTGTATATACCGATGTTTGTATACCTCTATTCCATTTATTGTTCCTCTTCTACTCTAATTAACTGTACGAAAATATCAAACTTAATTTCTACCAAGATAGTTACCAGTCTAAAAATTGATATTGGGTAGAAAATGAGGATATTCCGTTAAAAAGGCGGTTTAATGTGTCAGTTAACTTTAGTGTTTTAATAAAAATTATCTACTTGACTTTAGTTTTGATAGTCAAACATCTACAGTGAGGGTAGGGTGGAACTAAAATTTGGAACCTATTCGTGTGAGGCTGTAGAAACATAAACCCTCCAATGACACGGCAGATACGTTTCACACAAAATAGTGCAAATTGAAACCGTGTAAAACGAGAAAAAGCTTATTTATTTTCTATCTTTAAAAAACCTGTAAAAGCGAAATTATGTTTTAAAAGAAAACCGTGTTAAATAAGCCGTTTAATTTAAGTAAGTACCGTGCAATCCCTGGAATAGGTGTTCATACTTCGAATATTCTTATTAGCCCAATGGTGGTAAGAGAGTTATGTCTTGCATTTAAGATCGTGTTATTCTATTTGGATTTATATTTTGAATTCCCGAAATAAATTTGAAAGAGAAAACTACCCATACAAGGATAACAATGAACAATGTACATACAGTTACCAGCGTTATACTACATGCGTAGTACTTTATTACATATTAGAATATTTTTTGAACGTCTTACTACATGTATACATCCTTACTTTAAACTACTACATTTTAAGATTTCAACATTTCTTATATTTTACACTTTTTTCTATTTAACTTATTTACATTTACAAAACATATTTATATAGAAAATATAATTTTAATTCATAAAAATAATAATAATATCTAAGCAATAATAAAATATATTGATTAAGTTCTTCGTTGATATATCGTCGGCTTACAAGCAAAACTGACCAACTGACAAAAAAAGTGGGAGGACTCCATTTGCCCGGAAAATATTAGCCCGCAGTCCATTTGCCCGCAGGCCAATTTATGATATTGCCCGCAGTTCATTTGCCCGCAGGCCAATTGCCCGCAGTGGAAACTGCCCGCAAAATCTGCGGGCAGTTGCTTTTTTTTCACCTTTTATATTAGCGCTTCCCCTCTATCGAAATATAGGAAAATCTCCTACAGAAACCCAGTTCCTCCTGAAAAGAACCATGTCAAGTCTATATTCACCACATTCACCTCTTCCCCTCTTTTTTTTTTTTTTTGAAACCAAGCAAATTCTCTTAAACATTTTTTGGTCGTCCTAAAAAGAACGGATTTTTTCACCATATCCACCTCTACCCCTCATTTCCCCTCCTAAATTGAAATTGGTCAATATCTCTCATTGAATATTTAGTCGTCCTAAAAAGAACGATTTTGGTTCATAGAACCACCAATACACAAAATCACTTCACTTTCACTGGATTGGGAGCAACCGCACTGCTCCAGGCATCGACGAAGAATGCGACAATTCAGAAAAATACCACTTCTTATATACACTTTGTCGAAGACATTTCGAATTGAAAATATTTTTGACAACCAATCAAAACTCTTGCAGGATATATTTTACACAACTTCCCTCTCCGTGATTCTCATGATTTCTTGCATCTTACAGATGGATTTCTGTGTGAATTCAATGGATTTTAAATGTACATTACTTCTATTTTAACACGCAATTGTTTAGGAAATAACCATAGCCCAAGTGCGGATAGTACATGTGTTGAATAGATGCTCTTACCATTGAAAAATAATAGCATTCCTCCCAATAAAAGAGAAAAAAGTTCATAAAATGGACAGAATTTGTATACATTTGATTAAAGCAGACCGCAAATCATGCGAGTAAAAGGAGTTCATATTTGGAATTATTCGCTTATTTAGTGGAAAAACCAGTTTAAATCCTAAGATTCCGCGAGCGGGCTACATAGACCCGACATGATGCGCATAAATTCGCCTTATCTTTTCAATTCGGCGCTTATTTGCTTGTGTTTATGGCGCCTGCCAGACAACCAGCATATACCCTTAGCGGAGCAACGAAGTTGCGTGAGCGTGCTAAACCCTGCGGAAAGATAGGTGAAACCCTAAGATCCCGCGAAGCGGGCCACACAGAACGAACATTATGCGAATATATGGTTATAATCTTTAGAATTTGGCGCTAATTTCAGTGTTTATGGCGCCTGCTTAACATTTCTTCGACGTTAAGACGCAATTATCTTGGAAATAATCTGATCGCAAGTGTGCGTAATTACATGAGTGCAATAGTTGTCTATTCAAAGGAAGATTGACACTATTCCTCACAGTAAAAGATGAAAATGATGCGAATATATGGACATTATCTTTGGAGTTGAGCGCTAATATCATAGTGCTTATGGCGCCTGCCAGGCATAAAGCATATACCCTTAGCGGAGCAACGGAGTTGCGTGATCGTGCTAAACCCTGCGGAAAGATAGTTGAAACCCTTAGATCCCGCGAAGCGGGCCACCCACAACAAAAATGATGCCACTTAAATGGCATTATCTATGAAATTTGACGCTTATTTGTAAATGTTTATGGCGCCTGCCAGACAATAAGCATATACCCTTAGCGGAGCAACGAAGTTGCGTGAGCGTGCTAAACCCTGCGGAAAGATAGTTTAAATCTTTAGATCCCGCGAAGCGGGCCACCCACAACGAAAATGATGCGAGTTAAATGGCATTATCTATGAAATTTGACGCTTATTTGTAAATGTTTATGGCGCCTGCCAGACAATAAGCATATACCCTTAGCGGAGCAACGAAGTTGCGTGAGCGTGCTAAACCCTGCGGAAAGATAGTTTAAATCTTTAGATCCCGCGAAGCGGGCCACCCACAACGAAAATGATGCGAGTTAAATGGCATTATCTATGATTTTTTCAGCTGTTATTTTAGCGCTTCCCCTCTATCCAAATATAGGAAAATCTCTGACAGAAACCATTGTTCCTCCTGAAAAGAACCATGTAAAGTCCATATTCACCTCTTTTTTTTTGAAACCAAGCAAATGCTCTTAAACATTTCTTTGTCGTACTAAAAAGAACGGTTTTATTCACCATATTCACCTTTTCCCCTCCATGAAAATGACCAAAATCTCTTAGTGATTTTTTGTTCGTCCTAAAAAGAACGTTTTCACCTCGGATTCGGAATTCCCCTCATTTCGCTGGACAATTTTCCAACGTTGTCCAGCACTTCACATTTCACTGACACTACACACTGCACATATACACACCAACCGCACTGCTCGATGCATCGACGAAGAATGCGAAAAATCGGAGAATTACCATTTCTTATATACACTTTTCGAAGACTTTTTTGCATATTTTGAATCAATTTGAAAAGTGTGAAAAAGTCGTCGACAAAGTGTATATAAGAAATGGAATTGTTCTGAATTTTCGCATTCTTCGTCGATGCCTCGAGCAGTGCGGTTGCTCTCCGGAAGTGTTTGTGAGTGTGAAAAGTGGTATGTGGTTAAATGGTCTTGAAAGGACCAGGCAAAACGTTCTTTTAAGGACGAACAAAAAATCATTAAGAGATTTTAGGTTTTTTAATCATGGAGGGGAAGAGGTGAAAAACTGTTCTTTTTAGGACTAGCAAAAAATTTGTAAGAGATTTTGTCTGGTTTCAAGAAAAAAAAAAAAAGAGGGGAAGTGGTGAATGTGGTGAATTACTACACCAGAGCGAAAAAATATATATTTTAAGAGTTTTGATTGGTTTTCAGAAATTTTCAGATCGAGGGGAAGATACCTGATATTATGAGAATCATGGAGAACCGATTTTTCTTTTTCCCCTCGATTCTGCGGGCAAATGGTCTGCGGGCAAATGGGTTGCGGGCAAATGGTTTTCGGGCAAACGAGTTGCGGGCAAATGGTTTGCGGGCAAATGGGTGCGGGCAATCGGGTGCGGGCAAATGATATGCGGGCAATCGGACCCAACCCAAAAAAAGTATTTTGTATTATTGATGGCAAGTAAAAAAAAAAGCAAGTAGAACATTCTCTAAAAACTGTCTATCTGATATTTTGCCACGAAATATGTAAGCCAGTTCAAATTGTCGGTTGACTACTTGCCTTCATGTACCAGAAATTCAGGAAGAATAGGGCAATTCAGATAGTCAATGTACCCAACAAAAAAAATCTTAATTTTTTTTATTCCGTATTTATGACGGAATGAATGTGCCCAAGTTTGTATTGTTGAGACTATTGCTAGTGTAATAACTTTGAAATAACTTTTGTAATAACATTTACTGCAATTTAATGTTATCCAAAGGTGAATTATTTGTGGAATGAACCAAAAAAAATGTAGATAAGGCTAAGATTAATAGGTGGAAGTAAAAAGGTCTCAAATTATCGCTGATTTAAATTTTTTTTTAAAAATATTCCAATCTAAGCCCTCTACATCAATGCCACTAAGTGAAAAGGAATTGGATTTTTCAGATTCCAGTAGCGACAACTATTTACCTCCTGACCCAACCTTAGAGTAGAAAAAACACTTAACTGTACCAACCTCCGAAAGAGATTGTCTGATGCGGTGGAAAGAAAGAAAATTTAATAATAAGTTGTAGGTTCCTATATGAAACATCCGGCAAAGGCATAGCACCGAAAATTCCAAACCTATTATTTGCAGTAAATGCAAGTTGAAATTTACTGAAAGTTTTACTGAAGTTATGCAAAATGAATTGTGAAGGGAGTTCTGTACAAAATGATTTCCTCATAAATATATTATTGGAAAGTGCAGTAAAACGTCGTACCACCAACACTGAAGTAAAGAAGAAGTAATACAGCAGAACTTGTTCTATTTTGTATCTCAATTGAAAAATGCAGGTATGTAAGAATTTATTTCTAAAAACTCTTTGTATCAACTATGGGCCAGTTGACTCTGCCATGGCCGGGAGAAGTGGGATTGGTACTTTTATAAAACCGGATGAACGTGATAAAAGAATTCCTCCAAATAAAATAGCAACAAAAGTTCTTGATGAAATAAAAGTCCACGAATACCTCAGACGATCTTACAGCTTTCATACTTCAAAAATCAAAATTTCTGCCGCAAAAAAAGACTTAGTGAAGCTTTGCCAACGACATTGCCACGTCGAATCAATCGGTTCTCGTTCGATTACCGCAATTAAACGACGTAGGGCGTGGTTAGCACTTAGATGGGGGACAACTTGGGAATACCGCGTGTTGTTGGCATCTCTTACGAACGTCTGCCAACATCCAAGAGTATCAAATTGTTATGAGAACTTTCTTAAACTTGCCGTTCGGATTCGGCGTAAAACTGTAGGTCCCCTCCACTTCGCATGAAAGTGTTAAGGCCTAATATATATAGGGGAAGGTAGTGTACCTTGGTCCGGATTTCAGTTTTTTGCCAATATTTTATGCGTCGTTTTTTCATTAGTTTTTCTTTTCCTTTTTTGTTACTACCTGAAGTCTTTTCTATGATATGGCGAAACTACCAAAAGGATATTGCCAATCATTCCTTAGAAAACTTTACTTTTACATTCTAACCTCAAACGGTCCAAGGTACAAGACGTGATTGTACCTTGGTCCACGGAGTATTGTACCTTGGACTGAAAATATTATTGAAAGTTTTCCTATAGTATAGGTGAAAACTTTTATTTATTTCAATAAAAGGTAAAAATGGTACCATTCTTTATTTATTTCAAAAAAGCAGCAAAAAAACAAACCATTATCATAAGGTCTTTGTGCTTGAATAAAAAAAATTATTTCAAATAATAGTATTAAATAAAAAAAGCCTTTTACTAAAAAAAACTTAACAAAGGACTTCAATATTATTTAAAAACTTACTTTAAAGGAACAACATAAAAGAAAAACAAATTTATCACTTCAATATTATTTAAAATCTTACATTAAAGGACAAACCAAAGGTCCAAGGTACACGCGCTATGATAGGTCCAAGATACACTAACACCACTTTAGCCAAACAAATTAGATTTTATCGTAGTATTCAAACCACATACGAACGACAATCTGTTCCTACCAAAATATTATTAATACACTTACCAAAACTTCAGAAAAGAGATAAAAAAAAATAATTTTTTCACTGAAAACTATGTTTATTTTTTTTTCTGACGACTCGTGCAGCTGTGCCTTCAAAAAGAAACTGAGAAGACAAATGAACAGAAGATCAACATTTCACAGAGGACCGGTTTTTGTGTGTTTTGTATTTTTCTGGAAATTGGCACTCGGACCAAGGTACACAACCATCACCTATGTATGAAGCTTTGTACAACTGGAGAAATTGCCGAAATTAACCATTCTTGGTTCAGGTTCAATCCCCATGGGGAACAACAACATACGCCACCCATTCACATGCCTCTACACCAAAAGGAGAATGCCTGGTAGTACAATGGACCGTTACCGAGTCTGAGTGCTCTAGGATTTGGAATTCCTTTTTTTTTAAAAAAAAAAACCATTCTTGGAACAACAGTTTACCCGCTTCTGCAAAGACAGATCACCACCAAGAAGCAGCAGAAGGTTCTGAGATAGATATATGCAGTGGTATTCTTAGTCCGTTTCTGCACGGGAGATAATAAATATTGGGAAACCTTAAGTGAGACTTCAATTCAATTCAAAAATTTATTGGTAGAGTACAAGTAAGACCAAGTGTCTTTTATAGTACATTAAGAATTTAAATAAAAGAAAAAACATAGATACTAAGAGAAGTTAAGGTTAAAATAAAAATTAAATGAATTTTAAATGATTATACAATTAAAGAAATTTAAATACATATTTGGAGAAAGGATAGGAGGGACTGAGTTAACAAGAGGTCAGAAAAGAGGAGAAAATTAGGATAGATAAAGAATAGTAGAGTGAAGTAAGTGAGAAAAGAAGAATATGCAGTGATTACAATTAGGCGAAGTCTGCAAATAGAGCTCTTTTAAATTGTTCAGTTCCTATCATCTGTTTAACGGCTACAGGTAGAGAGTTCCAAAGTCTGGCAGTGTGGACTAGAAAAAGGCGCGACGTATTCAAGTAGTTGGACGGTGACGATATAAGATTGAAAGTTCGCTGCGACTGAACAAATTGTAATTTCTGGAAAAGATAGAGCGGAGAATGGTCACGTATGATCATATGCATGAACACATAACATCTTATTTCCCAAAAATTCTGAAGGGAACCGCCGAGGACGAGTTTGTGGTAACTGGATATATGTTCATATCTTCTTATTCCAAATACATATCGCACCATGTCATTAAAAGCAACAAGTAGTTTGTGCTGAGAACAGGAATCTAATTTTGGATACACAACAATGGCATAGTCAAAAATTGGAACAAATAAGGACTTAACCAACCTTAATTTAGTATCAACGGGTGTGAAACTAGAAAATAAATACAGCTTACGTAAACCTGCATAGATACGTCCCACAATATAATTTGCATGGTCAATAGCGGAAAGAGATCGATTCAATTTGTACCCAAGGTTTGTTACAGTTTGTTACAAAAAGAAAACTTAAGCATCGTAGAATTAAGATAAACAGGCGGTATCGCTTCAGTGTCGTACAATGTTTTTGAAATCAGCATCAATTGACTTTTCATTGGGTTTAAGATCAGACCATTATTTTGAGACCATTTAACTATAGAGGAGAGATCGGAATTAAATCTACTCCCGAGATCCTCAAACAGTCCAGTTGGCCGATAAAGGTATATCTGTGCGTCGTCAGCCTAAAGATAAATAGATGCATTGCAGCATGCTTGAGGAAGGTCATTTATATACAAACAAAAAAGGATTGGGCCAAGAATTGAACCCTGCGGAACTCCAGAAAGGATACTTTTTGGTCGAGAATATTTTTGGTCAACAAAAACCCTTTGAGAGCGATTTGAAAGATAGTTTCTTATTAGACACAAACAGTGCTCACTAAAACCAAAGTAAAGCTTTAATTTCTTACATAAAATGTCATGTCATTTTCCATTTCCATTTTCTTCTTTCAGAATATCGTTGGCGGATAAAAGAGAGAATATAGTTTGGTTGAGTAGAGTAGTGGTTATAAGAGGAAAAAAGGGATGGAGATCACAGTTACCCTTTTAGTTAATACGTTTGAATACTCAACGTAGGTGTAAATTTGGCTTGATGAAATAATGTTTTAAATGGTCATTTTTGTTTAAGTTTTTCGATACAAAAGTCTTATATCTGGTCCAATTTGATGTTTTTAAATGAAACAAGTTCTTTCTGGGACCATTATGGCCTCAAAATTAAGGTTATTACAAAGTAAAAGTGCAAAGGTTTTTATAATTCTGCTCAGTGACACACCAACTATTTAAAATAAAATATTGAAGAACTCGATTAAAATTTAAATGACAATTTGTTTAGGGGTAAACATACTGTAGTATTTGTTTGGTAAATATCAAAATATTTCAACATTAGGTAACTTGAATGGGGATGCCGGCTGTTTCCCGTCAAAAGCGGCGAGTCCTCTGTATGACATCGTACAGCTGGTGTGCAATGGTGATAAGACTAACGCCTACTTTTTACTGGTCGTTTGGTAGTACGCTTAAGCTGGCGACGGTTCTGTGTGACTCAGTTACCGGCTTTGCTGTAGGTATAGACTCGATTTGTTGTGTTTGGTCATCAACCACGACGCTGGCCCTGCATGGGAATTCCCCGGAGCGTCGACGTGCCAATGTCACTATGTGGTCGGTTTTATTCGGTGAGTAATTGTGGGGCGCGGTTATCACTGGCGTAGGTCTCCGAATGATCGTACTCAATTGTCGCAATACTGGTCCTGCTTGCGGGTATGCCAAAGCGGAAAAGTGTGTGGGTGCGCTATGGTCTGGGCACAGCTTCTAGCTGGAGTAGTTTAACGAATGAAAACATACACTACTGAACGCCGGCTGAAGAGGAGATGCCCCATGGGAGATAACAAACGCCCTTTGCAAAATTCGAATAAAAAAAAAATTCCCTTTCCGGTAAAAATTTCATTTTAAGTGATTGGTAGTACCTGTCTCTAAGTACTCTACACTTATAGATGGTTTCTCCGTGTATTTATTATAAAGTGGTTTTGAATCAAAACATATTTATTTGATTAATGAAACCTTTTTTTAAATGCTCTCCCCTACATCATTTGAACTTTAACTTAAATCTGTATTTGTATTTTAGATTTGAATTTGAATTTTACATTGGAATACAAATATAAATTTCATTTCAAAGCTGATTGTATCATGATTGCCCAGGATTGCATGATACACTTTCTGCTTCCTCTTTATTCAAATACACAGACTTTTTGGCTTTAACATCGTTTGCAGGACCAGGCAAGGGATATACATAGATAAAAAGAAATCATAAAAAGCATATACCCTTTCATGCGAGAAAGTCTTTCGAATTTAAAATAGAACAAAGACTAGTATCACAATCACCTTTTATTAAGCTATTCGAAAAAAATGAGTCCTCGCAAAAATAAATGGATAGAAATCTGAAAAACTTTAAGGAAAAGAACCCAATTTGATATGTTCATTTTACCTACACTATCATCGCCCGCTGTATTTGGCATTAAAAAGTATAACCTCCAGTTTCAACAAAATACTCGTTGTCCATGTACCTTTTACATAAAAATACATGCCAACACGAATGTTGAAACTTATCCTTGTTATGTCGACCAGTGTTTCCACTGGAAATAGTTTTATCAATGGCAACAGGGGCTAGGAATCTTAAAAAAAATTACATAACGAATGCCATACAGAAGATGTATATTTGGAGAGAAATGTTAAATTTTACTTCCGAATTATTTAACTTATAAAGTAGGTAATATATATTAGTTTCTTCAGTTCTAAATACAGGTCACCTTTTTTCAGATTAATTTTCTTATCACTTGACAAGTGATCCAAGTTAAAGATTTGTTTTATATTTTGTATTTATTTAAAACTAAATTAAGTTAGTTAAATACTAAAATTATTTAAAACTCTTCGACCCAAAAATGCCCCGTTAGAAATTTTAATATATTGTAATACAAAAACAAATTGATTATTCGTCGGCCGTTTTTATATTTTTTACCTCCAGTGGCGCTGTAATCGCTTGGGACATGAAGCCTCATCTGTTTTCTTCTTCCTTTTAAATTGGTAAGCATTGTCCCAATCGTTCCTTAGGGCAAGTAAAATACTGTTTGTATATTAAGGGTATATTATCATCCCGCATTCGGTACCATAACACAGGACTGGCAGGATTGAGGTTCGACACTCCGACCTATTCCAAACATTTTTATGACTGGAAGAGTAATTCTCGAGTGTGCAAAGTTCAAATATCTGGGATATATGATCAATAGCAAAGCAATACGGAAGACGAAATTAAGCATAGCATAAGCATAACGTGGATAAAGTGGCGGAAAAACTCAGCAATCTTCTGTGATCGCAAAATTACATCTTGGCTGGAGAGAAGGCTCTATACCGCCATTGTTCCCACGGGGCTCACATACTTTTTACAATCTTGGACAGCATTTAAAGAGTATGATGGCAAATTAACCTCCGCTGGGAAGAATATGCTTCGCCAGACAACAGGAGTAGCAAAGCTTGATCGATTAATCCAAAATCCGAGAAATCCTTCACTTCAAAGAACCTATCTTGAAGAAATGGAACACAACCGGCTCAGGGTTCTTACGAGCCCTGTCCCAAAGGTAATATCAATCAAAGTTTCCATACAATTGCGAAAGAGTGGTAGTCCCACACAAACGCAACAACACCAGCATTTAATTGGCCTCAGTGATGAAGTGATTCGAAATCGGAAAGTCGTTTTAACGTATATTTGAACTTTTTTTCTATGCTCCATATGACCTACATATTGCTGCCAACAAATCTTCGATGCATGCCTACATATGCAACGATGTCCAAAGCCAAACCATCATTTTAATTCATGAAAAAATAACCCAGAATTCGAAAGAAAATTCTTACTTTTGGTTCACGTTATAAAACAACTTCTTAATTCATAGCATGTAAAGTACGTTGGTATATTGCTAGTGTAGTGAAACTAAACCATGTAGTAAACATAAACATAAATAATCAACATTAGCAATTCATACATTGTATCGCACACACTGCATACAATGTATCGGGTTCTATTTCACGAGCACCACACTGACCCATTAAAACGCCACTCGAGAAGGGACGTAAACATCGTCACTGCAATTCATAAACGATCATACATTGTGTTCAAGTGCAGCTGACCAATGTTCTGTATATCGAATGTCTGACATTGTAGCCGAATTTGATGGCACGCGACCCACTTAGTATCAATATGCATTGGGAATACTGCTAGGGAACTAGTATATAAGGCCAAGTATTTTGGAAATAAAATCAGATTCCTTTTGACACTAAACAAACTGAATTCTCATTTTTGGCAGACCCATATGGCATTCGTGCCCTGCCCTTCGATTAGAATCCTTTAGCTATCTTCAGTTTCTTCTTTTCGCATTACGTGATTTGCCTTGGAACCCCGAAAGTCGTCTTCCACCCTACGTAAGTCGATTAAAGTTGCTGAATCTTCAGACTCTGGAAAAGCGAAGAGAGATATCCAATGTTGTATTCCTGTTTTGCGTTCTGACTGGTAATGTCAACTCCACATATGTTCTTAGTTCCATAAACATCAATACCAGACCGAGGACAACAAGAAACCCATTTTTTTTATACCAAAGAACATCTTGATGTAACTATGGGAAAAATGGCCCCATCAATAACCTGACGAGGGATTTTAATAAGTACAATCATGTGATGGATTTCAATTTCTCAAAATTCAATTTAAAAAAAATTATTGAAAGAAATGTAAAACAATGTGCTAATATTAAGCTTTTTAAATCTGTTCATTATTGATTAACTGTGACATTATGTATAGTATTTAGTTAAATAAATAAAACTATCCAAGCCCTGGCAGAACCACTGGCATTCATGCCCTGCCAAGCTTAGTCTATCAAATCCGATTAGTCCACCTAATCCTTTACACTAGCGTTATGAACAAAAAATTACTTCTCAAACTTTTTTTTATTGTAATATAAGTCATTTGTTTTCCAAATCCGTAAAAAGTTTCTCAATGGTAACACTGATCCGACATCAGTTTCGACCTCAATTAAGGGTTTTTTTTTCATTTTCCTCTACATAGTTCACCGTACAAAAATAGTATGTAGAACTTTATTAAAAAAGTAGACTAAAAAATTTAAAAGCAAGAGCGGATTCAACGCAGTGTAAAAGGATGTCTATTAGCCATCCAAGTATCAATGTTTTGTTAGAGCGAGATTGGAAACAGTTACGTATTCAACTTCCGTTATGCTGCAAGTTTGTTTCTTATTTTTCACTAGTTGAAGGTCGGAATATTTATTGTACCTATACGTTTTATTTGTTCAACTGAGGAACATAGTAATATGCTTTATGGTTCAGATGTTCAATCATCATATTAAATTTCTGCTAGCCAAGTGTACTGTTAACTGTAAGCATTGGTACAAGCTGGCATCCATTATTTTATTGACAAGCTTAATCTATCTTTCTTTCTATCTTTCAATCTATAAATGGATATGGAAAAGTTTGTCAGTAAGACTGACTGATTGACTCATTAATCAACGCACACCTACAAATTGCTAATCGTAGATTCATGAAATTTGGAGAATGTATGCATCTTACTGATTACGCAAGTATCACGGAGAGATTTTTTTTAATGGTGTGGTTTTGTTTGTATACTCTGTCATATTGACTCAGGATAAAGCTGAAACAGATTGTGCGAACTATAAATAGAAAATAAACTTTAGTATAAACCCTTAATTGAGTTTAAACTTCTATTGTGAAACTGGGCAATGGAAAAATAAAACGACAGGTATTTCAGGACATATTGAAATATTGCCGGATCGACCTTTTTGGAGAGGTCTTAAAACTATTTTAAAATTGTCTATCCTCAAAAGCAAAAGCAAAAATATGTATTTAATGGAAGCACATAATCATTTATGTGAATATGTAGATACCCACAAATACTGTAATACTGTATAAGTTTGCTGTATCCAGCACCAACATTCCGTCTTGCAAATATAGCAGATGGCGGAGAATGAATGGGACTCCGGACCGGACTACTAGCACTGAACGCAAAAAGAAAAAATAAGAATGACGAGAAGGATTACTGTTTGTAACATTGTCTTACGTGCAGATACTGCAGAATTCAGTTGTATTACGAAAGGCTTTAGGGAATAACTCACTAATTTTAATGTGAAAATAAAGTAAAAAAAATTTCCAAGACGAAGTGAAAACATAAGGAAAAGCTAAAGTCCGCTTGGGGGAACAGTTGGATACCATATTCCTATTCCCAAAAAAGCGGGAGTTGCAAAAACCTGAGCATGGGCGGATTGTTAAAAATGATATTGTCTACATAAATAATTTTATCGAAAAATTTGTTTTGTTAAAAACGCCCCAAAAAATGGGCGTGGCAAAAAAAACTTTGTATTAAGCAATTGTTAAAAAGACCTCGTCTTCATACTTTGCGTAAAACAGGACTTTAATTTCCATTGATTTCATTCTAAACGTTTTTTTTAAGTGGGCGGATCAGGGGGTTGATTTTAAAAATCTTCACACCAGATCATTTCCAACCCCGAGAGAGTATATGCTCCATATTTCAGCTTCTAGCTCGTATTTTCATTTCCTGACAAAACGTTTTTTTTTCAACCAGAGCTTCTAGAGAGGATATGTTAACATTTCGGCCTCCCCGATAGAATTTATATTTCGATAAAAAGGTTTTTCGTTTATTATTTCAGTTAGCGATGGGCTGATTCTAAAATCTATTCACTGGATCATTTTTGGACGCTAAGGAGTATGTGTTAAAAATTTAAGATTTTTAGCTTGAATTTTAGGGCCTCAAATTGGTGACGGAAGGACAAATATAGCTAGATCGACTTAACTTTTGATGTTGATCACACATATAATAACTTTTAGGGGTATCCGATCAACGTTAACCGTTTTCCCTTTCTTATTTTTGTCTGTTTTGTCTTGATTTTTGGTGCAGTGCTAGCTGTCTTCCTGCTCTATGTGCGACGTGCGTACAGACGTGCAGCAGAGTATATATTAAGTAAGTACGATTTTTTTAAGTTAGTGTCTTCGAAAGCACAAAGCACTTCATATAAAATACTCTATTTACGGCCCTTTGTATACAAATGCACAATGAACTTATGTAGGTTGTGGAAATGACATTTTAACGTAAAAACCGCTTTAAATACGTCGATCCAATGAAGCATATCCTTTATGTACAAAAAATTATCATGTACTTCCAGGGTTAATGCATATTACAAACTATGACTCAAAATTATCGTACCCTCAGAAACAGGGTATAATAAAACACAAAAATTAATTTTTATTCGTTATAAGTCTAAAATACACAACTTGGCCAATTAGAAGACTTAATTGTATTCATTTGGAATCGACCCATGCAGATGGGATATTTTAGCAAGGTAATTTTGTTAAGAAAAAATAGTACATAACATAAAAATACTTGAAAAATTTTTTGTTTATAAAAACAGCACATTCTAAAATCGAAAAATAATAATTGCCGCATTTTTCAAACTATTATTTCACTTAAGCTGTTGAAGCTGTAGGTATTTTTGACATGAATTGATGAGACCGACAATTTAACGCCGATTCTTATTTTTTCACAAAAGTTGTTACCCATGAATTTGTCAGACCACTTAGTGGTGACGGTGTAGAGGTTAGTGTGTTGGCTTGCTACCCGTGCGCTGCAGGTTCCAACCCCATGGGGAGCAACAATATATGCCACCCGTTCTGCAGCCTGTACAACAGAAGGAGGATTTCTGCTTGGTAGTACAATGGGCCTTTATCGAGTCTGAGTGCTCTGGTATTTGGATTTCCTTTTTTTAATAAAAAAATAAATAAATAAAATAACCACTGAGCCACTGCGACCGAGCTATTTACTTTAACTGTAAACAAAAAATTGGTATGTTTTACTAGTCATGATTACAACATCTTTGGGGAGCAACACTAAAAGTCCCATCCGATAAATCAGTTCTATTTGTCAATAGACTGTTTTCGTTATTCGAAACTTTTGTTTTTAATGAAGAAAACAAGCAATAAACAAACTGCCTTTCCTATATCAAACACGATTATAAAATGACCTGCGATTCAAAATGTAAATGGAAATTATGAAATTTTTCCAAATCAAAATGATTTTATGAAAATATGTAATAATAAAACAAAATTTCAAAACTTTTCGACATCCTATTCTTATTCCTGTCTTCGAAAATTTAGCTGCGGCAAAAATTTAAGTATGGGTTTTTAGGGTTCCGTAGCCAAATGGCAAAAACGGGACCCTTATAGATTCTTCATGTCTGTCTGTCTGTCCGTCCGGGAATGTCACTGCCACTTTTTTCCGAAACTATAAGAACTATACTGTTGAAACTTAGTAAGAACTAGGTGGCGCAAAAGTCATCACACAGTGGCGTTCAACAATCCGACTGAAAACTACATAGGATAGATGTCAAACGTCGTGGATCATTTAGAACATTGGCACACAGAATTGCCTAAGGCACACCAAAGGGCTGCAAACCCTATCGGAAGATGCTATAATTTTTGCAAATAGCGGCAAATGTCAATTTTACTTTGACATTTGTGAAGTAAACAGATGACAACTTTTGCGCCACCTCGTAGATGTATTCTGTGAACCGCATTAAGATTTTCACACAAAAATAGAAAAAAAAAACAATAAATTTTGGGGGTTCCCTTATACTTAGAACTGAAACTCAACTTTTTTTCATCAAACCCATACGTGTGTGATATCTATGGATAGGTCTGCAAAAATGATATTGAGGTTTCTAATATCATTTTTTTCTAAACTGATTAGTTTGCGCGAGAGACACTTCCAAATTGGTAAAAAATTGTTAGAATGATGATATGTAGCTATTTAGATGCTTTATTTGATTTGTCATAATTGCATTTAATACACAATGTGATTAAAAAGTATTTTTATTTTCACTTTCAAATTCACCTGTTGAAATGACCTCGTCGCGTCTTTTATGAGTACATACATATATGTTTTTATTATGCAAATTTTAAAACCGAAGTTAATTGTCTTATTCCGCATAGTGCTTTTTCTTGTTTGGCTTTCTAATTGCAGCAATATAAACTATACAGTTCCTGGTATTATATAGTTATGTTATTATAAATCAGAAGCAAAAACATCTTGAAATTTCATTTTATTACTTTCAGCAGAGGCCGGAAACGGAATTATTGTCGCATTTTAAAGGGGATGCCGTACGAGTATGCACAACATACAAAATGGTGTTTTTTATATGTAAATGTACTTATGAGATATGTGCTCGACACTAGCTTAAATTTTATGAGTGCAAAATGTACTTGGTGTTAGGTATTCTTGTTTAAAATTTGTTCCACATAAAGCTGTCACATTTTTGTATCACTGTGATGACATATGTTTTTTTCTTTAACTGACCAAACATAGGCAGATTCACATAGCCAATTTTCGGTTGAAGCAGACATAACAGCAATTGACTTTGCGACTGTGATTTTCAAAATGGCCTTCGATCTGATTTAAAACAAATAAAAGGATAAAATTTCATGAATAGAATACAGAATAAAATATAAAAACTTATTTACAAAATCTTAGTACGCAATGCCATATCCCGACCTTTAATCCGAGTATTTGATACACAAACAAATATCAAATTCGTTAAATCCGATTTTGCGAAAAGTATTTTATTTTTGAAAATTTAAAAACTGTTGTATGAATTCAAACTTAACAAAAAAATCTTCTGAAAATCTGAGTATGCAAATTTGTTAAAGATAATCGTTTCAGCTTGAATGTGAAATTTCCTTGATCACCAGTTTTTGAGTTATAGCATATTCTTACATTTACTCCAAGTATTGATAATCCTTAAAACAATCAAAATCATGAGTTGTCATTAAGAAAAGTTTAGGCTTTCAAAATTGTAGTCACTGTTCGAAAAAAAACATTAAAAAAACATTTTTTTTTTCGAAAACATTAGTATGCAGATTTCTTCCAAATATTTGTACCCGGAGATATATCAAATTTCCTTGAAATTAAGTAAATTACCATTAATCGAATTATATGAATAAAAAAAATTATAACAAAATATAAATTAGTTCCAAATATTAATAAATGTATTAATTTTGTTAGAAATAACTTGACCAGTGTTTGAGATAATAACATTTGTTACTTTACACCACCGTGACTCGACTGTTTTCGGAAAAATTGAATACCCCATTTTCTTGCGCTCACCTCAGTTATCCTATAAAACGATCAAAGCCGTTAGAGGCATTTTTGAGAAAATCTGCGTTGTAATAACGAGTTGTGTGATGGGTGCCGCTATAAAATATGATAAAATTTAAAAAAAGACGCGAGATATAAGCCTTAGGTTAGGTTTGGTTAAAAGGGAAGTGCACAGCAAGGCAATGCTGTGCTTGCACGGCGGGTCATTGGTACATTGTGGTCCCTTGTTGTTTTACGTGGTAAAAACTACACTTACAATTAAAACACTTACCATACTCAGTTTAGTTATTCTTGCTGCTTTTTTCTATTGGAACCAACCTGTGTTCTTGACAAACCTGATTGTGTCCGACAGTGGTACCTGCTACGTCCTCTAGGTCTTCGAAGAATCTGTTGCCCAGATAGCGAAGTCGAGATGTCTGGAGGTTAGGACACTCGCAGAGGAGGTGTTTGATGGTCTCGGTTTCTTCTATATCCTGACAGCTCCTTCAGTAGTCTGGTGAGCTGGTGCCCAGCCTGTTAGCCATTACACCTATGGTGCAGTGACCTATCAGTATGCCGGTTAAGATACGTATTTCTTGCTTATTCATTTCCAGAATGTATTTTGTTCTTTTTTCGTCAATTCTTGGCCATAGACTGCGAGATATAACACAGTCGTGCCTTTGGGACCAAGTGGTGTTAATTTGTTCCCTCCGTTTTTGGTCAATGTTCCTTTTTGCTGCACTAATTGGGATGTCTATTGACGTAATGGCGTCCATTGCGTCAAGTTCTGACCCGATTCTTGCTAGCTCGTCTGCCTTTTCATTCTCAACAATGTCGCTATGACCGGGGACCCAGCAGAGGGTGATCCTGTGTCGTTCACCTATTTTGTTAATGGGTTTTTGGCAGTTCCTGACTGTTTTTGGCTTTATGGTTTCGCTGTCTAGTGTTTTGATCGCCGCCTGACTGTCTACGAAGATTGTAATCTTGGAAGGATCCAGATTCTTCGCGGAGATTGTTTTTGCTGCCTTGTCGATGGCGACTATATCAGCTTAAAAGACGTTGCATTCATTGGGGAGTCTGTATTAGTCCTTTATGTTTAGGGGCTCGCAGAAAACTTCTACTCCTGTACCTACATCCAGTTTTGACCCGTCCGTATAGATATGTATTTCTTGTACGCTCGCGTGCGTATTCCAGTTCTCTCTTTGGAGTATGTATGTAGAGTAGTTTTTCTCGAAGTTTCGTTTGGGGATTATGTAGTCCGTTTTTCTAGATAGATACCTAAATCAAATGAAGTATGTACAAATAAAATTTGAGGCTTCATTCCATTTTTACCAGTTGGGGCTATATTTCATAGTGAAGAAAAGCCCAACTACAAAAAGCGAATCAAGAATGAAAAAAGACCCCGATTCCAAAAAAATGTAAATATTTGTTCAGGTCAATTATACTAGAAGATTAAACCATCTCTGATTAAGCATATGTATTCATCATTTAACATTTAGATGTCGCTCAGCAGTAGCTTTGTTATACGCGGAACCAACTCAGCCATTTTGTAAGTCTAATATCCATATTCTTCTTTTGTAAACCTTTAGCAGGTAAGACCTTAAAAGAGTGAATTAAAGAATTATAACGAAAACGACATCTTGCGTTTATCTTTTATCACGTAATTGGAGCCACCAATGACAAGCAGTGGTTATAGCAGCAGCTTATAACGGGTGTGCAAATTTGAGGTATATATCATTTTGAATTTTGAATGAAAGACATAAATTGTGTGAAATCTGTATTTATTTTTATTGGAAATTAATGTACATAAACATACATAAAAAAAAAAAAATGTACATTGGTTCCGGTTAATAATGAAAAAGAATGTCGTCTAAGTCACCTCCTCTGCTAGCTCGGCCGACTGTTAACCTTTTACCAAAATTTTAAGCCGCTTTTTCGCATAATGATGGTTCAATAAGTGATATTTGCTTGATGATGTTATCTTTGAGGTGTTGAACAGTTTGAGGATTATCAGCATAAACTTTACTCTTCAAGAAATCAAATACAAAAAGTCCAGTGGTGTTGAATCGCATGATCTTGGTGCCCAATTCACGTCTGTTCTTCGGGAAATTATGCGATTGTTAAACTTTGCTTTCAAAAGATCGATTGAGTTCGTTGCTGTGTTGCTTTTTGCACCATCCTGTTGAAACCACATATCCTGCAGATCAATATTTTCCAGTTGACTCCACAAAAAGTGTCTAACCATCGCTTGATATCGAGCTCCATCCACAGTAGCTGCATTGCCATATTCATCATCAAGGAAAACTGGGCCAATAACCCACCACACAAAAATCCCCACCATGCAGTAACTTTTTTTGGATTCATTGGCCTTTCAAACAATCCTCTAGGATTTTCTTCAACCGAAATGCGAAGATAATTTGTTTGAACGAATTGTCATTTTTTTGTTGCTTCTTTATGGCCCAATTAGCAAATTGCCGACGCAATGCGTGGCCAGTTGGCTTTAATTCTTGTGTTAACTGTGCTTTGTAAGCCTTTACATACAGATCTTTGTGCAAAATGTTAAACAAAGTCGTTGTTTTAACGTTTAATTGCTGTGAACGACGATGAATTGACTTCCTTGGCTCTTCAGCAACACTTCTGCTAACAGCTGCAATATTCCCACTCGAACGGCCACTACGATGAAAGGCTTTACTTCTCTGATCATGAACTGAACCACTTTCTTCAAATTTATGAACGATAAGTTAAATAGCACGGTTTGACGGAGCATTTTCTCTATCGTATTTTGAACGAAATTTTCTTTCAACTTCTGCAAAACTTTCACCACATTCAAAATAAGTTTTAATAATAAAAACACATTGCTCAATAGTGTATCGATCCATTTTAGCTAACGGGAATGTATTTACTTCATACATGAAAAAACTTCGGTGTAATCTAATTGCTGTAAGAAAAGTGGCGGCCAATTTAAAATGATATGTCAAATTTGAACTCCCTTTACATTTAGAGGTCTTGTTTCGTGTAAAGATTTGCGTATTTTTAAATTGGTAGTGGGAGAAAAATGGCACTGATAACTTTAATTCAAGAACTACTACATGTAAGATATGGTAGAGGTGAGCTTTTTTGAGGACATGACTCCTCTAGCCAAATAGTCAACAAATTTTCTCCTTTTAAGGGAGGTGTAATAGCTACTTTTGAAATGTCTGCCTTCATAAAAGAGGATAGAAGGGTCAATTGTTAATATCACTAAGCTACTGTGAGAAAAGTTATAAAATAGAACAATGAGCTGTTAGCACCGAATCGAATGGCTCCAATGAGGTATCCAAACAAGTAAATCTTAAATTAAAATTCCAGTACCGCAAAAAAAAATAATGTCAATGACACGTTTGAAAGAGTTCGAAAAACATCATTAAAACCAGGTGTTCGATACATCGCTGGGTGGAAAGTTCTGATTGTGTTATGAGGTGTGTTTGATTTGAAAATTTAATTCGATTCAATTCAAAGTATTTGTTGAACGTAGGTTTGCTATTTATATTTAACAAAAAAGGTTCAATGTCTATAATAAGTACGTCATATAAAATATGTTGTCCTATTGGCATTGACATATTGCAAATATGTACATACGAGTACATACATATTAATTTTAATTATTTTGCTCTACAAATTTGATATTTACTTTATTCAATTGATATAATGGGTGACTGTTGAAGCTTTTTTTTGAGTTGATAAATCAATGCTTTCCTTCTACTTTTTAATGATTATTTTATGTAAATGTTGACAAGGGGTAACTTTGTTCTCACTGTCATCTTTCAAAAAAAAAACGGGCCAATGATTCCGCCGGACCATATACCGCACCAAAAAAGTGCATGGCCGAAGTGCGCGAAAAACATTTTTCAAACAGCAAGAATTTTCATAGTAAAATTGTATAATTTGTAAGAGTTGTTTGGGTGAAGGTATTTTAATGATTGACATATGTCATGAATCACGCGTCAGTTGTCAAAAATAGAGCACTCAAAAACCAAACACGAAAAAAATAACCCTCTATATTGCTCATTTGTTTGACAATATTTTGCAAATCGTTTAAAAGTTTAAGGCTTTTAGGGTTCTAATTCATTCCTGGATTTCGTTTACCTTTAGCGCTGCGGCATGGGTGGTATAGTACCGGGATACTATCCCTCGTCTGTGCCATCCTTTCGGCATCAATACATATGTATAAATGACTCTGGCGGGATAAGGCCAGATTGGAGTATACTCCCGGAGTATATTTCATTGGGGTAACAAGCCCCAAAGATCAAATTGTCAATCCTGTTTAACTGATTCCCATCATATAAAACCTTTTTGGGATTGGGATAACATTTTATATACTGAAACTCAGGATTTCAAAAGAACCCGAGACAATCCCGAAGACGCTGAAACACCCGAATCTTTCCATATTACTAGGCGTTATATTGAACCAGAATATTTTGTCGTTAACTTTGGATGAAAAAAATGTTTGAACCAGTAAAGCGCAGTGTCGTGGATTCCATACATGGACAATTTCTTCAATAAGATATTTGGATCGTTTGCATCAAAAGCTAGTTTTAGACCCAGAAACACAAACAAAAAATTTGCTTACCTCTTAAGATGGCTTCTTTCCATCCTATCAGGATCATGATTACGTCGGAATAACACGGGTGTGATTGGCGAAAAACCGATTTGTTTTCAATGACAAAGCTGAACTGCACTTTCAGTGTTCTCTTGAGCTTACACTCCGATTTGTGAGTTTTGAACCCATTTGTATCGCCAAACCGTTTGCTAGGGTACGTTTTCGGATATCCATTAAGGTGGCATTTATGGAGTTGATGTTTACTCCGAGATAGATGAACGCGTGTATTGTACCGTGCAATGTGTTGCAGAACGGCTAGTGTGTTGCAGAACGGCTTGAGACGTTCACACAGTACGTTGGATCTTGTATGCGATGTTTAGCAGGGATACGCCTCTATATATGCTCTATGCAAGCTCTCTTCCATCCCTACTTAGTTGATGATTTTGCATGCACTCTACCAAAACATTACCTCCGCCTTTGAGAATTGAATTCGGGACTTATAACCCATTTAAGTGGGACATAAGTCCCAAATTTTTATCGTTGAAAATGGGACACAAGTCACGAGTGAAACAAACAGTTATAAATATTTTATATTTTATTAACGTTCATAAATAGATAGGTAAAACATCCAGCAGCCAGTTGCTTGGCTTGCTATTTATAAAACCTACTGATGTTGTTTCGATCACGAGACTCGTGGACCTCCTTGAGCTGGGAGATTGCGTATGCCCTCTTCTTTCTACGCAGGATCTTTATCTCCTGCTCTTCCCTTGCTGCCCTAGTTTTGCGTAGCAGCGTTTGTACATGTGCACTCATCATCTTACCATTGGCTTTCTCTGGCATGGCTGGTAACCTACGGTGCTCTCGGCTTCCTCTTTCATGCGCTCTCTGAGGCTCTGCCTACTCCAGCCGTTCTAAGGCGTCTAACGTCGAATTTCTTTTTCTGAGCGGTTCACAGCTTCTTCTCGTTGGATAGTCGAGCTCTGAATTTAACCGCAACAAGGAAATGGTCAGAGTCGACGTTTGCCCATCGGAATGTGTGCACGTTTAAGATGATGGATGCATGGATAGCACATGGTCGATTTGGTTGGCGGTTCGATGATCTAGGGAGCTCCAGGTAGATTTGTGGATGCGCTGTCTTGGGAACCTAGTGCTACTTACCACCGAATTACTTGCTGCTATAAAATCGATTGGTCGGAAGCCGTTGTCTGTTGTCGTGTCGTGGAGGCTGTGCCTACAGACTTATCCGCCAAAGATGTTTTCTTTACCGATTTTTGCGTTGAAGTCTCCGAGCACGATCTTGTCATCGTATCCCAAACAGGCTCCGTAGGCTTCGTCCAGGAGGTCTTAGAACTCCTCCTTGGTAGGATCTTCTGCTTCGTCAGAGGATGCGTGTGCAGATATTAGACTGATGTTGTAAAATGTGCCTTGGATGCGGATTACAACCAAACTATCACTTATCGGCTTCATATCAATGGCTTTTGATCTAAGCCGATTTCCCACTATGAATCCGCATCCTAACATGTAGGTTTGTCACAGCTGTAATAAATGTCACACTGTTGTCGTTTTTGCATACCCGATCCTGTCTTTTGTATTTCACGTATGGCTATAATATCTGACTTATATCACGCGAGGACAGATTCAAGTTTTTGAGCAGCACCAGGACAGTGTACGTACGTTCCAGTTCATAGTCCGTTGACGTTCTGGGTGGTGATCTTAAATGAGGGGTGTTCATATGCGCTGATGTCTCTCTCATAACTTGCTTTTTTTACGTGGTAAGAAAGTTAACTCGAACTTACATTAAAACATTATTTAAATCACGTAATGTTACTATATTGAACTTAAAGGGATTAAAAAGAAAAATTTACGCTAGGGAGCAATCGAAATTTCCCAATATTATTATTGTTTCCCATTGGTTTGATGGACGAAATAAGCGACTAACAAAAACTGCTGGTATATAAATATGAAACTGTAGTCCCTGTTCGTTTATATAGCACATTATGAAGTTATTGACACCCAAATTAGGGGGAAATACTTGTCTATGTAGGTGTATACACACCTAACCAATCTGTTGCCACACATTTCGATACCACAACTCATTTGTTTAATTAAAATTTCAATTTTCCAAAAGTCAAATACACACTTAGCTAGTCACATATGGTGACCCAGGGATATAAATCGACGATTTGATTGAGTAAGGTTGGCTTCTGTTGATTATGCTCATAACTTAACCACCGAAATTAGATACACAGATGTGCGGTGAATTTTCAAATGGTTCAATGAACACACAGGTATAATGAATCAATGATTTAGTTAGTCAGTTGAAATGAACAGTTAAGCTTGCGAAGCTTGTGCCACCACTAAGGTTCAATTATTGTTTGGCTTTTCGAGTGTTAATGCACTCTACCCAGCCATTAAGTAAATAACCAAAAAGTAGAATAGATATGCATACATATACACACCAACCACCTCGCCATTTTGGGAAAATGCGAAGCTTTTGATAATTAAATTGCTCTTTCAAAAATCGAAATCGATTTCAATTGCCAATTTACGCTGGGATATTTTATTTTCAATTTACATTGCTTATTAAACGTAACTAAAGCTATTGTAAGCACCACATTGCGTCGAATTATTGTAAATACTACACAAGCCTACGTTACTCTGTCAGGCATGGGTACTGTCAAGGCAATCGGTTTTATTGTTTATTTCACCTTATTCTACCTATTTTTCGCTTTAAATCAAGGGCGCCTTATGCTGAATTGAATGTATATATTTATCTAGGTTCGCTCTCGTAAATACCTATACAAAATGTGCAAATTTGTGTTTATCCACGCGTGGTTGCAAAGAGTTTATATGCGATTTAATTGGATACCATGGCACCGTACACAAACAATTTCTATGGTAAGGCTTATTTATTGCGTCATGCTTTTTAACCCTTTGGACACCTTTGCAGGCATTTTTACTTACATATCAGATATTCAGCTTATAAATCAGTACAAACAATTCGTTTTCTGTTCTAGATACAAAAAAAAGAACATCTTAGCTATGTGTAATTCATTGCAGAAGAAGTTTCCATAAAAAGTACATATTGAAGCTTTGATTTTCTGCATTGCAACGGTTCCTCTTTCCATTTTAACTCTTTAATTTCCAGTGTTATCTGTAGGTGGCATGTGCTTTCAATTATTTTTTTAATCATAAACAGGACTATTATGCATTTAATCATTGTTACAAGAAGGCTAATAAGTGACTTTATGTGAAGTGTCACCTACAGGTGACTCGTCTTTATCTCAACAGATACGGCAGAAGGCTTTTGATGTAAAATCTAGCGCTCTTCCATGAATGTTAGCTCAGCAGTTACCTTATACGATTCGTATGTATGCAATGTTTGCTCTTCTTCTTTTTCTTCTTCTTCTTCTTCATCATCTTTTTCTTCTTCTTCTTCTGCTTCTTTTTCTTATTCTTCTTCTTCTCTTTTATCTCCTGCTTTTCTTTCCCGCTTTTTAGGTTCATTTAAAGTATCACATTCAGCTTCAGAAGTACTTTGGAAATAGGAAGGGTTTAAGGACTCGCGGATCTTTCCCCCATTTTTCTTCTTCCTTAACGGCCAATCTATGATCTTGACTAAAGGCATCATAAAACCCCCACTTTAATGTATAACCACTGGTCTGCTTGATTTAAATGAATATTGTTACGGATCGCTTCATAATTGAGGTCATTTAAATGCAGGTGTTGCATTTGTTTTCCATAAGTTTTTGGGCCTGCCTAGTTCTTTTGATAACTTTCACAAGCGCACGCTCCCATTATTGAACATGGTATTGTCTTTCTTTGAAGACACCAGTGATCTCCAATCGTGTCAACCCACGTATTTGCAAATAAACTTGCGGGAGAGTTAACACAAATGTTAAATATGTCGTTAGGCTCATATGAATGCTAAAACCGCCAAGATGTGATTTCTCCCCTAAGTTGCCTTTTACGACTCGGGGGCGGTGCAGTGATAGTATCTTCACGGGTAGATCTTTCAATTATTATTTCTCTGTATTTCTGATTAATTGTATGGGCTCTCAAAATTATTTAATAACTTCAATATATTTCAGCAGTAGAAAAACATATCTGCGATTCCTTCACGCGATACGTATTTAACATTATGTTACTGTGTACTAGTCTTGCTGATCCTACAAGAAAGTCGATCTATTTATGATTCCAACTGTCATTGGTGACAAATTACTAGCATTTGCACTCATTTCTCAAACTCAAAAAATGATTTGGTACAAAACTCGATTGGAGTATTTGTGTTTGATACTCTTTCTTGAAAATCTTGGAGTACCAGCTAACCCACATATTAAGAACAACTGACAATGAAGGGTTTAAAATGCTATACCTCCATACAAATAGGATGTAAAGGGTTTTTCAATAAGAGCGCTACAAAAGTTTTTTTTTAAATAAAACAAAAACGGTTTTGGATATCAATGAAATTCTTTATTCCTGTGAAAGTACGTTCGATGCCATTATGTATGGAACTCGATTTCTTTTGCATGGCCACCACGGGCACGCTTGCAGAAGTCCAGGCGCTGAACCCAATTTTCGACGGTTTTCAAGCATAAATCGGCCGATACTGCTGCAATTTCACGTTCGATATTCGTACGAAGTTCATCAATCGTCGCTGGCTTGTTGGCATAGACCATAGACTTGACGTAGCCCCACAGGAAATAGTCTAACGGCGTTAAATCGCACGACCGAGGCGGCCAAGCGACTGGACCATTTCGTAAGATAACACGGTTTCCAAACTTGGTTTCCAATAAATTGATTGTGGCATTCGCTGTGTGGCTTGTGGCGCCGTCCTGTTGGAACCACATGTCCTCCAAGTCCATATCATCCAATTGGGGCCAACAATATTCGGTTATCATTGAACGGTAGCGAAAAAATTCGCCACAACGACGTCACAGAGATGCCCAACGCTTGAGTACGACGTGTGAGAGATACATTTGGGCTTTCTTCAACTGAAACCTCAGCGGCAGCAATATTCTCGACACAACGGGCACTTCTTTGTCTCAGTGGCACGGGAACATTTTGTACTGTGCTTGTGGATTCAAATTTTTCCACTAGACGCTCAATTGTTGATCTGCTAGGACGATTATGACGACCATAAATTGGACGTAGCGCTCTTAACGTTGAGGCCACTGACTCCGAATTTCGGTAGTAAATTTTAATAATTTCGACTCGTTGTTGGCTCGTATGTCTTTTCATCATGAAATGGCAAACCTTACTGAAGAGAAATGTTAAAAGAGCGACAAGAAATTCGGCGTCGTTTGCTGTCCCTGTCGCTCTACTTTTGTACCGTCCCTGTTGAAAAACCCTTTGTAAGTGAATTTTTTTGAGCAAAAAATCAATCTATCTCAGAAACATCGCTAGTAAGTTATTGTCATGTAAGGACTCTAAGTCCTTTTGGGCCAACGTTCGTATCTTAGGGGAGCGTAAAAAATAGCGTACCCTCGGTATATGCCACATGGCAACAACAGATCATAAACCTTCGTCACAAGTTGCGGTGTTCCACAAGTTTGCATACTAAGTTCGGTTCTTTTTTTCATTATATATTGATGATATCTGTTAAAGTATTCCAGGTGGTATTCAGTATTGCCAGAATTACAAATTTCAGATTGCTAGATTTAAATTTTTATAATGCTAGATTGTATGGGAGCCCGAAAAACAGAAGGCTAGACTCAACAAATATTATAAAAAAGTTTTATATGAACAAAATTGTAAATAAATGCAAAAAAAAATAAAAATTTACAAAAACAAAATTATATATTTTTACATTACGTACATTAGGTTACATACGAGTAGGTACTTATATCACATTTCGTTATTGCTTTTTAAAAATAAATAAATTGGCTTAGTTTAGTACTCTTAATTTCGGATCAAGTCGTATTAATAAACGCCTCCTACCAAGTCTTGTCAAATTCTTCCGTTTTGCATCTTTCGTATTTGGCGGAGTTACGAACTTCATCAACTACGTTCGGGGACATATCATACGACAATACAAATTTGCATCCAGATTTGGGCCCTCTCTCATTTGAATAGTGCTATCTAATAGTTTTTTTTTTTGTTATGAACTTTTGTTTTTTTCACGTTCGACGTCAGCGTTTGAAGTCGACAACGAAAAAAGACAAATAAAAAAACGAGACAGTTCCAGTATCTTTAAAATGCAGTACCTAAATCCAAAAAATATTTGTCCTTAGTGTGCCATCCCAGGTCTTAAGGTTTAAACTGTGCCATTGAATTTATTATACTTTATCAACTTCAAATAAATAAGCTAAAAGAATATTGCGACAAATGGTATCGTAATATTAATATCACAAAATCTAAGATAATAGTGTTTAGAAAACAAAATCGTTTAGGCAGGAGCGAGGGAACATCGACCCTGCAATAACATCGAAGTAGTTAACGAATTTAAATACCTTGGCTTTCTGCTTTCTTATAATCAGAACATCAGAATTATTATTGAAAAAACTGCTGCAGCTAAACTGACTATTAATACCCTTTGATCTAAGTTCTTTTCAAGAAGTTATGTCGACTTTGCTTCCAAGTTTAAAGTGTTCCACCTTTAATAGCTGTTATTCAAACGGTGTGTAGTGTATGGACATTATTTCTTGGAGGAGATAGAAGCGATCCAACTATACTTTTATAAACGTGTATTTAAACCATCTGTTAGTACACCGAGTTATGCCCTCTATGTGGAGTGCCGGCTTACTTATATCATCATAGAAAACCTGAAAACTAGTGCAGACTATATAATGTAAAAGTTTCCGTAGACCGATATCCAATCGCCATAAACAAATTTTGCAAGTATCCCTCTCGCATGGCATGCTTAATCACCTTTAAAGGAAAAGTATGATATAGCAGCTACATATAACTCTTCTTTAAATCTATCGGGAAGCTATGCGGATGCTTGGAAGCAATTATTTTGCGACTATTTGTCTGCTATTGACACAGGGTTGCACCAAAGTTGCCTTGATTGAACCAGAGCATCCTCGGCGAGACTAATTTTTAAGCAACTCGATTATTCCCGGATCGGACAATTTTTTTCAATAACAGATTCAGAGTTGCAGAAATGCGTCCCTATCCCTTAAATTCGCATCGACATGATTGAGCTGAAATACAGGCAGCAATGTGTAATCCTTTGTAATGTCAACCAATGGAAAGATGATGTGCACTGCCTGTCAGTGCCCGATACTCCTAGAAATCCGAAGACTCTGTTTTGCCAGGAGCTATCTAACATCTGACGAGTGTCTGCGGTTATTGCATGAAGGAGGTGGTTGGAGGTCGCTCATTCGTTTCGTCCCACATGCCATAAACAATGGTAATATGATCATTGATTGACACGAATTTTCTTAAATGGTCTGAAGTCTGATCGAATTGCTGTCTCTGCCATCATTATTAAAAGGTTTCCTCTTTTGTTTTTTTCTTTTTATGCCCTATTCTAACGGTTAATTAATTAATTAATTTTGACGCATAGTTTGTAACATACCTTAATATTGCCCGGAGACCCCTAAAAGTTACTATATTTATGATCAGCATCGATAGTAATGTCGATCTAGCCATGTCCGTCCGTCCGTCTGTCTCTCGGCAAAAATTAGGCCTTTAAACTGGGTCTAGAGAGCTGACATTTTAACCATATACTCTCTAGGGTCCCGAAATAATCAAGTTTACGAATTTTTAAAATCCGCCCACAGACACGCCCACAAACTCAAAAAAAACTAGAAGCTGAAATTTTTTATATATGATCTATGACTCCTAAAACTGCTCGGGAGATAAAATTTTCAAAATCCGCCCACTGACAAGCCCACAATTAAATAAAACAATTTTTTTGAAAATCCAAAGTTTGAGCTAGGGAGCTGAAATTTATAATATATACTCTCTAGGGGTCCTTTATGCTCATGTGTAAATATTTTCAAAATCCGCCTACTGACACGCCCACAATTAATTTTTTTTTTTTGAAAATCCAAAGTTTGAGCTGGGGAGCTGAAATTTATACTTTTTAGGGGCCCTTAATGCTCACGCGTATTTTTTTTAAATCCGCCTACTGACACGCCCACAATGAAATAAAACAATTTTATTGAAAAACCCAAGTTTGAGCTAGGGAGCGTTTTTTCTTACAAAAGCTTCGTTTATTTTAGATAAAATCTTTTAAATGTTATATAACAAAATATGTAGAGCGTTCTTAACTTATGAGGGATAGGAATAAGAATAGGGTATCCTATTCCTATCGCCCAAGCGGACTGTAGCCCGTCCCTATGTTTTACTTTTAGCTTAACCAAAGCCCTCAAAATATGCAATAATATTGGATATTAACTAATTGCAGCGCTTTTAATTTTTAATTACATTTTTAGTTAAATTGTTCCTTTTCAATACGACATTCTCGATTTTACTAATCTAAAATTCCAAGCTTTTTAATAAGTATAACTCTCTCAAATACGTTAAACTTTAATTGTCAAATGTATTTATCTATCTATATAAACCTATCTTATAATTACATACATAACATACATAATTAAATTAAAAACAAAATATTTCATGCAGCCGATTTTAACATTACATTACATTTTTGATTACATTATCATTACTCCATCCACCCTACATGGATGGCCATTACTAATAAGCCATTATTTACAACAAGAATTAATATTTTCTTAATTTGAACGATCAATATGAACGGCATTATTTTGAAGTACTCTTAACGGCATTATTATTGACCGTGTAGGATCCATATATTTTGTAGTCTCTTTAATCAATATCTGTATTTTTCTAACAATAAAAACATTCAACTTTGTCATCTTCAAAAACAACCGAAATAGTCGAAATTAAGGGCGTAATTTCATTTTTCAGGGTCTAATTCCATTCTTAATTCGAGCTTCATTTCATCATGAAATATGAATAAAGACCCAAATGTAATTGTTGGGACCATATTGAATTTTTAATTCGGAGAAACATGTTGGGGACTTATTTCATTTTGGTTTTTGAAGCATTAACTAAGTTTATTCAATTGAAATGCACAATAGAGTTGATATAGGCGCCTGTCAGACAACTAACACCTACCCTTAGCGGAGCAACGAAGTTGCGTGTACGCGCTTACCTATTTGCGAAAATGTTGATTTAATTTTAACCCGTAAAACCATTCACCGTTTAACTCAAAAAAGTAATCCATTGTTAGTAAAAAAAAATATATATGTGTTTTTAGGCCATTCAAGTGTATATGTTTATTTTCATTTGTTTGAAATATTAAAAAACTACAATAATTCCTTTTGGGGCTTTATTTCATTTATTTTATTGGGCTTATTTTCATTTTTGAGCTAAATTTTCACGGATGAAATGTGGCTTTATTTAATAAGGAATTTTGGAAACCGAATATTGGCACACTTGCGGCGTTTGAATTTGCTTTTGAATGTTAAATGCGTTGCAATAGACTGACCTGTATGCTTGAACTGCTTATCGAGAGAAACTGCAGTGATATAAAAATCCAGTCCGTTCACAGGATTTGTTAAATCTTTAATTAAGAATATTATGTATCCGATGAATACATTTATCATAAGGTTTCCCAGTGATCAAGTTTTTTACAGGAATGGAAGAAAATGTACTCGTACCGTATTATCTCGTTATATTTTGTCAAGCAGAGGAGGTAAGGTTTTTGTTTTAGCAAGAATCAATACAAACCGTATACAAGTGAAAAATAAGACGATTTAAATAGGTATTGTTAAAATACGTAGCACTATCCTCTATACATGGTTACAATAATATTCTCCCACGATTATTTGTACTTGCTTTATACTTTTTGTATTTCTTATTATGAACTAATTTCTAACTGAAATCAATGAAAATTTAATTATTTCTTATCCTTGCTCATGCCCAATGAATAAGGATACGTTTTTGGCACAACTCATTCATTGTTATGCTCTGCGAAAAACACTTTTCTCTTAAAGAAGGAAACTTTTGCAATTGTCTCGACTATGATAAATGAATATAGGACGTGATAATTTTACAAAAACAAAAATACATATATATATATATATATATTTATATCCTTAAATGGTAGTGCGAAGCCGAATGGCACTTCTTTTTTGTTTCCCTTTTTAATTCCATGACTCGTTTGGATTTCGGTTACCCGAGGGTCTTTCACTGCTACTACGCTATGTGGTAAAAGCAATCAGCGATGGAAGCGATTTTCAGATTCTTTTCTCGCCCTTATTACATTTCTGAGTTTATCACACAATTAAGATTGAAAAACTGAGAGATTAAAGCTTTAGTGTGATACAAACGGGATAGTTTTTTTATGTCACACTGATAACGGTAGGTCATCTATTTGAAAATTGATGTAAGATATAAAAATTTTCATTGTGTACAGAGTATTAGAAGTAAGGATTTTTTTTTCACTTGATTCGTTTGTTTTATTATTATGAATAGTGCTTAGAAAATATATATACGAGGGCGGGTCAATAAGTCCGTGACTTTTTGAATGTCTGACCTCTTTACTGAAACAGCAACACTGCTCCTGTCAACAGGCATCTGTCAGTTGACTCCTGTCAAAATTTAAACTTGCTGTGTCAGTTAGTTTGTGTTTGACAGCTATTTTTATCAGACTACTCACTAATTTGAGGAGAAAATGGAAAAAAGTGAATTTCGTGTGCTTATTAAGCATTATTTCTTGCGAAAAAAAACCATTACCGAGACCAAGGCTAAGCTTGAAAAATACTATGGGGACTCTGCACCATCGATTTCAATGGTAAAAAAGTGGTTTACTGAATTTCGTTGTGGCCGTACAAGCACTGAAGATGCCGAACGTCCTGGACGCCCAGTTGAGGTCTCTACACCCGAAACAATCGAAAAATTCACCATATGGTGTTGGCCGACCGAAGATTGAAAGTGCGAGAGATTGTGGAAGCCGTAGGGATCTCGCATGGCTCAGTGGTTTCAATTTTGAATGATCACTTGGGCATGAGAAAGCTTTCCGCAAGATGGGTGCCGCGTTTGCTCACAGTCGACCACAAACGCAATCGTGTAACAACTTCACAGGAAGGTTTGGCGTTGTTTAATCGCAATATGGAGGAGTTTTTGCACCGTTTTGTAACCATGGACGAAACATGGATCCATCACAACACACCAGAGACCAAACAACAGTCAAAACAGTGGGTTTCTAAGGGTGAATCGGCGCCAAAGGAGGCCAAGGTGGGTTTGTCAGCCAATAAAGTTATGGCGACTGTTTTTTGGGATGCACGCGGGATAATCCACATTGACTACCTTCAAAAGGGAAGAACAATCAATGGGGAATATTATGCCAACTTATTGGACCGATTCAATGACGATTTGAAAAAAAAACCGACCTCATTTGGCCAAGAAAAAATTTCTTTTCCACCAAGACAATGCAAGGGTGCACACATGTGCAGTCGCCATGGCAAAAATCCATGAATTGGGCTATGAATTGCTCCCTCATCCACCCTATTCTCCAGATTTGGCTCCGAGCGACTACTTCTTGTTCCCAAACCTGAAGAAATGGCTTGGTGGAAAAAGATTTGACTCCAATGATGAAGTCATCTCGCAAACAAAGGCCTATTTTGAGGACCTTGACAAATCATTTTTTTGGAAGGGATAAAAAAATTGGAGAAGCGTTGGACAAAGTGTATAGAGCTCAAGGGAGACTACGTTAAAAATAAATTATTTTTTTTATCAAAAAATCTGTGTTTTATTCCAAAAGTCACGGACTTATTGACCCGCCCTCGTACTTATTTATGCTGCAGAGGTTAGGTTAGGTTGGGGTGGCTTTCAGCCTAAGGCCAACACACTTAGACCGATGTTAGGTCCATTGTGATACCATACGGATCTGGTGTGATACCATACGATCTTTCACTACTCGTTAAACCATTTATAGATTCTTATGAAGCGCTATAGACTTCTAAAGATTTCTTTTATGGGAGAGAGCAGGACATGTACAAAGATGGTGAAGTGTAGTCTTCTCCTCCTTCTCGTTCATGCAGCTTCTGCAGAAGTCGTGTCAATAAACGCCAAGCCTCGGTGCGTGCCTGCCTATCAGACAGTGCCCTATAATGACACCTATAGAGGAGCTAATATGCAGTCGGTTTAGTGAGATTAGACCAGGTTTGGCCAGATGTGCTTAGTCGCTAGACATGTGTTACTACTTGTCTAGCTAAGGTTTCTTCTCTCCCGGATAGCTTGAATAAAAGCTTACAAGTAGCGATTGGCATACCCAGAAAACCCTTGTCAGGTAAAACAGGTAGTGTGGTTCCTTTTTTGGCGAGTTCATCTGCCTTACAGTTCCCTGGAATGTCTTTATGCCCCGGCACCCAACAGATGTGAATGTTAAACTGCTCCGCCATCTCCCTAAGAAATGAACGGCAGTCAAGGGCTGCGATTGAATTAAAAGAGACTGAATCCACGGACTTAATCGCGGCTTGACTGTCTGAGAAGATACGGATGTCCTTTTCTCTTCAGCCACGTCAGGACTTCTTTTATCGCCATAATTTCCGCCTGGAATACGCTACAATGATTAGGAAGACGGAAAGAGAGACTAAGATTTAGCCTTTCGGCGTAAACGCCTCCACCAACCCCATTACTAGTTGCTGCAGAAGAAATAATTAATCTAAGAATGGGAAATAAGGTTTATATTAATAATACTCTAATAATAATCTACTGGGGTCTTGCCGTTTAACTTTTTATCTGTGGAATTTATTGAATAAATTGCATCTAATAACGGTATTTGTAAATTGTTGTACATGCTTGTGGATAGAAGATATTGATCATGATGTATTTATTGGAAACCCTTAGCTAAGTACTAATGTAATAATCGTCTGATGTCACGTGGAATTTGATTTCCCATTCCTGTCTTCTAAATTATCTGAAGAAGAGCCAATGCTTTTGTCTGAACAATTCCGACTGTTCTGTTTAATATTTAAAGTTATTCAGAAGTATCGCTTATGGTAAGGGTCATCCTCCACAACGGACCTCTTTTTAGTCCCAGTGTGTCGACTTTTTTGCTGGCATTGTCCTCTTTTTTCGTCCGCCATATTTGGACATGGAACCTTACCTTAGGGCTGTCTTATTAAACTAATTGAAGCAATGTTAAATTAATTAAATTAAAGCTGTAAATATGATAGGCTTCCCTGAGTAGGAAGGCTTAATTATTATTATATTTTTCTTTTTTACAATAAAATCCTTACTCGATTTTGTCGGGTATAAGTGTCTTCATTTTTTCATTGCTCTCTCAGGACAGGCGAACCTTTTATGCTAATCCAGCACCTCGAGGTACTTTGAAACGGTCGTTAGTGTTGATTTCAAACTTCCATTATTATAAATTCTTTTCTTCGAAAAATATAACTTTTGAAATCACATCACAGAATGTTTTTCGGCAAACAGATATTTTGACTGTTCACAAGAGCACCCTCAGATGGTTAACTTTAGCTTCCTGCCGAGCAGAAAATGCGTTTCTAGCAATTATTTCGTTGACTTTCTCATAACATGTCTCATGTTAGTAGCTGTAAAATAGAACAATTTTATCGATGTAAATGATTAGCCACTAGTTGGAGATTGGATGTCAACAATAGAGCATCAACTAAAACTCATTGTTAGTGTTTGATGCTAAAGCAATACCCAATTCTGGACTTGGCTTGTAATTTTTAAACGACAAGGAACTGCATTGGGGTAAATTACCTCTTGCTTTAAAAAGTTAACTCAATATTGAGGAAGCAGATTTTGTAATATTGAATTAGAGGTTATGCCAAATTGCGCTCGAAATCGCTATGACACGATGAGGATTCATGTTGTCAGAAGGATTAATAGTCTGATTATTTATCGAATGTAACCAGATAAGGTCCAGCCCACAAACATGTTTGATCCAGATCTTGCTTAATAGATATAATCCCTCAGCATCTTTGACAATAAGCACTTGTTAGATTCGCATAATTATCGTTCGAGGACGAAGATAAAAACTGTCATCAGCAAAAATAAAAATTGGATGAGACCGGAGAAACCGATGCACATCGATTTTAAATGTTTTTAAATATGTAGGAAACACATTGTACCCGAAAATAAGCTTAAGGGTGAACTGATGCACATTCCTGGCATGTAATTGAAATGTTTCAAGCATGAAATGCGTCTGGGTATTTTGTTTTAGCTCTTTTAGTGGAATATCGATAAAACAGCAATACGCAGGAGACATTTCGAGGCTTACTAAGAGAGTCAAGAGATTTTTTGTATTCCTTAAAGCAGTTCTAAATATTTTGTGATTGTGATGAGCACCTACGTCTATCCCGTTATAAAAACTTCAAAAATGTACTCTAACTCCTTTGAACATTTGTTGAAAGCACAACAACATTTAACTCTGATTATTTTTGACAAAACCCGTCTTAATCGGAGTTCGCCTCTGTTAAGAGTCTTGTTAACTTCCCAGTGGAAGTTCTTGTAATGTGGCCGATTTTGTGAATCGCGGATTTTGACATATCTTCACGTTTCAAGGTCACCAGAATCCAAATCCAACGTTTTTTTAGAGATGTCTGGGTGTGTGTTGTGTATGTACGTATGTACGAGTACGTATGTGCGTTCGGAATTATCTTTCGCCACGATTATCTCGAGAACCAAAGATGATATTGACATGGGCACAGCTTTATTCGAAGCGTAATTACGTAACTCAGAACTGATTAAGTTTTGAGCGAGATCGGTCCAGCCGTTTTTTGTTAGTAAATAAATAACTAAAATAATTTGCCTTTATTTGTACTATTTATTGATATTTGATATTTATTGATAAATCAACGCTGTACATTAAGATAAACTTATAGCAAGTTAGTTACAAAATATTTAAAAAGAAAAGAGAAAAAAAAATGAAAGAAAAATATAAAAACAAAACAGAATTTAAGTTAAAAAGAGAAAAAAAAACCTTAAAATATTAATTTAACAGAGAAAAGCGCAACCAAGTACAAATTTAAAGTAGACACAAAAAAAGAAAAAAAAATAATATAAAAACCTAAGCTTCATCAGTTCAAACTGGAAAGATGTTCAAAACAGGCTCTAAGAAATTTTTTGTGTTCGACTATAGACCTCACATAAATGGGTAGATCATTCCAGAGTTTGACAGCATAAACGAAAAATTGCCTGCGTGATGTTAAGCAGGTAAAAATAGCTATTCGCAGTATAATATAGCGATTGGATAAACAGAAGTTAATTTTTTCAAATAAGTAGTTTGGTTCCTTCCTGTGAATAAGTTTGAAAAGTAAAGCACAACACCGATATTTGAGATAAGCCTCCAAGTTGCATCCAAGAAGTTGGCGAGCTTCAGATGAGACATGATCAAACCTTCGAAGATTGAACACGAACCGAGCAATTGAGTTAAACGCAACCTTTAGTTTTTGAAGCGTGATATAATCGGGATCAGCAAACAACTCACATCCATATGAGATTATGGGAATTATTAAAGCTTTGACCAATTTTAGCTTGACATGTGTGGGTAAAATTGTTTTTGTAATGGATAGTCCACGTAAAGATTTTTTTTTTTTTTTTTTTTTTTTTTTTTTTTTTTTTTTTTTTTTTTTTGTAAGAGGGTAGGTGAAGATCTTCCAAAGACAAGCAAGCGCGTGCTCATAGTAGTGTCAGATTTTTACTGACTAAAAACACCTCCCTTCGATAGATTGATGGATACTGCAACTAAGATATAACTTATCAAGCAATTTTTCTATCACGAAATAATAACTTTTGACAGGTTACTTTCCAATGAAAGATCCTGCATGTTCCGCAATTTAGGCGCGGTTAATCTTATCTTGCCAAGTCGAACGGTTTCGTTCTTTGTAGTCGGCGCAATAAATTGCTCTCATCCAAGATTTGTCGGACTGTAAAGATGCATAAACTTTATTTATTACAGAATTTATCTGAGCATCCCACGTTAATTTATTGTTAAAAATTATCCCGAGATTTTTTGCATTTCTGACGTATTCGACTTGGTGAGAGTTCAAAAAGATAGGTGGAAGGTCAGGGAAATGAGGTTGTTGCTTATATATTTGAATAGCTTTAGTTTTGTCGGGATTAAGCTTTAGACCATTATATGTGGACCACTCGACTATAGAACACAGATCTTCGTTTATTTTTTGGATTGCGTCTTCAACCATACCAATAGGAAAACTTTTGTACAATTGAACATCATCAGCATAAATGTGAAAGCGGCAGTGAGATAAAACAGAGGGTAAGTCATTAATAAACAAAGAGAACATTAAAGGACCAAGAATCGATCCTTGAGGAACACCACAATTAACAGGAAGAAACGATGACAGTTTGCTATTACATGAAACAGCTTGCAAGCGATTTGTCATATAAGAATAAATAAGTTTGTTAGATGAGTCAGAGAAATTAAAATATGTTGTCAGTTTATCACAGAGAATATTAGGGTTAACACAGTCAAATGCTTTGGTAAAGTCAAGTAATGTAATTACAGTTGTGTAATTAGCGTCAATCGCCTGTCTTATATCGTCAGTAGCTTTTAATAAAGCTGATGTGCAACTATGCCCTGAACGGAAGCCTGACTGAAGAGGGTTTTGAAGTTGTCTGTCATGTATAAAGTCTTTTATTTAGTTGCTTAAAATGGATTCAAAAGCTTTGGATAAGAATGGAAGGATTGCGATGGGTCGAAATTCAGATTTAGTACCTTTTTTAGGAATGGGAATGATTTTAGATTTTTTCCAGATGGAGGGGTAAGTACATGTCATTTTAATAGTGTTGAAGATATGGGTGATGTAGGGAAGTAAAATTGGAAGAAGAACTTTTAAGAATCTGGATGAATGTTGTCTAATCCAATAGACTTGGATTTAATAGAAAAGACTGCGTTTCCTACTTGGTTTGCATCAACTGCAGTCAAGGAAAATTCGTTTTCACTATCATGCTGTTGTGACGACAGGCGAGTGGTAATTGAGCTTATCGGAGTGGAGAACTTCTGGTTCAATGCGTCTAGGTTAATATTTTCTTCACAAGCTGAGGTAATTTTCTTGTTTAATCCAATATTGCGGACTTCATTCCACAAAAACTTAGAAGAGCGATCAGAACTGAATTTATTATTATAATAATCAAATTTAGCTGATCGAATAAGCATAGTAACATGATTACGGTATGCTTTGAAAACTCTAAGCATTTCTGCACAGCCGAAAAGTTTCCAACGACGGTATAAGAGATCTCTCCTTTTGATGGCGTTAAGAATTTGATTTGAAAGCCAAGGACAACTGGGTGATTTCATAACACGAGTTTTAAGATGCACATGCTTATTGAACAGGTAGTCAATTGCGATGGTCAGGAATTCCGTTTGATCAATTACGTCAGATGTATAAAAAATTGAGTTCCAATTAATTGGCATGCAATCACGAAAAAGACTTTCAACGTTGACATTGCGGAAATCACGATACTAGATAGAAAGAAAACATGTAAGTCAAAGCTGGCAAACACGAGGTCATGATACGAAAACACAGGGACAGATTGCTGACTAGAACATTTGACCAAACTGTTATCACTAGATATAAAGACATCTAACAATGACAGTTGTCATTTGTCATTGAGCAAATCATTATTACATTGTGCTCGGTTATTTCGTATACATGTAAATTTGCAGGTCTCCGTGTTGATAATAATTGTTGCATTAATATATATCACACTTCGCTGTTAATAACAACATTTAATTTCCATGAACAATATTAAAGAGCATTTTTTAATATTAAATAATTCTTAACCATATCTTATGGTTAACCACATTTCAAAATTTACCACTAATCGCATAAATCATATTGATCCCACTGGTAAGTTAGTCGTGTGGACCTTGCGGGTCGCACCCAGACCACTTTTTTATACCCTATTCTAAGGATATATTAATTTTGACGCATAGTTTGTAACATACCTTAATATTGCCCGTAGACCCCTAAAAGTTACTATATTTATGATCAGCAACGATAGTAATGTCGATCCAGCCATGTCCGTCCGTCCGTCCGTCTGTCTGTCTCTCGGCAAAAATTATGCCTTTAAACTGGGCCTAGAGAGCTGAAATGTTAACCATATACTCTCTAGGGTCCCGAAATAATCAAGTTTACGAATTTTTGAAATCCGCCCACAGACACGCCCACAAACTCAAAAACACAAAATTTTGGAAAAAATTGAATTTTGAGCTAGAACGCTGAAATTTTTTATATACGATCTATGACTCCTAAAACTGCTCGGGATATAAAATTTTCAAAATCCGCCCACAATTTTATTGAAAAACCAAAATTTGAGCTAGGGAACTGAAATTTATAATATATACTCTCTAGGGGGCCCTTTATGCTCATGTGTTAATATTTTCAAAATCCGCCTACTGACACGCCCACAATTTAATTTAATTTTTATTTTTTTTTAAATTCAAAGTTTGAGCTATTGAGCTGAATTTTATAATATATACTCTCTAGGGGCCCTCTATGCTCATGTGTTAATTTTTTTTTAAATCCGCCTACTGACACACCCACAATTAAATAAAACATTTTATTGAAAAACCAAAGTTTGAGCTAGGGAGCGTTTTTTACAAAAGCTTCCTTTTTTTATGAAATCCTTTAAATGTTATATAACAAAATATGTAAAGCGTTCTTAGCAATTCAACCATACTAAGGCTTTTGTCACACCAACTTATGAGGGATAGGAATAGGAATAGGGTATCCAACAGTTCGCCCAAGCGGACTGTAGCCCGTCCCTATGGTTATCTTTATAATGAGATACCTTTACATTACTGCTAAAGTTCTTTAAACTAAGTGGTCATATTCGCTGTAGGAACTGTCTATGCTAGAGGTACTATATGTATTATGTCAACCCGTTTTTCCAGTTCTGGGAAAAATCACATACAATCACAATTTTTTACTCACGATTGACTATGCCAGTATTGAATTTTTCTTTAGAAGTACATCTTCTTCATCATATCATATCATCACAAAAAGATAAAGTATTCATTTTGAAGTGTTTTTTGCTTCCGTCAATTTACTTTAAACTAGTGGTCGCCCCGTGGTCGAAATTCGATCAATTTTTTCTATAAGTTCATTCCCCCTCTCTCTCTCTCTCCCACTCTCTCTCCCACATACCCTCAAGAACAAAACTTAATCTGTGCGCATACAAAGTCGTTGCTCGTGGTTGTTACTGCTCTGTGAACGGAGTTACTACAACAAATGCATGCACATATGAAAACGCCCTTCGCGGCTAAGTCGCCTGTTCGCGCGTTTATTGACGTTTATTGACAAAGTCGCCTGTTTGTTGTTATACCCTATTCTAAGGGTATATTAATTTTGAAACATAGTTTGTAACATACCTTAATAATATTGCCCGTAGACCCTTAAAGTTACTATATTTATGATCAGCATCGATAGTAATGTCGATCTAGCCATGTCCGTCCGTCCGTCCGTCGGCAAAAATTAGGCCTTTAAACTGGATCTAGAAATAATCAAGTTTAGGAATTTTTGAAATCCGCCCACAGACACTCCCACAAACTCAAAAAACAAAATTTTCGAAAAAATCGAATTTTGAGCTAGAAAGCTGAAATTTTTTATATATGATGTATGAGTCCTAAAACTGATCGGTAAATAAAATTTTCCAAATCCGCCCACTGACACGCCCACAATTAAATAAAACAATTTTATTGAAAAACCAAAATTTGAGCTAGGGAGGTGAAATTTATAATATATACTCTCTAAGCGCCTTTCAAGCTCATGTCTAAATATTTTCAAAATCCGCCTACTGACACGCCCACAATTATTAAAAAAAAACCTTTTTTTTTAAATTCCAAAGTTAGAGCTAGGGAGCTGAAATTTATAATATATGCTCTTTATGCTCATGTGTTCATTTTTTTTAAATCCGCCTACTGACACGCCAACAATTAAATAAAACAATTTTATTGAAAAACCAAAGTTTGAGTTAGGGAGCGTTTTTTTACAAAAGCTTCGTTTTTTTTTAATAAAATCCTTTAAATGTTATATAACAAAATATGTAGAGCGTTCCGCATAATTCAACCATACTTAGACTTTTGTCACGCCCACTTATGAGGGATAGGAATAAGAATAGGGTATCCAACAGTTCGCCCAAGCGGACTGTAGCCCGTCCTTATGTTTTTTGTTTGGCAGATCACTATCTACCTAATACCTTTCAAATCCAGTTTGTTCGCGTTTTCTTCCTCACACACTAACAATTGACAATTGAGTGAGAATAAGGCAATAATAGCCAAAATAGTTTACAATTTGTATTTGTTTTTTATTTTTCATACATAAAACTTTCAATTAACAATAAGTGATTCTATATGATATCCGATTCGATACTACTAATTTAACTTAAAAAATCTAAATAGCAATTCAAACATTTTTTTTGATCTTACTAATTGTAAAGTGATCAATGAACATTTAAAATTTCTCTATATACCTACTATGTTTTTTGTAAAAACTCTGTCATCTTTATAAAGTTTTCCCTGTCCATTTTCTTCATTAACGTAAAATGTTAAACCATTAAAAGCCCTTACTCTACTACACGCAACATATAGCTGACCGTGTGAAAACACTGGTCGCCTCAACATTATTCCAATTTTATTAAAAGTTTGTCCTTGCGATTTGTTTATCGTCATGGCAAATGCAGGTATAACAGGGAATTGTGTTCTTTGAAATTGAAAGGGTAACACAGTTCCCGAAAAAGTCAAATTAATTCTTGGTATCAAAATTAGTTTTTTCACTGCTGTTCCCGTTAATACCTCACAATCTAAAGTATTGTGGTGCATGCGCTTAACCCTCAACCTTGTTCCATTAACTAAACATTGAGCTGTATTTAAATTACGTATTAACATAACAATGCAATTTTCTTTCAAAGTTAACTTATGTGGTGGCATCCCGCTTATTGTTAATAAATTTAAAAATTCTATTGAAAAATCATTTGTATTTATACCTTCGTTTTCCATTATTTTATCGTAACTGTTGTAGTTTTTTTTTTGTCCATCGATACGGTTCAAAATATCACCATTAATGAGAGAGCAATCTTCATTCGTTGGTGCTAAAATTGCTCGCTTAAGCACTTCATCCGACAAAATTGTCTCTCTTATATCACCGTAAATGTCTTCAATGATATTATTCATATTTCCGATTGCACTCTGTGGTATCTCAATGATATCTTCACCAAATAAATCATAAGTAGTCAAATGTCCATCTCCCATTTTTTTTTTTAATTTTATAAAATTCATTTCTTCGGGAAGAGCTCGCATATTTTGATTCAACTTAACTTTATGGAATTTATGAAATTCCTCCCAACTTATAATACAATTTTCTATCAAAACTGAATTTGGAGTAAATCACCATATAATAAGACAGATTTGCCTCCAAATAATTTATTTTTTTCTTCACCTGAAGCTAAATCTCTCAATAACTTGTCTATTACTTTAAGTGCAATTTTCGGACACATTGAATATTCATCTATCAATATCAAAGATGCTGCACTTATAAAACGCCCTTGACTACTATTTGGTCGCACATTGGCTGAAGAATTTTCTAAAATAGGTATGGGCAATTTAAAAACATTGCGTAACGTACGACCATTTGTAAGTAAAGTTGATGCAATTCCAATGTAAGCGGTAGCTATGCAACGTAAATTTAACGCATTCATAATATGGATGATTGCAGTTTGCACAAATGTCTTTCCACATCCAGCATGCGCTGACAGACAAAAAACATTTGATCCAGTATCTTTGTATTGTACTTCACGCAAAACTTGATCAATTATATGTTTCTGTTCGTTATTCGCATCATCATACATTTGCTCATAAATGAACTGTTCGTCAAATACTGACAAATTTCTTGGCACAGGTAAATTAAATGCTTCACAATTTAAGTTATGAATAATTAAAACCTCCTCAATCTCAAATAAAGTAAGGCCACTGTATAATATGAACGCAGTCAAACTCCAAATGTACCGGTTCGAATTGAGATGACTGAATTTAAAAAAAAAAACATTTGTTTCTATTTTTTATTTACAATCTGAAATGTATTCACAATGAACAATAAATCAAAGCACTTGTTGTTGTTTACACTTGTTTTCACAATTTTTTTGTTTAGTTTGTTATTTTTCACTTAAAAAAATAAAAATTAAACTTAGGCCACTGTATAATATGAACGCAGTCAAACTCCCAATGTACCGGTTCATATGTGAGTTTGTTATTTTTCACTTAAAAAAATAAAAAAGTTAGCAAAATGCATTTATTTGACCGTTTTTGGAGTAGAGAGCAGATTATTGCCCCACACAGCAATGTTGTTGTTTTGGTAATTTCAGCCAATTCGCTTTATTTTACCTGCTGTATTTCATAATGTGTGTTATATATGTGGATGATTTTTGTATTG
Source organism: Portevinia maculata (assembly GCA_949715645.1). NCBI lineage: Eukaryota > Metazoa > Arthropoda > Insecta > Diptera > Syrphidae > Portevinia > Portevinia maculata. The sequence continues at coordinate 40,454,527 of OX454525.1, forward strand.
CGCACTTCTATGTATTTTTCCCTATCCAAATATGTAATATAGTGTTGGCATATCTATGTTACGAATAATAGCAAAAATGGGTGGAAACACGTTATAGGCAACTCCGTATTAATATATAGATAGATTTTCAAGTAACTTCAAGCATTTTCAAGTACCTTCAAGCATTTTCAACTAACTTCAAGCATTTTCAAGTAACTTCATCACATGATATAAAATTTTTCCGTTCAGATTTTATCAGATTATTGCCTCACACAGCAATGTTGTTGTTGTTGTAAATGTAATTTGATCCAATTCGCTACTTTTCACCTGCTGTAATTCATAATGTGTGTTATATATGTGGATAATTTTTTTTTTTGCACTTCTATGTACTGTCCCCTACCCAAATATATATAGTGTTGGCATATCTATGTGAAGTATTATAGCAAAAAAGGGGGGAAACACGTTATAGGCAACTCCGTATTAATATATAGAAGATGGTTCAATGAACAATAGTATCTTGTGATTCCTACTATGTGAAATGGAGGCTAAAGTTACAGGGCTGTTTCACGGTTTGCCATTTTACTGAATATTTTGACATTAACAGTTCGGTAATCGGTTTAAGGGTGCATTCACATTGAAAGTTTGAAGTTGTCAAGTCGCTATTGAAGGACCCTTTATGATTTTTCAGCTTTCTTGCTAGAAATTTGGGGCATAAGAATTGCCGACGGGCAGTCATGGCTACATCGACACAACTTTCGATGCTGATCATAAATATAGTAACTGTTAAGCTGAAATGCTCCTGCGACGATTCGACCAATCCAAAGAAGCCAAATTGAAGATGTGCGCTATACAATTCTTAATTTTTTATTTTATTGAAACTAATCGGCTCATGCACAATGCAGTTAATCGCGAGGAAAAGTCAAATAGCAACTAAAAACCACAAGAATGTGCGATGGCTATATATACAGAGACTTTGTATGTGAAGGGGGGCGATGATATGCATTTAAGTGCAGTGCAGTGGATCAGCCCGCCATCTAGGTTCTGATAGTTAAACTTAAATGACTTTAACCCTTAATTACTATATTAAAAGGAAAATTAATTTGGTGAACTATTTTTTTCCATCACATTTTTGACATGTGCTCATTACAAACATGTTTATTGCAATTTAAGCGCTGTATCTTCGGTTTTCTATACTCCTTTTTTTGGGCACATATGACATCATTGATAGGAAGACGGTTGGCCAGATCCAAAAGATAATTCAGGGTCCGCATTCACAATGCTCTGTTTCAGCCGTTTTTGCAACGGTTGGCAGCCTGGGTACGCCAGCTCCGATCCCGCTCACAAAGCACAATCATACACAAGTAAGTGGCGGTTGCGACTGATTAACGTATATCTTGCGTTTTTAGAAAGCCAGCAGGAGAAACAGCCCCGCAAAATAAACAAATTAAAAGGTACAAACGTTTAACTATGTTGTGGGATACGTTACACCCCGTGCGAGCAATCGGTGCAGGGAAATAACTTCACGGGCAATAACTTCACATGGGCAATAACTTCACCTCGAGTGGGCAATACCTTCACTTTTTTTTGTGAAGTTATTGCTCAAAATTTTGTGTTATTTCCCACCTATAATTTGAGAATTTGTCTATTATAACTAAAGACCCTTGCACCCACTCCAAATCAAACAGTGACCCCAAGCAGAGGGGTTGGAGGGGGGGCAGCATGTCCCCCCATATGCATTGCACTGTTTATGGGATTAGTTGCGAAATCGCAAGTAGATTCCATAAACAGTGCAATGCATATGGGAGGGCATGCTGCCCCCCTGCAACACCCCTGCTTGGGGTCACTGTTTGATTTGGGGTAGGTGCGAGGTACGTTACTTGAATTATCATAAAATGTTAAGAGAATTTATTTCCCACTAAAAAGTGTAGTTATTGCTCACCATCAGTGGGCATTAAGTTCACAAAAAAAGTAAAATTATTGCCCACTCGAGGTGAAGTTATTGCCCATGTGAAGTTATTGCCCGTGAAGTTATTTCCCTGCACCCGAGAAATCAATGTTTAAGACGCAAACACGCTTCAACAGGAACTTTTTTCGACTATGAGTCGAAATTATGGTAATCTAAGAATATTGTATAAAGAAGATCCAAATCGTTAAAGTTATTTTTGCGAAAATCATTGTTCTTAACATTAGTTGTATGGTAGGTACCGTTATTTAAAATGGTGGAATAAAAAAACGACCGCGAGATGTTAGCCTATAGATTTTAAATACGAAGTTTTAAGAAAAATTCGTCCACCCATTGTGGCTGGACAGAAATGCGGAACACAATTTTCTGGACTTCTCTATAGTCGCAATATAATACCCCATACTCAGTTTGCGTTCAAAATTTTAGCGCAATTGTGCTCACCATAAGAATTCTTAAAATGATGCTTATAAATTAAAAGAAAGAAAACGAAAATTCTGATGATAATATTCTCGTCGTCATTTATTATTTTCGACAACTTCATTTAACAAAAATATATGTATTCCCCAAAAGTATGTCATGGCATTCACCTATACATCATTCGGATACTTGTCGCCAAAGAATTCTTATAGTATTTATAATTTCCGAGGACACTTATTCTGGATAGCTCAAATTAAATATTCTTCTCGTGTTAGTTCAACAGCACGAAAATTAACCTAACACTCATTAAATTCTTAATTAAAAATATTGATGCTACTTGAATTTTAAAAGCTTTAAGCTTCAAGGTCGCGTTAAATATGACTGCATCAATTTGCTTGGCAGCTATTAAGTCGGGAAAACCAGTATTAAAAAATACATCCGAATAAAATATTCTTAAAATTGTGCAGCGGTTATAATTTAGGAAAGGACAAAAGGAAAAGGCAGTCATTAGTAAGGATATCATTCCCAGCAAGCGTTTGTACAAGAGATTGCCCCAAAATAATAATTTGCTATGTCAGTTATAAATGAATGCTAAATAAATATTTGCCCGAAAGAGGAAAAGGAGACTTTGAAACAATTAAATCAAAACCCACCCACACACCTAAATAATAAATAGATATTTCATTTTACAATTTTTTCATGTCATGGTTACCAGTATAGCCTCCTGGCAGTGCCGCTGATGCTACTACCGCGGTTTCTTCTTCTGGTTCGTGCTCTCATCTCCGTATTCGTCATCATCTCTGTCTCAGAGGACATCATCTTTGTATTGCATTTAAATCCAAACAACATCCTAGTCTTGCCTCTGGCAGCCATACAGATTATCTTGTGTTCGCATCGTTAAATTCCACTTTTGAGCGTTTCTTTTACTTTTTCTCAGCCTTACACCTCCTTCTCCACGGCTTGTATTTTTAACTCTTTGCAGTTTAATTTTGTAGATACCTAACCTTTAAATAAGAGGGCGAAAATTATTTTCCTTGCACATTTGTTTCCTCTTTTTCTCGCTGCTTTTTCATAAGTAAGGCACTTACTTATGAAAGCTGTATTTATGTGAAAAAGAATCGGTTTTAAGAGCTATTAACTTTGGTAATTTATTTCAGAAATTATATTTTTAAACTATTGCTATAAGGGATATTTCTTTGTATAATATAAAAATGTTCTATGAGCCTGACATCAATAACGAACTTGGTGCTTTCAGTTTGGTGTAAGTATTTGACTGAATGCCAATGGCTCAACAAATAAATATTTGAGTCAGTTCTAGCCAATATAAGATTACTTTCTTCTTCTTCTTCTTCTTCTTAAACAACGAACCAGTCTAGCCACAATATGAGAGACACCTAGCAAAGTGCAAAGACTGGCGTGCCTGAATGAACGCGGCAGACAAAACAATCCTAAGGATGGCAAAGGAGGAAATTGAAAGAGGAAAATGCATCGGAACATGGTAACTTACTCAAAAAACTCCCACTTCTTGCCATACGGACGATAGCATCAGAAAATTCAACTAGAAGAATTTACAGATAAAGCTCAGCAATAAGGCCACATACCAAATTGGTACACGGATGGCTCGAGGACTAAGGAGGGAACTGGTGCAGGAGCGTTTGGGGCCAGGAACTAAGCACTACGAATCGATGAGCAAATGTACCAGCATCTTCCAGGCTGAAATATGTGCAACAGGCAGGTGCGTTCGAATCAACCTCGAGAAAAACTACAGGAATTGCAACGTAGCAATAATGTCTGACAGCCAAGCAGCCATAAAGGCTCTTGACGCCTACGTCATCAAGTCAAAACTCGTTTGGGAATGCCTACACGGACTGAATAGACTAGGCAAGAACAACAGAATTTCCATCTGCTGTGTGGCCTGGCCATGTTGGCATTACAGGCAATGAGGCAGCGGACTCTCTGGCAAGAAAAGGGACAGAGGACCCCTTTATAGGACCTGAACCGTTCCGGGGGATAGGAGAACACAATCTACGCTAAGAGTTCAGGAGACAGGAGGAAGAAACAAGGATATTTGGACAGGCACCAAATAACAGACAAGGACATACAAACCATGGACCCACAGCACATTGTCCGATTCATCAAGGAAACTGGACTGGACGCTGTGCTCTTAGGAGTGTGACCTGAAAAGCAGAGCAACAGAGAGGACTCAGAAAGAGAGCATAAACGTCTACGAGGTACAAGCATGGGACACAATAGACCAATAGTCTAATATGTGTAATATGTAATATACCCTAACTAATATTATTATTATTATTCTTAAACGCTGGGGTTATGATGCCGACTAGAATGATAAGAACTTCTCACTTAACTGCGTCCCTGCTAGTCCTCCGGTTGGTTTGACCCCCAACACGGCCGGCCTCCCGGTTTCGAATCACTTCGTTACTCAGGTCAATGATATGATGGTATTGTTGCATTTGTACAATCCAGGAGTTTTAATGCACATTAGGAGCTTTCTTAACAATTCACCTATACTTAGCCTTTTCCCACGTCCACTTTGTGAGTGATATAAAGAATAAGGTATCCAATAGTGTTTAATTATAACATCACGTATGCTGAATTTTTCTTAAGGAATTGCATTTAGCGCTCTTTTATAATGCTTTAACCCTTATTTTGAACTTAAGTATTAATGACTTCCAGTATATTATAGGTAGCTTTAATTGGTTTTGCTAAGTTGATGTGGGAAGCAAATGCACAATATGTATATGCTTTTGTTTTAAGACGCGTAAATGTTAAGTATTTTTTTGTTTAAGCTTTCAGGTTATTCATTTTTGTTTGGACTTCCCTTTTTAAAGTATTCACGCCACGCCAGTGATGCACTCAGACGTCTTTTGAAGTAGAACCACAAATAGTGCTATGATATAATGCGGGTCAAAAAATTGTTCGTTAGGTGGTGAATTTCCACAATAAATTATAAAGGAGCCTACCACCGCTTGATAATCGATGCCGTTCCTTGACTTTCTATAATACACTCATTTATCTCGGAAAACCTAGAAGAAAGTTTAATTGAAAAGCTAATCAAGCATTAATAATCTTGTTATATAAAAAATGCATAAAAATCCTGTTTTATGAGGTATGCCTAAGCGCTATGATTTTACATTCACCCCTATCGTGGAATCCGTCGGATCTGAGATTCACTTTACTTATTCGATTCACGTGAACAGAAAATTGCTATCGTGGGATCCGTCGGATACTGTCCCTTACCGACCACTATTGGTGAATAGGAAATTCAATTCTGACAGCTCATTTCAAACACATTTGTTTTGTAAAAATCAAATTCAGTAAAAATAAAATAAAAACTGCGAATGTCAAATGCATGGATAGATTCGATCCGTTCGTTTTCCACGATACAGTGAATTTTATTCACGTTACCGACATGTGGATGGTTCACGTCTGCGGATTATACGATGCAAATTGTTCACTATTGGCGGATCGTTCCCCACGACGGATTCCACGATAGGGGTGATTGAAAATAAAGTCAATAATCTGTCTAGCCGATACTCCAATTCCATTGATTTACAAAGGTAGCGTATTATATAGTGTACATCTATGGCATGCTTACTTCTATCTCGCAAGTATCATTTCAATCCAACGCATCTGCAAACCTGCCTACCAGAAGAATCAATCGTGAATTGAAAGGTTTATCTGCTTCATTGAACTTCAGCCATTGCATCGCCATATCCAAACAGAAACCCACATCCTTACTCCTGTACTCGCAAACCCAGTAAGAAAATGAAATTGAAAATGTTCTCGCGTCAATTGTATGTTGAAGCACAGCCGCCGAAGAGTATTAAAGATAACAGTATAGGGTTGGATAACTTAAATAATAACTGGAGATTTTTCAGGTTCAATGGGCAATATGAATTACAGTCGATTGCTTAGTCGAATGTATGAAATCTTGATCTCTCTAAGCAACTTGACACCACTCGTGGAGAAAAAAAACTGCACCAAAATACTTCCTTCCTATCTATATATTATTTCTAATAGTAACAAGCGCCGAAAAGAATGCAATAAAATACGCCAAGCTAGGTGCCGATTGCTGTTAAACACAAATAGGTACTTGCGCTGTGTTCTTAACACAATAATGACTTCGTTAGAGGTGTAAACTTTTATGAAAAAATGTATTTCTGGCAAAAAAAAAACAAAAGCACTAACAGTTTTCCCAATTTCGTTTAAAAAATTGACTGTTTGCGTAAAATTTTCTTTGACTTTACCTTGTGCAGATTTCGAGCATTTGCATAAACCGTACTCCTTGTTGCAGTGAGTGTAGGACACCAACCATAAGTACTTGGTGGGATATTTTTTATTTGTTTAGACACACACGTCAGGAGATTTTAAATGTATTCGTAGTACACAAAGAGATGAAATTGAATTGCAAAAAGAAATATAATAACATGGAAAAGCTACGTTTTACGACAATTGCTAGTAAAGGGTGTTGTTTGTAGAGGTTTAGTTTTTAAGCTGGCAACACTGTTTCTACAGATTGTCAATTTTACAGCTGAAAGTAAATTTGTGACTAGTACGTTTTACCATTTTACGATAAATAGATTAAAGGTAGAAACACGTGTGCAAACTGTGCAAACTAATTTTGAAAACCTTAAGTGCGCTACGTCCATTTTGCGGTCGACAAATTAGTCCATCTGAGCATCTTATTCGGAACACGATGAATCGTTTTCGTACTACGTACACTCTAGTGGATAATATGTATCCCCAAAGACGACAAACAGTGCGAACAGAGACGTAAATCAGAGACGTTTGACGATTTGGAAGTCAACATTCGCCGTATTATTGCTGATATACGGCTCCAGTTGCTCGCTAAAGTTGTTGCGCTTCATTCGAGCTAGCGCATATGCCCGACATCATATTTAAATACACACGGCATAAAATTATCTATTGAATAAAGCTAATATCATAGACATTAACATAAGCTTCAAGTGTTTTATTTCATATTGAATTTGTATACCTTAAAAAAATCACCCTTTATTTTTAATTGGTATTTTGTTATGGATTGGATATGTCTACGAATAGTAATAATTCTGGAATTTTGAAACACTATTGTGTTTTTCTCGAAACTGTGTATGCCATTGTCTACCTTCACCTGCTGTATTCAAGCGCACATAACGCGCACAAGCACAAACTCATGTGCGGTTATCAAAAACTCATGTTTGCGTGCATGAATTATTTTGTATTTTGTAAAAGAACTAGAAAACTTGAATTGGTTTCCGGTTTATTGCACCAGCACTGTTTTTAATAAGACCTTTAACAAGATTTTGATTCTACATAGTTAATTTTTGAAAAAATACTCTACAACAAAAAAAAATGTAAAATTCTAAAGAATTATTATTATACCTACGAAAAAAGTATGGTCTGTTACAACATTTCCGCATCCGAATATTGAAAGAAAGATCATAGCCATAAATTCATGATCGAGAACCAGATTTGTGCAAAAATTATTTATTTGTTAATTCGCCGGTTTGACGACAAAATTATCGGCAGTACTCTCGATTTTGAATCACTTCGTCACTGAGGCAAATCAAATGCTGGTGTATATGATCCAGCAGTGCTTAGTTTCTCGATTGAACGTTGATTAATATTGCCTCTTTGACGGAGTTCGTAGAGTCTCTTCATTGAACATGAAGGTTGTCCTTAGAAGAGTAACCAGTTTGGTTACAGAATGGACATTTCATTGGTCTAAGTGTGTCGGACGCGGCTGGCTTTCACTTCAACCTAACCTAGCCAGTTCGGTATTTCCCAAACTTTAATACAGATCATACGCTTTAGAGTCTGTATTGAAAAATTCAGTGTATTATAAAACATATATATGGTAGGTACCGTTATTTAAAATGATAGAACAAAACAAAAATAAACCGTCAAATAATAATCAAAAATCCCTGCATACGAATTTTGAAGAAAATACGTCCACCCGACGTCCAGCCACTTGGCTCGGTGACAGACGAGTCTCTATAATCGTACTACCATATCGCATAATATGCAGTTTCAGTTCGAAATTTTCAAACGTTTGCAATATCTTTCTCTTCAGTATATACTATATACTCTGAGGTATAAGGGAAAGATCAAAATTAAAATTTCAAAAATATGAATCTTGGAAGACCTTTGGTGTAGATTAGCCTTTTAATATTTGTGGTGCAGACCTAAGGATTAAAACAATCTCTTAAGCTGTTTAATTTTATTTGCAGTTTCTCTCTTTGCTGCATCTTACAGAAATCCTTTTTTTCATCAACTCCAAGCAACAAATCTCAACGAGCCCACAAAGTAAAAATGTTTGTAAACTTCTTTACTCTTACTTCCACCATATCCCATTCCCTTCCGATGACTTTAAGTCTCTAAAACTTCTATTATCCTTTCTCCAAGTCCACTATTTCATTCCAATAGAAAAGAGCAAACATTTGTTTTGGCTTCTGCGTTATTACAATCTTCTCGATTTTACAAATTCAATTTAACTTCAGATATTTTCGACTTTTTACATCATCTGAAAACTTGAACGTATAGTAAAGTATACACGCAACCGGGACCTAACATCCTTATTCTTTTGAAACTTGTCTTATTTTTGTGATTTCTGCGTTGGGAAAACAAGTGCAAAAAATCTAGCGAATCTGTGTGAAGTAAATCTTAAACTTTGTTGATACATACTTTTATACGGATACTCGTAGATGCATTCGCTCAAAGTTAATGCGGTTTTAGGTGGACTTTTTTGTTTTATATATTTTTGTTTTTTTCTTTAAGTAAACTGTTCGGAAATGGAAAGTTTTTGTCTTAGTTATGATCCAAAAGACTACACTCTTGGTAGTTCCTACTATCGATAGGATAACGTGGTTTTTGCCCAACAAAAAAGGAAATAAAAAAAACATTTTTCACGATGATGAATTTGTGGGAGAACATAGTACAAGGAGGATGAAAACAAAATGACACTTTTGTTATTCAAACTTTTTGACCAGTATAAGGTAACCTCTATGAACATCATTAATAATCAAGTCAACGCTGTCAAAAGGAAAATAGTTGAAGTATACCAACAAGTACTATCCGTACATTGCTTCTTTTTGATGGAGTGGATGAATGTAAAAAGCTACGAGTATCAACAAAAGTTACTGTGAAGTTCTACTTGTAATTTTCTTGATGAAATAAATTCATTACTTCATTCCATTTGATGTCCTCTACTTCGTTACTCTTAAGACATTGAACCACATGTGGCTTTATAAATGGAAACATTTACGTGAAATATTGCGCTTCGCAGTTTGGGATAAAATTTGGTTTTTTGTTAACTAAAGTTAATTCGAATATTAATATCTGGATTTGAAGCGTTTTTGCACAAGTCGGGATTATTTGTACATATTTTAACAAAATAAAAAAGGGGTTTAAAAAGAAAAACTTTCAGCAGCTTCGAATAAAAAAAAATTCCCATGAAAAACACAGCGTATACAAATTATTCAGCTGTATTATGTAATTTTAAACCCCATTTTCATTATTGGATCATACCCGATCAAATTGACCACATCCAGCACGCACTAAAGAAAATTCCAGCGTTATCTAGCAATTCTAATGGCTTCCCGAATTTGAAGCCCTTGATTAGATTTAGATTATTGTAAATTATTTTTATTTAATATTGCCTTGTACAAGATTGGTTACAAAAGTTTAGAATTTAAAAGCTTGGCTTTGTGCCGTCTACCTGATTGACAAAACATAATTATAATACTTTTATAAAAAAGATAATTCATCTAACAAATAAGACTATTACTACTTTACCTAAACGTACATATAAAAATTGGATAAAAGAAGATAAAGCTATTTAGAAACTCTCCGTCATTATTCGGTTTCTATACTTTAAAGCCAGTTTGCAGTATTGATATAATTTTTGAATTTCAACTTCATTCAGCATTGTTTTAATTTGATTTTCAGTCAAGAAATCGCTTCCAAAAATATTTCGCCTGATTTCTTTGAGAATAAGACATTTTCCCATAAAATGTATTGTATTTTCTCTTTCGTTCAAATTGCACAATGAGCAAATGACCGGTAAATCTTCCCTATGTGGCATAAAATTTAATTGCAAAAGATCCCTGCGTAATCTGACCATTATCATTGATATTTCATTGACTCCATTTTCGTCCCGAAAATAATTGGTCTCCTTTAAATTGTGATTCAATCTACAATATAGTTCCCTATGCAGCGATCCTGTTGCGTTCCTTAAAAAACCCTTCTCTACACTTAATGTCAACTGCTGAAATAAGATGGTACAGTACTTTTTTCCAATTATGGTGATCATAATTATTAAGATCGAGGTCCATATCATGGTCTCTAGCTAAGTGCAACCATTCACAATATCAACTCGTTCTAGCATTTATGACTTGAAGAGCTGCTATCTTAGGAAGTCGGTGATTATCCATCTTCATAATTTTTAAAACGAAGTCAATTTGCATCTTGAGTGTTTGAATAAACATCGGAAATATACCTGTTTCCAGCATAACCATGTAGTTAGGCATATTGGGTGGCAGCCGAAAGATTCGTTTAACAAAATAGCGCTGCAGCTTCTCCACCATTTCGTATCGTTTTGATCCCCATATTTGTACTGCATGATTATCGACTCCGATACCGCTTGAAAAACTTGGAATTTGCTGCTGTGCGCAATACTTTTGTTATAAAGGCATCTGTTCCACGATGCACTGATTGCACACTTCGCCTTCAACAGTTTTTCTTTCAAGTGCCTCTCCATATTTAAATTCTTTGTAAGGTAGACTCCAAGATACTTGAATTCATTAACAATTTCAATGATCCTGTTGTTGTAATACCATTTTTCATTGGCACAATTTCTGCCCCCTCCATTCTTAAAAATTATGATCTTTGATTTCTCCAAATTAACTATCAAGTTCCAAAGCCTGCAGTATTGAGAAAGCCGATTTATCATGAGTTGCATTGATTGCGGTGAGGTTGCCAAGACAACAATGTCATCTGCGAAAAGTAGAGCTTTTATCGTATGAACTGCGTATTCAATGACACAGGGCAAACTTGTAGCTAGGTCTTCAATAAACAAAGCAAACAGGCTTGGACTCATTGTACAACCTTGTCTAACTCCTGATTCAGTTTTAAACCAATCGGACAACTCTTCACCATTCCATACGGACGCCATTGTATTACCATAAAGGTTCTCGATGACTCTTCCAAATTTCATCGACATTCCGATACCATAAAGTTTATAGAAAAGACTTTGTCTATCCACATTATCAAACGCTGCCTTAAAGTCCACAAAAGCGTATACAATTTATTTTCTTTGCTGAGAAATGATTGCGCAATACTCTTCAAAACAAAGATGTGATCAATCGTGAAGCCCTTGATCTCGACGACATTAGGTTACAACAAGACTGTGCTACTTGGCCCCCAGCGCAGAAAACCATTGCTTTATTGGTGGAAGGATTCGGTAGAGGGTTAAATGCATACTTCTGATTGGTGAATCATAGACTTTTTACATTTGTGACGTAAAGTCGGAAGGACATGGATAGGCCGGCAACGATTTTGAAAAAAATCTATACATGTAAAAAGCCGTGCGTTAGGCTCGCAAAATTGCTAATTTAGATGATTTTGTTTTGTTTTGTTCGTCTCAATAACGGGGTAGTTAAGGAAATAATATAAGTAAATTTGGAAAACCCTAAGGGAAAAGCCGAAAAATCGAAGCAATCGAAATATGTGTTTTGTATGGGAATCATGCAATTAAGTTGAACTTTGTACAGTTGTTGTTGGCACGCAAAAGTTTCTGATATGGTAACATCAACGTACCATGCTTATGTTTGTGAGTTCGTCTTTTATGAGCTCACGCATCTGTAATGCGACTGCGTTCAAAATTTGTACACCAGTTGGGTAGAAGTTTCTGACACAAACCCTGTTTTATTCGAAAAAGTAAGCTGACATAGGCGCCTGCCAGACAAATTTACGCAGATACGATCATGTATCGAGCCACTCTCGACAAATATTGGGATGCAGTCTTGAGCAGTTTTTAAATTTTAGGGCTTGAGCAATGATATTTACGAAAAACAACCATCTTATCTGTACAGTAAAATCGTTTTCTCTCAGTCTCTTCGTTCTAGTGGTATCAGGCCTAATAGACCAAGAGCTCACAGCATTTTTTGGGAGTGAAGATATAACCAAAATTATGATATATCAAAGTTAAGTGCCTAAATAGCTTAAGTCTATTTGGCTAGTCTGGCAGCATTTGTTTGGGGCAAATGTTAGTAATAGTAAAGTAAAAATAGGTTTTTTTCCAAATCCTGGATCGAAGATATAACCACTTATGAATAGTATTAGATAGATAGATAGATAGATAGATTCTTTATTTTTTCATCATAAAGTTTACAAATTGGTATACTTAAGAATAAGGACATGGCAATACTGCCGTCTGCCTGAAGTATTAAATGAAAGAGTTAGATGAAAGAGTTTGAAGCCATCTACACAAATCTGTGGGTGCCAGACGTTTTGCATGGGGCAAAACCCATGCCAGACGTACTAATAGTATGCAAAAAAATCAGTTTTTGAAATAATTGGTATAACCACACATTGAATATACCAAAATAATGGTGGAAGTATCCTGATACCGAAAATGTGGGTGCCAGACGTTTTGCATGGGGCAAACCCCTTGCCAGACGTACTTATAGTATGCAAACAAAATTAAACTAAAAAACAAATTTATGTGGTTGGTATTATTGCAACTATTTATAAAATAGATGTATTAACAAAAATATTCTTATTCCAATATATTAAATTAACATCTTTGCTCCTTATACACCAAGTTCAGTAATGTTTTTTTACTAAATGGATGAATTCAAATATAAATACTTAAAAAAAAAATTGTTCGATGACATTTCTAAGAAAATAAAAACATAAATAATAATAAATCCAACTTAATAACTACAGATTACATACACTACAATATTATGTTAAGGCTACAAAAATGATTTTAGTTACAATCTGATCCATCAGATGAATCGTTGCATAAACATTTTCTTCATCGTCGGATGCATCCAAGTTAGTCCTAAGAATGTCATCGAGATTGTCAGGTGCAGTTTTGCCATCAAACCATTTAACTAGATACCCTGTGTCGTCTAGTATCCAACCATTGTCTACCTTCGCAAAATAAACAACATTTTTTATTTTCATGACTAAATTAATAGTTAGTTTTACTTACTCTTGATATTTTTGAAAAAGTTTTTGCAAGTGGGCTTGCAGGCTTTGTAAAATATTTCGTACCGCGCTTCGTTAACATTTTTAGCTTTAGTTTGGTACATACAGCAAAGAAAATCTTCAAACCGATTTATATCCAGTTCATTTACATCAATTGTATTTCCTAGTTCTGCAAAAGCTAGCTGAAAATCGTGTCGTAAATAGAGCTTACATCTATGAATCTCAGTGTATTTCTGGACACAACTCCCACCTCAAGACACTTTTTTTTTGCAATGCAAAATTGCGAAGCGCTATTATGAGGACATCGGTATCAGAGGACCTTATGACAACGGAAAAGTTTTTTGGCAGGAACGACACATGCAGCATCATACGAGTGTCAGCTTCTTCCTATGAACTGTTTATCTGTTTAATGCCTCCACTTCTTCTCTTATGACTTTATCATTTCGAGTTTGAAAGTGAAAGCACTTCGAGTCGTAGGTTACAAAAATTTCTTTTTCACCAATAACAGAGCAATATTCACTTTCCGACCATTTGGAAAATGCTCGGTTTCAAAAATATCAAGAGTAAGTAAAACTAACTATTAATTTAGTCATGAAAATAAAAAATGTTGTTTATTTTGCGAAGGTATACAATGGTTGGATACTAGACGACACAGGGTATCAAGTTAAATGGTTTGATGGCAAAACTGCACCTGACAATCTCGATGACATTCTTAGGACTAACTTGGATGCATCCGACGATGAAGAAAATGTTTTTTTTTTTTTTTTTTTTTATATTTTTTTTTTTTTTATAGAAAGGAAATCCAAATCCCAGAGCACTCAGACTCGGTAACGTTCCATTGTACTACCAGGCAGAAATCCTCCTTTTGGTGTAGAGGCATGTGATTGGGTGGCGTATGTTGTTGTTCCCCATGGGGATTGAACAAAATGTTTATGCAACGATTCATCTGATGGACCAGATTGTAACTAAAATCATTTTTGTAGCCTTAACAAAATATTGTAGTGTATGTAATCTGTAGTTATTAAGTTGGATTTATTATTATTTATGTTTTTATTTTCTTAGAAATGTCATCGAACAATTTTTTTTTTTAAGTATTTATATTTGAATTCATCCATTTAGTAAAAAAACATTACTGAACTTGGTGTATAAGGAGCAAAGACGTTAATTTAATATATTGGAATAAGAATATTTTTGTTAATACATCTATTTTATAAATAGTTGCAATAATACCAACCACATAAATTTGTTTTTTAGTTTAATTTTTTTTGCATACTATAAGTACGTCTGGCAAGGGGTTTGCCCCATGCAAAACGTCTGGCACCCACATTTTCGGTATCAGGACACTTCCACCATTATTTAGGTATATTCAATGTGTGGTTATACCAATTATTTCAAAAACTGATTTGTTTGCATACTATTAGTACGTCTGGCAAGGGTTTTGCCCCATACAAAACGTCTGGCACCCACATTTACGGTATCAGAACACCTCCACCATTATTTTGGTATATTCAATGTGTGGTTATACCAATTATTTCAAAAACTGATTTTTTTGCATACTATTAGTACGTCTGGCAAGGGTTTTGCCCCATACAAAACGTCTGGCACCCACATTTACGGTATCAGGACACCTCCACCATTATTTTGGTATATTCAATGTGTGGTTATACCAATTATTTCAAAAACTGATTTTTTTGCATACTATTAGTACGTCTGGCAAGGGTTTTGCCCCATGCAAAACGTCTGGCACCCACAGATTTGTGTAGATGGCTTCAACCTCTTTCATTTAATACTATTTATAAGTGGTTATATCTTCGATCCAGGATTTGGAAAAAAACGTATTTTTACTTTACTATTACTAACATTTGCCCCAAACAAATGCTGCCAGACTACCCAAACAGACTTAAGCAATTTAGGCACTTAACTTTGATATATCATAATTTTGGTTATATCTTCACTCCCAAAAAATGCTGTGTACTCTTACACTATAATGTTTACACTTGCACGATATCACGTAGGCAATTTTTCATTCATGCCATTCGCCTTTTTAATCAATTTCCTCTTAACATAAGAACCAAGGTCAAGCACAGGAGTTTTTTGTCTTTAGTCTTTTCTTATCTTAGTACTCTTCATTGATGTTTTTCCCGTCTAACGTAACCAAACTTTTCTTTTTAATGACAATGTCCATATTATTTATTAATTTTTTAGTTTTACTTAAACTGTTCCCATATTTGTTTTTTTTTTATTTTTTATTATTGTTTTATTTTTTTTTTTTTCTAAAAACGTAAAATATGTCGCCATGTATATCCACATGTTAACTGTGCACTCTTAAAGAAAGTAGTTCTTATTGCACAGCAAATTATTATGATAAATAAATACAAATACAAATACAAATAGCACCTACCCTTAGCGGAGCAACGGAGTTGCGTGTGTGCGCTAAATCATTCGGAGGAAAAGGTAAAATCGCTTTAAACACCAAACTGATTGAGCTCAAACTTGTAGTCTTCGATATTGGTCGCAGAGCGTTCCTTTGGTCAAAATCGGTTAAGCTCTTTGGCTTGCAGTTTTGTTTATTATACAATAATACATTTTTTTTTCTTTTGTTAGGCGCATCAATGCACTCCTGATACGTGTTAATTATCTATAAAACAGAGGGAAAGGTTTCAGTATACTTGGTCGAACTGTTATTCCAAAAAAAAGTTTGTGTGCCATTAAACTTAGTATTTGCGAATTGTTAAGAAGGATATTATAGATATATGTCGGGCTCAGTGGTTAGTGTGTCGGACTACTAATCGAAAGGTCCCCGGTGCAATAGCCGCCTTGGCCAAGTACCATCTAGAGTTTTTTTTTTGTAACTGCCCCACCTCTTGCGAACGTATGACAAACATACGAGGGCGGGTCAATAAGTCCGTGACTTTTGGAATAAAACACAGATTTTTTGATAAAAAAATAATTTTATTTTTCAACGTAGTCCCCCTTGAGCTCTATAAACTTTGTCCAACGCTTCTCCAATTTTTGTATCCCTTCCAAAAAAAAATGATTTGTCAAGGTCCTCAAAATAGGCCTTTATTTGCGAGATGACTTCATCATTGGAGTCAATTCTTTTTCCACCAAGCCATTTCTTCAGGTTTGGGAACAAGAAGTAGTCGCTCGGAGCCAAATCTGGAGAATAGAGTGGATGAGGGAGCAATTCATAGCCCAATTCATGGTTTTTTGCCATGGCAACTGCACATGTGTGCACCCTTGCATTGTCTTGGTGGAATAGAACTTTTTTCTTGGCCAAATGAGGTCGGTTTTTTTTCAAATCGTCATTGAATCGGTCCAATAAGTTGGCATAATATTCCCCATTGATTGTTCTTCCCTTTTGAAGGTAGTCAATGTGGATTATCCCGCGTGCATCCCAAAAAACAGTCGCCATAACTTTATTGGCTGACAAACCCACCTTAGCCTTCTTTGGCGCCGATTCACCCTTAGAAACCCACTGTTTTGACTGTTGTTTGGTCTCTGGTGTGTTGTGATGGATCCATGTTTGGTCCACGGTTACAAAACGGCGCAAAAACTCCTCCATATTGCGATTAAACAACGCCAAACCTTCCTGTGAAGTTGTTACACGATTGCGTTTGTGGTCGACTGTGAGCAAACGCGGCACCCTTCTTGCGGAAAGCTTTCTCATGCCCAAGTGATCATTCAAAATTGAAACCACTGAGCCATTCGAGATCCCTACGGCTTCCACAATCTCTCGCACTTTCAATCTTCGGTCGGCCAACACCATATCGTGAATTTTTTCGATTGTTTCGGGTGTAGAGACCTCAACTGGGCGTCCAGGACGTTTGGCATCTTCAGTGCTTGTACGGCCACAACGAAATTCAGTAAACCACTTTTTTACCATTGAAATCGATGGTGCAGAGTCCCCATAGTATTTTTCAAGCTTAGCCTTGGTCTCGGTAATGGTTTTTTTTCGCAAGAAATAATGCTTACTAAGCACACGAAATTCACTTTTTTCCATTTTCTCCTCAAATTAGTGAATAGTCTGATAAAAATAGCTGTCAAACACAAACTAACTGACGCAGCAAGTTTAAATTTTGACAGGAGTCAACTGACAGATGCCTGTTGACAGGAGCAGTGTTGCCGTTTCAGTAAAGAGGTCAGAAATTCAAAAAGTCACGGACTTATTGACCCGCCCTCGTACAAGAGTATCAATTGTCATGAGAAGCTTCTCAAATTTTCCGTTCGGATTCGGCTTAAAATTGCAGGTCCCTTCAACTTCGCAGAAGAAAGTGATTGGGGAAGCTAGGTTTTAGGCCCTGTTTGGGCCGTTAATGCCTAATATTTGTTTTTTATACTGTGCGAAAGTCATGATTTTCATTTTCATTGATTTCCTCTGTAAAACAGATTTTTTTAATTTTAGGCGTGTCAGTGGGCGGCTTTTGTTAACTCTCACACTTGATCATTTCGGGCCTCTAAAGAGTATTCGAATCTTCAATTTCTCTATTTCATATTGTGATTGTCGTGACATTTCGATTTCGCAAACGCTTTCTGTCGATTGTCATTTTCTGATCGACGCGTTAGCAAGGTGTTGTCTGCACGTGTTTACAAAATGTAAGTATTTTGTCTCATTAATTGGCGATTTGATAGAAAATAACATTGAAATGTTAATGCAGGTTAAGGATTATTTAATTCATAAGCTAATTGTCGCTTATACTTTAAAGATTATTTCACTCATAAGCTCTTTTTGATTTAAGAATTGCCTGATCCTGATTCCTTTGCATTTTATGATGATAACATTTCAATATGAAAAGGACATTTTGAAAAACATAATTTTTGCAGGCTTCAAATACCTTTTGTTGGTCTTCAAATGACCTCTTGGTAAAATTACTTTAAACACAACAATACAGCGGTTTCTAAGGGAATTTTGGGAAACCTTAAAACCGAAAATTATGCACAAAATTCTGGTGATTAAGCATGATTTATATATATTTAAAAGTAGGCAACAGTTTCAACAACTACAAATCAACTGAGAAGTATCTCATACAACTCAATTTTGACACAACTGAATACATTTTTCATATCATATAAGGAGACCCTTTTTCAGTTTCAATTCTTAAAAGTGCTCCCTATTTTTAAAAGTTTAGTTCTTAGTCGAACGTTCCATTCGCTATTCATAAAAGGGGATAATAGAGCATTGCTCATTCGATTGCTTTACTCAACACCAAACATGGCAACCATGTCGATACAATCAACTAAATGTCTATTCCATTGGTAATCGACAACTGCAATCGAGGCCTATATGTTCCAAATTTGAGTTTTCTAGCTCGAATTTTAGGGCCTTAAAATTGAAATCGGACGGACGGATGGACATGGCTAAATCGATATAACTTTTGATGCTGATTACAAAAAAATATAGTAACTTTTAGAGGTCTACGAAAAATATTGAGGAATGCTTCACATTGTGGGTCAAAATTATAATACTTATAAAAGGGAAAACAAAATAAATGTCAGGAATGGTTCTTTTATATGATATTCAAGATTACCCGATCAATTTTTTTTTTATTTTTGTTTATTATTTTTGAAAAAGTACGTACATACCTATAAATGAACCACCATTTATCTGTAAATTTACCGCAAATTGTCTCAGTTAAATTTTTAAAATTTATTTGGTATCGATGTGTATTTTTACATTTATAACATCGTTTACTGATTTCACGTCCTTTACGTTCTTAAATTCTTCCGCTTCTAGTTTCTTACATAGCTTTTTTTTTTATTTAATTGGAATTTAATACTTAGAGGCTGAATTTATGTGTGAGAAATACTTTAAACATGCTTTTGGCAATATCCCCCTGTAGTTATCTAATTTTCAACACCACTCTACATTCTTTTATTCACATTCACACCATGGTGAAATATTAATGGACTAGCTAAGCGTTGAGGAAGAAGTAAAAATGCAATTACTTAGTAAACAATGGACCACATCTCAGAAGCAGCAAGCAAACCAAAACAAATAAAAAAATAAAAATAAAAAGACTTCTATGGAACAAAGACCTGCTTTTATAAAAAAAATATTCATAACCAACGACCGATTTTTTTTCAAGCGCGAAACTTTTTCACTTATCACAAGAAAATTGATAAAAACGAGCAGAATCCATTTTCCCACACCATTTTAAGGTTATTCAACAGTAGGTAGCAGCTACGAAAAATCGACATAAATACCATTCAAATACTTTAACCGCAAAGTTTGTCATCGCGTGTCCATGAAAAAAAAAAATTAAAAACAAAACAATCTCCCTTCGAAAAAAATAAAAATAAGAAAAAATATTTTAATTCACCAGAAAATCTTTACAGATTAACGAAAGTTGTGTTTTGCCGCCTCTCGAAGATTTGTATCATTTATTTTTTTCTTTTGTATGTCTTTCTAATTCGCTTGAAGCACAATTTCTGTTACTTAAATGGATTTCTCTCGCCTAACAACTTGGTATTGCACCAAATTAAAACTTTGTCTTTTGATTTGAATTTCATTCTCTCTTTTGGTAGTTAAATTTTATTACAGATTGATAAAGGTGATTTGGGCAAATTAAAGCAAAAACTTTATCGTTTATTTGTGAAAAAGAATATCTCAGCGTTTTGCTTTGATAGGCCTTGCCGAATTCTTTCATTTTTTTTTATTCCAATGAATAGAAGTTTAATTAGGAAGTTTGTTATATAATTGCTGCACAGCGAACCATATTTTGCTGCTGCTAGTTGCTTGGAATGCTTCTTGTCTTCTTAGAAGCAATTAGGAAATGAGCAGACGGGAACGGGAAACAATTCAACACAGCTGGTGGTGAAGTGAGATACTTTCTTTTATAACCAAGCAACTTTGCGATAAGTGAGATAGGCACAAAAAAGATAGTTAAATCTCGAAGTTCTGTTCTTCCTTTATGTTTCTGATCGTTATTTTGATTCATTGCACTCTGTTTACTTGCATCAAGGCCGATTTCCCTGGGGGCAGGGTCTAATTGTATTATCTGCTGCGCTCGAAACAACACAATACAAAGAACGAAACAGCTGTAAACTAAATTGCAAGCTAAATTTCCTTATTGTTGCTAATTGCATTGCGATTAGTTTTATTGTTGAGTTCCTTATTGCTCTTGGGGAGTCGGGCCTCTGGTAGATGGCTGATGATGATGATTGGGGTTCGTTCGTTGGTGTGCTTAGTTTAGATCCTTTAGCATGAATAAAAAAAATGTTTCACATTCTTGGTTGTTAGTAGTGCTTTTCACTGCAATAAGAACATTTGGTGTGGCCACAGAAGGCACGCAAAACAATTAAGGTTTGAGAAGTAGAGGTGATATCCGGTTGGTTATATGGCTATGGATATGTGGCTTAGGTACGACGTTGAAAGGATTTTTGATTGGACTTTAATAAAGTGTACTATGCTGAAAATTACCCAGTCGTTAAATTTAAACATGAACTTTTGGAAAAGTGAATCCAATGGCAATGAAAACTGAGATTTGTAAACCTTTTATTGTAGGTGGTTAAATGGTGGCAATGGTGCAGTTGTAGTTAGTATTCCCTTATTGATAAGAAAGTTACGCAATCAAACTAAGTAGATAATGCAGAATCTTCTTCTTCCTTGACGGCGAGTCTATGATCAGGATTAAACGTTTAATAACCGCGCCTCTTTACTGGTCTGTAAGGTTCACCGGTTCGACCTCGATAAATATTGGAGATACAGTCTGTATGCTTAAAAAAAATATCAGATATTTTCATTGAGTTTTTTTTATCAAATATCAACTAACAGTTTTTTTTATAATTGCAAAAAAAACAATAATTAATCAATATTAATAGCGAATCAGGAGAAGAATCAAAGGATATTGATTTTATTGAAATTTCACGTAATTTCCTTTGTTATTACTTATTATATAACTAGCAGATCCACTGAAAAAATGAATGCATATTTTTTATTTCAAATCTATTAATCCATTTACTCTTAAAATGTTATTCATATCATATTCACATCCCGCTGCGAAGTTGGCCGTGTGGACCTCCGGGTCGCCCCCACCTCAATTGTTTAATATACTAGGCGGTCCTTCCCCCCGTTGAGCCGGGAGAACAATTTTCTAAAAATTGGCTTAACTCTGGAAAAACATGTTTCGAATCGACGACGGCATATCGTATAGCAGATAGCACTAAGTGCATTTTTTGAGATTTTTACATTTCAATATCAAGATGATTTTACCTGTACCTATTCAGATTAAAAGTAGTAAATCGTAGCCAAGGTTATAAATGAGTTATTTGAAGTGACCTAAGTTAGTAAAATAAGAATAACTACTTACTTAACGAGCTCCCGACCCGTGGAGAGCCTGCTGAGACACTGCAGCGTACCATCCTTAGCGTTCCCGGGCACGCAGCTTCCATATGTCTAGACCAAGCGCTCTGTCATCCGCGATGGCTTATTCTTTAAAACGGATGTTCGGTCTTCCACGATGTGGCCGTGCCAATGTAGTCCACATCCTTTAGCTTTTCGAACTGCATCCACAACTTGGTGAAGCTCATAGAGTTTGCGGTTATATTTTCTCCTCCATTCGCCCTCCTCGCACACAGGACCAAATATTCGACGGATTATTTTTCTTTCGATGGAACCCAAAATTAGCTCCCCTTTGCTGAATATCGTCCAGCCCTCGGCGCCGTAAAGCAGAACTGGCAGTATAAGTGTTTTGAAGAACTTACACACTTGGTATTCCAAGTTAAGCGTTTTGAAACCACTTGTTTCACTAAACCGAAGTAGCAACGGTTTTATTAGGGTAAGTCTTCGTCGGATCTCCACAATCGTGTTATTTGTGGAATTGATATTTATTCAGAGGTAGATGAACTCCCTGAAAAAACTCAAGATGTCCAAATCGATACCCACCACCTATTCATCGATTTCAAAGCCGCATATGACAGCATTTATAGAGACGAACTGTACAGAGCCATGTCTAGTTTTGGTATACCGCCCAAACTCGTCCGTTTGTGTAGGATGACGATAGAGAATTCTCGCTGCTCTATCAGGATCGGAAACGACCTCACCGACACATTCGATACCAAAAAAGGATTTTGGCAAGGCGATGCGCTGTCATGTGACTTCTTTAATCTGATTCTTGAGAGGATTGTGCAAAACTCCAAAGCCAACACCAGAGGCACAATTTTCCAAAAGTCGGTGCAACTACTAGCATAAGCTGACGATATTGACATCATTGGAAGGACTCAACGTGATGTCATAGCCACGTTTGCTAGTATAGAGAAGGAAGCGGCGAAAATGGGTCTAGCAGTAAATGACGGTAAGACTAAGTATATGCTGTCATCACGAAAGGACTCACAACATCGACGAATTGGACAGAACGTCACAATTGACAGATATAACTTTGAGGTAGTACGGGACTTTGTCTACCTCGGCTCCGCTATTAACTCTGACAACAACATCTCGTCAGAAATTAAACGAAGAATTACTCTTGCCAACCGCTGTTTCTTCGGGCTAAGAAGGCAATTTAGTAGTAAAGCCCTCACTCGAACTACTAAGGAGATCCTATATAAGACCCTGATCATCCCAGTCCTGCTCTACGGCGCTGAAGCATGGACCGTATCAAAAGCGGATGAAGAAATCCTTGGTAGATTCGAGAGGAAAATTCTTCGAAAAATCTTCGGTCCCGTTTGCGTTGACGGGCTATGGAGACGAAGATTCAACCAAGAACTATACGAGCTGTACAGCGACATGCCCCTGGTCAAAAAACTCCACATTGGACGTTTAAGATGGTTAGGACATGTAGAACGAATGGACACCAATACTCCGGCTCGCAGAGTCTTCGATTCCCAGCCAGAAGTCGGACGCAGTAGAGGAAGACCTCGCCTTAAGTGGCGCGCACAAGTGGAAACCGACCTCAACCAACTTGGAGTGCGCAACTGGAGGCAGTTAGCTAAGGACCGGGCTAATTGGAGAGGCATGTTGGTTGAGGCCCAGGTTCATTCCGGACTGTAGCGCCACTTAAGTAAGTAAGTAAGATGAACTCCCTTCCTACCTCGAAGTTGCTGCTATCAACAGTGACGTTGTGTCCTAGTCGGTGGACAGATGTTTGTTTGTTTATTGAAAGTAAGTACTTCGTTTTGTGCTAGTTGACTTCAATGCCAACCAATTTTGCCTGTTCTTCAATCGATATTAACGCCTCAAATACGGCACGCGTAATCCAGTAGTTAGAGGGATCTGTTGAAGATAGACTCTTCTGTGTTGACACCTGCCCTGCGCACTATATCTTCCAGTAAACAGAACGAAATTGAAAAAGTCAAATGACAGCGCATCTCCTTGCTGGGACCCGGTACAGGTATGGAAAGGTTCGGAAAAACTGTGCGTGTTTTCTAGCGTCACGCGACACAACTGGATGGAATTGTGTTGCAGAACGGTTAAGACGGCACACAGTAAGTAAGGGATCTCATATGCGAAATTTAGCAGGGATATGCCTCGATACTCTCTCTAGATGATGCCCATCTAACAGCTGCTGGTAATGCTGCTTAAACGCATCTTTCCTGTGCTTCGGTGACTCGGTTTTCTTCTCTGTTTCGAAAAGCCTGCGTTACGGTCATAAAGTCATCAGCCATTTGCTCAGAGTCAACGTTTGCCCTCGGAATGTGTGCATATTTAAGAACTTGGCTGAGTACCTTGCATCGATTAGCAAATGGTGGATTTGGTTGGTGGTTCGACCATCTGGGAAGTGCCTAATTTGTTTGTAGATGCGCAGTCTTGGGAACATAGTCGATTAGTCGCAAGCCGTTGTCTGTTGTCGTGTCGTGGAGGCTTTGCTTACCGACTAATGCAACAAAGATGTTTTCCCTACCGATTTTGGCGTTAAAGTACCCGAGCACGATCTTGACATCGTGTCCCGGACAGGCTTCGTGTGCACATTTAAGAACTTGGCTAAGTACTCGTACCTTGCATCGATTAGCAGATGGTGGATTTGGTTAGTGGTTCGACCATCTGGGGACCGCCTAATTTATTTGTGGATGCGCAGTCTTGGGAACATAGTCGATTAGTCGCAAGCCGTTGTCTGTTGTCGTGTCGTGGAGGCTGTGCTTACCGACTAATGCAACAAAGATGTTTTCCTTACCGATTTTGGAGTTTAAGTACCCGAGCACGATCTTGATATCGTATCCCGGACAGGCTCCGTGGGCTCCGTCCAGGTGGTAATAGAACTCCTCCTTGATAGGGACTTCTGCTTCGTTAGTAGGGTCGTGTGCACATATTAGATTGATGTTTTAAAGTTTGCCTTGGATACGGATTACAGACAGGCGATCAATTATCGGCTTGAAACGAACGACTTTTGATCTTAGCCCACTACGAATCCGCATCGTTACATGTGCATGTGCATCCTTTTGTGAAAGCTGTAATAAAAGTCGTTTTTGCATACCCGATCCTATCCATCGTATCTCCTGTATTGCGGTAATATCTGCACGGTAGTGCAAGAACATATACTAGTTTTTGAGCAGCACTAGGGGTCAACAGTGTACGTATGTTCCAGGGGCATACTCTCACATCATAGTCCGTTCACGTTCCGGGTCATTATCTTAAATGAGCGGTGTCTAATGTCCATATCCGAGGCTGGTATCTCTCTCATAAATAACTTTTTGAAGTAAAACTTCTTTACGCACGCTTGACTTGGGGAGTAAGCTGGCAAATGCGTCACGGAAGTGTAGACAAAGGTACACTTCCGGCAAAACGGAATTGTAGACGAAAGTACACTTCCGGCAAAACGGAAGTGTAGGCAACATACACTTCCGGTAAAACCGAAGTTGAGAGGGAAATATAGGTTAGTGAAGATAGAAAAAGAGAGAGTTACGTTTCGTATCATACACTCTTTTGTTACAACCCATACAATTTAGTCGGCGGTAAGGTTCGTGGAATGGGTAAGCACCCTTGAATTTCCTCAATAGAGGGCAATACTAAGCTCTAATCATCTATTAAAACCGATCCAAAGGAGAAAGCTATATCTAAAACAGTTGCCGACAGATGGAAATTACCAGAAGTGAGTAAAGTCATTGTGTCCATGAATCGCAGCTCATTACTTCGTCTTTTCTCGTACAGATAGCCCTCGAATTAAACAAACATAATGGAAGTTGTTTACATTTCACCCAATAACACAGTTAATAATATTATAAAGTTTTTGATGTGTAAACATCTTTGCTATCGGAAGGGGCTAGTTAGCAATATCGAGCGTCACCGTCATCGTAAGATTTTCCGGTCGGACGGCAAAAAACCAAAGTTTGAGCTAGGGAGCTAAAATTTATAATATAGGCTCTCCGGGGCCCTTGATGCTCATGTGTAAATATTTTCAAAATTCACCCACTGACACGCCCACAATTTAAAAAACAACACAAAGTTTGAGCTAGGGAGCTGAAATTTATAATATAGACTCTCCAGGGGCCCTTGATGCTCATGTGTAAATATTTTCAAAATTCGCCCACATGTGTACACATCAACTATACCGTGAATGCAGCGTGGATCACACCTTTTTTTATATAAAAGACTTATGATTTACGGTCGAACAGGCTCTGAAGAATTAGGACAAAACTATCATACGATGCCACTAATTTCAGCAGTTGATTTCAATATTAATTTCGCGTCCGAAGATGGACAACTCTTGGTAAACTGTCTACAAGATAAATTAGAACTACAAATGAATAATAACCGAAATACACAAGACATGGAACAACAATCGATGCAGGTATGTTTCTAATTTTCATTCGAAAACATATGTATCTTATTTCTTATACCATAAGCCTATTGTCCCGGTATTACAATCAACCACAGTAATTACTGATGTATCCGATAATGAAAATAATGAAAATAATAAATAAAAATAAAAAATCTATTCAAAAATATTTTTTTTTTTTTATTTTTATATATATACTCGTATATATACATACATATAGATGGAGCAAAAGAAGTTTTACTTCAATCGTGTGGTCTTAAGCACACTCATTTTTTTAAGTTAAATTTTTGAAGAAGCTCATTTTAGGTATCTGTCACCCTGACTCATATAAGGCTTCTGAATTTTGGCCAGACAATTAATTTCGACAGAGCATTATAGTGTTTCTATTTTCTTCGTATTCAACACTGGCGTTTATTAGTTTAGCAAGTCAAGCCCGGATGAGCGAGAACAGTACCCGGTGACTACCACGGAGAGGTAAAATAAGCACAATTGATGTGTATGAGATAGTTGCAACGAACTCGGGACCGCCGCGTTGATGCCAATCGGAGTCTACCCTATTCATACACACCGCACCAATGCAAAGAGAACAACCGTATATGAAATATTTTGGGACAACACCTTTTTGGCAAATTTTGATCAATCGTTGATTCGCTAAGGGCACTATATCAAGAGTTTTCCTAATTCACTGTGCCTGTATACTGGGTGGCTAATGACTAGTTTTTCAAATTTTCAATTTTCCCAAAAACTGGTTGACATAAAACCATCTGGTTTTTAGAGTTCGACAAACAAAATGTCAGTGACAGTGAAAACTTGAAGCCAATTTGTATCCCAATTTTAAGAAAAAAATCAGTAAAAAATACTTTTTCTCAAAATTTTAATTTTGGAAGTGTTTTTCTTTCAAAAATATTCATAGCAATAATTTGATTTAAAAATTATGTAAGGAGCAGATTCCTGGCCTTAAAAACTTAAATGCTTTTTTGTAAGTAGGTATTGCCATTGTCTTAGAATATTTTTTCTTTTATTGTAAGTCAATATTTAGAAATTCGCCACTTCCGCCTAAACGGGGCGCCAAAGTTATCGTGCTCTTGCACATAATTTGAAATCCTTTTAACCCACCAGACACCGTTATCTGTTGTAAGACACAAAGTGTATGCAAATTTATTACATTTTTCGTGATTATTCATTTATTTATTTATTCATCTACAGATATTCATATCTTACAGACTGCTAACAAGTTTTGAATAAAAACTGAAGCTAATTGATAAAATACAATATTTATGTTTTATATTCAAATCTATTCATTGATAAGTCGATTTGATTATAAAAAGAATTGAATACTTTTGCACACCCAGTAAAAGGTTCATTAAGACCATAGTTATATTTATGTCTAAGGTCGTTTAGAAAATGACGCAGTCGCATTTTTCTTTCTGGTACATAAAGATGTATCAAGGGAGTATCAATTTTCTACTTCAGCTGCCTTGCCATGAATCTAGTGAAGGCTCTTTGAACTCGTTCAGCTTCTTTAATGCTTATGGATATCGAACAACAATTGAACAATACTCAAGAAATGGACGCACTAAGAACATATAAACTGCTTATAAAGCATAAGAATTTGTTAACCCACTGCAGTTTCGTTTATTTAAACTAAGAATTGAGTTTGCTTTGACTATGATAAAATCATGTGTGAGGAAAATGACAACTTTGAAATACGATGTGTCGTAAAAACATTACACTTTCTTATATTCAACGTTAACAAATTGCTTTAACACCACTCAACGATTAAATTCAAATCATTTTGGTGGTTACGAGATTCCGTTTAGTTTTTAATACACATAAATAATGTAATCTTATCTGCATAAATTAAGTAATATGTTAATTTTCCAAACAAATGTTCCTTGTTCTGCAATATGGCGCACAGCTACCATTTAAACATTCGCAACATAGATGACACAAGTCATGTTAGTTGTTCTTTGAAAATTGTCAGATATACCTAATGTAAAAAAAAACAAAAAATTATATGCCTTCTACATTCAATTAAAAAAACTATTAAATTATCAGACCCAACAATCTTATTGTGAATGTTTATCTTAACTCTCTTAAATATCCTGGATTTATGTATTATGTACATACATTGATTGCGATTTTTAATTCCCACACTATGTTACTAAAGGTAAAGCGAAAGGCCGAACGCGGAAGGGAATAGGAAATAAAAGCATACATACAATACTTAGGGGTTTTGATTACGTAATTTCATATTATTGCATATCCAAAGGAGAGAACACAATACTTTTCTTCATCCCTCAAGCTATTGAATTCGCGTGGAAAAAGAGGATAGTTCTTCTTATTTCTTTCTTTCTTCAGTACTATGTTTCAGCTGTTCAGTTGCTCAGCGTTTTACTTGCAAAGAAAACCGATCCAAGCCAGAACGTTGAATCATCAGTGATTTATGTTTCTTACATTTTTCGCTTATGGCTAAATGCAATCGTGCCCATCTGGGTCCCAAGCTGCAAGTGAACAAATACCAGTGCCAAAGGAAAAGAAAAAAAATCATAAAATGAAATAACGCAAGGGATGGATAGGCAAGAAAAAACTCTGCCATTCTACCAAATGGGGCTGTACATAGTACGATATCATCCTTATTTTCTTCGTGGTACCTATTTTGTGTGTGTCCGCTTAACTCGGGCACTCGGGCGGGATACCCTCGCAAAACTCACAGAGCTTGTCCCTAATGGTTTCGTTTGCTGTTTTGATTGCACACATGTACGAGAACTTATTCGTTTATTTGCAACTGCACTGAACTGTCGACCTCAACTTTCGGGTAAACCAACACTGTTATTCATTCGAATAGAAGAAAAATATAATTTTCTTAAAGATATCTTCGTCCGTTTTACTTCCTGTACTTCCTGGATATGTGAGTATATTTCTTGAAATACTATCTTTTAAATTTGTTCCTTGTTTGTTTTCAAGTTCTACTTTTCTTGTTTGCTTTTGAAATATTGTAGTGAAATATATTTTCCATGGCAAACAACTTTCAATCCAGAGTACTTGTCTGAAACGTATGTTGGTGTTTACATATTTTTCAATCCTATTCTTCAACTATGGTCGCGCGTTAGGGCGCCTGTTTGCGGTAAGACATTGTGCAGTAAAAATGTTATCAGTAATAAACGATTTCACACAAAGAGGAAGAAGAAAGCTGTTGACTAAAATTAAGCTACGAAGAAATATTTGCGAGGTTGACGTCATTCTTACGTCACAATTTGCGATCCTTGCCCATAAATCGTATGAACACCTCTTTGGGACAGTCCGAAATAGCTTGCAAACCATTTGCGGATGATTTGCAAGACCCACATCACGACTTCTTCGCAAATCGTGTGAACACTCACGTAAAGCATTTGTGACAATTTGCGAGCATTTGGGGGCGTTGCGACCATTTGTGGCCACATACCAATGAAGTATTTTAAACTGTGGAATTTCAGTTGTTTTGGTACTTCTTTTTATTGGGTCATTTAATATTTTTGAGAGCTCTACAGAGCAGTATTCTGTTTGTACATATTTTTCATTTTATACTTTGCAAGTTCTTTTTTCGCTAATCACAATTCTAAATGCTTAGAAAACTTACAATAATGTTTTTGTGTGATTGTATTCTTGCGGAAATACCTCTTTCGGAAGGCAAAGTGTATTTTTCGTGTGTAGTTTTTTTTATTGAATTTTATTCCCTTCCACAATGTTTGTTTAAATGTCACTGTCCATAACCATAGTTGATACAATGATGACGGTATCAATACAAACAAAATAGTAAACAAATAGTGAATAACCCAGCTACTTTAATCATTCGGTTTTTCTCTATCTATTTTTTACAGGATCAAGCAAACACCTACATATTTTTTGTGTATAACAATTTTATTTTCCAAAGAAGCAAGCAACCCAAACTTATTTTTGTTGATTAATTTTATTTCAACCAAAAGTAAGCAAACAGATTAGTTTATTCATAACCAATATTCTTTTCTATGGAATCAAGCAAATACCAATATGTACACAGTTTGAGGTTGGAATCTTCTGTGGAAAACAGGTGCACGCAAAATCATAAATATTTTAACTGTTTTTTTTTCAGAAACACACATATAGTATTGTTAAGCTATTTTATTTTCCACGGAAGAAAGTAAAAATACATATATTTGAATTTTATTCTTCAAAGAAGCCAAAACACTTCGATATGAAATAATAAAATTTCAAAATGACAAATTTCAAATGTTATTATGATGAAAATGCATGACGTTCAAATGGTACCGCAAACCGTGAAAATACCCCGAAAATAGGTTGCAAAATGTGCGATGGCACTTGCAAGCATATCATTTGCGAGCAGCTTGAACGCTTAATAAATTAGCGATTTTTTCACAAATCGTGTGCACTTTCATCGTTTGTGAAAATTTCCAAGCATTTGCGAGCGTCCAAACCATTTGCGACTACATGAAAATGAAGCATTGCAAATGCGGGCATGTTGTTGTGATTCTCATCATTTAATATTTTGAGAGCTCTACAGAGTATATTTTCTAGTTGTATTTTTGATTTTATTCTCAGCAAGTTTTCGTTTTGCTAATCACAATTTTTAAGGATTAGAAAACTTACTTTTATGTTTTTTGTGTGGCTGTTTTCTTTCGGAAGGAAAAGTGTGTTTTTGTGTGTTTATTGTTTTTTTCTTGCACAATCTTTTTTTAAACGTCCCTATCCATAATCATAAATGAAGCAATGATACCGGTAGCAAGACAATAGTAATAAATATATAGGTAGTGAATACCTTAACTACTTTAATCACTTGGTTTTTCCCTTTGATATACTTTTTTGCCCGTATCCGCATTCTGCATATCTATATATTTTACACAGAAGCAACACAGGCATATTTTTTTTTGTTAAACAAGTTAATTTTCCACTAAACAAGCGAAAGCCCAGAAATTGTTAAATAATTGTATTTCTCACAGAAGCAAGCAAGCAGACACTAGTTTATTATTAAATAATTTTCTTTTCTACGGAAGGATAAGCAACCACACACATCCACGTGTTTACGAGCAGGCAGTTTCTTTATTTAATTTTACGAAATTTTTTAAAAGAAGGCTTTATTATGTTTATGTTGTGAAAAAAAATGGGATTAGACAGAAAAGTTCAATTTGTATGATGCTTTTCCCAATAATGTCATAAAATAAGTAATTTTTTCGTTCTACCTGTTTACGAACAGTAACTAAAACTATCTATTATCATAATTTAAATCAAATATAAAGGCATTAAGAGTACGAGAGACCTTAGTTAAAAAAAATAATTTCATAGAAACAACAACTATGCGAAAAAGAAACTCATTAACCAAGGAGGAATTTGGCCAAATTCGAGTTTACGAGCACGGCAAATCTTTCCCTTTTTTAGCCGGTAGGATTGGAAGAGGACCAACTCATAATCAGAGTAACAACAAGTAAGGATTGACGCGCGATACTGAGAGCTGCTTCAAATTCAAGACTTTCCCTAAGTAAAATCAAGGCAAAAACTGAAGTTGAAGTTGAAGCTCGTAGATTAACTGTTTATCGCATGGTACAGCAGTCCAACCATATTATAAACAAAAAAATAAAAAAATAAACCACCATTGAACCCAGCACGCAAAAGTCAGCGACTTGATTTTGCAATAAGTCACATCAGGTGGAGCCGAGAAAGGCATACCGTTGTCTTTTTAGATAAAACAAAAAAATTAATTTGGATGGGCCTGACGGATATAATTATTATTACCATGATTTGAAGAAGGATGAAATTACCTTGGATAGAAGACACAGCAAGAGAGGTGGAGTAATGGCATGGGGAGCAGTAAGCTTTTAAGGAACTGCAAACCATGATTTCCAAAGGTCAACAATGACTGCAATTATTTACAAATCTATACTGGAAAGAGCTTTCCCTCATTTTTCCGAATTGTTTGGTGCACAACGATGGAAACAGGACAATACGCCGATACATACCGCAAAAACAACAAAAACTTGTATTTAGAGTCAAAATGTAGACCTACTGGCATGGCCGCCATATTCACCGGACCTGAACTTCATGGAAAACGTGGGATGGCTTTCAAAAAATTTCTACAAAGAAGGAAAGCAATACTCCAACCCGGACGAACTAATTGAAGCCATAAAACAAGTCTGGTCCGAAATTTTCTTAAATTACTTAGAAGAACTGTATAATCTCTCCATAATGATTGATGATACTGCGGTCGGGAGGTAGTACACTATTGTTATAATCTTAAGAAAACCCAAATAAATTAATTTAAAAAAAGGGTTATTTTATACCATTTAAGCATCTACTAGGTACATTTAGTTACTGTTAGTAAACAGGTGGAACGTAAAAAATGACTAATTTTATGACCATATTGGGAAAAGCATCATAAAAATTGATTTAATTTTCAATTTTTTTCTATAATATAGCCTTGTTTCATATTAAACTTGGTTTTTCCAATATTATCAAGGGATTTAAAAAATTTCGTAAAATTAAATCAAGAAACTACCTGCTCGTAAACACGTGGAACTGAGTGTATGTGCATAGTTTACATATTTGACCATGGCTGGATTTAGAGGTCTGGAGGCCATGGGGTAACATATGAGTGGAGGCTCCCTGGCTTATTATTTTCCAAATAAAATAAAAAAAAAAAATTCAGTCAAGTGTTAAATAATTTATTGCGAATTCAAGTAAATTATGTCAACAAACCTACATACATAAATATAAACAAAAACAAGAATTACCTATATGAAATCATTTTAAAGCGCTAACAAATGGAAACTTGCGAACTTTTTTCGACGAAAAATCCTTGATGATTTCGCTGAAATCCAGTTCCCGCAGTAAATCGCTTTCAATGCTGAGTAGGGATAGCTTTGATAGACGGTTTTGTCCCATCGTAGTTCGAAGTCTATTTTTTATAAATTTCATTTTTGAAAATGAGCGCTCTCCACTGCAATTAGACACCATCAAAACCAAATACATTCTGAGTGCAATTTCAATGTTTGTGAAGGTAGCTCTATTTCGATTTTCAAGAATGTGATAGTAAAATAACTCGGTAGATTGGTATTTTCTATCCTTTTTGTGTAAGTTGATAGAAGATAGAAATTGAACCAACTTATTACCAAGACTAGGCTCTAGGGTTCAGTCCAAAATGTCTATTCGATGGTCACCTAATAATTTTAGTAAAGCGTTTGCTATGGCCTCGCAGGTATGGCCGCAGTTTGGTAAAAAAGTGAGAAAGCTTTCTCTTGGCATCGTTCCTTCAATATATCTAACAACTATAGTTAGTTGATCGATATGAGATTCGTCGGGAGTAGAATCCACTACTCGTCGGAATTTGAAATATTGGTTCCCCTGTTTTGTGGAGGTCCAGGGCTGTAGCCCTGACTGCCCTCCCCTAAATCCGGCACTGTATTTGACGTTGGAATTTTCTCTTCCATAAAAGCAAGCAACATCATAAATATTTGATTGTTTTTATACCCTATAGGGTATATTAATTTTGACGCATAGTTTGTAACATACCTTAATATTGCCGGTAGACCGCTAAAAGTTACTATATTTATGATCAGCATCGATAGTAATGTCAATCTAGCCATGTCCGTCCGTCGGCAAAAATTAGGCCTTTAAACTGGGCCTAGAGAGCTGAAATTTTAACCATATACTCTCTAGGGTCCCGAAATAATCAAGTTTACGAATTTTTGAAATCCGCCCACAGACACGCCCACAAACTCAAAAAAACAAAATTTTGGAAAAAATCGAATTTTGAGCTAGAAAGCTGAAATTTTTTACATATGATCTATGACTCCTAAAACTCCTCGGGATATAAAATTTTCAACATCCGCCCACTGACACGCCCACAAAAAAATAAAATAATTTTATTGAAAAACCAAAATTTGAGCTAGGGAGCTGAAATTTATAATATATACTCTCTAGCGGCCCTTTAAGCTCATGTGTAAATATTTTCAAAATCCGCCTACTGACACGCCCACAATTTAAAAAAAAAACTTTTTTTGAAAATCCAAAGTTTGAGCTAGGGAGCTGAAATTTATAATATATACTCTCTAGGGGGCCCTTTATGCTCATGTGTAAATATTTTCAAAATTCACCTACTAAAAAAAAACTTTTTTTGAAAATCCAAAGTTTGAGCTAGGGAGCTGAAAATTATAATATATACTCTCTAGGGGTCCTCTATGCTCATGTGTTAATTTTTTTTAAATCCGCTTACTGACACGCCCACAATTAAATAAAATAATTTTAAAAAACCAAAGTTTGAGCTAGCAAAAGTTTTTTTACAAAAGCTTCGTTTTTGTTTGATAAAATCTTTTAAATGTTATATAACAGAATATGTAGAGCGTTCTTAACAATTCAACCATACTTAGACTTTTGTCACGCCCACTTATGAGGGATAGGAATAAGAATAGGGTATCCAACAGTTCGCCCAAACGGACTGTAGCCGGCCCCTATGTTTTTGCTTCAGGAGCACACATAACTTTATTGTGTAGCAATTTTAGTAGCCACGGAAGCAAGTAAAAACACAAATATTTTTATTTTCATCTACAATGAAGCAAAAACAGATCGATATGAAATAATAAAACTTCAAAATGACAAATAATGTTTTGTTAAGTCACGCTCGCAAATCTGAAGTTGATAAAAATGCATGACGATCAAATGGTGTCGCAAGCCCTGCCACATGTATACTATTTGCGACATATTTGCGAGTTTTCTCGTGTGGCCAGTGCTCGGCAATATTGGCGACTCTTGCAAATCGTCTGCTCATAGCTTACGAGTACCTATACAAATTATGGGCTAGATTTACTTTACTGGAACACATTTAAAAAAAAAAAATTAATATTTGAAGTTGTTACAGACCATAATATAAACCCCAAAAATAAAGAAAAAAAAAAGGCCAAACTGTTCGTGGTTTTTTAGCATTTTGAAAATTTGATTTTTGGAGGTAAAAAATGCATTGCGATGTCACTGTGCAAGCTGTTTTCTCATTTATGCCTTGTTTAATGCTTTTCTGATTTATTTTCAGTCTTTCAATTTGCCGCCGAACAACTCCCCCGCCCCCGATGATGAAAATGCCCTAAGAACGTATATTAAATGCCTAAGGACATTCGGTGTTTGGGTCGAAGAGATATCCATTGTTTTTCTTTACTTGACATACATTTGATGGGCTTACAGCTCAGAGTTGCAGTGGGTGGCGAAAAAGACATACTGGAGTTTAAAATCCTTGCCTCGAGCGAAGCGACCTACTCATCCGAACTTGACTTATTAAGGGTGGTTCATATACACTTTTATTAAACTAAAATAAAAACATAAGGCTATAGTCCACTTGGGCGAACTGTTGAATACCCTATTCCTATCCCCAAAAACGTGGGCGTTGGAAAATCCAAGTATGGGTGAATTGTGAACAAGGATATGGTGTACGTTATTTAAAAATGACCCAATAACGTGGGCAAGGCAATGTATGGAGAAATTGTTAAAATCAAATTTACCTACATAGTTTACGAAGAATATGACTTTCGTTTCCAATGATTTCTTCAATAAAACGTTTTTTTTTTAAATAGTAGGCGTATCAGTTGAACAGAACAGAACAGAGCATTTCGGGCGTCTAGAGAGTATATGCGCCTGAACGTTCCCGACGGAAGGATATTTCTAGATCGATATTACTATCGATGCTGATCACAAATATAGTAACATTTAGGGGTCTACGAGCAATATCAGGGTGTGCTACAATCTTTGAGTGAACATTTTAATGCCCTTGGAATAGGGTACCTATAATAAAGAAAAATAATTTGGTTATTAGTAAAAAAAAAACATTCCCCTTATTTATGAAATAATAACACAATGATGTCTTCTGTCATTACAACAAATCCCGAACACACTGACATTGCATCGCAGAAACCGAACGGCTTTCC
Organism: Portevinia maculata; assembly: GCA_949715645.1. Lineage (NCBI taxonomy): Eukaryota > Metazoa > Arthropoda > Insecta > Diptera > Syrphidae > Portevinia > Portevinia maculata. The sequence goes on from OX454525.1 coordinate 40,490,769, forward strand.
ATTCTCGGTATGTGTGTTAATGCAACCTTCGTTGGAATGACCACATATTTGATGTCGCCAAGAATGCTGCTAAATGTCTAGGCTTTCTCAAGCGATGCAAGCATTTGTTCAACCTTTCTGATCTGGCTACATAAATAAGGCACTTGTTCGCCCTAAACTTGAGTACAACCCTCATATCTTGTCAAGACAGAATTCCAAAACGCGCGATTATAACCGAGATATCGATTAATATCTTGATTTTCTTAGTCATCGTCGCAATGTCTCCTGCCTATCGTTTTATCGATATTTCCACCACAAGTGCTCAAACAAAATGCGTTCCGCTCTTAAAATATTTTAACCGCAATACCCGCATAAAATGACATGAATGCATATCAGTTATTAAACCTTAAAAATAACTACAAACTCCACATTATAAGGGTACTTAAAATTAATTTAATGCGCCTAAATTATAAAAAAAAAGAAAACATTTTTATGAGCGTTCTGTCAACCCACTATTTTAGAAATACCTTGTTTCTGGTTCTAGCTCACGAATGGCTTGGACGATATTCGCAAAACGTACCTGGAATTTCCGCATAACATCAATCTTAAAGGGCAATCTACTAAAAAAATCCAACGGGGTTAAATCGCAGCTCCGAGGCGACTAATCACCTTCTTTTCAAACAGTGTTTGGGTGGGCAACACAGTATTCACTTTGGAAATAATTTTGAAATACATTTCAGAGCTATGTACTGACTAAAAGAGAACAAAGAAAAATAGGGAGAGAGCTGGCAGTGTCAAAATAACATATTATGATTTAAAAAGAAACGTGTATATGAACTTTATATGTCCTCCCGTCCGTCTCAGCTTACTGACGCTCTCACTCCTTAAAAAAAAACGTTTTATCAAAGAACTCGGTGGTAATGAAGGTCGTGCTCTTCCCAATGTATTCAAAATTCACCGTACAAAGCTGTTTGCAACCCACTTTTTGGGGCGTTTTTAAACAAAAATTTGTACCGATTAATTTCCTAGACACAAAATTAGAAAATATTTTATTTAAGTTTTAAAATTTTCAAATTTTGGTTATGTTGTCAGAAATCCCAAAATGAATAAGAGCTCTCAACAAAATGCCACGCATACTTTTGGCGATTGGAATATGGATAGGGTATCCAACACTTCGCCCAGGCTTTTCCTTATGTTTTGTAATTATTTTCAAAAGATTTCACAAAAAAAAATATTTTCTTGGAATTTAAACCAAATGACAACGCAAGAGGCAGAGTTCCTCTGACAAGGCAAACCTATTAAATGTCAAAACTTATTCCTCAAGTTAAAATCATTGCTGCATACATATGAAGTTATCAATGGTGAAGAACGAATCATAAGGCATTACAATGAATAAATTGCTGCTATATAGAATAGGGTTGCTGAAAGAACTTGGACTTTATCCTTCCTATAGATGGAAAATTCTGTACAATGATCTTTTTTTGAATTAATTTTGTAAAATGAAACATGCCTAAAGACCATTCTTTACATCCTATCTAAACGTTTCTTACCCAGGTAACATTTTGACAGGACTGATCCCCAAACATGTTGTCATTTATGACAGCGTGAGAGGTGAGATTTGTTTAATATCCACAAAACGTTCTTACTTACGTGAAAACAGATTTCTCACATTGACAACCCTTGAACTTGCACAATCATGTTTGGTTGTAGAAGAACATCAACAGATTTGTGGCAACACAAGCTGCATATGAAGTTGATACATACTTGTTTGAAAACTCTATTAACAAAATAAAATTTGAGTACAGTTTGTATTTCAGTCTCTTTCAAGTTAGGTGGTTTCGTTTCTTTTCTCAATGTAAACATGCATGTTGTCGGCTTAAAGATTTTTGAGCTTTGAAAGTCCAGTTCTTCTGTGCCGACTTTTTCGTCGGAAAAGATAACGAATCTAAATCTGAATATGGGTGGCTTTCTGTATTTCGCGGTAAACAGTGATTTTAACTGGCCTTTGCATCAGTTTTAAACCTGATGTTTCCGAAAGAGTCTTGCATTGGAAGCAGTTCTAAGTATTGCTCACCGTTTTTGAGATGTTGTTGCCTACACGTCCTTTGCGATTTTGTCCGTAGTTTTCAGGGTTTTTCAGATAGTTATGTACAATTGTATTGCGTCTTCCAATTTTGCCTTTTTTCCCTTCAAATTGTCTTTCCTTTTCCCATAGATGCTGTTACAATAACTGATGTCTTGAATTAATGTCCTTTATACAATATACAAAACATATACAATATTTTTATTAATACTCAAAGGGTGTTACATTGGCTACCAATATTATTTACAATTATTTAATAATGTCTTAAGTCTATTAATTTTTATCTGTGAGCACAGAAGGGGCTCTACTTCGTTCTATTGGTTGCATTTATTTTTACATTTTTTAATTAAAAAGTTCCTTAAGTATAACATTTTGTTTATTTAGGATGTGAGATTTTCACGTCGGTTTGAGTACTGCTTACGGTCGTTGATTAATGTCCTTTTTACTCTACATCTGCTTTTATATGATTCCAAAAAATGTCATAACAGGTAGATTTTACATGTATTCTTAAACAACTGATACAAAAAAAAATAGGGACAGGGACATATTACGTCCTTTTTGGAAAAAAAAATAAAAAAATTCAACCTTATCAAGAACTGGTTTTTACAACATGATCGCTATATGTCTTTCTTACCCTCAGCGAAAGAGTTTTCCCAGTTTACTGAATGGTTTTAAAAATATGTCATTTTCAAAAAAAATTACCTGTACTTTAACTTGTGGTACGAAGTGTATGTGCCTAAATAATTATGATGCCATGCATTAGATTCAGATACAATCCTATACTGTAAATAATGAAATGCTATTATTTAGAATCTTCGACCTGTTGTTAATTGTTCAATCTTTTACCAGCGTATACATTTATTTAAATTGGAAAAGTAACAATACATTTTGTATGTATCGTTTGGTTTACATATTTGTCTATATGGTTTTGTATAATGTCAGTGTCAAATTAGTTCAGTAATACTGTCCTGCATTTTGAAAGCTTCATTTCGCTTATAGCCGGGAGTAAGGTAAAGTAAATCCTTTTGGCATTGCTCCGGAAAATGTTGCAAGTGAGCGCCTTTGGCTTCGCACCAAGCCATGAGAAGCTATGGCGTTCTTAAATGACTTTTTTATTTTTCTGGAGTTGTTCCCTACTTTTTTATTATTTATCATGGAACGTGTGCGCTTACAAAGATACACTTTACGGCAGTGTAAGTAGTAAAATATGGGAAAAATGGGATATACTTCCCATTGGCGGGATAATCTACCGATTTCAATGTTTGTTCTTCTGTCGTCTGTTTCTACTCTTCAAACAAACGATTGTGGTAGCAGGAAACAGATTCACAGCAGTTGTAGGCCGCAACAGCGCAAAGCTACCCAACATTCAGGAGTAAGAACTTCACATCGCTGCTGCTCTGCTGTTGCCTCACTTAAAGTCACAGCAAGCGAAACAGAATGAATTACGCTATAAGGACTATTAGCTGCCTTAAAGGATTATTCAACAGTGAATGGGGAGGGAAATACTGAGCAAAATGGACCGAGAATGAAAAGCGGAAAAGAGTGCTCTGAAAGAAGGAAAACAAATAAGCACACTTCTACTTCTGCTATACTTTGTACAAACAAAACGGATCATAGTACGGAAGTTTATGAACTGATTTCATACTTCGTTAAGTTTCTTATTGCAGTCAATGAAGACGGCGACGACGCTGAAACAACGAAGCTCACTATAAATGACTATGTATCCTTGCTTCATGGAATAACATGGATCCCGTTTCGTACACTTGCGATTTTTATAGCGTAGACCATGGTAAACAACACGTTAGTCGTCATCCTTCTAACTCGTTCGTATTATTCTCGAAATTATTAACAATATCTTATGTGACAGGCAGGCACCATATCTCAATCACAAGGGACGCAGTGGAGGGATATAGTTAGAAAAATGAAGGATACAGTTTCGCGCGAAGAAACATTCTTTCCATTTTATGTCTGTATTTCAACTCTATTTTATTTAAGGATGACATTTAAACCTGGTGGGTGGCATGTGATATTCTGTTTGGGATGTATGCATGCTGTTACCTACATACGCTTTTCTTATTTGATTTATCTGCGACAATTGAGTTCTTTTCAACTTACAGTCTACCCCTTAATACGATTTCTTTTATTTATTCTGAGTTAAAAGTTGCGCATAGCTGGATAATAGCGTATTGGTTGAAAATATCAAGGAAATGTGCTGATGAAAAAGATTGGATCAAACAGAAATAAGATGGTATTCCTATTTACTAACTATTACCAACTATTTCCTACAATATTTCTGAATTTCGAACGATACTCGCGTTTAGATTGACAGATAAAAAAAATCGAAGCAATCAACAATCATTTATTGTGAAACGATTTGATAAACATGGACCGTGTCACAATTTGAATTTTGCTCGTTGATGAGCAAATGTGCAGATTGAAGGAAGACGAATAAGATATACATTTAATACAATGGAGCTACGCGAAACCAGGTTTGTTAAAAATTTGAAAGCGTTTGTAATTAAATAAATCAGTTTTATAAACAAATATTTTTCAAGCCGAAAGTCTGAGCATCAGTCATCGGGCTCCGCATTTAAACAGCAACATTTTATTTAAACACCCAAGCCCTCTCACATGACATCTTCTCCTTGACAGAAACATGGCTAAATGCCGAATGTCATGAATTTTTAGCTTATTAAAACGATCGTCATCAAAATGTTTGAAAAGCACTCGGAAGAGATGTCCTGACTGCTATTCGTACTCTCCTGGAGTCAAATAAGATTGACTTCGCATTTGCTTCAAATATCGAACTTATCTTTGTTAAAACTACACTTAAGCAGAGACACTTATATGTTGTTAATACGTACATATACATTCCATTGAATCCTTGTATTCAGAACTTTCTTTTCATCAGACCATATTTTTGACTTATCTTCTTGTGACGGCACTTTTTTACTATTTGGCGACTTTAATTTACTCACACTGGATCGTTTTCTTCAGAGGGTGATTCTCGTGACCATTGACTCTGTACAACAAAGTAACATTTACTGTATCCTTTGACTTACAGCAAAACAAGCTGTATAGCAACAAGTATAACAAACATGAAGCAGCATAACTTTTTTTATATTATTTTTACTTCTTTTATATTATTTTTCTTTAGTTCTTTAACGATAATGTTATTTTCTTATTTTTATCAAATTTTCTGAATTAATAAATTTTAAAATATAAAATAATTTGCCGAACTCTGGTGCATCACCCTATAAATACAATGAAATAAAAGCTTTCGTTAAGTTGAACTTTTTAAAAAACACGATCTGAATCAAAAGCTTGCATATATTTTCTGTAAAAGCTTCACTTCGGCAGTATATAAGTCCCGCCGAAATGCAGCTTAGGCGATTCAACTCTGAACACTCGAGCAAGCCACTTTAAGGGGACTACCTAGAAGGGTTTGTGCGGCACTGGCAAGCTAGCTTTGGCCAATTCCAGAGCTTCTTACCGTAGTCGGTAATTAAGTGTTCTAAGTTGATTGGAAGTCCTGTAAATTTTTTGTATATAACGAACAAAATCTAAGTTTTCTTTATTTAGTAATAAAAATATTACAAGTTAACCCACACCTCTTTCATTGGGGGAACAACCACCCCTACAATTGGCGCCCAACTAGTGGACTTGTCTATGAATAAGGAAAGTGAACAGATCGCAAATATACGTCGAAGTGAACGATTGGCGAGACTGAATACAATGGCTAACTTTTCTCCGGAGCAGTTTAGACAATTCCTGACGGTACTGTCCACAAACAACAACCGAGGCGGCTCATTCACAACCTGCACGGCCAGATTTCGAGGAGACAGAGATGCCACAAAAGTGGAAGAATTCATCGCTGCCATCACAACGTTCAAGGAACTAGAAAAAATTAGTGACGAGGACACCATCAAGGCTATGCCAATGCTACTGGAGGATTACGCTGCATCCTGGTGGATTGGAGCAAAAGGAAGAATAGCAATATTTGCTGACTTCGTAAAACTTCTGCGAGAAGTTTTCTCCCCCCCCAAGCCCGCGTGGAGAGTGTTCCTGGAAATAATGGAAACAAAACAGCAGGAAAACGAGCCGATAGACAGTTTTGCTTGTAAAAAAAGAGTTTTGTTTGCCCAACTTGAGGACAACGTCAAGGAGGACATGCAAATTAACATGATCTATGGTCTACTAAATCAGAAGATCAGAGAACGAGTCTCTCGAGAAGCTGTTGACTCATATGCGAAGTTGCTTCAACTAGGAAGAGAAGCGGAGCTGGTGATCGCAGAAAAGAATAATCCAGCCCCAGTTAAAATTAATAAAACAGAAACAAAATTGGGAGATAAGTCCGATAAACGCTGCACTTTTTGCAGAAGGCGGGGGCACACAACAGAGCAATGCTTTAAAAAAAAGAGTCTGCAGGAAAACGTCACCCATCAGGCCATAAAGCCGACATTTGCTTGTTATGGTTGCGGCGCCCCGGGTGTCCAGCGAGCTAATTGCGCAAACTGCACAAAGAATGTGAAGAAGGAGAGCCCCAACTACCTGGACTTTAACTTGATTTCCACCACATTGATCGGGAGAGACGTTCCTATTGCCCACATTGGACTGTTCGGACTCACAGGTGAAGCATATTTAGACTCCGCAGCACGCACGAGTATTGCAAGCGCTAGTTTGAAGAAGCTGCTTACAAAGAATAGGTGCGTGTTTCAAAAGGTGAAAGCTGACGTTACCCTAGCTGATGGTAAAACAACGTCAATGGAAGCCCCGACCGAGGACACAGGCAGACATATCGCCGGTTCAGGTCCTCAGAAGTCCTCCTCTGAGCCCTGTCTAGCGAATCTCGTTATGACCCGGGACCCACACAAGTCTAAGTGAATTCAGCCTTCCGACCGAATTCAAAGAGATCTTGAATATAATAGTGAGTATATATTCCAAATTACGGCTTCCTATCTCAAACATGGACTTTTAGATAATGCTGTTTTTGAAATTGTGGGCGTGTCAGTGGGCAGATTTTGAAAAGCTAAACACAAGAGCGTTTTGGGCCCCTAAATACAATATTTTCCACATTAAATTCTTGAGCTGCATTATTTCGGGCCCTTAGATAGAATATGTATATGTTAAAAGTTTTAGGTTTCTAGCTTGAGTCTAGATCGACATTATTACCGATGCTTATTACCAATATAGTAACATTTAGGGGTCTACGGGCAATTACAAGATATGTTACAAAACCATGCGACAAGATTAATATACACTTACAATAGGGTATATAAAGAAGTTGAAAATTCAAGATCCGTTCGATTTTCGATTATAAGGATAAAATTCCGTAGCACAGATTTAGCAAGTTCGAACATTTTTATTGCAGAATCGAATTATATAGTGCGGCCAATGTATGAGCAGTTTATGCCTAATATTTAATCTTTTCACACTTCTATCTGAGGTGGTTTAACTCGCAAAAAAATGCAACTGTCGACTTCGCCTGCTATGAGTAATAATGAAATGCAAATTATTGAGGCAACTAACCCAAATCTCTCTTAAATGGCGGTAAAGCTGACTTCTTCAAATGCAAGATTACAACAAAAGCACATAAACTTTACCTCATAAATTTGCTTGAATTTTTTTTTGTGTTTACTTCGTGCTTATATACAATTCATTAAATACCCAACACTTCCTCCACTATAGCGTTCAACAAGACAAATTAAAACGTTTTATGCTGGAGTTGTTTCATAACCCCCGTCACTCACTGTGCAGAAAGACCAACAAGCCATGAAAATTATCCCTGTTCTAACAATGAATTCACTTTGCCTAGAGTTTCTTCACCCGTTACAAGACCGTGCCTGCTGAAAAGCAAAAGGATTGACCAAAATGCCCTTGCATTTATAATCAGGGAGCGACTTTACGCCCCCAAGGTGTTAATAGAAAATGGTAACCTCTTTCAATTTATTTCTCTGCAGTTTCCTGGTTTTCATCTATTATATATAAACTATACTGCAGATGCAGCCACACCACTAAGAATGTGAACGAGTGGGGTACATTGGATGCTTCCCTGCTATAAGAGATAGAATGAAACACTAAGCTGGAATCGAACTTGCTATGTAAACAATGCACAACAATGAGTGCACTTAAAACAATTGGAGAATAGATTAAAGGCCAGAGGCGTCGAAGAGAGTTAAACCGACTCCAATGGATAGGTACTCCCAGGACTGCAAGAGTGAACAGGCTTCTATGTTGTAAATGCTTATAAAAATAATGGAGATTTCAAACTTACGTAGTTGAAATTTTGAAAAGTGAAACCTAGAGTTCAAAGTACATCCATGCCTTTTAGTAAGTATACACCGACACGAAACTCTTCAACTCAGCTAATTTCAACATTTCGCCATACATTTTCCAGGCTTTCGACATAATGAATTTCATCTCTGCATTCGGAAGTTTGTCAAATAGAACAAGCCATTTCAATATCCCCGCACGTCATTCAGCACGCTGGCGCTGAATAAAAACCCAATTGGAAAGAAAACTGCCGCAGAATAAGTATTCAAATAAGGATCTTAGATGGATCGAAAAATATATAAGAAAAGAAGTGGACAGGTACGGACTCAAATCTAGTCACTCACCTCATCTTGAAGTCGATATAATTTTGGAGAATTGAATATTTCGATGCAACCACTTCTGATTTCGAAAGAAAGAAAATGCGCTCAACTAAGTTTTGACCGTAGCTGTCATACGGAAATGTTCAGTGGGAACTGTGAACGAAATATTGAATTTCGGGTCGTTGCGGTGTTACTATAAGACTGCACACGAGGGTAACGTTCTTCTTTCGCGCTACTGCCCTCTGGAGTACTTCTGATGCAAACTTGAGCATAACCGTTCTTTTGACCTATTAAATAAAATGGAAATTTACAGTTGGATTCCCTCCTAAGGAGTGTGCTTAAAGTTGCTTCGCAGCAAGGGGATAGATTGTCTCTGTATTATATTTAGTAATTGGGGACAACACCAACAACTCGCGTGGGATACCATGTGAAAGTTTTCGCATTTACACTCGTCCCTCTGAAATGAGACTCAAAACAGGGATGTGAATGAGGAGTGAATGGCAAAACAGCAATACACAAATAATAACAGTTACAGCCAGGGGTTCAAATAAAAATTGTTTCATGGCAGGGGGATGGGATTTATTTTAATTGCTCGCTTAAGTGGATGAAAATTAAGGAGAGCACTTGTGCTACTGTGTAGGTGGAAAGTTAGAAAGTAAATTAAAAACCCTATGTTGTCTTAATTTGAACACAGGTTAGGTATAACCCGTCGCCACTGTTTCAACGCAACCGTTTTCATTTAAAATTCTTGATAATTTATTCAATTGGGTGGTGTGCACGGGGATATTGAGCGAGTATGAACGAGCACGTATGCATATAGGTACTCTTGTAGGTTGGTAGACAAGAAAGGAAAGAAGGTGCTAATTGTATTTTACTTTGAAATTAAATAAGCTTTACCTGACTCCTAGAGAACACAGGTGGCCGATGCAAATGGCGAAGTGAAGTATGTATGTATATTTAATTTATTCTTGTTTTTCTGTTTCATAATGATTTCAGCGAATCCGCGTCTGGTGACTGGGTGCATAGGTACGCGTTTCGATAGTGGTTAGATTTATGATATTAAGGAGTTTTCTCCTATCTTTTTTAATTATTGAAAAACAAAACTTATTCTCTGTCAACCTATGGTTGTGATTTTATTGGCAAGTGGGGTAACGGCACTAGTGTTCGGCCAATCAATAGTGATCTGCCACTATAACCCCTTTCTTTATGTAATTGAATAACTAAATATTAGGATTTTTTCTTATGTGAAGATGTGTAAGCTAGCAGGTACATTTCCCTGTACTCACAAGATTGATATTAATAAGCGATTACTTTAGCTGGTAGATACAGCGACATACTTCAAATGTATTGCACAAACCAAGTAAAGCCAATCGGAAGAAGATAATAGGCTCGGACTCGTCTTGCACTGTTATTGAAGTAGTAACCAGCGTTAAGTGGCTGCACTTGTCTCGCTTTGCTAATAATACTACAACTGACTACACTGCCTACATTGCAACAAGCTGAAAATCCTTCTCACACTAATGAAATGTGTATTGCTGGTTAAAAGTTCTGCTAACATATCAGAGTTGTCTTACATTAATTTCAACGTTGCCGTTCCTGAAAATCTCATAGGCCTATAGATGTTCATGTACGTGAGTTTACAAAAAACCTTGAGACGATGACGCCAACTATACAATAGATTGCAAGCAAATATGCTCTATTCCTCCATCCCCTGCTGCTGCTTACAAAATCTCTCTCTTTTCTGGCGATGGCGCTCTTAATATTACTATTCCTGATGCTGTTCCTGTTGCTATTCCTGTTGTTACTGTTCCTGGTGGTGCTATTCCTGCTGCTGCTGTGACTGCTAATGTTAATGCGTTGGCTTTTGTCACTCTCTATTACCAGAATGTGGGAGGCATTCGCACTAAAACAAATCAATCAAACTTCGTACCTCCAAATCCTGGCATTGAAATTTATAATTTGCATCTACAAAATATTCAAAATATTGTTTCTAAACTTGATCAAAATTCTTTTGATTTAGATTAAGGTGGTTTTTATCTAATAAAATAGCTATATTCTCAAGATGATAAATATCTATTTCCAATTAATCTTCAGATTTTGAAGTTTTGTTTTTTGATACCTTGTCGGCCTTAAATTTGTTCCTAAGTTGACAATGTCGTTAATGAAATTGGTAGAACATTATATCTGGCTTACATTCATAATGAACTTGATCTATTTATTATTGAAAATGCTTATCCACTATTAAACAGCGGTGTTCACCATAAGGCTTTAAATTTATTTTTTAACTTTAAAATTTCAAATAATACAAACCCTGTCCAAAATGCAATATCAATGAACGTTCCAATACAAACACGAAAGAGACGCAAGCCTAAAAACTCCTGGATCACACAAATGCAGCATTTGATTGGCTTCAGCGACGAAGTGATTCAAAATCGGGAGGCCTGCCGCTATTTTCTGAGGTCGAACCGGCGAATCCCACATGCGGACCAGTAGGGATGCAGTTAAGTGGGAGGGTTATGATCCCGCCACTAAAGGAAGAAGAAGAACTGAACAATTTTTCAAAATTTATCAAACTCTTGCCCGAGTGTAAATAATAAATTTGATTTCATCTGGGCCGAGTGCATTTGCATTAATTATCTATTACCTTCTTAAATTAGAATGTGATTCTCTCTTGCTCCATTATAGTTTATATTATTATTACAATAACTGGAGGATTGTATGTTTATCGAAATAATTGAAGATTTTTTCGAGAAATGAATACTAAAACAGCTATTAGAGGTAAGTCAAATAAACCGATTTTGTATTCAAAGGGCTTAGTGCGATTACAAAATGCATTAATTAAAGCTTGTAAATAAAGCAAGACCAATTCAAGTTTTCGAAGCCATTATTGTCGTTTGTGCAGGAAGTATGGTTTTTTTTATAGTTTTTACATAATCAATATTTATGGTCACATGAATCAAGAATCAAAAATAATGCTAAGACATTTTGGCAATTCTATAATGTAAAAAGGAAAACGTTTGGGATTCCCTGGAATATGAAGTAGGTACAACGGAAAGATTGTAGTGATCTCTCTGAAATCTGTAATATGTTTGTAACCTTCTTTCAATTTATTATCGATGATCTCTGTGAAATCTGTAATATGTTTGTAACCTTCTTTCAATATATTATCGATGACTCTGGAAGTTTTGCCTTGTTTTTTTTTAAATAACTGATATGGGGTCTTTGTCGATAACCGAAATGGAGATTTATGCAGAACTTTCTGATCTTGAGGTGGTGGTGAAAAAATTCAAAAAAGATTTACGAGATATGCACGCCAACAATCAAATTGGTCCATTCCCTTACCGTCTTTATTTAGTAGGTGTGTATTAATTGGCTAAAAATCTTTATCGTGCAGAAGCTCATTGACGAAATTAGCTTAAGACAAACATATAACAAAACGGGATTAAAGTCCGCGAAACAATCAAACACGAAATGAACAAAATGTGGGATGTTGTTTTGCGAAATAATAAAATGCAAAATAAACGAATTGAAAAAGCAAAAATTAAAACGAAACATAGGAAAAGGCTACAGTCCACTTCGGTGAACTGTTGGAAACTCTTTTCCGCAAATTAGGCGGGCGTGACGAAAATCAAAATATGGAAGAGTTGTTTAGAAGGATCTTCATTCTTTGTTATACAACATTTTAGGAATTTTATTGAAAAAAAAAAAAAGTTTTTTGTAAGAAAACACGCCCCTGAAAAGTGGACAAAAAACTTTATACATCCAGTTTAAAGGCTTTATTTATGCCGACGGACGGACGGACCAACGGACATGGCTAGATCAATATCACTGTCGATGCTGAACACGAATTTGGTAACTTTTTAGGCTCTACGGGCAATATTATATATATACAAGGTGGCGCAAAAGTTGTCATCTGTTTACTTCACAAATGTCAAAGTAAAATTGACATTTGCCGCTATTTGCAAAAATTATAGCATCTTCCGATAGGGTTCTCAGCCCTTGGGTGTACCTTAGGCAATTCTGGTGCCAATGTTCTAAATGATCCACGACGTTTGACATCTATCCTATGTAGTTTTCAGTCGGATTGGTGAACGCCACTGGGTGATGACTTTTGCGCCACCTTGTATAAGCTATGAGTCAAAATGAATATACCCTTAGAATAGGGTATAAAAAAAATGAATTGCAGCATGCCCCTAATTGTAAAACTTAGCCGGCGTTTTGAACTGTCTCTCTATTGCAAGTTTAGAAGTAAGCACCGAACAGGATGCTGCTTTTTTAATCTTTTTTATATGGGAGCTAAACTTTAAAAGTGCAGAACAAAGGCGGTAAATCTAAACTCTACCTACAAATATATTGCTTATAAAGCGATCAGAGACCAATTTTGTCTAATAACCTTCTTCCATATAATGGTCAATGTTAGTCCATTTGCACATAACTTTGTATTCAGTTCTCCTTAACCTACTACCTAGACCGAAACCTCATTTCCTTCCTTTGTAAAACTATTTTCTTCTCTTTTTCTAATAGCCTTGGATTGTAATTTAATGACGCAATTAAAGTCCTACATCACATTCGAACCCTTCCAACTGCGTCTGATTTATGGCACTTGAAATAATGTTATAAAGCCATGGGGGCAGAAAATCAAAAACAAATATGATCCATTTCGGGACAACGTAGAATACGAAAAAATCTCAAATAAATAACCTTCACACTTGATACCAATAAATTGTCGACGGCAGCTCCATCAGGAGTGAGTAATAGATTCATTACAAAAGTAGGGAAAAAATCCTTTTCCACAGCCAATTCTAATGTCGAGAGGGGCAGATTGAATGGGGATCTACTTTAGGAAGAAGCCTCAAAGACCATATGTAAGAATTTATGTAGGGTTTTTAAATTATGGCTAAAATCAACTTATGAATCAGCAGGTGTTCCAACCTTGGAGATGTTTACTTGAAGCCAAATGGAACACTTCCCTTCTAATTTCCCAACCAAAGGCATATCTCATGTAACTCTAGATATTCTAAATGATTAATGACTTTGAAGAAATGTGGTGAACTTATGATGAAGTGCAGAATGGGTTCCATTTATATGGAGTATTATTTAAATTGAGGACCGAAAACTATCAAACACCACCAATAACGAAGATATATCACACCTTTATTGAAGTGAAACATTACGGTGGCTCATTTGCTTCTGCTGCTAAATATAAAGACCAGAGGTGAATCTACTTCGGAGAATTCAATGTACATAGCTCGTACCTATGGTATAACAAATCAAGCCAACATTTTGTAATTGTATCTTTTAGCTGGTATTGCCAATGAAATGCCTACATAATAGAGATGGAGATATAACAATGAGTGGCTGGCAAGGAAGATATATTGACGTCATATTATATATAACAAGTAGCATAGTACAAGTACGAGTACATCAAAACTTTCATCATTTCAATAGAAAGACCTTATCAATTCCTTTGTCCTTGCCTTACCGCTGCCGCCGCCGTCATCGTTGCCGTAGAGTTCAATTTGTTGCCTACCTACCATCATTGTGTGATATTGATATAAAGGCATCCAATGATGTTGTTGATGATGCTTTAGGGAGTCGATGATGCCCGAGCGAAAGTACTCGTAGTATCAACATCAGATTTGTCTTTTTCCATTCGGGTTGATGATCCATGAAATTATTCATTTATGTGCAATCGAAAAGTTTTCGTTGAATTTGCCAAATGGCCATAGATTAAGATGTTGTAGAGAAAATAGGCGTTTGGAATTGGCTTTCGCTTTATTACTTGCGATTGTTACGGAATGAGTTAAACTTAGATGATGGAAATATACAAGCAGGGCGGTACAGGGATGTTTGATAAGCTTTTTCTTTCTATTTGTTTACTCCTGTGATTTGCCTCTTTTTCTGTGTAAATCGATAATAGTACTTGGGCTTTCGACCGGTTTTTTTAAACGAGATAAATTGGAGAATTAATCCTCTTATCATAGTTCAATTGGAATTTCTAGAAGGGCGGGAATAATCAATGAACTTGTTAAAGGGATTTCATTTTATTTTCGGAATAAGGATTATACATTTTAAAAGGTCCATGATTAAGAAAAAAAAATGTTTGCTTTATTGAACTGAATGAATTGTGTTTAATGGAATGAAAACAAATGAGCAAAAAACTTTGCGATAAAAGTTGTAGCACAAAACTGAGGCTTATTATTCCTTACTCAACTTTTCACTTTTGCCGATGGTTTATATTAAGAACAAGTGAAAACATACAAAGACAACCTATAACTACTTGCTCCGCTACACAAAAAGCAATTATTTACGGATTAAAGACGACTTAATTATAGTTTTAATTGATTTTCCCAAACTAAAATGACATTACACCAACAAAAACTAACAATAACGAAAGAATGAAATGAAAATATTTGTCGGAATAAAGATACAGCTCTGTATGAACTTTAGCCTTCTACTGCCCAAACTTGAGTTGAAATTTGAAATAGACAGGAAGAACTGTAAGTTTCTTGTAATAAAAAGCGAGCATCGAATTCGCCCCAAAAAATGGGGCCATATTTCATTTCATTTCATAATGAAAAATCGAAACAGTCATATTGCATATCGTTTTGTCGTCATCTGGCATGTTGTTTTTGTAGCCTTTTTTTATTTTAAATTCGCGAAGAAGGCCATCCAAACATTGTTTAATGCGAAAATGGCCCCAAAATAATGAAGAATTAGACTAGAAAACGTGGCTGCTGCTTTGTATATAATATTTGGGGCTTTTTATACCCTATTCTAAGGGTATATTAATTTTGACGCATAGTTTGTAACATACCCTAATATTGCCCGTAGACCCCTAAAAGTTAATACATTTATGATCAGCAACGATAGTAATGTCGATCTAGCCATGTCCGTCCGTCCGTCTGTCGGCAAAAATTAGGGCTTTAAACTGGGCCTAGAGGGCTGAAATTTTAACCACATACTCTCTAGTTTCCCGAAATAATCAAGTTTACGAATTTTTGACAACGCCCACAAACTCAAAAAAACAAAATTTTGGAAAAAATCGAATTTTGAGCTAGAAAGCTGAAATTTGTTATATATGATCTATGACTCCTAGAACTGCTCGGGATATAAAATTTTCAAAATCCGCCCACTGACAATTTTACAATTAAATAAAACAATATATACTATCTAGGGGCCCGTTAAGCTTATGTGTTAATATTTTCAAAATCCACCCACTGACACGCCCACAACTTCAAAAAAAATTTTTTTTATTGCAAATCCAAAGTTTGAGCTAGGGAGCTGAGATTTATAATATATACTCTCTAGTGGGCCCTTTATGCTCATGTGTTAATATTTTCAAAATCCGCCTACTGACACGCGCACAATTTTTTTTTTTTTTAAATTCAAAGTTTGAGCTATTGAGCTGAAATTTATAATATATACTCTCTAGGGGCCCTTTATGCTCATGTGTTAATTTTTTTTAAATCCGCCTACTGACACGCCCACAATTAAACATTTTATTAAAAAACCAAAGTTTGAGCTAGGGAACGTTTTTTTACAAAAGCTTCGTTTTTTGTTTGATAAAAACCTTTAAATGTTATATAAAAATATATGTAGAGCGTTCTTAGCAATTCAACCATACTAAGACTTTTGTCACACCCACTTATGAGGGATAGGAATAAGAATAGGGTATCCAACAGTTCGCCCAAGCGGACTGTAGCCCGTCCCTATGTTTATACCCTATTCTAAGGGTATATTAATTTTGACGCATAGTTTGTAACATACCCTAATATTGCCCGTAGACCCCTAAAAGTTACTATATTTATGATCAGCAACGATAGTAATGTCGATCTAGCCATGTCCGTCCATCCGTCTGTCGGCAAAAATTAGGCCTTTAAACTGGGCCTAGAGGGCTGAAATTTTAACCATATACTCTCTAGGGTCCCGAAATAATCAAGTTTACGAATTTTTGACAGACACGCCCACAACTCAAAAAAACAAAATTTTGGAAAAAATCGAATTTTGAAAATTGAATTATGATCTATGACTCCTAGAACTGCTCGGGATATAAAATTTTCAAAATCCGCCCACTGACAATTTTACAATTAAATAAAACAATATATACTATCTAGGGGCCCGTTAAGCTTATGTGTTAATATTTTCAAAATCCACCCACTGACACGCCCACAACTTCAAAAAAAATTTTTTTTATTGCAAATCCAAAGTTTGAGCTAGGGAGCTGAGATTTATAATATATACTCTCTAGTGGGCCCTTTATGCTCATGTGTTAATATTTTCAAAATCCGCCTACTGACACGCGCACAATTTTTTTTTTTTTTTAAATTCAAAGTTTGAGCTATTGAGCTGAAATTTATAATATATACTCTCTAGGGGCCCTTTATGCTCATGTGTTAATTTTTTTTAAATCCGCCTACTGACACGCCCACAATTAAACATTTTATTAAAAAACCAAAGTTTGAGCTAGGGAACGTTTTTTTACAAAAGCTTCGTTTTTTTTTTTGATAAAAACCTTTAAATGTTATATAACAAAATATGTAGAGCGTTCTTAGCAATTCAACCATACTAAGACTTTTGTCACACCCACTTATGAGGGATAGGAATAAGAATAGGGTATCCAACAGTTCGCCCAAGCGGACTGTAGCCCGTCCCTATGTTTTAATTTTGTTTTTGTTTGTTTTTGTCGTTTTGCATTGGGGACTAATTTCATGAAGTTTATGTAATCTAAGTGATCGCAGAATGTCAATGCGTGATAAAAAACAATACCGAGATCTTTAAACTTATTTACCATAGTAAGCGCTAAAGAATCGAATGGATATTGATGAATAATTGCGTTGAATTGTAATTGTGACGTTGCATTCCAATATGTTCAGCTAGAGGCAATTAGCTTTAGACCCAATGAAAGCGGAGCTTTAAATATTCTTCGTGCTGAAGGCATTGGCATAAAAAGTAAAGGACCTAGGTGACTGTCTTGAGATGGTTTTGAATAAATACAATCAAGCTTCACCAACTGCACCCGATGCCTCAAAAATAACGAAATCTATCTCAACACAGAGGAGTGAAAACAGAAGCACTCTTCTTTTGTATTAAGCCACTGCGTTCCATGGAATCAAATGACAAACTAAAGTCAGTATAGCCCGTGTCCAGCTGATAAGCCCTTTAAAAACAAGTTAATTACAGCCGATGTAAAATATACGATATCCCTGATATAACATCCATGATGAGATTCTGAAATAAGTTTTTTGATGAACAATTTCAGTTTGCATTTGACAATACTTTCAGACAGCTTAGAATTGTGACCCATGCGGTGCAGGTTCAATCCCCATGGGGAACAACAACATACGCCACCCAAAGACATTCCTCTACACCAAAAGAAGGATTTCTGCCTGGTAGTACAATGGACCGTTACCGAGTCTGAGTGCTCTGGGATTTGGATTTCCTTTTTACTATATAAAAAAAAAGAAAACCAAAGCTTATACATTGGACTACGTAACTACAATGACCAAAATATTCATCTTTACCTGCTGGTCCTTTAAAGCTATTCCTCTTTATTTAAAAAGTGAAATATGGTGCACCGTATATATCACAGCGAAAATAGAAAAGCAATAAAATAAACAAACATAAAAGAATATCAACACAAAACTAACAATTCCCACAAAATAAATTATTGACAATAAACAAGGTATTGCATAAACAAAATATCACAAGATAAAAGAATAACAATTTACAAAGTCAATGACAAAACCACTAATTAAAACAAACAGATTTCACTTAAAAAGAAATTGCGGCACAAAAATAATAAGACAATACAAATTCCTTGCAAAATATCGATGGCAATTTAATTACCAAAAATGACAGAAATGCCATCGAATGACATCGAGAACTGTCAGAAGTGATCTCTGATTGCCCACATGGCATACAGTCTAATCTTAGCTTAACAGCTCAACTTTTTTTTTCAATTAAATACGCTGCACCTTCGCCACTCGGAATTCACTCTACTCAATGCCAGGAAGGACCACAACTGAAAGTTTAAAGTTCAAGAAAAGTTTAAAATGAAATAGGAAATTTTTCATTATTATTTTTATAATTTGTTATTGGTAAATATATCAATCTTCAATAGTAATCCTTTTAACTTTCGCAATTATTTCATTAAGGTAACTTTCATAACAATGTACCCAGTTTTCATGGGAAAGTCAACCTAACGTAAGCAACCACGCGTTGTTCTGACAATAAACTGAATATATTATTTCATTCACGTTCAAAACTTATACATTATTTTTAAAACTCATTAAACTTTAAGGGAGTATATTCAAGCAGACCAATTCAATTATTGGATAGAATGTACGGTAGAAATGACTCTTCCAAAGTCATTATTACCCACATATAATAATTCCTTCATGTCGCCGATGCAGAAGAATGAGTGTGTCCATTTTCTGGTGCAAAAATTGGTATAGCTATCGCTGAGTACGTGCGGTCAACCAGACTCCCTTTCCGGCTTGTCATACACCATTCACTGTTGAAGCCGCGAAATGTTATTTTCTCCTGAAAGAGATCTCTTGGTTGGCAATTTTCGATATTTCAACGACCATAGCCATCGTCGTCAACGACAACAATAACAGGGATGGCGACGAACGGAAGACAATAAAACGAGTGTCCTAGAATATTTTTATCTCAATGCTTTCAAAAGTTTTTGTCATATAGCTGAATTGAGTTTCAGTTTTACCCTTGGTCCTTTTGACTCTCAACTTATATCTACTGTTCTTTTATGGTGGCAGGACTGGTGCAAGAAAGCAGAACGTGTTTTGCCATCAGTTTTGCCTTTTTGTGCTTTTTTTCGTTTTCTTTTGGCACAAATTGACCATGCATCCACACCGCACCGGAATGGGGTTTCAAAAAACGTTTGTTAAACACTTACCGCTTTTGAGACTTGGCATATGACATTAATATGCAATACGTACATCCATACTCAAATATCCATTGATGTGGTCATTAAAAGTGCAGTCAAAAGTTGAAAAGTCTTTGAGACTCTTAAGCTTATGCAGGAAAATTATTCACTGAAGATAAGGACAATGCATTTACTATCTTCTTTGGTTGCTTTGTTGTCATTTACTCCAACACGACTTTCGTGTGCATCTTTTTTCGGAAAACCAATTTAAAATAAAATATCGAAAACTTGCAGATAAAATCGAAACTTGCAAGTCGCTGCCGAAAAAATCGCCGGGTTTTTGGCACGCAACACAATATAAATCTCTTCTGGGATCCCGGGGGTAACGAGAAAGCCGACGAGCTGAACAGCCAGGGTTCATATCTCTAACCAAACCAGGCCGAACCTACAGTGAAGATTCCCCCCTGTAACCTTGGACCTATGGAGAATCTTGTGCCATATCCAGGAAAATGTCATATCGAATGAGAATGGCCGCTCTATAACAAACGACAAATCTAGAGATTACTTCTAATGGAAAAATATATAGCAACTTTTCTCGTGGGTGCTATCAGCGGAAAAAACATGCTAAAATACCATGCTTTGAGAATGAAAATCAGCACGGATAGCTTATGCAGAGGTTGTGGCGATAAGAAAGCGCAGGCAGATACTCTTCACTTTCTCTGGCACTGTCACTGCCACATCAAAAATGAATAGATAGAAAAACTTCAAGGCAAAGCCGTCAAAAGACTTGCTCAAGTTTGTATATACCTCAGGATGGCTTTCATTGGTTTCAGCGTCGGAGTCAAAAACCCCAAGGGCATCACAATGGATCTACATTGATTGGTTTTTTTCTGCTTTGTCAACCCATTTCCCCATCATAACCTTCATTTGGAATTTTTTATTACATTGATTGTTTTGTTATTCTGATTTTTAGTTATATTAATAAAAGACTGAACTTATAGGTGTTTACCAGGTAAAATATATGGTTTCAAATGCATATTTTAAGTGCAAATTTTCCATTTAATGTACATATTTTAAGCGCATTATTCAAGATTTTTGGTGCATATAAATCCGAGCCCTAATTATAATCAAACAGTGAACTGCAAGCAATTAGAAACGAATTCAATACCGCGTTTCTTCTGTCCAAATCTCTTCTGTTTCCATCCATGTTTCAAGACATAAGCGATATATTTTTTTTATAAAACCAGAATGAAGAGGATTTTATCTTATGGCGAAGCACGTGTTCACCAAAAAAAAAATATTTTATACATTAATGTACACTCGCCTCACTATTTATAATATAATGTTGCCATACGTAGAATAAAATCTCCGAGTAATTTTCAAGTTCCAGCAAAATAACGATTCGGAGCACACGGCAGCTGACTCTATATTACTTTTAAAACCAATAGTATCATTGAGTTTTTGTTAGGAGTCGTGTAGCCCTAATTTAAATCCTTTTGAGAACTTGTGTCATTACTCGTATTATAAAAGCAAATTGGGCTGTATAAAGCTAAAGAGCTTCAGAATCTTTATGAAGAAACTAAAGAATATTGAGAATCCGTTTAAAAAATTCGTTTGTCATGTTGAATACATTCTATACCACTCGGATTGCGAGATGTGACTGAAAGTCGTTGTTATTCAAGACAATAGTGCAGCGAATTTCTCTAAATTATTATGCGAATTTCTCTAAATAATGAGCCAGCACATATATACGTTATCGCCTTTGTAATGTGAACTGTACAAGTATAAGTTCTAATAGAAATCATAAACACATGACTTCAGCTACGGAACTGAGGAACTACCATCAATTAAGTTGACGAAATCCATTTATCAAGGTATATGCAAACTTTTTTTTTATTTATATATTTATAAACCCTTGCCTCTTTTGGCTGACACTGCTACCTCAAAGACCTTTTGTATCACAGGGATTAGTTAACGAGCGATCTCCCTAGTAAAGGCCGCAATGTACGTCCATAGGGGCCGAGTTTCTCAGTGAACGTGGTGAACAAAGAAGGATGGCTTCACGTCAAAGCCCCTATCCCAATGAAAGTGAAGCACTACTGGCTCTGTTGCTATTGTCATGTTCCAAGGAGAGATCGTATGAACGCCGTCTAAAAAACTAGAATTTGCCCCATTTATGGGTCATGGTACTACCTCACTCAGTCCCCAAAAAGACCTGCAGAAAAACAAATTTAAAAAACAGAACGGTAACAGCCGCCTCAATATCTTATTAAGCCCCCAAAAGACCTATAATTTCGTGTTCAAAAGTGAAAGCAAAAGAAGAAAAACTAAAAAAAAATTGATTTTCCATTCAGTGCTCAGCTCAGTCCCAGAAAAAAAAAATATAATTGCGAAATTTTACTTGGAGGTAGTTTTTTCTGAGAACAAACCAGGAAACAAATAAAAAAATAATATTTTACAGTAAAGAGAGCGAGGCAACCGACCTCAAATCTAAATCAGCAACTTAAAGACATAAAGATTTTTAACTTTTCATGGATGAAGTCTTCACAAAACAAACAAGGAAATAAGTACAAAAATTTTTTTTTTACAAAAAATAGTGACATCGAAATCACAATCGCACATACAATGTTTATATCCTATTCTAAGGGTATATTAATTTTGACGCATAGTTTGTAACATACCTTAATATTGCCCGTAGACCCCTAAAAGTTACTATATTTATGATCAGCATCGATAGTAATGTCGATCCAGCCATGTCCGTCCATCCGTCGGCAAAAATTAGGCCTTTAAACTGGGCCTAGAGAGCTGAAACTTTAACCATATACTCTCTAGGGTCCCGAAATAATCAAGTTTACGAATTTTTGAAATCCGCCCACAGACACGCCCACAAATAAATAAAACAATTCTATTGAAAAACCAAAATTTGAGATAGGGAGCTGGAATTTATAATATATACTCTCTAGGGGCCCTTTAAGCTCATGTGTAAATATTTTCAAAATCCGCCTCCTGACACGCCCACAATTTAAAAAAAAACTTGTTTTGAAAATCCAAAGAGCTAGGGAGCTGAAATTTATAATATATACTCTCTAGAGGGCCCCTTATGCTCATGTGTAAATATTTTCAAAATCCGCCTACTGATACGCCCATAATTAAAAAAAAAAAAACTTTTTTGAAATTTCAAAGTTTGAGCTAGGTAGCGGAAATTTATAATATATACTCTCTAGGGACCCTTTATGCTCATGTGTTAATTTTTTTTAAATTCGCCTACTGACACGCCCACAATTAAATAAACCAATTTTATTGAAACACCCAAGTTTGAGCTAGGGAGCGTTTTTTCGATAAAATTCTTTAAATGTTATATAACAAAATATGTAGAGCGTTCTTAACAGTTCAACCATACTTAGACTTTTGTGACGCCCACTTATGGGATAGGAATAAGAATAGGGTATCCAACAGTTCGCCCAAGCGGACTGTAGCCCGTGCCTATGTTGTACTGTACAGTACATAGTTGCACATAGTACTTAGACGTAAATAGAAACATAGGGACGGGCTACAGTCCGCTTGGGCGAACTGTTGGATACCCTATTCTTATTCCTATCCCTCATAAGTGGGCGTGACAAAAGTCTAAGTATGGTTAAATTGTTAAGAACGCTCTACATATTTTGTTATATAACATTTAAAGGATTTTATCAAAAAAAACGCTCCCTAGCTCAAACTTGGGTGTTTCAATAAAATTGTTTTATTTAATTGTGGGCGTGTCAGTAGGCGGATTTAAAAAAAAATTAACACATGAGCATAAAGGGCCCCTAGAGAGTATATATTATAAATTTCAGCTCCCTAGCTCAAACTTTGGATTTTCAAAAAAATTGTTTTATTTATTTGTGGGCGTGTCAGTGGGCGGATTTTGAAAATATTTATACATGAGCTTAAAGGGCCCCTTAGAGAGTATATATTATAAATTTCAGCTCCCTAACTCAAACTTTGGATTTTCAAAAGAATTGTTTTATTTATTTGTGGGCGTGTCAGTGGGCGGATTTTGAAAATATTTATACATGAGCTTAAAGGGCCCCTAGAGAGTATATATTAAAAATTTCAGCTCCCTAGCTCAAATTTTGGTTTTTCAATAAAATTGTTTTATTTTTTTGTGGGCGTGGCAGTAGGCGGATTTTGAAAATTGTATATCCCGAGCAGTTTTAGGAGTCATAGATCATATATAAAAAATTTCAGCTTCCTAGCTCAAAATTCGATTTTTTCCAAAATTTTGTTTTTTATAGTTTTGTGGGCGTGTCTGTGGGCGGATTTCAAAAATTCGTAAACTTGATTATTTCGGGACCCTAGAGAGTATATGGTTAAACTTTCAGCTCTCTAGGTCCAGTTTAAAGGCCTAATTTTTGCCGACGGACGGACGGACGGACGGACGGACATGGCTAGATCGACATTACTATCGATGCTGATCATAAATATAGTAACTTTTAGGGGTCTACGGGCAATATTAAGGTATGTTACAAACTATGCGTCAAAATTAATATACCCCTAGAATAGGGTATAAACATGATTCATTTCAAATAGGAGGCGTGCGAACCGGCATACAATTCTGAGACTTAACTCGGAGATAGTTCTTAGAATAGAATCAAGTCAAAAATTAATGATTTTCCATAATGTTAGGGTGAAATTTGTTCCCATAACGAAGACAAAATAAAGTGCACGACTGGGTCCTAAGAAAACTTTCTCGATTTTATAAGAATTGGTTTCGAATCACATTTTTTCATTAGCCATTTTCTATACTCGTAAGATCAGGAAAAAAAAAGAATGGCAATAATGTAAATACTATAATGTAGATATGTTTCTACAAAAAATTAGTAAAATTTGTGAATGGGTAAATTAAGAAACATCTTAAAATTGTATTGTTATCCTTTCAGCAGAGGCCAGAAATGGGTAATTTAAGTATAGTCGGATCTTATAAGGGTATGACGTAGGAGTATACACAACATATCTACATAATTATTTTAATTACCGTGGAGAAAAAACCCTACAACTGCACCCAAACACTTCTTTCCTATCTCTCTATTCATCCTAATAGTGAGTAGCACCGAAAAGCATGCAATGAAATACGATCTTGCCAGGTGCTGCTTGCTGTTAAACACAAATGCTTACGCTGTGTTCTTAGCACTATAAGGGTACTGTAACAACAAAAAAAAAGTATCAGCTCTAATCTCAACCTTTTTTACAATAACATTACACGTTTATGAAATACTGATGTGTTTCGAAAGTAATGTTGTTTTAGTCTTTTGGTAAAAACTGAGTATGCCATTTTCTTACCTTCTCTCCAAGTATTTGAAATACCAACACAGATAAAAATTGTTAAAGCCGATAAGAGAAATGTGAAGGTTTTGAAAATTTATGAAAAAATCTTTTGAAAAAAAAAATTATATTAAATTCCTTTACCGGTATTTGGGATAAAACAGTTCCAATATGCCGTTATTCGAGTCTTTTTCAAAAATCTGAATGTACCATATTCTTACATTTTTTCCAAATATTAAAACCGAAAGCAAAATCAAAAGAGCCGGTTTTAAGAAAAGTGATGTTTTTCAAAATTTAAGTCACTGTTAGAAGAAAAAATAAAAAAATAAAATGATTAATCTTTCTCCGAAAATCTGAGTAGGGAGATTTGTTCATGCCATCGCTCCCTACCTTAAATATCTGTTCGAATTGTCCATTAGTACTGGAAAATACCCTGACCTGTGTCAGACATGTGTTTAAAAAAAGCTCAACGTGCTGATATCACAAACTATAGGCATATTTCAAAACTTGCCCGTAATCCTAAACTGTTTGAGCAAATTGTGTGGGAGAGGTTGACATTTCTCTATCATAATGCGATTTCTAATGTCACATCTTTGGTTTTGTAAAAAACACATCCAGTGCCACACATCTCCTATGTTGCTTGCATTCATGTTCTAATGCTTTAGAAAATAGGAAGGAAGTGGATTGTAGATATACTGACTTAAATAATCGTATTTAAGCTTGTGGCTTATGGTTTCTTAAAATGAGTTGATTCATCCCTTAGATCAAGGGTTTATCAAGCCAAATTTAGAGAATCGCTATCAGAATCTTTCATTGCTCAGTCTGGGGTCTCCCAAGGAAGTCCCTTAGGACCAATTCTATATATACTAGCCATTAATGATGTTAAGGCATCTATAAATTACAGAAATATTCTGATCTACGCTCATGATACGAAAATAAATAAATATATCATTAATCACCAAAACAGAATTCTTCTTCAAACCGACATCAACAGCTTCGCCACTTGGTGAGGAAATTTTTGAACCCTATTAATTGTCAACACATGGCATTCTCCAGAAAGGATATCCCTTCCACCTTTCAATATTCATTGTCTCAACATACAGAGTTTGTCACGTTGCTAGTTTTATGGATCTATGGGTTCCAAATTTGGTCCCAAATTACATTTGACAAAGCTTATCAATTTCGTTTATAAAAAATCTAATTCTTTCCGGGCTTGGTCAAAATTTTATGATCCTTACCTTTATATATATATAATTGTACAATTGGTTTGTTAGTTCAAATCTAGAGTATACTTCACAAGTTTGATAACCGTTCAACAACGTTCATTCAAATCGAATCGAGGACATTTATTTGATTTGTCCTAAGACGACTTTGATGGGATGATCCATTTATATATCAAGCTTCTTAAAATGATACCCCTTTCTCAACGAAGGCTTAATAGCGACATCGTATTTTACAGCAGCTTTTATCAGGTCATATAAATGCGGCTTATTTGTTGTCTTTTATTCTCGTTAATTTCCGTCGGGGCGCCCATAACTTACGTAGTGCTGACTAATTGTTACGCCCGCATCATATAACGAATTATCGCAGGCATGAGCCTATTAGTCGCGTGAGTAGACTTTATAATCTAAATGATCGTGTTGTTGACTTGCATCTAAGCAAAATTAATCTTACAAATATGCTGCATAATAATGCTTTAGTGTCTTAAATTATTAGCATGATTTGTGTATGTGCTAGTATTGAATAGGTACATAATTTTTTGTAATATTCGTTTTTCTGTTTTCGTATGTGTATAGGGGTGGCGACGGTGAAGAGGTAAGTTTGTTGGCTTGTGACCCGTGCCGTGCAGGTTCAATCCCCATTGGGAACAACAACAGACCTTGTTTTCTCCAACCTCTACACCAAAAAGAGGATTTCTGCCTGGTAGTACAATGGACCGTTATCAAGTATAAGTGCTCTGGGATTTGGATTTCCTTTTTTTTATAAAAAAACAATAAAAACAAATGTGTATGTCCTTAGTAACATATGCACCAAATGAGAACCTGTGAGAGAACTTTTTGTGCCGGCAAATGCACTGTTGGTTTCCCAATGCACCGTTAATCAAGTCTTTTGGGAAAAACTGAGTAAGCCATCTTCTGACACTCAACCCAAGTATTCAAGACATGAAAATTAATCAATTAAAGAAAAATGAGACTTCCAAAGATTCAAAAAAAAATTATAATGTGTATAAATGAAAAAATTATTAATAAATATTTCAAAGAATTTCATATATTATTTAACAGATTCCTTCCGAAAAGTATAGGTTGGTGCGTTAATAAATAACTTGACCCGTTTTTGAGATGTTAGATTTTTTTGTAAATTACTCATCTCAATTATTTTATATTTCAAAAATGATCAAAATCGTTAATGCCATTTTTGTGAAAATCGTTATTGAAAAAAACATTTCTATGACAGGTACCGTTATTTAAAATGATAGAATACAAAAAAGGCCTTGAGTTATAAGTCTACTTACCCCAAATACGAAGTTATAGAGGGACCGACGGATCGACGGACGGAATTGTGAGACACACTTATTTGGGCTTCTATACAGTCGTTTTATCATACCTCATACTAAGTTTGAGTTCGAAATTTTAGCAAGATTGCAATATCTTTTTCATTTTAGTTTACTAAAGTATACGAGAAAGTTAATAATCAAATAGTGATTGAATTTAGTTTCGTTTCAAGCAATGACGCCTATACAATATCTATGTATTTTTTATTGTGTCTCAGCATAAGATTTTAAAAAAAAACAGCTTTTGCAAATGTAATGAAATCACATAAAAAAACTCAGCCATAAGGAGATCTGAAATAAATTCAAGTTCTTATTTCAGTGTACCTACCGACTTATTAAATATTTTAACTGTGCATTGAAACAAAGAAAGGTTATTAGAGAAATCGTTTCGTTTTCCATAATCATAAAGTTTGTAAGAGCGTATTGTTAATTTAAAAACAATTAGTGTCTTACTCGTTAACACCTGTAAAATCCAAAAAGGTCTTACTTTTATTAGAGTACATTATCTAGGTCCCTTATTTTACAATTATTTTTTGCTCGTTTCATGTCCACGTTCTAATCAATTTGTTTGTTTCTTTTTGTTGCTTACAGAATTGATGATGGCGTCGTTTGACTGTGAGGAACCCAATAATGCAGAGAAACTCATGTATGACTTGAATTAATCGCTTGAATTAAGCCATTCATTACAAAACAACCGGAAAGTAAAAATAGTCCAACACAAATTTGGGCTTAAGATATAACAACAATAAAACAAAACATCTGCTTCAGTTACATAATTTTGTTCCAGTCTTTTTTTTTGTTTTCTCAACCATGCAACTAACGATAGCCAATAATCCAAATATATAGAAATATAAAAAAATAACAAATTTAAAATAAATATTGTAAATATATATCATCCTAGTACTCAATTAAATTGTAAATATAAAACATAAAAGACGAATACATATAAAATAGGTAGGATCTTATAAATACATGATTATGTAGGTTTTAGACAATATGAATGGGTGTTTGACAAAAACATTCGCAAAAGATACTTAAATGTGAATACATTAGCAACTTTGAGTTTCAAAAGAAGTAACATTGAAAAAAAAATACGATTACAAAATGCTGTAACTTTTTTAACAACCTTTTTATTTCCTCTATTTGTATTATTTTTAATTATACCAATAGTAAAAACGGTTCCTAAGTATTAAATATGTAACCAGCCCAATTTGTGTGCACCCTTTTTTTAGTTTAGCTTTATTCATCCACCGAAACTTAATGTTTTAATTCAAGTTGAACGAATTATAAGAAATGATATAAGGAACGGCGTAAAGTCAGTTTGGGCGAATTTTTGGCATGGATTTGGTTGATCGTCTTTTTTTCGAACAATATGACCAACATTTAGTCGAAAACCTTGTTAAGGTCAGCATCGAAAGCTATGTCCATCTAGACACGAGCGTCCGTCACAAATTCTAGGGCCCTCAATTTGAGCTAGAAAACTGAAATTTGAAACATATCATCTTGGTGGTCCGAAAAGATTTCTTACATCCGCTTACTGTCACGCCCACTACTTAAAAAAAATCGTTTCATCGAAAAAGTCAAAATAACATTGGTTTTTCGATAATATCCCTAAATATCCTTCCTAACAGCTTGCCAGAGCGGGATCCGAATCTGCGTTCTTTGGACCAGAACATCATTCCACAGTCAATTGAGTTGCTGCTTTAGGGCTAATTAGAGAATGGGAACTACAGCTTCATTTTAAACATTGGGAAAGTGTCCCTTGTTTAAGACAATCCAATCGACTAATAAAGAAGCATTAAGGAGGTCACTGGTCTTCTAGGCTATGGTACCACTTTGACACAAAAGATCTTTCAGATGGCAGTGTCAGCCAATAGGACAAGGGTTTTCAATTAAAAAAAAAACCTTCCTAACAACTTGCTTGATCGGTTGATCGTTTATAAAGTTTTTGGGTAAAAATTACTTAACGGGAACACGAAAATTGAAAATCTAATGATGTGGAAATGTTTGGCATCAATTTTTATTCGCGAAAATTAATATTTGCCAATCTTACAATTTATCATAACAATTCCTTTAAACTTATCTCTAACAATAATTTCAACATGTCTAAATTGGTGCGTGTATTGTATATAGTAAGCGAATTTGGACACGAACCATTTGAGTGTTTATTTGTTTATTATAAAAATTGTTTCCATGTGTTGAAGGGATTTCAAGAAACTGCATATACCCAACCTGGCGCCTATTCCAAATCAAACAGTGAGCACTGACAGGCTTTGCAAGGGGGCACCGTGCCCGCTCTAACATTAACTAATTAATGCTTGAACTCACACTGAATGATGCTATTTTCTGAAAGTGACCTCAATAGAATCTTTTTTGGCAGATTGACGTTAAAACTGATGCTATGTTTAAACACTTTTTCTTGTATTTTTACACATTATCGACGGTAAACATGTGCAAATTATGTTTTTAGGGGTATTTGTACCAAAAAATCAATTATTCAGAACTACGTATTCCCGTAGGTGGGGGAAAATGTGTTTTGAATATATGCAATCATTGGAACTTCACTTTCAAAGAAGTAATCGTATTTCTGTATAGTGCGCGTTAAAATGATATAAGCAAGTGACAAAGTTCAAATCAGCTTTTTTGGAATTTTTAGGCTTCTTAAAACATACTTTATCATTATCACTTTGCAATAAAGTTGAAGTCCCCGAAACCTCATTTAAAATATTTAAAGTGTAGTTTGATCCATGTTACACCCATGCTAAGACGGGCTATTTTATTATTATGCATAAGCTTAAACAAAACAAATCAAAAATTTCATTAACATAAATGAAAGTCATCACAAAAACCGTTAACACCAACAATTAAATTAAAACTAAATTTTAACTAAAGCAAAATGAACGAACCATAGAAAAAGAGATAAGTAACTTAAACGTCAAATGGAATACCTCTTCACAATTGCATGTTGCTTGTCAGTGTTCACAATAGATGCATAATTTGACAATTGACCATAATACGAAATAGTCGATCGATTGATAAATTTTGTCGTGCATCCATAATTGATTTTTGACAACCACAATACATGTGAATATCATGCTTTAACCGTCGCCTAAGCAAAGCTTTTAGGGCATTTTGACCAGATTTTAATTTCCAAGAGAATTAAATACTTGCCTTTAAAAGTGTTAAGGAATTTTTTGCCCGCAAATACTGCCGCACAAAATAATGTCGTTGATAACTATATTATCACATTTTTCCAACATTGTGTATGAAGAAAGGAAATTAAAATTTATGAGTAGACAAGAAAAACATGTCCGTTTTGTGATTTGCTTACTAAACCGATAGTCTCTGATTCGATTTACATGGATACAACCAGGCTCTGAGATGATTCTGCATTGACGCTACTGTTAAATATAAATGCTGATCAACTGGGTCTTGAATATGATTTTCGAACATTATCACCGATGGAGAACTATTTATGTACCACTTGCAAAATTGCTTAAATTCCTTTAGCAAGAATTGCAAATTTTTAACCAACAAAATTCATCATTTCGCCTTTGCTATTATAAGGAAGGGTCATATCAAAATGACAAAAAAAATAGCATACAAAAAAACTTGTGCCTCTTATGTAAATATGGCAATATGGATTCTGGCAAAATACAATTTATTATGACATTAATAATGTTCAGCCTTAGAAGTCTTATTATCAAGACTATTGTTATGGGTTCTGTCTATTCATTCATCTCCTAAATTATATGTTTGCTTCACGACAACTTTCGATTTTTAATAAAAATAATCAAACTTGACGCAATCCGTTAACACAAAGTAATACTTAGAGTTTTGTAATATTTAAAATTGTAAGAACGTGCTATCCAATCGCAAATTTAGTTTTAAATTGTTTACTACGATTGCTTCCGACTTTGTTTTTTGAAAATTTTCCTAGATGAACCGTATTTCTTTTTTCGTTTCCAGCGTTCGACATTTTTTTATTTTTATAGATTGTTGTTGATTGCACACAGTTCATCTAAGAAAATCAATGGCTTGATTCCGAAACATGAAATGCATATGGGTACAGATACGAACAGTAAGCATATATATCTTACAGTAGTTAATAAATTCGTTTCTGTAGAAAAGAAAATTATAATAGAACTAATTAAATTAATCGACTAAGAGAGAACAAAACGTTAATAAAATGTTTGTATATAATGTATATAATAATTAGTGTATAATATAATTTTGTGTATAATGAAATAAAGAAACATTTTATATAAATTTAAGGAAACGCTTTTATTTGAACCTGTTTAAACAGGCCACAATTTTAGAAAATTTTAAATAAACATTTAATCTGCTAAGACCGTGGCCTTAACAGAAATGATGAAATATTTGGAAAGACCAAATGAGGCTCAAAAAATCTCAAATGATAACCCCTTAACCTCGTGACACCTGGCGTTCTTTTTATAGAACATACAATTTTAAAAACTCTTGCCGACACATTTTTGCTTCTTTTGATCTAAAATATGGCTAAAACCAATATTTACAAATATCATCTCTCATTGAAAGAATAGTTTGCTTTCACTAAGTTGTTAGTTAAATGTATTCAAATTTTAAAAAAAAAAGTTTTTATTTTAAGAAAAAAACAATAATCGGCCACTCATTACGAAACGAATGTCTTGTATATAGAACATCTATTTTATGGGAAATCATATAAAAAATCTCACGTAAAGACAAATGTCTCATGAAAAGGACATCAAAAAAAGTCATTGTAATTATCATAGAACTTTTAAATATTTTTTTTACGGTATTATACTTCATTTTAGAGCTCGCAGAAATTTTGAGAGAAATCGATCGTGTTTTAAGTCTCGCGGAGTTACAATGTCAAAACGAATTCTCCTTTAACAAATATCTATAAAAAGGACATTTCTCAACCTTTTCTCAAATGAATGTTTTCGCATCGTTACCGCATCGTCTAATTCTTATGCAACTGCAAAAGTTGTCTACGTAAAATAAATTTTTTAAACCCAAAATAAGCCGACAGTTCCTAGAAGATGTCATTCAAAGACGAGCGCTCCGAGTCTGACTAATAGAGATAGTTTCCACCACTGACATCGATTGTCTTACTTCAAAAGCCAGCAACACATATGTACCTACTTTCAATTATATTTTTCGCAGAAATTAGTAACTAGAAATCCATGATAGGCTCGAAAAGAATGCCCATCATGTGACGTTGCACTTTTCAACCATGGGCACATTCGACAGATTCATTCAAAATCCCTAAAATTCAAAGTGAATCTTGGCTGACATTGGCATAAAGCTCTGATTCCTCAATTGAGTAGGTATGTGTACTGCATTTATAAATTTGGTATCGTAAAATAGACTTTTTCCAGAGCCACGGATCAGAAATAAATATGTATATAATAACCTGCAAATAAGCCTTTCGCATTGGGGGTAAATAATTAATTTTTGTTATAAGTCGTTAGTCTTCAAGAAAATAAAATTAAAAAAAAGATTATTAAATTTGTATGATCATGTGGATTACCACAAACACATCCAATCCATACTCGATTTTGTTCTTGTTAGGCTGAAAACACACCGGATCAAAAAAAACGTTTTTGATTCGATAGACAAAAAAAACGTTTTTTATTTGAACACACACCAAGCGAAACAGAATGTAACAAAACAAATCGTTTTGTTTTTTTGTTCCGTTGGGATGTGATAATAAACTTAATAGAAGAATTAAGAACTTATCCTGAAAAATGTACAATTTCACCAGAATGCGGATTGAAACTTTTGATTATCTGATGGGATTAATCAAAATGCTATCAGAAAACAAGATACGAACTATCGTAAATGCATATTTTCTGCTGAAAGATTACTTATAACTCTACAGCAAGTAAAAACAAATAACAGAGTAAACAAAGAAGCAAATAAAGCTGTAAAGTAGAACGAAAGAAGAAAATAAAAACAACGGAATCAAAGTTTTGTTATGCAAAAAACAACAGATCAGCTATCGGCAACGAAGCCACTTTTAAATGCGTGGAGTTCCTCAGATATACACTTTTGGTAATCATAGTAGAAATACAGGGTGCTGCACGAATCGTGCTACAAAAAGAAAGCGTAATAACTTTTGTTCTGTCTTGTTCTGTCTGAGTCAGCTTTTATTTTTTTATTTTTCAGGTAACTATTTAGATTTATTAAAATGAATGCTTGGAATACGGAAAAGAGGATTTGGATAGTGCAGCGGTACCATGCTTTGCAGTTGTTCATTTTCGTCCAAAGGGAATTTAGGCGAGAATTTCGCTCCACTCTGATAAAAAAAAGTTATTCCAATTTCTAATTTAAATTTAAATTGGTGCGCCCTCCTGTACCATTCGAGGTCCTGCAACTATGCAGAAATGTCTAAAATTGAAATCTAAAACGTCTGGAATAATAAAAAGCGTTTTTTTTAAAACGACTACTATAGCCGTCATTTGTGCCACTCATATGCGACTACTTACTGATTTGTCATGCGGTCGGTTGATATAGCAATGATGGGCACTAATTTTAAACGAAGGCTGTAACCGTCAAGTTAAATTCTCAAATAACAGGTTGTACATAGTTTAGTTAAAATAAAAGAAAATAATATTTATTGATATAAGAATGAACAAAGTGAAATACGTTTTAGTTATTATGAAAATGCTCAAGGCATTCAGCACACAAACCAGGCTTCTTTGGGCAGATTTTACATCTGTATTTAGTGTCCTTTCGTAATTTGAGCATAGTGCATCTCGAGCCTCGAAGAAAATATGGCTTTCGTTATTGCTGGAATTTTTCAATAAAATGTTGTTCTTCAGTCCAGGAAGAAGAAGCAATTTAAGGACTTGATGGCAAAGTAGATTGAGGATTGTTTGCTCCTCAAGATCGACCGGGTTTGTGTATATTTCTAACAAGATCGGTTCCACACACTATGTCAACAGGTAACTGAAAAAGTGAAGTTATCAAATTTTCTCTGAAGTCAAGGTAAGAATGCGTTTCAAACACTTATATCGAGAAAATGAAATATCACTTTCTTGTACCACATAATTGTTTTTCGTGGAGAAAAATATAATGTTGTAATGTTTATACAACGTCGTTGGTGTTCAAGGATTCTCTACCAAATCTGTTCTTCGAGCTTACTAGCTCCGGATGGATACCCGTTGTTATAGTGAGGACATCTCTTGTATCTTTCCATTTAGATACATAGGTCTGTTCAATTCTGCGCCAGGTATGTTCCCCTTGTTTTAGTTTTGCACTTTTGATTTCCTTCGGGATTCCCTTTCGGTTAAAGCGTAGTGTGTGTGTGCTATGATATAAAAGCGTTTTCTATAGTTCAAAACAATTGTAAAAATTGTGCATATAAAGAGTCTTTCATTAAGGATTTGACATGTTCTTTTTTAAATAAAATTCAAACTACTTGACACAACTCAAAAAAAAGTGTATTGGCTTGAATTACAATCAAAACATTTATGAACGTTGAACCCAATTTTCGATGACTCGGCCGCACATTTCGATCGATACGGCCGCTATCTAACATCTCTAACATCGCCGACTTGTTAGCTTAGACCAATGATTTGATGTAGCCCCATAAAAAAGTCTAGAGACGTTAAGTCACACGATCTCGGCTGCCAATAGACGGGGCCGTTTCTCGAGATAACACGTTCACCGAACTGAGACTTCAATAACTCGATTGATGCACCCGGTGTGTGGCTTGTGCCACCGTCTTGTTGGAACCACATATCACTGATGTCCAATGCATGCAATTGCTCAAAAAAATAACTTTCTGTAGCGAATACTATTAACCGTAACGTGACGGCCATTTTTATCGACGAAAAAACCGGCCCAATGACGCCACCGGTATAAAAACCGCACCAGACTTTTTGCGGATGAAGTGCTGTATTATGAAGCACATGAGGGTTCTCACCTGTCCAGTAACAAATATTTTGCTTATTGATGAAGCCGTTTAACCAAAAATGAGCTTCATCGCTGAAGATGATTTTAGGATGAAATTCTTCATTTTCTTCCATCATTTCCATTAATCGATTTGCGACGGATGCCTATATGGCATATAGTCAAGGTAAGAATGCGTTTCAAACACTTATATCGAGAAAATGAAATATCACTTTCTTGTACCACATAATTGTTTTTCGTGGAGAAAAATATAATGTTGTAATGTTTATACAACGTCGTTGGTGTTCAAGGATTCTCTACCAAATCTGTTCTTCGAGCTTACTAGCTCCGGATGGATACCCGTTGTTATAGTGAGGACATCTCTTGTATCTTTCCATTTAGATACATAGGTCTGTTCAATTCTGCGCCAGGTATGTTCCCCTTGTTTTAGTTTTGCACTTTTGATTTCCTTCGGGATTCCCTTTCGGTTAAAGCGTAGTGTGTGTGTGCTATGATATAAAAGCGTTTTCTATAGTTCAAAACAATTGTAAAAATTGTGCATATAAAGAGTCTTTCATTAAGGATTTGACATGTTCTTTTTTAAATAAAATTCAAACTACTTGACACAACTCAAAAAAAAGTGTATTGGCTTGAATTACAATCAAAACATTTATGAACGTTGAACCCAATTTTCGATGACTCGGCCGCACATTTCGATCGATACGGCCGCTATCTAACATCTCTAACATCGCCGACTTGTTAGCTTAGACCAATGATTTGATGTAGCCCCATAAAAAAGTCTAGAGACGTTAAGTCACACGATCTCGGCTGCCAATAGACGGGGCCGTTTCTCGAGATAACACGTTCACCGAACTGAGACTTCAATAACTCGATTGATGCACCCGGTGTGTGGCTTGTGCCACCGTCTTGTTGGAACCACATATCACTGATGTCCAATGCATGCAATTGCTCAAAAAAATAACTTTCTGTAGCGAATACTATTAACCGTAACGTGACGGCCATTTTTATCGACGAAAAAACCGGCCCAATGACGCCACCGGTATAAAAACCGCACCAGACTTTTTGCGGATGAAGTGCTGTATTATGAAGCACATGAGGGTTCTCACCTGTCCAGTAACAAATATTTTGCTTATTGATGAAGCCGTTTAACCAAAAATGAGCTTCATCGCTGAAGATGATTTTAGGATGAAATTCTTCATTTTCTTCCATCATTTCCATTAATCGATTTGCGACGGATGCCTATATGGCAGCAATATTCACCACTTTTCGGGCAAAACGTAGTCTCATGTAGCCTGGCATGGCAACATCAAGCATCGAATATTCTGACTCAAATTTGTTCACTATGAATTGCTTGTCTACTGGGATGAGAATTACGGCCGAAAATTAGCGTTAATGCTCTTAAAGTTGCGACCACCGACTCGGAATTTCGGTAGTAAATTTTAATTATTCTTAAACGTTGTTCCTTTGTGTACTTCACCATAATGAAAATGTTGATTTTATTGAATATTTTGACATTGACAGTTCGGTAATCGGTTAAAGGTTGCGTTCACAATGAAAGTTGAAGCTGTCAAGTCGCTAATGAAAGGCCCCTTTTTTTTATTTTATTTTTTTAAAAGAAGGAAATCCAAATCCCAGAGCACTCAGACTCGGTAACGTTCCATTGTACTACCAGGCAGAAATCCTCCTTTTGGTGTAGAGGCATGTGATTGGGTGGCGTATGTTGTTGTTCCCCATGGGGATTGAACCTGCACCGCACGGGTCACAAGCCAACACACTAACCTCTACACCGTCGCCACCTTACAAGTGATGATCTTTATTTAAA
Organism: Portevinia maculata; assembly: GCA_949715645.1. Lineage (NCBI taxonomy): Eukaryota > Metazoa > Arthropoda > Insecta > Diptera > Syrphidae > Portevinia > Portevinia maculata. The sequence goes on from OX454525.1 coordinate 40,527,906, forward strand.
TATGTTTTCATTAGCCGTCTCCTGTTTTTGAAGTTAGCTCAAGACTTTCTGTTTTCTCTGATTAATTTCCAAATTAAGAATGTATCCACTAGCTGCGGTCAACTCGAAAAATTGTATCCCGTACTTAGCCATCTTCCCTTTTATGGACTGGCGAAAACTTAACCGACCTCGAAAAAGTAAAAGGGATTCATCCAAAGACAGCTCTTTTTCTGGCGAAAAGGCATTTTGAAAATTTCGCAACAGTGGATTCAACAAGGGTGCGACTTTTTGTAATTTCTCAGTATCTGTTCAATCAAGATATAGACAGTTTAAACACCGCAGAATTTGTTGAAAATGGTGACCACTCATGGTAAATGGAAAAATAGGATTAGAATACAATGGATTGTTTAAAAAACGCTGTATAGCAGGGATCCTCATCTTGCAAAAGACATAATTATATGCCAAAAAATGTCATCAATTTAGCCTCACAAATTTTCCTGAAATAGAGTTTCACTGACGCGTCTTTGGCTTATTACTAGCACACATGTTTTCAGCATAGACATTTATAGAAGTTACCAGCAACTCAACTGTATTATTGGAAAATAACAGGTCAAAAATTTGTCTGGGTGATGAATCATTCGGGGCATCTAAATATTTGTATCCCACTAGAAAAAGTATTAAATGTAAATTCAAGAATTCTTACTTTGTCCAAACTGTCTAGACCGTTGGTATTTCAAGCTTCCGTAGGTTGGAATTCTTGAATAATTTCCTGCAGCATATCCTCTTCGCTTTGTCCAACCCCACTTTCTTCTTCCAGTTGACCGGGATCGTAGTCTGGATCATCACCAAATGTGCCATCGTCACAAAATGGGTCGGTAGTTTCACTGTCGGAATCCTTTTTTTAAATCCGACCCAATTTCCGATAAGCAGTCACTCCCGACTTCTTCAAACAGCTTAAGAACTGGTCTTTTTTTATATTGTATTCCTCCATAATTCTGCATTCAAAATAAAAAGAAAATCTATTTCCTAAATTCTACATACCTACTAATTACTCGTATTAAATTTATCCTTACCAGAAAAGTTCCCAAAAACACACTTTTTTCCAACATGCACTACTTCAAATGCAGTCATTTCGTTCAACGAACTTCAAATTTCAATTTCCGTTGGACATATGGGATTTCCCATTTCAAAAGCAAAACGCAACACATTCGAACCGTTCCTAAGCGCAGAACGTGTTGCCACATCATAATGGTATCGTACTCGATAGTGTAAATTATAAAAATGGTTACGTAGGACACAAAACTCAAACGACGGTTATAGCAGTTATATGTTTTTTTATTCGAACGAAGGATTAGGAAAACAGCAGAGAAAAATACTTATAATATAGGGTGTTTTTTGAAGAGGCATACAACTTTTCTTAAAGATAAAAAACAACAAATTTAATTAAATTACCAAATTTTGGCTTTATTAGCTCACAAATTTCATGGCATTTAATGTTTAAAACAATTTTTGGCACATGTCCTCCGCTACTGCGCCTTATGAACGCCATCCTGCCGGTCCAATTTTGCACCACTTTTTCGAGCATACCAGGTCTTATTTCGTCAATAGTGCGTCGACTGTTGTCTTCTAACTGATCAATCGTTGCTGGTTTATCAGCATAGACTAGAGATTTGACGTACCCCCACAAAAACTAGACCAACGGTGTCAAATCACACGAACGAAGTGGCCAACTCACGGGTCCATTTCTTGAGATGATTCGGTCACCAAATGTTTGGCTCAAGTAAGTCTTTCCATGGTGATTTGCACAAAGTATACAGAAAAACATAGGGACGGGCTACAGTCCGCTTGGGCGAACTGTTGGATACCCTATTCTTATTCCTATCCCTCATAAGTGGGCGTGACAAAAGTCTAAGTATGGTTGAATTGTTAAGAACGTTCTACATATTTTGTTATATAACATTTAAAGGATTTTATCAAGAAAACGCTCCCTAGCTCAAACTTGGGTGTTTCAATAAAATTGTTTTATTTAATTGTGGGCGTGTCAGTAGGCGGATTTAAAAAAAAATAACACATGAGAATAAAGGGCCCCTAGAGAGTATATATTATAAATTTCAACTCCCTAGCTCAAACTTTGAATTTTTAAAAAAAAAAATTAATTGTGGGCGTGTCAGTGGGCGGATTTTGAAAATATTTACACATGAGCATAAAGGGCCGATAGAGAGTATATATTATAAATTTCAGCTCCCTAGCTCAAACTTTGGATTTTCAAAAAAAATTGTTTTATTTATTTGTGGGCGTGTCAGTGTTCGGATTTTGAAAATTTTTTTATCCCGAGCAGGTTTAGGAGTCATAGATCATATATACAAAATTTGAGCTAGGAAGCTTCGATTTTTTCCAAAATTTTGTTTTTTTTGAGTTTATGGGCGTGTCTGTGGGCGGATTTCAAAAATTCGTAAACTTGATTATTTCGGGACCCTAGAGAGTATATGGTTAAAATTTCAGCTTTCTAGGTCCAGTTTAAAGGCCTAATTTTTGCCGACAGACGGACGGACATGGCTAGATCGACATTACTATCGATGCTGATCATAAATATAGTAACTTTTAGGGGTCTACGGGCAATATTAAGGTATGTTACAAACTATGCGTCAAAATTAACATACCCTTAGAATAGGGTATAAAAAAGTCTAACACACTTTATTAGTATGACAGCTAGTTTGACAGTTATTCCAATCAGAAGTTTTATACCTCTATAAAAAAAACACCCTATACATTTAAAAACACAAACTTTCAAATATTACTATTCCAAGAATGGGGTAAGTGACTAATTTAACAAAATATATTTAAAAAAAAAACAGGATTCAGTACGGTTTAGTTACCCAAATATCGAGTTTCAAACTTTCTGCCCAACGTTTAGTCACCGATGCGACGATTTAAAAAATCGCTTTAAATCCGAATATTATTAGGATTTGCTTGTACATACTTTTCCAGGCCGTCCGTGACCAAAAAATTGTGTCATATGAATGATAGCCAAACTTTAAGAATAATCGCTTGTACGTCGGTAATTGGTCGCTCTCATTTCAATGGTCCCAAAATCCTTGTAAAGAAAACATGGGGTTTGTGGAACATATTGACTGAGTTCTGTTTATTTTTATTTGAAGAATGGCCAAACTTTGAAAGGTATGGTGTGTGTATGCGGTACGGGTAAATGTTCGTGTGTAAGACCGGAAAAGAGGCCATTAGACAAAAGCTTGCTGTGCTAAACATTTCTACTGTTGCTCAGTTGTAGTATGTCGATAATGTAGATTTAGCAAAGACACACTACGAAGATTTATTAAATGACGAACCCATAAGTGTTGACTTCGAAGCAGTGCTGTCGTAGTGCTTTATTGTAGAATTTTATTCAGTTTTATATCAAATATTCACTTTTTGAACTTGGTATGCAATCGTGTGTTTTCGGTGCTCTTTTTAAATAAGTTATCAGTTTTATTCGATCTCTTTCTATTGCTGAGATATTCAGAATGGTTTTGACGTATATCCAACAAAATCATCAAATTCACGTATTGGTTTAGCCATAATTTTTCCAATATTTTTTCTCAAGAATTGTTTTGACGTGTGTCTTCCAGGTTTGCTATGGCAATGAAAAATATAGTTAAATCAATGGGTTGCTTTTCCGATGTATGGTGTATGCACAGTTGTGTGCAACACACTTTTGCAATATCGCTGGTAGCAGTTGCTGTTTCCATCGGTTCGCAGGATGCAATCGGATGCAGATTTACTCTAGAAAGTCAGCCATTCTCCTTTCGCGGTTCCTTCTTTGTATCTGGTGGTTCGTGTCAGATTTTTTTTAATTACTTGGGTATTTTTGTCTCGTGTTTAGTTCACTGCTCCCCACTTGTTGTTATTGTTTTGCAAGAGTTATAGGACCAGATTGACCGTTGGTTACTGGATGTAATATCGCTGCTGGTTTTGTTTATGGTACAGATTGCTCTTGTTGTTATCGACATGTATGCAATATGTGATTAGTCGATTCTAGAGACCCCAGAAAAAATATTTCATTAGCCTGCTAAGCTATGTATTTTCTGAATATTTACCATGTAAATATTTGTTTTCTATATGAAATTTTTGTTTAAAATGGATTGATTAAAGAAATAACTTCAAGAAATATGAAATAAACATTTATTTTTTGTCGAAAACTATATCTTTTTGTTAATTGAATTTTTTAACGCACGTATATGAAGAAAAGAAACTTTTGATTTTGATGGCGTATACTTACGGAAAATTCATTTTTGAAGAAAATTTAAATATTTTAAAAAGTAAAAGCATTCTAAGATATCTGATTACTATTATAAAAAGGGAACCCACTGCCAAACCTTTAAATGCGATTTCCCAAAAACATGAAAATGGCGTATATTTCAATTCAATATAAGGCATCGGAATAGCGGAAAAGGAATGAACATAGATATATGAAATGTTCTTACAAACATACTGTTACATCCAGGATAGGATTCGAAAAGATAAAACGTATTTCTATTTAATTAATCTTTATTAGTTCTCTTTCAATGTCTTTTAATTCTTGATTACTATTCTAATAATTCACTTGTTTAACCCAACAATTCACTTTCACAATTAATCACTTTAAATAAACAATCACTTTTCTCTTATTCAATACTTCCACTTTGTCTCTATAATTTTCACTGCTGTCATCTCTCTCACTTCTTTATCTCGGTTCAAAACTACAATGTCTTGGGTGCTCCTGCGACACCTATTTATATCTTCAGAAAGGTCGAGAACAACAGATGTACTAATTATTCCATAGCTATTCAAACTGCTTTTCATATGCTGCCAAATATCGATTATCTTATATGGTTATATGGCTCTCGACTAGATGGCGCTGCAAGTTGACTAATTGATTCTGAATGTCACAGTTTGAGCAAACATGCAACAATACTATTAATTTCAATATTCTTTGCATTCTTTGTTGACTTCCGTGCAGCTTTCGAATCCATAGCTCGGTAAGGAATCGATTTCGGTTATAACAATTCTTATATCAAAAAATATTTCTTTTACAATTTCGAATTCGTCTGGTACGAAGCCGGCTACACTGGAAAATTTTTGAAATCACACAATCCTTCTCTTTAAAATGGTTTTATTGGTTATATCAATTACTTTAATTTTGAAAAAAAAAACCGTTTTATAACAGCACACCACTCAAGAAACTGCCGTTCGGCGGGATGTGTAAGTGGTCGGTTTGTTGTCAAACTTTAACATTTCCTGAAAAATTCATCGGAAGGATTCATCAGAAACGAAGAAAATGCATTTTGGAAGCACTGTTTATCCCCGCTAAAGGACTTAGCGGCGATAGCTATCCCCGCTAAAGTTAGCGTATATAGGATAAGTTGTTGTTGTATTTTACATGCAAATTTCAAATTATCCCTATATCCGCGTGCAAAGAAACACGGCTAATACCAAGGTTTCCCAATAACTTTGATAGTCATGTTCCGGTCATTCCAATTTGGCAGTTTGAATTTAAAGGAAGCAATAAAGTAAAATTATTAGAACGTTCAGCAAACGTGCGTAGTTTTATTCTTATATCGAAGTGAATCATCTGTTCACTATTGCTTCTACGAACGTTCTACGTTATAGAACAACCTCAGTTTACGTCCGTCTGTTATGGTGCACGTGGACGTCTCATCATGACTCATACGAAAATGTCTTACAGCGACTTTTTGTTACGTCTAATGGCGTCTTTCATTGAAGAAAAGATTTGCTCAAAGGAGCAAATATTTTCCGGTTTTGAACACGAAAGATGCGATCTCAAATTTTTGAGAAATATCCCTGCGTCAAATGTCAAAGTGAGAATAACGTCTTTTGATTCAGATAGGTAGGACAGAGGCCCCCAGTTGAGGTTGTCGATTACCAATCGAAGCGACGTTTGTCGCCAGGCTTGCTAAGAAATACCATCTAAAAACAAGTAACACTTTTAAGAATTACTCCTGAAAAAGGTTCTGTTATAAGATAAGAAAAATGTATGCAGTTGTTTGAAAGTCAAAGTTGTATGCGATGTAACCCACTTGTGTAGTATTTGTTAAAAGTGTTACCTACTTTCAGATATTAATCATATTAAATCACCAGAATATTGTGAATATTTATATACATAACGCGTCGATCAGAAAATTACAATGGACAGCAAATGTTTGTGAAATAGAAAAATGTCGATCACTGCATTTGCAGTAATAAAACTTTGTGACAGTAGAAACTACAAATGAAGAATGAAAACAATTTGTGAAATCAATATTAATAGAAATATTTGACTAAAAATGAGTAAGGTAAACATGTTATATTAAGTATTAGTTAGTCCATGAAGTAAATCAGAAGAAAGTCATACGGATTTATACGAAAGAAAAAATAACAAACTGAAATATCAACTGTCTTTTTAAGCACTGTTGACAGCTGTTTTACAAACTGCCCAAAAAAATTTCTTGGGCAGAAACTCGAAACTTTTTCAGTAGAGGGAAAGTGATTTGCACTCTCATTTATCTCTCTCTTTTACGAAATTTGTATCTTAGGATAAAACTTGAAGCAGTAAACTTTGGGTAGCTTAAAGTTACTTGAAAAAAGTAAGGGAACAAATGTTGTTTGATATCCCACCCTAACCAATCTTGAATAGTCAATAAAATCTAGAATTTTTCTTTTGAATGAAACAGGTTTTTGTTCTGATCAGTTCACTGTTCTGGTGAGGGTGGAGGTATCGCCCACAGTATTTGTACTACCTACTGAGATTATTTCACTATAAATCAAAACAGTTTTCCTCATTTTAATGTTTGCCTTAAGGCTATTTGTATGTACATATTCGTAAATTATATAGCAAATCTGTCCAAAAATTTAGATCGCATCTTTCGCGTTAGGGGCGAACCTAAATTTGCTTCAACGAAACATGTTAAACCGAAAAAGATTTGCTCTTTTGAGTAAAAGAAAATCATTGAAAATCATTGGAATTGCCTCCAAAATAAAGAATTGCTCTTTTCAATGAAACACATTTAGGTTCTGATCAGTTGACTATTGTAGATTGGTGAGGGTGGGGGTATCAGACACAGTATCTGTGATTAGTGAACAACAACTAGATCGGAACAGAAGAAAACATCACAAGTGACTGAAAACTGCCAGATCAAATCAGAACAGAAAAGTACAGGTTCGGGTCATAATGTTCTTCTCTCAGCTGCGAAATATCAAATAGATATTCATCTGTGTTTTCTAGTTAACTTTTGGTTCTGATCGAACATTCTACCGTCAATGTTTGATTTGATGTCGATTTGATCACAGTTTGAACTTGTTCCATGTTACTCTTCTGATTTTTTTATAAATATGCGAATATTTAAACTTTTGGACCTATCAAATAGAAATAGCGAGTAAATAAGGTCTTCCTCATGTCGATTATTTACAGTTTACACAGGATAACCAATGGCAAACAACATTTCTTAACAAAAACATGTTTCCGTTTCTTGAAGGAAATGTCGTGTTTTTCAAAAGTTATTGAAACCCTATTAAATGCGCGACCTTCCAGTGACACATTGCGATTTAGCGTTTTAAGCTAAATGGTAAATGTGGGATGAACTGGCAGTTCATTAAATAAAACAGATAATGCAAATATTAAGCTAATTTTTTAATCTTGAAAAAATTAAGAATGCAACAGTATGTAATAAAATTTGAAAATGAACCAGAACCTTAGTAAATAAAAACTTGCAGTTTTAACCGTAAATACCCTTAACTTTCCGTGCAGGGTTGGGTTAAGAATATCACTGCAGCTCCTCCCAAACAGCGCTTGTCGCAAAAGGTGACTAAGGGTGAAAATCACTTCTATGCAATTTTAACACCAGGTGAGCCTAGCGACACGTTTAACATCTTACAGCTGTCCGCAAGTGCGCATGCAATTCATGGGTTTACAAGACTGATGGTCACCGATGTCGTAAAAGGTCGATCAAACAATAATCAATCAAGGGAGCATGTACGTTTCGTAATCGTAGAAAAGAGGCAGGCCTAATAAGTCGAAATGCAACAACACCAGCAATTGATCGTCCACAGTGATGAAGTGATCTGAAACCAGGAAACCTGTCGATGTCGATTGAGGTCGAACCGGCGAATCTTCCATCCTCCGCTATTACGGGCACGCTGGCTCCAGCTGTTTCCATACTGCACCGCGTGTTTTCCAGCATCACGTGACACAGCTAGATCAGTTTTACCGGGATCCCAAATTCGGCCATCGCCACGTGTATCTTCTGACAATGAATGCTATCGATAAAAAACTGGTGGGTAATACTCATAAATATAGAGAAAATTATTACTATAGTTACCTTACGTCGTTTCATATGTTCATGAAAGCTGATATTAAATGTAGCCTCACCGAGTTGGAGCAAACAAGTAAACACCAAACAATTCAATATCATATCAACAGCATTTTATTAATATATTTGTATATATTTTCTGTTTAATTTAGACCTCGCTTTGGATTATAATCATAGTGGATACATCCAAGATCACTTGCAATACATTCATTATAAGAAGTATGTCAAGGTAATAAAGTACATACAATACAAAATACGCACATACAAAAACTCTTACTTATACGTTTTTAAATTCAATACAACGTGTCGTGTAAGTTTCCTGCTTTAAAGGACAACGATATTTGATAAAAAAAAAACATTTTATAAAGTTGGCATACACGATTATTTTTGTTTTTACTTATAGGTGTGTATAGGTTCGTATTTATTTATGTTTTAACTTACACAATGTCATGAAAATCGTATAATTTAAGTTTGATTCTTATTATTCATATAATTTTGTTATCAAATTAAATGCTATTTTTAATATAAATCACAGTCAAACAACAACAAAACAAACTCATTTTCTTAAGAAAAGCAATTTCATTAAATAGTTTTGTATGAAACATAATTGTTGTTTTTTTAAAAATACATAATGTTTATTCAATGCATAAAATAAAAAAATATTGTGAAGGAATATGTTATTTTATTTTAGTGTCGAAAATAATTTTGGAAATACATTGATATGAACTTAGTTATTTAAAATAAATATTTTCTCAAAATCAAATTAAAATGTACGTATCTATTACAGAGATAAAATATTTATCATACGACATTGCGCTGCATAATAGTCAGGGTCTTTCAGCGATACAGGATCTAATAACTTATATAGGCGATACAGTGGAATCTCCCATTGCCGGCAGCGCTCTTTGGTGAACAACTCCCTTAGGCGGATACAAAATTTGTCACCGTTGCTGGCCGCTCAAAGGAGATTTCACTGTAATACAATTATAATTGATAGCGGTTAAACTCTGTTCATGTTGTTAAATTACTAGTTTTGCAAAGATTTAAAAAAATATATTAACCAAATTCTCAAAAATGGAGTTCGGGAACAAGAGACAACATAGCTGTAACTCTAAAATGTTTTATCAATAAATGAAATGAATGAATAGGGTAAAGCCAATAATTATGAATTCACTAATTCAAATATAGATCAATACATGTTATATTCCATGGAGTCAATGTCATATAATATTCTGCGGCTAGAGACACTCACAACAGATATTGTCTTTGTCAACAAAAAAAAAGGAATTAATGCTAATTTGCAATGGTGACATTGAGACCAAACTAATATTTAGTCGTGAAAGTTAATGATTATATTTCAAAGTTATTTTTATAAATATTATTTTATTTTACAGAACAGTCCCTTTGGAAATGGTGTAGCCTCTTCTATGCGAGTTGTATTCACCACACGGGTTTCTTCTTATCTAAATTCTCGAATGTGGAGCAGCAAGCTTCAAACCTAAATTAGTTGTTTTAATGAATTCCGACTCTACTAAGTACGTTTACAAAAAATATCTAAGGTATAGCCACTGATAAAAATACAGATTGACAAGCCCATCTTGCAAACATTTTAAAGTTCTGATACCAAATTCATTAACACTATACGAACAGTACACATGCTAACTCAATTGAGGGTCCAATGCTTTATACCAGCCAACTTTTCTACATGGTTACTGGTTATCCGTATTATTATCCGCGGTATATAACTAGCGAAATTTGTCTTAATTTTACTTTGTTTTTGCAATTTAATATTTCTTTGCATTTTAAATTAAAAAATAAATAAACACAATTCAATTGGTACTTACATAATACATATATTGTTTTTTTTATACACACACATGAATTGTTTTGATTATGAAGGCATAATATTTGCGCATTTTTAACATATAAACAGTTTATCGTATCTATGTGTTCATTTGTTTTGAGCAAAATTTTATACTAAATGAAACGTTGCTCATGTAAAAAAGAAAATGCAATTGAATATTTTGTTTATAACAACAACATTTACACAATTTCAAATATTTATTTTATGGTTAAATATATAAATTTTTGGTTTTTAAATATTGTATAGGTACACTTTATTTTAAGTTAAAATTTGTGTTTGCTAACATTTTAAAACAAAAATGTATAGAAAAACTAATATTGTTCCAGTGTTATTTTTCTTAATTTTTTAGATTGGGTTTTACTTTTCAATTTGAATTTTTTATAACGAACATTCACATAAATTTCAATGAATGTATTTATTTTTTGTATGAATCTATAAAAAATATTAATAAATATGAATGATTTTGTGTCAACATTTGAATTTGTTGCATTTCAATAAAAAAAAAGAAAATACAAAAAATGCATTCATATTTCTTGTCTTGTTAATTTTTTATTGGTTTACATTCTTGTATTATGCTCATTGCGAAACTGCTATTTAATGGAATTCATAAAGCTTAAATTGAGATCTTTTTTGATGTCGGATCGGCTTGCATCATCACAATTGATCCAATCAAAGAAACTACAGTACGGTCTAACCATGTCAAAGGATTGGGATAAACCAACCCACCTTCATAGAAACCTAAATGTCCACCATGAGCCAGTTCAACATAAGCGGTTTGATTGCGAGAACCTGCAAATTAAAAAGAAAAATCGGTGTAGTGAATTAAATACACACATCAAACATATATTTTTTTTATAATTTGCTTATGCTAAAGGGGCTTTGTTTTTTCTGTACATGTACAGCACCCTTATAGTGTTGGAACACAGCGCCCACAATTTTTATTGAGCAGTAAGCAGCACCCAGCAATGAAGTATTGCATTGCATGATTTTAGGTGCTACTTACTATTCTAAAGAATAGGATGATAGGAAAGAAGTTGTTGGTGCTTTTTTAGTATTTTTTTCCAATATAATACGAATTATAATTTGGGGAGGATCGTATTTTAGTGCTCTTAGACCTGTTTTGATTGCTCAGAAGCATTTAGTCCGTATTATCTTTAGGTGTAATCGTCGATCTCATAGTTGGCCCTTGTTAAAAAAACTTCACACTACCAATAAGACATTTGTATGATTTTAAGGTACTAAGGGAATTTTTCAGACAAAGTTTAAATATTCCATGTGGAAGTAATAAAATTTACAATTTACGAATTAATAATATGACTTTTGTCAACATACCAATCGCACGTACATTGCATTTTCCTAATTTTTATAAATTAAAGCCATCTGATATTTAATAAATTACCATATTCCATCCGAATGAATCACAACCACAATGTTTTTGCACGAAAAATTAGGGACTGGTTACTTACTATTGATAATGCTAGCATTGAATCTTTATTAAGAATCTTATCATAAAAAGGCTGCATAGTAACCCTTTTTTGCATTATTTATTTCATACTCTTACTTAAATTCATGACTCTTCATGGAATTTTGATTGTTTACAGCAAATAATTTGAATTAATCTTATTTTTAGTCTCTTACTAACTAAACTACTGATTGTCATCCCACATCAGAACTTTAGATATTTTATTATTTTACTTTGTCTGTCGTTTAACACTAATTTAGGACTTTGTCCCTTAAATTAAGGAGCGACATCTAAAAATGTTTTATTCATATTAGTATGTTATTGAAAATAAGGTTATGTTAGTATAAGCTAATGAAACGACAAAATTAATAAAATCAGATTTAAAAAAATGTACTTTAAAGCTGAGATGCGATGGTAACTATTGTTTATATTGAAGTACTATAAAACATCCTGCTAGGTCGCGTTGGTGTGCCATCAAAAAAAGGCACCAGTTTTGGGCATGGCCTTTTCAAAAAGTAAAAAAAGAACTATCAAATAATCAAAATTGTCTTTGGGAAAATGGCATAAGCGCACTTACCACTAAGCAGCACTTAGTTATTTATGTGAAAATAGAGCGAATCAAGGAACAATTTCCTGTATAAAAATTCAGTGTACTCGTATGAAAATTAACATGGGCACCGGAGGTTATGTTGTCATTTCATAAAAATTTGTAGAATTTTCTTTCTTTCTTTTTAACGCCGAGGTTATAATCTGGACACAAAGAAGATCATCTGCACATAGATTTCTTGAACTCCTCGTTGTCTTAGCGCCACTTTAACGGATAGCTTAATATAAAATATATAGACAATAGTGTAGTCTACACGAACATATTAGGCGTTACAATCTTGGGCACGACCAAGCCAATATAAAATACTAGCTGCCCGCCTCGCTCCGAGTCTTTATTAATAAAAAAAAAAAAAAAATCATCAACTTTTTTTTTAACCTGCATAGTCAATTATTATTTCTTCTCAATAGTGATCACATAAATGTTAAAAGTAATTGAAAACATTCTGCGTCTTATCTCATCTTATACTCTATTGAATATATAGCCATGTCCCAAGGGAGGTATCAAGCAAGGCACAACGGAAATTTCAAAGTTACTGCTAAAGATCAACAATAAAAATATTCCACAGAAAGATTAAAATCCGGATACCGGACGGAAGGCTTCTCTTCTTACTCCCTCAACTTAATAAGACGATAGATATAAATTAGTTTCTTGAAGGAATGAAAAAAAAAATTGCGGATTACGAAGTTTAAAACGACAGATTGAGTATATAAAGCCGAACAAAATGTTGAGAAGAAAGATAGAAATTTTACGGTGAGTCAATTTAAGTTGTGAAGCAGTATAAATATCTAAGGATGCTCATTTCAAGTAACCTTAGTATGGAGCCGCATTTGTAAGAAAAACCATTGCAGTCCAAATGTGCAATTGGGTTTACATGGAGTAATTGCTTCCAAAATTTCAATATACCTCACATTATAAAATACAGGGTATTTGAAGCAGTTTCGAAGTCTATACTTTTCTATGGAGAACATAAGTATGGGGGCATATGTCTTATAATACTTTGGGAAAACTGCAGCGCTTTTATCTATATGCTAATGATTGAGACAAGACTTGCCCCTCTTTAAGCTTAGCATTAAATACTTTCTAATGACGCTGTGTATGAGATCGGAACGATTACCGAAGAAAGTTTTGAAATACGCTCTAAATTCAAAGAGTCTTAAGTCTTCGGTATAAGGAAATTGAAAAGTTGCTGAGCACTATGGATATGACTTGGAATTGGACTGGCATGTTAGAATCAACTGAAAAGATAAGCTCTTTAAGTTGCTATATCATGTGGATGCAAGCATCCGCGAAAAGAAAGAACAGAGAAATCCACAAGAACTTTAATTCGTATTTAGGTTCATCAAACTACTTTCATGATTCAAACAAAATAAGGTTCACCTCGACAATTTTTCGGGTGAGTTATTGACTTTCAACTTCGTGCCACACTGAGAAGACCTTCCAATTCTATGTTCGTTATGTAACTTCTCGCAAAGAGAACACTTCTAAGGAAATTGCACACTATTCCGTGATATTAAAAATCGCTCGTTGTGAAACAACTTTATTTTATCGTCGATAAATTATAGAAGCTTTTTAAAATAAAGGTTAAAAAAAGGAATCAAACTAGGCATAATAACAACATAAAGCATTGTTAACAGTCTTTGGCATATCAATTAATTTAGATTAAAGTACATTTCCTTTGTGAACTAAATGAAGTAACAATAAAATCACTTAAATTGAATTGAATTAATTGACAAACATAATTGTACGTCCTCTGAAAACGGGTTGGCCTACAGCGGTGATATACATATATGTATATGATTAGATTCGAATTTCAATTCTCTCAAAGTTACATTACAGCGAAAGCTCGGTTTACGCAATGCTCATTTTTGTTCGAATTCCGCACAGAGTTAAATATTTGCACAGCCCTTAGTGCAAATGCGACATTTCTTTGAGCATTCATACCAGTTATCAAAATATATTCCTTTAGTGTTCCGTTAGTTTAGGTAACGAAAACATTTTTGTTTGTTGTCATTTTATCAACGTGTCAACCGTGTATACGTGATTATTCGTTTTTTTGAACTTGTTCTTATAGAGCAAGATTCAAAAAGGAACAAAAATGTAAGTCTTATTAGCTAACCAAAAAAGTCTCCACATACACTCCGTCTCACCTGATTACGTACAGATTAATTCTTTGGTAATATGGGAAAAAGCAAATGCAATATGAAAGAAAGCTGTATTATGTTTATGTTGTAAAAAAAATGGTTTAGGTAGATAAATTCAATTTTTATGATGCTTTTCCCAATAAAGTCATTAAATTAGTCCTTTTTTCGTCTCACCTGATTACGAGCAGCAACTAAATCTACCTGTTATTATAATTTAAACCAAATATAAAGGCATTAGGAGTACCAGGGTACCATTGTACACCTTAGTACCTTAGTTCAAAATATAATTGCATGGAAATAACAACTATGGGTAAAAGAAATTCATTAACTAAGGAGGAAATATGCCAAAATTCGAGCTTACAAGGAAAAAGGCAAATCTATCCGTTTTATAGCCAGTAAGATTGGAAGAGCACCAACTGTCGTTTAAAGCTAGCTTAAGGACTCTGAGAACTATGGAAAATATTGGAAAGGAGGAGTAATTAGAGCAACAACAAGTCGGGATCGACGGGCGATACTGAGAGCTGCTTTAAATTAAAGACTTTCCCTAAGTAAAATCAAGGCAGAACCTGAAGTTGAAGCCAGTAGATCAACTGTTCACCTGTGATACAGCAGCCCAAACATATTAGACACCAAAAAATGAAGAAGAAACCACCATTGAACGCAGCACGCAAGTCAGATTTTGCAATAAGTCATAGCAGGTGGAGTCGAGAGTGGCTTACCGTTGTCTTTTCAGATGAAAAAAAGTTTTATTTGGATAGACCTGATGGATTTAATTATTATTTCCATGATTTGAGGAAGGGTGAAATAACCTTGGATAGAAGACACAGCAAAGGCGCTGGTGTAATGGTACAGTAAGCTTTTACAGAACCGCAAACTTTGATTTTCAAAATTCAAGAATGACCGCGAACACCTACAAATCAGTACCGAAAAGAGCTTTCCCTTATTTAACGATGAATTTACCAACAGGACAATGCACCGATACATACCGCAAGAACAACCAAAACTTGGATTAAGAGTCAAAATGAAGACCCACTGGCATGGCCGCCATAATCAAGGGACCTGAATATAATGGAAAACGTGTGGAGTATGGCTTTCAAAAAAGGTCTACGAAGGAAAGCAATACCCCAACCCGGGAGAAATAATGGAAGCCACAAAACAAGTCTGGTCCGAAATTTCACTAAATTACTTGGAAGAACTGTATAAAACTCTTCATAGCAGGCGTCTTGAAGTTATACAGCAATCGGGAGGTAGTACACGTTATTGAAAACTAGTGTTATAATCTTAATAAAATAAAAAATAATTTATTCTTTTTAGCCACAGATGTAATAATGGGAAATTGTGAGCAAGATCAACCGGACATAGGGGCGATGCTGCAGCTTTACTCTTTTTGTCGGCAGATAGGGAAAATAATACAATGCTTAAGGTCCAATACATATTAAGGTATGTATAAGTTGGACCCTTTCTTTCAAATCCCAAGAGAAATGTTAAAGGATTTTGTTTTGAAGAAACTATTGTGGAATCCAACTGTCAGTATCATTCAGGGCCCTGATTAAGACTTACGAAACGAGATTCACGATTTTTTCGCAACGATGCCTTCGACTATGACCCAAATAACGATAAACAGCAGCATGAAAAAGCTGACATTCAATTAATGCACAATTTACTTCTTCCCAATTAATGACAAAATGTCAAAAATAACCTAGAATATTAAGTGCAATGATCAAAAATTGGTTACAAATTCGACGATAAAAATATATCTGCAACATAATTTATGATGCCAAAACCATTCGGTGAAATGTAAGCAGTTCATGGGAAAGAAACTGAAGATAACCGACCGGGCAACAACTTTCTACCAATACATACCTTACAGTAAAAAAAAACTAAAGTACTCCTTCAACTGTGCAGAGGGCATATACATACAGTCACTGGATTCTTTACGGGGCTCTGAAAATACCTCCCGGCCATGCAATTAGCTGAAGACAATATATGTCGAATGTGTAACGAAGAGGAAGAAATAGCAGAGCTAATCATATGCCACTGTAACTGCCTAACAGGAACAAGTCTACGTTTCCTATGTACACCCGACCTCGAAACAGATGGTACACTTCTTAGCTCGCCCAAAGACTTTCCTGAATTTATAAATAAATCCGGCTTCATCACATTAGGGTACTAAGTCCCATCTCTCTGGTAATCTAATCTTATCTTACCATCACCTAACAATTTGATCAGTCGCGAATAAATGTTCCCGGGATCTTTTCCAATTCGGTAGATAATCTTATTTTCATTGATGAAAAGGGAATTTATTTTCGATAGCTATGATGTCCGTCCTTGTATGTAGGATAAAGATAATGATTATACACACAAAGAAATTGCAGAATAAAAATATCTTAGGTGGACTGCACCACAGAATAAAGGAACCCTACTAATTACTTGTGATGTACCGACGCGACGACTGGTTCCTAGCTCCTAAGACGTGTGTAATAGCTCGCCAACTCAGTAACGGCGATATTTCTGACCGACTTCAGATACAAGTCACATCTAAGTCGAATTTCCCTCTTACTCTAATTTTTTGAGCCAATTTTGTATTCCCTTCAGTTTTTTATACATGCAAAAGACACCCAACACGAAATCTCTAACTCCAACTGATTTTGATCTCCCGTGCAGATTCATCTGTAATACTAATTCGCCTCCTTAAAAAAAATAAAAAAAATAAACCAATCCGCAGTCGGTAGGATTCGAACCTACGCTCCCAGAGGGAATCTGATTTCTAGTCAGACGCCTTAACCGCTCGGCCACGACTGCCTACAATTCCGTTATGGACAAATGTCAGTTTGGAAATTCGAAGATTGATCTAAAAGAGTCCATTGTTAATTTTCGAAAAATACGTACCTACTCGTGATTTGAAGATGAAAAATTATAAAAAATGTCACTTGGTAAAATGATATATAATGCACGGGTGCTTGTATGATTGATTTTGAGAAGGCTTTCGACACCGTTTGGGTAGAGGAACTTTTCTACAAGTTGACCAGGCGGGGGATGCACAAAACCTTTGGTATATGTAAATTTTATTTTATGCTTATGGGGAAGAAGTTCGTGGTGAAATTGAAAACGGCTTACAGCAGGAGGCGGTGAATTCTCCGATCCTGTTTAACATTTATACGACCCACCCACCAGATCAGGGTTCATTCAGACATGCTATAGCATATGCCGACGATTTGGTGGCATACAGAACAGTTCCTAACACAGAGATCATTAAATTCTTTTGCAGCGTGACTTCGATCAAATTAAGGGATATTTCGACGACTGGAAGTTGAAAATCAACTTTCAGAAGAAGGAAACAATCTTGTTCAGAACAACATTGGCTGAGGCCTCTAGGGATACTAGCAAAAACTGGAAGAAATTTTCTATTATTGGACAAAATGGGCAGTCATTGGCGGTGAGAAGCGTAGTTTGATATATGGGTATCTGTATTTCGATAGACATATAGTTGCTTGTCTTGCTGGGGCCAAGAAGGCTTATATTCTGACAAGGAGAATTTTTCATAGCAGTCAACTTGATTCCAGAGTGAAGGTTATATGCTACGTGGCTCTTATAAGGCCAATCATCGCTTACGTTGCCTAGTTACATGGAAAAGATTCTTGTGTTGGAGACTCATTGTCTTAGGGCCTGTCTCCGGTTGTTCCGAACATCTGAATCCAACTATATAAAATACTATCCCAACAAGGTCCTATACGATGGGGCTCAGTTGAACAGGATTGACAATTTCCTCATTAAGGTGACTCGAAGGCACGTTGCAAGGGCGATGGCCAGCCACAATGGCCTGATCTTTGGGGCTTACTGCCCCAATGAAATGTACATAGAGAGTACGCTCCGATCTGGCTTTATCCCGCCGAAAGCATTTGTCCATATTGATGTTAAAGGGCTGCTCCAGACGAGAGATGGTATCCCGGTATTATACCACCGCTACCGCAGCGCGAGAGATAAGCGGCTCATCCGCGGCGGGGACGTCGCCAATGCACATGACCTCCTCCGTTTTAGTACCGCAATAGCGGAGAGGGATAAATTCGATACGGAAAAGCAATTTGTCGAATTTTTGTGGCTTTTTTTTTATAAGTAAGACTAAGTTTGTTAGGATGTTTCTAGGAGAGGTAGCGCTCATCAACTTGTGGTGGTGCCGAGAGGTGGTTGACGCCGTAAGGCTTCAGTCAGCTCGCGGCGGCGAGTGTGCACGTTGACGACTGCCACGCGCTCGAAAAGCAATTGGGATTCTGACTTCTTCTTGCATAAGGTAACGAGTGCTCAGAATCCCAATTATAGTTGGAATACGTTAAGTAGTTTAAGTAAGTAGAATAGGTAGTTTTTAATTTGTTTTATATAATATATAAAACTTAAATAATGATGCAAAATTTTTTCTCGATAAATATATAGGTATGTAAGATTAGTTTGTTAAATTTTTTTTTAGGCCGAAAGGCAATAATTATAAGATATACATAGTTAAATTTAGGGCGTCCGCATAAGGAACAATAATCTAGAATTAGTATCCTGTTAATTTTAAGTTAGATTCAATCATTTTTTTCTAGTATGTATGATGATATTCAACAACCATTAAAAAATGAATTTAAAAGTAAAGTAAAATGATAGATGTTTTAAAACCTCGAGATTTATTTGACGCTGTTAGCAAGCCGGTACAACTCAAAATGTGTTAAAGACATTATTCCAATGAACGCCTTGGGCAGTGTGTGGTGCTGCCATTTCAACAATATTCCGGTTTTTCATATGAAACAATCACATAGTTTTAGATAATATAAAGAAACACTTACTTGCATAATCCTTAATAGGCACCAGTAACTCCACCGGCACTAGGGGATCATCTTTGGCATTGATAAATATCATTGGTTTTTCAATGTTATCTAAATAATTAAGTGAAGAACTCCACTTGTAGAGATCGTGCGTTGATTCAAAATTATGCACTCGTCGAGTGTATGCTTCATCAAGTTCGGGCAGTGTGGCAGCAGCTATAATTTCTCTTTCATTGAGGCCAAATCTAGTCTTAACCTCATCCGAGAGCAGGACATGTCGGTGTTTAAGAATTATATTCTTTACATTTTCTGTCATTACATATAAATAGAAGCGACGGAAGTTTTGCCAATTAAGTAACCATCTTGTACCACTAAAGAGAAAAAAAAAGTTAACTTTGCGATTGTAGAGAGACTTTGTTGCAACATACTCGACAGCGTTGTATCCTTGGCATATCGATATGCCACCAATCACGGTACTCGGCCGGCTTATTGTCTTTTCACCCATATATTTTGTAATCAAATTACCACCTAGACTGAAACCTACAGCTATTATGTTTGTGGACGGATATTTTTTGTTTAAATTATCAATCATTGCTGAGAAATCGTCAGTATGGCCTATACAAATAAATATAGATCCAGTAAATATATACATTTTGTCAGTTAATAAAGACAAACTTACCGTAGGTGAATATGCGTGTTGATGTGACTTGAACACTCGGTAAAGCTCCAATGTGATTTAAAACAGCACAACGGTAGCCATGACATTGTGCGTAATGAACAAATGTACGAATATATACACTTTCGGATGAGTTCCCGATTCCTGGACAAATTGCCACTGTGATATCATCTAATAGAGACGAACATTAAAATATTTGGATTTAAAATAAACATTTCAGCTAGCCCTATCACTTCTGCAAACATCCTTTACAATTAAATACAATCCATAGAGCAACTCCCCTGGTAAACATGCAACTCAATTACTTTGATTGGAACTAAGTTGATTATAATCGTCACAGTGGTCTGCTTTCATTTGTCATTCCCTAGCTCAAAGTGTAAGTACTTTTTCTGAATACGACAATGCCACACCTATAGTATGACATCAATATTTTGTATTTGCCTACAAAGCTCCCACTTGAGTTACTTTGTGGGTACTCTTCACGTACCACCACAGATTCTATTGGAACTCACCTTCGTGTTCATTCAATGGTTGATAGAGATCATAGGTCAACGTCGATTCATCGAATAGTGACAGGTAGACCCGTTCGCCCAGTGGCCAAGGACACTTAACGCGACCAACAATGCTGTGAAGTACAGTCTGCACATGACCACTAAAGCCCCATATTCGAGTTGGAACATACCTGAAAAAGGAAGAAATGACAATATAATATAAGTTACTGTTGTAGTATGGAAGGATGAGTGTAGTGGATAAACTAGTTTAGAAATAATATATGTATTGCAATGGTAGCTGTAGCTAAGGGTTAACAGAAACATGCAAATGGTTTGGTAATGGTGACCGGTTATTGAGGAATTCTGTTAATGAGGCGCGACAATTAAATACTATTTTCGAGCAGGCAGTGCTTTTAATTCAAGCATTTCTTACAAGGAACAAATCTTCGATGTCAAAGGATACTGACTCATAGATTCAATTATATGACAATTCATCTTACATTGGCCAACAACACTTCTGTAGAAGCAGTCAATAAGGTCCAAATAAAGCAAAGCAGTTCGTGTTTGGCTTGGGATAGATTTTCTTTTATAATTTGCGCTCACTTACGGGATTTTTGATACCCTTATGATGTAAGTGTTTATTTAGTTACATAGTGCATGCATTAATGAAATGGGGACGAGAACTGAGAAACCGATGCCTATTGGCTTTAAATGCTTGTTTATTGTAATGGGTAGAAAACACAGAGCCTGATAGTGCATTCTACATTCATTTTGTACGGCAGGGGGACCATTTTTTATAATTCAGTGTACGTCCGAATATAGGCTTGTGCACTTATGGTGGAAATATCGATAAAACAACGCTAGGCGGGAGACATTGTGCCGATGACTAACAGAGTCAAACGATTTTGCGATATCATGTTAGCCAATGAGTTTTATCGCGCGTGTTTGAATTCTGGGGCCGAGTTACCACATCAACCAGCTAGCAATACGTCAATAAATTATGTGAGTTTCGCATTACGGCTTAAGGTATCGAGCATGAGTTCCAGTACCGAGTTGGATTGCTTGACATTTCCTTGTCAGTGATCGTGAATTTTGTTATCATCAGATAGCAGTGAACCAATCCACATGGCTAAGCAAATAGCAGAAAAAGTGCAAAATGCACACTTTTCTTCAAACAATTCGTAAATAGTAGAAATGTTACATATATGTTTGTACGTCAAAATTTAATAAAACAACAATGTTTTGCCGAATTCCGATCGGAAAAAAGAAACCGGAGATAGACTTTGGGAAAGGCTCACAAGAAAATTTAATGAAAAGGGTCCACCAAAAAATGAAATCGATAAATAACCATTTCAATTTTAGATAGTTGCAAATATAAACACTAAAATAATTTCACAACCGAAAATAAAAAGAAGAAAAATTTAATTTCTTATTCCATTTACAAATTGTACTAGAATTATCCTAGTATTCGATATGTAATGCTTCGTAACACATCATGTATTTTTTTTTTTGATTATTCGATAACGTATGGAAGTCATTCGCTCGTTCGCTGATGCGGTAATTTGGCCACTGTCAAGTAGGTTATTGGTTCACCAGACCAGATTTGAGTGTTATACTCAAGTTTCGGGCGCTCAAATTGTAGCCTGATCAGAAGGTGTGAAATATTTATTGCATCGAATATGTGGGCATTCCAACGAAGGTTGTCATTGACACACACACCGAAAATGGGAAGCGTTTCGGTTTCAGCGATGCAAGTACCATTCGTGGATAATGGCAGAGTATTAGGGTTTTGCTTAATCGATAGAAGACCGTGATTTTTAAAACATTAATTTCCACTCTATTGGTTGAACCACACTAAAAAATACTGTCAAGATCGGAATTTATGGAGCTTAACACTATTGTTCCAGTTTCACATCCAAAGAATAGGGACGTGAAGCAGGGAATGAATATGCGATGCTGAGGGAAATATCGTCAGCGAAGAAATAGATTGGATTAGAATTAAGATTATTTATAAAAATGTCGGAGAAAAAACAGAGCCTTGAACAAACACCAGCATTTATTTGCTGAATCGGTCCAAAACAACTTGAATTGAAAGATAATTTATAATCCATTAAAGAAAAGTCGCATCGATGTTGCATAATACTTATTCTGAAAATTGCATTTGCTATTTTTTCCAAAGCCATATCATTTACGGTAACTTTACTCAGCCCAGAAATATGAATCACTATAATCTCTATATTATTTGGTAAGGTCTGAATTTGATGAATTTGATAAAATAATTGTATAAACAACATATATTTTTGAAAATAACTTCTTAAACTAACCATTACGCAAAACTACATTATCTGGTCTTTGAACTTTGAATTATTTTGCAAAGAATTCTCAACCACATTTATGATTATGAACTGAAACCGAATATGAAAAAATGTGTATATACATATATTCATTTATTAATCTTTCCACACTAACTTACAAAACGTGTATTTCCGGGACTAATAAATAAAAATGGAAAACAATTCTATGACGTTCATCTTGTTTATATTTGGATTGATTTAGGTTTTACTAAATTTTGGAATATTCACTTGGTGAATTGTTGATTTACAAATTTTTATAATGGTAATATCATATCCGTTGTAGGGATTTTTAATTTGATTTAAAAAGAATGAAAATGAGCACGCATTATCGGAGTTTTCTGTATATGTTAATTTTTGATTACATTCAGAAAATCTTTGTACCGATAACATGCTTTGAGGTAACTGTTTTGCGTTTCTGGCATGCCGGGTATTAAGCCCTGTTGTTCCTCGCGCGTGGTTAGTCACCTTGTCAAGTGCATCATCCAGGAAGGAATGGTGCCGGTGCGGAGGCTTAAGTCGCGGAGATTCAACGGGCTATGCTGCCGACGACTGCGATCGTCACTAGGGCCACTCATGGCAGATAGACCGTCTGATGAGCGATGACCAAGAACTAACCAAAAGGACACCCCCCCCCCCCCCCCCAACCACACGCTTTCCTATCCTAATCCAAACCTAATTCCAGCGGTGGGGCGAGCAAGCAGTAAACCGTGCCCAAGGATGAAAGGTTGGGGGTAAAACCAACCGCCTACGAGCTCCCTGAGGTGCCCTGGCGAAGACCTGCAGGTACTTTAATGCCTTAATGCCTTACCCCGGCATGGCGGCGCTGCCGGGGCGGACTACACTTTCCGGCCATAATCGTGGGACCAAAATTTCAAAACCTATAAATAAAAACAAGGATGAGGGAGTGGGTATGCTAGATACCGAGAGTGCGGCAGAAACACTGCCGGTGGAACCGCACATTAGAGACGAGGCCCTAGAGGCCGGTGCAACTGATGAGGAGATATCGGAGGAACGGGAAGAGCAGCTCTTAGCTGAACCCTCCGATGAGAATCCCATAACAAACAAGGCGAGGAAGAAGAAAAAACTCTCTCCAGGTCTGCTAAGGAAGAGGGAGTTCAAAAAGGCCAAACACATATATGGCATTCTTACCGCCAAGGAAAGATCCTCTCTCACTGAGAAGGAAGTAGCATCGCTAGAATGGGCCAGAGAAACCGTGGCACAGGACATCCTTACAAGGCCCCCAGAACCGAGAACAAGGATAGCTACCAAGGAGGTGACCGGCAAGAAAGGCGATTTCACAAGGCGGAGGGATGACATCGTTAAGATGGACCCCAATGCCAGAAACAGAAGACCCGAAGTACGTAAGGAGGTTCAGCCAGTCCTAAGGGAGCCTAACGATAAGCCGGGCCCCAGCGGACTTCAGCGGAAACCGACGAAAAAAGCGGGTGGCAAGAGAACTGAGTTTGCCTCGAAGAGGATGAGGTCGTCGGAAGACGCACCAAATGCCAAGAAGATCAAACAGGTCACAACGACCACGGGGAGCCCCAAAAAGGCATCAGGCGCGTGGGGAACCAACCAAAGGAGCAGCTACAGCGAGGTGACGAGAAATCCGTTGCAGCTGGCTGTGGTGGACTCCAAAAAACCAAGTGGGCAGTACACGGTAGAATGTGGGAAGAGAATCGAGCAGACCCTGGGCTCTGCAATCGTATCTCACATCCTAAAGAATGCAGGTGCAAATGCCCCAGCCTATGGCAAGATGAGGTGGATAAAGGGTATCACCTACATCGACTGTAAGGACCAGGCATCCAACGACTTCGCCAAAACCGTTAAAGACGGCCTAGAACTCTGGGAAGGAGCCATGCTCAAGGCCGTCCCGCCAAGAGAAGTCCCTAGGAAGGCGAAGGGACGAATAGTCATCCCCGAAATGGGTGTGGACAAGAATGACGTGCTCCGCGTCCTGCAAACGCAAAACCCGCAGATCCCCATGCAGGGATGGGAAATTGTAAGCGCGGATGAGCCCAAAAACGGTGCAAGAGGCTATATCGTCGTCTTTGACGAAACGCCATCACCGCTGAAGAAGGAGAAGCGGATGGCGTTATCATTTGCGGCGAGTGAGGTTGTCCTCAAGCTTCTAAAACACACTGCATTCTAAAACACACCACCGACAATGTGGGAGGAGAAGATATGGCCATCGATGAAGAGAGTCCAGATCAACCTCCACCACGGTAAAGTCGCCTCGGACAACTTGAGGCTGCTCCTGGAAAGGGAGCAGCTGGACCTGGCCCTAGTCCAAGAACCATGGATCCATAACGATCGCGTGATGAGACTAGGGTCAAACAAATTTAACACCTTTTACAGATCCGATAAGGGAAAGGTGAGATCGTGTATCGTGGCAAACAAAAACCTTCATATACTAATGTTATCTCATTTCAGCACGGGCGACGTGACGGCAGTGGAGGTTAGAGGGAAGGACGAGAGCTGTACTGTGGCGTCAGTGTACATGCCCCACAATGACGACACATCTGTCCATCCGGTAAGGACGCTAGTAGCAGCGTCCGAGAAAGGTAAGAAGAACAGTCTTAGGCGGTGACGTAAATGCCCATCATACTATCTGGGGCAGCTCAGATATTAATGCAAGGGGCGAGGCTTTGTTTGACTTTTTACTCAGTTCCAATCTTATCGTATGTAACAGGGGTAATGACCCTACCTTCATAACAGCGAATAGAAAGGAAGTACTAGACGCTACATTTGTATCTCAGAGCAGTTCCGTCCAAGTCGTGAACTGGAGAGTGTCCAGCAAGGCATCGTTCTCAGATCACTGCTGGATACTTTTTGACTTACAAATTCAATCTCAGGCTAGAGAAATTTTCAGGAACCCAAGAAGAGCAGACTGAGACAGGTTCACTACAGAACTACAGATGTTGAAAAATGTCTGCCCGGCAAAAAACCACAGTACTGAACAAGAGATCGACGAAGCAGTTGCGTCTCTAACTGAGGTGCTTTCAAAATCCTTCGAAAAATCCTGCCCAGTAAGCAAAACGAACGGAAAAAAACGCCCTCCCTGGTGGAACTCCAAGATCCGGGAGCTTATGCAATCGTCAAGATCTAGATGGAACCTCGCAAAAGAGGGTCTAATCGAATGGACGACCTACAAGCAGAGCGTTAAACTCCTAAAAAAGGAGATAAGATTCGCCAAGAAGAATTCATGGAGAAATTTCTGCGAATCGATCGAATCAACGACTGAGGCGTCGCGACTCAGAAAAATTCTGTCCAAAGCACCGATACCGATATCTTCGCTAAGAAATATCGACAGCAGCTGGACTGAATCACACGAGCAGACGCTGGTCGTTTTGACAGAAACCCACTTCCCAGGATGCGCCGACGTGTCTAGAGTAAACGATACAGTTACACATGGCACGAGGCAGGGGATGGACGAAAACACAATCGACGCAATAATCGACGAAAGAAAAATAGCCTGGGCGATCAACTCATACGCCCCTTTCAAAGCACCAGGAATAGATAATATTCGACCCATAATGCTTCAGAAGTCCAAGGATACCACTATCCCAAGACTGAAACGCATCTATATGGGCTGCTTAAGGCTCTGCTAAGTTCCCAAAGCATGGCTTGATCCCTATCAGGGAAAGCTACCCACACCACAGCAAAGGACTACAGACCTATTAGTCTGTCATCTTTCATGCTAAAAATACTGGAACGACTAATTGATGTGTATGTTAGAGAAGCGATCAGCGACAATTACCTCTCTAAATCGCAGCACGCATACATCAAAGGCAGATCTGTAGACACCGCATTACACAGTGTAGTTTCCGTGGTGGAAAGATCCCTGGAATTCAAGGAACTTACTTTGAGTGCGTTCCTAGACATAGAGGGAGCCTTCAATAATATCGAGGCTGACGCAATTCTGCGAGGCCTTAGAAGGGCCCGGGTCAATAACAGTCTATGTGACTGGATTGGACTGATGCTAGGTACACGACGGATCAAGTCCTATCTAGGAGAAGTGTGTATAGAACGGAAAGTCAGTAGAGGCACCCCACAAGGAGGCGTCCTCTCTCCGCTTATATGGATCCTAGTCATGGACGAACTTTTAAAGATACTAGAGCGGGAAGGCTTCATCGTGAGCCCTTACGCCGACGATGTAGCAATCCTGGTCCCGGGTAAATTCATCCCAGTCCTCAGTGAGCGACTCAGCTACGCCCTCCTACTGGTCAGCAAATGGGTTGCGGAAAAAGGACTCGGAGTAAACCCAGCCAAGACAGAAATCCTGCTGTTCAGAAGGAAAAGGGCAATACCGGCCTTTAAACTACCAATGATGAATGGAGTGTACCTGCAAGTATCCAAGACAGCAAGATACCTGGGGGTTATACTAGATTCCAAACTCAACTGGAGGGAAAACATAGAAGACCGAGTGAAAAAGGCGTATGTGGCACTATATGCCTGCAGAAGAACATTCGGCAATACATGGGGATTTAAACCACATGTGGTACACTGGATGTACACAGCGGTGGTAAGACCCATTCTAACATATGGTGCAGCTGTATGGTGGAAGGCGACTGAGAAGAAATGCCATCTTTCAAGCCTCACCAAGATTCAAAGGACGGCTTGCATTGGGATAACAGGATCGCTAAGAACCACACTCACTGCAGCCATGGAGGTCATACTCAACCTCACACCCCTGGACATGCACTGCAGCAGCATAGCGGTCAAAACGGCCGTTAGACTCAGGGAGTCGGGACTATGGTCTTTCAGGTCCTACGGACACGCATCGGTCGAGGCAAGATGGAGAGCCTCGAAAGAAACAAAATCCACCGACTACCTACCTACCTACCACACACCTTCGCCTTCAAAAGGAGATTCGCTACCAGAATCCCAGAAAGAAGCGAATGGATCAACAGAACAGTCACGGAAGAAGGCGAAATAGCTATCTATACCGACGGATCCAAAATGGATGCGGGTACAGGTGCAGGCATCTTCTGTGAGACTCTGGGCCTGGGTAGGTCCTTCAGAATCAATGATGAATGCAGCGTCTTTCAGGCAGAGACTGCTGCGATCACTCAAGCTGCTAAGGAGGTGAAGAAGCGTAAACTGACCGATAAGCAGATCACTATATACTCTGACAGCCAAGCGGCCATAATGGCCATGGAGTCAGCAGTTGTCAAATCAAGGGCGTGTTACAGTGCAGAAAACACATAGACGAGATATCAACCGCTAACTCGGTAACCCTATGCTGGGTACGAGGGCACAAGGACATCTCGAGCAACGAAGAAGCAGACAAGCTGGCAAGATGCGGATCGGAGATGGATGCATCTCTGGCTCTGAAATCTATACAAACTCCGCTCAGTACACTGTCACGGAAAATCGACGCTGAATCCATGAACAGAACAAACCTACGTTGGACCAGCCTCGAAACATGCAGACACACGAGGGAGCTTTGGCCAGCGGTAAACAAAAGGAAATCTAAGGATATAATCGGCCTGAACCGCAGAGACATACGCACACTGACAGGGGTCCTTACAGGACACTGCGCGGTGGGCCTACACGCGGAGCGGCTGGGCATAGCGCATAACGATTACTGCAGGAGCTGTAGAGACGTCGAAGAGACAGAATGTATTCGTCACCTATTATGTGAATGGCCTGCCCTTAGTACTAACACATTTAAGATTCTTGGCAGCTACTTTTTTGAGGAGCTGGAGGATCTGACCGACATTGAGCTTAACAAACTCCTGAGATTTACATATAGATCCGGGTGGTTTTAATAAAGCGGATTACTGAGCTGTGTAACAGCGGCATATCTTTTGTATTTGCAGGTTCACATTTTGGAAATCCCAACAGCAATGGACACAATGGACCCAAACTGATGGTCTAAGTGAGCCGTGACGCCAGTCACAAGGGCATCCATTAACCTAACCTAACCTAAGCCCTGTTGATCAAAGTACCGATAAAAAAAGAATAGGCAGGAGACATTGCGACGATGATTTCGCGACGTCACGATCGGCAATCAATACAATTGCGAGCTCCAAATAAGTTATTTTTGCACCGGAACAGATATGAGCATTTTAGTCAAGTTTGGCGTGTTTAGAGTAGGTACTACCATGGGCGAATGGCATGGAATGGCTTAAGGTCAGGTGATGCCATCGTTTATACGGATGGGTCACTCATAAACGGTCTCTACGGAGCCGAGGTCTACCCTAGAGACTGTCGGAATGATCTATCTCCAGCCTTGGGTGGAAGAACAACTGTTCAAGCAAAAGAAATCTTTGCGATTGTCACTGCCGTTAATATCCGGGTAAGGAAAAGTGTAAAAGGTGCAAAAAAAACTTCAGATCCTTGGCTGGTTTCGTCACTGGTTTCTGTCCTCTTAACGAGAATCTAAAAACTATCAGTGTCAAGAGCGCGGGCTTATGTAAGTGTTGCATGGAGGCGATGAAATGGCATCACATTGTATCTGTATATTCTGATTAAACACTTCGTCCAAGAAGAAGAGTTAAGTGAGATAGAGCTCGCTAGTATTCTTCGCTTTGCCAAGGCCACTGTCAGGTTTTTTGATACAGACTCTAATGTTAATCGCTGGTAAGCAGCGATGCTGAAGTTAAATGGACCATTTGGCATTTTTAGCAAAAAGCTCCATAATCTTACTTTCACCACCGGGGTGAAGGAATTGGTTTCGATTTTCGATAAGATAATGCCATCAAATCACAAAAGGACTTGTTGTTGCCGTCTATTAATTAATAACTCCCTTCGGAAGAGAGACATAAATGCAATTAGCGAGATCTATTAATCTTGACACTGTACTATTGCGAAAACGGATTGGTCCGAGAAGTATTAAACGCGCATCTGGGAACACTGAACTAGCTGCGAGGTGAGCTTTATCTTAAAGGTGCCGTCTACAATTTCATGGTAAACTGTCAAACGAGATCTTCTTGGGCTGTATTATTCTCTTATTTTTTATATTTTTTCAATAATATGCATGCATATAACTTAATTTGTTAGTCATTAAATACAGGGTGGATTTTTAATTCCAGGCCGATTTTGTTTTGCTTTTATTTTGGTGGAGTGTCATTTGTCATTTCCTATTACCAAATGTTTTATTTTAATAATTCATGAATACGGGAAGAAAATTGTCGATGATAATCATGTCAAGTAAGTCAACCACTCAGCGCATAGTGAACAACTTCGGAAATTTGCATACACCGGAATATAAAGCAACCTCTTCTTAAATTGACGCAACCGCCACAGGAAAATGACCATAAAGCTAGAATTTACATATTATTCAAAACCAAATTATCAATGAATGAAATATTAATTATTCAATGGTGAACCATATTTATATTACGAATCTGCATTTCTGACCAAAATATTCTTTAAAAGCACTACTGAGATTAAGATAAAAGATGCGTTCAAGTTTTAAGGCAACGGAAGGCGCTTGCGAATTAACTTTCAACTATGTAGTTTCTTGAATGTTTTAAAATAACAAATTGGTCGTAGTTTCAATATGAGAACATAAAAGCTGTCGAAAAAAAATTTCCAGAGACAATTACATAATTAGTAAAGGTAAGATTAGCTTACATCCAGCGCCAACGAATGTGTCGAAACACAAATTTTATGCTAAATGTATGCACAGAAACTTTTAGAGCATCCAGCATTTGATTGGCCTCAGTAATGAACTGATCCGAAACCGAGGGGCCGGCCGATTTTTAGTGAGGTCTTACCGGCGAACCCCACAGGGGCACGAGTAGGGATGCAGTAAAGCGAGAGGGTTATAATTCTGGTCATAACTTCGTCCCAAAAGAAAAAGAAGATGGTCATACATATATGTTTAGTTTATAGTTTTTTTTTTTTTTTTTTAATGAAAGGAAATCCAAATCCCAGAGCACTCAGACTCGGTAACGTTCCATTGTACTACCAGGCAGAAATCCTCCTTTTGGTGTAGAGGCATGTGATTGGGTGGCGTATGTTGTTGTTCCCCATGGGGATTGAACCTGCACCGCACGGGTCACAAGCCAACACACTAACCTTTACACCGTCGCCACCCTATACATATATGTTAGTAGCTCAGTGGTTTTTTCAATTGTTTAAAAAAATATATTTTATTAGAACGACTAACATTTCAGCTCATCTACATTCCGTTCCACATGTTTACGAACAGGTAATATTGCATTTAGTTTTCCCCATATTATCAAAGGATTTAAAAAAAAAATCGTAATCTAAATCAAGAAACTACCTGTTTGTAAACACTTGGAAGGGAATGTATACTAGTGCAGATAATTGGCATAGAGTACTTTTATAATTAATTTTTTACACACCTTTGCCACGTAAAATTTAGCAAATGAAGCATTTTTACTGTCCTAGATACTATCATAAAATCTATGGGGTTTTCTACAAACTTGTCGTAAACTTTTATTTTTAGTAGGTATTCTTACTTTCATTCAAAAAAATTATTAAAACGTTATGTTTATTAGGCATTTTTTGGAGAAAATTGAACCGAAAGTCAAAAAAATTAGCATGGGCAAGAAGTATGGAACAGGTTAAAAATTGGATATCTTAAGACTGAGTTAAGATATAAAATTCATTTAAATGCAATTAGAAAGGCTAATATTTCTTCTAAAAATAGAGGCCTAAACGAAATTTCTATCATTAGTACTAACAGCGCAATTACCGTTAACATGGGCCAGGGTACACCCAAGTAAGCATTTTCTTAAATTATCAATAAATGATATACAAATTGGAGATAGGCCCTTACCCTACCTGTAGAACAATTTTTTCCTTAGAATATACCCATAAATCATGCCCTAAAATATTGTCTTTGAATCAAGGGGCATTTGATGAAACCTTATCTTCTGATTGACTGAACAGAAAGAGCAACAGTCAAAATGTATTTTTAAATGTGCAGTGCAATAACTCCGATGGGGCTTTTTTCCAAAAAGGGGCCAATAGCACCCACAGGTTTTATTTCCTTTTTGAAGAGGAATGTTTGAATGCTTTTTTGTGGTGGAAATTACTACTAGCCACGTCGAAAAGGACATAAAGTCCATTTTTTACCTTTTGCTTGATAATAAGACCACCGGACTTTATTGCCGCAGGAGAATTTATTTAGAGTAACATAAACAGGCAAATGAACGATCAGCTATTTTTGGCATCTTTGTTTATTGAATTTTCACTTTTTCACTTTAACCTTTGAACATTCACTTCCAAATGACGGCGTGAAAAAAAAAATAAATCGTTTGAAAGTTTATGAAGCTTGGTTACACTTTGTCGAGAATCAATAAGGCGGTGAAGGGGTGAAAATAATCCCACACAGGCGGACCAGTAGGGATGCCATAAAGTGCGAGGATTACGATCCCTATAATTCCGATAGTAACCTCGCCGTTTGTAGGAAAAGAAGAAGCTTAATCTGTCAGTCCAGAATGGTATATTATTTAAGCATTGGTCCGAAATTCGATCATAACTAGACTTAAATATCATGCCATACGATGTCTCAATCGGCGCCGACTCATTCTAATACCCCAATTACTGCGAAGACATCGGTCCAGAAGCATCAAATCACGCAATATGGACGGTTAGCAGAGACAATCTTACGGCCATTAAATTGCTTAAATCATTTTTTTTTTGTTTTTTGTGGCATATGACATGTGCCACCATGTCATTGTGACCACTTCTAAACCAAACCAATATCATGTAAATCAGAAAAAAAAATATTTTACCCTAGCACGAAGGAAACTGTTGCAGTTTTTTTTATAATAGATACCTACATAGATATAAATAGAATAGAACTATAAAATATGTGTGTAAAAAACTGCCGATACCGAGACATTTATTAAACAGGCAGAGTTACGTCAGCATTAATGGTTGTCGATTTATATCCGTCGCAGGTTATTGTTGCGAAATTTAACCGCTTTTATATTGTAGGCGGTTTATGAATCATTAACTTGTTCGCTTTTGTTTTTTTTTTCTCATTTTACTCGTTTCTGAGTAAGCTTGTACTGGGTAAATATATTTCTAATGCATTGTTTTATTATTCATTTTCATCTTAATATGTACATACATTTTTGTATCTTATATTTCCCTTCGATTAGGAGTCATTAAATAACTTTGTGACATGAGTAAGAGCTTTTGTGAG
Organism: Portevinia maculata; assembly: GCA_949715645.1. Taxonomy (NCBI): domain Eukaryota; kingdom Metazoa; phylum Arthropoda; class Insecta; order Diptera; family Syrphidae; genus Portevinia; species Portevinia maculata. Next base: position 40,560,753 of record OX454525.1, read on the forward strand.
TATTCGAAGCAGTAAACAATTTTTATTTATCATGTTACTTTAAAACCAGTTTGCATTGTCTGTTAACAGTCTAGTCATCTAAAATCTCGGTGTGTGTATTCTAGACAATGTTTATATAAACAAAACATGTTAGAATAGCTACAGTCAAAATCGCTTACATCGGCTATAGTCAGGAATAGGATTTTGCTAACTTTGCCTTATTTTTTATTTTGCTTAATCAGAAAAAAGTTTCGCTTTTAAACATACACATTTAATGCCCTCTTGCTTTCAAATATGTATAATATATATTTTATTTTGCCTTTTTTAATCAGGAGAAAAGGTAAAAAAGGAGTTATAGTACCTCATTGTTTACCTTTTCTCCTGATTAAAGTTCATAGTATTTGTTTTCCGTCTGCGACGAATAGTTGTCGGAGACAATCGGAGAGAAATTGACATTCGGCTGCCAAAAACTGAGGCAACAATCACATATTATCGCGATGGACATGGAGAATTGTTCCGAACACTCGTACAATGAAGCGAAATTTGTCGATTCGTACAAAATCGGAGGATTATCAATTCTTAATGGATACCATGATAGGGCTGATTAGCTATTTTGTGTATAAATATGTATGCCTGTGATAACTATAAGAAAGGTTGATCGACAAAAAAAAATAGTATTTTCTTCAGACTACAAAAGTTATTGAGTTTGTTCTTAAACATATTTTTTTATTTAAATTTAGGTATACGATATATTTATTGTCTTCGCGACATATAGCTCGACATATCTCAATTTTAACGTGGTTCACATAGATAAAACAACCACCTGTTGGTGACAAGTAAGAATTCTGCTGCGAATCGGTTTAAAAGAGACAGGTAATCATTTTGAGAGGATGCGTCAAATTGAGGTTATCTTTCTTGATGTAAGATATATATAAAAATATATACATATGTAGGTCGAGCTTTGACCAGATCTGCCTTATTGCTAGAGATGTTACGATTTTTCTACCTTAGGTTTAGGTCCTTTCGATTGCATTTAGCTCAAATGTGAGTTTGCATGTAGCGTTGGTATACCTAGGGAATTTTTTTCAAGTAGCAAATGCAAAGTAGTTCCATATTTGGCAAGTTCATCTGTCCCTAAGCCCCGGCACCCAAGAGAGCTGAATATTTAACTGTTTCGCCATCTCCTTGAGAGATGTTCGGCAGTCTAGGGCGACTTTATAGTTTATAGATAATGCTTCCAGGGACTTGATGCCAGCTTGGCTGTGGAAGCAAATGCGGATATCTTTAGCTGATATCACGTTTTCTTTTAGCTAAGATAAGACTTCTTTCATCGCCATAATTTCCGCCTGGAACACGCTAAAGTTGTTGGATTAATGTGTAGATATTATTGGGCTGAAGAAGAGAGGTATATTAACTTCTTCAAGGCGGTCATTTTGCTCCTTCTTAGGGCCATTCGCAGACGGTTATTAGATAAATTAATGACAATTTTAAAAAGCTCGTGGTAGTTCAATGCCACTTTTGTTTGAATGTTCATTTATGTTGGTAGTTTTTAAAAATATTAAATGCCATATTTTTGCCTTTTTAAGTGTTTTATGTTATTTTTGAATTTGTTTATGTCAGCAAAATTCTTCTTCTTTTCTTTAACGACGAGGTCATGATCCGGACTAAAGGGATCATAGCCCTCCGACTTCACTGCAGGCCTTCCGATTTCAAATCACTTCGTCACTGAAACCAATTAATTACGGTTCAGGAGTTTTTAGACCGGCATCTCTTTCACGATTGTATAGGCACGTTGGTTAATATTGACATTTTGAAGGGGTTCGTAGGATCTCTCCTTTGAACATACCGGTACTCTTCTTTGAGAAAGGTTATTTGACATAAAAAAATTAAAATCAAAATCACAATCCTATCTCTGTATAAAACGAATAAATTTTTAGGTCGCTTCTTTGCTTTATAGGCGTTTTTCTTTTTAAGCTCAGAGCAGTGCACTGAGCTGTCAACAAAGATGATCATTTCTTTTTAAGACCAGAGCGCTCTGAACGCTCAACTTGTTTTTTTTTTTGCGTAACAGAGCGCGCTGCCTGAGCTCTGAATGAAATGAGTGGGTAGTTGGAGTAAGAAGCTGAGCGCGGCCAGTGACTGAACTGAAGGAAGGAACATAAAGGGAAAACAATTAAAATGGCTCTCGGGGGTCGTTTTTCTGGTGTTTAATATAATATAATTTAATAAAACAATTTTCATTTAAAAAAATAAAACACGATTGCTAATCATGTGACAGTGAAGTGCTCATAACTGTTTAATAAAAAAATTGGAGCATTCTGAGCTTACTCTGCACTCGACATGCCAGGTACTGCTTTGCTCAAAGCTTAAAAAGAAAAACGCCTCATATTGTGCATGCTATGTATCTTAGTGCAAAGAAAATTAAACATAGTACAATTTTTCGTTTGTCTTTATTATTCTGTTTGGAGAAATTACTCCGTAGATTTGTCTGTGCGGATGTGGAGTGAGGCAAGTGATCATATTAGTTTAATTTCATTCGATTTTCTTAATTTGAGTTGTAAAATATTCCACAAGCGATACATATTCCAGTTAAAGGGAAGCTGATCTAATTTGTATATATTTTGGAGATCAAAATAACCTTGATATCGGTTACACCGACCTCTCGCTTTAATCACGCAAATTCGTCGGTCCCTTGAAAGGCGTTATAGCCGATTTTCACTGTATTTTTATCGAGCAGATAATTGCACTTTACAAATGTCATAAATACTTAATTTCTTGAAACTCCTTTCATGAAATCTGATTCAATAAAATGAGTGCAGTTGCAAGTTGAAAACTTATCATGCAAATAAGTGCCGTAATTACCACACAAACAAATTAATATTGCAAAGTCATTTTCTCTATCAATAGTTACAAATTGCTTTGCATAAAACATAGTTGAATTAAGGCAAAAACCAGTGCAGTGCTGTACAAATGTCGGGCAATTGACTGCCATCATATTTTCTATTCATATAAAGACAAAAACAAAAAAAAAACACCCCACGAACATACGAATAGGGAGAACCGTAAATGTAAATGCATGCGATTTTAGTACGCCGACTGCTACTATTAAAATGCATTTGAAGGAAAGCTCGCATACTCGTCAGTCTGCCGGGTAATCACGCAGAAAGCAATTTATAGTTTTCTATGTGACAGCAAATATTCAAAGGCACGCAATATGAGTCGCTAAGCCGTTAAGCCACAAACTATCAATTGTACCTACATCAATTGGGGTTATTAGCATAAAAGGTGGAATGACGTTAACTTTTCAGGCCAATACAAGTATCAAGTATACGAATGTTGCATAAGGAATTGGTACATCTAGCTCCGCGTATCGAGTAAACACGGCAAGGTAGTCCTTATTAGGGCAACAAGTCTCATGTTTTTTTTCTAAATCGTAACCCTATAAAGAGGCACCACGTTGAAATTCCACTTATGAGAGCGATGGTTCTCCACTGAAAACATGCATGTGATTGACAGCTTATAGAAGAGAAAAGCGGGAATGTTGTAGTCAGTTTCGTCAAGAGAGAGATGCTTTTTGCTGACATTCTATCCCGTTCAATGGATTTTTATTTATGTGTCTAAACGAGCAGGTTTACTAAATTGGAATGGGAACTGCACGCCGACTATGCAGAGGGGATTACCATGGCCATTGATTCATTCCTCAGTTAAACCTAAAGGCGTATATTGTAATATGATTTTAGTTTGTTGTGCCTCTTGGGTGTCATGGTGTTGTTGGTTGGATTGAAAGTCATTTGCATTGGGTGTACACATGTTTAATAGATGAGCACCTAACTATTGCATGTCAATACATACATAAAAGTTTTATCGAACAAACGAGTCAAGTCTATTCAACTCAATCTAATGCTCGGTTGCTCAGTAGATCAACCAGCATTGCAATTGGAAAAATTGACATAAGACAGTGCACTTCTTGAGGTGTGTGCTTTGGTGAAACTGTATGTAATTATGAATGGCAAAGATAATAATTGCGTACTGTCGTTATTAACAAAAATGTACATATAGCAACTAAGATGATGCATAATGAAGCATTTCTTACTAATTTTACTTTGCGGGCTCCCGTGAGAAGTTTCTGCCTGAAACACTGCAGCCCTCTCAGTGACTCCGTTCACGCTGCTTCCAGCTAACCAGGCCAAGCGCTCTGGAATCCACGATTACCGCCTAGAACCCGGATGGCTGAGAGTCGCGATCGTCTTCGCTGAAGCTATATTGTTCATACGCCTAATGTAGCCGAGCCAATGTAATGGAACTGTTATAGCTTTTCGACCAACATTCAAATCTTGGAACAGCTCATACAATTCGCTATTGTATCTTCTCCTCCATTCGGCCTTATCGCACACAGGGCCAAACATCAGACGGAATCAGATAGAAATATAAGACTTCCTTTTTATCGTACAGCACTCGGCGCCATAAGTCAAAACTGTCAGGACCTGCATTTTTTTCCTGGTTTTTCCAAACAGCAGAAGCAACGGTTTCCAAGTATAATTCTTTGTCCGATATCAACTTAGATGTAATTATGAATTTATGTTACTCCGAGCAAGGTGAACTCCCTTACTAAATCGAAGTTGCTACTATTAACTTTTTGTCCTGGAAGATGCACAGATGTTTGTTTATTTGTTGAAATTATGAACATACTTGATTTTGTCCTGGTTGACTTCTAGGCCAGCCAATTTCGCCTGCTACTCAATCGCCATAAAAGCCTCTACCGCGGCACGCTGATCTCTCGGATCAGTTTTGCCGGGATCATAAATGCGACCATCCCAACGAAGAACTTCTTCGAACAATAAATAATTGATGATTTGGTGCATGCGCCTTACGAAAATACCACCTCCGTATTTGATGAGCCCCGCTGTTAACTTATCACAGCCGGCGGCCTTTTTGTCGTTGAGCTTTTTTAAATACAGAGACTGCGTATGCCCTCTTCTTTCCATGCAGGATCTTCTTTATCTTCCTTCTGCTGTCTCGATACTCTTCCCAACAAGAAAATGGTCAGAGTATACATTCTCCACTCGGAATTCGGATGACTTCGTCGCTGAGGCCAATCAAATGCTTGTGTTGGTGCATTTTGTGATCCAGGAGCTATTAGGAGCCTCCCTCTCTTTCGCGTTTGAGTAAGGACGTTGATTGATATTACCTTTTTGATAGGATTTGTAGGATCTCTCCTTTGAACATGATAGTTCCAACTGAGCCAGCCGCTCTCCGTTTATTCGATATAGGTTCTTTTACTTAGAAGCTTCTTCCGATCTTGGAACTTCTTATTCTATCAATTTTTTGTTACTCCTATTGTCGTGCGAAGCATCTTCATCTCAGCTGCCGTTAATTTGCCCTCATACTTATTCTACGCTGTCCAACATTGTAAACCGTATGTGAGCGCCGGGCGCACAACTGCGGTGTTAGCCTTCCTTTCAGCTTAGGGGCATATTTTAGTCAAAGGAGATGACTGAGTTTTTCCGCCACTTCATCCACTCTACGCTTACGCGATGTTTAATGTCGTCAGCACAGCTTTGCTAAGGTATTGATCATAGATCCCAGATATTAAAACTTTTTGCGCTTGGGAATCACTCTTCCATTCATATCAATGTCTGGAATAGGTCGGAGTGAATCAGAGAACAGACGGCACAAGAATTCTGTTTTTTAGAACTAATACGATACCCATTCTCTCCAAAACTTCCACGCATGAATCAAGTGCTCGTTGCTGGAACGTTTGATCCTAGCCAATGACGGCTCCATCGTCAGCAAAGAATAACTGATGCACTTGGGAGTCCGTCACTTTTCCCTCAAGCAGATAATTAAGGACTGTAATACATACTCGTATCAAGGGACTTAAGACGCTTCTCTGGTGTACACCGAATTTGATTGCGAACTCCTCGATGACGTCAGTGGCGCATCTTACTTTTGTCATTACTCCCTCATGACATGTTGAAAAGCCAAAAATACCTAGACGAGATATCAACTGCCAATACGGTAACCCTATGCTGGGTTCCAGTGGGCAATGACATCTCGGGCAATGAGAAAGCGGACGAACTAGCAACTAAGGGATCGGAGATGAATGAATCTCTGGCCCTAAAATCCAAAAGAACCCCGCTAAGCACATTAATGCTAAGTATCGAAAACGAATCCATGAGTAGAGAAAACTTACGTTGGATCAACCTTGATACATGCAGACACACAAGTGACACAAGGGAGCTGGCCAGCGGTTAACCAAATGAAATCTAAAACCATGATCGGGTTTAACCGCAAAGACATTCGAACACTGACGGGGGTCCTCACAGGACACTGTGACACACGCGGAGCGGCTGGGCATGCTGCACAACGAATACTGCAGGAGTTGCAGGGACATTGAAGAAATAGAATCTATACGAAACCTGCTGTGGGAATGCCCTGCCCTTAAAACAAAAAGATTGAAGATTCTTGGCAGCTACTTCTTTGAGGAGCTGGAGGATCTGGCTGCTTTAGAGCTGAAGAAACTCCTGAGATTCACACATGAATTCCAGTGGTTCTGCTAAAGCGAATTACTGAGCTGTTAAACAACGGTTTTTTATCTCTCTTTTCAAGTTCCCAGAAAATTTTAAATAATCCCAAAATGAACCCAAACTGTTGGTCTAAGTGAGCCGTGACACCCGTCACAAGTTGATCCATCTACCTACCTACCTACCCTCCTACATGTCCATGATCATCTGTACGTAGGTTTCTGAAACTCCTTGTTGTCTAAGCGCCACCCATAACAGATCCGTTGGTTGTCTATCAACACCAACATCATTTGCAAATCCTTTAAGGAATAACGATGTTTTTCCACCATGCTCCTTAAACTTTGGATTGCATCTGTGGTTGATTTACGTGCGACATACCCGCACTGCTCTTCAGATAGCCGTATTTTTCCCCCATTCGGCTATTTAAGAAGAAAACTTTCCATCCAATGATTAGGCATTGGATCGCCTCTCATCAATTTGGAGATGAGCCATATGACCCATTGTATTCCATCTTTTTCTTGAACTCAGAGGGTATTTCGACGGCCCAACTGCTTTTCGTTTTTTGGATTCTTTGACCGCCTTCCTTAGTTCTTCGACAGAAATGTCGTGTACTTCTTCAATGTTAGGAACGGCTCTCGAAAAATATATCCGAGAAAATTAGGCATTAAGTCCTTCGCAATACTGTTGCCACCTGTGTAGTATTTGATCGTCATCCACAATGTTTCGCCTAAACTTAAGCATAACTTTGCTCTCCCCTGGAAACCGAATAGCTCTGACCCGAGCATTTGTGCCCGTCTTAGGATTAGTACCATGATAAGGTAGTGCCTGGCGGCGTAGTGCGCTTTCCATAGTACTTTTGTTTAAACGAGTTCGGAACGGAAATCCTCCTATTATTTCTTGTTTGGTTTTGCTTTTACGCAACCGGTGATCTTCAGTCGTGTCAATCCACAGATTTGCATGCATAATTGCCGAGAGCTTTAAAATGTAAAATGTGTCGCTAGGCTCTCCTGGATGTTTAATGCCTAGATGTGATTTTCCCCTTAGTCGCATTTTACGACAAGCGCTGTTTATCGAGGTGCGCTGTAGTGATATTCTTCACCCGTCCCAAATCAATCTATTAAACTTTATTGCAAATTCGTATGATATTTTTAAAATGACTTTAACCTGGTATTGCATGCCTATTAAATTAATCTTTACAACTGCATGTCGCAAACACTTTATCTGTTGTAGGTAGGTTATTATATATATTTAATGCAACTCGTGGAAACACACATGGAAAACTTATATGGAGGAAAACGCTAACTCTGTATATCATATACACACGCCATGGATATATGTGTTCATAGAATTCAACTTAACTTATCAATAATGTTTCGACATGTTGATTGAATATTGATGAGCTTTGTGAGAGTTGTTTTTTTCCGAACATATGGACGCCGTCCTGCAAGACTCCTCCTCGCGACTCCATAACATTAAGGTTTTCCTATTTTGGAATATCGATTTATTTACCTAAGGAAAAAAGGCTTGACAAATAAAATATTGAATAAGATTGAATGTTCCTCTTGGAACCACTCCTCTACACGTTGCATGCTTACATTGAAAATCATTAAGGATACATGAAAGTAATAGGATTTATCCTTACTATTTGACCTTCCGTTTCGAAATTCTTGAAGTTGTAAGCGATCGACGTGACAGGTTGCTTTGAAGTTCTCATGCCCTACGAAGGACAACTGGATGTCTTTTTTTTCTGTGAGTGCGCCTTTACGCTTGGGCGAACTTTTCAGTTCGTAGCAACATTTTATTAACTACACATACTAGAGTCTTATTAAAATATCCAAATTAGTTCTTTTTGAATTTTGATTTGTTCAAATGAAATAAGTTTTTTTTGCAATTTGATTTGTTTTTGCTGTCAAACAAATGACCCATTTTCTTTGCTCGTTATGAAGCGTCACACGGACGCACAACATATTTGTTACTGTCATATATGTACATATTTCCAACTAACTCTGATAAAGACATCACATTAGAAATCAAACGAATATTTAATTTACAACTACACTTCTTGTTTCCATGATCGAAGAATAAGACCATGTCATGAACAACAAAGGAGACCTCAAAATCCCACACCTTGTGGATGGCGAAGAAGCATGGGCATTGTTAAAGGTGAATAAAAATATCCTTGGCCGCTTCGAGTCCAATTTATTTGAGCTATTCATTGGAGTAGGAAATTTAAAAAAAAAATATAATGTAACTAACTGGCGTCTAACATGGCAAGGGCATGCAGAGCCAATGAACAGTAATAAAGTAAGTTGTTTTACTGACCATCTCTAACAAAAGTCTGACTCACAGTCAAGAGTATCAAATGTGTTGTCAATGGTTGGAAAAGCGAGGTTTTGTGCCCTGTATCGGCTGTCAATGCCTTATATTTATTTAATTTTCCAAACACATAGAAATAAAAAATCGATCATCCTGTGTTGAAATAAAAGTTTTAACAAATACCAGCCGGCTGTCTGCTTTTAGAAAAATGTACGTTATTCATTTATGTAAACAAATAAAGGCATTATGTACTTTGAATATGCAAACGGCCGACCCGATAAGTTTTGCAAACAAATTTTCATCACGAAGACGTGAATACTGGTAGCACATAGGACATACATAGTTTTTAAGGTAAGACATGTTTTTTTACTCAAAGTATAATGGTATGGATGGGAAAAAACTTTTCACCGTTAGGTAATGCGAAAATGACATATTGTAGGGTAGACAAAGCAAGCTTGTACACAAATTTGAGTTGAAAAGTTGTGCGTTGCGTCTCTTGTTGTAAAATTTTAGCTTCAGGGATTCAAAGAGAAGCTTTCTAGTATTGCTTCAAGGGCAGTAGGTAATCTATGGGAAAGATTATCAATGAGACAGCAGCAGTTATATTCAATGTAAATATGTTATTGTAGTTGCTAACAAGGTTTTTTTTTCAAAAGTCTGAATCATCTCATTAACATAGTTAACTAAGACTGTTTAGAATTCTAAATAATTTTCTTATCACTATTGCAAACAAAGTGCGCAAGTGTGAAAACCCGCCGTTTTCACGTATGTGAATATAATTATGACTCATGAGATGGAAATCACTTTTTATTATCTACAAGTTCTGTAAAATTGAACGCAGTTAGGTAATTATTAATCTAATCGTGGAAGCAAAATAACAGACGCATACAATATTTATTACCGAATCGATTTATTTGGAGGTAGTAGGTGCTCTAAATTTTAAATTACAGCTTCTTGTTCCATTATTGTGAAAAGTAGGAGGCACTTTTTGAATTGTTGTGGCTTGTCAACTTCTCCTCCTTTTCAGCAGGTAATTAATGATCTCCTTTTTCTCTTTTTTTGAATTTTTAAATCATTTAAACAAATTTTGTTCCGTTGCGAATCGGATCATAAAAGAATTTTTTTTGAAATGCAAGAGAATTGGCGTGTTCAATTTGCAAGGCAACTGCGAGTTCCCTACTTACTAATTAAATTTCTATCACTTTCCAAACGATGATCACGTGAGTTATTTGATCAATGAGAAAAGGTAAAAGAGTAGGGACTAGTAGCTGCCTTGCAAATTGAACGCGCCCAATGTCTTGGTTTCCTGTACAATAATCAATGCTTATTCTCCGTGAACGATAACTGTGAATTGAGCATAACTATAATTTAGTAAGGGTATTCATGCAACGTCGTAAAACCGTGGTAAACAGCGAAAGTATACCACGGGGTTAATGAATGGTCAAAATTTGTATGGGAAATCTTTCACATCAATTTCGTAAACTTTCGATACGAAATTGGTGTGCAAATCAAGACGTTAAACGTGGACACTGGACAGCCTGACCAACCAATCAGCTTTTGAGGTGCAGTTAGGCTGTATCATTCAGTATGCCACTCTGTCAAACTCCACAGATGAAACAAAGGCGCGGATCCAACAGCTGATTGATTTGTCATCATTTACGCGGGCATTTTTTGGAGGTGTTCTGTTCATGAAACGTTCGTCGTAATCTTAAACTTTTACGAAGATGTTAAACTTTGTTTGTTTGACGTGTCACGAATACCCTTAGTGATTTACTATAGAAATAATGTACAATATTATTTTGTATTATTTTTTATAGTAAATCCCGTTTGTAGCTCCCACAATCTCATAAAATGAGGTGTCAAGAGAAAGAGAATCTCCTGGCTTTTTCAGAAATTTTATTCATTAATTGAAACACAGAACGCGTCTAGTTGGGTTTCTCGTTTAGTTAGACAAAAATACTTTGAAATTAAGTTGTTCGCTTTTAAAATTAGCCAATGGGAATGGAAACTGCATTTTTAATGCCATAATTTTATTAATATCTGTTAATAATCTCTCAATTGCCGTTCCACCGGATTCCGGTAAGGTGATATGCTTTCACCTGACTTCTTCAAACTCGTTCTTGAGCAGATAGTGCGCAGGGCCACGCATGAACACGGAATGCACTATCCTCAGCAGTACATTTATGTTTTTCGTGTGATTGTATTTTACCGGAAAGACGTCTCTCGGAAGGAAAATGTGTTTTTCGTCTGAACTTCTTCCATTTGTTTTTATTTCCTTCCAAAACCTTTTTTCTAAATAACCCTATTTACAATCATAAATAATATAATGATGCCGATAGCAAGACGAGGCAAAAAAAGGTGCTTTCTGGTCGACAGTTTCGACATTACGGTCAGTGCCAGAGGAAGGATTATCTTTCAAAGCCGGTAATATAGCTACTCAGTCCAGGAATAGCGCAAAGCCAAACGAATTCAATGAGTTGCTTTTCCCGTCACCCTAAAGGGGAACGGGTTTAACTTATAAAATGTTATTATATTTTGTATCTGATTGATTGGATTTTTTTAAATAAAAACTTTCGTGGGCTCATTGGTTAGTGTGTTGGACTACAGCTCAAATGCCATAAAGTAGCTTATAAAGTTTTTGTTCACTGCCCCACGTTACGCGAACGTTGACAAACATTCAAGAGTAGCAATTGTCATGAAAAGCTTCTCGAATTTCCCGTTCGGATTTGACTTAAAATGGTAGGTCCCTTCCACTTCGCATAAACAAACTGTTGGAGAAGCTAAGTTGTACGTTAACGCTTTTTTTTTTTTTTATAAAAAAAAGGAAATCCAAATCCCAGAGCACTCAGACTCGGTAACGGTCCATTGTACTACCAGGCAGAAATCCTCCTTTTGGTGTAGAGGCATGAGAATGGTGTAGAGGTTAGTGTGTTGGCTTCTGACCCGTGCGGTGCAGGTTCAATCCCCACGGGGAACAACAACATACGCCACTCATTCACATGCCTCTACACCAAAAGTAAGATTTCTGCCTGGTAGTACAATGGACCGTTACCGAGTCTGAGTGCTCTGGGATTTGGATTTCCTTTTACATAAAAAAATAAAAATAAAAAAAAAAAAAAAGTTTTTAGTTTTATGTATTTTTTTTTTTTAAGAAAAGTATTTGATACTGAGGAGTATCGATACTTTCAGCTTGATACTTTTTATGTATCGGTATTCGTCGGCTCGATACCAAAGAATACTTAATATCGATACATGGGACCGATACTTCGAACCCTAGCTGCAGTGGCTCAGACAGAGACTTTGAGCGGGTCGAGATCCCATTAAGTAAAGTTATGTTTCTAACAAAATATTAGTTCTGGTGATAGTTTCTTTAAAAAAAATGGACTCTCCTTTGGATACCTTTTATATTCTGTTTAATATGTAGGTAATGATATTGAAACCACAAATAATATTCGGCGCATACATGCAACAATCTTGCGAACGTCTGATAAACATCCAAGAGTATCCATTGTTATGAGAAGCTTTAAAACCAACCTTACCCTTATCGACCTTAAATACATATATGTAATTTTCATATTCCATTAATCTTTATTATGATTTTTTCACACACTTTCCTGAACTTGATTTATATTTCTATATAGTTGTTGCCTCATGATTTCGTACCTACAGCACAGCAATCCAATATGTACTTCGTAAGAAATATACCTAGTCACATTCTGTTCTCTTGTCTAAAAACCATTACTTCATCTACTCATGCATAAAAGATTTTCTTCTTGTCTTTGAACTTTGCTGTACTCTTTGAATCGTCTTGGTAGAAAGAGAGCCCCTAGTTGGCATCCCAACTTGACCTTCGTGAGCGAATTGAATGGATACAACAGGACTACTTTGTTGGATTATTTGTTTTTCTTTGCCAAAACTTCGACTGCCTTACTTATTGATTTCTCAATTTTGAAAATTAAAGCACCCTGAAGTGCATTTTGGTAATGGAGTAAGGTTAATGGATTATTAGACCATGGTATTCTATGTACTTTTTAAACTCTTTGTTATGAGTTTCTCTAAATAATTTGTCGAAAGTATTCATAGCTTTTTTGATAGTACCTATTCATACTTCAGCTGAATGATGTTGAAACAATGCCAAAAGTGGTGTGCATTTAAAGAAATGATCCATCATGCTACATTGACACAAATTCAAGTCGAGTTGTATAGATACTCGTAAAAAGAAAATGAGGCAGCAAGTTTTTATTACAATTTACCGGAAAGCTTTTCTTGAATTTTAAATTTTCAGAAAAATTCGTTCGTCACTAACTAGCTGATTGCTTTTGGAATGAGTCAGTTACTAACATACATTACACCAATAAATACATGTATATATAATCTCAACTCTTTTACAGTAACAGCAATGTGCATATCTAATTTTAAAGGAAACATTCAAAATAATTTTATATGTTGGTGTAGCTGGCTCATTCACTTCAAACAATTCAATGTGGTGACAATTTGCTGTGCACAATTCACTACGCTGACAATTCACTAATGGAGACAAATCATTGTGGTGTATAATTCGCGAGCGATAATTCATTTGTATTTATTTAGAACAAGAGTAACAATATTGGTTATTTATTTTCAAATTTAAAATTATTTAATTAAGATTTCTGTGAACGAACATACGACATAAGTGCAGCTGTCGTCTATCTGTAGTTTAGTAATAATTCGGTGGCATTTACTTTTAAGAAATAAAGAAACATTTTGCATTACCTGACCGTTCATGGCCTAAGACAAGCTTGTCCAACCAATTGTGTGTGCGAAGTTATATTTTTGGCACAAATGGAAGGGATACATAATTTCACGACTTAAAAAGCTTCTTATAACAATAGATACACTTGGATGTTTGTCAGATTTTGGCAAGAGATAAAGCAGTGAAAAAAACTTAAGGGGTTACGGGCCTATGCATGATTTGAACCTGTAACCTCTCGGTTACTAGTCCAGCGATAGATACTGAGCAACCGCACAATTAAAATTTTTGGGTATGGTACTATTCGACAGATTTGTTTGAAAAATTTACGTTTTGCGGGAGTCAATTCGCGGTTTTTTTGATTCGCATTTTATTTATTAAGCATTTCGTTTTTTCACATTTAACGTTTGGCGTATTCCGTATACATACACACACACACGCATACACATACCATACATGTTCTTAAGAACATATATATGGAGCTGCAAATTTTAAAATAGGTTGTACATCACGATTTGAATTTTCGGACTTATTGCAATAACTTACCCACTACTGGGAAGTGAACAAAACAACAAAATGCCAAATAAATAAAAAATAAAGGATGAAGTTAACACGATCCGACACGCGCATACCTGAACCCAGACGAGCAGTTTCAGTTGCATCAGCACTTTCCCACGGTATGCAGGTTAGCATAACAAAACGATCGAGTGCAACAACTGAACAACTGAACACCGGATACACGCGCTGCATGGATTTGGGCGACTCAGCGGATTGGTCATCAGATATGCGGCTACCTGCTGCATACTATTAGAGAATAAGTTTAGTTTTAATTTGGTATTGTAACAGAGTGGAGTAACAAAAGAACTTTTGATTAAACATATTATTATAACGTGGTAACGATTTTTTCACTTTAACATACGAACAAGTTGGGCCAACTAGTAGTTGGCGTTCGGTTTTTTGTGTATCCTGCGGGAAGGATAATTTTAACTGGCGCCCGAGCAGGGACCGGCTTCTAAATTCTCATCCTTAATCTGTGTGATAGTAGTGTCCTTTCATACAGGACTATAGATTACTACGCTCTATCGAGTGCAAATTGCTGTACCCATGGAAACACAGTAACTACTGTAATCTGAAATACTACAACATTTGTCATACCCATGGGAACATGACGAAGATCACTAGACGATAAAAGGATGGGATTGTGAAGTTAATCGTGCCATTAGTAGGTCGCTTGCAATCATAAACGCTTGCGACTAAACGGGAATAACACGATCCTTCCGAAGTCGGTTCCTTAGATTAATTCAATTATTCTTCTTTTTAGACCGCGACGAGAAAAATACATAATATCTGTGACGGGAAAAGAAAAATTAATATTTAAAACAAACAAGAATGATTTCCCAAATGTGAGTCTGGAAAAAAGAAGATCAAGAACATTAAGTGTTAAGAATAACCTAAACGAAAAAATAGTAATAAGTGCTAGAAATAAATTAGTGATTTAAGTGTTAAAAATAACCCAAAGGGAAAATAAGAATAAGTGCTGCTAGTAAAGCAATAATTAATATTACACAATTTTTAAATTGGAAGTAAAGGAAAGGTTTAGTAGAATACTACGTTAAATTAGTAAAAAAGCAAACAAAAGTGGGAACGTGAGCGGCATCAGAAAGTTAACCAAGCAACCCAGATAAGTACAATCTCTTTTTCCTTTTCTATCTATTATTCGCCTATACATTTGCATAATATGGACGCTATAAGTAGGTCACTTACTGAACTGACAGGCGCGGTAAACTCTATCCTTGTCCAACTCAAAGCCTTTGAGACACGCGTCAAAACACTTGAAGACGGGCAAGTGGAGGTGCCTGTCACCGAGCAAGTTGAACTTTGCGGACCCCAAAACGAATCTGACCCGAAAGATATTAGTCGACTCCCCGACTGTGTCAAGGAGCTGCAGACATTCGAAGGCGACCCAACCCGGTACATATCGTGGGTTCATGTCGTCGAAAACATCCTAAGGGATTATGAGATAATAAAAACGAAACCCCTGTATCGTGTTATAATTCAGCACATTAGGCAAAAGATCAGGGGCTCTGCCGACGCAGCCTTTACTTCGTATAACATCTTCGATGACGATTGGCAGACAATCAAGCAATGTCTCTCGCTGCATTATGCAGACAAGAGGGACATGCGAACTTTGGAGCACCAGCTCAACCAATTATCCCAAAAAAATCTCAAGCTTGATGAATTTTATGCAGCAGTCAATCATCAGTTGTCGCTAATGATCAACAAAATAAAGACAGAGACCTTTAGCCAAGAAACGGTGACGGCTCTCGTGGAGACCCACCGAAACAGGTACTTGGACGTCTTTTTTCGAGGCCTGAACGGCGAAATTTCGAAGATGCTAATTATCCAAAAACCCAGAACTCTCCCGGAAGCTTATTCGGCATGCTTGGAGATGCAAAATCTCAATTATCGTAACCATACGATACACGCCCCGTCAACGTCAAATACGATATCCGCCCCAATAAATCAAACATTTAAACAAAACACGAGGTCAGCTTTGCCACGGCCTAGTTTCAACCTGTTTAATCAACAAACGCACTCCACTCCACCTCGCGAGAATGGTACCCCCCCCAAGGCCGAGTGGCCCTAAGCCACACGAAAGGATGGAGGTGGATCAATCAACTCAGTCACGTAATGTCAATTACATGAATCGACCACAGGATACTAGACAGTTTAAAAGGCGAGCATGGTCGGACAACGGAAACAGCAGAGGATGTTTAACCTACGAACTTTCAGAGAAGATTTGCCTGGATCCACGAATGAAGAGGACAGATACGCCGAGGCAGCGGACGAAAACCTGGAAGACGAGCCAAATTTTATGTCAGGCGGACATCCTGCGTACCATATATAGGGTACTGCATGAGGGATGGAACCACGCTGAAATTCCTTGTCTACACGGGGGCAAACAAGAATTTCATTGGTCCGTCCGTCTCCAAAAAAAACCACCCGCCTCCAAAAACCGTTTTTAGTACATTCAGCAGCTGGGAAAATTCAAATTAATGAGTGCATTACCGGAAGATTCTTCGAGCAAGCCGGCAACAACACTGTTTTAACATTCTACGTCTTACCGGGTCTGCTCTCTTTTGACGGTATCTTTGGAGATGATACGTTAAAGGAGCTAGAGGCGGTAATCGACAGGAAAACGAATGGTTTAAGATTGTTCCCTAATATAGTTATTCCTCTTGGGGAAGAACTATCTAAGGAAGTTAACACTGTCCTTGACGAGAATCTATCAAACGAAACCCAGTCCAAGTTGCGTTGTATTATCAAAAATCATAATTCCCTTTTTAGTCCCATCACCAACCACGAAACAGTTCAGACCACAGTTCTTGCTGAATTTAAAACAAGCACCAATGAACCAATATATACGAAAAGCTACCCCTATCCAGCGCCGCTCAGAAAAGAAGTTGATAGGGAGATCGCTGAACTCCTGAAGGAGGGAATCATTAGACCTTCAAAGAGCCCATACAACTCACCCATATGGGTGGTACCCAAGAAACCTAAGCCTTCGGGCGAGAAACAGTACCGTATGGTAATCGATTATAAACGGCTGAACGCCGTAACTATATCCGATGCCTACCCTATACCCGATATCAATTCGACGATAGCGAGCCTTGGCAAGGCCAAATACTTTACTACTTTAGATCTTACCTCCGGGTTTCATCAAATTTCGATGAAGCCATCGGACATCCATAAGACAGCTTTTTCCACCATGAATGGGAAATACGAATTTCTCAGACTACCCTTTGGTCTAAAAACGCACCCGCGATATTTCAGCGTATGATCGATGACGTCTTGAAGGAATTCATAGGCAAAATCTGCTATGTATATATAGATGACATCATTATCTTTGGGGATAGCGAGGAAAGTCACCTAAGAAATATCGAAACCATCTTGACCAGACTGGACGAGGCAAATCTTAAGGTAAATCTAGAGAAAACGCATTTTATGAAAACGCAAGTCGATTTCCTAGGCTACATAATAACACCGGAGGGCATCCGACCAGATGGTAAAAAAGTCTCAGCTATCCAAAATCTTCTACCCCCCACAAATCTCAAGGAACTAAAATCGTTTTGGGCATTACATCCTATTACAGGAAGTTTATCCGCGACTACGCTAATGTGGCCTAACCAATCTCACCAGAGGGGCAAACTCCCAAGTCAAAGCCAACCAGTCCAAAAATATTCCTATAATCCTGAATGAGAAGGAAGCAAGAGCCTTTAGCGACCTTAAGACCTTGTTGACTTCTTCAGAGGTCCTGGTTTTCCCTGATTTCACGAAGCCCTTTAGCCTCACAACCGACGCCTCGGACTATGCTATAGGAGCAGTTCTGTCTCAGGGTGAACCTGGTAACGACAGACCAATCTCATATATATCTCGTTACTTAAATCAAACCGAAGAGAACTATGCGACGAATGAGAAGGAGATGCTGGCGATAGTCTGGGCCCTCGATAACTTACGGTCGTACCTTTACGATGCAAAGAAAATTAGAATCTTCACCGATCACCAACCCTTAACATACGCCCTAGGAAACCGCAATTACAACGCAAAACTAAAGCGCTGGAAGGCGCGCATCGAAGAGTACAACTGCGAGTTGGTTTACAAACCGGGTAAATCGAATCTCGTGGCAGACGCTCTCTCGAGACTCAAAACACATGTAAATCACTTGTCTGACACAGCTAGACCTGTGACAGCACCAAGCTCGAACAATGTGGAGCATGGCTCTGCAACCGATACGGCCAGCGAAAATAACTCACTCGCGGGAGTTGTCGCGGACGGCGCGAAGTCGCATTCCTCAACGGAATCAGTCATGGAATCGGTAGGTTCAACGGACTCAGCCAGCGAAACCATGCACAGTGCGGCACAAGACAGTTCGGATCTAATTCCACACGTCGAAGCGCCTCTCAACGTCTTCCGAAACCAAATAATTGTAAGGGCAGACAAGGGCCTTGACATATATGAGGAGCCTCATCCCGGCTATTCTCGACATTACGTCACTGAACCAAATTTAGATGAACCCAAGTTGGCACGGATACTTAAGGCAAAGCTAAGGCCGAACTTGGTCAACGGCATCAAAATACCAGAAGCGTACATAGCCATGTTGCAGAGTCTATCTTAATAATTTCGTTAACTAGAAAATCCGTATTACCCAGAGAATAGTGGAGGACGTCAGAAAAGAGGAAAGGGTATGGCAACTGATTAGTGAGGAGCATAGAAGGGCACATAGAAACGCTAGGGAAAACAAGCTTCAACTTCTAGAACAATATTACTTCCCTAGGATGAATAGTTTAATTACGAAGTATACTAGGACATGTGAGGTCTGCTTGACACCCCAATAACCCCGAGCTGCAGCCAACTCCCATACTATCATATCCATGCGAAATACTTCATATGGATATTGTGAAAATTCAGAACGAGAAGTTCATCAGCTGTATAGACAAATTTTCAAAATTCGCCAAGCTCTTCCACATTAAAAACAAATCTTCGCTCTACTTACGAGACAAGATTACGAAAATTTTACATTATTTTACGGTTCCCAGGGGGTTAGTAACTGATAACGAACGAAGCTTTCTCTGCCCAATCATTCTCAACTTCATTCGCATGCTAGGTATTAAACTATATCTAACACCAGTTAACCGCAGTGAAGTGAATGGGCAAGTGGGACGACTACACTCCACAATCTTGGAAATTTTCCGATGTCTGAAAGCAGAGTATAAGGGTCTGAGAACGAAGGAGGTAATACATATTGCTGTGGATAGGTACAATAACACCGTGCACTCGGTCACCAAGAGAAAACCATCCAATGTATTTTTAAATAGAACCGCGAGAATCAATTTTCAAAACTTGGTTAACTTTCGTGCTAGGGTAAATCACGAATTAAGGGGAGAAATTGAGAAAAAACAGAAGTCAAACAATAGGTGGCTTAACACCAAAAAGCTACTCGTATCTCCCAAAAAATATAAAAAAGGCGATATTATAAGTTAACACAGACAAAGTCAATCAAACATCTCTTCCAACGGGTATGACCATGGAATCCGCTGACGACGCAAATAATATCTTCCCACGTTTCGCATACAGTGCACACGAGCCGCCACCTGATCCAGCAGAGGCAGCACAATATCCATCGCCGCCGCTTTTCCTGGAAAACCAACGGCAGCAACACTCCCACATCCAGCACATGCATCGTCCAGTCGTCAGCAGTATTTTAGTATTTAAGATAGTAAAATAAAATTCTAATTGTCAATTGTATTGTGAATTTGGTTAAGGCAGTTACTCTGCCGGACAATAAAGTTTTTTTTAAGACATTTTAAACAACAAATGTTTTAATTGGCGCCCGAGCAGGTTGGGTATCTAAAGTGCGCGAAAATAGTTGCGGGATAGTTAACAAGCCAGTGCCCTAAAGAAGTGTCAGTGCTACCGCGAAAATAGTTGCGGGATAGTTAACAAGCCAGTGCCCTAAAGAAGTGACAGTGCTACCGCGAAAATAGTTGCGGGATAGTTAACAAGCCAGTGCCCTAAAGAAGTGTCAGTGCTACCGCGAAAATAGTTGCGGGATAGTTAACAAGCCAGCGCCCTAAAGAAGTGACAGTGCTACCGCGGAAAAAATTGCCAGTGCACTCAAGAAGTGACCGTGTAATAGCTATATAGCCAGAGCCCTTAAGTAGTGCCAGTGCTATCGTGCACAAGAGATACCCACCCAGTGACATTGAACCTACTCAAAATTCAGTGCCCTGAAGTGTCGCCGAATTTTGAACAACATCACATTGGAAACAAAGCCCCTAGTAACCTCCGACGTGGGAAACACAGACACCATGAGACTGTCAGCCCAGATGCCAGCAGTAATCTTAATGCCCCTCATATCTTTGAGCCTCGCAGGAGTCCAAATACTGGACTATTCCAACTCAAAACTGGTTACCCTAAACACAGGATTAGCAAAACTGCAAATAGGTACATTTAAACTCGTGCACATAATCGACCTTGCAGCATACCAGGATATAATTGACGATGTACAGCTCAGAATCCAAACTAATGTAAGTAAGACAAATCCTATTTATCCCTACTTATCACATGAGATCACGGAAATCATTAACCGACTGCACCGCATTAAACCTATAACCAAAAAGAAAAGGGCAATAAACAGTCTAGGAACAGCGTGGAAATGGATAGCCGGTACACCGGACCACCACGACTTTCAAATTGTAAAAGCTAAAACACAAAACTTGCTAGACAATAACAATAAGCAATTAATTATAAACAGACTATCTCTAGAAAGAATAAATAATATTACAAATGTCACTAATTACATAATTAAGAATTTAAAGACAAATGCTGAAATTAAGAATGAATATTCTACCGGCATTAAATATAGATTAGATATAATTAAAGAAGAGATTACAAATATAGAACATGCCTTACAGTGGGCAAAAGCTGGTATAGTAAATTCTTTTATACTTTCGAATACCGAAATAAATTTAGTTAAGGCACATTTTGAAAATAACAAATTACCTTATGTAAACATAGAAGAGGCATTTGAATTCGCCAATGTAAGAATAGCCTCTAATAAAACAACTATGATCTATATTGTGAGTGTGCCAACCACAAAAAAAGAAGATTGTAAGAAATTATTAGTTAAGCCAATAAAAAGAAAATCAGTTATAGTCAAAATTGACTTTAGTAACGTACTTCAATGCGAAAATGATTATTATGGAATTAAGAATAATTGTCAAGCCTTTAATGACCTAACTATTTGTAAGATTAATGAAATTGTAAATTTAAGTGATACGGAATGCATACCAAATCTATTGCGAAGCAGACCAGCAAATTGCACAAATGTCAACAACCAGCATGTGCCAACGGTAGAAGAAATTCTTCCTGGGTCGCTACTCCTTAACCAGTTCAACGGGACAATATTAGTCAACAACGATACACTCAATATAACAGGAACATTTATAATACAATATCATAATGCAACCATTGTTGTAAATAGACGAACTTTTGCCTCCAATGAAGTCCCTACCTCAAGACCTCTTCCGGCCATCGTACAATTAGACTCACCATCGAAAGCCTTCGAGGAACTTCTAACCCTCGAAGTGATGAAAGAACTCCACTTAAACAACACCTACTACATAAGCCAACTTGAAGAGGGAAATAAAACGCATCTAATAGCCACTTACAGCTTGTCGACCATCATCATCACGGCCCTGGTGGTAATATCTTTGATACTGTTTCTCATACAAAGGAAAAACCATCTGACAATCTCCACAACAGTAGAGGCAGGAGAAGCGCAAGCAGCAGTAGAACCACCAACAGAATTATCTGCGGAAATTTCGGAGCAACCAGTTCCTATTAAAAGAATTGGCATAAGCCAATACCCACCATTCTTCAAGGTTACGAGTGAGGACACTCGAATTTGAAGGTGGGAGAGTTAACACAGACAAAGTCAATCAAACATCTCTTCCAACGGGTATGACCATGGAATCCGCTGACGACGCAAATAATATCTTCCCACGTTTCGCATACAGTGCACACGAGCCGCCACCTGATCCAGCAGAGGCAGCACAATATCCATCGCCGCCGCTTTTCCTGGAAAACCAACGGCAGCAACACTCCCACATCCAGCACATGCATCGTCCAGTCGTCAGCAGTATTTTAGTATTTAAGATAGTAAAATAAAATTCTAATTGTCAATTGTATTGTGAATTTGGTTAAGGCAGTTACTCTGCCGGACAATAAAGTTTTTTTTAAGACATTTTAAACAACAAATGTTTTAATTTATATATACTGCGTATAAAAAAGTACAAGGTAAAAATAAACCTTTATATCGCAAGGAAATTGTGGCAAGGAACAACAAAGTGTCCGTTGTCACTTCCACCGGACGGAAAGTCCACAAAAGTCACATAAAAAATGTGAAATAAAAATTAAAAAAAAAAAAAAAAAAAAAAAAGGGGAGAAGGGAAGAGTCTTAACATACATTTTTAATTTTATCATTGTAACTTCCACCCTAGTAAAGATTAAAAAGGAAAAAAAAAACCGATACCATACACAAAGTATGAGGATATACCCTACACATGTATGATGAGAAAAAAACATAAACGTAGACACTAGATACAATCTATTCATTCTTATAAAATAGGCTTAATACAAATTAAATTGTATTCATACACACGTATGATGGGAAAACATTGCATACTGTTCGATATCTTTAAATTATTGTAATAAATTAACCTTTGTATCCATAGAATTATTAAGATTTGTTTGCTGATGATGACCGTCCAGAGTTTTCAAATCTACGACTACAAGGCACCAATAATTTACAAAAAGGATGGAAAGGCGTGGATAATCGACGGGTATTTCAAGCTCGTTCACGTCATTGATCTGGGAAAATTCGAGAGCGTGCTCAACCTAATTACAGATGCAACGGCGAACCTCTCCGCTGGAGGGGAGAACAAATCGATCATTCAACTTCATCTGCGGAAGTCAAAGGAGCGCATCGACCTACTGAAAACCAGATCCCCTAGGAAGGCAAGGTCTATCGATTGGATTGGCTCCACTTGGAAATGGGTAGCAGGCAACCCTGATGCAACTGACTGAAACAACTTTCTCCGAAGTCAGGAAAATATAATAGAGAGAAACAACCACCAATATAAAATTAACGATGAACTATTCAGAAGCATGGATAACTTCACCCAGAAAATTAACCAGGTGATTGATCGGGTCAACATGGGAATTAGAGACAAAATCAAGGGACATTACGAACAGGGCTTATTAAACGAGGTTTTGATCCTGAAGGAAGAAATAAACGAAATTGTACGAGCTTGCCAAATGGCAAAAAATGGAATGGTCAATACGAACATTCTAGATGGAGAAGAAATAAGTAGAATAATTAGCGAACTCGAAACTCTACCTTACGAGAACGAAGTCGAAGCCATAAAGCACGGAACACCATCGATCTACACCAATAATTCAATCCTGTTATACGTTCTCTCAATTCCCAAGGTAAGAAACGAAGACTACAATATGTTGCTGACTAGGTCATCGATTATTGAGGGGAAACAAGTCAACTTGGAATTTGACAGGATGCTTATTAACCATAAGGAAACGTACGGCTTAGTTGGCAAGTGCTTATCCATAGGTAACTCGACGGTGTGCAGAGAAGAGGCACTAAGAAGAATCCCAGAAGACGATTGCGTATCTAGGCTCCTAAAAGGTGGAGAGGCAGGATGTACCTTTCATTCAAACAACAACGAGGTCATCGAACTCGTTAAAGATGACACGATCTACCTGACGAACTTTAATGGCACCTTAGTCTCTAATAATATTTCAAGGTCTTTATCAGGTACCTACATCATCCAGTTGAGCAACGAAACAATCCAGCTCAAAGACAGGACGTTTACAAGCTCTATATTGAGCCATTTTCAAGCTCTCCCCACAGCGATGTCAAATATCACCACCAAAGGACATACGATTGATCTGGGATATGTGCATAGCCTGAGCGTCAAAAATATCGAACGGCTAGGTAATTTAACCCATAAAACGAACATTTCTTTAATTACAGACTCGAGTTTATTCGTCCTGATTCTAATCCTCGCCTGGTGGGCAGTACGAAGTTTCAATGCTGGGTCAAAGATTCCGAGACTAGATCTTCACCTACAAGGACCGCTTCCGGTTGGCAACCAACACCCGGTCGTTGACCAGCCATAGTTATTGGATCTACGGGACGTAGATTTTCAAGGAGGGAGGAGTTAACACGATCCGACACGCGCATACCTGAACCCAGACGAGCAGTTTCAGTTGCATCAGCACTTTCCCACGGTATGCAGGTTAGCATAACAAAACGATCGAGTGCAACAACTGAACACCGGATACACGCGCTGCATGGATTTGGGCGACTCAGCGGATTGGTCATCAGATATGCGGCTACCTGCTGCATACTATTAGAGAATAAGTTTAGTTTTAATTTGGTATTGTAACAGAGTGGAGTAACAAAAGAACTTTTGATTAAACATATTATTATAACGTGGTAACGATTTTTTCACTTTAACATACGAACAAGTTGGGCCAACTAGTAGTTGGCGTTCGGTTTTTTTTGTATCCTGCGGGAAGGATAATTTTAACTGATGATTTTTTAAATGTTTGGTTTTTATTTGTCAAAAAAAGGAGGGTTGTAGGTGTATAAAAACATTTATTTGAGTTGATAAATCAATGCTTGACATTTACTTTATGTAAGTTTTATGTGAATGTTGCCACAACTACCTTTTTAATGGTCTCCGTATGGATCAATTTTAAGTCATTTTTCACAGAGCACGAATTTTGATAATAAAGTTCAATAATTATAAGCAAAATGAGTAGGGCACCAGTTTTTGTATTTAAATGTTCATTTGTTGTTATAAACTTCATTCGCAGGACTAGAATAAGAAAATCTTTTACTGGTTGAAATATCATGAATCATGAAATATTTGAGGTAAAGTTGCATAACACACAAAATATAATATCATATACTTTTTTACATGTACATTATGTTTATTCCAAAAAATGTGGTTACACAAAAAGACACTTAGATATTTTAATATCCACCGGTAACATCTAAGGATACACATACTTAAAGGGTAGATCAGTAGAAACTGCTCTACACAACGTAGTGGGTAAAATTGAAAATAGTCTACACTGCGGCGAATTTGCTTTGGCCTCTTTTCTTCGATATAGAAGGAGCCTTCAATAACGTTGAGTGTAGAGCTATAAAAAGCGCATTAACAGGCGCTAACATAGAACAGGGAATCATAAATTGGGTATGCAACATGCTCGCCAACAGGAACATAAACTGCTCCCTTGGTCAAAGCTCCATAAGGATGTCTGCAACCAGAGGAACCCCGCAGGGGGGAGTCATATCGCCACTGCTGTGGGTACTGGTCATTGACAACGTCCTAAAGGAAATTAAGTCAATGGGTATAAGTGCCACAGCGTATGCGGACGACGTGGTCATAGTAGTGCAGGGAAAATTTTTGAATACCTTAAGTGAGATCACAGAGACCGCCTTAAGGAAAATTAGTAATTGGGCCAAGGGCTGCGGACTAAATGTCAATCCCTCGAAAACGGAGTTAGTCCTGTTCACGAGACGACACAAAATACCGCACTTCAATCTCCCGAAACTTGACGGAGAGGAACTACTCCTCAAGGACAATGCGAAGTATCTGGGCGTAATCCTAGATAGAAATTTAAATTGGAATCTTAACATAAGGGAACGAATCAATGAAGAAAGCGTATAATTCCCTCTTTATTTGTAAGAGAACAATAGGCAAAACATGGGGCCTGAAACCCGCCATGGTACACTGGATATATACAGTAGTGGTGATACCCATACTTACATATGGCTCACTTGTGTGGTGGAGGGCAACAAATAAAAGAACCATAATTGGAAAACTAGCAACGGTGCAGAGAACGGCAAGCATAGCCATCACTGGTGCAATCCGTACTACTCCTACGGCAGCACTGGACACCTTCCTGCACTTTATCCCGCTAGATTTAAAAATAAAGCAACTTGCTGGCAACAGCGCTTTGCGCCTACAAAATTTAGGCCAGTTTAAGGACTGTAGTTTTGGGCATTGCACGATCTTAGCTGATGTGCTACCCGGGAATACTATACGGACTGATGAGATTTGCCCCTTGGTCGACCATGACATCCCCTATGAGGTGTCATACCCGCGAAGGGAGGAGTGGCAAAGAGGTTGCTATCTACACTGACGGCTCTAAGACGGGGGAGAGAACGGGTTCTGGCATTTTTTCTGCTGATCCAGACCTGAGAGAGTCTATACGACTCCCGGACACAAGCAGTGTCTTCCAATCGGAAGTTCTGGCTGTTCTAAGGGCGGCAGAGATAGTGCAGATGAGATCATTGTCGGGAAGTGACATTGCCATCTATATTGACAGTCAGGCGACACTTATGGCACTTGAATCTGCTAACATTAACTCTGAGATAGTCAGAAACTGTCGCACAATGCTAAAAACAGTATGTAGACGGAATCGAGTAAGACTGTGCTGGGTACCGGGACACAGCGGTATAGAGGGAAATGAGCAAGCCGATGAGCTATCAAGAAAGGGAGGGGAGCTGGAAAACAGCGGAGGTGTGAACATTAAACCACCCCTGGGCGTCTTTAAGGGAAAAATCAATGAAAAGATTTTAAAAATGGCTGACCTCAGATGGCAGAACATAGTGGGACATAGGGTGTCTAGAGCCCTTTGGCCCCATTTGGATAAGAAAAGATCTAAGGAAATTCTAAAATTGAGCAGGGAACAGCTTAGAACAGTAATTGGGATTATGTCAGGGCACTGTCTTCTAAGAAAGCATGCTAGGCGACTTGGTCTGGTGGATGTGGACACGTGCAGGTTCTGTGGTGATCTACAAGCCGAGGAAGACATAACACACATATTGTGTGAGTGCGAGGGTATAGCACGGAATCGTTGGAGGATTCTAGGGGAATACTTCTTCGAGGAACTAGGGGAGCTGAGCGGCATAGACCATAGGAAGCTGGTTAAGTTCTGCAGGAGGATTGGGCTCTGTCTAGGAAAAGTTTTTTAGGTTTTTAGGTTTTTCTCCAATTGAAGTTTTTTCAAGTGGTTCTCTAGGGATCGCGATGGGCCCTTCTGGTGCCTAGTGCTGTATGCAAATTGCATACCCCTTTTTAACCTATGACCTATGACCTAAGATCTAAGGAAGTTGCAAAAATAATAAAACTAAAAAAAAACCCACAGGATTCGATCTTATTACAGAAGAAATTGTTAAAAGAATTCTTTAAAAAAAGCAAGAACAAATAAGCACAGATAATAATTAATACAACCTTTAGACTTAGATGTGTACCACGAATGTGGAATTAATTGCCAAAACCTGACAAGCTACCAAGTGAGGTATTTATTTGATATTTGATAAAATCACTTTTCATTCACTTTCACACCAATCGCTATAATCAAAATTACCGCTTTGTGGTGAGAAAAATAAACTTTCCGATGTTCGATTCGCGAAAAGTTGATAGTTTAATCTCGCAACGCCATGTAAATCATTGCTATATACGAGGGGCGTTCAATATATTCTCGGCATCGATATGAAGGAAAATGCGAATTCAATTTAAATTGCCTTTATTTTTCAATATAATTTCCCCTAACATCAATGCATTTGTTACATCTTGAGATAAGCTTTTTTAAACCCTCAAAAAATAAATTTCCTCTTTCTCTGCAAAATACCCATTAATTGCCGACTTGAGTTCTTCATCATCCGAAAATCTTTTTCCACGAAGACATTTTTTCAAATCCGGAAACAGGAAATAATCAGTAGGGGCAAGGTCTGGACTATAGGGTGGGTGTTGGATTTCTTCGAAACCACAATCTCGCGCAGCAGCCTTGGAAACTCGCGCCGTGTGAACAGGAGCGTTGTCATGAAGAAGCAACACATCCGCTGCGAGTTTACCCCGTCTTTTCTTTTTAATTTCCTCCCGCAAATTATGCAAAGTGGAAGCGTAGGATGTGGCGTTGATGGTTTCACCTTTTTTTTGTACTCAATGAACAAGATTCCCTTTGAGTCCCAAAAAACTGTGGCCATGAGCTTCCCGGCAGACGGAGTGACTTTGAACTTCTTCGGATGGTCTGTTCCTTTTTTATGCCACTGCATGGACTCTTGTTTGCTTTCAGGGTCATAGTGGCGGACCCATGTTTCGTCCCCAGTAATAATTCGATCCATAACACCGTCCGCGTTCTCACTACACATCTCCAAAAGCTCTCTACAGCATGCGATTCTCACTTTTTTCTGAGGCGCTGTGAGCATTCGTGGCACCCACCTTGCACTGACCTTTGAAAGGTTAAGATGGTCATGAAGAATGGTGTGATTGGTAGCAATTGAAAGCTTGGTGATCTCTGCCATCATTTTCACCTTTATTCGGGCATCCTCATTTCTCCCGTATAAGCAGTAGCCGGGGCGCCGGAGCGGGGGTCGTCTTCAATGCTCTCTCTGCCTCTCTTCAACTCACTTGACCACTTTTGCACAGTTGATAATGAAGGTGCGGAACCCTGGTAAACAGCCACAATCTCTTCATGAATAGTTTTTTGACTTTTTCCTTGCTTAGTGAGAAATTTAATTACAGCGCGATGCTCAATTTTCACCATCATCGTCTCAGTTGCCATTATGATTCTGTTTAACTAGAGATAAAACGCGAATTAATAATCACATTTATATGAAATTTTACATTAATGCACTAAAATAATAGTATTACTTGATAAATAAGTCAATTTATATATACAACCACAGCTTCACCCCGATACCGAGAATATATTGAACGCCCCTCGTAATTCTAATCATTGTTCATAAAAAATTCTCATACAAAACAATATACCGGCTTTTCCCGAATTTTTTTATTCCAATTTTTCTTTCCGGAAAAAACTTATTTGGACTATTACAAACATTTTTCCAAAAAAAATTAGCCAAACTGGTCCAGCCGTTCTCAAGTGATGCGCTTACTAACGGACAGCATTTCATTTATATATATATATGAGATTGAACATTCGGTATAAAAAATGTATTGGCTATTGGTCAGGTACTCCTGTCTCTCAATATACAACGAGTAAAACTGGTCCAGCCATTCTAAAGTGATGCGCTTACCAACGGACAGCATTTCATTTATATATATGAGATTAAACATTCAGTATAAAACAAATGTATTGGCTATTGGTCAAGTATTACTGTCTCTCAATATACAATAAGTAACTGCTGTATGGTCTCCAACGTGGTGGTGTACTAGAAAGATAGACTTACATTAGAATTAAATGCTTTCAGAACAAACTATTACGCAATATTACAAATGCGTCAGTGTACATCCGTGACTCTGATCTACCTAAAAATCTTAGATTTGATATGGTAGAACGCGAAGTTAGGAAGACATGATGTTAGCTTTCGCTACCACGCCAATGTACAAGTAGCTAATTTAATTTGGGTAGGAGATTACTAAGGGTAAAGCTATTAGAGCTAGTTAACTAGGAAAAAGAGTATAGACGCCTAAACATACATACTAAAACCACAAGAAAAGAACGATTAAACATACATACACAGGTACTCAAAATCTAGAGCTAACTGCTAAAATTCAGTTCCGTATTATACACGCTTCCAATGAATCAAAAATAAATTGCTGATTAAGTAGACGACAAGGTGTGATAATTTGAAGAATGGCGTAAGTGAATGTGCGCGTGCGATGTCTTTCAATTAAAATTTTTATTCAAAAAATGCAAATCATTTACATATATCATATTCAAAAGAATTAATTCAACTTAAAAAAAAACTAATTATAGTCTTTCATTACATTTCATTTTAACATCAAAAAATGCGTTCAAAATAAACGAATCAAGTGAACGGCGAAACGATCGATATGTGAAATAATAAAATGGTAAAACAGTAATTGGAGAAAAACATTATTGACCAACTAACACACAGGATAACACAAATTTGCTAATTAACAAATTGCCAAATATATTTTGCGATATCATCAAAAATCATATCAAACAGCAGCAAATTGGTTTGAAAAGATAATATGAACAAAAAAACTTGCGTAATCTACCAATTTATGATTGCGATATAAGTGAAATATTTAACAATTAAAGCAAGACAAGGAAAAGCCAAACGAATTTTGTAAAATAATGGGAACCTTAAATTGTTCTACAATGTATGGCGTTTTTAATATTATTGACTGGATTATTCGAAATTTCACTTTCCCCGTTTGCAAAAGAACAAGTAATTAGGATTATAATATCAGATACTTTTTCTTCTGTAAGTTTAATTTTATTGAAGCTCATTATATCTGCATCTTATCTCCTTAAATCCAATCAATGCTGGATTGTTTCCACCTCTGCACAGCAAGCACAACCTTGCTCCATCTATTTAAAGACTATTTCCAGTTAGCTAAATTAGATCTGCCCGTGCTTTGGGCTTTCACGTGACGATGGTTTCGCTTTTTAGCTGTATCCTTTAGAGTCCAAATATTCATTTATATGTACCTATTTGCTTTCCTGACTATTTATGGCGTTGTACACATTTTCTTAATTTCTCCGCCCCTTCATTTTTTTTTAGAAGTTAGAAACATTATTAATAGTTCAGTTCTTACCTTTCCGTTTTGTCTCCAAAATAATGCATTCAATTAGGTCTTTGTATCAACATTAATTCCGATTAATTACTTTGTTTGTCATTATATTCAAATAGAGTTTTGTCCATATATCGCATGTGCAAATTTTAAGCTGTAAATATAGTCACGCAGTTTTAAGATTCGTTTGATGAAATAGCCCTCGTATGAAGACACTTGGCGCCGTTAGTTTGTATTGCTGTCTGGAAGAGTTTCCATTTCATTTTCAGCCACACATACATTTTTTCGGAAGAGATCTTTCCAAGTGCATTGATACTGGCTTTTTCTGTGAAGTTCTTGCTGCTTATATGATTTTCTAAAGACATTCCTGGTATTCGTACTATTCTTGTATACGTATAAGGTGATATTCATCACTTCCCCTTATAGTTCCATTTTTTTAGGGAGGCCTTTCACCTCTTTAAAAAAAAATCTGTATCATTGGTCAAAATAACAGCAGTCCTATATAAAATATATCTATGTTAAGTCATCCTTCTAGATGATAAGGAGACTTTTAAGATGTATTGCAAAGAGCAAAGTCGACAAAAGACATTCGGACAGTTCCTCTCCGGTCTATATGATTTGTTGTGAATTGTTTCCAAAAAGTTAACAATTTTTGAGAATATATCCGTTAGATGTTGTTTGTAAGTAAAATATTTGCTTAGAACTTTTGAATGCTGCCTTAAAGTCTACGAAAAACGCATAGACTTTTTTTCTTTTCTGCGAACTTAATTTAAAAGGTTTATTGTATTGTATGTAGAGATAGATAAGGCGTGTTTTCTTGGTAATCTATATAGTCTTAGAAAAAATGCATTCTAACTACAAAATCTAAGCCTGCATAGATTTCGTTAATATGAATACCTATTCAGGCTTATGTACCTAACCTGGCTAAAAACCAGCTTCATTTTGAACCGATTAAAGGTAAGTTCTTTAATAAATATATACCTACAATATGTTAACTTAAGCTAAATTTTCGTCGGTTGACTTTTGGGGCAGAATTAAAGAAAACGATCGGGGGGAACTATATGTGTATGTTCATAAGTTGTGTTCTTCACAATAATTATAATTTAATTATCAGTTGAGTACAATGCATTGGCACGTAACTACGAAAAATCTACCGAACTTAACGAAGATGCCGTAAAGAGCGCCATCACAGCAGTTATAAATAAAATAATGACACATAGAGGGCCTGCTTGTATCTACGGTATTCTGCCCAATACTTTAAGGCCCTTTTAGACGATCAGTTATCAGTTCAGTTTTCGTTCAGTTTTCGTTCAGTTGTCAGTTCAGTTCAAAAAGACAGTGCAAGTCAGAAGAAATACATTGCGTAATGGACGATGAAAGCCGATAAATTTTAATGAAATCGACCATATTATTACTCCGTTTCGACATATTGAAAAAAAAACAGGAGCTCTAAAATGTTGATTCACCGCCAACTGCAATTTATTGAAATGATGGTTGAACTGACAACTGAACTGATAGCTCAACTGAAACTGAAACTGAAATGATCGTCTAAATGGGCCTTTATGTTATAAAGAACTATGCAAATAATAACACGCTCCAAAGTCAATTTTATTCAAAATAAATTTCTATAAGTGTTTACCACCGCTGAAGAAATTATGCTTAAGAATAAGAATTTTTTACTTCGATGCTAAAAATTAATTAAAGTCTGACATACGTTCAAGGCCGAACATTAGCATTTCAATATGCAACTTTACTAAAAAAATATGCCGTGATGATGTAGACTGAGTGAAAAAAAAAAATTAGGAAAAGCTTCATGAAAATGCATATGTTAACTTATTTTTGTTGTCTCTTTTAATTAAAAAAATAAAAGTAATGTAATGTAAAAAAAAAAGACAAAGCTCTTATTTACTGGTACAAACTTTTACAATTAATGCTGTTCAAAAGTGCCCCAGCATAGTTCAAAACTGCTCCGCTTGGGGAATATAAGGACCCGCTTCGTTTTAAATAAAAATTAATTTTAAACCTTAATTAAATTTACGCACCTACGAAGTTTATTTCCATTTTTTAAAGTGAGATTAATTTGTAGGCCAATAATTCAAATGCATCGGATTTTAAAAGGCAAAAAGTTTTCTAAATTGACCCTCTGTCAACTACATCATTTATAACTATCGTGGCCGCAGCGACATATTTTCGTCGGATAATAGTTACAAAATTAATAAAATGGAAGCTAATAAAATTAACTGAGTAGGTACATTTTATTTACAATTTTTCCTAAAAATAAAGCAAACGCTAGTTATGGACAAGGAGAAGACTTTTGTTTTCTAAAATGCTGCAATGATGAATTTCAGCACAGCAGAAAAGCTGAAGAGTGGAACTTGCTACCGAAACACTCCAACAAAGAAAGCTTTAACCAACCTGTGTGGCCTCTGCATATATCATTTGATTGTTTCTTTTATAAAATTATTACGGATTTCTTGATGTCAGTGTAATTCAACATATTGTTTGTAGAAATACAAATAATTAAATAAAGCATAAAGCAAAGCAGCTGCTGTTGAAATGTCAAAATGTGAATACGCAGTGCTGACAAATCGCAGAAACGCATTTTTCCTCATTTGAGTGTAATGCCTGAAACAAATGTGAAGCAAGGCTGCACGCAGTAATGCATGCAGTAATGTGAATGAAACAGATGTGCAGTAACATTTTCATCGTTAAATTTCACAGCACGAAACGTCAAACCGGACAATTGTACTAAATTGTGCTCTTCTGCTACCAGAGGTGTAGTAAAACTGGAAATAGAGACAACTTGCAGCACGAATTGACATGCAGTAAGCAATGCGTCATTTTATATATCTACAAAATCATCTGACTGCGCGGGTTTTGCTGCACATCTATTTTAAAAGTATAAGCCTAAATAAAATGTTATCAACTGTTGAGATGTTTCTGTAAAATTCGTGTTCATATTCGTTCAGTCTCTTATGTTTTTCCAATCACTCGTCGATGTTGTCGAAAATAAAATGCCTCTATAGTTGCATGGTTGTATAAGATCCCCTTTTTTATAAATAGGAGAACAATGTCACGCTTCTTGTGTTCAATATTTTTGAATACGCTTATCATATACTCATAGAAGCATTCATGAACAATTCTGAATGTATACTACCTTCTCCAGAGGCCTTGTTCAATTTCACTTGGATACCATATTTATAGATATGAATATCTTATTTATCTAGGTCTTCATCTGGAATATACCTTCGTGCGTAATATTTCATTTGCATCAGGGGCTGTTTGAGGTGGATTTAGTAGTGACTGAAAGCAGTTTCTAAATTCGGCGGCTAAAATATATGTGCGCCAGTTTGAAAGTCTTGATGCCTTATTGGCTATTTATTTATTTATATAAACCATTTGAAAAGATAGACCCACAGGTCCCGGGTACTCCTTTCAGATCGTTAGCCGATCTTTCCAGTTTTCCATAATTTTGTCATCGACCGAAATAATTTAAATTAAGTGCCGCACTTGTGTACATTATTAAAGTGAATTGTCATCGCAGTGAATTGTGCACAGTGCACTTTTCATCTAAGTGAATTCTCAAAACATTGAATTAGCATAGAGCTGTTGTTTGTCATTCCAACTACATAAGACATAGACAAAATGTTTATTGACAAAACAACATCTAAAAAGTAACGCACCAACGATGTTATCGAAAGTAATAATTATATAATTATATATTAAGTGTTGTATTGATTAAATAAAGTAAATGACTAGTTTTTATTTAAGTGGCACCCACAACACTAATCAATGAACTGTGCCTCGTAATTATGTACGTTGATATTTTTGTCTGCGGGTGATTCGATAATTAAAACGTTGGCTGCGGATGCGAATTGTGGACGTTATCTGTTGCCGGGAGTACATGGGATCCATGAAAGACGACCGGCGTTGTGTTCACTGCTTTGATGCAAGCTGGTTGACCTCTGTTGAACATTCTCAACAGTTCTAACGTCTACGCTCAGGTGTACGCAGATGATGTTGCCGTACTTTCTATTGGATCATGCCAAGCGTGCACTAGGAAAGGACTCTCGGTCAATCCTCTCAAAACTGACGTTGTTTTCTTTACGAGAAGGAGGAAGTACTTCGTGTTGATTCAACCAGTGCTAAAAGCCGTCACAATCCGACTCTCCAATAAAGCTTAACATTCGGGAGTCATCCTGGATAGCAAACTTCTTTGGCCAAAGCTATTTCGGCTTTCTGGCATTGCCAGTCACCGACTGAGTCCTATGGATTTACACGGCTATGCTAAGACGGTCAATAGCATATGCGTCGGTTGTTTGGTGAAATAGGCTTCCACGTAAATACGTTACTGCTGCTTTCGCGAAACTCCAAAGGAAGGTATGTCTTGGATGCGAGCATAGATTTTTGACTTTTATTCGAGTATCGAATGACCTTTTGGGTGGTTCGTTCATTCTTAGATGATGACACGATTGATACATTTTATGCTTCGGTCGTAGAGTAGCATTGAAATTTCGACTCATGAGCTAAATGGATTTAGAGTTGAACTGAAAACAAGTAGAAATAATAGAACAAAGTATTTCATATTTCTATTTATTTTACTACATAGAATCTACTACGTGTACCTATCAAAAATATATACGTATTTGTACAAATGTAAATTCACAGTGCCATGCATTTTTACGAAACCGATTTCAACTCCACGCACCTTCAATTCCTACAATGGCCGACTTTATGTCTAGTATCTATTTCTACTTCGGCGACGTCGGCTCAAATATGCAGGTCAGCAGATATTACCCCAACCGAAACCCACCAGGAGTCTCTCCTCCCAATAGCTCAAAAAGGAATAAACGGCGGAAGAAAGTTTCGAGCACTCCTACAGTGGGCACTTCTGCGCGCCCACCCACGGAAACACGTCTAGCCGATGCGGGTCCCAGCGCACAAAATCTGAGTGAAACAGTTGCTGCCATCACGAATGGTTGCAGCACCAGTGGACAGAAATTGGCTGTCGCGGGAACACCTATCTCAGTTAATTTTAATAATTAATTAAACAATTAATATATCTACTTATTCAGATACACTTACTAAGCCCAAAGCTGCTACTGATCTTTCCGTGTTGGACACAAAACCCCACATTACTTCAAAACAGGAGGCTTGGGTGTAGAAAAATTGCATCTGTGGCCTTGGAGGTGTTCGTGGCACCACGATACTGAAGAGCGGTCCGAAAGGCCCAGGGCTTGTCGAACTTCTCTCAGCGACTAAGCTTGGACAATTTTGTGGCCAAGATGTGGTTGCTGCAGCTATAAGCTACGAATCAACTTGAAGACCTTCGTTATTGCGTGCCCCACCTCTAAAGGCACTTTCTGAACTCATAGACTGTGACACCAAAAAAAATTGACCTTGCAGTGGCGAGGCGCCCATATAACTCGATTCACGCCGGGATACTTTTTAAAATTCTACCTTTCAACAATGTTTCAATCCAAGAAGCAACATGCATCTTAATGTGTGTATATAAACATAAGATTTGTATGTTTCCTCATTGTATATAAACCTAAATAACCTAATAAACCTAAAGTGTATATACAATGGTTCTACTGCTCTACGCACACAAATACTCACACCATTGCATGCCTATTCTGCAACATCACATATGTATACTCCTCTCCATACCCCATAAGAAACACATACGCAAAGCGATAGCAAAACAAAGCATAGTAACCCGGAAATTTTCGCGTTATGAAATATGTGGCTGGTTAGAACAAATTGGCTTTCTTTCCTTGTTTTCCCCTTATCGTTCACCGCGTTTGACTCCTCTCTGTTTGATACACGCTCACGCAAAAATATAACCCGCTTTTCAGCGACTTATTTGGCGAGTTTTGTATGTATGTACTCGTAGCTGAGGTGAGTTCTGTTTGAAAAATTCAGTTGTGAAGCAGACTGCGATGTGTAACTTAAAGTAATATTGAGTGGAATTATTGTTGTGCAATATATAATTATTTAAAGTGATCGAAAACAGTGAAAAGTTTAAATTGTTTTGTTTTCAGTTAGATTCAGCAAAGGAGAAAATGGCATTATTAACAGTAAATTGTTGTTTAGTAGATTTGCTTTTGGAAGAAGAAAATTATTTTTGTAACTTGAGTTTTCTTAAAAAAAAAAAGTTATAGAGATAGGACGCTCTACTCCTTCTATGAAAATAGATTATAAGCGCAAGGATGGTTTTGTTTCGCATTTCAACGCATCCATATATCAAAAATATACTTGGTTGACTGGTAGTTGTAAGCTCAATAAAATGTTTTGTTTTCCTTGCCTCCTTTTTTCTAATTTTCTTAGTGTTTGGAGTCGCACGGGCTACGCTGACATAAACAATTTAATTAATTCGGCAAATAAACATGTCAAGACGGAAAAACACATTCGTAGCTGTTTATCTTTGCACGAATTCGGTACTGATCGTATTGAAACCTCGTTAGGTAATTCCTTTGTAGCTCACAACAAAAAATTTGATAGAAACCGTAAACTAATGGAACGTTTTATAGATACGGTAGTTCTTTTAGGCAAACAGGAACAAGCATTTCGGGGTCATAATGAAAAGCCAGCTTCTAATAATCGTGGCAATTATGTGGAAACACTTTTATACTTATCTAAGTATGACCAGTTAATGGACTCTCATTTGGAACAGTGTTCAAGTGCACGTAATCCGGTTTTTTCGGGTCTATCAAATGACATCCAAAACGATTTAATACAAAGTATAGCCGCAGTGATCAAATGCGAAATTAAAGTAGAAATAAGTGAAACGCGATTTGTGTCCATCATGATTGATGAAACACCAGACATGAGCCATAGGGAGCAACTTAGTGCCGTTTGGCGTTACTTATCGGAGGAAGGAGTAGAGGAAAAGTTTCTTGGGTTTTTTGACGTGAGTGAGAGTCGAAATGCCGATGAGCTCTCAAAACACATTTTCAATATACTTGATGTATACGGTTGCAAGGAGAAATTAGTTGGGCAATCTTACGATGGGGCCGCGGTTATGTCAGGGGAAGTAGGTGGTGTTAAAAAATAAAGTCCTGGATGCTTGTCCAATGGATTATTTTAAAACAAATAGCAAACAGACGCATGCCGGGAGTATCAGAAACTCGCTGGCATTACCATTCCCGAATAGTTAACGTTATTTTTAACTGTAGATTAGATATTATTGAAACTTATGAGCAAATATTAGATCATCCAAAAGAATGGGACACTGACGCACTTTCAGTGGCCGAAAGTTTATTGCTTAAGTTAGAAGGTAGATTTTTGCTTTTTACTGCACGCGGTTTCCGAAATATTTGCTAAAACCGATGTATTGTTTAATTTAATACAAAATAAACAAACAGATGTTGAAGTTGCTAAGCGAGTAATCGAGTGTTTTGAGTCTTGGCTTTCTACTGAGTTTCTACACAAATTTGATTTAATTTTTGAAAATATAAATGATTGTGCTGAACCTGCACGGAAACGCCGATTACTTGATTTTGATTTAAAAACTCATTATAAGCTCCTTTTTGTAGAAATAAATTATTATATCTCAAATTAAGACACGATATAAATCTTTCACGGATTTACTTTTTTTGGATTTACTCAATAAATCAAAATACAGTCGTTTTGCTCAGTCAAGCCCAGATGATAAAATATCTTCGGTGATTAACTTTTTCCCTGGAATTTTCGATTTTGCAGGTTTAAAAAATGAGCTGAAAGTTCTCTATACTACGTCTTCACTTCAACCACTTGACGTTTTATCACTCTCTAAACATTTAAGAAGTGAAATATTGTGTGAAACATTTCCCCAAATCTTAAAATTAAGTGGACTATTTTTAACACTACCAATGATTGTTGCTTCCGTGGAGAGATCTTTTTCCACTCTGAAAAGAGTTCATACATCTTTGAGAAATTCTCAAGAAGAAGACAGGCTTTCTGATTTAGCACTTTTATCCATAGAAAAGCGACTCCTTTTAAAAATAAAAAGTAGGCCTAACTTTTATGAAAGAGTTCTTGCAGAATACGTGAAAAAAGGTAGAAGAATAGACTTAGAGTACAAATAAAAAAAAATATTTAACAAATCTTTTCACATTTTTTCCAAATTCTACTGTTTTTGATTTTAAAA
Source organism: Portevinia maculata (assembly GCA_949715645.1). NCBI lineage: Eukaryota > Metazoa > Arthropoda > Insecta > Diptera > Syrphidae > Portevinia > Portevinia maculata. Next base: position 40,599,597 of record OX454525.1, read on the forward strand.
AATATTAATCATTAATATTTTCTCTTTTTAACTTTGTACAAAAACTATTTTTAAAATATTTTTATATATTAAAATATTTTTATATATTATAGATATAAAATCTATACATTTTTGTAAATATTATGCGTGAAGCTTTTTAATTTAAATTTTTATTTATGTATTTATTTATTTAACAAACCGTGATTTATGAAGTTCCTTTTTTTTATTACTTACTATCAATTTTCTTTAAGGTACAGCATTTGCATCTGCCAAAAAGGTTTCTTTCGAAGCCACTTTTATTATACTTTAGGTTCATTGTAAATTTAAGCTTGACTTGAAGTATAAAAAATTGGCTTGAATTGCTTTACTTCTATGCGATTTGCACTACACAATATAATTTCAGAAAGCGTTTGCAGGTGCATATTTTTTCCGACTTACCATTTAACATTTTCCACGCCACGCCACTGGGACCTTGTTATATTTATGTTACGATGCCAATGCTCAGAACATGGTTTGAGGCAGAAGCAAATGCAACATGCGAGGTATCCATCTCTTGGATTTCATACTATCGACTGATCTTACCATTAACAATGTTGGTTCACAGCAAAATTTTGTGACGTTGAAGACAGGTGATCGACTTTACTTTATGTTATAGGTTACTCCCCGGAGGTGTCCCTCTCAGACCATTGATACATCGAATTCTAGATCGAATGCGAGGCCATAACTTTACAGGAGACAAGGAATCATAGGAAAAACAACTCAATACGCTTCATTCAAAACTCCAACCAAACTCAGAAAGAGACGAAAGATAGAGAAAGCTGTTCAAGACCTGAACAGTGACATTACCAGCTGTTTCGAACTGACGTGATAAGTAAACAAACACCCTTGCAGCACCCCAGTTTCTTCGTGAAGCTCGGAAATGCAAAAGAGTACGAAGACAAGCTAGAAAACTTCTAAATAGGTCACTCAATACTGATTTGGAGGAAGACTGGAATCTCTACCGATCGAAACACAAAGAATATAAGGGTATCGAAAAGTGATTCTCATAGGAATTTCTTCAAAAAAGTTGAAAAACTAAGTTCAAACAAAAATATATTTTCTACGAACAAACTCCCTTCACTTTGGTGTTTTTATTTATGTCATGTCATTTCTTTTAATTTCAAGGATTACAATGCTGTTCCATTTTCAATTGATACCTTAACCTTACATTAAAAAGCAATCATCAATATTATTTTACATTCTTCTCATTTCTGTATAGTTTCGCACATTTCAATAGTTCTTAGCCAAATTATGCAAATAAAAAAACATATCCGACAAAAACTATATCTAATCCAAAAGATCGTTTTCTTGTTTTAATAGGCGATAGAAATTTGCTTAAAACAAACAAGGCCTCGGTCAATGACCGAAACATTTTATTTATCTGTTTTGCCTTTTCATCCTCATTTATTTGTAAAAACAAAGTACACAAGTACTCGTACCTTTACGTATGCGTTATTTTAAAACTGCATACATAGTGAAAGGAAATTTCTGAAATTTGTTTCGTATTTGTGTGCGTTTTTAATTTCTTAAAGGCATTTTCCACTTAAAGTAATCTTACTGAGAAATGCAGTGCCTCATTTTCAAATAAGAATAGATGAAAAATTTCTTTGTTATTCATTGTCTTAATTGCGCCCGAAACTTATTTAAAGCTTAAAAAGCAATCGCGTGTTTGCCCCTGCAATCAATTCCATGTATATTTGCAAAAGGCTGTAGGAATTTGCGAATGGGAGAAAACTTTGTACAGAATATGATAGCTCGTATGTCGTAACACAAAACATGACTCATATCAAGTTCAAAAGTCCAAGGCTTTATCTGATATACAGTGACCGAAATAAGTATAAAGACACACTCAACTTCAATGCTCGGTTGGATTTAAGTACAAAAATAATAGAAATTATAAGTTTATTTTATCGTAGATAGTAAGTTTATTTTATTCAGTAAATAATGAAACGAAAAAAGAAAATATTTATCACCACAAAGGCTAGTTTTTGAGGTTCACCTTTAGGGAATTCCAAAAACGTTTAATTTTCCTGCGAAATAAGTATAAAGACAGTCAATATTTAAAAGCATTTAAACACCGAATTTTTTGGTTGTACCTATCAACCTGAAAGTTAGTACTTTGTACAACCTCCTTGATTTTCAATAACTTGGAAAATTCTATTAGGCATAGAATTTATCAAGTTTTGTAGGACTTCTTCGGTGATCTCAGACCATGTCTGTGTTATTCCTCTTTTAAGCTCTTCCAGATTTCTGTACTGCTTCCCATTTGAATAAAGGTTTCTTGCCATAATACCCCACAAATTTTCGATTGGGTTAAGGTCAGGACTACACGAAGGCCATGGTAAACACTGAATTTGACTCCTTTCAAACCATTCGCGGACCGTACTGGCATTATGAATAGGAGCATTGTCCTGTTGAAAAATAAAATTTTCACCCGCTGGAATGTCTACAAATGCATCCAAAGCATATTCCAACATCTCCCTGTATTTTTCACCATTCATTCTAGGTTGAACGAACATCAAGGGGATTTTACCATGAAAACCAAAGGCACCCCAAACCATCAAACTTCCGCCTCCAGAGTGCCGACTCATTTTTATTGCTTTTTCGTCCCTCAAATCACGCCAATAAAAGCTAAAACCGTCCGGACCATCCAAATTAAATTTCTTTTCATCACTAAAAATAACGGATTCCCACTCCCTGGTCCAAGCCATGTGACTTCTTGCAAATCTTAACCTTGCTTCTTTATGATGCTGTTGCAGGTTGGGTTTTTTCGTCATTTTCGTGTAACGAAGGTTATGATTTGCCTTCAACACTTGCTCCACTCTTCTTACCGTCACTGGGAGATCCAACTTGCGCTTTATCTGGCCAGCATTCAGCTTATTACGCCTTGCTTCGTGGTAAATCGTTTTTTTGTTGCGTGAGGTCAAGAGGCTTGGTCGACCAGATCTTCTTGCAGTGCTATAATTTTGGCCCAAATTTAAAAAATTACATACGACGGAAAGAGATCGTCCAATTTTCCTGGCAATGGATCGGTTGGATAAGCCGTGCTCCTTATGAGTCGTAATAATTGCCCTTTCTACTGTCGTCAAATGAGTTCCGCGAGGCATGGCTTAATAGTTTAATGATAACAATTTATTGATAACAATTTTTGTGCCAACAAGCGAAACAATTTACCTTTTATTGTTTTTCACTCTTTTTATTTAAAAAAAATTGCTATAAAATTGGAATACTTTTGGATAACCGAAGTGTCTTTATACTTATTTCGCAACTTTTTCACAATTTTTTTATTAGAAAAGACAAATCAGTCTCTTTCTAACACGATATGACCGATAACGGTACAATTTTTTTTTGGAGTTAAGAGAAAATTAATTCTCCAAACATTTATTGAACAATTTTGTTGCATATATTTAGGCGCTAAGCCTACAAGCCAAATTGAAGAGTTTGAGAATTACTGTCTTTATACTTATTTCGGCCACTGTATGTACGTGTACATGAACGTTATTTATTAATTTATTTTTTTATCGCTATCGGTTTATAAAAAAATATAATAAATATTCGTCATTATCATACGTTTTATATACATTTTTAAACAATAACTAAAAAATAATTTTGCATCGGCCGGGAATCGAACCCGGGCCGCCCGCGTGGCAGGCGAGCATTCTACCACTGAACCACCGATGCTGATGAGAAATGTAAACCCATCATAACAACTAAGCTGGCAAATCGTCAGAAAACAAATTTTAATTAAAGAAAACGAATAGAAAAACATAGGGACGGGCTACAGTCCGATTGGGCGAACTGTTGGATACCCTATTCTTATTGCTATCCCTCATGAGTTGGCGTGACAAAAGTCTAAGTATGGTTGTTATTATTATTTTGTTATATAACATTTAAAGGATTTTATCAAAAAAAACCAAGCTTTTGTAAAAAAAAACGCTTCCTAGCTCAAACTGAGGTTAAAATATTCCTCTGATGCGGATGCAATTATGAGTTCTCTTCGTGTCATGTTTGGTCGATATGATGTATTCGTCCATGACTTGACTACGGAATTATTAAATCTTCCATGCTTAACGTCTAAGAGTGACCCGAAGATTCGATTATGGGCAGTAAAATTGAATGGCTACGTAGCTGACGTCAGATCCATGAACAGGAAAGAGGACCTAACAAATGGCTACGTGATGACTAACCTCGCGTCTAAACTCGGGGCTGGTCTCTATCAAGACTGGCAAAAAAAGAAGGCGTCAATTCAACATCCTAGTTTCATTCATTTTGCCGAGTTTCTGAATCAAAAGGTTGTTGATTTACCACCCAATTTGATAAGACCACTTGCAACTGTTCATGCTGACACAAAGAGGACACAAGCTGTTCCAAAGTCTTCTCGTCAGGTGCTGACTCACCAAACATATACAATCCCGGCTGTCTCTCAGCTTTCTTGTGGAAAGTGCACTAAAGGGCAGCATCCGCTGAGTCAATGTGTTGAATTTAAGGCGTTACCAGCGGAGCTCCGGCTTTCTTATGTTAGAGAGAATGCAATTTGCTACACTTGCTTGGACTCATTGAAACACGACTGGAGGACATGTGCTAAAAAGAGAACGTGTGGTACCAATGGATGTACTGGTCGTCATCTTCCGTTGTTGCACCAGACGGTTAGCAGTACTTTTTCGGAGCTGAACACAACTGCAACCCCGTTCATCCCTCAGCCTCACGTACATTCTTCTCACATTGGCACAAATCTTTCCGTCATGTTTAAGATTATACCAATTAGACTTCATGGTCGAGACAATTTATTTGTGGATACATTCGCTTTTCTCGATGATGGTTCGTCGTTGACAATGCTTGAGAGGGAACTGTTTAATGAACTCGGTTTAGAGGGTGAACCGGAGGATCTAACCCTTCAATGGACTAAAGGTGTTGTACGTCAGGAGAGTTCTTTGCGGACTACTTTGTCAGTTTCCGGCGTTAACAAACGAAAACGGCATGTCCTGAAAAACGTTTATACGGTAGACGAATTGGATTTGCCTAGTCAATCACTCGATGTGGCCAGATTGAAAAGCGTTTACCCACATCTGCGTGGACTTCCACTGATTGATCTGGTGAAGGCTAAGCCAAAAATCTTGATTGGTCTTGACCAGGCTAACTTCCTTTTGGGCCGCGGTCAGCGTCATGGCAAGGATGAAGAGCCTTGTGCCGTAAAAACACTTCTTGGCTGGATTATCTATGGCAATGGTAACACAGCCGCCACGACACATATCTCGTGCTCTCATCAAGTAGCAAGACCTACGATTAAGTTCATGTATCATGATGCTATAAAAGGTGAAGATGATTTACATGAACTTGTCAAACGACATTTCACCACTGAGGAGTTTGGTGTGATGCCTCAAAGGTCCAATTTAGTGAGTCGAGATGTCAATCGGGCAATGGATATTATGGAGCGTTCTCTTAAGCTAGTTGGACAACAATATGAAATCGGTCTGTTGTGGGACGCGGATGATGTTGAGCTCCCAGATAGTTTCCCGATGGCTGTCAAGAGGCTTGTTAGACTAGAGAAATCGTTGCGGAAAAAACCGCATATCCTGGAATGAAAAAATAATTACATGCATCAGCTTTTGGAAAAAGGTTATGCCAGGATCGCTTCAGAAGAGGAGCTGGCGATAAAGTGGACTCGCATATGGTATGCCCCGTCTTTCATCGTCGAGAACCCAAACAAGGTTCCACCTAAACCGAGATGCGTCGCCGACGTGGCAGCGAAAGTCAATGGTGTTTCGCTCAACACACACCTGCTGAAGGGTCCAGACAACCTTGTGCCGCTGCATGCTGGCCTTTTTAAATTTCGCGAGCGAGCGGTTGCTGTGAACGCCGATGTGAAGGAAATGTTTCATCGAATCCGGATCAAGGAGGAGGACCAGCAATGTCAAAGAATCCTGTGGAGAGATGGTGACAGCTCACGTAGACCTACTGTATATATCATGCAAGTGATGATGTTTGGCCCAAGGTGTTCACCAACGTGCGCACAATTCGTAAAAAATCACCATGCTAATTTATTTATGGGCGATTACCCGGAAGCAGTGGATGGGCTTACTAAAAGAACCTATGTAGACGACTATTTTAACAGTCATGATACTGTCGAGGAAGCAGTTTCAGTAACCAGAGATGCGATTCATATCTGCAAATCTATGAATTTTGAACTCGTAGGAGTGCAATCTAATAGCCGTGATCTTCTACTTCAAATGCCAGAGATCCATGTCAACAGCAAATTGGTCAGTATCGATCCAAACGAATGTGAGGGGTATATTGCCAAGGTTTTGGGAATGTTCTGGCATCCAGCCAGCGATTGTTTTTCGTATAAGCTTGCGGACGATGAGGATCTACAAGGGATGTTGCTGATGAATGTTGCTATCACTAAACGACGTATGCTGAGGACTGTCATGATAATATTCGATCCGCTGGGAATCGTATCTCTATACATCATTCGGGGGAGGATCATCCTTCAAGAGGTGTGGCGAGAAGGCTTCGACTGGGACGAGCTAGTGTCTTCCGAGTTGCAGCTCCAGTGGTTAACCTTCATTAGAGAGTTGAAGAATATTGAGAAGCTGCGCATCCCTCGACGATATGTCTCGTGGAATCCAGATGACTGCAAGGTAAGCCATATTACTTTCGTAGACGCTTCGGAGAAAGCGTTTGTAGCTACCGCTTATCTACGATTTGAACGCAATGGGGAAGTGGAGGTTTCACAAGTCATGGCGAAGGCAAAGGTTGCTCCCGTGAAGCAATTATCAGTCCCTCGCTTGGAGTTGCAAGCTGCGGTTCTTGGTGTTCGACTGGCGTCTACTATAAAAGCTTCGCATACAATACGTTTCGATGAGGAGTTGTATCTGTCAGATTCGACAACCGTGCTGTCGTGGATAAACTCAACGCAGTACAAGTTTCCTTCATTTGTTGCGACCCGTATTGGAGAGATTCTTGACTCAACTTCGCCTCGTCAGTGGGTTCATGTTGCCTCGAGTGAAAACGTTGCTGATGACGGGACTAAGTGGTTCGATGACGCTATGGGAGATCAGGGAGCGAGATGGTTCCGAGGATCTGATTTTATTAGGCTACCGATTTCCGAATGGCCCGTTAAACCAGGAAGAACGGGATTGGATTTGGCGAACTCTGAGATTTTAACAGTTCTAATCCACACCAGTCGTCCAGGGATATCGTTTGTTGCCTATGATAACCTCAGCGCCAGGTTTAGAGCTAGATGGTCTTCGTCGGTGAGAGTAATCGGTTTTTTGTTAAGATTCAAAGACATTTGTCGGAAGCTACCTGCTGAAAAGGAAACGTTTATCACTCCAGGAGAGTTCTACCGCGCTGAAAACTGGCTTTTCCGAAAAGTTCAAATGGATGCTTTTCCTGATGATGTGAAATCGTTACAGAAAAACGGGATGGTTAAATCTACGAGCTTCATTCTTAGCCTGTCACCCTTTCTCGATAAGGATGGGACAATGCGGTTAAGCTCCCGCGCACAAAAGGCTAACCTGTCCTATGCAGCGCGTAACCCAGCAATTCTACCGAAGACTCATCCGTTGGTTGACATACTAATCCAACATCATCACGAGATAAACCTTCACATGGGTACGGCGACGGTTATTTCGGATATCCGTGAGCGTGCATGGATAATAGGCATTCGAGGAGCTGTTGAAAGGGTGAGATCTAAATGCTGTAAGTGCAAACGTCTTAAAGCTATGCCTGTAATGCCGGTTATGGGTTAGTTACCTGAGGCTCGCCTGGCCTTTGACTCGAGGCCATTTACACATGTCGGCGTCGATTGCTTTGGACCGCTCTTGGTGAAGTTTGGACGTGGTACGGCAAAGAGATACGGGATGATCTTCACGTGCCTTACATTCCGAGCTGTTCAAATCGAGGTACTCAACGATCTTAGTTTAGATCAATGCACGATGGCTGTGCGGCGTTTTGTTATCAATCGAGTAGTCACCCGCTTCTTCTATAGCGATAACGGTCTTAACTTCATTGGCACAAAGAATCTGCTGGACAGGGACATCAAGGCTATGGAGATTTATCTCAGCGAACACGCCGCGAAGTATGAGGGTATTCTGTGGCGATTCATACCAGCTTATTCACCTTGGATGGGAGGTGCTTGGGAGCGGCTCATTCAATCAGTAAAGAACAGCATTAACTTTGCTCTGAAAGGTTTGATCCCCCGAGAAGACGTACTGCGAAACGCTTTATTGGAGGCCCAAGGACAAATTAATCGCCGGCCACTCACGCACCTGCCAGTAGATCCTGAAGATCCTAAACCGCTAACGCCGAACACAATGCTCTTCGGAGAGGGTGACAGAGATACAACGGCTCCGGGAGTATTCTCGGAAGAGGACCTCTGCAGCAAACTCTACAGCAGACGTTCGCAACACTTGATGTCCCAAATCGTAAAGCGGTGGTACACCGAGTATTTACCAGTTATCACAAGAAGGTTAAAATGGTACAAGACAACAAAACTGATAGAAGTTGATGACGTGGTCGTTCTCGTCGAGCCGAATGAGATTCGTTCCGCTTGGCAGTTAGGACGTGTCGTGAAGGTATTCCCAGGTCCAGACAACATCGTGCGAATGGCTGACGTTAAAATGGCGAATGGCTCAGTCAAGCTTAAGAGGTCTGTCGGACGGCTTGCTGTTTTGGATGTAAGGTCTTCCTCCTAGTTTTCAGACGGGCCCCGGAATGTCATCCAGCCGTCGTTAATGTTATTGCGCCTGCATTACCCTTTAAACCCACTTTACCCTTTTGGTTAAGTGGCAACTTCGTGGGAAATTCGGCGAGTTTTTTTTGTTCTATAATTTCAATACTACTTGCGTCTCTTTCTATTGAAAGAGTAAAAATAGTTAACGTTTAAGTAACAATTATTTTGTGAGAAATGTCCCTTGTGACCTTCAAAAATAGATTCAATTTGATTGTTAAAAGTTTAGCCTGTGCTGGGTGAATAGAATTAATTATTTATTTTTTTTTTACAAACTCTAATTAAAATTGTTCTTAAACAGGTTTCGAACAGGTTCTGATTTGAGTTAAGTTGTTGCTTAAGAACACTGTATCCCAAAACCAATTTGTAAGCGAACATTTCTAAATACTTGTAATTTTGGTTTGTAATGTAATTGAATTTTCAGAAATAAAATCGAACTAATTCCAAACTTTGGAGCTTTGGTTACTGCTTTGAGTTTGGCTCGATATTTGTTTTTGGGCGGATATTTGTGCGGGGCAACAACAGAGTATATATTATAAATTTCAGCTCCCTAGCTCAAACTTTGGATTTAAAAAAAAGAGTTTTTTTTTAAATTGTGGGCGTGTCAGTAGGCGGATTTTGAGAATATTTACACATGAGCTTAAAGGGCCCGTAGAGAGTATATATTGTAAATTTCAACTCCCTAGCTCAAATTTTGGTTTTTCAATAAAATTGTTTTATTTAATTGTGGGCGTGTCAGTGGGCGGATTTGAAAATTTTATCTCCCGAGCAGTTTTAGGAGTCATAGATTATAAATAAAAAAATTCAGCTTCCTAGCTCAAAATTCGATTTTTTCCAAAATTTTGTTTTTTTGAGTTTGTGGGCGTGTCTGTGGGCGGATTTAAAAAATTCGTAAACTTGATTATTTCGGGACCCTAGAGAGTATATGGTTAAAATTTCAGCTCTCTAGGCCCAGATTAAAGGCCTGATTTTTGCCGACAGACGGACGGACGGACGGACGGACGGACATGGCTAGATCGATATTACTATCGATGCTGATCATAAATATAGTAACTTTTAGGGGTCTACGGGCAATAATAAGGTATGTTACAAACTATGCGTCAAAATTAATATACCCTTAGAATAGGGTATAATTAAAGGGCCTTTCACTAGCGACTTGACAAGTTCAAACTTATAGTGTGAAGGTGAACACAGCCTTAAACCGATTTACCGAACTGTCAATGTCAAAATATTCAGTAAAATCAACAGTACACGAAGGAACAATGCTTACAAATAATTAAAAAACGACTCGGTCAATTAGGAAAATATGTGTTACTGGACAAGCGAGAACCCTCATGTGCTTCATGAAACAGCACTTCATAAGCAAAAAGTCATTGTTTGGTGGGGTTTTTACGCCGGTGGCGTCATTGGGCCGTTTTTTTCATTCGATTCATGATATTCGCTACAGAGACATGTTAGAACGTTATTTCTTTGACCGATTGCATGAATTGGACATCAGTGATATGTGGTCCCAACAAGACGGTGCCAGAAGCCACAGAGCGGGTGCAACAATCGAGCTATTGAAGTCTCAGTTCGGTGAACGTGTTATCTCGAGAAACGGCCCCGTCTATTGGCCTCCGAGATCGTGTGATTTAACGCCTCCAGGCTTTTGTTTATGGGGCTACATTAAACCATTGGTCTATGCCAATAAGCCGGGGACGTTAGAGGAGCTCAGAGCCAATATTGAACGAGAAATAGCGGCCGCATGACACAATGAGATCTATCGTTGTTGTTGACCATTCGACACAATGGTCGGAGGAGGTTTATTTAATTCAAACTATACTACTTACTGCGGTGTTTGGGTGCTGTACGACTAAACACTAACCGATATCAACCAGGCGATTCTTAGTGTCGGAACTAGAACTACAAATTTACTTATTTTACCTTCCCGTGGTAACGAGCGGGTAGATAATGGTCATGTCCCTCAGACTTAACTTATAAAGGCGAGTGTTGATCAATAAACGACACTTTAATACTCTGATAAAAAATAAATGCCTTATTAGTCTCAGAAGTCTTACATAAAGCCCACAAAAGGATTCGCATGACTGGGTCAACGTCAACTCGTACCTTATATGTTTTTTTGAAATAATTGGAGCTGAGGTATTAAGGATTTTCAGAATAAGTCAGAGTGTTGAAGTAAAAATGGTGGCCAATGAAGCCTTAATGTGTCAAACAAAGGCACATTCCTTCCAGAAAAAAATGTCCAAGTGGCCCTCCAGGTTGGGGGTTGTGCCGTCGGGTTATTTTTCCTTCCACGTAAAACGCGTAAACATATATCCGCCGACTAGGACAATGGCATCCTGCCGATACTTTTTGAGTTCAAAGCGGCGAACCCCAAAGACAGTAGGTATGCAGAGAAGTGGGAGTGTTATGTTTCTTTAGTCCAGATCATAACCTCGTCGTTAAAGTGAAAGAAGTAGATGTACGAAGCAGTAAGTCGATGTACTTATAATTATGCATTCAGTAGCATACTTATTTACTAAACGGGCTCATGACCCGTATGAGTCTGTGTCTAAAACGCTGCGGTCTTTTATAATTTCCGCGACAGTAGGTTTGTCTTCCTTGCCGCAAACACCAGGGTCCGATGCCATACAGAGCTTGCCATTATTTCGAGTAGCATGGCAACTAACGTTTGTTAAGCCTGTTTGTCTGTTGTTTAACATTTGAACCGTTGTCTTCCAATGAAGACATATTAAAAACATAGGGACGGGCTACAGTCCGCTTGGCGAACTGTTGGATACCCTATTCTTATTGCTATCCCTCATAAGTGGGCGGGACAAAAGTCTAAGTATGCTCAACTTTGGTTTTTCAATAAAATTATTTTATTTAGGTAATTGTGGGCGTGTCAGTAAGCGGATTTAAAAAAAGTTAACACATGAGCATAAAGGACCCCTAGAGAGTATATATTATAAATTTCAGCTCCCTAGCTCAAACTTTGGATTTTCAAAAAAGGGTTTTTTTAAATTGTGGGCGTGTCAGTAGGCGGATTTTGAAAATATTTACACATGAGCATAGAGGCCCCCTAGAGAGTATATATTATAAATTTCAGCTTCCTAGCTCTAACTTTGGATTTTCAAAAAAATTGGTTTATTTAATTGTGGGCGTGTCAGTAGGCGGATTTTGAAAATTTTATCTCCCGATCAGTTTTAGGAGTCATAGATTATATATAAAAAATTTCAGCTTCCTAGCTCAAAATTCGATTTTTTCCAAAATTTTGTTTTTTTTGAGTTTGTGGGCGTGTCTGTGGGCGGATTTCAAAAATTCGTAAACTTAATTATTTCGAGACCCTAGAGAGTATATGGTTAAAATTTCAGCTCTCTAGGCCCAGTTTAAAGGCCTAATTTTTGACAACAGACGGACGGACGGACGGACGGACATGGCTAGATCGACATTACCATCGATGCTGATCATAAATATAGTAACTTTTAGGGGTCTACGGGCAATATTAAGGTATGTTACAAACTATGCGTCAAAATTAATATACCCTTAGAATAGGGTATAAAAAAGACTATCAAAAATAGTAAATGGCCCGTTTACAACACAAAAATGGTTGAGGCTTAAAATTAGTCTGGAGATAAGGAAGTTATTTACCTCAAATGGTTTTCGAGTCGAGTGGGTATCTATCGCTGCGATAAGATAAAACCGAGTTCTGTTCGCTTATTATCCGTAGAAAGTCTAGGAAAATAGTCACAAGGATGGAACACATAACAACCTGACAGCACCAAATTTCGATATATAGACTTAATGGTTGTCTTCTATTTTTTTAAAGAAAATGTTACGATCTGGACTAGAAGTATTATAACCCTGTCCGGTGTACCACCCTACTGCTCCGCTTGTGCATTATAAACTTAGTGGTCATTTCCTTCAAACACAACCAGCCGTAACAATACTATACGTTAAACTATTTTTAGAAGGAAAGCCCCTTACATTGTAATATCTATAAAAAAAAAGTCGATCACTTCCTACCAATGCTTTTCCGAAATACAGCATGTGGATACACCTATCAAATCCAGATAATATTGTTCATACCATCTCCAACCGCAATTAACTCAATTTAATTTTTATGTTTCTGATAAAAAAAACTTATTCAATGCACGTCTTTATTAAAGTTAATATATATATGAAAAAAAGAGCTACATATGTGGAATTTTCCTCAATTAATTTCGCCTCTTATCTTATCATTGAATTATCTCTATTTCAACAGCTGTTCACCACAGATTGTCTGAACTTCAGTAATTTCGCCTTAAAATTCAAAGAGTGTCTTTATTTACTGCGTATAATGTTGATATTATGTCGTTGTTTTATCTTCACGAGTACAACTTATATCAAGTTATGTTATGAAAGAATTTTAGAATATTATTATTTCATCAGGATTTCAGCATTACATTTCAACAACATTAATAAGCTCTAGGAGTTAACATATTCCCTCCGAAAATATATTAGAACATACTTTGGCATTCATCTTAAAATAAAGACAACGAGAATGGTCATGTAACAGGGCAAGCATGTGCTCTTATATAAATACAAAGATAACTTCGTAATTCTATATCATTTAGCTGAGTTCCGGTAATTTTTACCGTGGGCGGGCTTACATTAACTGCTTTCTTGCATTTTCATTCCAATCGATACTGAATTGAATTAATAATAATATTTCCCCAAGTGTATGAATCATTACTGATTATCTTTATGTACATACGAATTTTATTACATAAGTAGTGTGATAGCAGTGATTACAATAGGCAGAATTAAAAGCTTATAAAACAAAGGATTTACAAAAAAAAACTGTTTGCAACAGACGTTATTGAAAAGTTACGATGAAGTGTTATATAATATGCATGCTTTTTTTCAGAAATACCTGGCAGTGTTGAGAAGGAAATATTTGACGTGCAGACCCAGACTAAGAATTCATTAATGAAAGTTGTTACGCGTTTTTGAGCTGCCTACCTACCTACATCGTGTGTGCATTACCGGATTAGTTCATCACCCCTGGATTACCTTAGGTTTTTTTCACTAGCTCACTTCTTGCCAAAGCCTGACTAACATCTAAGAAAACAAATTCTCATGAGAAGCTTCTCAAATTTACCGTTCGGAATTGGCGTAAAATTGAAGGTCCCTTCCATTTGTGCAAAAAGTATAACCACGCACACACAAATGGTTGAAGAAACCAGGATTTAAGTCATGCCTTATAAAGTGTCTTTCATTAGCGACTTGACAAGTTCAAACTTTCAGTATGAACGCAGCCTTAAACCGATTACCGAACTGTCAATGTCAAAATATTCAGTAAAATCAGCATTTTCATCATGGTGAAGTACATGAAGAAATAACGTTTACAATTAAAATTTACTACCGAAATTCCGAGTCGGTGCTTTCAACTTTAAGAGCGTTAACCCAAATTTTCGGCCGTAATTCTCGTCTCAGTAGACAAGCAATTCACAGTCTATTAAACAAATTTGAGTTAGAATATTCTCTGCTTGATGTTGCCGTTCCAGTGAGACTACGTTTTGCCCGAAGAATATTGCTGCCATAGAGGCGTCCGTCGCAAACCAGCCAAACCAGTCAATTTCACGGTGTTCTTAAGAATTGGGCTTCTCCTAGACCACATTATGGCGAATTTTGCGTAAGGATCCTCCACCTTTGCAAGATCAAACTGACTCAAGAACTAAAGCCACTTGATCATATGTAGCGATGTACGTTCTGGAATTGGGCTCTGGACACGATGGAAGAAAATGAAGAATTTCATCTAAAAATCGTCTTCAGCGATGAAGCGCATTTTTGGTTAGACTGTCCGATTTTGGCAAGCACGATGTACGTTTAAGAGCCAATGCTTTTTATGGATATGGAACATATTAGCAAGTCAACCCCAACTACCACTTCAGCAACCCTGTTTTGTTGAGAAAGCTATCCGTAGTGAAGTAGGATTTTGCACGTATCACAAATACAAGTTCCCTCTGAGGACCACTGCCGATGAAAGCAGAAGAGAAATCCTGGTGCGGATAGATTTTATGAACAATGAAACGAACTTTTGGGTGGTTCGTTCTTATATGTGTGTTCGTACGATTGATACATTTTATGTTTTGTTCTTAGAGTAGCATTGAAATATCGATGCAGGTTTTCTACTTATGAGCTAAGATCGACTTGCAGTTTAGTTGAAATTTAGTAGAAATAATAAAAAGGAATGACATTTATCGTTCACAACATACTGCTTTCTACGCGTACATATTAAAAATACAAATGTATTTGTGCACACACACGTAAATACACAGTCCCATGCAACCGTCAGAAACCAATTTCTACTCGATGCACTTTCAAGACCCTATGGTCGACTATACCACGAGTATAACTTTAAACATACTCTATGAACGTTTATGTTTATATAAAACAGCTGATATAATTTGGCGAAAAAATGTCAAAACAGGAAAAATGTCAAAATTATCAAAATCATCCATTCTAGTTGTATGAAAATGTTAAATTTAGTTTATTATAAAAAATTGTTGCTAGTTTTTGCTCAGCACGACGGCTTTAGTTCATGAGTCACCTCGATTTTGTAAGGGTGCAGGCCAAGATCCGTACGCAAAATTCGCCATAATGTTGTCTGGGAGAGGCATAATTCTTGAGAACGCCGTGAAATTGACTAATTTGGCTGGTTTGCAACGGACGCCTCTGCGGCGGATGGTTTTGGTTGGTTGGCAGATGGTTTTGGTGGGAATTCTAACTTCACTATGGCTTTCTGACTTATTTTTTGAGCGAATTTTTTTCTCTTGTTTGTATTTTGAAAGAATTTTCTTTCTTGTTTACATTAATCGCTCTCGAAGTTGCTTTTTCAATGTGTTTAACTAAACTTCGGGCGCAGTGGAGCAGAGGTTAGTTTTTTGGACTACTAATCTGAAGGTCTCAGGTTCAAATCCCGCCGAGGCCAAGTAATATCTAAGTTGTTTTTACTACTCCACCTCTTGCGAACGTCTGACAAACATCCAAGAATATAATTGTCATAAGAAGCTTCTCAAAGCACAAGCAAATTGTTGGAGAAGCTAGGTTTTAGGCCGTTTATGCCCAATATTAATTTTTTTTTCTACTCGACTTTGAACGCTGAAGTTTTAGTTCATGTCAAAGTTCAAGGGATTTCATTCGAGTTTCAAAGGGATCAAATTGGTGGATCAGATTTATTCATAAGGTAACTGTTTGTATTAGATTTGTATGTCCTAAACGGTGTCTATTGTAGTTCCTGTTCATCTTCTGGGGGCAAACAGTTGGATTGGTAACGGGTAGGGCTTCGGAATCAATACATCCAATCATTCTTTTCCTTTTGCTATCAGCATTGCTTTAAGTGGTTTTTAGTAGTTTTATTACTCTAGGTCCAATAAGCAATAAGGGACTTCATATCAGATATCGCATGCTCAGTTTTAAATTCCCCAATGTATTTATGCCAAAAAAATCAAAGGCAGTCATTTTACTTTCAACACTTTACTATGACGGAAAACTGGTTGGCAACAAAGTCATAAACGATTCGATTTTACAACAAAAACAAATCATGTGTGGACATCATAGACCAAATGTTCGGAGAATATAGGTACATGCAAACGCTTGTCGCATCATTGGCATTTTTTATAATTTACACGTCGACAATTTCTGCATTCTTTGATTGAGCAGTGTCGCTCACTCACCCCTCAGATCGGAGCAAAGATAAACAGTAAAAAGGTAATAGGATTCCACAGCCATGCAGAATTTGCCGACGACACAACGCAAATTCAAACGAGATTTCCATGCCCTGCCTGCATGGGCATGTATAAAGGAGTAAAGACAAGATTAAAATGCCCCGCTGGCGTCATCGATGAGTTCGCAATCAAATCGGTGTACATCAGGGAAGCGTCTAAAGTCACTTGATATTTATAACAGTCCTTCATTATCTGCTTGAAGAAAAAGTGACGGACCCCAAAGTACATCAGTTATTCTTTGCTGACGATGGAGCTATGATAAGCGAGGATCAAGCGGCCCTGAAAAGAGCACTTGATGTAAGGGTGGAAGTTTTGGAGTGGAATGGGTACCGTATTAGTCCGAAGAATACAGAATACTTGTATGGACCGTTCTCTGATCCACTCCGACCTATCCCAGACATTTATATGAACAGAGGAGTGATTCCCAAGTGCGAAAAGTTCAAATATCTGGGATCTGGGATCTATAATCAATAGCAAAGCAAGCTGTGATAACGACATTAAGCATGGCGCAAGCGTAGGGTGGATGAAATGGCGGAAAAACTCTGCCATCTTCTATGACTGAAATATGCACCCTAAGCTGAAAGGAAGTTTGACACCATAGTTGTGCGCCCGGCGCTCACATACGGTGCACAATGTTGGACAGAATAAGTTCCAAGTTCCAAGATCGGAAAAAGCTTCTACGTGAAAGAACCTATATCGAAAAAATGGAGTGCGACCGGCTCAGTTGGAACTGTCATGTTCAAAGGAGATATCCTATGAACCCTGTCAAAAAGGCCATATCAATCAACGTCCGAATACAAACGCGAAAGAGATACTGGATCACACAAATGCAGCAACACCAGCATTTGTGATTGCTGAGGTTGAATCGGCGAGCCCCACAGGCGGACCATTAGGGATCCAGTTAAGCGTGATCCCATTAATTCTGATCATAGCCTCACCGTCATTAAAAGAAGAAGAAGACTATTATTAAAAAAGAAAGAAAACTACTCGTAGGTTCAAATAAATATAATTTATGTATGTAATTCCAAAATAAAAAAAATTCCTATTTGTTCGTTCCATAAATTATACTTAGACATAAGGGTTAAAGAGATGCCATGTTGTAAAGCAAACCGTTAGTTTTTGTGTCTAGGTTTCAACAGTTTTTATGACATACTAACTGTCCCGTGCTCGCCTTGCTTCGCCAGTCTACCACTTCTCAAATTTAAAACATAATACTTGCCGATAAGAACTGATAAAGAAAACGTCGAGAGTGTCCCTACTCATTATATGGATTTATATGGATTATTAGGTACATGGATTTCTCATTTGCATTTCATATCCTATCTTTTTCAATCCCATGGCCATGCGCTATAAAAAAAACAACACAAACTGCAAAAGGTGCATAAAAAAAAGAAAGAAAAAGCACATTGCACAAAAGGTACAGGTAGAGAAACAGATTTGTGCCGCACATACACACACATTTTCCTTCACTAAACGCTGGGAAAATCTGATCTAGCTTCAATCGAACATTTACTTTTTTGAATTGTAGAAAATTTATAATTTAATGCTTAACTTTAATGTTCAACTTCAGGATAACCTACAAAGATGATTTATATCTTAAAATCTTTGTACATAATTAAACTTTATATTTAAAAAAAAAATTCTATTTCATTTGGAAGAGTCATTCCAAAGCTAGGAGCTAGAAAGCATTCGAGAGTTACAACTTTTCTTAGATATCAGCTTAGATCTCCGCTTCTGGACAGCGGATGAAGCATTTTCCCGTGGTAAAAAGTAGCCTATGTCCATTCTCAGGCTCTAGACTATCTGCGTACCAAATTTCATTTAAATCGGTTCAGTAGTTTTGGCGTTAAAGCGAGACAGACAGACAGGCAGACAGAGTTACTTTCGCATTTATAATATTAGTATGGATTACGCTTCGCAAAAGTCCAAAACGTCAACGCAGAGTTCCAAAAGATTTTTAATAGAATAGTGAGTAAAGTCTTCCATCTCAGTACAATTCGATGGCTTTCCCAACCGTAGTTGATAAAATACTTTGAAGGATTTTATTAAGTTTCTAAAAAGTGCCTGCTTATTTAAATCTTGAATACATAGCTAACTACTACTCTTCTGGCGTTAATAGACTCTCCCAAGATTCGTGTGTGCGAAGTTCAAATTGTGGTACAAATTAAAGGAGCAGGAAGGGACACTTGTTTGTTTGTCAGTTTCGCAAGGAATGGGACACTCATGATGAGTTGTTGTTGCTCCTGTACGGGATTCGATCCTCGAACACCTCATTCAGTAGTCCAACCCATTAATCACTGAGCCACCGCAACCACATAGCAAACATCTCAAGTTAATATTCCCAGTCACCATAATCCAAATCGACTATCAAGGCCGCCCCTTCCTGCTCCCTTTCCGCGGAATGGTGTAACTTGAGGCTCGTACTGCAACAGTCGCCACAAGCCGCACCACCCCGCGATGCGTATGGCACTCAGGGTTGGACCACCTTCGGTCACCCCCTCCAGCACAGTCTTTCAACCAACTACTTGACTGTGCAGCCGGTACACCCCAACCCCCCCTCCAAGGAATGTAATAGCTTGCTCGGGATTCGACGAGAGCAGTTTGAGGTTCGATTGTAACAGTCATCTCAAAAGGCTCTTCCCTCCCCCGGTGATCATGTAGCAATAGCTGCCTCTCCGCGGCGCAGAATTTGGGATGTGGTTTGGTTGCATCAATCACCTCATCTCGATCCCCACCCTTGGTTCGGATGTCGGGCAAGAGTCGCCACTGCACTAGTCACTCCAATACATCGCAACCCATGCGAAATACAGCCAGGCTGCACACCCTGACCCCTTCAGGATTATCTCCCCCCATAAAACCACTACCTCGCAGGAGGCAATCACAGGGAACCCAGTAGGCCGAGCGATGACCGGCAGAACACCCCCCCCCCCCCCCCCCCCCTTTTTGTTGTATCACAACGGGCCGAAACTGCGGCCTAAGTGTGCCTGGGCTCACGCCCTCGCAGCCACCTTACCTACCTACCTAATATTCCCATGAATTAATGATACTTTCTTTTTGTTATTATTTAGCTTGTTGGT
Source organism: Portevinia maculata (assembly GCA_949715645.1). Lineage (NCBI taxonomy): Eukaryota > Metazoa > Arthropoda > Insecta > Diptera > Syrphidae > Portevinia > Portevinia maculata. The sequence continues at coordinate 40,619,174 of OX454525.1, forward strand.
TTATCATACCTAGCGCGACGCTTGTGAATAATTTAATAATTAATTATACTTAGCTATACCTTATGAATTAAGAAAACAAATAATGTTCGGTAGGTGAACCGATTCTGCTTCATAAATTGTATCAAAAGCGGTATCGCTGATATGGATGCGAGGTATTAACCTAGAGACTATTAAACATCAAAGAGATGTCCATTAAGCTGTTGCTGAAGACAGCTCAATGGCAGCTTCTACTCCCTGACTCCCTTTGCTTCGCTCACTAGGATTCGCTTTTAATCAAAATCGTGGATATAGGACTTGATTCCTTATAAAACCTCCGGATTATTTCGTTGGCTTGGCTCATATAGTTCCATATGCTGGGAGGCTACTGAGACTTTAGTTATTCAGTATACCCACGTTCTTTCTGAACAGATGAAGTTTGCATACATTCGGCCGTAGCGAGGTATCCGTCGGAACGGAAAATTCTCCGATCTGATAAGAATCGGTGGATTTTTGCTTCGAAGATCCTCCGATTCTAATCAGATCGGAGAATTTTCCGTTCCGATGGATACCTCGCTAGGGCCGATTATGCTTTGAATTCGGCAGCATGCTATAAAGCGGTGTCAGAATCGTAGTTTTCTAGCGATTTCTGTTGACATTAAAAACAAGATTATCGTGCCGTAAAATATGGCATGGCTGTGTCCAGCGGTTCTTTTCAATGTGCTTAAGTTTTGTCTCTTTCGTGTCGTCGACGCTGTAATTTCTAGCTAAACCGCCGATGATATTGCACTTAAAAATGCAACAAACGCGCAACTATCTTAAGATTAAAATACAATTTGCGTTGCATTGTGCATACTATGTATGTATGTGTGTACAAGTGCATCCACTGCACTGCATTAAATTGATAACAGTTTTGGTTCGTCATTTGTTATGCTCCAAATAGCACAACCTAAAAGCCCAGAGAATTTTGTAAAATAGCAATAATTGACATTCTTTCGAAACAATTCTCGTGTAAACATATCGGGCTTCTTTGAAAGAGACAGCAAAATTTAAATATTAAAGCAAAAATTCTACTTACGGTTCCCGGAGCGCTGGGGCAATCTTATAAATGCAATCGAGGAACGTCTCATCCAAACACCAAACACTGGGCTTCAGCGGCTGGCTGTTCACATTCAGTATTCTGAATAGAATGCAAAGGATTAATGCAATTGCGGTCAGAAAAGCAGTCGACATGGTTGTAAGTGTCTGGTGTAGATGCACTAGATCAAAAAATGGGAGATCGGCAAACAGTTGATTGAAATTTTGCTGACTTCGGATGTAATTGTCATAGAAAAATGAACACTGCAAGAACTGCGAAATTATCATACGTTTAATATCCTTTTATTGAAGAAAAATTCAGATTTATCGTCGATTTTTATATTTGCCGTTTTTTCTCTTTTTCTAAACGGGGTTGGGCACTCACGAAAAAAAGAACAATATACATAAATCTAACCGAGAAATATTCTGAGTTGCACTTTTTGACGATTTATTATACCAAAACACAAAACAGATTTGATTAGATCACGAGATGTAACCAAAATTTGCAACAAGATATAAAATTCTATTTTCCTTCTGGCAGTAATTCGCGTCCAATAAAGTTTTTCTAACTCGTTTTCTCTTCGGATTCGGTGTAATACAATGCTAACGCGTAGAAACTCCTCAGTCGATTAAAAAAAAGAAACGAAATATTCTTTAGGAAGACGGAAGAGTACAAAACCAATGGATAGTGACAGTTTACCGGGTTTCCCAAACAAAATATTGTTCCAGTCGGCATTTTCTGCGATTCTGACAACATCATGGAAGCTGATTGTATCATGTGTAATTCTATATTCCGATAGAGGGTGCGCAAAGATAGGGTAAATGGTTAGATTTATGGTTTTTTGGTTGAATACTGCATTACAAGTATATTTCGGTTTTCATTGATTTAGATTTCTACGGGCTTTTCAGATTTTAAGGCAGAGCGTCAGCGTCAGTTTAACCAAGTTGTCTAATAGAATATTTTTAACACAACTGTTTTGGACAAGTTTGGATAGGATGCAAGAAGTCCGCCTGTGAATAAAATGACCGTTTCAGAAGTGACATTATTAGAAATAAAATTAATCTATTCGCCTTTTTCTTTACAAATTAAAAGTGCATGATCGAAGACACCAGCTACGATGACATCATCCCTCATGATTTGAAAGTTCAACCACATAGTCTATGGCATTAACAAAAAGTTGATATTCGGTAGTCGGTTGGTATGGGGGTATGTAACAACTAAATATATAAAAGCAGCGATATGGCAGACAGACTTTAGCACGCTAGTTCGAGATTTAAGGTATTGGGTATAGTTGGCGAAGTAAGAGATGCTGGTCGGTTATTCATAAGGACTTCCATCAACAACTAGAGTAACTTTGCGAAAGACGTTACAATAATAGGTGAGGAGTTCAATGTTTTCATATTTGGGGGTAAGAGTAAAAACTTCGTAAGGAAGTTTTTGGGAATAATAATGGAATTATGAACATAATTGCGCTTAAGCTAGTGTCAAATTCTGAATGATAGCTTCCAGAAGCATAGCCAAAAACGAAAAGTGCCCATAATTGCCTCTGCCAACTTCAACAGCTGTTGTCAAATGTTTTGTGTTGTCAACAAAGAGAGGGATAGGTTTAGGTTTTTATGTGGCTGTCGGCGGAGGAAAAACAAAAAAAAAGGCAAATGACGGGAGTGGTGATGGGGGAGTGGCCTGACTGAAGTTGTCCAACGTGGGTGTGGGAACACTAAAATATAAGGTTTCCAAACCAGAAGTACAACAGGACATATCGTCGGAATCGGTCGGTTTTACTGACTTGATTGCATGACAAAGTTTCAAAATACGTCGGTAATAAAGATTGATGACCAATGTCGTCCTGTCAAAGGTAAAACCAAAGAAAAAATCTCAGATCTTGTGGTGGATTTAAATTTTATTTTCCGGAATTCAGATTGAAGCTTGAAAGTTATACGATTCAAATACCGACGTGGCTAGTTCCTATATACTCCAAAGTGTTCCAAAATAACAGATTGAATTCTCTAAAGCATTCCAAAAGCAAGATTGATTTTGCTGTCAGATCAGGAATGTTGCAAATGCACAGTTTTTGACATCCGCAATGGCAGATGCGGATCTGATTTCAACACCCGTTTTTTAAGACATACTTAATTAATAAACTTTATTTTATAATCAAATTTTTTGCACGAACATTAAAAAATTGGTGCGTTATATTTAAGAGCAATTTCGCGGCCTTTCCAGGTTCCAACCTGCTTCGCAGAGGTTCATAAATTATTCCAATTGTTCACTTGGAACATTGGCTGATGGGGACCACATATACCTATATTGGCGGGACATAGCAGATAACAATTTGAACTCTCTACGATTAACCAGTTCAGAAGATATTTTAGATATACATTCATCCTATTTTAAATGCCATACGAAGGCCGGTGTTACTATTGTCAAACGGTTTACCTTCGTTAGAAAGCTTTTTAAGCATAACGTACTAGCCGTACCGGATGTCCCTAGTTGCTCTGTATCTATAGTTCTTAACGCGGCTTGCACAACATCCGCATCCGCTAAAGCTTCGGGGCCAAATTAGTAAACGGGTGAGGGACTTCCATCCTTTCAAGCAAAAAAACTGACCCAACTTTTCCCGTCATTTTGGGATCCGCGATATATAAGGCGTTCTACGCACACATTTGTAAATTGACTGTAACTACATTGCCAATAAGAAGAAAAGCGAGAGTCGAAGGTAGTTATGGCGATTCGTTCATCTGTCAAGGTAAGATTAAACTGTATGCCAATTGTGCATTCTAGTCGCCACAGCCAAGTGACCAGATTATCTGTCAAATGCCCAAAAGTTCAGCGCTGTCAGTAGTATATTAGACTACGTGACCACAATGACCATTTTGGTAATTTTTGCCCTGCTGGTCATTAAAGGCATTTGTTGTTATATTTTCAGAGCGAGTTGTAGTAACGCCGTACATGTTAACGCGAAACTTAATTTTTCAACAAAATAAATAAAACAGATAATCGGAAACATTAAAGTAATACCTAGGTATTTTACAACAAATACTAAACCATGCACATAAAAATAACAAGAAAACCACTAATTAACACTGAACAAAAGCACAATAAAAATGTAATTATTAAAACAATTTACGGCAAATGTTATCCAAAAATATTATTATTATTGTGCAAAAATGTTGTTATTGCAGTATTAAATAACTGCACGCTTGGAAAAGATGACATTTTCAAGTGACAAAAATGACAGAAATGCCATAACCAAATTTCAATTAATTGCATATGGTCATTACTTCATTACACTGGCATTCGTGCTTTTTTCCAATTACACTGCATGCAATTTTGTCATTTTTATCTGTCAAAATCAGCATGGTCATTTGGTCATTAGGTCATTTGAGATATGCCGATTGCACTGCATGACCCTATTTTGACAGCGAGAACTGTCAAAAATGGTCATTAAATGCCAACTTGGCATACAGTCTATTCTTACCTTCATTGACACTGTCTCTGGCTGCAGCTGCAGATATAATTTTCTTTGAAAGGTAAACTAAAATTTAATTGATTATTGTACACAATTATTTGCTTAATTAAACTTTGTTTGAATTTAGATTTATCAAAACCAAAAAAAAAAAAATAGCAAGCGATGAAGGCGAAACTACTATTTGTGGGCCGCATTTCGATGATTTAAATGCTACCGGCACAAATTCATGCTGAAAGTAAGTAACATACATATGTATAGATAACATGCGCATTTATTTGATTCATTTATTTAGCAGGAGAAGGAGAAATGGTTGCAGGTGTGGCGAACCAATAATAAATATTTGGTCACGCACCCAATATGCTACGCGAACAGAGCTACAACACCAAGTCTCCACCATTCTCCGTGGACAGAGCCACAACATCTCCATCATGAACGCCATCTTATGTGCAGCTGTCAACTTGCCTTTTTCCGGTCTCTTGGATCTTGGCAGCGACGGCGAGCAGACTTCTTTCTGAAAAACGTGTATGATTTCTTAACGATTAATTAAAGTAAAATACTTTGACTATAATTAGTTTTCGGCCTTTTAATTAAATCAGCACACAGGTATACGAAATGGAAATATGTATTGTTTTTAAGAAATAAAATAAACATGAACAAACATTTCTGATTTTTATTTTAGCGATACTCGATTCTCGTTTTTCTTCTTATCTAACCTCGATTTGTACCTTTTTTTTGAATCAGTTTTGGATTCGTTTTTTGCTGACCAAAGCGAACTCAATCTGTCACAATACCCATGTGAGTCCGCGGCTATTACAATTTCCATACTAATTGGATATTGAATTGGAATTGAAAAACGACGTTTTTCGGACCCGTATGCGGAGTAGTCCATATGTCATTGAGCGCGTTCAATTTACAAGTCAACTACTAGTGACTACTATTTTACCTTTTCTCATTGATCAAATAACTCACGTGACCATCGTTCGGCAAGTGATAGACACTTAATTAGTAGTGAACTTGCAGTTGACTTGCAAATTGAACGCGCCGATTAACTCCGTTTGCCGACGTAAAACGGAGTCTCTTGCTTGAAGGCTGGGGGGGGGGGGGGGGGGGGGGTGTTACGAAGCGTCAAGTATCTAATACATTTTTTAATTCTACTAAGATGATTCCAGTACAATTTGTAATTCAGTTTAGTTTGAGTTGACTTGTAAAAATATTTTAGTGGTTATATTATAAAATACACTGCAAAATTTTGAATGGAAATCGCTGTTTATAAATTTTTTTCCCTAATGAACCTTTTGCGTTCAATTTGTTTGTGAGGTCATTCGAAAGACTAGCTCCAAGTTCCAAACATATATCACGTCTAATATTTACTAATTCTATGAAGAAAATTAGCATTTTTTCTGCTATTCTATTAGCCAATCGTCACTGCTTTCGAATGAAAAAATACACAATCATGATCGTATGGTTGTTTCCATCCAATTTTTTGGCGACAAGATATAAAAACAAATGTCAATTCTTGTGAGTCAGTGAGTTATTTGGGGGTCATTTAAAACGAAGATTATGCTGATTTGTGCTGTATTTGCAGTAGCAATTATACACATTTAATAAGAAACAAATTAAAAAACCAATTTGTGTAATGTGTAAAGAAAACTTTAATGCTAACGTTATTTTATACTATGTATATTTGAATGTGACGTACCTTGTATATTACAGCGCCCTCTTTTAGATCAATAATTAAACAGAAAAAGCAAGGCCATATTGTATTATATACTTCCGGAGACCATATTTTACTATGAACTTTCTTCCGTAAAAAAGGATTGCTATTCTTGTAACAGCCGCCATAGAGTAGAGAGCTTATAAATTGATTTAAATAAAAATGTTAGTCCTGAGTTTTTCTTTTGGCAATAAATGTCGACCAGAAGAATATCCCGGCAGACAATGGCCGAAGCGCTCTTGGGAGCAAATATTGATTTTCCACCAAGCGTTACAGTTCCGCAAATAGTTTTGTGAATTCGAACAGTAGACAGCAAAATGCGGATTTACTCCTGATGAAATGTGTTTGGGTGTACTTAGGCTCCTGAAAGAGACGGCGAAGGAGTTCATGGGCACGCTAGGGCACGAAATTATGCTGAAGTAAAGGATGCCCTCATCGGAACCTTTGGTCGCCAAGTTTCCCACCGAGACATATCGGCAGCTAGAGCAACGACGAATTTTGCAAAAGGAGTCGTGTTTGGAATTTGTCATAGCCATGCAAGCTCTAACTGCGAAAAAATAACCGTTTCTAAGGCTAAGCTTGCAACATTTATCATTGACGTCTTGGACAATGACAGCACCAACATAACGCTGGTCAACGATCCCACAACAATCGCCGACCTTTTGATAAGATTGAATCGATACCAGCGTAAACGTTTTCAAGAGCTGGAGAAAAAATCCTCCAAGTCGCTCACTGCCTACACCTAACAAAACAAAAATCGTTGATCCGACCTAGTAAGATCCCTTATGCATCCGCGGTACTTCTTGTTAAGAAGAAGATCGTGAAGTTCCGTATGTGTATCGATTACCGTGCACTGAAAAAGAAAACAGGGGTTATTTTCCGTTATCGACATTTTGGCAACAAACGATGGATGACGTTACTCGACTTGAGAGATGGCTTTCATTACATGGGAATGAACAAGGATTCGGTACAGTTTACTTTTTTTATGACCCCAGATGGTTTGGTCAATATGAGTACGCACGAATGCCGTTCGGGTTAAAGAACGCATCTGTTAATTTTCAGCGGCTTTATCATGAGATAATTCAAAATATGATTGAAAAGGGGCAAGTTGATCAATTCTTTGGAAGATATTATAATTGCCACAATCGAGTTCGAATCACACCTGAAATTCGTTGCTAAGGATTGGACGGACGGACGAACATGGCAAGATCAAGCTCATCGTCATTACAACGGAGTACATATTCATGATGACTTAAACTTGTTTCCGTACAAAGTCAAAATTGCAAGCAAGTTAAGCCCTCCGGGTTCGCCTAAAATCTTGCCTAAGTTGATTAAAATGACCGAAGAAGACAACAGCTTGATAAATTGCTTGTTTATATCTGATGAGTCCCATTTTGATCAAAACGGCAATGTAAATAAACAAAATTGCCGTATATGGAGTGAATCTAATCCAGAAATACTCCATGAAATGGTACTGCACCCAGAACGAGTCACTAGCCGTGTTTCTTTGCCCGCGGATATAGGGATTATTTGAAAATTGCATGTAAAATACAACAACAACTTATCCTATATACGCTAACTTTAGCGGGAATAGCTATCGCCGCTAAGTCCTTAGCGGGGATAAACAGTGCTTCCAAAACCCCGTTTTCTTCGTTTCTGATGAACTGTTGCCATGCATTTTTCAGAACGAGTCACTAGCCGTGTTTCTTTGCCCGCGGATATAGGGATTATTTGAAAATTGCATGTAAAATACAACAACAACTTATCCTATATACGCTAACTTTAGCGGGAATAGCTATCGCCGCTAAGTCCTTAGCGGGGATAAACAGTGCTTCCAAAACCCCGTTTTCTTCGTTTCTGATGAACTGTTGCCATGCATTTTTCAGGAAATGTCAAAGTTTGACATCCCGCCGACCACTAACACATCCCGCCGAATATTTTGTTCGTGATTTTATTATTATTTTTTTTTTCAAAATTTAGTACCTATCGACAATACACCAGAAATCTGTAGCAGCTAAACAGAAAAGGCGTAAAATAGCCTCTGGTGCCGAAGTTATTACAACGGCTGAAATGCTAATAAGATTGGCTAATGGAAAGGATAATCAGAAAATAACCAATTCCGCGAAGGACAAGAATAAAGAAACTAAAAGAAAGGCAAGTAAAATTAAAAAGAGGAAAATATATTTAAATACGGAAAGTGATAGTACCGAAACTGAGACTGAATTAGAAATCCCATATGCCGACTCAGATGCCAGTTTGGGTGTAGAAGTTGAAGGCACCTTATTTTCTGAGGGTGAGGAGGCGAGCAGTAACTATGACAGTCTAAGTGTTAATCAATGGGTAATAGTAAAATACTCACTAAAAAAATCAATTAAATATTTTGTGGGACAAGTGAAAAATAACGTAAGTAACAGCCGTTGGGAAGTAACATTTTTACGCTGCAAAGGAAGCGGATTTGTATGGCCCGTTGTGGAAGATATTGACTTCATCACAAAGGATTCCGTGGTTAAATTGTTGCCAAATCCTGATATAACAAGTCGCGGGGCTATATCTTTCGATTTTGACTTCAAAGACTGGAGTATTTCCTAATAAGTTATAACATTTTTTTTACGTTAAAGTAAAATTTTAATGAAAAAGTTCCTTATTTCAAAAGTATTGCTATGATTCTAACATAATAAAAAAAAAACAATAATCATAAACAGTGTTTCATTTTGCAATTGCGTTTTCTTCAGGAATTAATTTTACAGGATATAGGAGTCCTTCTTGCATTTGCCCCATTTCACCGGGGAAATGTAATAATGCTGCATTTTTTTTGTTTAAGTGTATGTATAGTATATACTATGTTTGCAATGCACTTACTAAAAAATGTATATTGGTTGAGATACTTGAATATACGCTTTCTTCAACACAGAAAAAATTAAATATCTAAAGCTTTTAGTCTTCGAATCGCAAATGATTGAAATTTAAAAAAAATTATGAGGTGCGCATTTGACCCACTCCACCCTAAATCTGTCAATGTGAAACTGTTTTTTTAATAATTTTAGAATATGTTTGGCATTAATTTCAATTGTCGGAAATTAATATTTTAGAATTTCACGATTTTCAATACAAATTTCTTAACTCAACTTACAGCTGTCACTAATACACGTCATAGGTGCATGTGTGCTGGCAGGTTTTTTTTTGATGAATTCTAAAGGGACGATGGTCGTTTGTTAATGCCATGCCTATGCGTGCAAAGAAACACGGCTACTGTATGGTGCGCAGTTTCATCAAGGTGCATTACGGGGCCATACCTCTTTGAAGAAAACGGTGTAGCCGTAACTGCCAATGGGGACCGTTATTTAAAGATGTTGAATTTTTGTTTTCTTATTGTAGCACAATTGGTGCACCGCCCTGTATATAGCATGAAGTTCAAAAAGCATGCAACTTTGTAGTATCCCTTCAAGCAAAAACACTGACCCAACTTTTCCCTTCATTTTTGGATCCGCGATATGTATATGCGGCGTTCCACGCACATATTTGTAAATTGACTGTAACTACATTGCCAATAAGAAGAAGAGCGAGAGTCGAGTGTAGTTATTTCTAATGGCGGATTTGTTTATCTGTCACGACACTGTCTCTGGCTGCAGCTGCAGATATAATTTTGTTGGAAAGGTAAACTAATATTGAATTTATTATTGCACACAATTATTTGCTTAATTTGATACTTTGTTTCAATTTAGATTTATCAAAATCAAAAAAAAAAAAAAATAGCAACCGATGAAGGCGAGCCTACCAATCGTGGGCCAAATTTCGATGATTTTAATGCTACCGGCACAAATTCATGCTAAAAGTAAGTAACATACATATTGTTACATCCAGGCTAGGATTCGAAAAGATAAAACGTAATTCTATTTAATTAATCTTTATTAGTTCTCTTTCAATGTCTTTTACTTCTTGATTATTATTCTAATAATTCACTTATTTAATTCAACAATTCACTTTCACAATTAATCACTTTAAATAAACAATCACTTCTCTTATTCAATATTCTCTATACTGTTACATCCAGGCTAGGATTCGAAAAGATAAAACGTAATTCTATTTAATTAATCTTTATTAGTTCTCTATCAATGTCTTTTACTTCTTGATTATTATTCTAATAATTCACTTATTTAATTCAACTATTCACTTTCACAATTAATCACTTTAAATACACAAACACTTTTCCCTTACTGGATACTTATACTTATTCTCTATACTTTTCACTACTGTCATCTATCGTACTTCTTTATCGCGGTTCACAACTAGAATGTCTTGGGTACTCCTGCGACATCTATTTATATCTCCTAGTGACACCTCTCGAAATTTCCAGATTCGTTGAGAAGGTTCGTTAAGTTCAGAAGGTTCGAGAACAACATACCAAGTTATACCACAGCTACTCAAACTGCTATTCCAATGCTGCCAAAATCGGTAATATGGCCACTTTCTACTAGATGACGTAGTTGACTAATTAATGACACAGTTCAAGCAAACATGCAACAATATCCCCCTCTTAAACTTGTTCGTCCCGAACAAGCACGTCAATATTTTCCCCATGGTAGCGATGGAGACGATCCACATGGACAACTTTTAGCTTGCCTCTTCCTCGCTGGATCCGGTAGACAACATCGTTGATGCACTTCACTATCTTATAGGGTCCTTCCCAATCCTGCTGTAGTTTAGGTGACATACCTTTTCGGTGATGAGGGTTGTATAGCCATACCAGATCTCCTTCCTGGAATCCTGTGGTGGTCGCTTTTGTATCGTACCTCGTCTTCATGCGGTCGCTGGATATCCGAATCTTATCTCTAGTTTTCCGATGAATGTTTCTGATGATTTCTCTGAGATCCGCCACATAATCATCTTCATTCGTTACTTCATCAGTCGGAGATCCAAACATCAATTCACTAGGTAACCGGATGGTTCGACCAAAAAGGATTTCGGATGGAGTATGTCCTGTTGTGTTATGAACTGCGCTTCGATAAGCTAATAGGAACATGGGGATGTGCTTGTCCCAGTCCCGCTGGCAGTCGCCAACAACCTTAGAAAGGTGTTCGTTTAAGGTTCTATTGAAGCGTTCCACCATACCGTCCGATTGTGGATGAAGCGGGGTTGTTCTTGTCTTCTTAATCCCTAGTAGCTGGCATACTCCTTGAAAGATCTTCGACTCGAAGTTGCGACCTTGGTCCGAGTGCAATTCCATTGGTACGCCAAATCTGCTTACCCAGTTGTGGACAATCTGCTCTACCACGGTTTTAGCTTCTTGGTTAGGTATAGCAAAGGCTACAGGCCATTTAGTGAAGTAGTCCATCACTACGAGGATATAGCGGTTTCCACTGTTGGTTTCTGGAAACGGTCCTGCGATGTCAACTGCAATCCTTTCAAAGGGCGCTCCAACGTTGTATTGATGCATCTTGCCTTGCATTTTTACTCTCGGGCCTTTACTGGCTGCGCAAGCGGCGCATTTTCGGCACCAGGTTTCGACATCGTCTCTTGCGTAGATCCAGTAAAAGTGTTCTCGCACTTTTTCGAGTGTCTTATTTACTCCCAAGTGACCTCCGGACACTCCATCATGTAGTTCCCTAAGTACTTCGTTGACTTTCGATCTGGGTACCACAAGTTGCATCACGGCTGATGTTCCATCCGAACTTTCCCATTTTCTTTTCAAAATGCCATCCTGGACATGAAGTGAGTCCCATTGTGCTAAGTATGCCTTCAATTCCGGACTCCTATTGGAGATCTGCTGCCAGTCCGGCTTGCCCTCATGTTCCTTCCAGGCGAGAATCGGCTCGATATCCGGATCTTCCTGTTGAGCATTCCGGATCTCCCGTGCACTCCAGCCGCTAATGGGCTCAGCTCTCAACCGTTGGACTGACACTTTATCTTTTCCCTCCTGGCGTACGCAATGTTTACAATCAGCCTTGCAGGGTCGCCGGGAGAGGGCATCTGCGTTGGAGTGAAGAGTTCCCTTTCGGTGCTGTAGCTCGTAGTCATACATCTGCAGCCGCTCAATCCACCTCGCGACTTGTCCTTCAGGGTTCTTAAACTGCAGCAGCCACTTTAGAGACGCATGATCTGTACGCAGGATGAATTTCTGCCCATATAAGTACTTGTGGAAGTGCTTTGTTGCCAGGATCAAAGCCAGGAGTTCCCGCCTGGTTACGCAATAGTTCCTCTCCGGCTTGGATAGCACTTTACTGAAGTAGGAAACTACTCTCTCTTGGCCATCATGGATCTGCGAAAGAACGGCTCCGATCCCAACATTACTAGCGTCGGCATCTACAATAAATGTCTTTCCTGGAGTAGGGTACGCTAGAATTGAAGCATCACACAGTTGGTGTTTGAGACTCTTGAAACTCGCTTCGCATTCACCTGACCATTTAAATAGTTTTCCCTTTTCCGTCAGTTGATGCAAGCTCTTTGCGATCCTTGCGAAGTCCTTCACAAACCGTCTGTAGTAAGTTGCAAGTCCCAGGAAGCTTCTCAGTTGGTGTTTGTCTTTGGGAACGGGCCAATTTTTCACCGCATCGACCTTCTCTGGGTCAGTCCTTACTCCTTCGGACGAGATGATGTGCCCCAGATATTTTACCTCAGATCTAAAGAGATCACACTTTTTCGGGTTAAGCTTTAATTGTGCACTTCGTAGTCTCTGGAACACTTCCTTCAAGTTATCTCGATGTTCTTCAAACGTTTTTCCAACCACGATGACATCGTCCAAGTAGACCAAACACGTTTTCCATGTTAGCCCCAACAAAACACGCTCCATTAGTCGCTCAAAGGTTGCCGGCGCGTTACACAGTCCAAATGGCATTACTGTGAATTGCCAGAGCCCGTTTCCTGCTGTGAAAGCTGTTTTCTCACGGTCTTCCGGATGTATCTGCACTTGCCAGTAGCCACTCTTCAGATCTAGAGTGGAAAACCATCGAGCTCCGGACAGTGTATCCAGCGTATCGTCAATCCTTGGTAGAGGGTAGCTATCCTTTTTGGTGACATTATTCAGTTGGCGATAGTCTACACAGAACCGAGTGCTGCCATCTTTCTTTTTGACTAGGACAATTGGAGATGCCCATGGGCTTTTAGAGCATTCGATTACTCCTTCCTTCTCCATCGTCGATACCATCTCTGCAACCTCCGTCTGCTTAGCCAATGGTAATCGTCTGGGAGGCTGACGAATCGGTCTCGCATCTCCAGTGTCTATCCGGTGTTGTTCAAGGTGTGTTCGGCCATACTCGCAGTCCCGCGAAGCGAATATATCAGCAAACTCGTTGATGAGGTTCCCTGCCATGGCTTGCTGCTCCCGATTCAGATCGCAGTGCTGGAATAAAGTTATTTTGACCTCAGTCATTCCCATTAGTGAACGAGGCTTCGCAACACCTTCCTGTGAAAGTTTCGTGATGGCAGTAACCGGTACACACTTTCCAACCACCTCACCTTGCTTCAATTTGACGCTTTTGTGTTCCGCATTAAGAACTCGTACGGGAACCATATTGTTCTTCGGCTCGACAAGCATTTTTCCAACCACGCAATTTCGGCAGTGGTTGTCTTCTGGCTCGACTAGAAAGAATCGGTGGGCCCCAGGATCACCTTCCAGCTTTGTCCAAATCAGTGTCTCTGAAGAAGGTGGTAGGACCTCGTCCTTACTAATGACTGTCCTCAGGGATGCGACGTTCTCGTTCCCGTACACCATCGGAATTTCTACGTTTCGATACTTGAGTACTTGCATACCAATGTCCAATACTACATCATGCGCCTTCATGAAATCGATTCCAATGATGCATTCGTCACATATATCGGCTACTAGGAAAGCGTGGGAGAATACTAATCCTGCCAAATTTATTGTTAGTATGACCTCTCCATACACTTTCGCTGTCGCTCCTGTTGCTGTTTTCAGACAGTAATTGCTGGTGTTGTGCAGCCAAGACTGACGGACGATGTCCCTCCTTATGATGGAAGCGGTGGCAACGGTGTCGATGGTTGCCACGCACTTATTTTGTCCGATATAGGCTTCCACTGTTAGACTCTGGTTTCCTCGTTTGGTTTGGGAGACTTGAATTGTGGTCCTGGGGTCGTCGATTCCGGAAACCAACTTCTGCCCCACGAAGCTGGTCCTTACACGTTTCCCGACTGCTGGTTATGCGAAGCTATATCTGCAGGATGGTTGTTATCCCTGCCAGATGCTTCTTCGTTGCCCCTCCTAGGCCCGCAATGCGGACAACTGCCTCGTCTGGGTGGAGCTCTGCACTGTCTCTGTAGGTGCCCTATTTTGTTGCAGTTCCAGCAGCGCATTTGACCTCTGTTATCTCTGCTCCGGTCTACGATGTCTGCTCTTTGACATGAACATTCAACGGCTGTCATTTCCCTTACGCGGTGGAACACATGCGATGCCTGATCAGCAGCTTGCATTGTCAAGGCAAATGCTAGGGCCTCAGCGAGAGTTCTCTTTCCAGCCATTCTTACGGCCATTTGCAGTTGTCTATCTTCAATGGCTTGGATAAACGCCTCAACAGCCATTTCATTGATGAGAACCTCACCAGCATTAGGATATGACAAATGTGCCAGACGTTCGATATCTGCTTGCAGCTGTTGAAGTGTTTCCCCCCGCTTCTGGACTCTACTGCGTAGCTGGACCCTGTACACTTGCTGCATATGCTCATCACCGAAGCGCATCTCTATAGCCTTGACCAGGGCGTCGTAGTCGTGTTGCTTCTCTTCTGAGACGGTTTGGAGTAACTCCGCAGCTGTACCTCTTAGTGCGAGCGTTAGCGCAATCGACTTTTCCTCGTTGTCCCAGCTGTTCGCCATTGCAGCTGCTTCAAACTGTTTCTTATAAATTGGCCATGATGTTTGACCATCGAAAACAGGAGGCTGCATCTCTTTCCTTCTCGGGCAGTCCGCAGAATTTTCTCGAGCCTTCTGCTTCTTCACTTTCTCGAGCTCTTTAGCCAAGTTCTCGATGTTTGTATCGATTTCGTCGAATTTGGTTTCAACCTTCTCGAACTTTTGGTCAATTTCTTCGAGTTTTCCTTCGAGAACATTTTTAAAATCTTCCACAGCGCTCTTTTGGGCGGCAACTATGGAATTCTTTTGTTCTTCCAATTTGGAATCTAGAGAATTCTTCTGTTCATCAAATTTAGAGTCCATTGATTGCAATTTGGAATCTAGAGAATTCTTCTGTTCATCAAATTTAGAGTCCATTGATTGCAATTTGGAATCTAGAGAATTCTTCTGTTCACTGAACTGAGAGTCCATAGAATTCTTCTGTTCATCTAACTTGGCCAGAAGTAATTCCATCATAGCAGTCATATCAACGCTTGTACTTACTTGTTCTTCTGCTACGTCGAACAAAACGGACTTGGGGTTTTCTCCTTCGTTTTCAACAGATTCCTGCAGTCGAAGCACAAGATCACTTTTTCCTCCAGCTGTGGAGAGATTCCGCTTTTCCAATTCAGCTTTTAACTGCGGTATACTGAGCTGTAGTAATTTTAATGTGCGGCCCATTTTTTTTTTCTATTTTTTCTATTTAATCAAATTCACTTCACTTTAATTTCACACTGAAAACGTTTTATCCCACTTCTGACACCAATGTTACATCCAGGCTAGGATTCGAAAAGATAAAACGTAATTCTATTTAATTAATCTTTATTAGTTCTCTTTCAATGTCTTTTACTTCTTGATTATTATTCTAATAATTCACTTATTTAATTCAACAATTCACTTTCACAATTAATCACTTTAAATAAACAATCACTTCTCTTATTCAATATTCTCTATACTTTTCACTACTGTCATCTATCGCCCTTCTTTATCGCGGTTCACAACTCGAATGTCTTGGGTGCTCCTGCGACATCTATTTATATCTCCTAGTGACACCTCTCGAAATTTCCAGATTCGTTGAGAAGGTTCGTTAAGTTCAGAAGGTTCGAGAACAACATACCAAGTTATACCACAGCTACTCAAACTGCTATTCCAATGCTGCCAAAATCGGTAGTATGGCCACTTTCTACTAGATGGCGTAGTTGACTAATTAATGACACAGTTCAAGCAACCATGCAAGAATACGTTCCTCTTTATGCAATGTGCAAGAGCAATATATGCAAGACAATCGTCCATTTCACTCATCGCACATCCGTACACCACGAAAACTAACAAAAACTAAAAAGTTCACGTCAATCGATTGAACTGGTGTAAGGGGTAGCGTCAATCCACTCATACACGATGCATGATGTCAACCGATTGACTGTGTAAGCTTAACTTTCAGGATGAATTTGTGCCGGTAGCGATCAAATGCTTGGATTCCGGTCCACGATGGGTAGTTTCGCATTTATCGGTTGCCATAATTTTGTGAGTTTGATAAATCTGAATTCAAAAGAAGTAATTAAAAGCAATGAATTATGTGAAATAATAAATTCGATTGTAGTTTACCATTCAAAGGAATATGATACCTACAGCCAGAGACAGTACCCCAGTTTTGTTGGGAAAGCTATCCGTAGTGAAGAAGGATTTCACACGTATTATATATACAAGAACCCATTGCAGACTGCTACTAAAAGCAGAAGTAAAATCCAGCTGCGGATATATTGAATAAAAATTGAATGAACTTTTGGTGGGTTCGTTCTTATCAGCAGTGCTGCCATTTTTAAGATGGTCTCCTGGGGGCATGAAAAGCCTCATATATCTTTATAAGAAGACGTTTTCATGAGCAGCGTTGCCACTTATACTATACTATACAGGGTGTCCCTTAATTCGTTGTCAATATTTTAGGGCATGATTTATGGGTATATTCTAAGGAAAAAATTGTTCTACAGTAAGGGCCTATCTCCAATTTTTATATCATTTATTGAGGATTTAAGAAGAGGCTTACTTGGGAGTACCCTGACCCATGTTAACGGTGATTGGGCTGTTAGTACTAATGATAGAAATTTCGTTTAGGCCTCTATTTTTAGAAGAAATATTAGCCTTTGTAATTGCATTTAAATAAATTTTATACCTTAACTCAGTCTCAAGATATCCAATTTTTAACCTGTTCCATTTTTCCTGCCCATGCTAATTTTTTGACTTTCGGTTCAATTTTCTCCAGAAAATGCGTAATAAACATAACGTTTTAATATTTTTTTTGAATGAAACTGTTGTTCTCGAACCTTCTGAACTTAACGAAGCTGGAAATTTCGAGAGGTGTCACTAGGAGATATACATAGATGTCGCAGGAGTACCCAAGACATTCTAGTTGTGAACCGCGATAAAGAAGTGCGATAGATGACAGTAGTGAAAAGTATGGAGAAAAAGTATAAGTATTGAGTAAGAGAAAAGTGATTGTGTATTTAAAGTGATTAATTGTGAAAGTGCATTGTTGAATTAAATAAGTGAATTATTAGAATAATAATCAAGAATTAAATTAAAAGAGAGCTAATAAGGAGTAATTAACCCTTATTATCCCAGAGTATGAAACTCGCAGAATTTCAAAACTTTTTGAATGGATATACAGAAAGACACATCTAAAAAAGACAAGAGTTATATTTTTACAGTTCGGAATTTTATACAAGTTGAATTTCAGGACCGCACCTTAAATGGGGCGTTGGGAGAATATGCCAATATGTTTTGTTTGGAGAAATAATAAACAGAGTCATTATTTTAAATCTCTTTTTTATTAAATAATTTATACTAACAAAAAGTTGAAGCAAAGACAATAAACTTCATAAACTATTCATTCATTTTTGTTAGGTAAAAAAAAATAATTTTGTTGTGTGGAAAGTTTGAGAACAGTGTTGATGCAAATTAACTCCACATTTAGTGCATTTAAACTTTGTATTTTTATGACATTGGCGACATCAAATTTGAGTTGCGTTTCTGACAATGTAATGCCCTCTTTCATCCAGTCTTATCGAATCAGGTAGTTTTTTCTTGGTAGTCATAGGTAAGTTGGGTCCAATTCGTTTTGGAAGCAAAGGCGAAGATTTGCCAAGTATCAAATAAGTATGAACTATGTATCTTGTGAAAGATAAAAAGTCGTGAGAATCTCTAGCTTGTCCTGCTGGTGAAAGTCGGTACAATTGAAACGCGTTATTAACACAAACGTTAATGGGAAACATCATCATTTGCCAATACCATCTCTTCAGCCTTATCCCGATTCTATATTTCCCAACATTTTGGTCATGTCTATCCACTCCACCCATGAACTTGTTATATTTGAGGTAGCAATGAGGTTGATCGACGTCCACTCGTTTGTTGTTGCACCACCTCTTTACTTTGCCAAGTGGATGAACACCGCTTTCCGTTGAGGCTATAGTCGCAATGCTGTTATCATTGTAGCGCACTAAGGTTGTGTTAGAAACTATATCCGTGACTTGATGGTGGAAACCCCTTGCATTCTTTTTCATTTCCTTTATGTCTCTGAGCGGTGCACCTTCAACTCTATTGGCACGAAGGGTTCCTGTGGCTTCATGACCCATCTTTTTCACTTCATCCAGCAAGCGTAGAGATGTAAAAAATTGTCCATAAAAAGCTGTAGTGATCACCACTTGGGAGTTTCGCAATCAAATTTGTCACGACGGAACCACCTACACCGAGACTTGGATTTGTATTACCAGTTTTGGCCCCCTGGTAAGGCACACCGTAGATGAGATAACCCAACCGAGTGCAAAGTGACCAGATTTTATACCCAAAACGAATTGGTTTGCCGTGTATGTGCTGCTTGGTTCCATGTTTTCCGAAATAAGGCACCATTGATGGATAAATGTTTGTCTCCGGGAAAAAAACTTCAACCATCTTTCATTCATCATATCCCACAGGGGTCTTACTTTTCCAAACTTGTCGTTGGCTGGAAGGCGGCTGTTATCACATGCATGCAAATAACGTAAAAGCTCCTCAAATCGATTACGGGTCATGCATGAGGCAACTCCTGGATGATGACTATCAATGCCCTTATCCCAGTACAATCTTGAATGCGAAGCTTTATTGTAACCCGACAAGAGTAAAATGCCTACAAAATTGTTCACTTCTTCTGTCGTTATTCGAAAGTTGATTTGTCCCTTAGCAATAGCATTATTTTCTGTGCTAGAACGCAACAGTTCGTAAACTTTATCGTCGAAAAACATCTCGAAAAACTCTAACGGATTATCTTTATCTAAAGCAAAGTTGGGTGCAATTGACTCCCTCTCAGGTTTTGAAGTAATATCCTTTTGTTTCCATTTCCTTATGACGACAGCTTTAGTTTTCCTTGCAAGCGCTTCATCCAAACGAGGTGTGGTTGATTTTTCTTCGTGTTTATCCTGATGTATGAATGGAATTCCTTCAACGGTTTCCAAGACTCCTTCTGCTTCCGCCGCTATATTACGCTAAAAGACGTTTGGTTGAAAATAAAATTATCAAATCTGCCAACACTTGTTAAATGATACGATATTTAAGCCAAAATGCATGTGCACCTTAAACGGGGCGCTGGGCTAATATGGGTTAAATAGAATTACGTTTTATCTTTTCGAATCCTAGCCTGGATGTAACATTGGTGTCGGAAGTGGGATAAAACGTATTCAGTATGAAATTAAAGTGAAGTGAATTAGTTAAAAAAAAAAAAAAAAAAAATGGGCCGCAGAGTGAAATTACTGCAGCTCAGTATACCGCAGTTAAAATCTGAACTAGAAAAGCGGAATCTCTCCACAGCTGGAGGAAAAAGTGATCTGGTGCTTCGACTGCAGGAGGCTGTTGAAAACGACGGAGAAAACCCCAAGTCCGTATTGTTCGACGTAGCAGAAGAACAAGTAAGTACAGGCATTGATATGACTGCTATGATGGAATTACTTCTGGCCAAGTTTGATGAACAGAAGAATTCTATGGACTCTCAGTTCAATGAACAGAAGAATTCTCTAGATTCGATACTTGCCGCCCAAAAGAGCGCCGTGGAAGATTTTAAAAATGTTCTCGAAGGAAAACTCGAAGAGATTGACCACGACTTCGAGAAGGTTGAAACCAAATTCGACGAAATCCATCAGACGTTTTGCAAGCATGAGACAAACTTCGAGAACTTGGCTATAGAGCTCGAGAAAGTGAGGAAGCAGAAGGCTCGAGAATATTCTGCGGACTGCCCGAGAAGGAAAGAGATGCAGCCTCCTGTTTTCGGTGGTCAAACATCATGGCCAATTTATAAGAAACAGTTTGAAGCAGCTGCAATGGCGAACAGCTGGGACAACGAGGAAAAGTCGATTGCGCTAACGCTCGCACTAAGAGGTACAGCTGCGGAGTTACTCCAAACCGTCTCAGAAGAGAAGCAACACAACTACGACGCCTTGGTCAACGCTATAGAGATGCGCTTCGGTAATGAGCATATGCAGCAAGTGTATAGGGTCCAGCTACGCAGCAGAGTCCAGAAGAGGGGAGAAACACTTCAACAGCTGCAAGCAGATATCGAACGTCTTTCACATTTGTCATATCCTAATGCTGGTTAGGTTCTCCTCAATGAAATGGCTGTGGAGTCGTTTATCCAAGCCATTGAACATAGACAACTGTAAATGGCCGTAAGAATGGCTGGAAAGATAACTCTCGCTGAGGCCCTAGCATTTGCCTTAACATTGCAAGCTGCTGATCAGGCATCGCATGTTTTCCACCGCGTAAGGGAAATGACAGCCGTTGAATGCTCATGTCAAAGAGCGGACATCGTAGACCGGAACAGAGACAACAGAAGTCGAATGCGCTGCTGGAACTGCAACAAAATAGGGCACCTACATAGACATTGCAGAGCTCCACCCAGACAAGGCAGTTGTCCACATTGCGGGCCTAGGAGGCGCAACGAAGAAGCATCTGGCAGATATAGCTTCGCAGAATCAGCAGTGGGGAAACGTGTAAGGAGCAGCTTCTCGGGGCAGAAGTGGGTTTCCGGAATCGACGACTCCAGGACCACAATTCAAGTCTCCCAAACCAAACGAGGAAACCAGAGTCTAACAGTGGAAGCCTATATCGGTCAAAATAAGTGCGTGGCAGCCATCGACACCGGTGCCACCGCTTCCATTATAAGGAGGGACATCGTCCGTCAGTCTTGGTTGACCAACACCAACAGTTATTGTCTGAAAACAGCAACAGGAGCGACAGCGAAAGTCTATGGAGAGGTCATGCTAACAATAAATCTGGCAGGATTAGCATTCTCCCACGCTTTCCTAGTAGCCGATATATGTGACGAATGCATCATTGGAATCGATTTCATGAAGGCGCATGATGTAGTATAGGACTTTGGTATGCAAGTAATCAAGTATCGAAACGGAGAGCTTCCGATGGTGTACGAGAACGCCGCATCCCTGAGGACAGTCATTAGTGAGGACGAGGTTCTACCACCTTCTTCAGAGACACTGATTCGGACAAAGCTGGAAGGTGATCCTATGAGCCACCGATTCTTTCTAGTTGAGCCAACCACTACCGAAACTGTGTAGTTGGAAAAATGCTTGGCGAGCCGAGAACAATATTGTTCCCGTACGAGTTCTTAATGCGGAACACAAAAGCGTCAAATTGAAGCAAGGTGAGGTGGTTGGGAAGTGTGTACCGGGTACTGAAATTCAAGGAAACATTCATCGGATATCCGGCGACCGCATGAAGACGAGGTATGATGCCAAAGCATCCACCACAGGATTCCAGGAAGGAGATCTGGTATGGCTATACAACCCTCATCGCCGAAAAAGCATGTCACCTAAACTACAGCAGGATTGGGAAGGACCCTATAAGATAGTGAAACGCATCAACGATGTTGTCTACCGGATCCAGCGAGGAAGAGGCAGCTGAAAGTTGTCCATGTGGATCGTCTCCATCGCTACCATGGTGAAAATATTGACGTGCTTGTTCGGGACGAACAAGTTTAAGAGGGGGATATTGTTGCATGTTTGCTCAAACTGTGAAATTCAGCATCCATTAGTCACTCGCACCGCCATCTAGTAGAGAGCCATATTACCGACAATTGGCAGCATTTAAAAAGCAGTTTGAATAGCTATGGAATAACTAATTATGTTGTTCTCGAACCTTCTGAATTTAACGAATCTGGAAATTTCGAGAGGTGTCAGTAGGAGATATAAATAGATGTCGCAGGAGCACCCAAGACATTCTAGTTGTGAACCGCGATAAAGAAGTGCGATAGATGACAGTAGTGAAAAGTATAGAGAAAAAAGTGGAAGTTTTGAATAAGAGAAAAGTGATTGTTTATTTAAAGTGATTATTGTGAAAGTGAATTGTTGAAATAAATAAGTGAATTATTAGAATAATAATCAGGAATTAAATGGAAAGAGAACTAATAAAGATTAATTTAATCGAATTACGTTTTATCTTTTCGAGTCCTAGCCTGAATGTAACATTGGTGTCAGAAGTGGGATAAAACGTATTCAATGTGAAATTAAAGTGAAGTGAATTAGTTTTTTTTTAAAAAAAGGAAAACAAAACTGGGCCGCACATTGAAATTACTACAGCTCAGTATACCGCAGTTAAAAGCTGAATTAGTAAAGCGGAATCTCTCCACAGCTGGAGGAAAAAATGATCTAGTGCTTCGACTGCAGGAAGCTGTTGAAAACGAAGGAGAAAACCCCAAGTCCGTTTTGTTCGACGTAGCAGAGGAACAAGTTAGTACAGGCATTGATATGACTGCTATGATGAAATTACTTCTGGGCAAGTTTGATGAACAGAAGAATTCTCTAGATTCCAAATTGTAATCAATGGACTCTAAATTTGATGAACAGAAGAATTCTCTAGATTCCAAAATGAACAGAAGAATTCTCTAGATTCCAAAATGGAATCAATGGACTCTAAATTCGATAAACAGAAGAATTCTCTAGATTCCAAATTGGAAGAACAAAAATGTTCTCGAAGGAAAACTCGAAGAAATTGACCACAAGTTAGAGAAGGTTGAAACCAAATTCGACGAAATACATCAGACGTTTTGCAAGCATGATACAAACTTCGAGAACTTGGCTAAAGAGCTGGAGAAAGTGAAGAAGCAGAAGGCTCGAGAAAATTTTGCGGACTGCCCGAGAAGGAAAGAGATGCAGCTTTCTGTTTTCGATGGTCAAACATCATGGCCAATTTATAAGAAACAGTTTCAAGCAGCTGCAATGGCGAACAGCTGGGACAACGAGGAAAAGTCGATTGCGCTAACGCTCGCACTAAGAGGTACAGCTGCGGAGTTACTCCAAACCGTCTCAGAAGAGAAGCAACACAACTACGACGCCCTGGTCAAGGCTATAGAGATGCGCTTCGGTGATGAGCATATGCAGCAAGTGTATCGGGTCCAGCTACGCAGTAGAGTCCAGAAGAGGGGAGAAACACTCCAACAGCTGCAAGCAGATATCGAACGTCTGGCACATTTGTCATATCCTAATGCTGGTGAGGTTCTCATCAATGAAATGGCTGTGGAGGCGTTTATCCAAGCCATTGAAGAACTCTCGCTGAGGCCCTAGCATTTGCCTTGACAACGCAACCTGCTGATCAGGCATCGCATGTGTTCCACCGCGTAAGGCAAATGACAGCCGTTGAATGTTCATTTCAAAGAGCAGACATCGTAGACCGAAATAGAGATAACAGAGGTCAAATGCGCTGCTGGAACTGCAACAAAATAGGGCACCTACAGAGACAGTGCAGAGCTCCACCCAAAGGCAGTTGTCCACATTGCGGGCCTAGGAGGCGAAACGAAGAAGCATCTAGCAGGGATAACATCCATCCTGCAGATATAGCTTCGCAGAACCAACAGTCGGGAAACGTGTAAGGACCAGCTTCGGGTGGCAGAAGTTGGTTTCCTTAATCGACGACCCCAGCACCTCAATTCAAGTCTCCCAAACCAAACGCGGAAACCAGAGTCTAACAGTAGAAGCCTATACCGATCGAAATAAGTGCGTGGCAACCATCGACACCGGTGCCATCGCTTCCATTATAAGGAGGGACATCGTCCGTCAGTCTTGGTTGCACAACTCCAGCAGTTACTGTCTGAAAACCAGCAACAGGAGCGACAGCGAAAGTGTATGGAGAGGTCATACTAACAATAAATTTGGCAGGATTAGCATTCTCCCACGCTCTTCTAGTAGCCGATATATGTGACGAATGCATCATTGGAATCGATTTCATGAAGACGCATGGTGTCGTATTGGACATTGGTATGCAAGTACTCAAGTATCGAAACGTAGAGATTCCGATGGTGTACGGGAACGAGAACGCCGCATCCCTCAGGACAGTCATTAGTAAGGACGAGGTCCTACCACCTTCTTCAGAGACACTGATTTGGACAAAGCTGGAAGGTGATCCTGGGGCCCACCGATTCTTTCTAGTTGAGCCAGAAGACAACCACTGCCGAAACTGCGTGGTTGGAAAAATGCTTGTCGAGCCGAAGAACAATATGGTTCCCGTACGAGTTCTTAATGCGGAACACAAAAGCGTCAAATTGAAGCAAGGTGAGGTGGTTGGAAAGTGTGTGCCGGTAACTGCCATCACGAAACTATCACAGGAAGGTGTTGCGCAGCCTCGTTCACCAATGGGAATGACTGAGGTGAAAAGAACTTTATTCCAGCACTGCGATCTGAATCATTAGCAGCAGGCCATGGCAGGGAACTTCATCAACGAGTTTGCTGATATATTCGCTTCGCGGGACTGCGAGTATGGCCGAACACACCTTGTACAACACCGGATAGACACTGGAGATGCAAGACCGATTCGTCAGCCTCCCAGACGATTACCATTGGTTAAGCAGACGGAGGTTGCAGAGATGGTGTCGACGATGGAGAAGGAAGGAGTAATCGAATGCTCTAAAAGCCCATGGGCATCTCCAATTGTCCTAGTCAAAAAGAAAGATGGCAGCACTCGGTTCTGTGTAGACTATCGCTAACTGAATAATGTCACCAAAAAGGATAGCTACCCTCTACCAAGGATTGACGATACGCTGGATACACTGTCCGGAGCCCGATGGTTTTCCACTCTAGATCTGAAGACTGGCTACTGGCAAGTGCAGATCCATCCGGAAGACCGCGAGAAAACGGCTTTCACAGCAGGAAACGGGCTCTGGCAATTCACAGTAATGTCATTTGAACTGTGTAACGCGCCGGCAGCCTTTGAGCGTCTAATGGAGCGTGTTTTGTTGGGGCTAACATGGAAAACGTGTTTGGTCTACTTGGACGATGTCATCGTGGTTGGAAAAACGTTTGAAGAACATCGAGATAACTTGAAAGAAGTGTTCCAGAGACTACGAAGTGCACAATTAAAGCTTAACCCGAAAAAGTGTGATCTCTTTAGATCTGAGGTAAAATATCTGGGGCACATCATCTCGTCCGAAGGAGTAAGGACTGACCCAGAGAAGGTCGATGCGGTGAAAAATTGGCCCGTTCCCAAAGACAAACACCAACTGAGAAGCTTCCTGGGACTTGCAACTTACTACAGACGGTTTGTGAAGGACTTCGCAAGGATCGCAAAGAGCTTGCATCAACTGACGGAAAAGGGAAAACCATTTAAATGGTCAGGTGAATGCGAAGCGAGTTTCAAGAGTCTCAAACACCAACTGTGTGATGCTTCAATTCTAGCGTACCCTACTCCAGGAAAGACATTTATTGTAGATGCCGACGCTAGTAATGTTGGGATCGGAGCCGTTCTTTCGCAGATCCATGATGGCCAAGAGAGAGTAGTTTCCTACTTCAGTAAAGTGCTATCCAAGCCGGAGAGGAACTATTGCGTAACCAGGCGGGAACTCCTGGCTTTGATCCTGGCAACAAAGCACTTCCACAAGTACTTATATGGGCAGAAATTCATCCTGCGTACAGATCATGCGTCTCTAAAGTGGCTGCTGCAGTTTAAGAACCCTGAAGGACAAGTCGCGAGGTGGATTGAGCGGCTGCAGATGTATGACTACGAGATACAGCACCGAAAGGGAACTCTTCACTCCAACGCAGATGCCCTCTCCCGGCGACCCTGCAAGGCTGATTGTAAACATTGCGTACGCCAGGAGGGAAAAGATAAAGTGTCAGTCCAACGGTTGAGAGCTGAGCCCATTAGCGGCTGGAGTGCACGGGAGATCCGGAATGCTCAACAGGAAGATCCGGATATCGAGCCGATTCTCGCCTGGAAGGAACATGAGGGCAAGCCGGACTGGCAGCAGATCTCCAATAGGAGTCCGGAATTGAAGGCATACTTAGCACAATGGGACTCACTTCATGTCCAGGATGGCATTTTGAAAAGAAAATGGGAAAGTTCGGATGGAACATCAGCCGTGATGCAACTTGTGGTACCCAGATCGAAAGTCAACGAAGTGCTTAGGGAACTGCATGATGGAGTGTCCGGAGGTCACTTGGGAGTAAATAAGACACTCGAAAAAGTACGAGAACACTTTTACTGGATCCACGCAAGAGACGATGTCGAAAACTGGTGCCGAAGATGCGTCACTTGCGCAGCCAGTAAAGGCCCGGGAGTAAAAATGCAAGGCAAGATGCATCAATACAACGTTGGAGCGCCCTTTGAAAGGATTGCAGTTGACTTCGCAGGACCGTTTCCAGAAACCAACAGTGGAAACCGCTATATCCTCGTAGTGATGGACTACTTCCCTAAATGGCCTGAAGCATTTGCTATACCTAACCAAGAAGCTAAAACCGTGGTAGAGCAGATTGTCCACAACTGGGTAAGCAGATTTGGCGTACCAATGGAATTGCACTCGGACCAAGGTTGAAACTTCGAGTCGAAGATCTTTCAAGAGGTAAGCCAGCTACTAGGGATTAAGAAGACAAGAACAACCCCGCTTCATCCACAATCGGACGGAATGGTGGAACGCTTCAATAGAACCTTAAACGAACATCTTTCTAAGGTTGTTGGCGACTGCCAGCGGGACTGGCACAAGCAGATCCCCATGTTCCTATCAGCTTATCGAAGCGCAGTTCATAACACAATAGGACATACTCCATCCGAAATCCTTTTTGGTCGAACCATCCGGTTACCTAGTGAATTGATGTTTGGATATCCGACTGATGAAGTAATGAATGAGGATGATTATGTTGCGGATCTCAGAGAAATCATCAGAAACATTCATCGGAAAACTAGAGATACGATTCGGATATCCAGCGACCGAATGAAGACAAGGTACGATATAAAAGCAACCACCACAGGATTCCAGGAAGGAGATCTGGTATGGCTATACAACCCTCATCGCCGAAAAGACATGTCACCTAAACTACAGCAGGATTGCGAAGGACCCTATAAGATAGTGAAGTGCATCAGCGAAGTTGTCTACATGATCCAGCGAGGAAGAGGCAAACTGAAAGTTGTAAATGTGGATCGTCTCCATAGCTACCATGGTGAAAATATTGACGTGCTTGTTCGGGACGTACAAGTTTAAGAGGGGGATATTGTTGCATGTTTGCTCAAACTGTAACATTCAGCATCCATTAGTCACTCGCACCGCCATCTAGTAGATAGCCATATTACCGATAATTGGCAGCATTTGAAAAGCAGTTTGAATAGCTATGGAATAACTAATTATGTTGTTCTCGAACCTTCTGAACTTAACGAATCTGGAAATTTCACCCAAGACATTCTAGTTGTGAACCGCGATAAAGAAGTGCGATAGATGACAGTAGTGAAAAGTATAGAGAAAAAAGTGGAAGTTTTGAATAAGAGAAAAGTGGTTGTTTATTTAAAGTGATTAATTGTGAAAGTGGATTGTTGAATTAAATAAGTGAATTATTAGAATAATATTCAAGAATTAAATTGAAAGAGAACTAATAAAGATTAATTTAATCGAATTACGTTTTATCTTTTCGAATCCTAGCCTGAATGTAACAATACTTTTGCAGTAAAAGTTCATATTGTTGCATTTTTTGTGTCGGTCGCTATAATCTTTCCCTTTGACATCCCATAAACTCGGTAACGACCGATACGTTTCAATTAATTCCGATACAATTGTTCGGTCTTCATCGTCCTTCAATTTTCCGCTGGTGCCAGACATGTTTTCGCTTCCGTGACACAAAACACAATGAAGAAATTAGGTCAATCCAACCTTACACATATCAATCAGCATGACGTTCATCATGTAAAATCAAACTTGCTTTGATTTTCTTCAATCAGACTTCACTAAATGTGTGTGACTCATACAGATACATTTTCAGGAACACATGCTAGTTATTGATGTCATTCGATTGACCGTGTAAGGTCCGCTTACACATACACATTACCCCTGTTTTCTTTGGAAAGCTATCCGTAGTGAGGTAGGATTTTACACGTATGACATTACCACGATCGTCGATAAACTGAGGAGTCAAAGCAACTTCGTACTTGAAGCCATCTTACGAGTATATAATGGATAGTGTGTTGTGTGCATAACTACTGTTAATTGATAAGGGTCTGGGATTTGTTAGTTTTGCGAAGTGACGGCCATGTTCAAAAGTAGATTGGACTCAGTGACGAAGTTATCCAAAACCAAGAGGCCTGCGGTTTTGATGTCAAACCGGCAAATCCCACAGGTACTGAAAAGTGGAAGATCATAACCTTGCCGCCAAAGACGAAGAAAAATAAATTAGTTATTCTAATTAAAACACTGTGATTTTTAGCAACAAATTAAATTTATTTTTTATTTCAGTAAATTTTTCTGTTCTGTTATATTTGTCCATCAAATTACGGTTTACATAATAATAATAATAATCATAATAATTATCAATAATTTCTTATCTTAATAATTAATTTAAATTATTTTTTGTTTCACATTTTCTCTTACACTTTCTAAATGTCAAAAAAGTTTTCTTTAATCTTTCCATTATTTCTGAAATTGTAGCTTCCATAAAATATTTTTTTTAATTACAATCATACACTAAAAATTGATGATAATTAAAAAATAATTGAATTGCTTTGTTCTTTTCTCTATTATTTCTTTTCACATTTAAAAAAATAATTTCTTGTTGTTTTTTAAGGTAATAAAAGAAATATTAAATCGTCAGACTTTAATATGTAACCAAATACGATTTAAATTTAGTTTTCAAAGAAACAATAATTTTAAAATCTCGTTTAAAAGGTTAGAGTTCAGAATGTAATGGTTTTTTCAAAAATGTTTGTTGCTATATTTAAATTGTTGGTTTGTTTAATTAGGTTTTTTTTTGTGATTTAAACCTAAAACAATTTATTTTCAGCATATTTTTTATACTTATATACTTTTTTCATTCGCAATAATAAAAAATGTATATTTAAAATACATTTATAATAAGGTAAAATCACAGATATAATTATATATTTTTACTATTTGTTTTTTTCGTTTTTTCTTGTTTTGTGTTAAATACTCGAAAAAAGTAAAAAAAGGGTAAAATGTACAATAGAAAATGATTTTAGATCTTTGTTTTCTTTGGTTGCATTTTACAGTTTCTTTTTTTTATTGTATGGCTCGCTAAGACTCAATATTATTCATCGATTTTTGTAAATATCCCTTTTTGTTAACTTCAAAATCTTAGAGATACTACCTAAATACAAAAAGTTATTCTGTTGTTTAAGTTAAGTTTAATTTTACCTGAGAAAGATGGTATTTATTCGTTTTGTTTGTTAATCATTTAGTTTCTTAAGTCTATTAAAAGTTGTTTTGGAGTCTTAAGGCCCTGAGATAAAGTATGCAAATGGAAGTTGTTTGTCCTATTTATTGTTATTTTTCTTTCTCTTAATCCTTGACGTAAAGAGTTAACAAGTGAAGGAAGTATAGCTTATATCAATTGCAACACCCATATAAATATCATACATATATGTATATAAGAACTTCACTCATTCTATAGGGGCATATTGTTTTGCGTTGCATTTCGTACGGATGTATCGAACCCGTTTCCGTAAACGCTAGAGCTGTATTCACAGTGACGAAGGGTTACATAGTTTTTGTAAAAAATCTGGCGTATTTGACTCGTACCTCGTCCTAAATAAACTAATTACATATAGGAATTAAAGGCTCATACAAGGCCTAGAATCAAGCCTCTTTTACTAATTGTATGTGCAAAGTTATACATTTGACACGAATGGTTTTGTTCTATGGTTTTAAAAATGATACTCTTTTTTAAGAAAAAAGTATTACGGGATTTGGGAAGATAAAAAAGAATCAAATTTGTGGGATATATAAAAATAGGTGTCGCAACATTTTCGCTCACAATAGAAAGGATAATTGATTTGAAAAGTAAAAATTAGATAAAATGAACGGAAATAATAAATAAGAGACTTGCTTTCTTCTACGTCTAAAAACACATTTTAATTTCACTGAAAATCAGCTGTTTCACCAAAGAGTATAAATAACGCCACCTATAGTTAAGTATTCCATTTATGTATTCCAAATTTGGCAATTGAACTGAAGGTGAACATAAAAGTGAACACAGTGTTTTATTGGGATTTCTATTGCTGAGCTTGAAATAAGTTTCCAATAAAACACGCCTTATGTGAGTTTCATGACACCCCTCAAAACCGTTGGATACGCACCTTTGTTTCATCTTTGGAGTGTGAGAGATGTATATTGTATATAGATTAACATGTTTACTACTTTGATTTACACACCAAATTTGGTGCCGTTCATTTTCATTTTCAACGTTGCATGAATGAGGTTTCTGGAATGAAATGCAGCTGACAACTTCTTAAGTGGTGTTTTACTGTCCCAGTTAAAAGGTTCGATTCGAATTACAGAGGTCATAAAAGGGAGTTTTCTTAGAATTTTCTCATCGTGGAGATTTTAGTACAGTTAAATTTATTATTCCGATAAAGGAAGTGTCCCGAATACGGAGGATATATTGTATGAAAACTTCAACAGGACTTTTTATTAAAGTATTTAAAGAAGTGTGAAAAGTTATGCACTCTTTAAAATATCTCTAAACGCAATGTTATCAAACGTTTATATGCAACGATGTATATAATCTACATACGCTAAACGTGTTTGAAGATCTCTTTCAAAGTATAAATCAAATATGTACTATCTATGTGTATCTATATGTGGTAGAGGTAATTTTAACTGCCGTGGAGTATTGGTGAATAAACTAAGTTTGGTTATATCGATATCGGAGAGGAAATTGTTTTCTATTTGTTTTGCATTTGTGCAGCGCTGTATGGGACTGCATAAATACTTATGGATTGCAAAGACAAATTCTTTTTCGCGATGGAAGAAATTATTTCAAATAGTCAATAGTTAAATTATTGCCAATAGTGAACAGCCATATTTTGGATAGGTTTGCGAAACGTTAACTAGTTGATGTTGGGTCAACTGGTCAACAGTGGATCAGGGTCCACCAGTGAATCACTCACGCTCATACTGCCACTTTTTATTTAAGAGCAACGTTGCAAGGAAAGTATTTGTCGTTCTTTAAATAGAGTGTGATATTTGTAAATGTAGTTAATTGAATGATGGCGAACCCGGAAATAGCGCTGTAACTCAAAGCCCACTTCACGTGGTAGCAATATGAAAATACTGTTGTTCATTCAACCATTAAAAGTAGTTAATTATAGTTTTTAAAAAAGTATAAATCGATTATTTTGATAAAATAATAAAAGTTTAATATATTTTAATTTTATTTTTTATATAAAAATTTATTGTCAAAAATATTGCTTTGCACACACAAATCGTTGGAGAAACTAGGTATATTAGCCCTTAAATATCAAGGGCCTGCAATGAATGTCTCAAAAGCAGTTTAAAGACAAATTTTTTGCAGTACTGTATTAATTGAAAATGAAATGAATGATATTTGATAACTGATTACTTCACCCAAAGACAACAAAACTTCACTTCAATGTGCTCATATTAACGTGTACATTGCATTGATTACTTTGAGTCTTCACAGTGTCGTATTATAATTTTATTTCAGTATGTACTCAATGACAATCTGGTACCTATTTCTCCGAAAGGAATATATTATGACAATAGACTGTGGTAATGATGGCGGGCGCTTTTTGTTCAAATAGCGAAATATTTAACAAACCAGTTGCGTTTACCATTGGAATGTCTGCATCTGCATGGTTTGTTGAATCCTAACATAAATATGAATGTAAGAATATAATATATGTACAAATATTTCTAAAACTGTGCAAATTAACTTTCATCATTTATTTAAATTTTATCAAAAAAAGTATGTTGTAGCTAATGAACGATTGTTGAAAATATTATATTCACCTACACTCCATTAAAGTCAAAGGAGACAAATCCACCCACCACATCCGGTGTACTCGATGCGTTATAAACAGGTTATCTTGTACTTGATTCATTTGAATGAAGCACCCACGAGTAAGAGAGAAATTAAATAGAGTATTACATTCATTATTAGGTGATCTAATATTGTAAACTGTTTGTGAGTCTTAAAAATGGGTACTTATTTTCAGTTTTTAGAGTACATTGTAAATTTAAAGTAAATATGGTACACTGAAGTAAAGCATTCGTAAAGAGAAGGCAAATGAATGCAATTTGCAGAATACAGACCTCTATTATATATGCCTTTCATGGCTAACAATTATTTGTATTAAGCTAACAAAAAAGGATTCTATTGACAGCATTTTATGATTTCTTATCCTTAATTCATTGCGTACTTTACACTTATTCTCTGTGTACCACCTGTGGAAACTATAACAAACGTCACAATAAGCAAATAATTATGGACTGTTACCCTACTCTATAGAGGTTAAACAAAAGCCTTTGATAGAGAGCATCAAACCTTGTAATTGGCTAAGCTTTAAGCGTTGGGTTTGCATTCCTCAATGCTGAGATTGGTTTTATTTATTTACTTGAACAATAGAAGGCATCTAATGTTAGAAGTAACTTCGGGCATTCTACAAGCAAGTATCAATTCTGATTTCCGGGACGATTTGAATATATATTCTCGGAAAATCAATTAAGCTTTTGATTGCATTCTCGTTCAATCATACATTCATATATTGTCGTAATGGTTTTATCATAATGCTTTGAAACTTAATATTGCTAAATGCAAGATTTTTTGACTTACCGAATTTCTACAATTTTTTAATGATCTGATTGTTTAACGGTGTCATGTTTGACTATATGTAAATCGTTTTGTTTTTTTGCACGATTAATATGCTATTGTATATTTAAATCTTTACTGGGCTTTCCTAAACGTTTATGTATAGACTTTCAAGATGTACACAGCCTCAAAGTGGTTCTTTAGTTAGATCGCATTTAGAATATTCGTCCGTTATCTGAGTTTTCTGAGATTAACAATATGGTAACTCACGCAATTAGATTTGAAAGAGTTTAAAAGAACTATACGAGATATGCGTTTCATAAATAATATTAGTTTGATGAGCATTTGCAATAGGTTTGCAAACTTTAAGTTCCAGACGCCATACAACTTCTGTCATGTTCGCTTGCGCTTAGTTATCATATTATTTCACCAGAATTGGTTTGTCTATTATATGTGTATATGCTCTCCAAAACCTAAAGGTCTCTGGAGGTTAAAAGTAATATTTTTACAGAACGGTATACTCGTAGAACCAATTATGGAAATAATGAGCCAATTACAAGTTGTCTGAGCAGATTTAATCAACTTTACAACAAAATTGATGCTTGTTTATCTTGAGTAGAATGCAGGAAGTGCGTTTTGTACTGACTGCAAATGCATCAAAAGCCGAACATTAAACAGAGAAAAGCCTAATTTTAGAGCCTGACAACAAAAAAACCCTTCGTTAGTTTACCAACGCACCAGACCGGACAGTAAGTTGTGAATATAAAGCGTGTTGGCTTTCGAACATAAATTTATATAAACTTAAATGTAATTTTGTTAATTTTTCTTCACACAGAATTTCAGAAAATGAAAACTGTCAAATGATAAAATCCTAGACCTTGCCGGAGAAAAACTGTTACTTCTTTTCAAGCCTAACCTTGACGTTTTTCATTTGTTTTCGTCAAAAGCATTCGCGTACTTTTCTTCGAAATGAGAGGACACCCTAGTTGCGCATCGGCTGCGAAGTATTCTATAGAGTACTTCGCGAAGCTATCTGTTTCAGAATTGCCGAATTTCTTTCTTAAACGTAAAAAAAAAAATAAAAAAATTGGAGGAAGACATTGAGGGAAATTGCAGAAAACGCTTGAAGAAAACATTGTTATTGTTAATAAGGAGATATTTAAATATAAAAGAAATCTGTTGAGGAGTAAAAACTAATAATTTAAATACAACGAACCTGAGAAAATGCGTTAAAACAAAGAAAATCATTACAGGAATTTTCCATTACTGTTGTTTTGTATAATTTTGTTGGGAATTAATTGTTTTTGTTTGCATTTATTTAGTATTAAACAATTTATTTATAGAAGATTGTTCAACTTAATTTGTTTCGGTTGACACTGACATATTCGCCAAGTACTCTATTGGATTGAAAATCGAAATATGATCTTTAGTCGCGTAATAAACAGCAATATTGTATTAAGCGATATTGAGAGCTTGCCCTTAGATAACGTGGGGTTTTTCGTGCTCTGTAATGGACAGATAAAAAAACGACACTATCGTTTTAGGGGTGTTTTAGCGAATTCCAATAAATTTGGCTTACAAGGTTAGCAAAGATTGTCCTGATTACGGAATGTTAAACTCAGGAGATTTTAATGTAGTCAAATATCAGAAATATAACTAGACCAGTATCAGCTCTACCACATGTGCTCCACCTGCCAATTATTGATTTTTTTTTTTGAGAAGGAATAAATCCTTTTCCTTGCGCTATACCTTTATAATTTTAAATTTTGTCTTTGAAAATCGTATAGCTTTTAGGGCGATGCAATTTGATCCGTTGAATCACTCACTTTGAAACTCTTTACGCCTGCCCAAACAGAATTTGGTTTTTTTTTTAATAGAAAACAAACATTCAACTAGAAAACAAAAATTATCGTTTGACAATTTAAATATTTGAAAATTTAAAATTTTCATTTTCCATACATTTATTGCAAATTTTCTTGTTCTTTTTCAGTTCAGAACAGTTTTTCTCTATTCACCATATTATAATAAAAAAAAAAATTAGGAAACAAATTCAAACTATATTACTTGTTTTAGCTAATAAAAATTCGAAATGAAATATTGCACTAAATTAATAATTTTATTTAAAAGATACATAATAAATTTTACGTATATCCGTTTTTCAAAAAAAATAATGTTATGTAAGTTTGCGAAACATTTTCATCTTATCTTCTACTTATTTTTTGTTTTATTTATGTAAATGTTCCTCTTCCGTTTTTTTTTCTAAAAACATATATGCAATCCCAACAATTTTGGTTTTCAGTATACCGAAATAAATTTGTACAGTAATGTCGATTTATATGTACATTATATAAATGTTTACTTTTAAATATTTTTTTTTGTTTCATTTTTTTATGAAACTATGGTTGACACAGCTATAAGCTGTTATTTTCTCTTTTTTATTTTTTTTTCACTTTTTTACGAAATTTTGCTCCGAAAAGTTTAAGGTATCCCTGGAAATTTTGTACTCCGAAAAATTTGCTTTCATTATATTTTTTTTAATTAAATTTGTACTTTAACTGTTGTTTTTTTACCTTGACTGATGGTGTTTTGCATATATTATAAAGTTTTATTATTTTCTTAAGTTAACATTAGTTTGT
Source organism: Portevinia maculata (assembly GCA_949715645.1). NCBI lineage: Eukaryota > Metazoa > Arthropoda > Insecta > Diptera > Syrphidae > Portevinia > Portevinia maculata. The sequence continues at coordinate 40,654,953 of OX454525.1, forward strand.
TGTTTTTGGTTTTTATTTTGCATGCTTTAGGCAACATCAATATATGAACCATGTCATTGCTTTATAATTTTGACTTAGAAATTTGTTCCAATATTTAAAGAAGCATTTATCAAAAAATATATTTTTAAAAAATAAATAGAAAATTATTTCAAAAAGTCAATGTAAATTAAATATATGTATATATATTGTTCTGAACTGTTTAAGTGACTTAATCTAAATACTTTCGCTTTATTTTATATACATTTAAATGTTTGATGTTTTAGTATACGTATTTCATATTCATAGTTATTCTTTTTTTCAAACTGAATTAATAACGAAATGCAAACAATAAAGTAAACATTATCGTAAACGTATTAGAACATAAGTACGCGGAAATGTATCTACTATTAACAAAAAAAGCAAGTAAAATTATGTGTACATAATTAATTGACAACGAGAATTAAAAACAAAACCATGCCAAAAATTATTTAATAGTAATTAAAAACATATTTTGTGACAGTCTCAGCTCAAACTCATTTATGTATACTTCAAAGTAGCTCTTTTGTTAAACAACAAACTTATCAAAATAAAGTACCGTGATAATATTTGCTGTGCATCTGTCTAAAGCAGTCTTTTTTGTTGTATGGTCTGCGTGTATATGATTTGTAGTGGTTTTTTTTTTTTTTTCACCAACTTTAGACAGCTGTTAAATATCAGATTTTTTAAAGTTATATGGTTTTCGTATGCGCTTCTGTGACAGCTATAACTAGGGCCTTGCCTTAAAAAGTTCGTTGGTATTTAACACTTCAATTGCAGTATCTGTTTAACTGTTCAGTTTATAAGTAAAATTCACGTTTAGAATTTATTCACTGCTTTGTGCAGGCAAATTGAGAAAACTTCATGGGCTTAGTAAGGTGGTTTATTTGGAAGCATCTAGAACGAATAACTTCTCTCAAAGTCATAGGTTTTTTGTCGATTACACAAACATAAATCCCTTATTTCAACTGGTCAAACTTTTAAATTGTAAAAACTACTTTCCTGCTTGTTTTGGGTTGGGCACCACACTATCATTCCATGAGTTTAGCAACATTTGTGTTCACTAAATTGACAGCCACTACGCCACAAATCGGTATGTGTTCTTGTTTTGTTACCACATTGGAAGAATATGTCTGTTTATTTTTGTGAAATGTACGATCCCAAGTAACCAAGAGCCACCGTCGATAATAGCCGCGTTTCATTGTGAAATGTATCCAAGTTTGTACAAAAGAACGATTGAAAGAATAATGGCCAGCAGCAATACTTGTTTGTATTTGCAGCATTTATCCAAAGCAGCCCTTTTTGTCATATACATACATACTCATCAGGACAAAATTCCTCAATACAATGAGTGAAGTTATGGCGGCTGCCTTAAACACTTTAAGCAACCGGCTAAAGACTGTGGACTTAACATCAATCCGGCCAAAAAGAAATTAGTTCTATTCACCAGAAAGTATAAAATACCATCATTTAAAATGTCACTAACAGGTGGGGTTGAACTGGTCTTATCAGACCAAGCGAAATACCTCGGTCTTATTCTGGATAGAAAACCGAACTGGAATCTCAATATTTAGGAGAGAACCAAGAAAGCCTATAACACTCTATTTGCGTGAAAAATGGCATTAGGAAAGAAATGGGGCCTAAAACCAGCAATGATGCATTGGCCTTACACCATGATAATCAGACCCGTCCTTACGTATGGGGTTATTGTCTGGTGGAAAGCCACAAGTAAGAAGAGTGTACAGAGCAGACCAGTGGTGCTATCACAGGTGTCCTGCGTACAATTCCCACAGTGGCACTGGCAATATTTGTACACCTACTGTCTGTAGACATACACGTAAAGTACCAGGAAGGAAATAGTGCGATACGTCTAACCAATTTCGGACTGTTCAAAAGCAGTGCGACACTGACCTATTTTGGACATTTTTAATGTTGGAAATCTAAATAATATCGTATAGTTTGCTGACTAAGCTTGATTTCGAGATACCCTACAGAATGGTGTGCCATGTGGCATTGCAGTATTCAAGGATGACTCCTAAACCGATGATGCTACGGGATCCGGAATTTATTCTGCGGAAATAGAGTTGGGAGAATCTCTGCGGCTTCCAAACAGTTGCAGTGTCTTGCAATCGAAGGTTATGAGAGTACTGAAGTCGGCGGAATTACTGCTCACGAAGTCAATATTCAACTAGGTTATTATCATGTACACTGACAGTAATTCTTTGATAATCTACAAGAGGTAGCGTCGATTGACTGCAAGAAATAAATTGGTTTTCGTATGGAAGAAAATGCTTTTTGGAATAGGTTTAAGACGTTGCCCACTTCCAGGGATCGCGATGGACCCATTGTGGTGTCTAGTGTTTTTTTATGCAAGTAATTCAATAGTCCTGCTTAACCTAACCTTACCTAATGCGTAGCCGCTGGCTATGTAACTTAAGATCATTCTTTTGTGCAACTGAAGATACGTTTCAATAATATAGTCGAAGTGAGGCAGTTCTTCAGAAACTTCGCAAAACATTCAGTTCACTCGCGCCTAGTTCATTGATTAAATTTTTTATGTGTAAATTATTTTTTTTTTCTTGAACCACTGCTTCATCCATCTGCGTTTTTTCTTTTGTTTCTTCTTCTCAAATACTAGCCCTTAACTGTCTGGTTCTGGGTGGGGCATCCGCCATCCCCCATAATAATGTTGATCGCTTAGCGGCGGCAATAGCAAAATTATTAATATTTTTAAAATATGAATATATGAAATATGAATAGATTAGTTAAGTGTATTGGCATTTTAAACATCAAATAAACAATCCATAGTCATTAAAAATAGATTTTTTCATTACAAAATCTATCTTAATTATTATTTATTCGCTCGTTCTTGACAAAGATGATTTCTGCAATTTTTTGATAATCGTCTATATTTACATCTATGAATTCGTTTTTCCCATTCCATGACTATGTTGCATGGTTTGGCAATAAAGTTTGGAATTATGAAGACGGCCTTGCTAAACGTACCATAATCTTTAAACCAAAGTCAATACTTATTCTGATCATTTTTAAACAGTACGTCTCACATATTTCCAAGTGTTTAGGGCTGGATCTAAGGGCATTTAACTAAAATAAAACTTATTGTTGCAAACTACTAAGCTCGATTATTCGGCAAAATATAATCAAAGAATAAAAACGAAAACAAAAAAAAAGTAAAACGAAATCATATGTTTCATATTGAAAACTTTTATTTTTCTGTCACATTTTCATATTCATTAAAATTATATATAATTCATTATAATAAAAATAAAAACAGTTTATAACTGAGCAAAATATAGACTTCCTTCAATGTAATTATTACAAATAAAAAAGACTAAAACTAAAATCAATTTAAAAAAAATAAAACGCAGAAGCTAACGAAATTGTTTTTAACATTTTCGCTTTAATACATTTTCACAAAAAATATACAATTTTATTTGTTTTCAATAGTGTACTTATTTATGATTTAACTTGTTACTTTTCACTATACACAATTTACAGAGAAAATATATTTATAAAAAAATGTACATACAACAAAGAAACAGAAATTGCTTGAATTTAAAGAACTAAATCAAATTATTTTACAAAACAAATTAAGCATTTTTGTTCCTTAAATAAAACAGAAGAACATTTTTTTATTAACATTTGCCTTATTATTTGAACAAATATCTCAAATTAAAAGTTGATTTTCATATTTCTGTTGCATAACAACTTAAATTTTAGACATTTAACTTAATAACAAAAAATTGTACAGTAACTATTTTAATTTATTTTTTTTTCTATTTTCAGTTTTTTTTTAGAGAAATAGATTTATTTCACTTTACATTTTATTGTACCTGAGTGTGTTGCACATCTGACTAGTTGAGTTTTTTTTAGTTATGTTTTCTTTATAGTGTAATAGGTAATTAAATATTATTTAATGCTTTCTTTTAGTTTAGTGCAAATATGCATTTTTTATATTCAGTGGAAAGAAATTGATAGTTTAAGAAAAATAAGTACATTTTTTTCTTTTACGTTTTAAGAAATCTAACAAACATAATTAACAACAATAATTCATAAACAAAAATTATTAAACTTTTTAACGTGCGTTCTAAATTTACAGGAAAAATAAAATTTACATATTCAAATGAGAACGTAACTTAAGAGCGTGTTCTTTTAAAAAAAATGCTCATAGTTATATCAGTTAAATAAAAAAAATATAAAAAAATATGTATCTAAGAAAAAATGAATAAGTATAACAGAACTAAGATTGTTTTTTTACAAAATAAATTAATATTATTTACGATATTTATAAGTAATATTTTATAGTTCTCTTGATTCTTTTTTTGTTTTCATTTTTTCTTTTTTTTATACATAAATGCAAAATGGCGACATTTTCATTGTATTTTTTACAATTACTTTAATTTAGTTTTTACAAAGAAATTATTCTGTTCAAAGTTATTAGTTTAGTGACTTATTTTTTAAATATGTTTTTGCATTGAATTTTGCCTAAATTTTTAAAATTTTCGTACATTTATTACTTTGTATGTTGCGTATTTATAATTTTGTGTTCTATACATTTTATGCCTAAATTTTTGTATATTTCAATTTGGTTAGTAAATATGTATGTTTTTTTTCACCATAGTTCGGTTCATAATTTTTGGACTATATTTTTAATTTTTGTTTATTTATTAAACTCCAAATTTATAAAAAAAAATTTCTATGAAACTGATTGAAGTTTTTTTTTGTTTATATCTGAATCTTTTTTGTTTTCTTTTGTTAATACTTAAATTTAGTCAAGTGTGACATATGTGAATATTTTATTTTCATTTTAGTATTACAAATGTTTTTATAAATTAAGCATTAAAGAATTTATGATTTTAATTTGTTTTCAAATAATTTCTTTGTATTACATACAGCAATGAAATCATACAATTTTTGGGACTTGGTTCCAAATGGCATTCCTTATCCCAAAAAGAAATTCAAATGAATATATTTACCAAACTACAAATTTTTTCGAATAATATTTTTCTCACCAGAATTTTTGAATGGTTTTTTTTTTTTTTTTAGTAATATAAAGTATTTTTTTTGAATATTTACAAAAACCTATCTAAAAACCTTTTTTTTAATGAATAATTTTCTACACTTTTTTTTAATTACCCGAAATTGTTAAATTTTATTTTTGCTTTAGATTATTTTCTTTCTTTTTTACTCTAAAATTTAATTTTAAATGTGTTATTTTAATTTTTTTTAAATGTCGTATTTCTTAATTTCTTTTGAAGATAATTTTATTTTTCCTTAAGTCGTATATCCAAACAATATGTTTTTTTTTGTATTTTATATCATTTAATTTTTTTTACATAAGTTTTGTAAATATTTTTGTAGCCTAAATAGTATTATTATGTAAGTGTTTTCTACAAGGTGTTTTTAAACGTTACACATACTTTATATAAAAAAATTATTCTTAGTAATCTTCCCTTCGATATTTACTTAAGAAACATGGTAAAGATAGCCTAAACGTAAAATTTTGCTTTTATTTTCTCATTAACTGTCTGTAGTTTTGTATTTTATTTACAAATTTGAATTGTTCGGAAATAGTTTAAATTACTTTTGCTTCCATTTTTTTGTCACCATTTTACTTGAATTGTTTTCTTTTATTCTTTCCTAAATTTTACATTATTTTAAGTGTTAAGATTTTGAGTTTCATTTTAAATTTTCTTAAACACTGTTATTTGTTTATGTTTGTATGAAAAACAATAAATTGTCTTTTTTCAAAAAAAAAAACCAAAAAAAATAATAATAATAATTACAACAAAAAATATATACGTTCACAAATATAAAAGTTTATCTAAATATAAAAGTTCCTATTGAGGTAGTTCAGTTACTATTGCAGTTCTGTCTTTTATCAGTAAATTGTATAATGGTTTGATTTAATTTTATTTCTTTAGAAAATAAATTAAAATTTGTATAACATAAGGAAAGTAATATAAATCTGAGGTATATGAGTTCCTATTGTAGTGTTTTTAAGTTGTCCATTAGTAGTTAAATACAGAAATAAAATAAAAAAAAATTCAAGGAAGCAAACAAAAATAATTTATATTTTTTTCACATTCATAAGACAAAAATTATTAAAAATGTACATATGTATTTCAGACTCCATGATGTGAATTATGAATGTGAGAAAAAGAATAGTTTGTAAAACAAAATTTAGGCACAAGCACGGACTGAAGTCCCCACTCAAATTTGGCTTGTTGTCTCTGGAAAAAAAAAACTAATAAAAGAAATGACTGAGTGTTTTTTGCAAGTTTAACATTTTGTTCACAACTATATTTTTACTTCTGATTTACTTCCTTTTTTGCATTTAAAACTATAATTAAATGTTTTAGTTTATTTTTTAATTAAAAATTGTATTGGTTTAAATATTATATTTAAGATCAATTTAATTTTTAATTATTTAATAACTATGCTTTAAAATATATAATATATTTTTTAAGTTAATATTTAATTATGGTATGGTTTGCCCGTAAGGAAATTTTTTTTGCATAAAATATTCCTTATCGAGCTGATCACAGAAATAAACTGGGTTTGGTTGTGTGTGTGTTTTTTCACTAAATTTTATTAAAGTGTATTTTTGACAATACCTTTTTCTCCGGGTTGTTTTCAATTTATGCAAATGACATTAAAAAAAAATTAATATTTTGGCTAAGAATAAAATTACAGAATCTATTGTTATCTTTAGTTGTTTTGTATCACCCTGTATGTTGTATTTTTGAGTTGCGAATCACCCATTTTCGTCAACTTCTATTGTATTCGGTTGTTTCAGTATTTTTTTTTATTTTTTTTTCATTTTGTTAAAGGCTTATGGTTTCAGAAACTTAAAACAATATCAACTATTTTCGTATATTTTTATCTATTTCTTAATAAAATTACTTTATTTTTTTATTTTTTACAACATTAACTATTGCGTGACATATTGTTTTTTTCAATATTGGATTGTTTTAGTGAATATTTTTGCAACCTTTTGGAAAACCTTTCAATTTAAAATTATATGCTATGTTATTTTTTTTAAAATGAAATGTATAACCAAAATTTGGAATTTTGAATTTTAAGCTTTTGAGCATTAGTTTTTGATTATCCTGGAAAATCGTTTCAAAGGTGTAATTTTGATATATGAAAAAAATAATTGGTAATTTGGCTGATATATTTGGGTTTGTTTTCGGAACGTTTTTGAAAGGTTAGACTATTGCTTGTTTATCGTTTGTCGAAGGCTGAGTGGTATGGATTGATTTTTCATTTGTGTAAACAATATTTTGTAATTTATTTTTATCTTGTGTAAATATTTGATTTTATATTATTATTAGTTTTAATATAAATATACGTATATTAAATTGAGGCACCCGTTTCTTGTTCTTTTATTAATTAAGTTTTAAATGTTAGTTAAATTATAACAGAAATATTTTAAATTAAAAAGGAAAATGTGCGTATGGCTATGGAAGTTTTCGTTTTTTGTTGTTTAAAGAAATAAAAATTGATTTATGAGAAGAAAATATTAATTAACAAAAACGTAGAATAGGATAAAACTTATTATTTTTAAATTTTACAAGCACATATTTTTTCATGTACGTTGTGATAATGTTAAGAATCGTTCCTATTTTCATTTGCAAATCATATAAATATTATTAAATGGTTTTTAGTTATATTTTTAATAATATACATATATGTATATATATACATATATACATATTTATGTTTTTTTATGAAACGATTTATACATTTATATATAAACGTGTTTTTAAGATAGTTATTTTAAAATTAGATTGCAGGTACTTTTGTTCACTATTTTTTTTTGAAAAAATGTATGATTATTGTTTTTTTTCTTTATATAATATATTTATTTATTAGTTGTGGGATGCATTGAGATGTCTCTATTTGATTGGAAAATATAAATCTGAATTCGAGGTTGTATGTGCATTTAATATATAACTTTTGTTACTGAGGTTTTCAGTTAGAATTGAATGCGGTCAACTTCTTTCAAATAGGGTGTTAAATCTAGCAAAAAAAAGCAACCTACTTATTCCCTTAAACTTGCCTTTGAAGAGATAATCTATTATAACAGTTAGTCAAAGCTGAGCCAGGAAAGGCCATTATTAGGTGATTTTGTTGGAGGCTTTTAATATTGATTCAATATGCACTTGATGTAAAGCAGAAGCTGCGCATTTGAAGTGTCAAATCCATTGCTGGCAAGTACAATAACAAGAAGATGTCCAATACGATTGTTACAGCTGCACGAGTGTGCAGTACAGAATGTTCTCTATTGCATCTATATGCATGCATTTATGAATTGGCCCAATCTTAAAATCATTTCGCACGAGATGGTTTATAATGGTGTCGTACTATATTTCCTACATACTGCTCTATGAGTTAACAAAAGTAATCCTCAAACAGCGTTTTTGTTTTTCAAAATTTATTTCCGCGAAAAATATTATTCTGAATTGACTTGTCAATCTTTTTTAATTTAATTTAATTAAAGAAAATTAACCTTTCGACAGTATGGATGGTGAAACGAAATTGATAAACTCCAAAAAAATTGCATTAACATATTTCTTAATCAGACGACAAATTTTCTTCCGTCATGAAATAAATTTGAAACAAAAGTTTCGACAACTACAAGGACATTTAGCCACTATATCTCCAAGCATTTTTGAAAATGTTATTTGAAGTTATACTTAATTTTTGTTATCAAAGTATGTTATTTGTATAAATATTTATTATTTTATATATTATTTTAGTTTGTAATGACACTTGTGGTGGTAGTATATGAAAGTAAAGAAATACTACATAATATTACTTATAATTTATGTTAATGTGAGTGGTTTATTTTCGTAAGCTGTAAGAAAATATGTAATGATAAAAAAATGATAAGAAGGGCACAATAAAAAATGAATAAATTTTAGTTTCATTTTTGTTAGCTGTTTAAATCTATTGTGTGGTTTTTGTTTAGAGAATCTATGTTATTCTATTGCCAATAAAAAAATACATATCCTAAGTTTTCTATAGATATAAATTAAAAATATATCGACAGGAGAAACATATATATAAATATGTATATTTCATGTAAATATGTGTAAATATTATTGTAAATTCTGTTTCTTCAATATGTATGCTCGTATAGAGCTGGGAAAAAAGAAAGAAAGATAAAGGATAGAGGTACTATTTGTTTGTTTATTTTACTATTGCATTGTTAATTAAACTATTTTATTTGTTATTATTTTTTTGTATAGATTGAGACCAGTCAAAAACGTTCAGACTTGTGGTTGTTGTTTTATTGTTCTTTTGTTAGCAATTGCAACTATTTTGTTTAGTGTTTTTCTTTACTATATATTATTTTGTAGTTTTTGTTTTACATGTTGTGTTTAATATTTCTATGCAAAGAAAATGCAAAACAGTAATTAAAAATTTGATAAATATTTAATTTGATATATAAAAACATGATTTTTATACATATTTCTTTGATTTCATTTGCATTCTGTTTATCATATAGCACCCTGAAAACTATTTTCAGTCGGATTCTTCTTTTAAATTGAATTAATTGTTTAAGTAATTATTTATTTAAATAACAGGAAACAAATCAATAGAGGTTGCATTGCAAATATTATAACAAAAAAAAATTAATATTGTTTAACTATTACTATTCTTTTTTACAAATTCATTTCTATTGCAGTTGGATTGTTTCTTATATGTTATATATATGAAATTTCTTTGCTGTAATGATTTTAATTTCTGATTCATTCGGTCAACTGATCCAATTATTAAAATAAATATTTTACTAGGCGTTGACTGCTTTAAATCGATGAAACTAAACAATATGATGTCATTAGTAGTAGTAGGCTTTGCTTGAAGAAAAATGGTAACAAACTTTTTCTCTATAAATTTATGTTGCTGCTGCTGGTGATTATAACAACTCAATGAAGATCCATTTTGAAGATCTTTAGCTTTGTTATTGTTTGTCCTTGTTTTCACAAAATTTAATTGCAACCTTTAAGGACCTTGCGCTGTTTTTGTTTGCACCTCGATTGTTGAACCGATGCCTATTGCGTATGATTCGGCTGAGGTAATTGATCAATGCCGATCTCTTGTTTATGTTCACGAGCAATATGCCGCCTTACAGTGTTGTTGCGGGTGAAAGTTCTCGAACAGAAGGGACAGGGTACTCTGATACCTTGATGACGTTGTCGGATGTGGGCACGTAAATTTGTCTCGTATCCATATAAACGATCACAGTACAGGCACTTTAGTTTTTTTCCTGTAGGTGGATGGAGGGGGGATTTTGTTGTTTTAGAAATAATAACTTATTAATGCCAATTTGGGATGAGGATAAAAAAAAATAAATTATTAAAGGGATAAATAACGAGTGAGTTGGGTATATTTATGAAATGAGAATATCAAAGCATATAAAAAATGCGTTTTTTTATTATAAACTTCATAAAGTCAAATGTGTCGTTGCATGTTTCAAAATAAGAAACTTATATGTATAGACAAAAAATAAATCATTTTTCAAAATAAATCATTCTTTTTAATTTGTAATTTTGAAGACTTTACACCTAGCATCTAGCTTTGTCTTCCCGTTTATGGGATATAATACTGATGAAATGGCAAAAGCATTGTGAGTGCATAAGCCACCCCCAGCTACTACTTCAAAAAAAATGTAATTTTACTTTGAACCAAAAGTATTGGAAGTGTAAAAAGAACAATATAATATTGATAGTAGAAATTTGAAAACTACGAGTATGTAGTGCTCTTAAGCAGAAGTCCGTGCAGGGACCGACAAATAAAAACAGCGCTTGTCTTAATAGGTGACAAAGGGAAGAGATCGCATCTAGACAATTATACAATTTCGGTGAGCTTAGCACCACAGTTATTATCAGAAACCGTTAATTTGGATGCAAACACGTGGGTTGATACGACTGGTGTGGAAAAAGGATGATCAAACAATAATCATTAACAAGAGCATGCCCGTGTCGAACTCGTCAAATGCAATTACATCAGCATTCGATTTCCCTCGTTAAGGCAGTGATGAGAAACCAAGAGGCCTGCCAATGTCTATTGAGGTGAAACGGCGAACCCGGTAGACGGACCAAAATATATGACTGAAGTGCGAGGTCCAGGATCCCTTTAAACTGATAATAACTCGCTGTTAAAGAAGAATGTTTGTTCTGAAGCTAAGCGGACATTTAAACTGTGTTACGTTTGCCCTCGTTTTAAACAAATAACTTTCAGTCACGTAACGAATACATTTTTCATTTTTATTTAGAACTAGGGTCAAATCTTCTGGAAATGTCAATTTATAGTAAAATTCTACTATTAGATAAATATTTCCTTTAGTTTAAAACTTATTCCTCCTTCTATTTTTTTTTTTGTTAACTCACCATCAGCTGTGTTCACCATTCCACTATTCTTATTATTTAATTTTGTAGCATTCCAAACATTCAACATATCAGCAGGAGCAATCGATGCAGCAAGTCCACTAGCCAGTGCACTATCAGTTGCATTCTTTAAATCCAAGATAGATGTTGGCGTTGTTGACGTTGTGTTCGATGTTGGCGGTGGTGGAGGTGAATAGCTTGTATTTTCCATTTTAACTCGTAAATCCTCTGCTCCATTCTGATGTAAATATACAAAAATTACATTTTAGAGAATGATGTTTTGAATTTTGCATCATTTTCCGATAGTCAAGGCAATTTATTAAAACTTAATACAAGATATGCCCAAGATATTTGAGGGCTGTCTATTGTTAAATTTTATAATTAAATTATCAAAGTTAATTAATGGTAATGAAAAATGAATAGAAAACCCGTTTGACTATCAGAATAAATCGATTTTGCGATGCTGTTCAATATTTTTAATTTTCTACATATTATTTCCACGCATTTTTGCAAAACATCCCTACATCATTTGATTCGCGTTCGTCCTTTTCCACTTCGTTAGCCTCATTTGTACTACCATTATTGCGTTCAGTTTTCACCGGTCGGTCTAAACAGCCGCCACTGGCACCACTAGCTGCATTACCATTTCCAGCTGTTGTATTCGGAGGACTATGATTTTCAAATCGACTGAAATAAAATGTTAAACAAATTTATATAGAAATTAAAAATAAGAAAACAAATAACTCCCGCTTTTACCTCGACTGAGACGGTGAAGCTCTTTCTGATTGCATTGTGTCCGCTTCCGTTGGTGCATTTGACGATGCACTGCTTGATGGTCTGTATGGTTTGTTTATGGGACTTGCACTGTCTGAGCTATTCTTTGAGCCATCTCGTAGCACACTTCCACGAACTTCTTGCTCGGCGTATGGACTGCGGAGGGCTCGTTTACGCGGTGGTTCAAATGACAACGGTCTGTACATTTGTGGTAGGTAGGGTGAAATTCCGCCCAATGTTGAGCTACTAGGATGCATAAGGGAATCACATTCCTGTTTTAAGCTCCCAAGACCCAAGGGACCACCAGAGGTATTATTGTTGCCACCATTTCCCCCTCCCCCACTACTACCTACACCGCCTCCCCCACCACCAGTTCCATTACCACTTAAACTGTTTCGATTTATTCGCCTTCCCGTTGGAGATTCTAGGGGTGGTGTTTCATGTTGTTGCGCCTGTGCTGCTGCTAACCTACCATGTTCTGTTGAGAGACCTTTCACCTGAAAAGTTTGAAAAAGATCATTCATAAAATATTCGTTACCTCCATTTGAAATTTCAATAAAAACATACTTGTAAGTTTTCCGCTGATTTAAGAAAACTATTAAGAGCCTCTTGTGATACATGCACTTCACCTTTGTACATAAATTCTAACAACGCAGCCATATTGTCTGGCGATGTGGCCTCCAGTATAACAACACACTGGCCATTTGTTGGCGTTGTTTCGAATAGTTCCGCGAATTTTTTCGAACATGCTGCCAATATTAGTTTGTGTGCCTTAAATACTGTTCCTATAATCAAAAAAGGGAAAGTGTGAATTAAATATTACAATTCGGCTATAAAATAAGATGTTCAATTAAATGCAAGTATAAGAAAATAAAAATAGGTCTGTTCCTTTAATTTTGTAGGAATAATTTTAATGACTGTCAAAATGGCAGTTGTGGGGATAAATTCTCTCACAGGCAGAGAAACGTATGAAAAGGTTGGTGAACGCTTTTATAGTCAAAAGTAGTAAGTTGTCAAATTAATCTTCTCTTAAAATAACTCTTTGGACGCAGTCCGATGCATACGACTTAAGTGTTATCATGTTGAAATTCCAAGCACACCACAGTTCACACCACCACTCTGTGATGACTTCAATTCAGTTTAACAACATATTTTTTGTTTTTATTTTCAAATGATATGCCGTCGGACATTTGACAGTTTTTCAAATCGCGAACCTTATATGTATGAGATGATTCAGTATCCCACAGCCTAACTTAGGCTCAACCGCTGATTGGTTGAAATGGCTAAGATTTAAGGGCGGTTTTGGACAATTGCTTAAGGGATCTTAATCAAAAAATTCTGCCTGCAATGAAAGGAAATCGAGAAATGTCAAAATTTGCCTTAATTTGATCATGTTAAATAAGGTAAAGCAAACGGCATGCTGAATGTGGCTTAAACCTTCATTAAAAAAGTGTTTCCTCTGAAAAATAAGCATTAGAGGAGGGGCTTTAATCTATGAATTTACAAAACTAGTTTAGTCATGATGGGGGAATTCAATCGTGTTGGCCAAAGCGCGACATTGTTAAATGTTACCTATAGTTTTTTTTTTAATTCCTTTTTATTACAATTTTAACTCATTTCATTGTAAATTTTAATTTAAATATTTCGTACTCTGTAAAGCTTTACGCTGATAGATAAAAGGAATAAATAAATAAATAAATAAAATGTCTCGTTAGGGATTAACACATAATCGCTCTATATACGTATATAAACGATAACACTGTTTTTCAACTATGTACCTTTAATTTTAAGTATAAAAAAAATACAATTATTAAATTTGTAACCCAATATTAGCTCAAGACGACCTGCGACTTAAATTCCAATCCCATTTAACGCAGTTTCACAGGATTTTCTGCATTATAGCAAAAGTGTCCCAGAGATCCTTCAATCACTTCACCAAACAAAAGGTACAATAACACTAATAATAAAATTGACGAAAGTTTTTTATGGGGATATTCGCAGATGGAATGAAGTTGATATCTGTTTTTCGTTTTTCTTTATTTATAGACCTTGAACCCGAGAAGAAATAAATCTATGTAGGTATGAACTGTATGTATATTGCACATAGAATTTACTTTGAATGAAAATACTACACGCATCTTAAGTCTTTGATGAATTTGTTCATACACCTCCCTATTTCTTGCGTTCCCGTAGCACGATGTGTTACTCGTATGCATAGTGAAGCGAAAGTAGTTTTAGTCTCACATGTACCTATATAATAAATCTAAGTGCCTGTAAGGCCCAGAAAAGAAAAACCCGTTCAAGGAATCAAGAGAAAAGAGATTGATGTCTGCTTTAAGTTTTGCATAGCTTTCTCGTTTACTCTATATAAAAAAGAATGATATTGCAATCGCCCACTATAGTGTTTTAAAAAAAGTCTATCCCGGGATTCCGCCGGTCTGATGTTACTCATCCGCCTGGCCTCTTGCCCAAACTGGTGAACGGATTTTTTTCGAACTTCGAATTTGGGATTCTTGGGAAAATATCTCGTTGCGATTTTTTTATTTTTTTTTTTGAGTTCATCAATTTCAACAACAGTAGGTACCACCGAGAATGCAAAAGTCAATGCAATTGTATCGAATTAGATACAAATGAGTTTGTTCAAGTACAAAAGTAAAATATGCCTTAATTCGATACAATTTATCAGTCTGTATCTTAAAACTATTTTGAAAGGTGGTTTTTTCAAAAAAGAAAAAATCGAAACAATTAACGAACGACACATTTGTTTTTCAGTTTGACACATTGGGTCGAATGGATTCTACTTTTAAGACCCACCACACTGAGCGCATTCAAACCTTTATTTCAGTCTCTATTTCCAAATGGAAATGTTTGGAAATTGTTTATGTATACGAGTCTCTACTAAACGGTTAACCTTTATGATTGGACTAATAGCTCTTATGAATATCAGCTGATCACTCAAAATTTCACTTTCGAGCAAGTAAAAGACATGAACCCCAAATCGTTAGTGAGGTACATATGTCAAAAACATCGGATCCATTCGGCTGCAGTGTTCGTACTATTCAAAATTAGATGTGCAGTACGAAATTCCCATTATTCAATATGCGTTTGCCTTAATATATTATATCCCTGAACGACAAATCAGATTAAAATGTTAGGTAATGTAGAATTTCACAGCACGAAACGTCAACCCGAAAAATTGTACCAAATTGTGCTGTTTTACTACTATTGGTGAAGTAAATTTAGAATTAGAGACACCGTGCAGCCAGAATTGACATGCAGTGCGCAATGTGTCATTTTAGATGCAAAATAATCTTATTGCACGGTCCTGCTGCACACCTGATTCAGCCATTAGGCCTCCTGCAAATACATACTACAGGAAATGTTCGTTTGCGGGTTACTATACTCCATCCGGAAATAATAGTCAGTACAGCGCTTATGGGGAGAGAGATGCCACTCTAAGTATGCCACCATGAACCATGAAAAAAAAAATGTGAATATTGGAAGCTATGGCAACCCTGAATGAGCATTAAAGAGAGCCAAGTTTTATGTAAAGCATTATAGCCAGAGGAAGAAGCAAACGTCCAATCTTCACTGTACTAACTATTAATTCCGGATGGATTATAGCTGGAGAGGAGTCATCGATGTTCCACGAATCTTGCGCGGTCAGTTTTCACTGCATCTGTGAACTTTGACAGCAATAACAGATGCTAGGCAACGCGTTCATGTAACTGGTAGTAAGTTAACTTACAGTGGACTTGTTTTGCCTTTGAACTTGAACTTGCCCAATGTATCGTTAAATTTTTTTTTTTCTTTCTATATGTTTTCGAAAATAAAATATTTAGAGTTTACTTTATATTAGTTTTGCATGCGAATAGTTTTCAATACAATTATCTCCATTTCAGTACAATATTAAACACTTTGAACTATAATTCAGAAATGTCCTTTTCCATCCCTACCTACCATGAACTGGTTTATGAAACATCGACTATGTAATTCGATTCTACGACAAAAACGTTCGAATTCCCAAAATCCGTACTACAAATAATCGAAAAATCATTGGTTCTCGAATCTTTGCCCAAAAGTTGGTACTATCTAATTCTAAAGTGAATGTCAAAAGCCTTCGAATTGTTGTTCTTATGCAAACGTGTTCGCGAGCTGGCTGTGTCTGTATAGAAACCTGTAAAAGTGTTAGTTAAAAAATTGGTCATATCAATCAAATATTGAATAAAACTGGCAAAATATATATAGAGAGATGTTAAGACCATAGTTATGGACACCTCAAAAAAGGTTCGTTCAATGGTGATGAGAAATGCGTTTTTGGCTTATTGATAACTGCTCACTCTATTGGGTTCTAGTTTAACATTTCTGAAAGTTTGCGCAGTGTCATTTCTGATTCACAACAAAATATACTATAGAAAGCTCAAATACACGCTTACTTATGGGTTTTGGGAAGTTGTTTAACTGTGCACTGGTGCTTCTGCTTCCTTGTGAATGTTCATTGCTTCCCTAAAGAAGAACATTCTCAGCTGATGATCTACATTGCATGCTAAAAAAAATTCTAAAGGCCTAAATGATGGATTTCCACACATTTATTGAACAAAGTTAAGGCTAAGAACAAATTTAGAATTAAATGTACCAAGAACCCTGGTAATCTTAGTCTAAAAAGCATATATAAACTACTATAAAACTGTGTACTGAATTAAAAAAGGAGATTCCAATTTGTCGAGATAGGTAGATATTTCCGCTCTTAATTAATTTCTGTGAGAGGTAATTTAAAAAATGAATGGCAAATAGTTAACAGTATCTTAAACAAAAACTCTGTTACAAAAAAACCGTTTGTTATTCATCGAGAATTGTGTTGTATCCGACAAACTTGTCATTGCAGATTATTTGATTTGCTATTTTACGAATACGGCTTACAACCATGTCCTCTGCGATTTGGTTTTTTTTTCTATAAAAAAAAAATGTCCTGTTCAACCTTCTTGTAGTATCTGTTCGACAACTGGCTGATCAACCAAATTTGTGTTATAGTTTTATATTTGGACCCATAACTCCAGTTGAAGTTTTAAAAGTTATCGTTATTATATAATTAACTTTATTTACAATCGTTACTTCTTTTTTGTTATAACCATTATATGCATATGTCCAATTCTACGCTTTATAATAAACAAGATGTTAATCTTAAAATCAAGCTATTATGATAATAAATACAAATACAAATACCCTTAAATATAATATTTCATGTATTGCTAACGGTATCTCTAATATATGTCTCAAAAAAAGTTACTTGTTATGTAATGGATGTACTGACATTCATTTCTAATCGGTGCATATTTGAGGGGATTTTTCCAGAGGAGCTCAAGTGTGCTGTTGCACCCATTATTTAAAAAAGGTCCTGTTGTAGAAATGTGTAATTCCCCAAGTGATAAGTAAAATCATTGAAAATCTTGCACAAAATAGGTAAGTGAGTTAAGTTTTTTAATGCAAAGCAATTTGGCTTTCGAGATGAAAGATTCTTTGAGTGATATTCGGTCCAGTTTGTGACGATGGAGTGTGGAGCAGAAGATTCAACGACGAACTATACGGGCTATACAGCGACGCTCACCTGGCCAAAAAGCTAAAAATACAACGGCTGAGATGGCTGGGACACGTGGAGCGTATAGATTAATTATTTACTATAAACCCGGTAGACATCCTACTTACCCTTTGTTCTGTCATACTTACTTTTTCCTGTGCCTCATTTGTATTATTATAGGTAATCGTAACTTCTAACTGATCTCTAGCCAACTTTTAACTTTTCGTACTCAGTATCTGCTTCTCCCTTCCATACCACTGCTTATATTAATTTGTATCATATCTTGTCTATTCTTCTAATCAATGAAATTGCTCAGTCATTAAGGACTATATCTAAGCCTGGAATATTTCCTAAACTTTTTCCGACTTTCCGACTATCTGGTGTATCCTAAGAAATTATTTTTTGTTAAAGTTGTTTATCTAAGGCTCTAAAGTAAATTTGTTTTCTTTTGAGACTGTTTAATATTGTTTAATATCACAAATAAGTAAAATTCCACCCATATATAACCTAAATTGCAATGTACGTTGTTATGGCATTCAACACTTTTTTCACTACTTAGGTATGTATATAAAATATAGAATGTCTAAAGAATGCCTTATTCAGATTTAATCATAAGTTCTTGTTAGATGTTAATTTATACAAACTGAATTTTATATAGAGGAAATTATGAATTAAATAAAAAAAAAATATATTTTGTGCGTGGAAATCATCGTAAAGTGCCAATAACATGACAACTCAATTTAAAATTCAATCTAAAATATATGACCAAGCATAATTAAAAACCCGAGAGGCACGCAGACAATTTTCGCATTGTAATTTTCGAATAGAATCGAAAGCAGAATCGAATTACGGAGTCAGGCCGATGGTCCGTTTTGTAATTTTCTTTCCTTTCTAACAATATGACCAAAATTCTAAAACTTGGTCAAAACGCACCCAGAAGTGAGCTTGGCCAAAAACTTTTTTGAGCGGGTTGATAAGATGTAGGTATATTGTCTACATATTTGGCTATAGCATCAACTTTGTGACTCCTACTGTAATACGACACTAACTTGAATTGTATAGAGTCCAGCCAAGATCTCAAAATCTAGGATCACGATAAGACATACACCGTATTAAGTTCGTTGAATGTTCTGCAGTACTTTTTACCTGATGCATGAGCATTACATTAATTAAAGACTTTCGGACCAGGTTCTTACACACGCCGTTGTTATCAATGCCATTTGCGTTAACATTTTTAAGTTCAACAAATATTGAAGATGAATGAATAAAAAAATGTGTTAAAATTACACTTTACTACATATCAGGTATTAATCTTTTATTTACTTACTTTGTCGGGGTTATATTTATATTATTTATATTGTCCTCATTTATCCAAGCCGATTGTGTTGTGATACATTTTGAATATTTTTTCGCACTCGATAGTTACAGATTGTATCACATATTTTATTTCAAAAATGTTCTATGTGGTATAGCTTTCGGTTGACATAGTTTCAGAACACGGAATGTGATATTATAACATTTTGTTTCAATTCAAATATCTTTTTGTGATAAATATATCGATGCGATAATTACAGAACGTCTGATCACGGATATAGTATTTTTAAGGGACGAACATTTTAGCATACCTAACGTAAAATACCTTTTTGTATTACGTGGTTCGAAAAATACCTTTTTCCCTTTAAGCTTAATTTAGGCGTGAAATACCCACAAAAAGGGAAATATCCCACGATCTGGCAACAGTGGGGGCAAACTACAATACAGGCAGACAAACTGTGTAAGAATCATTGTTCTGGTTTTGTAGATGTTGTTAACACTTCTGTTTTTTTTTTAAACTCTCTGTAAGGATCTTGGCATTCACTGACTCAAGAACTCAAGAACTAAAGCTACTTGATCATATGAAGCGACGTATGTTCCAGATTTGGGCTCTGGACATGATGGAAGAAAATGAAGAATTTAATCGCAAAATCATCTTCAGCGGTGAAGCGCATTTTTGGTTAAACGGCTTCGTCAATAAGGAAAATATGCGTTACTGGATAGGTGAGAACCCTCATGTGCTTCACGAAACAGCACTTCATCCGCAAAAACTTACTTTTTGGTGCAGATTTCATGCCGGTGGCGTCATTGGGCCGGTTTTTTCGTCGATAAAAATGAACGTCACGTTACGGTTAATAGTATTCGCCACAGAACGTTATTTTTTTGAGCAATTGCATGCATTGGACATCAGTGATATGTGGTTCCAACAAGACGGTGGCACAAGCCACACACCGGGTGCAACAATCGAGTTATTGAAGTCTCAGTTCTGTGAACGTGTTATGTCGAGAAACTGATCCGTCTATTGGCCTCCGAGATCGTGTGATTTAAAGCCTTTAGACTTTTTTTTATGGGGCTGCATTAAATCATTGGTATCGACCAGTGCATACGTGCCCGTGGTAGACATATGAACGAAGATGAATTCAATACATAAATGTTTTGATAGTAATTCAAGACAATACATTTTTTGAGATATCAAGTAGTTTGCATTTTATTTAAAAAAGAAGTTGTCAAGTCCTTAATGAAAGACCCTTTATTATATGTATAGATTGAACTTTATTTTCCTTTTTTTGTCAAGGAAACAACACAAAGTCGTTTTAAAGCCTTTGCAAGAAACCGTACATAGAAGTGCGATGAGACGTTTTTAAGCAAAGAAATATCAATATCGCATAGGTACTTCAATACAACCTTGCAGAGACAAACTATCTTAACGACTCGAATAGTGTAAACGCAATTTCTACGATTTTTAAAGCAAGAGACGAACTTCTGCAGTTAAAATACATGCCGTATAGACCCGACCAACATGAAAAAGGCACACTGTGCAATCTACGAGTCGAAGAAAGTGTACTGCACTTTATCGGGATCTGTCCATTACTCAACGCAATAAGAAGAAACCATTGTGGAAAAATGTGCTATCGACCCAGGAGTTGTTGACCGATTGAATTGTTGTATCTTAATTTTAAGTTATTATATTATCATATTGTTAACTCTCTCGTTTCTGGCGGTCAATGCCAGTTATATGAATTGTCAAATTTTGTAACTGAAACATAACGAAGAAATTTAAAATAAACGTTCGCGTCAGACAGATATACGAAATTAGAAAAAAATTGTAACAATAACGAAAACCTATGGATGCGGCATATATTTTTTGCGCATTCCTTCCCACTGTATTTGTGACCTACTTTTGTTGCTTTTTATAAAAATAGGACAGATAACCAACAAAAAAATACTCTCAACAACATAGACCACACACATACCTGTATGTATTGCCAATAAAACTATGCACATGTGTACACAAAATTTAAATAATACATATTATATATATATTATATTTATGCATACAAAATGTACATATGTATATCAAAAATATATGTATTATAGAAAAGATAACCAAAACCCATTGGCCAGCCAACAAAAAATATGTACTCGTATATTACCACGGCAAAAATAAAGACGAAGTCTGAATGATATCGCGTCATTTGTTTAAACAAATTAATGCTAACCGTTGCGACAGCGTGTGTGTGCGCTGCTATTTCCGCATACAACACATACAGACTACGTACAATAATTAGCAAAAAAAAAACAGTGACGCAAATACAGGGTTGCATTTCGAGAGAATATATAAAAATATTTAATGTAATTATAGAAAGATTTGCAATATGTAGATACTTAATACGTATATACTACATAATGTATAATTTCTTTCGTTAGAATTTGTATGAATGTGCATTTTTTTCAAGGTTTTACTAAAAAATATTATGAATTATTAAAATAAAAAGTACAAAAATATAATTTCTTGATTTGTTTACTTAAAATGTACGTGAATTCAATTGCAGGCTTTTCGAGTCGGGACTTGGAAACCCCTAAAAGGAAAGACATTTTTATTATTTATTTATTTATTTAAAAATTGAGCGCGCGCCGTTAAGCATTCCATAAAGCCGTGGTGAATGATTAATTTCACTGTTCGTCTATATATTGCTACAGGGCGAGTAATGCGGTTTAAATGTTTGCAATGCCTATTACGCTTGAAAACATTTCAAAATATAGATTGTAAAAGTATAAGCAGGCTATATTCTTGAATTCTATGGAATGAATCCGAAAAAGTAATAGGTGCAAAAGCACAGATGTGAGCTTTGTACCTAAGTTTGGGGTGTACAAATCCATTTTGCATCAATTAAAGAAATCTAAGGCTAAAATTATGCCTGTCTCCGTTCCTTTCTAAGGTTTTTAAAAAATAAAACATCTTGAAGCAGATACGAAAATATCGATCGGTCAACAATCTGTTAATAACATGTCAGTCAAGGCTTTTGACACCACTCAATTGTATGCTAACAAAATTTGTTTGGGTGTCTTTAAAGTACTGTAAGTTAATACGTTCGTACCTTAGTAGTAGGCAACAATGCATGGTGGCAAGTCGTCGTTCTGTTTATGTTTCAGCTGTCGTGCCTTAATTATGGGCGGAGTTTTATTTATTTCTTCTTTTTGCTGCAAATTTCACCATCTATGCATGAAAATAAAATAAAAATTGATCGGCGGTCAGACAATGGCCTTAGCAATACCCAAACACACCGAACTACCAAAGGCGACAGTTCGTCCGCAAGGAAAAGTATTAAGTCAAGTTTGAAAGACCTTAAAAAGGTTAACGGGTCCTTGGATCCTTTTCCGAAATGTCCTTAGAAACCGCGCAGTATTTTTGTGTTCAACGTTAATTTCACTAAATTGAGGTTTTATCAATTATATTTGCCATCATCTCTACTTGGTTTCCGGGTTTTAACACGTATTTACATTAACATCACGCCAAAGAAGTATAACTTCTAACGCGCGTACATGAGTACACAGTACACACACATATTTTTTTTATATTGTGGGCTTCTCAGTTTGCGGATTCCTAACACAAGGGTATTTTGGGCCTCTTAAGACAATATATGAAAAATTTCAGCTATCTAGCTCAAAGCTCGATTTTGTCGATAAATTAGTTTTTTCTCCATATTTTAAAAATTCTTACACTTGATAATTTCGGACTCAAGTTTTAGGCTCTATGTTTTGCCGACGGGTGAACGGACGGACATGGACATGGCTAGATCGACTACTATCGATGCTGATCACGAATATAGTAAATTTTAGATGTCTACGGCAATATTAATTGATGTTACAAACTTTAAGTCAAGAGTAATATACCCTTAGAATAGGGTATACAAATGAAAAAAGGAGCGGACGACAAAACATACTATTTAAACTATCTCAGAACATTTTTAAGTCCTAAGTAGTACCCAAAAGAGCAGGAGAGCGTTGCCAACATGTATGCAATCTTTCGTCAGAAGGTCATTTTGATAGATGAAGTGGGCATAATCTTATCTGAGCTTACTTTCTAAGTTTTGGTGACATTGAATTAAAAACAGTAATCACTTCCTATATGTTAGTATGTTGAATGTATAAACATACATGCAAGTGAAACACAGGCACACATATACGGTAGTTTATGTTACAAAATTTCAAAAATATTTCAAATAAGTGATAACAAACATACCTACATTTTTTTGTTTAACTACCCATATATATGTATGTATGTCTATTAAAAAATAACAAACGCCCCAAAAAATCGTAGTAGTAAAACGAAATCAATAAATCTTCTAACGCAACATTTATAGTGAATCGACCGTCAATGTATTAATAGAATGATAGATACTAGGTATGTGCATTTCCCAAAACAAAATGCGTCACCGTATACATTTTCATGCCCATATCAATTCGTTTTTGTTTTTTTCACACCACATTTTAGATCAGCATTCTTATAAGCGCTCATACTAAGAACGATTTTCTGTTTGATAATTTCTGCTATCCATTGGTTTGATAGAGTTAGCAATACCTCTTTGTTATTTAGACAGCTTTATGTAAAATATTTTGTACACCAAATTAAATATGATTTTAATTTGCATAATGCATAATTGTTATTCATTATAACATGTGTCGAATAATCTTAACCAGGCGCGTATATCTATATGAGCTGAATGAGCTATGGGCTGCAAAATTGTAGAGGTGGCAAATATAATTCTATTTAGCGCTAAAAAAAATACCTAAATGAAGACCTAACACAAACTGAACATAATGCATTTTCTTAATAAAAGAACTGTGACACGAATGTAAAGTATTTCCGCCCTTTCTCGCAACTTCTGTAATTTGTAAGACCCACGTCGCAACTCAATTTGAAACTTTTTCGTAAATGGTCTGAACACTCACGCAAATCATTTGTGACAATTTAGAGCAATTTAATTGGACGATGTGCAGCGGAGAGCTGCAAAGGGGCAGTGGGCTTGTAAATCACGCAAAACGATGATAGTTTGACGATAGCTATCTCTATCATATCTTCAGAGAAAGATAGAGACTGGTATGGTCGAAAGGATGTCGTTCGATCGTTTTCATTTTACGTGATCTGGCCCCGGTAAAAAACTGCAATCCATCCATATGGGTTTTGGGGTAACTTCAGAGCTCTATGGTTCTCTGGTAAATTATATTGAGGAAGTGAGGAACAAATATGAACAAACACAGCCATCGAGAAACATCATGACTATTTAATAGCTTTTCATAGAAAGAACGAAATATAGAATGCCATACAATGTACGGTGTGCTTACTAAATATTTGTGACTTACTATTTCAATGGTGGAAATATCGGAGAGCGAAGAACTTCATAAAAATTACAGCTAATAGATTACTATCCATAGAAAGCTATGAACTGAGCAATATGTATATAGAATGCAATTTTCATAGAACACAATTTATAGTCTCCACGAGCATTTTTCATTGAATGCTATATTGCATTCTATAAAATGTTGCTCGTGGAGACGCCGCGTAAAGAACTGCATAACCAATTTATTTTTTCAAGAAAAAAAAATTAAAAAATTGAGTACCGATGGTAGCTGAAAAAGCGACTCAATTGGCTCAGTTATACAAAACCGGTTTACCTGCTGATCCGGCTACTTTTATTACTGAGTGTCTACATTTTCGGGATTCCTAAAGGTATGGCTGGGGCTCTAAGAGTAACCCTCTAATTAATTAAATATATTCACGAGAGCATTGAAGACGTATGGCGGGCGTCTAACTGGCCCAAACACGATTGAATTCCTTGGCCGTGCTTTCCATCGAAAATTACTTGACAAAAAATGATATCGATTTTTCGGATCTGATCGATTCCTTCGCTATACAGCAGTTAAGAAGAAAAGTTCTTAAACAAATAAATACGAGTATGTTAGTGAACTATGCATGTTCAGTTAAGTAACTAGGTTAAATAAATAATTTTTTTTTGTACAAATATTATTTATTTTTTATAACCAAAATTTTATGAGAAATATGGAAGATTTGCCGGCTCTGGAGGCGCCAACATTTAAGCCGACCGCCCTGGTCATAGCTGGACCTAAATACGCCACTGATCTTAACGTAACAATATGCCTGTCCCTGGAACGGCGCCAGATATGTGACACGAGGGTTAGTGCAATTATTGGGCCACGCAAGCTATTTGCTTCGTCGGAATACTTTTATTTACTTACCACCAGGGTACGTGTCCATGTCAGACAACCAAAATTTCTGAGCTAAAAATAGTGTGACATAAGATTTTGACATCAGACGAAAATTTACGAACGATGTATTTATCTATATATATAAAAGAAAGTGTCCGAAGCGATGTAATCCCATAACTCGAGATTGGCCGAACCGATTTTGATGATTTATGCTTTATTGGAAAGTTATTTTCTCAGTACGGGTTTTAAAAAAAAAATCAAAAAAATCAAAATTTCAAAATATCTTATTTTTACCACCCAGCGTGTTACGACAGGTTTTTTCGATTTTTTTAAATTTTTTTTTTTCATTTTGTATTTATTTATTTTGGCAACAACCAAAAAAAGAACAGTATACTGTTTTCCATCATTAAGTACTTCAATTTAATATATTTATGTGTGTAGTAAACAATGCCAGCAAGACGCAAAGGGACCAATTATCGGCCGTCGAACGAATAGAACGACAGACATGCTAAAGAGCCCAAAGATCAGGCCAACAAGATAATGCAGATGTGCGTATGAGCATGGCACAATTTCGTGAATCACAATCACAAGAGGCACGAGCTGAACGAAATCAACAAAGACAATTGGATTGAACGGCTTACTTATCGGTATGGATCCAGATTCTAACCTGTTCCTGAAGTCAATTCGAACATTTAATTCATGTTTCCAAATGACATCATTTGGAGCAACAAAAATTCAACAGCAATTCCATTCAACATTCAAAATCAAAGGCCAAGGTTATCACAAAGTGGGCTCATTGCTGCCAATGCCGAATGAACCAAATAATTTTTTACAAATTTACGAGTACTTTATGGGCGGTGGGGCTCCGAAAGCGCACGTTGCAGCTACAATAACCTCAATTCACCATATGCCAGACGCATCTTCGGCGAGCTGGATGCTCTTTTCACCAGCTATCTCTTTCGGAATCCCTGTCTTAAACAACAGAATCAAATTGAATGATAAAATTGTAGAAATTTGCACAAATCGTATGGAATAATCATTGTGATTGTTAATGAACTGAATATGAAAGTGCAAACAGAAGCTATTGAAGGGTAAAAAGTAATAAATAATAGAGAAAAAACGTAAGAAATTATGTTAAAGCAAAACAAACAAATAACATAGGGACGGGCTACGGTCCGCTTGGCGAACTTTTGGATATCCTATTCTTATTCCCAGCAGACACCTAGAGAGTCTATATCATAAATTTCAGTTCCCTAGCTCAAACTTTGACTTTCCAATAAAATTGTTTTATTTAATTGTGGGCGTGTCAGTGGGCTGATTTTAGAAATTTTATCTCCCGAGCAGTTTTATGACTCAAAGATCATAACAAATTTCAGCTTTCTAGCTAAAAATTCGATTTTTTCGATAAATTCGTTTTTTTTTGGTTTGTGGGGGGCGGATTTCAAAAATTCTTAAACTTGATTATTTCGGGGACCTGGAGAGTATATATGGTTAAAAGCCCAATTTTTGCCGACAGACGAACGGACATGATCGACATTACTATCGATGCTGATCATAAACAAAGTAACTTTTACGGGTCTACTTTATGGCAATATTATGGTATGGTTCAAACTTCGCGTCAAAATTAATATACCCTTAGAATAGGGTATAAAAATAGTTGATATGTTGACCAAAAACGCTGTTCAATTGTATTTAGATATCTAATATGTTTGTTTAGAAAACTTTTCAACATATTTGCTTCCAAACAAAAATATCTACAAATTACAAACTGACAATCACGCTATTGTCATCAATCCTGATAAAAAACCAGCTGTAGAGCACATGCGTGGATTTCATGCACCTGTTGTTGACGACTTTGCTCGAATCATGGTTGGCGACCGTACAGCGACACGAAAAATCGTGATTTGAAGACGAAATAATAATCTTGAGTTCATTGCTGATACACACCGTTCTCCAATATCCGCTAATGTTCTGAAAGGGACAAAACGTCAACAGCACTCAATTCCTCTTGAAGTCATAGACCACATCCCAACACACTTACAATAAGTTAGTTATTTTTCATTTCCCAACGAAAATATTCACTAGAAATAAATTATATGGCAAAACAACGTTTGCCGGGTCAGCTAGTTTAATATATAACTTGCTGATCTATATTTTGTTGCGTAGTTCGCTTTTATCACACGATTCACGGATAAAATCTATAAAAACAGTATTGTTATACTCAATAATCCTAATTCACTTCCATCAAACACAATAAAATAAATGCAAACAAATGGCATACGAACATGCATCCCATTTCTTTATACATAAACTTGCGATAAACAAATAATGAAGAATGTCCGCTTATCGGTGCTATGATTGTTTTTCTTTTTACTCATAATGATGGAAATAAAAATTCATGCTTTCGTGAAGGATCAACATTTCAATAGAAGGAAAACTCAATCAATCCATTTTTATTTTTTATTTTTTGGGGAAACATTTCATATTGGAAAATTGGAAAGGTACTCATATGTGAAGCCTACTCTATTCCTTCTATCTACATTTGCTTTAAAATAAAGCATACATTCACAACAACGAATGATGGAGGACAAAAGCATAAAAAGACGAAATGAAATTGTTTCATTCAGGAGAACGTTAACAGTACACTAGCTAGACAACCCCTTTTGAGGGATTATAACCAAATGTGTGTACAGATAATGCATATGTACACATTCGAGATGTACTCCAATAAACAACGTAGCGCATTAGATGGTCCTTTTTTACAAGCAGGACTCATGGGGTTTCGTCGGTTTGTTTATTTTTATTTTCTAACTGCGGTAAAATACAATTTTATAAAAAAGTTATGAAGTTTAATGAATGCAATGGCATTTCAGTTTCATTTATATTCTACTTCAAAAACTTTATAAAGATTAAAGTTATAGTGGCTTTTAGTAAAATGTGTGGAAACTATAGCCCATACCAATACAAAATTAAGTGTGAAGTTTACTTAAGCAGAGTGTAGTGTGGGGCAGATTCGACACGTTTACTGTAGATTCGGAATAACCCTTTTGCAAAAAGGATTTTTCTTTTTATTTGAAACTTTGATATTTGTAGGTACTACAAAAATGCATAGTTTCTGAATAGTTCACAGTACCTTAACAGTTTATAAGAAGTTATTTAAAAATCTGTCGCAAAAAGTCGATTGTTCCCCATAGTGAGACTCAATCGTCACTTTCGACATGACTTTTTCTAACTTGGTATGCGGAAGATATCCAAATTATCGGCCGTTTCCAGCGTTCCTTAGCCGTGGTAGGAGCTTTTTCGGCTATTCAAGAACAGGCAGAATGGGTTGGTCTTAAACTTAATGAATGTTAATTAATGTTATCGAAGACTTTATTAAAAAATCAGACGCTTTTTTTTTATTCTTCAAAGTCAAAAGTGCCCCACAATAATAAAAGAACGGCAAAACTAAATAAAGCTACACATTAAATTGAAATTTAAATGTCCATAAGTTTCCTAGTTACTCAGGTAATTTTTCATTCAGGGGCATTCAAGCAGGACCAATATCACCTACTAAGCTCCGAAAAGACCTAAAACTACGCAATTTTAAGTGCAAGTGCGGGGTTAGGCGCACACTTAAGGGAGCACTTTGCACTAAGCGCGCTAGGCGAGTACGAGGATAGCTTCTAAACTAAGAAGCTTGCCAAGCAAACGCAATTTATATACGAACTTGCCGCTTTCGGTTCATTATTTGGACAGAAGTTATTTTCAAAAATCACAAAATTTTGATTCAAATAAATTTATGAATAAAAACCAACCCTAAAAATAATATATAATGTCAGTTCATAAATCTTTTTCTTTTTGATCTGGACTAAAGGGATTATAACCCTCCCACTTAACGGACAGGGGCTTCCGATTTCGAATCGCTTTGTCACTGAGGCCAATCAAATACTGGCATTTGTGTGATCCAGGAGTTTTTATGCCAACCTCTCTTTCGCAATTGTATGGCATTTTAAAGGTATTTCATAAATAACTGGCAATAAATTAAAAATAAACAAATAAATCTAAGTGATGACACCTTTTCATATTTAGAAATCATAGTCTAAAGAGTTTTGCATTTGAAAACCATATAAAAAAAAATTACGCAGATTAATGTTGGTTACTCTACCTAGAAATGAATTCTAAAGAAATATCCTCTTAATTCTTGAGAAAAGCTGGAAAACAAATTTCGATACCATTGAAAGGATTTTATAGATAAATTTATATCCCATTTTTAAAATTTCCAAGATGTTGGGAATTTTTTCGCGGAGAAACATATATTTTTAGTGAGCGAGTGATTTATTTGAAAACTTTTTTTGTTTTTATTTATGTTGTTGAATGTTATTTATTTAAATTTATTTTGTATGCCTCCACGTGCAACTAATTATTATGGAGTAAGAAATGAGAAAAATGGGGTAGATTAAAATTAAGGACAAAGGTATTAGGTATCCACTAACACTCGAAAAGGAAAAGTTGGGGAATTGAATATGAATTTATTAAAATATTATATTATTTTTATATGAGGAGATACCTAATAGCCATAAAAACAAAATATGGGATTGTATATTATGGAACAAAAATGCTGAATCAATAGGTCAAATTGTTACGAATTTCTTCCTCTTTTCTCCTATTTAACTTTGATTGTTTTGACATGTTGGGGTGGATTTCTCTCGAAAGCCTTGTGACGATGTTTTCTCAAAATGGTTTTTGGAATAGATCCTGACAAAATAAGATGTGTTCTTAATGTTATGTGCAATTTTTATAACGGTTTTAATATTTGTCACTTGAACGCTGGAAGCCTTAAGTCAAAGTACACTGTGCTTTATCAAATGTTTGGTGCATCGAAAATGGACGCTGTTATGGTTTCGGAATCCTGGTTGAATCCTGATATTTCATCCAATCTTGTTTCATTTCCCGGGTTCTCTTTGTATCGCAACGACCGTAAAAATAGAATTGGTGGGGGTGTCTGTATGTTTATCAAGGACACTTTGTTAGCAAAGCATGTATTTTCATCTACAATCTCAGCTATAGAATTTCTTTGTATTGAAGTTAGAAATGAATTTGAAAAGTGCCTATTGATCACTGTATACTGTCCACCATGCAAGTTTAAAGAAGAACATTTAAAAGAGTTTGAAGACACATTAATTAGACTTAGCGCAATTTACAGCAATATTTTAATTGGGGGTGACTATAATGTAAATTTCTTAGAGAAAAATGGAACCACTCAACTGTTTCAATATTTTTGTGACAAATTCGGTCTATTTGTTGTTAACAAACGCTGGCCAATCAGTAAGGAATCCGTCATTAATCGACATGTTCCTAACGAACTCAATGGATCAAGTAATAGGAAATGATCAGTTGAGATTAACATCGGATTTTATACACGATCTTATTTACTGTTCATATAACTTTAATATTAGAAGAGATCATGTAAAAACATTCAGTTTTATATCATTTCGCAATGTTGATTTATTGAATATCCAACAAAGTATAGAGGGATTTGGGTTAGGTAATATCTGCAATTTTGTAGACATTGACATGAAAGTCTCTGTTTTAACTGACATAATCAATGAACTTTACCAAGCCTGTGTTCCTGTAGTGACAAAATTCGTAAAGCCTCAAAGTTGCCCATGGTTCAATAGCCAAATAAAAACATTGATTCAAGAAAGGGAGCATTTTTTCAGAAAGTTTAAGCGAAACTCAACGGTATATAATATGTAGATGTCAATACATTTATGCCCGAAACAAAGTTACCTCCCTGATTCGCTATACTAAACGTATGTATTGTCTTAAGCGTCTTGACCCTAAGTTAAACACAAAAATCCTTTGGAAAAACCTGAAAAATGTTGGTGTGATCGAGAGTGAAATACCAAAATGCAATTATAGTCCTTTAGAAATGGGCTCAGTTCTTGTCCCAAAATCGACCTTAGCGGTGCCGTTTGAATTTGGAAATGATTATTCACCAGTATGCTTTGCATTTAGGTGTGTTAACAGCTTAGATGTTGAATTGGCGATTCGCTCGGTTAAATCCAATGCTATTGGACCTGACCACCTATCACCTAAGTTCATTAAATTAATTCTTCCTGTTCTTCTTCCCTGTCTAGTACATATTTTCAATTTTTGTATATACAGTTGTCAGTTTCCCGAAAAATGGAAATATGCTAAAATTATTCCAATTCCGAAAAAATCAAATCCTACAGATCCTTCGCAGTTTAGGCCCATCAGCTTACTGCCATTTCTATCAAAAGTTTTTGAAAAGTTACTCGCCCAACAGATTCAAGAAGACCTCGGAAGATATAATAAACATTCAAAGTGGCAATCGGGGTTTCGAAGGAAGCATAGTTGTGAATCTGCAGTATTAAAGGTAACCAACGACATAAGGACAGCTATAGATCGTGACGAAATCAGTGTGATGGTAATGCTTGATTTCTCAAAGGCATTTGACTGCATAGATCATTCAATTTTATTAAAAAAACTTAAAACCAATTTTCAATTTTCCAGGTCTGCTCTTGAACTGGTTTTCAATTACTTAAGAAACCGTTTTCAAACTGTAGAAACTGAGAAAGGAATCTGCAGTCCGTTTCTTGTTAATTCAGGTGTTCCGCAAGGGTCGGTTTTGGGACCCCTTCTTTTCTGCGTCTTTGTAAATGATCTGCCTAATATAGTTATTAATAGTAATGTTCATATTTACGCAGATGATGTAATTATTTATTTGTCTAGAAGGCCTGGGTTAATCGAGGACTGTGTGGCTAGAGTTAATGAAGACCAACTACATATTCAGAACTGGTCTGATATCAACAAAATACGTCTAAACCCACTAAAATCCTCTGGTATGGTGCTCTCAAGAAGTGAAATATCTTTACTAGATTGTCCTACTCTTGATCTCAATGGTATAACTTTACCCTATGTACAAAGTGTTAAATATCTAGGTTTTATTGTTAATAGGACATTGAGTTGTTGTGATGCTACTTCAGATTCCATAAGAAAAGTCTATGGTGAATTACGAAGTCTTAGGTCATCTTCGAGCTTATTGCTTCCAAATATGAAATTGCATCTTGTTAAATCCTTGTTACTACCATTTTTTTCGTATAATTGTTTAGTTTATCCCTGTCTAGATTCTGATTGTAAACGCAAAATCAATGTCGCATTTAATGACTGCTTGAGGTACATTTACAACATACCACGGCATATGAGTGTTTCTAGGTATAAAATGACACTGTTAGGAATGAGCTTGGATGATTATTTCGAATTCAGATCAATTCTTAAACTCCATTCCATAATTCATAATCCCTGTCCTGAGTATTTGTATCAATATTTAACTTTTTTACCCACGCCTAGAGGTCTAAAGCTATTGATACCACGATTTGCACATACAGTAGGAGAGCGATCTTATTTTGTAAACGCGATTCGTCTGTGGAATAATCTTCCACAACGATTGCAAAGAACAGTTTCGTCGAGGGTATTTCGGAAGAATCTTTACAACCACATGTCACAACAATAGTTTTTCTTAGAAATGATAAATGAACATCTTTAATAGTCTAATTCATTCTATCTAATACAATTATACCTACCTATTATTTTATAAAAAACTACGTAACTAAATACTATTTTCCATTTATTTACACAACAATTTGTAATTTAAATTTTGATACTTATTATAAAATTCAATATCTTGAAGTACTATGTAATAACTTTAATTCGAAATAAATGAAAAATGAAATGAAATGAAGGAGGATAGACACTCGTTTTCTAAAAAGTTTATACTCTTTCAAAGGTAAGACATAAATGAAAACCTATAACATGTCAATTCTAAACTGTTAAGAGGTTTGTTAATAGGTTAATTCCAGCTGTGTGATAGACCAGTCATAGACCCCTCTTGTTGTCTTTATTCAGATGCTACTGAATTTCCATCATAAAATTTTTTACATACATTGCAAAAAGTCATTTTTTACTTTTAAATGTAATTTAAAGAGTAAAATAAATCTGTTTCTTTTGATTAATCAAATATCGAGAAGGTCTAAGAAGGAGACCCCGTATTAACCACAAAACACTAACACTCAGACATCTAGTCATTTTCATTACGCGCTTGATAGGTTTAGCCATATCCCTCTCCAGTTGGTTGTCATTTCTACCTTCAATGTCCACCCGCTGACTAGATTCTTTGGAAAATAATTTCAAAAACAATCGGTAAGAGGTTATGGACAGCCCACGTATCTACACAAAAATGCCTGCAAGGACCAGCGCGCGAAATATTCTACTTTTTTTTCTCGGAAATAAAAATTGAAAACAGAAAACAAATTGGAAAAGGATATGCCAAAGGGTTGAGTGTAAAGTGTCCTGTCTGCTGGCTGGATGATTGTATATCTACCATTTTGTTTGAATTTGTTTTTCTATACTCGCTGCTCGGTGGTGAGTGAGTGATGCGTGTACAGTACATGTACAGCGACACTCGAAGGCGAAGCATTCCGAATTTTATACTTGCTTTCGCAGATTTTTTGTTGTCGTCCTCGTCGTCAAATCGCAGAAAACCAGAAACGTATGAGTTGAGATCACAAAAGCCAGTATCAGCCCTTTTGACGGAAGCAGACTTGGAAGGTTCAACACAGTTCCAGCAGCAATAGCAAAAACGAAAAGAATTCATCGGGCTAAAAGTATTCCGTTTTTCAGCTACCTTTCTTCTGTATGCTAACATTATACCATACATTTATCAGATGAGGACTATTCAGGTCCTTCGGCGATTTCCGGTAAAATCAATCAAAAAATGTGCCTTGATTAAAATTGGTATGAGGCGCTTCAACAAGAGCTTGGTTTTTAATATTTTTTCTTTGATTGTGATAGGGTTTGTTACTTGTTTGCTAGGACACCATATTCACCAGTTATCGTACGCTGTTTAGCAACATATTGTTTCGTCCTACCAAAACAATGAATATTAACGATTGTTTTCCTTTTTTGGGTGTCCCCTTAATGTCCGATATATAAGTAAACAAGATCTAGGATAAAAGACGGGAATGTTAACCACCGACAAAAAAAAGTGTTAATATCCTTCTTATTTTAAATGTTGGGGGACATTTTTCCACATGTAAAGAGGGGGAAGTATTTAATATTCATATGTCCCGAGGGTGACATTTCGTAATCTTTTTCAATTATTTTCTTTGTTTGTTGTAATTATGATCGGTATGAGTGAAACACATTGCTTTTGTCCTGTTTTTTAGTACCTATACTAAATCTTATAATTGCATTCTTCCATTTGTACGAGTGCCAGTACCATGGTGGTAAAAGAACTTATATGATAGATATTAGGTAATTTAAATAAGAACGCTCTTTAAATTGCATACGAGTATTTCGTATTCTATTCACATTTTCCAAAAAAAAGTGTTGTTTTTTTACAGGAACCCTGAGCATCATCTGTTACTGATTGAAAGTTCAGTCTTACGCAAATGTTTAGTCTTTAAGACTGTATAATTTGAACTAAAACTTTCAAAAATCATTCGAATGTTCTCCCTGAAATACTTTAATGAAACTGACGAGCCAATGCGCGAAAAAAAACTAAGGATAAAAGCCAAAAAAAACTTGAACCTTTTCAGATGCCGCCGTCAAATAAATTTTACGTGAAGATAACTCGAGAAAGCTTCTTCCAGCAGTAAAGGTAGCCAAAGGTTCGATTTAGAAAAACGTCATTTTTATTGAAACTAAAACATTTTGTTGCTGTTCCAAATTAGTTTTTATTGCATTCTCAATTCCTATTGCATTGGATCTACTGTCAGTGGCTGGAATCCCAAAAACAAAACAAAAAACAAAATATAAGAGGGTTAACAGCAGACTCTTTATCATATCAACTTTTTCATAAAGTTATCGCAACGAACCTGACCTAAGTCAACCACAGTCAACACAACACAAGAAGAAATATTTCGTAGCAATCAGAAAAAAATCGATACACACAAAACAGCCGACTTATACAATCGCGTTAAATATTGATTCAAAAAACCATATGTTCACCTAGAATACATAACATAAAATCATGTTCCTTGTGGAAGAGCTTGCTTCCCGGCCGCAGAGCAAAGAAAAGGGTCTTATAATGTTGGTAATAAAAACAAATCCACCTTCTTTGAATAAATTCAATGAATGAAAGCAAAGCAGATGAACTCTGTTCGGCAGAGGCTCATCAGACACATAAAATATATATAAATGTATAATAAAATAAACAATCGTAAAACCAACCCCAATCATCAAACATCCCCCATTCCCCGAGCCCACATGAAAGATATCAAAACTTCTCTCTCCTTGAAGTAAGTGATAAGGAAATACAACAGACACAAAATAAACTACAAGATGTATATATGTAGGGGATGTGGGTGAGGGTGCCAAGGCAAAAGCTCAAAAGACAGAAAAAGAAAACATAAACATACATAAATTATCCAGCAAGGACATTGAACTCTTAGCAGACACAATGCGTGCCCTACACCCACCCACTGTTGTCAAAAAGAGTAAAACACCAGAAGGGACTCCCCGGCAGAAGAAAAAATAAATAATATCAACAATTCCCTGCCTCAAAAGTGCGCCCAATAATCCAACGACCTAAAGAACCAAAAACATTATCATCGTCATCAACATCATCATCATTTTTTTAATGATATAATAAATGGTAATGCGTATGCGAAAGGCCCGACTATAATTTTTTCTTTCTGTGCCGCCTTTATTTTTATTCCTATATAGGTATTTGAAGCAACGTTTTTTGTCTTTAACCGTCTTCGTCGCCTTTTCTTACTGGTACCACTTCCACCGCCTTTCTGCCGGAATTGTGCTTCTTTATTTTGATTATGAAATCAGAGAGAAAAGAAGTGAGTAAGGTCGTCGAACGAAACACACAACACACGCCGCGCCGGTTGTAATCTTAGAAAATGAATAAACTTGAATGGGAAAGGAATCCCGAAAACAGGAAAAATCAACAACACAAATAATATATTGTACGTACGTATCCTTTAAATTAAGCAGCATTATGCAGTAGCATTCGTAGACAAACATTAAATAGGTCAAGCTGTCGGATATGTGAGATTTACTATAGAACATGTCTTAACAAATTAGAAGTATGATAAGGATGACCCATAGCCGAATCGTATTCCCATCATATCAAGAAGATTTTTTTTACTGCCTTTAACACACGCCGAGTGTAAGAAGAACATTAGTCGGGTCATTGATACTATTTTTAATGTACAGGAAGTAACTTTGAAAACAAAATGATTAATGTTTTAAAAAAGGAATAAAACTAAATAAACCCATTAGCTTTTGATAAAAATCATAATAAATAATAATTGTAAGTATGTATATAATTATAAGTATGTAACACAATTATTGGGGGAAGGGATACCTCATAACGTATTCAAAGCCATACGATTTCTGATTGAGTCTGGAATAGACATAATAAAATAAGTAAGAAACATAAGGACACAAATTATTGTTCTTCATCGAGTCTTCCACAAAGGTCAATAAATCCTGAATAATTCACAGGCAAAACCTGTCTCTTATGGGTACCCTTTTAAGAAATAGAACTGTTGGATATGCAGGTCAGCCCTAAATAAACTTACTGAAACAAATGCAAAGTCCGTTAGCTAAAAACAAAGTTTTGAATAGCAGCTCTTCTTAATACGGAGCTTAACAAGACAGCAACACCGATACGATTGTCTTTTCTCTTGGTTCAGTTAATTTCTTTACAAACTGTGTCAACACGAAAACCAGGAAATGCTTTTAGACCCCTTACATACTATCCCCCTTACATACTATCATACAAAAATCTGTACGGTCCACAAAAAATTATGAACTTATGTCCCTGCATCGCAAAATTCTTCATGATTACTTTAAAATGTGCAAACATCTAGATGTAAGCTCACGTGCATACATAACATTGAGTCTGATGGCTTATTCAGGCGCAGGGACATAAGTACGGAAGACATAAGTCCCGAATTAATTTTTCGGGACTTATGTTTTTTTTTATAATTTGCTTACGCTAAAGGGATTTTTTCTGTTGTTACAGTACCCTTATAGTGCGTAACACAGCGTAAGCATTTGCGTTTTAACAGCAAGCAGCACCTGGCAATATCGTATGTATTTCATTGCATGCTTTTCGGTGCTACTTACTATTAGAAAGAATAGAGAGATAGGAAAGAAGTGTTTGGGTGCAGTTATAGGGTTTTTCTCCACGGGTGGTGTCTAAGATGCTTAGGGAGATTACGATTTCATGTATTCGGTATAAAGTAATGGACTTGGCCGGGATTCGAACACACGACCTTCCATTCAGTAAGCGAATACACTACTACTACACCTGTTGCCACCCGCATGTCCCACTTAAGTGGGCTATAAGTCCCGAAATCAATTCGAGAAATGAATTCGGGACTTATGTCCCACTATACCGGTACCGTGAAATAAGGCCTTACGCAATTAGGCCAATTTGGCGTTATTTCTCTTTCCAATTGTGCTGTTTTCAACAATTTGCCCTTGCACCTACTCCAAATCAAACAGTGACCCCAAGCAGGGGTGTTGCAGGGGTGTTGCAGGGGGCAACATGCCCCCCCCCCCCCACCATATTTTTTTTTTTTTCTTTGAAGACGGGTTTATGACTTTTAACTTGACTTTTAAGATCATTTTTATTGGTTATTAAATATCAACTTACATACTTAACGAAAATGATTAAATCCAATATATAATTAACGGGATACTTATTCTAAATAAATAGTTCTTCTACGACGCTCTTAATTAACCTATAACCTTATACTTATTGCCTTTCGGCCTAAAAACTTTTTAACGAAGCAATCTTACTTATATGTATGTTTTCATCGAGAATTTTTTTTTTAAAACTCGGCATCTTTAACAAATGGCGGGTTTATGATTTTACCCCAAAGACGGCGTTGCAAAAATATTTTTGTTTGGGCGAGTTGTTATAAGAAGGCAGTGGCGCAGAGGTGAGTGTGTTGGACTAGTAATCTAAAGGCCTCAGGTTCAAATTCCGACGGGGCCAAGTAACATCTAAAAAGTTTTTTCCACCTTCCCACATTTTGCGAGAGTCTGGTTGGACAAGCTAGGTTTTAGGCCCTGTATGGGCCTTTAATGTCATATAATTATACCCTATTCTAAGGGTATATTAATTTTGACGCATAGTTTGTAACATACCTTAATATTGCCCGTAGGCCCCTAAAAGTTACTATATTCATGATCAGCATCGATAGTAATGTCGGTCTAGCCATGTCCGTCCGTCCGTCCGTCCGTCGGCAAAAATTAGGCCTTTAAACGTGGCCTAGAGAGCTGAAATTTTAACCATATACTCTCTAGGGTCCCGAAATAATTAAGTTTACGAATTTTTGAAATCCGCCCACAGATCTCAAAAAAACAAAATTTTCGAAAAAATCGAATTTTGAGCTAGAAAGCTGAAATTTTTTTATATGATCTATGACTCCTAAAACTGCTCGGGAGATAAAATTTTCAAAATCCGCCCACTGACACGTCCACAATTAAATAAAACAATTTTATTGAAAAACCAAAATTTGAGTTAGGGAGCTAAAGGAGTTTCAATGTTAAAAAGAGTGAAATCGCTTTGCGATAATTTTGGGATTTCAAAGGACGAGTCACATCCTAAGCCGTTTTACACATCGTGTATTATGGAAGCACAGTTTACTTATTGTTTGTTAACATCGTATGAAACGATAAAACTTATCGAAGAGAACCTTCCATCGATCAACAGAACCATCTTTATGGACGGAACTTTTAAAATTGTTCCACAAGGAAGTTTCAAGCAGCTGTTAGTTACCTATCTATATAGAATATTTTGACGAGGTAAGATTCATTTTTATTGCAAGAAACAGAATGGCAGAAAAAAAATCGCGCGATTTTCACATATACATTTATGTCTGTTC
Organism: Portevinia maculata; assembly: GCA_949715645.1. Lineage (NCBI taxonomy): Eukaryota > Metazoa > Arthropoda > Insecta > Diptera > Syrphidae > Portevinia > Portevinia maculata. The sequence continues at coordinate 40,694,198 of OX454525.1, forward strand.
GCGCCACTAGACAAAATATAAATATTAATAAGAACTTTCTATAGGTCATATCGCAATTGTATTAAGAATCGTTGCCCTAATATAGCGTAACGAAAATAAATTGTTAAAATTTATGACATCATGGAATAAAGATTACGTATGTGTGTGTATGTAGCTATGTTTATTAATCCCAAAACTCTTTTCAAAGAAATGCATAATAAAAACATACACTGTAGCAATAAAATAAAGCGTGATGACAATGCAACATAACATATTCCCATTGACATCTAGTCTCACACATATAGACCAACTACTTACATACAATGAAATTATGAGTTTCATACCTCTAAAAAATAAAGTTATGCATTCAGTTTTAGAAGTTGGTGTTGTGGAAAAAAGCAGCACGTTACATTCTTAAGTTGGTGGTGAGGTGAGTCACAATCGGTTTGTTTGCGGAAACTTCAGTGTCAATTGATGGGAAACAAGATGCAGTTGAAACATTTTTTGTTTTGTTAAATTCGAATGAAAACAAAAGCTTTTAAAGATGGAAAACATATAATTTGATGATAAGAAACCATAGAAAGTTTGTAAAAGCAAATGAAACTAAGAAAAACTACGAATTGTTTATTTGTTTTCAGTTCAGTAGAAATATAGAAAGAGATATCGCAATTTTGTGAAAAGATGACTTCGCGAAATACCCAATTTCTCGTTCTCTACCATATACTGATGAATACAAATCTATATCTGGTTGGAACGCGCGAAACATGCATTCAATGGAACGACCGGCAAAAGTACAAAAACGACAGCAAAAATGCTATCAAATAAAACGGGACGAAGATTACCTAACAGCAATGGCTGAGTTGAGTCGGTGTCTCTTATATCTGCGAAAAGCACCTTTTAACCTTGTATCTTAATTTTATTGTATTTTTGTCTCCCTTTGTTGTTATTGTTGTTTTTGTTGTAGCTGATGATGGTGCTGGGTGTACAGTGAGCTTTGCCTTCAAGAAGGTGGAGGAGAACGATTTCGTTTGGCATTCCTTTTTCTTTAAGGGCAAGGCCGCAAAAAGGAAAAGATTTTATACTTCCGTTTGTTTCTTTTTTTTCAAGCAGACACTCATCATGATTTGAGTAAAGGGTGCGATACAAAGGAAGAAATCTATTTATCGAATTGGGTCATTAAGTAATTAGAGATGGCATATACTACATAAGGACATTTCAAATGTTATATGTTAGCAAATTTGTTTATTGGGAGGAAGCGAGGTCAGGTATTTTGATAATAATAGGCAGTAGGCTAGGAAATTTCTATTGCTCTTACGTATGTAGTTTGGTATACAATCATTATACTTAATAGCATTCCAACACGACCAGCTCGGTTTATACTGACATCTAATTCGCAAACAATGGTCCGTTTTCCAAGAGGTTTGGGATATGTTCTGAAGAAATAAATGAAATCATTCCCACTAACGTATAACTTGGTCATCCTACTAGGCGGGAACTTACACACAATATCGACCCGAAGATGTAGGTATACTTCAAAACCACAAGTATACAAATATCTCTTAGTCAAAACCCTGTTTCCATAAATCTGAATTCGCGTTAGACTTCGGGCATAAGCTGCAAGCAACATTAATTTTAAAAATTTTCAAAAAAAAATCAAAGAATAGTTTTGAAAAATTAAATCGGTACTAGTTTTATCTTCTTATTTGTTCTAAGGCCTTTGAAAATGGCAAGTGGAGTTTCAGCGGTGGGGTGGGGGGGGGGGGGGGGAGTGTAGGTAAAACTATAAATATTTAACACCAAAAATAAACAAATCTTTGACTTACCATTACAAGACAACGTCACATCCGCCAATAAATCAGATTTGAATAAATTTGAAAATGTCATTGCCAAATTCGACGAATAGCTGTTCCATTTCAAACAAAACTGCTGTTGTGGATCCATTTTGTGCGTTTATTTATTTTTCCGTGTTGTCCAACAAAAAGTTTCTGAATGCACGGTAAAAGCGACAGGAATTTTGTTTTTATAAATTAATAAAATTAAAAAATAGCTCTAATTGGTGGGTTTAATAATTTAGGGGATGCTTTTGAAATTAACTCAATCTCAATGTTATATTCCTTCAAGAGTTTCTCTTTGGAATCCTTTCCAATCTTGAATTTATTTTCTCCAAATGTTTATTTTCGATTATTGCTGCAATTTTTGAATATGCCAAACGGAATTTCCCTTTTCTCCTTCCTCTTTTCGATTCGAACTTTGTTTGCATTTAAAATGTTTTCTTTTATTATTAAGTTTTTTTTATATTTTCAGCTAATAACCGCAAGCGAATTCCTGCAATGATACAAAGAAAAAAAACTGAATACAAATTCAAAGCTATACATCAAAAAAAAAAGTTTTAAAAAAGACTGCTAAGTGCATTTATTTGTGTGCAAAAGTAAAGTATGAGTAACATCGAATAGAGTTAATTTTTAATGCCCGAAATCGAGTTGTGGTAGTCCGAGTCACAATTCTGATCTAATTTCATAAAGGTATTTCCGACATCATCAAGTCAATTCCTGGAATTATGAGCGAAAAATATCCCTCAGAATAGATGCATTGTCATGGAGGACAGCAAACGACTACGAAAAAAACGACTGAGGCAAAAGTGGAAGACCGGTAAGTGAATGGAAAAAAATATCGTTTTGTGTTAGAAAGAGACGCTTAAATCCCTGTTTTTCATAATGGACAAGAGTATTGTCCTTTAGTGTTAGTGTGTCATTCTGATTGCATCGTTGTTTTGGCACTGGTCAACACTTGTTTTTCTCTGATGGGTTACCAAACGTACCATATTTAAGCGGGTATAACATTTAGTCACAGTTCCTTAAGACAACCTTGCTAAACATCAAGGATTGCCAGAAGCTTTAACCACTGACAAATGTTATTGTTATTGTCTTTGCGAAGTGCGATTCTATCAGCTCCGGAATTTTATGCTATGCTATGCAGTTTGATTTACGTATCTATATTCGGTCTGCGAAGACATGGTCTTCTTCTTTTAACGAATCTATAACCTCAGATTTGCGCTCTTTTAACAGAGTTACGTTTAGTTCATGAATTAGGATAAGACAAATTTGTCTCCACCGCTTTTCTTGTTCGACGGCTGAGCAAAAAGTGTTTGTAGGTACATGCCATTCGACTTAACAACGCTCTCCTGCGCCAAACTGTCCTTGAGAATTTGATAAAGGTGTTTAATTTAAATATAAGTAAAAATAGATTAGAATAATATAAGATGCTTAAAATTTAAATTAAATTTGTTAGCACAATTGTCTATGAAATTGGCTTCGGAAGGTGGTTGATAAGTTTGTCATTAATAGGTACGAGTATAATTTGTTTGAATAGTGCGGCCATCGGAGAAGACAGATTTATCAAAATGCTAACATCTATTATCTTGGGAGGAGGTAGGAAGCATGTTACATGGAAGATCTGATGTTCAATTGAATTATGTGTGGACAGAGTAGTAAAAATCCGTTAACTTAAACTTTAATGAACAGCTAAAAATATGCATGGCAACACTTTCACATAATTTTTTTTTTACATTCAGTCCAATATAAATGCTCAATATGTTATGCAGTCCGGAAAGACCATACGAATAAAAAAACTAAAAAAATAAACGTAACCCAAGAACACGATGATCGAGACGCAGTAAGGGTAAGAAACAGAAGATCAGGTGTGTGTAGCGAACGATTCTATCATCATGCGGATGCGTTTTCCGCGAATTTGTCTAATCGAGAGGAGAATAGAATTTTTATTTTTGGACTTGTGCATTTTTGTATTTTTGCGATTTATACCTTTATATATTTTATTTATTTTTTTGCCAGAGGTTTCATGATTTTAGACGTTATGCCGAAATACTGCTTCTAGTTTTTAATTCATGTGAATTTTAAGTTATAGGATACCTTGTAGTCTTGCAGCTCCGGGATGAAATTCTTGTGAAATGATCGCCTCAGCGTCGTCATCATGCGCTTTGATGCGCGCGACCTGTCAAATTGTATTAGAACGTAGGATAACTCTTTTAGATATACATTTTGTATATATGTAGGTACATACATACATACATATGGATTAATGAACTAAAATTGAAATTCTTCATAGTAGTTTGTTGTCTATACAATAGAAACTGCCTATGAGCTAAATGGAGAGTGACATAAGCAAGTGTATTAGCTACCCGAATAGTGTGGAACCGTGAGGCTCAACTCAACTCTAAAAAAGGAAAAAAATACAAATAGGAATGAGTAAGTAACTTCGAGTCTTTTGGTGCTGTTTGAATAAATGCATGTTGACATACATACATATAGATATTCGCATCATATGACGATATTCTTCTTCTTTACCGACGAGGTTACGATATGCATTAGAGGATCGTAGCCCTCCCACTTCACTGCCTGTTAGTTTCGCCGATTTGACTCAGGAAGGATGTTCGTTGTACTGCTGAGCGAGAGAGAGGTCTCGGTTGAAAACGGGACACATTTTTCCACCTTTTGCGCAGATGTTTCGTTCTGCACAATGAACAGCTCTTTCTGACTCTTTCAAAGTGCAACAGGTAGTGAGATAATGGGATATTCTGACCCCAATCCTCTTTCTTCTGCCCATAAACGATGTACTGAACGCAACCGTAGGTACATCTGAGTGACACAGCATTAAATGGAGACAGTTTGAAGAACTAAGTAATTTGGACTATGCCTATGATATCTGTTTCCTGACAAGTACTGTTAACAGGCAAGACGAGATGTGTCAATCACTGCAGATGAATGGAGAGTCGGTCGGTCTACGGATCAGCCAATTAAACAGTACAACCTAGGAAGTTTTCCTGATGGCGGAACGGTTCTTGTGGGTGTCAGGAAAGCTAATACACGTCGACGACATTAGCTGGGCAACATCGAGCGAAAGGACAATAATCCTCCATCCAAGACGACCTTCGACTCCCAGCCCCCAGGTTTGAGAAGGCAAGGCAGACAGAACCTTAGTTTTAAAGACCAATCCATCTCGGATGCAAAAGCGCTTGGTCTGGACAAGTGGAATCAGCATACTAGCGATTGCAAAGGATGGAGTGCCGCAGTGTCTAAGGTAGAGCCCCTTTACTGGTTGGGAGCTCGTTGAGTAAAGTAGATGGTGGAACGGCCGTAGACATTAAAAGCAAAATTTCTGGCGTCTGTTGATATCCTTTCTCCAGTTTAGAAATTCAGTATTACTCTTGCGCACTAACTTGAGAATCTTCGAATGAAACATGAAATCCATGATTTTGTATGCCTTTAAAACCTGGAAAGTCCACAGACCTTTGTTAATCGCTGCCTCTGATACATTCTAAAGATTCGTTGGCCCCAAATTTTATCGAACCAGGAATTGTGGCGAAAAACAAGTCTAACGCCTTTGGATATGGTCGGTCGGCGAAAATGCGCTGAGAATCCTCGGGGTGAACTGCGGGTTGGAAGACCCAGAACAAGTGGTGATCAACAGTCTTATCAGAACCAGTGACTTGATGGAACATGATGATGACCTCTTGCGAAAATTCGACAAACATTCAAGAGTATCAATTATCATGACAAGCATCTAAAATCTGCCGTTCGGAGTCGGCAAAAATAAAAATAAACTTCACATACAGAAATGTTTGGAGAAGTCAAGTTTATAAGGGCTGGTAATGCATTATATTTTGTTGTTTAGCGGAACCGAATCAACATAAGACTGATCAGGAGTTTAAAGAAATTCTTCCGTATGTTATTTATTAAAAATAAATTCGTTCTACATGCTAAACCAAATTTTGTTCTCTCATTAAGTACCTAGATACTATAGGTATTGTCCACAATCTCATTTAGGTAAAACTCGTGAAGTTCATTTTTCTTAATATCGACTTAACTAACTGTTTTTTGTTCCAAATAATTATGAATCGACGATGAATCCGACAAAAATGGAAAGAGAAATTGTATATTAAGCACTAACTTATTTCCTGTATTTGAATGGACGAATTGCGATTACCAAGCCAAAAGCTTAAGCTTTGGTATAGGCTCGTTTGATACAATTCAAATACACATGTAGAAATGCAGTGTGCTTAAGAAGAGCAGAATAACAAAATGAAAAATGCTGAACTAAACAAAATATGAAACTATGCACAAAAATCGATCAAGTTTCACATTAGTGGGAGATTTCCTGGAAATTGTTTATCGATTTGTTACGTTTGGTTTTGTTTCGATTCGCTTTATATTTGTGCATCGTTTTGGTTGGGAGTATTCCTTTTTTTTTTAGAACCTATCCTAACCGCATATTGTATGTTGTTATGGGATAAGCGCACGCGTAAGAAAATATCTGGATGGTTTGATATTATATTTCTCTCCTTCTGGCGATCGAATTCGGTTGTTATTTTATTTTATTCCTCATTCGCATTTATTCCGTTTGTTTTCTACTAACAATTCCAAGCCGAATGCATTCAAAGGCAGACAAATAGTCAAAGCTGTGAGGTCCGTCATCGTCATCACTGCCATGAAGTTTTATTTTTCCATTTGTTTTGTTTTCAAATTTCTGTTTTTTTTATGGTAGTGAGGAGTCATCCTCTATTCCGTTAAACGACTTGTTTTTGCGGTCCTTTAAACGATGACAAAATGTGTACCTATACCTACATATTTTTTTTTCATTTGTATATATAGAGAGAGCAATAATTATTAACCACAAGGGCTGGCATAAAACACAGTGGGGCTTGTATAAAGTTGAAAAACTCCATTATTATGTTTTGACAGACTGTATGACAGTTGCGGTTTAGCAAATCTAAATTCTTGCTGTGACAATTATTTCCATGATAGCGGCGCGAATGAAGTGCATATATCGCATTAGATAAAAAACAACATCAGCTATATGGCCTCCGCCACTACAGCCGCCCTTCCAGGCTGTATTAATTAAGTTTCCATAACATTGGGCGCGTTAAAATTGCACGGCAACTGCGAGTTTCCTACTAGTTAAACCTCCGTCACTTGCAAAGAATGGTCACGTGAGTTATTCGATAAATGAGGAAGGGTGAAATAGTGGGGACTAGTATTTGCCTTGCAATTTGAACCAGAACAAAGGAGATACTCTGAACTGCGCTAACTACAGAGGAATAAGTCTCCTTTTTTTTATAATTTGCTTACGCTAAAGGGATTTTTCTGTTGTTACAGTACCCTTATATAATGCTAAGAACACAGTGTAAGCGTGTAAGCTACTTGGTATTAGAAAGAATAGAGAGATAGGAAAGAAGTATTTGGGTGCAGTTGTAGGGTTTTTCTCCACGGGTGGTGTCTAAGTTACTTAGGGAGATTACGATTTCATGTATTCTGTATAAAGTAATGGACTTGGCCGGGATTCGAACGCACGACCTTCCATTCCGTAAGCGAATACACTACTACTGCACCATTGCCACCCGTGAATCCTGAATGTCGCGTATAAGATCTTGTCGGCTGTATTATGTGAACGCCTAAAACCTTTCGCCAACAACCTGATCGTCCAGGGAAGTCAACCATCGACCACATGTTCACACTCTGACAGATTTTGGTAAAAACCCAGGAATTTCAGATCGATACACACCATCTACAAGGTGGCGCAAAAGTCATCACCCAGTGGCGTTCACCAATCCGAATGAAAACTACATAGGATAGATGTCAAACGTCGTGGATCATTTAGAACATTGGCACACAGAATTGCCTAAGGCCACCCAAGGGCTGAAAACCCTATCGGAAGATGCTATAATTTTTGCAAATAGCGGCCAATGTCAATTTTACTTTGACATTTGTGAAGTAAACAGATGATAACTTTTGCGCCACCTTGTATTTATCTACTTTAAAGTCTCCATCGTCATCCTGCACAAACGGACGAGTTTGGCGGGGATGCCAAAACTTGACATGGCTTTGTATAATTCATCCCTATATACGCTAACCTGGTCAAAAAGCTAAAAATACAACTGCTCAGATGGCTGGGACACGTGGAGCATATGGACAACAACGCACCAGCTCGAAGAGTCTTCGAATCCACCCCTGAGGGTCAACGCAGCAGAGGAAGACCCCACCTTAGGTGGCGCGCACAAGTGGAGAACGACCTCAACCAACTTGGTGTGCGTAACTGAAGGCAGCTAGCGAGGGACCGAGCTGGATGGAGGGGCCTGTTGGTTGAGGCCGTGATCACCCGGAGTGTAAGCGCCACCAAAACTAAGTAAGTACATAAGGGTTTATTTTGATCACCATTTCGAGATATGACTTGCATTTATTTATCTCGAATTTATCTCGAAAAACAGCAACGTCGCGACGTATTGTTCTTAGCAAGTATTACCCACATTCATACATTTTAGTTCCAGCTATAAACATTTATTGATCCTTGTTCCGTCATGGAGTCGGCATGCGCTTTCTGATACAGTTCGAGATACAGAAGTAATATTCTCGGATGTTGTCGTTTTTTTCATCCCTAATGCAGAGACAGTCTTTAAATATAAATGTAGCACCCACATGAAATCAGTGTTTATCGTAAAATTTCTACGTAATTTTACCATTTATGAGAGCCTAGTGACACGTGGCTAGTCAGCGTGCAAGTGGGCACGCAATTCCGTGAATTGATGCCACTGGAGATTAGCGGTGTCGAAGGAAGATCAAATAATAATCAATATGTACCAGAAAAATACATGCGTTGAAATCGGTAAAAAGGCAGTTTTCGAAACTTCTCCATCACACAAATGTAATAAAAAACTATTTGATTGGCGCCTGCGTAAAGAAGTGATCCCAAAGCGGAAGGACTACCGATATTTACTGAGGCCGAACCGACGAGCTCCACATGCGGACAGCTAAGTAGGAGCGAGTTATGATACCATCCTGATAATAGCCTCTCCGTCACAAAAGAAGTAGAATAGAAACTAACTTACTTGTCCAAATAGCTTAAGTTTCGGAAAATGGCTGCGCGAGGAGGTGATTCACGTCGACGGAGAAAACTATTTACTGTTCGAATTGTTTCACAGAAATTTTCATTATATACCTACTTGTAGTGAATTTCAGCAATTGCAGTGCGTTGTTGAAACGTGTATCGTTAAATAAATAGTATTTGCGAAGCGTTCACTTGTCATTATAGCGTGGTAGATATTCCAAATATTCTAATTGGAAAACTCAATCATAATGTACTAACCTCAAATTTTTAAAACTTCCACATATAAGCTAACATGCATATCTATAAAACTACAAGTGGTGGACTTTTTTTAAGATCTTAAGTAAAGTTCAAATATATAATTTTTTAGTAAAGTCAAGTGGACATTTTAAGTGAAATATGTGCAATGGCACAGTGATTAGTTAGACTGAGGTGTTCCAAGTATAAAAAAACGTAAGTATCTTTTTTCACTGCTCCGCCCCTTGTGAAAGTCTGACGACCATCCAAAAATTAACTGTAATGAGAAGCCTCTTAATTTTGTTGTTTTTAATCGACCTACAACTGTCGATCCGTTTTATACATTTAACAAAAATAAATCCATTCACATAAACATAGATAATAATAAAAATATCGAAATTCTAAATACATATTAAAATAAACTTTATACAATTATATTTGTATGAACATAGGTACATATTTTCATTACAAATTTCTACTTAATTTTATTTCAAAATCAAATCCAAAGTGAGGGTCCTCGCAATAAGCATGCAAGAAAAGCTCAAGGAAAACAAATAAAACATCTTAAGCCTCCGAGAGTGTCTCAATCAACATGTTGAAGAATCATAAAACAACCCTTTTCATGCGATTAAAGGCAATTTACGGACATTAAAGCGTAATAAAAATCACTTCACTTTCATTGTCATTCTTTGTACATCGTTGAAATCGGTGAGTTAAAAAAAAAACATGCACAAGCGTTCCCACTCAACTTGAGAATGTCCTATATTCGATATCGTTCCCTCCCCCACAGCAAAAGTACAACAAAACACGCAAGAAAATTTAATTAATAGGCAAACGAAGCCTCAACAAAACGAATGCCCATTTAAATAAACTCACCGAAATAAATACCCACCAAAAAGAAAAACTAATAAAATATCCGTTCCCACCACTTTTTTACCGATGTTATCCTGTCCAAATAAAATAGATCTTTAATTATCCTCAAATTGTTCATTTTTGCATATACGCACTGTATGACAATGGGTTATAATAATGATGGAGAGGAGTAAGGTGGTAAATCATCTGCATTGAAATTGTTAATGACATCATTCTACAAGGCATAAGTACTCGTAGAATAGAAGACAGCTCAAATCATGAAGAGAGGCAACACAACTGTCTTGATCTTCATTGTTAATTTTTATTTGGGTCGATACCGAAATCTGAATGAAATTCGTATGTATAAGAAAATGCCGTGAATTTCTATGTTCATTGAATATTTTGTCCCCTTGTCAGTACAGGGTTTGCGCTTCTATTATCTTTTATTTTATTTTTTTGTTTTGTTTTTGGCAAGACGCACATTTACCCTGCACACACGCCGCGCGTTATGCGCATTCGCATTATAAATGCAGTAGCTGCTTCCTTTTATTAGAATTCAATCGAACAGAAGCTTAGGTCCTTTACTTCACCCCAAGTGCCTGCGAATGAAGAACGACTTTTTCTTAGAGAACGCCTGCAGTGATTTCAGTCAGTTGTGTCATATCAACAAGTTCTTGCTCTTAATTGTGTGTGAATATGTTATTTCCAACCCAACATGTGCGAAACGATACAAACATTTGCATTACGTAACTGAGTAGTTAAAGCCTGTTAGCTTGCATCCGGACCCCTTTTATATATTTTGGCTTTCTTTTGTCCCTTTACCGAAGGTACCGCGAGTTTTTCTTTTGGTCTTGTTATCCTTGGAAATTGCAAAAAAAAACTAGTTCTACTTGATGCGTCGTCATTATACTGTGCTGTGGAGAAACGCATGTTTAAGAAATCTTGTGCGTATTAAAGTTTATGAAAGACACATTTTTATTACGATCATTTGAAAACAAATATAAACACGAATCCAATGTACAACAACTTGGTGCATTGTTCGTGAGGATTATTCACACGCAGTTTGATGGAACATTTAGATTTACCTGCGTTGGCATGAATTCGAATCAAAGTATGAAATACTCGTAAGTGTCGACATAAACTGCTTTTGCGCAGAATTACTGTACAGTTAAAATCTGTAGGTTCAAGGTGAAAGGATTTTGATCGACATTAAGATTTCTATCTGCAAAATATGTTTACAGTGGTATTGTACCTATACGTATACATATAACTAAAGTAGACTATTGTGTCCCACATATTATCGAAGGGATAGCTCCCCAATATTTTAAATTCACGGGCTAAAAGGTAAGTGTGAATTTAGGGGAAAAATCAATTTATCCACGTTCTTTTTTGAGGTCTTGATTAGGGTTCTGTTCTGTATTTATGGTAAACTTTGTGGCAAATATGTAACAACAAGCCTTGGCGTTAATGAAATCTCACAATTTACAAAACTGTTAGATATTTTTAATGCGAACATCAGCTAATCACTGAAAATGTCCCCTTTGAGTAAGTGAAAGAAATCAATCTTAATTCGTCAGCGAAGTACCTATTGCAGGTGGCAATGGTGCGATGGCAGTGTATTCACTAAGTGATGGGCAGGTCGTGCGTTCGAATCCCGACCAGGGCCATGATTTTTATAAATTGAATACACACAACAAAAACTGATCTCTCTAAAGCAATTTAGGCGCCACCTGTTGAGAAAAAAAACCCATCGCACCAAACTTCTTTCCTATCCTTCTATTCTTTCAGTAAGTAGCACCCAAAAATAGGCAATGAATTGCTGGGAGCTACTTGCGCAACAAACTAAATGCCTGCGCTGTGGTTTTACCATTATAAGGGTACTGTGTCACTACAGAAAAAAGAAATCCCTTTAGCGCACGCAAATTATAAAAAAAAAAAAAAAAAAAAAAAAAAAAACTGTCAAAAACATCTGATTCATCGTGATTCTGTGGATTATAAGGTCTCCTCGCACGAGCGTCACGTCGAAGAAGAATCTTCGAGGTAGGACGAATCTTGTACGCGCGATGATGAGCCGTTCCGTGTGCAGAAGGCATTCGTTTTCACTGCATCTGTATACTTTGACAAAAATAATAGATGCTACGCAACGCGTTCAAAAACTAGTGTTACTTTCGGTGTTGAACTTGCTCAGTCTTCGTCCATTTTTTAACATTGTTTTTTTTGTCTTGAAAAAAAAAAACCAAAAAGTGGGTGTAGCAAACAACGTTGTAAGGGCGAAACAACAATGTTTTTTGTTAATATAGTCCCCAAAAGGTAGTGTGGCAAAAACTTTGTATGGGCGAATCGTTAAGAAAGACTTTATCTACATACTTTGGAAAGAACACGACATTAAATTACATGAATTTTGACTAAATGGTTTTTATATAGGTAGTTAGCGTGACATTAAGCGGATTTCAAAAGTCTCTACCCTTGATTATTTCCGGCCCTTGGAGAACTCAGGGTAGGGTATAATATAGTGACACAGTGTACGAATCTTTCTTGCTTTCTTGAAATGCGTTTACGAATTGCAAAAAGCGATTATCATTCAGAGCTCAGAACTCCACTCCTGAATAGTATTTATTAGCCAAAGTATAAAGGTATATAGCTTTTTATTTTAAATTTATTCACCCGTTTTTGAGATATTAAATTTTTTCTTTAGTTCCGTATTGGAGTGTTTTGGGTAAAACCACATGTTTGTATTTCAGGTTCCGTAGTGTATAAGCAGTCAAACTGCTCAACCGCTCTTAATTACGTTTTTACTACGAATATTAACCCCTATCGTAGAAAATGCCGGTGGAAACGTTTTCACTCAATTTCAACACTTGGCATCGTAGAATACTTTTCAACTAAAAGATTCAGTATACTTTGTTGCACAAAAATTGTCAGTGCAGGCCATATTGGCGAGCTTTTTCTTAACACACTAGTGCCTGTAAACGCTCTCACAATATTCAATTACGTAAATTGCCACTCAAATAAATAGTAAACCATTGACTTACCAAGGAATTATGTATTATTGTAAATTGCTTCCATTTTGCATATATAAGGTGAGGGCAGAATGATCGTTTGGTCACACTCGCTGTGTGTATTGAAAATGTGAACATCGAAACAGAGTTATAATACCAGTTTTCTTACATGGAAAGCTGTGTCTCTTGATATTGGACAGACTATACCTGTTACAGCTTTTTCTGTGGTTTTTGTCAAAGAGCATGAAACTCCAGTGCTTTCGAGAACGCAGAACTGACATTAATGTGAGGGTGTTCCCATTTTTTTATTTTTTTTACAATTTTTATGTTTTTTTTGGGAAAACCGTTTACGCTTTGTGTTTTATAATGAAGGTTTAATTGCGCCCGATTTTGAAACAGTTATTTCAGTCAAAGTACAATAAGTAATTTTATTTATTAGATTTAGTCTTTTTTAGTGATATTTGATTTATAATTAAAAAATTGTGACTAAAGCGGTTTAAAGGATCTAAATGCAGAAAAAAGGAACAAATTGTTAATAGATAAAAGCAATTTACTTTGGTTATTCTGTACAAAGTGGAGTCCCAATTGACCAAGCTAATTCGGATTAGACTTTATAACTCCGCAAATACTTGCTGTATAGAAAATGCTCTGTACTTGATTTTAAAAGGAAATAATAACTGCTATTTTCGTTCATTTCTTATAAGCTATTGATTTCACGCCATACATTAATACATTAGATTACTTGAAAAAATGCCTTCTACAACATATAACAATTTTATCAAAATCAAGTCGTTGACCATTTTCTAAACAATTATCTTTATATCGGTTAGCATATTGTTTTGTTTTCAAATCAGAGGATGGTAACCATACAGAAATTGCTCTCCGTTTTGTGGCGATTTATTATGCACACTACGGTAACCCAGTAAGAGCTTTAATGAGCGACAGACTAATGCAAGCCATTGCAACCAGAATCAGAGGCAAACGCCCTATCTTGCCTGTACTGACAATAGTTGTGGGACAGAGTGCAGTCGGTGTGGTGAATGCGTTTTACACCATCGTAGGAAACGTTCGCAGATAAATCGATACGTATCGAGTATTAAAATCTGAAATCTATCATTTCTTTATGAGAATTTATTAAATTTCATGACTTGCGTTATGAAGAGTTAAAACTTCCAATAACAGCAATAAATCAGGTCGAATACACATTTGAAAATGATGCATTGGAAAATAGATTTAAAAAAGGAAAAAAGGCTGGCATAATGTGTTTCATTAAATTTTTCGATTTGATTCCAAATGTGGCATATACAGGGTGGCGCACGAATCGTGCTACAAAAACAAAACGTAATAACTTTTGTTCTGTGTGAGTAATCGGCTTATTTTTTTTTTATTTAGCAGGTTACTATTTAGATTTAATAAAATGAATGCTTGGTATGCCGGAAAGAGGATTTGGATAGTGCAGCGGAACCATGCTTTGCAGTCCTTCATTTCTTCCAAAGGGAATTTAGGCGGGAGTTTGGTGGCACTCCCTCGAGTAGATGGAACATTATGAGGCTGGTAAACATATTTGCCGAATCTTGAAGCATCACAGGAAGACCGTACCATCGAGATCCTTATGTTCGGGTTCAAGACACAATCGCGGCTATAACATCGTAAATGCAAGCAAATCCAAGCGTTTTGACTCGAAACTTTTCGGCGCAAATCGGAGTTAGCAGACTGTCATAACGGATAATTCATGATGACTTAAACTTGTTTCCGTACAAAGTCTAAATTGCAAGCAAGTTAAACCCTCTGAACTTGCCATTCGCCTAAATTTTCGCCAAAAAATTATTGAAATGACCGAAGAAGACAACAGCTTGGTAAATTGCTTGTCGCAGCACAATGGACCTACCTCTGCTCTAAGTACATCCTCATCGAGGGCCGGTTCCAACTAAATTGCTTGTTTATGTCTGATGAGGACCATTTTGATCCAAACGGCCATATAAATAAGCAAAATTGCCGTATATGGAGTGAATCTAATTCAGAAAAACTCCATGAGGCGGTACTGCACCCAGAACGAGTCAATGCGCGGTTTCATCAAGGTGCATTATGGGCCAAACTTTTTTAAAGAAAACGGTGTAACAGTAACTGTCAATGAAGACCGTTGTTTAAAGATGTTGAAGGAGTTTTTTTTTGCCCAGATCAGCATTTGGTTGGAGCAACTGCATACATAGCCAGACCGGTTATGGCGGAGCTCCAACGAAAATTCCCAAAAAAATATATAATCCAGAAACTCCACTTTCCGCTGCTCCCCAAGGTCACCTGACCTGTCTGCATCAGACTTTTTATACCCTATTCTAAGGGTATATTAATTTTGACGCATAGTTTGTAACATACCTTAATATTGCCCGTAGACCCCTAAAAGTTACTATAGCCGTGTTTCTTTGCACGCGGATATAGGGATAATTTGAAATTTGCATGTAAAATACAACAACAACTTATCCTATATACGCTAACTTTAGCGGGGATAGCTCCGACCACTAACCATCCCGCCGAATATTTTGTTCGTGATTTTATTATTTTTTTTTTTAACTTCATTATAAAGGTAATTGAATTTAGCAAATCTGTTAATGTGAAATTGTTTTTCATAATTTCAGAATATGCTTGGCATCAATTTCAATTGGCGGAAGTATATATTTTTCAATTTCAGGATTTTCAATACAAATTTCTTAACTACAACTACAACGGTGCATGTCATAGGTGCATGTGTGCTGCCAAGTTTTTTTTGATGAATTCTTAAGCGGCGATAGTCGTTTTCTGATGCCATCCCTATATCCGCGTGCAAAGAAACACGGCTTATATTAATGATCAGCATTGATAGTAATGTCGATCTAGCCATGTCCGTCCGTCCGTCTGTCGGCTTAGGCCTTTACACTGGGCCTAGAGAGCTGAAATTTTAACCATATACTCTCTAGGGTCCCGAAATAGTCAAGTTTACACATTTTTTAAATCCGCCCACAGACACGCCCACAAACTCAAAAAAACACATTTTTCCAAAAAATCGAATTTTGAGCTAGAAAGCTGAAATTTTGTATATATGATCTATGGCTCCTAAAACTGCTCGGGAGATAAAAAACTGACACGCCCACAATTAAATAAAATAATTTTATTGAAAAACCAAAGTTTGAGCTAGGGAGCGTTTTTTTTACAAAAGCTTCGTTTGTTTTGATAAAATCCTTTAAATGTTATATAACAAAATATGTAGAGCGTTCTTAACAATTCAACCATACTTAGACTTTTGTCACGCCCACTTGTGAGGGATAGGAATAAGAATAGGGTATCCAACAGGCCGCCCAAGCGGACTGTAGCCCGTCCCTATGTTTTTAATGGGGTTAAGTCAAGCAAGAGGTGTGCAAAACGAAACCAGGGCATTTTACTGAATTGAAGCAGTCCATCAAAACACTAATTGAGGCGATCCCGGCTTCAACCCTTCAGGCCGCAATGAATAATTTTCTGATCAGGTGTCGCATATACGTGGATGAGCATGGAGGTCATTTACGGTCCATCATCTTCAAAAACAATTAATTATTTAAAATAAAATTGAATTGTCTATACATTGAAAAAATAAGTAAATGAAATACATTGGTTAAAAAAAAGTTATTTGAATTTCTTATAGTAGAACAATTGGTGCGCCACCCTGTATATTGCCGCAGTGTATAACGGTTTAAATATTCATTTACCCAAAAGTTCGGCCTTTCTGAAATGATATATACTGAGGAACTGTCACATCACTAAAAGTCACACCAAAAAAGTAATAGATTTTTGTATCAAAACTTGTAATAGAGACAACTTTCAGCTGTTAAATGATTGAGCGGAAAAATGATTTTAGCTTGCCTAAGAATAATAAGAGAAAAACTTCTTTTCAATTTGCAGCACAAATTGTTAGTCGTAAAACTCATGTTATTGACAAGGTATAATTATTCATTACTGGTAAGACAGTGCTTCTCTATCTGTAAAGTTAGGATACGGAGCGTTGTTTCCCCTACTGTATTGTTTTGGCCAATAAAAGCTCCGATCACATGTTTAAAAAAATAAAAATTGCAGCTGCACGCAATAAAGCTTTTCTTTCTTTTCACAATAAAGCTTTGCTTTCTTTACTAACTTAAACTATGAAAACATAACAAAGAAACGTGTATTTAAAAAAACATAACTCACAAGCAAATACCAAAAAAGCAGCATCAACCTATCCGCGATCTTTATCACCGAGTATATTCAAGCGGAATAGGTGCACAATAATATAGTTGACGTATGTTTGTACATACATTAGTTATGTATACAATACTAGCATTTAAAAAAAGCTACATTCAATCAATTCATTCGGAAGAAAGCTCCAATGGCCAATTAGCAACTAACTCATGGCACATGACACTACATTGATCACGCAGAAGAAAACGACTGCACCAGCACAGTGATCCGAGTTTATGTTCCGTCTTTTCAGCGTGACACAATCCCAGCCTGTCAAAATTTAGGTCAAGTCTACAAAAAAATAAAACGCGTTAGGAACTAATTTTATTTGGATTCCAACAATGCAATTGCGGAAGCGTAATGCTAACCGGCACTGGGCTTAAAAGATCACCAACACCAACTCACGGCATATAACTTTTGTAACGCAAACGCAACAGTACAATTGAAAGGGGAATTATAAATGCGATCCAAACGCTTTTCTACGCACTACCGACAACAAAATCTGATAGTGCGCATACATTCGTAGCTTTACGCGTAATTATTTTGCCCTTCAGCGGACTAAACTAGAGACTGAAGCGACTGGGAAGAGTGACTGAGTTGTAAGGGAAAATGTGACTATGAATGAGCCCTCAATTGACTTTGTTTGACGTTTCGTCGTGAGTACGTTCGTTTTGGATGAACGTTTAGTTTAAATTTCGATAGAGTGCAACAAGGAAAGCGATATATGCAAGTTGAATTGTCTCACATTGGATACATTTATATGCGTAGACAATGCGTAGAGTGGTTTGCCTTGAAATTCACCTTGAAACGTATTATTGTTTGTTTTCATTTTTTGTAGACGCATGTTGAGTATTCCTCGATAAAAATGTAACTAATTTTGCATTTTCATTATCTTCTGGAAACTAATTAAAATTTGAATGAGCTGAGTTGGTATACTTATCAACGTCATAAGTCCGTTGTCTCTGCTGGTTTGGGTTTCAAGAAGGAGTTTTAAGCAACTTTTTGATGACTTTTGAAAGCTTTTTCGATTTTTTTTGACAAACGCGTTACGCGTAGTGCGACAGTGTAGTGCTTAAGCTTCGTCAATTTTAAAGTATGTATGCTTTTAATTTTACAGGCATATACACACATTGATATATTTTCTTCTGTTTATTTAATAAAGTTTTTAATCAACAAATGGTGTTTTTGGGATGTTCTGATCCATTGCAAGTTATGACTGTTATGATCCAAAGTGTTCGTGACACGTACCCTCCAGCGCTATTCAAGCTTAATTTTCTCATATTTGTTAAGGCTTTGGAATGTCGCACAACTTCGGCTGTGTCTACATTTTCCATATGCTCTCTTTTGAATATTGGTTACCAGCGGAATGCCATCTATAGTCAAGTTTTATCCTGCATAAAAGTCAGTTTCATCTAGTTATTTTATAGTTGCAATGTCTTACTTAACTATTACTCACCTAAGAACTTACAATCACTGTAATCAGTAGCCAAAAGAAAAGCTTCGGCAGTGCGTGGATAGCTTTTTTCTTCTTCTTTTCTTTAACCACGAGTTCATGATCTGGAGTAAAGGGATCATAACCCTTCCAATTCACAGCATCCCTACTGGTCCGCCTATGTGGTTCGACGGCTTGACCTCAAAAAGTATAGTAGTAGTTCTCCCGATTTCGCATCACTTCATCACTGAGGCCAATCAAATGCTGCTGTTGTTGCATTGGTGTTATTCAGAAGTTTTTAGGTCTACCTTTTTTTGGCGATTTTATAGCCGCGTTACTTTGATAAATGTATCTACGGTTGCTCATAAGAACGATTACAAGAACTATGGCCTTTGTATAAAGACTCTATAAGCCTATATACAAAGTTATGGCCACCAGCCATAGGAATATTTCTGTTTGCAACACAAATTATTTTATGTATTTGCAGCATGTATCCAAAGCAGCCCTGCTGTGGATGTTATCGACGGCTTTCTCCAGTATTTCTGGCGATACAATGTTGTTGTTGTTTAACGTGTAAATACGAGCACTCCTGTGAATACACTTTTCAAAGAAACGCATATACATATTGCCTTTTTGACGGGGTTCGCAGGATTTCTCTTTTTAACATGGCAGGTCGCGCTCAGTTTTCTTTGAGACAGGTTCTTTACGTGAAGGTTTCCTCGGATCTTGGAACTTCTTATTCGATCAAACTGTGTTATTTCTGCTGTTATCCGAAGCATCTCCATCTCAGCAGCTATTAATTTGCACTCAAAATTCTTATACGCTGTGAACCGGGCGCACATCTGTAGAGGTGTAGGCCTTCCTTTTAGATTGGGGAGCATTTTTAAGGTTACAAAAGAGAGCTGGTTTTCCCCGCGACTTTATAGCGTGCAAAGCTATCTACTTGAATAAAATACAGTCGAACTTCGATAACTCGAACCATCACTTGCCACAAAAAAAATTCGACTTATCAAGACTTCGACTTATTATGTAAAACACAAAATTGATATAAATACATAATGTATTTATTTGCGAACATATAACACAAAAAACGTACAGGAATATAATTATTATTTTAAATAGTCTGTTATATAACTTGGATTTTAATTCTTTCATTGAATTAAAAAAAAAATATTTTCTCGATGTTACTGGTTAGTCATTAAATATAAACGCAAAATGCTTAACGAATTTACAACCAATTCGTCTGAAGGTGGTTGAATCAAATCATCCTTTAAATCTTTCTCCATTAAATCACTTTCGCTGTCATCGTTATTGTCGAGCTGTGCAGATTCCGATTCACATCTGAATATCTCGAAAACATTTTCTTCTGTGGGAAATTCCGAAGTAGCAATATTCTGATCTAAAACACACGGCACATCAAATAAAAATTACATGTAAATTTCAGTCTTGGCGCTATTGCCAACCAATTTCATTCGAGTTATTAAATATTCGAGTTATCGAAGTTCGACTGTAACAATATGGCGTGCTAATCATTTAATTGCTTTTTCTTCCGCCTGCATAATTATTGCCTTTTCTAAGTTGCAAACAAATTGTAAAATGACGACGCTTTAATAGAGCGAACAAAACGCAGTCCCACCAAAGTGCAATTACATTACTAACAAGAAGAACTAACAAACTACTCATTTTTCCCATTGGAATAAAATAGTGTAAAATATAGATCTATGTTTAAAAATAGAAAAATAGTTTGTCATCTAGCAATCTCTTGCCATCGCCTAAAGCAAATTATAAAATTTAAAAAAGGAACTTTTTAGCAACAGCAGTTGTAACCTACTTACTTCAAAGAAATCGAAATCATCAAAAACTTTGAATTTCGGTCAATCGCTTCATCATTTTCAATTCCACCTCTTCCTACGCCACTTCTTTGCCGCACCTATAGCCTATCATACGGGGCTGCCTTTGATGTTAACCTAACTGTCACCCACCCAGCTCCTAACTTACGCAACCCAGCCGCCCATCATCCATCATTTGCCCATTTTAAAATTCTAAACTTCCGGTCCTATTCTTCCTTCTTAGTTAAAGTTTTCTTAGTTCTTAGTTGCCTATATACCTACACATGGATACTCTAACGCACACACACATCTTAGTATACATTTGTATGCAACTGTATTAGGTACTGTTATCAAGAAAATTCACTTTCCAAATTGAAATAAGAAACACGAGAACAAGATTTGTGTCCCAATTTCTTAACAACCCCCTTGCTGCACCGTCAGAAGATATTCCATTTTTCTTCTCTCTCTTTCTCTATCTGTCTCTGTCTCTCTGTCTCCCACACCCCTTGGGAACATTTTCTTCTTCTACCCGTTTTAATTCTTCTTTGAAAAATTAATTCTGAACAGCAAAAGCAAAAGAGAAGAACTGATGATAAAAACGCACCATACATACCACCACAAGCTGCTATGTTACAGCTGAACAAGCACAACACACCATCCCATCATCTCTCAGCCCCTATCATACTTTCGCTTGAATTCACTTTTAGTTTCAAAGCAACAACAAAAAATGCTTCCTTCCTTCCCTTGTTTCTTGTTACATAAGACGAACGGAGAAAAACTTTCACTTTCCATTTCGTTGTATGTTGTTTTTCGCCTTAAGTCGTCGTCCTCTCTGCTAAATAATACAGTTGCCATTTAACAAAAAAAAAAAAACCACCCACTCACTCCCAAAAACTGCTAGAAGAATAATGCTGTTGCAACACACTGGCGCACACAACAAAAGCAATTTCGCTCGTCGTGTCACTTTTTCTGTACACTGACACACAGCTAACTCCCAAAAGCAAAACCAATTCCGCAATGCCTGTCCGCCACCCGTAAACGTTGCTGACAACACCGTGCCACCACCCCAGCGCGACCACCATCCTAACAACAACTGTTCTGTGTATTATCGAATTTAAAGACGACAAGAAGGAAGATGGTGGAAATGCGTAAGGGAAAACAACTTGAAAGTTTTCCTTCGTTACGTTTGCAATTCAACGAATTTTTCATGCAGTAGGTGTGGGGGGCATGGCGTAATATTGCATTTGTATGTGTGTAGTCCCAGTGTATGTCAAAAGTTGTACACCTCCCTACAGAGTTCCGTTTGCTTATTAAAGTTTCAAAAGGACTCTCAAGTTCTATGATATGTTGAAGAATGAAAATAGTCGAAAAGAAGCAGTTTCCAAGGAATTTCATCCACCAACAAACAGCTCCCATCTCTGACTCCCTATGTATATATATATATATATAGATTCTTGTATCCCTTTTCACGGACCTGCTGACGAATTGCTATTGCTTGTGCATTGAAAGGTATACGCACATTTTCCAAAAGCAAATCCCCATTCCAATCGATGCCACTGCTGTTATAAGCTGGAAAGAAGGAGCGTTGCTTTCTTTCTGCTTGTGTAGATAAATGCGATGGGGTTGCCTTATTTCATCGGTTTACTTTTAGTTGAATCATTGAAGCAACAAAGAAAGTAGCAGCAGCAAAAACGGATAAATGTGAAAAACTAAAGTGCCTCTTAACTTATCCTTTTGAATGAGGAAGAAGCATCAGCACACTACGATGACATATATAGATTGACAATTTCTTCTTTAAAATGATACACAAAATTGATAAGACAAAGAGTTACCATCCAGCAAATTGATATCATTGAAGTATATTTTCAAGAAACTTTTACTCGTTATATATATATATGTACCTATGGTTAATGGCAGCAGTAGGTAGTATGGATGCCAAGAACAACGCATTTATAGTGAACAACAAAGGACAACCGACAAATTCATCAAAGAGGAAAATGTTCAGCAGTGTGCCCTTTCAAGTTTTTGGAAAATTGTATGTATATAAAAATAACTTTTACTAGGTTACACGGTTAACTAAATGCTTATAGTAAAGTTAATCCGTTTTATCTATTGCCTCAGCATTCCCTTTATAATCCTATAGTGAAATATGAGCCGCAGAATGTGCCTACTGTGGATAATTTCAAGATTTAGAAACAGTTTTTTTTACTTATTTTACGGGGCGGAAGGACAAGTTGGGTTAATCGACTTAATGAATCCCTTTTTTCTTTTTTGGGAAATAGTTCAGAGTGGTTATTGGCAAATGATTTATTTTTTTAATTTTTCCCATGAGCGGCGTTGGTTGTCCTTAACTTAATTAAACTGGGCTTTATTCATTAGAAGAGAAGTTCTATAAGCAGATCATTAGAGAGAGTACTAGAGGATTAAAGAGTAGTAGTACCTTGCAAGTTTTTTTTTCCCAAAAATGTTAACTACGTTGTCCGAAATGAAAACCACACCAAAAACATAAATTTCAAAAGAGAGCCAAGTTGTCCTTTGCAAATTCGCTTATGCCTAATAAGTCACAAATTAGATCTAAAGTAGTGAGATGTAAAAGAATGCCAATCTTAAAGTTTTTGCAAAGGAGAACTTGGCTCTATTTTAATATTCTTGGATGTGAGGATTGATTCCACGCCCACTTATTTGAAAATCGTGTATTTTTGACTTGTACTTTATTGTTCTAAAAACTATGTCTTTTGGGGCTGAGTTCGATAAGGGAAGGACCCTTTTTTAAAGACTTTTTTAATTTGCTTCCTTGGTTGTTCTAAAAAAAACAGCCTTCATAAAGGGTGTTCAAATTTGACGTACCATTTTAAATTGGCCGCCACTTTTATACAGATATTAGATTACACCGAAGTTTTTCAGGTATGAGTAAATACATTCCCGTTAGCTAAAATGGATCGGTATACTATTGTGTGTTGTGTTTTTTTTATTAAAACTTATTTTAAATATGGTGAAAGTTTTGCAGAAGTTGTACGGAAATTTCGCTCAAAATGAAGTAGCGAAAATGCTCCTTCAAACCGTGCTATTAAACTTATCGTTCATAAATTTGAAGAAACTGGTTCGGTTCAAGATCAGAGAAGTAAAGCCTATCATTGTAGTGGTCGTTCTAGTGGAAATATTGCAGTTGTTAGCAGAAGTGTTGCTGAAGAGTCAAGGACGCCAATTCGTCGTCGTTCACAGCAATTAAACCTTAAACCAACAACTTTGTTTAACATTTTGCACAAAGATCTGCATGTAAAGGCTTACAAAATACAGTTAACACAAGAATTAAAGCCAACTGACCACGCAGTGCGTCGGCAATTGGTTAATTGGGAAAACAAAATGATAATTTTTTCAAGCTAATTATCTTCAGCGATGACGCTCATTTTGAAATTGGCTAGAGGATTGTTTGAAAGGAAAATGAAACCAAAAAAGTTAATTTATGGTGCGGATTCTGGTGTGGTGGCGTAATTGGTCCATTTTTCATCGAAGATGAAAATGGCAATGCAGTTATTGTGGATGGAGCTCGATATCAAGCGATGATTATAAACTTTTTGTGGAGTCACTTAGAAGATATTGATGTGCCGAACATGTGGTTTCAACAGGATGGTGCAACATGCCACACAGCAACGAACTCAATTGATCTTTCGAAGGAGAAGTTTAACAATCGCATAATTTCCCGAAGAACAGACGTGAATTGGCCACCAAGATCATGCGATTTAACACCACTGGATTTTTTCTTAAGGCGTTTCTTGCAGAGTATGCCGATAATCCTCAAACTGTTCAACTCCTCAAAGACAACATCATCGAGCAAATATCACTTAATGAACCATCATTATGCAAAAAAGGGATTCTAAATTTTGGTAAAAGGTTGACAGTCTGCCGAGCTAGCAGAGGAGGTCACTTGGATGACATTTTTCTTTTTCATTATTAACCGGAACCAATGTACATTAATTTCCAATAAAAATAAATACAGATTTCACACAATTTATGTCTTTCATTCAAAATTTAAAATGATGGCTGAGTTCGTAATTGTAAAACTTCCGCAGTACTGCCGAAATTGCGTTCATAAATGTAAACAAACAGCATGAGCATGGCAACACTTGTGTTCATAAAAGTAAAACGAACAAATAATTTATATTTCTCATTTTGCAACGTTTGCTATTATGAACTCATTTAAAACATAGTATGATGCAGTTGTAATTGTATTGATAAACGTATTTGGGTAAATTTTAGGCAGGGCATGGGCAACAAAGCCTGCAATTACGAACTCAGCCATGTTGTGCATTGCTGGAAAAGACTGAGGTATTAAAAAAAGATAAATTTGTTGATCTTAAGTTTCAGTTGTTAGTGTTTCTTTTATTTGTGTTAAATATTAAGTTGTTAATGGAGATACACACATATGCTACTTGTCAATATTCATTTCCACCTATAGTTATTGTTTTCGTTAAATTGTTGCTTTACTCTTTGATCAATTTAATTAAAAAATCATGTGTCATGTATATACCGGACAAAATGAGCATTTTAAACCAAACTCAACTTTGGAAAGCCTTTTCGGCTTCCCGTTCGAATTAGTGAATAACCCCGCTATAGGGAATAGGTCTGGTTTTTATTGGTTTACTTTATGGAATGTCTACTGTATTTTCTTACTTGTTCTTTAAAACTGAGTTATATACCCCTATAACTCAGTCCCCAAAATGCATATCGTTTGGAAATCTTACTTGAAAGAAATTTTTAAAGAACAAGCTAGAAAATATAGTAGACATAATGTGGCGTCGACGCCTCCTAAATGAAAAATCGTAAATTTTCTATTTTTTCTATTTGTTTGTACCGCAAAACCATTAATATCCTAAATTGAATATTCTGCGATGATTGGAAGAGCTCAATAGCTTTGACGATCTGTCAGTTAGTAAGTGAGTGAGTGAACAGTAATTCTTGCTTTTTTAAAGCCTTGTATCTCAGGAACTGCTTATTAAACGACTGAAATTTGCTTGTCGAATGTCTCAATCGATCCTAAAATTATTATATTTAAAGCTTTTTAGGAAGCGAAGTTAGAGGGGCTGAAAATGGCTTAAATTGGTTGCAGTGTCAAAATGATAAAGAGAGTTTTGCTGAAAAATGTAGCTTTTGATGTTGCTCTCAAATAATAAAACTAGAAATATATTTAAAAAACATAGGGGCGGGCTACAGTCCGCTTGGGCGAACTGTTGGATACCCTATTCTTATTCCTATCCCTCATAAGTGGGCGTGACAAAAGTCTAAGTATGGTTGAATTGTTAAGAATTTATCAAACAAAAACGAAATTAGGCCCAGCCTAAAGGCCTAATTTTTGCCGACGGACGGACGGACGGACATGGCTAGATCGACATTACTATCGATGCTGATCATAAATATAGTAACTTTTAGGGGTCTACGGGCAATATTAAGGCATGTTACAAACTATGCGCCAAAATTAATATACCCTTAGAATAGGGTATAAAAAAAACCAATAAACGTACATTGAAGAACTTGTGAGCAGAAGCATTCACTCCTTCTTTTAAGCTTTTGCTCAATACTCGTCAAACGCAGTTGGCATTTCCGGCGCTATTGCTCGTAGATTCTGATCATCTCTGACCATCTATATACATTACGGCCACAGAACAAAGAGGTTCTATTGGTCATACTTATTGAATGATTCTCCTTTTCTATTTGCGCAGTTATTGTTACAGCACGCACCGTTATAAGCCAAACCAAAGAACCAACAATTAAATGAAAGCTAGAAAAACAATAGCCGTGGATGCTACATGATTGCGATAATGATCGCGCACAATTACTATGCAGAGTCCCCAAATCGTAGTAGCACTATTCCACGCGAGCGCGATCGCTGTTTTCCGTACTGCCTTCTCTACCCTACACCCTACGTGGTCTTCTTATTTTTTGGGTTTCCCTCATTCTTCTTTCAATCCTTTTTCTACACCAATTTTCAGTTAATCAGACCAAGTAATGGTATAAAAGCACGAATCGCCGCCACAGCTTGGGAGTGATATTTCGTGCGCCTTTATTCTTTTTTGACGGCTTGTGAAGTAATTTGACATGCACAAGATGTGATCAGTTTATATTGTATCCCCTTAGCATGTAAGTACGTCAACAGCGTGCAACATGCGTTCAGTTGTATTCTTTGCTACCAATGACAATTCCCTGTCTTATGAAGTTCGGAACACAAAATAATTGCCAGAAATATGCATTTTATGTGAAGCTATAGTAAGTATGCATAGGTTGGGGGAGAAAATAGGCTTTTGGTCGTCATGCGTTTTGGGTTTTTGTAGACTAGAGAGTAATATCTAGTTGAAGAAAATTACTCGCCTTTCTCTAGCTAACATTTTATTTGTAATTATTTAAAATCAAAGCAGTGTGGTGCCTTGGAGGGCATTAACCTTTTTTTAAAAATTGGGAAAGGGGCTCGAATATTTATCAAAAAATTCGAAAGCTTTATGCATTGTCAGCCTACTTACCTACGCTTTTTTGTGAGCTGGAGCAATCGAAGCAAAACTGAATAATGAATACTTTGAACGACACCGCACTTTATGGTAACCCAATAATAACAAGTTCATTAATTTAAGGTCTGCTTATCATTTCTTAATTCACTTATATGGTGTGAGGTGTTAATGACATACATAGATACTAAGTTTGATACTGGGTATCGTAAGGGCCTTTACGAATTGGCATTAGTGAACGACGATCCGTATTGAAAATCGACCTTTTATTTATAAAAAAATATTGATATTTTTCGACAGCCAGGGCAAAATAGAATGGAATGTAGGAATTTTCCAATTTTGAATTGCCAATTACAATTGAAACCGTTCAACGTTTTACCATAGCGAATTTGAGTTAAAAGATAATTACTAATAAAACTCTCAACATGAGCTTAATGTGATTTAGATCACTATGGTTTCAACTACCTAAATTCAAATGATTTTTTTTATTTTACAATGTTTTCTGCCATCATCGAATAGTAAATTTGAAACGGATAAAATTATGTTTTTGGTTAAGTAATGGAGTTTTGCCAGATCTGTTGGCTGTAAAGCTATGTCAGTGATTATTCTGTTCAGTATATTCCAGTCATTAATGAAGCAAACACTTACACCAGAGCTCGCTGGATATGAAAATTAAGAAAAACATAGCTTCCCGATCGTCAAACTGAAGTAGCACTAGGTAGACATGCTTACCAAATGGTGCAATTGATCGTCAAACGTGCGATTGTTATTTTGATTTTGTGACAAGAATTCAAATTGACTCATGCCAGCGGAAAATGCTGGTTTCCTTCAATGGAAATATACCTTCCCGAAACCCTTTCGTTAAAAAACCTTAATTAAATCCGACTATCGTCAATGGGTGAAAAATCATGAATTAGGGTCTTAGTTACTTTCGTTTCTTAAGATTTTTTAAGGGGAAGACAGTAAATGAAACAAAATTTTAGATGTGATTTAACGATTGAATTTTTTTTTATATGTTCACTACTAGCGTATTACTACAAGCTTATTAGATTGGAAGACTTTTTGTTAAAAGGCGTTTTATAAACAAACAAAAAAAAACAGAAAATAACAGCATACGTGAGTGCGAACTGTATGTATTCGTTATTGAGTAACGGTTTTTCAGAACAATTAACGAACAATGTCTTTATACGAGTATATTATCCTGTTTTTATACTCGTATATTATCCTTAAAGTATTGTAATTTCGACTCATACTTTGTTTTTTTTTTCTTGACGGCGGCGAGGCTAGGATCAGGATTAAAGGTATCATAATTATAACTCATAGTTTATAGCATGCTTTTATATTGATCGAAGACTCCTAAAAGTTACTTTATTTGTGATCTGATCACCATCGAAAGTAATGTCGATCTTCGTCCGTCAGTCACCAGTTTGAGGCCCTAAAATTAGAGCTAGAAAGCTGAAATTTTAAACATATATTCTCTAGGGGCCCCAAATGATCAAGTAGATCCTCCCACTGTTATTAAAAAAAAAACGTTTTATCGAAGAAATCGACTGAAATGAAGGTGTGCGAAGACAAAGACTTTATTAAAGAAATATAAAGTTTTTGAAGCGTTTTTTTTCCAAATCGTTGGTTTTTCGAATAATTGTTCAAAACGATTGTAACAGTATGAGCTTTTGAAAAAGTGTCCAGAATATAGTTTTTGGTTTCGCCCACTTTTAGGAGCGTTTTAAGCAAATTTTTAAATGTTGCCTATTTTGTTAGAAACAAAAAATGTTCCAAAGTCGAAAATGAGTCTTTACTCAATGTAACGGCCACTTTAGAGGTTAGAAATATGGGTATCCAACCGTTCGTCCAAGCGGACTGTAGCCTTTTTTAAATCGTATATACTGTGATCCGTACCCATTTTATTGCAGTTACGAACATAACGGATAAGGACATTTTAGTAACGAGTAGCCTACATAAAGAAACGTATCCAAAGGGGTTTTAATATTGCAGTCACTTTTACAGGGCTAATGTTAACTGTTAGATCAAATTAGAAAAGCTAATTGCAGCTTAATATTTATTTTCTGAGGTCGACAGTTCGCCTTTGAGTCAGCTGAAGATTTGATTACCATTTGCACTTTTCCATGTTATGCTAATGAAATGCTGTTCGTTGATAAGCGCATTGCTGGAGAACGTCCGGACCGATTTGGCTCATTTTTTTTTTGTAAAATGTTTGTATAAGATTTTTACGGAAAGAAAAATTAAAGAAGTTACCAGCTAAATTTAAATATTTGGGGAAACCCAATATTGTGTTTCGTATGTGAATTTCGTATGGTGAATAAATACAATGATATAGAAATGATGGCGTTGCGAGAGAAAACTATCAACAGGTCTGCCATTTGTTTGTTTATTACTCATCGTCTTTTTTCTGCAGTTGCATTTTTTTTTTGCAAATCAAACATCGAGTTATTTTTCTCGCAATCGGTAATTTCGATAATAACAATTGGTGTGAAAGTGAATAAAAAGTGATTATATCTAAGTTTCCTTCTTTATTGTTGCTGTTTGATTCGAAATAGTAAGCTAACATAGGCACCTGCCAGACAACTAGCAACTTCCCATAGCAGAGCGACGAAGTTGCGTTAGCCATGCGGAGAAAAAGGTTCAGCCCCTTTAACTACCGTATCGTGGTGTGAATCGGTCCACCAAGTTTGCCTTGCAATTTGGTTGTTATTAAAAAATGTATTTCTTTTTGTTAGGTGCAGCAAGACACAACCGCTATAGACAATTAAAATGTAGTCTTCTCGAACATATTGGCACATACAATTCTTGGGTACGGGCATTTCTTCTCAGATCACATACACTAAGATGAACTATTTGAAAAGATGGAATCTCAAAAAGTTGACGGCATTAGAAGGTTCCAAAAGATGACCGAACATTAACGGTTGTTATTATTGAGCTATACTTTCTTACTCGGTATACCGTGATTCGAAAAAGTAACGTGTTTACTTATTTGCGTTGGTTGTGCTCCCTTTACGTCTAAAAGGAATTATTTTTGTGCGAAAGAGATTCCACCGGTCAAAGGTAGAGTTAAACACAAACATGTGAAATTCTACAGGAACTCATTTGGATTTTTGTGGCTGAAATTTAACTTTCAATTGCTAATATGGCGACTTAGAAATCAGCATCAAATCACGTCAAAATATTAATTTATGTTAAAAAAAACCCATTCGTCGATGCAAGAATGCTGTAAAGAACAAAAACGTATAAACACTCACAACGAAATGCGTTTTCCGAAAAAAGTATTGAGCTAAAGTATTACGAAAGATTCGCATTTTTCCCTTTTTCATCGTGTGATGCGCAGGAAATTGGTTTCTGGCGGCGTATCACTTGTCAACTTAAGTAGAACGTCTTCAAAAATTCAGCAAGAATATGCAAGACCACTGTTTGTCTCGTATTTTCAGTAGAGGAGATTATCCCAGGATGTTCATCATGCCTTTTTTTTGTTTTGTTCAAATGAAAAAGAATTGTAATTCGAAGGATGGAGTTTCCAAAAAAATCATATTAATTCAAAAAAATAAATAAGAATAGAGGTACCTATTGTACTATTAAAAATTGTTATTTAACTTAAATTGGTTCTTCTTCTTCTTTCACGAAAAGGTGATGATCAGGATTAAAGGGATCAAAAACCCCCCACTTTACTGCCTCCCGACTGGTCCGCCTCTGCGGTTCGCTGGTTTGACCACAATGAACATGCGGTCCTCCCAGTTGTACTTCATAAGTGGGGTTAATTAAATACTGGTGCTATTACATTGGTGTGATCGAGTAGTTTTAAGGCATACCTATTTTTTTTAACGATTTCGACACGTGCAGAATTCAAATTAGTAAATCTTAAAAATGTAATTCACTAAAACAGAGATAAATGCCAGAACTAAAAAATCTCTATTCTGTGTGATGTTCATGTACCTATGTATGCAAAAAAATAACCGTAAAAAGAGCCTTGAAACAATAACAATAAAGATATCATCTAAGCCTGTAGCATAGACGGTAGATCTCGTTCCAGTATATTGATGGCTCGATAACAAATCTCAATCAAATGTCAAAAAGGTAGACAAGTAATGCTACATATTCAATGTGCGCGAGGTACTCGCTAGTATAATATATTGCAATCATAAATGAAGAGTTACAGCATGGTGCCACCAACCATATCAGAGACCAATGCGATACATTGAGGGAGGATAACTTTTGAATGTCATGGGTAGTTGAAGTTGGGGAAGGATGAACAAAAATGATCGAAATTTCTTCCCTAACAAGAACAAAAGTATTGAGCAGGGAAAAAAGGACGAATTGATGACTATCGAACGTAAAATCCTCGAACTGCCATCAGTGGACATTTGCCAACAAAAGCTGACCAAAAAAAGTAGACGTATTCAGATTGTGTGTGGTATAATAAACGATTGCCTGCTGAAAATTAAAAACAAAGCAAACGACAAAAAAGAGAATGTATCTGCGAACTACCCCTGCGTAGGTATTATTTTGATGGAATGAAAAAATATTTATACGCCGAGTCATAACAGAACTCGAAATAATATGAATGAGTAAGGAGGCAGTTTTGCCAGTGCCAGCGCCACTGCCACCCCATGAAAAGAAGGAGGGCTGAACGTGAGATCTGTCAAAATCCGTCCAAGCGGACATCATTGGATTTCGACAAAAAATAGAGAAAAAAACCCAGAATTATATTGTATACGTATTCATCGGAGGATAATGCTACGAAGGCATTTCGCATGGGGATGCTGATATTATCCCCTACCGTTTTTTTCACGAGATAGGGTAACAGAGGCAGAGTGGTTTTTGGTGTTCGATTAAGCCAGCGGAATCGATTCCAGGATCAGGATAGGCATTCAGGGTTTTTTTTTTGCTTATTTGTCTGCCACCGACTGGCGAAACCGAACCTTATTCAACATGGAGGATGAATCATTTACCTATAACAGGCCCCCCTGTTACATCATTCAAATGGTGAAAAGAAACAAATGAATTTAACCCTATTCGTCGATCCATACACACGACTCCAACTTCGTGCTGTACATACATAGCACTTGATTAGTAAATCAAGTTTACGTTTTTATTGAATTTTCAAATTTTCCCATTTGCTAAATCGTTATGATCGTTATCTTGAACTGTGCAGGAGGGCTATGCATTGGACATGGACATAGACATATGGATTCCCTACTAACGCGTTTTATATATTTTTTCGCAATGAAATGAATAACATTTAAATGCATGAATGATTGGATGGATATCTGCTGAAAATTTAATACGATGATGCACACTCAGGGATTGATTTTTGGTCCAAAGAAAAGATTTACACATAATTAAAATTGGTTGAATTCTAGGACTAACTTTTTTTTTGGAAAAAAGAAAATCCAAATCCCGGAGCACTCAGACTCGATAACGGTCCATTGTACAACCATGCAGAAATCCTCTTTTTGATGTAGAGGTTGGAGAAAACAAGGTGTCGATACGGGTCACAAGCCAACACCCTAACCTCTTCACCGTCGCCACCTCCCTAGGAATAACTACTCCGAAATATACTTTCCAAAAAAACAGCACTTGGGTGACTAAAGAAATAAATCACATCTAGGCACCTTTAGCATTCAGGTCAGCCTTGAAACTCACTTAACATCTTGAAGTTGGAACTGTCCCTCAAGTAAGCATTAAAACCCGTGACTTGACAATCGGTGGCGGTAGAGGACGATCAAATCGAAATCGGAGAAGATCCCTTTAATACTGATCACAAAGATACAATATCCAAACAATCAATCAACGAAATTGAAAATTACAAATTGTTGGCCACCATGAACGGTTGTATCCATATACAAGTGACACTGTGCACATACATAAGTAGCCAAATGAAACATTATTGTATATCTTCTCTGCAAGTTATATTTGGAGCGTTTAATAGTGGACCATTTCGCAATTGATGCATACGAGTCGTCGAGTAGAACATCTACTTAACAAGAGGAAGATATTTGCCAAAATAATGGGCGCAGTAATTTCCAGCTTTTTGCATTTTTTAGCTAACCTCTTCCCATTAGGCAAGAATTGTTAGTAACGACTTCAAGCTGGTTACAACAAACAAAGTCAAAGCAGTAGCTACAGAATTCTCAGTGTTTTCTGATACTCGTTTTTTGTTCAGTAATATTATTGTTTGAAAGGTAGAGAAAGAGAGAGGTAGAGTGAAAGAATGGAAACCTATTTTCTAAAGGGAGGGTAAAAAGGTTTCTATTGCTTCTGCTGGTAGATACGATAAATGGATACCGGTCACCATGAATGCAAACCGGCGATACGAGCAGGCCTCGCGAATGTATGTAGAAAAAGCTTGATAAAAAAAGGCTTTACCTATATATGGACGGTAGGAAAAACTGCTGTGGGAGGCAGCCAATAGAGTGCCAACGAAAAAGGGGTTGCAAGAACAAACAAAAAAACGGAAAAGCTACCCAGGATGCAGGATGCGAGTAAGTAATAAACGAGTTTTTTTTTTGTTTGTAGTATCTTCACGTTCTGGCAAATCCTCAGTATTTCCATGCAGATTGGTAGATCTCCATGCGAGCAAGAGAGACTATACATATACAGTTCGTTGGAAAACAAGCCTGGCAGTGTTTGTGTAAAAATTATGATTTTTTTTGTCATTTTGCACAATTTTTTGTTGAAAACATTTAACGTTGGGGTAGTCGTTGTTCATTGCGTCGTCTTTGGACATCGGCGATAGCGTTCAGCCATGTATTTGATGAGTTTTTCGCGTGCTAGACAGCTCGGGGTAAGTGCCTCAAGACTTGACCTAACCGAGGGTTTCGAGATTGAATTTGAGTGCTTTAATATTTGTAAAAACAACAAAAACAAATATATATATATATATATATACCGTATATATCAAAACCGTCGGGTTTAATTAGAATAATTTTAAATATTTTATTATTGTCTTTGGTGGAATTTAACCCTTGTACGAGTTTTAGTCTTGCATATAGTATCTACGTGTCTTTAGCTAAATTTAACATGTCGGCATGTACGGTACGCACATGCAATGTCTAATATACGCAGATTTCTATGAAATTTATATATTCAATACGTTTTTCTTGGAGGTGGGTGTTATCGGCAGGATGGCTTATTTTCCCTTTTGTTATTGGATGGTTTGTTTTCCCTTTTGTTATTCACGATCACAGCTCATAATCGGTATATAAAAAAAATTTAAGGTAGGTAGGTATAGGTATATCGTACATATAATGTTAAAAGCAAATTATTAATATTTTTTTTTCTACCCCCTTTTTGACTGGATGTACAAGATGTTTGAAATGTGGAGAGAGTGAGCCAATTGTAGGTAGAACGCGTTCCGAATTTAACTGCCGATGTCATTCTTTGGTTTTTTTAATCGTCAGAGGCAAGCGGTGCAAAATATAAGGTTGTGACCAGTTTCATTCGCAGAGTAAAATATAGAGACAAAAAGTATCCCTGATAGCCTTTGAATAACTTTGGGGGCGGAACACAGTTTTGATTTCCAATACCTCATGCTCCTGTCATATTTTTCATTCTATTATACACGGCGGGACATTTTGGGTAACCATTTATCGTTGAGTGACGGCCGTCGTTCTCGTCTACCCCCAGCATGAGTCGGGAAAAAGTCAATGCTTATAGAATATTGATGGACGTCGTCCTTTTATTGATGTTCTTGATTGGTTTTTACCTGGACCTGATGTACGTATGAGTGCAGACGTCATTTCCATACACATGCCTATTGATGCGAACCAACAATGAGAGCAAACAAAAAGCAGCAAACAAATCGTAATAATAGCAAATATCCACCAATCCCACCATTTCTAGGGGTTTAAGAAGGGAATTCTGTGATTTTCCTGTTAATTTTCGCGATATTTCACTTTTACTTTCGTTGATTTGTCTATGTTCCTCCTGCTCCGTTTTTAATCGGTGAAAAAGAAAACCTCAGGCGCAACACTTAACGATTGAATTGCATGCTAACGAGGTATTTAATCAACGGCAAGAAATGTGGAATGCCATAGAACGAGGGTGGGTCAGTGTTTCTTTTTTCGGAAAAACTTGTTAATGGAATTTTAAGTTAAGAATTTATTTTTTGACTAAATAACAGACAATATGATCCAAGCTCGCGCTAATGAAGTCTCTAGAGGATTTTGTTTCCCCTTTCTTTTTGCGATCAGTCTGATATAACTCCAGCTCCTGAGGAGAATGAAAACACTTAATCCTATTAAAATGTTTTGATTTGAAAAATGTGAGTGAATTGGGTACCTGTTTGCTTTTTATGCAGAATGTGCAAAGTAAACAGGCTGATAGACTGTGTAGCGCATGTTTAAAAAAGTTCAGCAACGTTTCCAGGAATTTTAATGCTAAAGATTTGCCTGTGTGATAGTTTAAACAAACATTCAGTAATGCTTACTACCTTTGGTGGGATGGCATGCGTTTATTATGGTACTGTCTCTGTAGGCATAAGTAACTCTTTTCACCCTATTTAGGGAATACTTTTGCCTTAAAAGTTCTTAGCCATTAACATAAAAACAAAAAATGTATAATGGCACACCTGCGCATAATAAACTTTTCAATTAAAATGTTTAACAGTGGATAGCCAAAGCAGCTGATTTTCGATCAAATTAAACTACATATTAAACTATGATTTTAGACTTCGTTAAATGTTTTTGATTTTTACTCTTCAAATCTATTTTACTTTTTTATTAATTACAGGGGGCAAATGAGTGTGTTATGGTGGCAGGGTAATACATTTGTTTAATTACCACAAAAAGTGAATCTGACAAGAAACTTTGTATGGAAGCATTATTAAGAATGACATTGACTAGGGCAAAACTATAAAAAAAGCACCACTTGACAAAACGCCTCAGTCTGGCACATACATCAGTGTTGCTATGCAGCTGCAGCTAGGCTTGTTCGAACAAGTTTCAGACATTGGTCAATAACAGTAGCAAACGGTTGTGTTTTTGCTGGCAGTTTGCGAGATATTGTGTAAGAAAGAGATCTGGCGCTCGAAAATATTGCGGTGAGTTGGCAGGTACACGTGCACATATGTAAGTTCTTTAGAAACGCAAAACGTTACACCATATTGCTTTAAATATTTGTAAAGGTTAAATTACATTTTTAGTAGGGTTTTGAGAACGACAATACAACATAATAAGTAACTTAATCAAGGCAATTCAAGGCACCAGGAAATGACGGAATTTTTCCAGCCCTCCTTCAAAAGTTTGTGGAATTCTTCCTACCTAATATGATTGCCTTATTTAGGTTCAGTTTCAACTGGGGCTACATACCACGCACTTGGCGGGAGGTCAATGTAGTATTTATCCCCAAACCAGGTAACAAACCTAGTGAACTACCTAAATCCTATCGTCCCATAAGCTTGACATCGTTTTTCTTGAAAACAATGGAAAGAATAATTGACGTTCATATGAGAGAATGCGTAACTATTAGCATGCCTCCCTGTCAATATGCGTATCAAAAGGTAAATCAACTAAAGGTGCCCTGTTAAAACTAACAAATCACATTAACAACGCCTACCGTTGCAAAGAAATTGCACTATGCGCTTTTCTTGACATAGAGGGTGCTTTTGATAACACCGGTTATGATTCAATATCAAATGCTTTAATTCACCGAAAGGTAGACCTCCCCACCATAAACTGGATAAAAGCGATGCTCGAAAGTTGGAAAATTACTGCTTCGTCAGGACAGACTTCAGTATCAGCTTTAAAAGGCTGTCCAAGGAGGAGTTTTATCACCCCTCCTGTGGTCTTTGGTCATAGATCACCTACTTCAAAAACTAAGTAACTTAGGCTACGACATAATAGGGTACGCCGATGACTCGGTCATCATTATTAGGGGCAAAGAATCAAACGTAGTTACCTCACGTATGCAAAACGCCCTTAAGATAGCTATAGACTGGTGCGCTAAGGAAAATCTCTCCATAAAAGCAGTAAAGCTATCATAGTTCCTTTTACAAAAAGAAAAAAAGCTCAGCTTAGCCCAGATTTCACTGAATGGTACGACCATTGAATATTCCGATGAAGTCAAATATCTTGGAGTAATACAGGACAAAAGACTAAACTGGAACTCTCACATTAACAACAAAATCACTAAAGCTACCAAGCTTTATGGGCCTGTCGGCGCACATATGGCAGAACCTGGGGAATCTCTCCAAAGATCCTCCACTGGATCTACACAGTGATGATAAGACCCATTATAACATACGCCACCATTATATGGTGGACAAAATCCGCACAAAAGGTCGCAATAGAGAAGCTCAAATGGTACAACGGCTTGCGTGCCTTGGTATCTCCGCAGCCAAGCGAACCTGTCCAACGGCTGCCATAGAGGCAATAACAGGAATTACACCTCTCCACATATTCATTTAAAAAGTGGCGATCCGCAGTGCAATAAGTCTAATACAGTTAAACGAGATAAGTCTTAACGATCATCCGGAACTTAAGACCCTTCTCGATGAACTGCCAGAACTTAACATGAACTGCGCGGTCACAGACCGCATTCAAAAAACACTATCCTTCAATAAACGGTTCTCCACGGAGATTCCTAAGAGAGAAACATGGGTTAGTAATAACCCACCAAACAGCCACAACGGCATAAAGTGGTATACGGATGGTTCTAAAATGGAAACGGGGGTAGGAGCGGGCCAAATATATACGGACCAAACAAACGCTTCACGATACCCATAGGAAAAAGTCCCAGCGTACTTTAAGCAGAGCTCCACGCCATTCAAGAATGTGTCAGCCACATAAATTTATCTGGTATAAAAGGTGCAACCATCCATATATTCACGGATAGTCAAGCAGCTATAAACGCCCTCAGCTCGCATACCATTGACTCCAAATCAGTCATGTATTGCTTCAATACCCTACAGGCACTCGGAATAAGTAACAAGAGCAAGCTATGGTGGGTTCCGGGTCATGTCGGGCATGGAAGGTAACGAAATGGGTGGAAGGTAACGAAATGGGTGGAAGGTAACGAAATGGCCAGAAAAGGTTCGGAAACTCCCTTCATAGGTCCCCAACCTTTCTGCTGCACTCCTAGATCAGCAGCAACGGCAGCAATAAAAATCTGGGAACATAGAAAATGTATCTATCTTTGGGAAAGCATCCCAGGTCTAAGACAGGCCAAACGAGCCATTCGGCCCTTCAATCAAAATGCCAGCAAATGTCTAAACCTAAGCAGGCATGATATCAACAACTTAGTAGGTTACCTTGCTGGCCACCATGGTTTAAGATATCATCTACACAAAATGAGAATAGTAGACTCTCCTGAGTGCCGACTCTGTCTTGAAGAGGACGAGTCAGCTGAACACATTTTATGTGAATGTCCGGCCTTTAATGGAATTAGAAAGAAGACCTTTTTCAGGGAACAAATGAGCCCCGAGGACATAAAGAATTCTTCTACTAGTAAAATTGTCCGCTTTACAGGGAAAGTGGAAACTCTACTAGTCTAAAAATTTTCTGGCCCATACGCTACAAAGATCTTTTTAGGTCGAAGTGCCCCCCCTTATAAATCGCCTTGTCGACCCTGAATTTAAAAAATAAAAAATAAAAAAAGTATTTACAACTTAATTCTCAAAACTTTTTCTCAGAAGAGTTTTGTCACTTAACTGGGGCGTTTTACCCAACAATTTACAAAACTCCGCACCTAAACTATTTAAAAAAAATCCAAAATATACGAATTATAATATTTTATAACAATTTCATTTGCCAAAGTCAAGAAAAAATACTGGTTTATTTTTATACAATACTCGTATGATTCTTTGAAGATTTTCTAAAAGTTTTTCCCAAAGATTCTGTAAGCAAAAACTTCATTTCCGTCTACTTTTTGGATCACACGATTTTTTTCCAAAAAGTGGGAGTGAAAGTGGGCGCGCCAATTGGCAGACAGTATTTTCACAGATTGCAAGTCGTATGTGTACAAAGATTGTTGAAGGTTGTGGCGACGGTTTAGAGGTTAACGTGTTGACTTGTGACCCGTGCGTTGCGCAGTTGCAATCTCCATGGGGAACAACAACATACGCCACCCATTAATAGAGAGAAACGAGTGACACCTTCTTCACCAAAAAGAAGATATCTGCCTGGTAGTACAATGGACCGTTACCGTATCTGAGTGCTCTGGGATTTGGGTTTCCTTAAAAAAAAAACTATCAAAAAATATTGGTTTCGTAAGAGGAAGATCAAATAATAATACATAATAGGCGCATGCATGTGTCGAAATCGTAAAAAAAAACCAGTCCTAAAACTCGTGGATCAGGATTACTCAAATGCGAAACAACCAGCACGTGATTGACCTCAGTTACGAAGTGGTCTGAAACCGGGAGACCCCTCAATATTCATTGAGGCCCACAGAGGAATCCCTCTAATCCTAATCATAGCTCCGCCGTTATGGGGTCAAACGACTGCGGTTAGACACAACCTACGCTGTTTGTGTGGCAATCAACGTTTCATTAGAACCTTTATATTTTGTTTACTGTTTTTTACTGTCAATATATTTGGAAACTACATATTTTGTACCTATGTAGAATTTTTTTTATTAATGGCTTGAGAAATCTCATTGCAGTGTTGGTTGTCATTTTTTTTTTCATTCAAAGAAAGGCACATGAGCCTATGTTAAGCACGCACGCAGACAAACACGGGCATTGATTTGTATATCATAAGAAATTTGTTTATAACTACTAGTTAACTCTATACAATAACAAACCTTGATCTTATTTTTGAATCCAATGTGTTTGCCCATTTTCAGCCAAAGCAGTTCTCAGGGTTTCTCCTCGTAAGAGCTTATTTTTACCCATTTCAGTTAATGATAATTTAGTAAAGACATTGGGTCTACTTTACAAATATTTACCTGGAATTAAAAGATAATTTAAAGTTTAATTTCAATTAATAAAGAACGATTTTAAAATAAAATACTATATTGATTGGTTTTTTACATAACGGAGGACATAACGGAGGAATCCGCACGAATAAGCTAGTATTACATAATTACTTGAACGAAATTTGGAAATAAAGACCGGACATTCGATAACTCCCTTAAGATTCCTGTCCGCTTCCTTTTATGCTGTAAAGATGCCCATTTTTAGCTTACTTGCTTTAAAAGTTTGCGCAATTGGAGTGAAGATGTTTTCCACCAAAATGCATAACCGACTAGCAAAGGCACTTGACACTGCTTAAGACAAATGTCTGAGCGACGTTTTTGGGCCCTCCTTCCTGAACAACAGGAGTGGAACAGTGAGGAGTAGAATGGCGTTAGGCTGGGTGATGTCATGGTCTATACGGATGACTCATTGAAGGATTCTCTGGAGCCGAGGTCTACTCTAGAGACTGTAGGATGCGGCCTTGGGTAGACAAGCAACTGTTTTTCAGGCCGAAACTTTGCGTTAGCCACTGCTGCTAGTATCCTGCTAAGGAAAAGGGTAAAAGGTTCAACCTTATACACCTGTTCAGATAGCCAAGCCGCTATCAAAGCCTGCTCGGCTGGCACTCTCCAATGAAAAACTGTTGAGGAAGCCATGGCTAAGCTGAACTGGTTGGGGAGGTGTAACTCTGTTACACTAACCTGGTTTCCTGGGCGAGGAGGTATCCAGAGAGATGAAAGAGCGGAAGCTCTGGCCAGGAAAGGCTCATCGACAGCTTTCATTGGCCCACAACCATCCATTGGATGCTGCTCATCTTTTTACAAACGTGAAATGACTGAGACGCTACGTCAACAGAATTTCAATTTCA
This sequence comes from Portevinia maculata, assembly GCA_949715645.1. Lineage (NCBI taxonomy): Eukaryota > Metazoa > Arthropoda > Insecta > Diptera > Syrphidae > Portevinia > Portevinia maculata. The sequence continues at coordinate 40,734,908 of OX454525.1, forward strand.
AAAAAAAAATGGCATGACCTTGCCTAATGCAGGCATTCAAAGAAGCTTGTCCACGGTCTAAAAATCAGCAGAGCTAAGCATTTGCTTGCATTGAATATAGGAAAGACTTGATCACCTTTTTGGTTTCGTCACTGGTTTCAGTACTCTTAACGAGAATCTAAAAAACCATCCACGTAAGGTGCTCGGGCCTATGTGATTGTTGCCTTGAGCGGATGAAACGGCATCTCATTTCATCGGGGAATGCCCTGCTTTCGCCAGAACCAGGCGTAATACTCTAGGCAAACAATTCTTCCAGGAATAGATAGAGTCCGCTAGTATCCTTTGCTTTGCCAAGGCCAGTGACATGTTCTCCGATACTGACTCTATTGAAAATCGCTAGTAAACAGCGAGCGGGCAGCTATGCTGAAGTGCAATGGACCATCAGATCTAAGTGCTTGTCATCTACTCACTGCATATACAATACAATACAATAGTGTGATCCAGGAGTTTTAAGTTCCGTCTCTCTTTCATGACTATATAGTAACGTTGATTGATATTGGCTTTTTGATGGGATTCCTACGGTCTCTCCTTTGAACTGAGCTGGTCGCGCTCATTTTTTTTGAGATAGGTTCTTTGCCGTTAAGGTTCCCTCGGACCTTTGAAAGAAGTCACTTGTGTGAATTAACAATAGTCCACAAAAAGTCTTTTGATATTTAATAAGTTAAAAATCGTTTCAACATACTATAGGAAGGTAACTATCGATTGGAAGTTGAAGACTCAATCACTTGCTGCTGTCGTATCCGTGGCACAGTCACCGCACTTACCAAAAGCAATTTGAAAGCCTTTAAAAAACTGAAAGTTAGAGTCGTTCTGCAGATTAACGATCAGATTGCCATAAGTACATTTAAGACTTTCAAATCGACCCTTAAAAAACTCGATTAAAGTATACATACAAACCAAAACCTTACATTCAAGAAAATATGAAAATGCAGAAAAGAAACCACTCAATTTCACTAACGCTGTTTGCATTTTCACTTTTTTCCACCCAACCAACACCCACTCAGAAAAAAAACATTTTTACCATTCCTCAAATACTTTGTTATTGTTTTGATGTTATCCAGGCGTTTGTGTGTTTATTCACGTTTTTTTTTGCTATCCCTCTACAACCCCTCTCATGCAATTTGCGTGAGTGAAGCTAATAAAGATAACAGTGTATTTATATTTTCTTCGTCTTTCTATTTTCTATTCTAGAAATGCCGTGCGCTGTTTTGTGGTAGCCCACGTGGTGTCAACATGAATCCTTCTTACAGAGAGAGAAAAAAAAAACATTAGATAATGTGAAAAGAAAGCGAAGACGGTGTCGACGACGAAAGAGAACTTTACAAAAGAAAAATAATATGAGCACAGAGCCAAACGTAGCGAATGAAAGTGAAAATCCTAGTAACCAATGTAATTGTATCCTGTGAGTATGGATGTATATGCGAGATAAGAATGGGGCTTTTATGCATGGTTTCCAAGTAAACAGTGGTTACAAGGAAACGTCTTCTTTCCTTTCTTTTCGATCTCCTTTCACTTTCCTCTTTTTGGTTGCAAGGTTACGCTTACGCAATAAATTTATTAAGCAAAATTTTCCTTCTTTGTAGTATTTTGGTAGGACGAGGGTTGGTTTGCTTGCACAACCAAGGAGAAGAGAAATACGATGGTTCTTGTTTTAGGTGTGGGTGTGCGATTGATGTAAGTGAACGTTAACACTCTCAGTTTTTCTCTTTGAATAAAGAGGTTGCCAGAGAATATAAGGGATAAGAGAAATATGTGTGGTTAGGGGTGCATTTAATTTTATAATTGCATTTCAACCCTTCAGGCTTCAGATGTAATGATTGCTTAATGATTTAAGGAAGGAAACAAAAATATAGATACACCATGCATGGCCACTTGCAAGTTGTTACTTTGCAAATCGTTTTAAATTTGTATTTCTTATTTTCACACAACTGCTGCTATGCTACCTTGTAGCATACACAGTCGAGCAAATCACTTTCTTCCTTTTTTGTTGTCCAATAGCTACCAACTACCACAGCATTTTCGAACAACGCATACAAAAAACCTTAGTTGCGATGTAATCGCTGTTTTAACGGGCTATGGGCCACAACGATGAGCTTCCCAACCAACTCCCAGGTTGCTTTAAGAAATATCCTTATGAAAAGCAAAACAACACACGAAACTCAACCCTCCCCCAAATGGCGGTGGTTCCAATGAATTATTTCCCAGAACGACCATGTCCAGGCAAGAGCTTCAAGGTTCAATGCTGAACATACCTACCAAGGATATACGGAGGAAACTGGAGAACGATACGTTTGTTACAGTGTGGGTGTGGAATGAGGTTGCATGCAATGGCAACTACCGTTTTTGCTGATATTTTACTGCTGTAGGCAATTTTTGCTTACGTCATTGTATAGCATTTTCGCCTACACTCCCTTGCCTAAACGACCGTCTAACGGTTGGTATCGCAATTTTCGTGCAACGCGAACGTTTGAATGTCAACATATAAGCGCACATACACAAACACATGAATATGTGTGTGGATATATACAACTGTATATTATGTACATGCACATACGTAAGGATAAATAGACTTTATTCTGTATCCTTTTCCGGGGGTTAGGTATGTGCTTTCTATTTATTCTGGGACATTTTTGCTGTCACAGTGTCACAAGGGAATTCCGTCTTCTTCTTGATCTTGTGCAATTTAACATTGACGGCTGAATACATGCTCCCCATGGGGAGCCTGGTAAGGATGAAATAAAAGCACCGACGTTGCATAATCCCCGTTCATAACCATAGCTTTATATGAATGTATATGAACAATGTGTATACCTCAGCATCACAATTCTTGATTTGTAGTTTTCCCTTTTTTGTTCTAAAGGATTTGATCTCTCCTAGTATTTTCCGACTGGATAAGGCGACCCATTTTTCGCAATAGTATAGTTACACAAAGAAAAGCAATGTCCTCTCCTCATTCTGAATTTATCACCAACAAATTATTTTCAATTAATCAACGCTTATCCTTAGGAGTTTAAAGGGTTTCTTTAGCTATTTGCTGCGGATGCAGACCCCTTTTGAGTTTTGATGTTTGATGTCAGACATTCTCTGCAGGACACCTTAGGCGCTGCTGCTACTGAGTGAAAATATTTTCTATTGATATTAATTTTAAAAATCAATTAAAAAATATGCAGCGAAAATCGTCTCGCTTTGAATCAAAATTAAATATATAAATTTATCCTCAAAACTTCGCTGGGTAGGAATTTACGTAGAATATGAAATTTGATTACGAAACAACGATCAAACAAAAATCAATAAAAGAAGCATGCACGCATCGAAACCGTAAAAAAGGCAGCCCGGGATCCTGCAAATGCATAATACCAGAATTTTATTTTTAAATTTTAATTTATTGAAGTCGAACCGGCGAACCCCACGAGCGGACCGGCAGGGATGTGTCATAAAGTGGGAGGGCTACGATTACGTTTCCATTAATTCTGATCGCTACCTCGCCGTAAAGGAAAAGAAGAAGATGCAATTTGAATACAAAGTGCCCACAAAATCTACGTGTTGACACAGATTATTTTTCTCGGAATATTTGCGTGTGTTTTTTTGCGTTAATGAGATAATTAGCGACTACCTTCTCGCGAAGAGTATTTAAGTTGTTCAATTTTCTTTGGACACGTTTTGAATGTGTTTCAATAAGGGAAGGCAGTCATCAACGATTATATATGAAACTTGAATACCTATTTGCTTTGATAGAGCGTCCCTAAAGGTTAATGCGTTTGATGTATCATATCACAGCGAACCCAACATACCCACATATATCAATTCAAAAATTCCATTATAAATTGGAATAACTTTGGTGAATTATTTTTAAATTACACAATAAAAAAGGGACTTAAAAAGATGAAAAGGTGGTTTGGTTCAATTTGATGATATTTTTTGAGGATATCTCTTTGATGAAATATGTAGCCGATCTATCGACCGGATTATGAACAAAGTCGGGTGGAAAAAAATTCAGGTTACTGTAAACCATATTTTCAATATATTGAAAGGATAACAAAGGAATGCTTATAAAGATACCATGAGGAAAAAGACATATTTTGTTTTGCTATTTAAATTTTTACCAAACATTAAACATTGAAGGACTGCACTAGAGCGCAACTTGCGCGAACCAACGAATAGACGATCTGCCGACAAGATCACTTGTAATGCATTTATGAAAAGAAAATTGCAAATTAATTGTTTTTCAACAAAAATGATATGTTTTTGTTTAAATTGTACATGTTAGCAATATCAAATTCTTTTGGCACTGTCAAATGTATTCAGTATATGTAGTTTGTAATTTAATCATGCGAAGATACGCTTGGAAATTATCCTAATTGTTTGTCATATTTTGCAACTTGTCGTGCCCTTCTTTCAATTTATTTTCATCTCTCTGAATCGGTTAACACAAAATTGTCATGGCTGAGCTGAAGCCAATCCACAAATCATTAACAAGGAAGCTTTACATTCATAAAAAGTGACGGTTTCGTATGGTTTATGGCACCATCGCTCCTTTTTTTCCCAAAGTGAGGAAAGAGTTGACATTACTGTCAAAAGTGTGCATTACGGATCGATGATAGCAATCATTTTATGTGCTGATTTTGACCAAACTTCACAGATACACTCTCCAATACCAAAGATTGCCTGATTTGAGGTTAATCGGTTCGGAGGTGAAATGGACTGAACCTTTTTCTCCGCATGCCTTATCCCGTTCAGGAAACTTCGTTGCTCCGCTAAGAGGTCTTAATTGTCTGGCAGGAGCCTATGTTAGCTTACTTTTTCTAACCAAATAGCAACAGGAAAGAGTGAAACTCCGATAAACCTATTCACTTTTCATTCACTTTCACAAAAATTGTTATCGAAATTACCGATACGTGGTGACCAAACAACTTTTCGATGTTCGATTAGCGAAGAAGGATGCAACCGCAGAGAAAATACGATGAGCAATAAACAAACAAATGCAAGAGCTGTTGATTATTTTATCGCCACGCCACCTAAATAAATCATTGCTGTATCATTCTTATCACTCTCCATACAAAACGCAAATTTAGATTTTTTTTTCAATTTTCCGGCTTTTCTGTTGGGTTTTTCTGAATTTTCTTTTTCCTGAACCAACAAATTACTTCTTCTTGTGGGGCTATTGAAGTCAATGGTAAATGGCAATAAGTTTGTGAAATAAGGCCGGATTTATTGCACAAAGAAAATGGAGTCGGTGGAGTGAAATAACGCCAAACCAAGCAAATTGGAGCATTTGGCATCATTTCGCTTTGAGAAAGTGATATAATACTAAATTTTGCTATTGGTGCTATTTTCGACAATTTGCTTACAAATTAGACACCAACTTCGCACCTACTCCAAATCCAACAGTGACTCGTTCGTTCGCGCATGTCGTGCTCATGTGAAGAGTCGTTCAGTTTCTGAATATGTGGAATTTTAATGCAAAAGTAAATAGGGAGACGAAGGAGACTTGATCTCTTTTGCAGTTTCTCTAATCACTTCTATTTTAGCTTTATTTATAAGCTTCCATTTTTACGCAGAACGTGCGAGACTTTCTGCACTGGAGCACTCAGACTCAATACTGGTCCATTGTACTACCAGGAATACACACCACTTTTACTGTGAGATCTTACTCGTCTTCCTAAGAAAGGCGAAAAGGCGCCTCAATGATAAGGAGCTTAGGTTTACAGCACACACCATATCAGCACCAAATACGTGCCACCTGATAGGGGCAAAAGCAGGACAATCACAGAGGAAGTGTTCCGCAGTGCCTTCGCTTTCTCCACAGGCTTCGCACTTGCTGGTATCGCTTAGGCCAACCACCTTAAGGTGTTTGGCAAAAGTATAATGGCCCGTAAGAACACCAGTAGTCTGTCTGCAGTCTTTTTTGTTGAGAGACAACAAGACTGCCGCAGATTTTATACAGACGTCGGTCGGGGAGAATTTGCTTAGTCTGTCTGTACTTTGGAGATTGGTGCTATCGGCGATTGTGATTTCCCGTGATCCCGTTATGACCCGGGACCCAGACATGTCTAAGTGAATTCAGCCTTCCGACCGAATTCAGAGAGATCTTGCATTCACGAATTATATGATGTTTATATGATGTACACATTGGAGGTGGTTAAGGGGTTGATCAAGGCCCTAAACGCAGCCTGACTGTTGCTACAGACGCGGATACTTCGCCCCCTCCACCTGTTCCCCGCCACAAGTCTATGGCCGTTAGCTAAGCATAAGCCTCTGTTTGGAAGACTAACTCTTGTTTGCCTAACGAGAAGAAAAGTCCAATGCTGTCGCTCTCCAAGAAGACACCAATACCAGATCCTTTATCGGTTTTGGAGCCATCCGTGAAGATTCGACTGCATTCCTTTCCAGGCTCAGAGACTGGCCAGAGCCAGCCCTGAACAAGAGGAAAGTCGACTTCGTAGTTGCGCTTCAGCCGAAGTTCTGGTGTCATTGCATCGGACGGCATACCCATAAGACAGGAGTCAAAGGACAACCGTTCATCAAAACTCCACCAAAAGCCACCTCTTCTTAAACTTGAGATAGCTTTAATTGTGCAACTCATGATGTAAACATCAAGGGCGGGAGGTTCAATAACGCATCCTGCTGGGGAAGGCACCCGTGCCTATGATATATTTGATCCTAAGATCAGACATAGAATGTCTGTCATTATATTTGATACCTATTTGATATCAAATGTTTTGGAAAAACAGCAACCTTCAGGCTTAAAATATTAGGTGATCAAGTCTTCCATAGTGGAGAGGATCAAGTCTTCGAGTTTGCAAAAATTAAAAAAAAAGAATCAAATTGCTTTCTTAACTCTTCTTTTCTTTGACAACAAGTCTCCCAGCTGATCAATTTTCCCTCATCTCCCATAATGCCACTTGGAGCGTTTAGATATTTTAACAAAAACTATAGCAGAGTTTTCCCTTTTTCTACTCATAATGAATACATTTTTTCCCTTTTATACGACGTTGAATACCGGAAAAACATCATTTGAAAAATAAAATCGCCGTGAATGTCCGAGAAATTGAAATTTTTCGCCACGATTTTCTTAGAAAATGTTCTAGGCAAAAGGGATCTAAGATTAATATTTATTTTAACCAAATATTTGTCTGTCGGCAGGAAAATGTTTGTCGTTAATTATGTCATGTGAAACTTGTTGAACTAACTCTAGCCCTATTCAAAAAGTTATTTAAACCATAGAAGTTGTAGTAGGCTATAGTAGGTATATATTTATATGTATTGTATACAAATATGTATACACATATTTTTTATCTTGCTTCTCTCCATTTAGTAAAGTTTTTAATGCAAAAAAGTTATAAGAAATGTTATTGAATCGTGAAACAGTTAATGCAAACCTAGATAAAGTGGAGTTTTCAATGTACTGTACGACTTACTATAACATACATATTTCAGAAACTACAGAATTACTAAAAAAAATTAGTGTGCTTAAGACCACACGACTGAAGTAAAACTTCTTTCGCTCCATCTATTATGTATGTATATATATATCAATATATGTATATGAATAAAACATGTATGACTGATATGAATGTATATGCATTTTTGTTTTGATCTGTTTATACCCTATTCTAGGGGTATATTAATTTTGACGCATAGTTTGTAACATACCTTAATATTGCCCGTAGACCCCTAGAAGTTACTATATTTATGATCAGCATCGATAGTAATGTCGATCTAGCCATGTCCGTCCGTCCGTCGGCAAAAATTAGGCCTTTAAACTGCACCTAGAGAGCTGAAATTTTAACCATATACTCTCTAGGGTCCCGAAATAATCAAGTTTACGAATTTTTGAAATCCGCCCACAGACACGCCCACAAACTCAAAACATAACAAAAACATTGGGCGAACTGTTGGATACCCTATTCTTATTCCTATCCTTCATAAGTGGGCGTGACAAAAGTCTATATATGGTTGAATTGTTAAGAACGCTCTACATATTTTGTTATATAACATTTAAAGGATTTTATCAAAAAAAACGCTCCCTAGCTCAAACTTGGGTGTTTCAATAAAATTGTTTTATTTAATTGTGGGCGTGTCAGTAGACGGATTTAAAAAAAATTAACACATGAGCATAAAGGGCCCCTAGAGAGCATATATTATAAATTTCAGCTCCCTAGCTCAAACTTTGGATTTTCAAAAATATTGTTTTATTTATTTGTGGGCGTGTCAGTGGGCGGATTTTGAAAATTTTTTATCCCGAGCAGTTTTTGGTGTCATAGATCATATATAAAAAAATTCCAGCTTTCTAGCTCAAAATTCAATTTTTTCCAAATTTTTTTTTTTTTAGTTTGTGGGCGTGTCTGTGGGCGGATTTCAAAAATTCGTAAACTTGATTATTTCGGGACCCTAGAGAGTATATGGTTAAAATATCAGCTCTCTAGGTCCAGTTTAAAGGCCTAATTTTTGCCGACGGACGGACGGACGGACGGACGGACATGGCTAGATCGACATTACTATCGATGCTGATCATAAATATAGTAACTTTTAGTGGTCTACGGGCAATATTAAGCTATGTTACAAACTATGCGTCAAAATTAATATACCCTTAGAATAGGGTATAAAAAGATGAGCATGAAGGGTCCCTGGAGAGTCTATATTATAAATTTCAGCTCCCTAGTTCAAACTTGGGTTTTTTGCCGTCCGACCTGAAAATCAGGTGACGGCTCTATATTTCCAACTAATGAACTGCGATTCAGGGACACAATGACTTTACTCACTCCCGGTAAATTCCATCTGTCGGCAACTGTTCTCATTTGGATCGGTTTGGATAGATGATGAGCTTAGTATTGCCCTCTATTGAGGAAATTCAAGGGTGTTTACCCATTCCACGAACCTTTCGCCGACTAAATTGTATGGGTTGTAACAAAAAAGTGTACGTTTGTCTACACTTTGGTATTGCCGGAAGTTTACGTTTAACTACACTTCCGTTACACCGTAAGTCTACATTGGTCTACACTTTCGTTGCGCCAGAAGTCTACATTGGTCTACACTTCCGTTGCGCCGGAAGTCTACATTGGTCTACACTTCCGTGTCGCATGCACCAGCTTACTTCCCAAGTCAAGCGTGCGTAAAGAAGTTTTACTTCAAAAAGTATAATTGCAGCAGTCGTCCAAGTCGAATTAATTAATAATAAAAAAAAATAAAAAAGCATTTAGAGTTTTATTTTGATGCAAAAGGTTAACTCAACAATAAATTTTCTACCGAGTTCGAACTTACAACAAAAAAAAAACATTACTTTTTTTCTTACTTTAATGGCTGCCTGAGATGCTGCAATTACATTCTGCGCGATACCAGACAAGCTGCCTCAAGTTGTGATCAAGCGCTTTTGTATCCTCGACGGCTTAGAAGATTACAAGATAAGAATTAATGATATGTTATCCATCGTCATACATCGGTTATTTTACATCAAAACCACTCACGAGTTATACTCTTTCAATACCTCCTTTTCAAGGAAGAGATCCTCACCTTTCTATGGCAATTTATCATTTCAGTAACCGTCTGTGATGACAGCAACGCACCAAAGTAGCTCTACTCTCTTCCCCATCAACCAACAAACCGAAATATGTAGTGCATACACTTGACACACATACTCGCATGCGTATCCTTGGTAGATGAGTGTGGTCTTTCATCTTATTGGAATTTGCTTGGGTAGTAGAGTGCGTTTTACGGCTTCTATTTCTTGAAGTAGAAAATGAAATAAAATAAATTGCTTTTCCTTTTTGGGTTTTCCTTTCACGACACAGAAATGGAGTTACGGAAACCACCCTTATTTATATTTATGTGCTCTCGACGACGTCCTTATCACCTTCGGCATTGCGTTTTTGTTGTCTTTGAATGTTCACTAGAAATGGAGGCCAAAAGAAATCTTTATCCCCTTTATTTTTGGCTATGCATGTCCTGGCATTAATCCGCAATGTTAATGGACGAATGAACGCATGTCAGTGCAACGCGTCTGCTCCCATAAAAAAAGAGGAAAATCCTGCGTAAGGGTTGAAAAAAGATTGTGTATGCTTTGAGTGAGTAATGCGTATATTTGCATACGGCGACTGCGTATGGTGAAGCCATTGAATGCACGCACAATGGGGGTGTGCCGGATGGTGTATTGGTGTTGCATGTAGATACGTACCTACTGCGTACACAGAAGTTGGGTGTGTATTTGAAAACTATTTTCTTTTTTAAGCCTCCAGGGGAGCAATAGATATACACTTTTATTGATTTTTCTCAGGCCATCCCTTGCACAACTCATGCTTATGCAATGAACTATGATTTAAACAAATAATCACCCTTTGCAAGCATGATTTGTATGTATCTACGCAGTACGCCACCAGCGAAAAAAGAACCATCTACCCTTTTATAAAGTGCACCGGTGCATAGTTCATTATATCAATATGAAATGGGCATTACTTGTATCCTGGGGTGAGATTCGGTTTGTTTTTTGTGCAAGGGTTGCACTTTTGTCCGAATTATATTTTATGCAACGAATGCAAGGGATGTTGAGTCGTCCTAGCAACTGCGTTTCCGATTGTAGATATGTATAATAATCAGCCTCGTCGCAGCACGTGCGACTCCGTTTCCTTTTTGATAAATTCCTTCTATGGTCCCCTTGATAAAAATTGTGTATATACATTAAATTGTGTATGTGGGTATATCTGTCAGATACTGGATTGAATTGCATCCGCGAGCGATGAAAAATGTTTTTGCTGTTAGCTGTCAAGGATTCTGAAGTGCTATACAATAAAAGTTCGAAGCGTAAGGAGGATGTGAGTGGGAGGGGTGCTCGCCGTTGCCGTTGATAAGACGCACTGTGGATTAGGATGAATATAACAGAACGCAGACGTAAAAAAAAGACAAAATAACAACTCTGATGACTGCCAACCAAAACTTTCACAGGCTTCATAGGCTAATTAGCCTGATTTCTGCCCGTACAACGACGCACTAAGTAATTTGTCGTTTGTGCTTTTCCGTGAAATACAATGACATACTCCTGTCATACCTACCTATACAGCTGGGTGGTTTCATAACGGAGTGATGATAAAAAGGGTAAAGCCAACCCAGGCATTATGGTGGATGGAGATTTAATTTTGAAGTAAACGAAGTGGTTTAAAATTAACGTGGTTGAATGGACCTACGATAAGGATAATGGGTAAAATGGTTTGCTTTTGATGATTTCCCTTCTGGAGTTTTCCATTTCTGAAATGGTATAGACGTGTACCACAGATTAGAAAACAAAATCTATAGGTCATTAAAATACTACTAATTCTTTTGCAACCGGGGACTTATTTCCCCATAAATATGTACATAGAAAGAGCTTCAAGCGGATACAAGGCCGCATATAACAATAATTAATACAATATATTAATAAAGAATCTGGAATCTATAGTTCATCAGGAACTAGAGGCGAAAGCAGATGGAAAAACATCAATATAACAATACAACATATTCTAAAACTAGTAACGAAAACATTTGTTCCTATATAATATATTTTAATTTTTACAACTTTAATAATATTATATATTTTTGCAATGAGGAAGTGATACAAATTTGGGGCAAAGATTAGATGGTTACACATAGTAATTCCTTAATATTTACATAATTTAAGCCGAAGAGCCAAAGTCTTACTTTTTTGAGAAAAATGGATTCATTTCTAATAATTCTATTATGACTAGGAAGGTTGTTGAAAAGTCTAGGAGCAGTTGAAGTATAAAATTAAAAAAAAATCAAATCGTGATGCGGCACTACAGAAAGATTTTGATTGTTTACCGTAAGTTTAAAGCTAGAAGAGCACCGGTTCAATAGATAGCCAAATCTGGCGAAAAGATCTTTAATACTTTGTAGAAATACGAATGTCTTAGCGGCAGGACTTTAATGCTTCTGAAAAGTATTAAGCTATCATGTCGACGACTTTTATTACAGATAGGACGAATAATATGTTTGTGAGAGATCAGAAGTGGATTAATTTTCTTGTTGTGTGTTCCACCCTATGAAACTATGCCACATTCAAGCTTAGAGTGCACTAAACCAAAATGAATGCACTTAAGCAGTTCTCGTGAGCAGTAACTTTTTAAAAAATATAAAAAATATTTGCATTGTGGCTGCCATAATATACTTCTTAAATGCATCCGTATGAGCAGACCAACTCAACCTCCAATCAAACCGAACCCCAAGGTACTTGTGTGACTTAACACACTCAATATTAAAACATTTATCAGAGCATGAACTTGACTCAAAAAATGACTTGCGAGTTACAAATTTCTTAACTGTGATTATATTTCTTACATCTGGCACAATGAAAGGAGAAAGATCCATAATCTGCCTCCTTACCAGATACATTGAAAAACATAATTTTGTTTTGTCACTTTGCTACGGTATTTTTGTAAAAAGGCTGAGTTAAGAAAGATTAAAAAATTTATTGGACCAAGCACAGAACCTTGAGGAACTCTCAAAGAGATGCTTCTTGTAGAGCTGAATTGTGAATTAATTTTAACCCTTTGTCCTTTAACAATTAGGAAGGAAGGAACTAATTATGCATTGTGATCAATATCCAAAAACATTTTGTGATCGACAGCATCAAAAGCTTTTGTTATATATTGTTGTTGTTATTAAAGAGGGCACCTTCAGTGGAATAACTAGAACGAAACCCAAATTGACGATACGATATGCAGGACTAAGGAAAAAGAGAGATAGTTAAAAAAAATCGTGGACAATCGTTTTGTCAGCTCCTGAATTTCCGCCAATGCAAAAATCACTTATGCGGAAAAGGGCCGCTCATATTCCAGTTTCCGGGGATATTTTACGTAAAAAGGCAAAGGAATTGCATAACAAATATAACAAAAAAAAAATGTATGCCCGGAGCGAATTTTTTAATGCGTAGTGGACGAATATGGATTGTTCTAGAAACTTCTTCCAGACAAAACATTAGTTCATTTAAAGAAGACCTCCGTACCTGGAAAAAAGACATCTAACCAAAGAATAACATTAATTGCACGTAGAAACAACGCAACCAGAGAACATAAACTGAAGCCATTTGTGGTCGAAAAGCAAAAAATGCAAGAGCTTTTAAAAATGTTATCAACAAGGCCAACAAAACTGCCTGGATGACTTTAGTGCTCTTTGATGAATGGTTAAAAACTAATTTCGCCCAGAAGTAAGTAATGGCAAAGTTCATGGAATAGAGAAAAAAACAACAGACAAAACAAATTGTTCATAACATTTTTTTTGTGACTTGCAGGTGTCATCTTGAACATACACATTTTACCAAAAAAAGCTGTGCTCATGCTCATCATCCAAGACTCGGTAATTGAAATTAAAGGTCTCAGCATTAGAATAATGTTTTTTTCTATTAGTTAAACAGCCATACCTCAACCTATGAATCAAAATCAAAATGTAATAAGGTTGATTAGGTTCTCTCTCAACCATGAAGAGGCAGTAAAAAGCTTAAATTTGAAACATGCAATCTGTTACTTGGCAAACGCTTGTAAAAAGTTATAAGCAAATACAGTTGCTAAATGTTGGAAGCAAGTTATCAGAAATCGTGATTACTGCGATGAAGAAGACTGCGTTGCTTTGTTTCTTATTCGGGATCATTTAAAACTAAAACCTGTAGGTAGGTATATACAGTAAAAACTCGATGTACGCAACTAATAGAAATTAAGGCAGTTGCAATAATCGAGGTTGTTGCACTTATCGGGTTACATTGTTTTAAATGAAAAACGAGTACATATCCATTTTCTATGTTTCTGTAGAGATAACGACATGAATGTACTAGGAGGCGCAAAAGTCATATCCCTATCTAAAATTTTAGATATCAAAAAACATAATCCAAAAGCAGAATCAAAGTTTCTTATTCATAAAAAAATATAGACGGGTGACAACTTTTGTGCCCCCTTGTATTTACCAAGAAATTGTTCTAGGTCTCCAAATAAAACTGCATAACTGTGAAATAACGCATAAGTAACGAACTAAAAGGAGAATACGCAAATAAAAAACAGATGAATTAACGCAAGAAGTTGCACTAATCGAGGTAATTTGTTTTGAAAAGTTGCACTTTTAGAGTCATGAAATCTGACGACTTTAGTGTTGCGTTAACCGAGTTCGTACTGTATGTGGTTGGTGCAATCTGGTTCTGATGCTGGTATTTGGTCCACAAGTACCGGTTCTAACACCCGATTATATTTTAAAATCGACGACTTTAGTGTTGCGAAAATCGAGGAATTGCGCGAATAGAGGGTTGTGTTAACCGAGTTCGTACTGTAGAAATTTATTAAGTGCATTTTTTTTAGCAAAGAAAATATATACGTAACACTTTTTTTATAATAAAAATACAATTCGAAAATAAACCGAAAGATGTAACTTTATTTTTCTATATATCCAGCGTATGCCTTTTTGAAGAAAATTTATTCTGTTCGATTTGTGCAAATTTTTTGATTTTTGCAACAGAGTCGTGTTTTCTTTAGTTGCAAAAATCGAGAGTGCACTGCTTGTTTAAAATCTTCTGGGAAAACATCATTAGAAATGCTCTTATTATAAATAAGACATAAAAGATATCACAAATATTGAAAGCTATTTTTTAACGAAATTGTTTGGTGGACTATCAGTTGTAGCGGGAATTTTTAAGAGAGCTTATGATTTTGTATAATTCAAAGGATGTTATGGGTTCAAAAAAGTAGCTTTAAGAGGATGACACATCATTAGATAAACATTCACATTTTTTTAATTTTAGAACAACTATCTGACACCACTTTACTACCGCTGGAAGAGAAATAATCACAGAATTTTTTAGCTAAACCCGTGGGATTAGTTATAATAGCATCATCAACTTTCAAACTTTGAATTTTATTAATTTGAGTTGATTTGTTAAGTATTTCAATTACTAATTTTTATTCTTTTTTTGAATTACCTTTAAACTCATGAAACTTATTTACAAAGAAATTGTTTTTACACAACAAAACATCCTTTGAAATATCTTTACATAATTGTTTGTAAGCAATAGTGAAACCAGTTTTATTAGGGTTTTTTTTTTGTAGAGTTTGTTCTTGTATTCAATTTTTTTTAAGTAGATCAACAGTAATCCAGTCTTAACTTTCTGAATGTGTGATATATTTTAGAATTCTATTATAAAAATTTATAATAATTTCGCTGGCGAGTATACAAGTTGGTAAAGGTTTCTTCCTGAATTTGTGCAATCAGTTACGAATATTATGTAAATGCGGTGTTGAGAAAGTACATACACCGAAAAATATTTTTTTGTGGACAAAAGAGTTTAATAGCGAACTGCCGTTTGACTTTCAGCTAGTAATTCATTAAAATCTAGCGTCCCGTGTAGGAACGGGCTAAGAATATAAGATTGATCAAAATAAACCACTCACTGGGTATATTGGCTCAGGTAAAAACAGTGGCTCGGTAGATACCCACTAACGCCATAAGTTGCTTCTCAATTTGGTTCTTAAGATCGGTGTTAAATTGAAGGTCCCATTTATTCTTGCCAAAAATATAGCTTAGCACACGCAATTGGTTGAAGGAGCTATGTTTTAGGCCCTGTTCATACCTTATATTTATTTTTAATTATTTCTACTCAGTCTCACAATGCCTTTGAAAGAGAAATGCCGGGAAGCCGAGCTATAGCGTATCTTTTCTCAGCGCGAACTGGCGTTTCCTTCACACTACCAATTTAATAGGATAAGATGAAATCATAGCCACAAATGTAATCTACCAAATTTTGTTCGCAAAACTTACTCTTGTACTTCAAATTTCATTAAAATGCAAATTTTGCAAAGATTTCATTGTTTAATTTATTATTATAAAAACCAGGGAATGAAAGCATAATAAAATAAAAAAAATGTTTAGGTACTCAAATTAGAAAGGTTTTTGGTGGTCCGCTGCTTGTTAAAAGGATTTTGGATGGACAAAAATCTGCATTTTAAAAATGAAATGAAAAATTAGAATTCTATTTTACGGAAAAGATACCCTCATAGCTCTGAAAAAATATGGGAGACATTGGGTCCAGACGGCTCATGATTCTCATCTCGAAACTGATGAGCAGCGATTCAACGCCTAACCAGTGGAGGGGAAATTATCTTATTCCTTTACATAAGGGAAAAGGCGATACGCAAGACTGTGAAAATAACCGTTCTATAAAGCTGATGACACACCCCATATGAATATCGTTGAGCGGGAATTAGATAGCCGATGGCGACAAATGACGAAGCTATCTGATGACCAATGTGGATTTGTCGCAGGAAAATCAACCACATATGTGTAAGTATCATGATGGAAAAACATTGCACATGGTGTTGGTTGATCTTAAAAATAAGGGTGGCGCAATGAGGAGTTCCACAAACCTTCGAGGGAGTAAAATCAGTAGTGAGATGTAGTTACCAATCAAGGTCGGTGTTACCAGGAAAGCATCTAAAGTCCGTTGATATTTATGACAGTCCTTGATTATCTGCTTGAAAAGAAAGTGAAGGGCTCCAAAGTACATCAGATATTAGTTGCTAACGATGGAGCCTTCACACGCGATCATCAAACGTGCGGAGGGTTTTGCAGGGTAATGGGTACCGTTTTTGTCTTTAAGCGATAGAATACCTATGCTGCATGTTCGCTGACCCAGTCCCTCCTATTCAAGACATTTATATATACGAATGGAAATGTAATTCTCCAATCCAAAAAATGCTACGAACCCCAGCGTCAGAATAGTAGGGATGCAGTAAAGTAATGGAGAGCTATGATCCGTTTAGTGCAGATCATAATACCGTCGTTAAAGTGAAATAAAAAGTCCAGCAATTGCATAATTAAGTTCAGGAGTGTAGGATACAAGCTGCGCGCGAAATATGCGCGGTCCCTGCTAGACGATCCATTCGGTTAGTTTTTTTTTTAAAAACAAACATAAATACTTCCTCCCAAAAAATGTTTGTTTCTATTTTGTTGGGTTCTTTAAAAACCAAAAATCAAAAAACATTCTTAGTTTAATCACTGTTTCAATAACGGAAACATCAACCAAATTGTGTATAAATTGCTGGTCTTTGCCTTTTTGACGGTGTTCGTAGGATGTCTCCTTTGAACATGACCGTTAAGACTGAATCGGTCGCGCTCCATTTTCTTTGAGATAGGTTCCTTAGCATGAGGGCTTCCTCGGATATTGGAACTATTTATTTGTATGCAAAATCACTTGTCCACGCGTAAATAATATATTATACAAAAAAGGCTTTGATTCACCATTCTTAAATATATTACATTTCAATACAATCAACAATCTTATATTCACACGCAAAATACAACAAATAAATCAACAACCATGCAACTTTATTGGTTACCTATACTCAAGCAATTTTATCACTTGCAATTTCTTAAAATAATTTCGAACACTGTACACAAGGCCAATTCGCCGCAACGAATCAAATTTAGTTATTTCATGCATATTTGCACCAACATTGATGCGAAAAATTAAATAAAAACAGCACGCAACGATTAAAGCTCCAACCCAAAGTCTCCATTTTACAAAATCCACTGCACAAACTGCAAGTGTATTGAGTGGCATATATCCCCACCAGAAAGTAAATATTTGCAAGGGGTAATAGGCATATATGAGAACTGAAGAAAAGAAAAACAAACAAGTGGAAAATGTATACCACACCCCTTGTTTGCAGTCGAGTGCATACACGATCGTTTACTTCAAGAATCCACTTTACGTTTACTTTGCAGTTTTCAATTCGCCATAATCATGGAACGTGTAAGGAGAGGTTCCTGTTCGACCAGTTTAAGTTGTTGAAGCTCGTTTCTATCGACGTATATTTTTTGACATACAGGTACATTGTGCGAAAATATACAGGAATGCATATACCTACATTGGTAATGCGGCTTCATTCATGCAGATAAACTTAGGGTAGAACAGGAGTTGTTTAAAGATTTCACATTGTATTACAAAAAAGACCGTCTAACGTTAGTTAGTTTAGTTTCTTTATAAATCTTGTTCATCGGTCAATAAGATATAAAAACCACTAGAATAAAAAAAAACATATGTACATAACCTGCATCGTATCACCATATGAAGTCGCACATAAATATCTCTAAGTTACAATATCTGTATTTATTGGAATTAAGGTAAAAACAACACTTCAAAATATATATAGCGAATATATTCTCGTTCTGAACACCGGTTAATGTGAACACCGGATAACGGATAATGTGAACAGATTCTTTTTAACATTGACATCTCTAAAACGGTAACAAATCATGAACCAGTTAAGAGTAAAGTGATAATTAGTTTTTCTTGGTAAAACATCTCGTCTTGCAAAGTTTTCAGTTTGTTGCCAGTCAGTTTGTACATAGTCTTGGTCTGTTCCTAGTTTTTATTTTCCTTATTGTTATGGATTGCCTTGTCTGCTCGGTTTTTGTGGTTTTTCTTTGTGTTGTCTATTATTCGTTTAAGACGCGATTTGTTGTTAATTTATAAGTTTTATGTGTCAAAAATTCCCCAAAATAATCAAAGTTTTTGTCACTCAAGGACACGATAGTTGAACAGTTCAACGGTGGTTCCAACGCAACAAGTTTGGCCAAAAAGTACGACTTTGCGTTTTGAGCTAGTTAGCAAAATTTACAATAGTGCCCTTAGGCGCCTGAGGAAAACCGCAGTTGAAAGACTTTTCGAGAAGAACAAGACACAAACAGATAAACGACTTTGTTCTACATAATTCCGTATCGTAAATGTTCACGAGTGCATCCAATTAAATCATATTTTTTATACCAAAACTTTATATTTATGAACGTATGCAACAACTCTTTGTTTAAAAATTAAAAAATAAATTAATTAAAAAAGACAGTTATGTAATAATAAAAACTTACAATTTTTAGTTTATTAAAGTAGAAACAGTTTTAAATAAATATCTACTGTGAGATTGTCCGTCAGTCCTCGCAAACGTGAACCTTCTCACAAACGTGAACTGACTTGATTTTAAATTGTTCACGTTATCGAGAGTCTACTGTTATTTAATTTGAAGGAATTACTTACCTTTATCCCACAGCTATTGTGATCGAAAAATGAGCCCCTCCCCCGCTAACAACTATTTGAGTATCTACAAAAGCAAATACTTCCGCTGTTATAAGAAACATTTCCGCTACCAAACCTATCTCCCCCGATCACGCTTTCTCCCACGAGAAACGAAGACCCCAACGCAACAACATCAGCAATATCCAAGCTCTCAAAATATAACAACTCAAGGATTTGTTTCTTGTTCATTCTTTTTTTTACAGAATTCTTAACCCAACTCACACATAACGAAATTCT